>OX465420.1:5315858-6575437 GCA_950005045.1 Agrotis exclamationis | reverse complement strand
TTCCGCTCCACCCAGGAAGAGAATCAATAAAAGATTTTAAACTATAACAGTGTGTTTTACTGAAGTTAAGTCCCGACAGCATCACATCTAAAGTATCCTTAACAAATACCTATATAAAAATATGTCAATACTGACGAATCGTCAGTTTTGACATCAGTATTGATAAATGTATGCATACCAGCAGGTCAACTTACACAAATCTGTCAAAATTTACCAATCGAACATTAACCTTCCACTATTGTGATAAGGTTGAAAATCTATTGAAGTAATTTGACAGATTGAGGTAGGTAGATGTGCAGGCGTCTATACTCAACATGACCACATGATGACATGATCAAACTAATTTTGTAGAATAAAATAATTTACTTCTCTATCTTTTGGTGGGAAACAAACTCATTTCAAATAAGCCTATTACGATCCGAGGTTTTCTGTACCTACCTATTCATTCAACCTTAATTATAATATTATTGTACAAAACAAAATGTATGACAGACGCCAGCACATCAACCTACCTCAATCTGACAAACTTAATTAGATTTTCAACCTTATCACAATATTGGAAGGTCAATGTTCGATTGGTAAAATTTGACAGATTGGGGTAGGTTGATCTGCCTGGCGTCTGTACATTAAAAAATAGCTAATAAATTAAAATATTATTATTTTGAATAGCGAGTACATCAGCGAGCGCATTCCTAATTTAAATTTTGGAATTAATAAATTGGCGTGCATTCAAACATTTAATACTGACAGTGTTCCTTTCTAAGTATTTTTGTTTTTTGGTAAATTAAAAGCCACGTAAAATTATTATAAATCTTTAATAAAAAAGAATATAATGGATAATAATTGTATTCTAAGCTAAAAACGAATTTATTTTAATTTTTATGAATTGATTTCTGATGACTTCAATTATGGAATCGATTAGAATACTCGCTTTCACACATCATTACGATCATGATTACGATAAAAAAATAAACATGATTGTCGATTACGAATACAAATTGAGTAGTGGTAATGAAAAATTCGTGTTTTTGGCCCTGTATTAGAGAATTAAGCTAAGATCTGGGCTTTTTTACGTTATTTATAAAATTTGGCATGATATTTATCGTAATTGTTATTGAGTATAAGCGCGTGTGTGTGATCCAAGTGAAAAATAAAAATGTAAACAAACACAAGTGGCGCGAAACTTCGAGTTCAGTTATCAAATTCTTCATTACCACTGCTAATTTATGTTGAATTACGTATGAATTCGTTACAATACTAAATGACGAGTTATTCATCCCTTCTATAGTGATACCTTGGATGTCCGGAAACCACATTTTTTATGATTTTTAGCCTAACCTAGCACTGCCATCAAAATGGCGTAAATCGTATTTACACTTTAGGATTTTGTAATGGTAAATCAAGAAAATGCGTTGTAAATGTAGAAGTTTTAATGGCGTAAACAAATCAGATTTTTATTTAACATTCTTAATTAATGCGCACTCATAGGATTTAACGCAGAGAATATTATATTTTTTGATTTTTTAATGAGGATGTCGTATGACTACAACGTCTGCCCATTTCGGACCCACTACTGAGCCAGCGTAGGTTTACTTGTCGCGGCCGTTTTGGACCCGGTACCGAACTATACGGTTAAAAAGGGTATAATTATGTATATATATTTTTTTTATTTAAAATGGGTTTGCTCTTTGTAATGAGCTCATTCAGACGGAACTGGAACTCTTGCCTACCGATGCCGACGGAACACAGTAAAAACTGTTTGTTGTCAGACTTCTACAGAATGGTAGGTAGTCTGGAAACAGGCAGGCGTCCTTGGTGAGGCCCTACCACCGCGTGTGGGAATGCTCGGCCCTTACCGCATATGTACCTACCTAGGTATTATAAAGTGGAATCCAATACAATCCGACAGCTTAAACATTAGTTATCGTGCTTCTGCACATGACAAGTCTTTGCAATCAAATGTTAGTGCAGTGCAAATCAATCAGAAGTGAGATCAATTTCGCAGAATTGGTGCGAGATCTCAGTAGGTACCTATAACGAAATTGCATTCTCTATTGCTAACAGAGGATCGTATTTACTCGTACCTATCAACTAAGTTGCGGAGGTTCGGTTACTAGTCAATCATAGAGTCCGTTGCATTTGGTTTCGAGCACGCCGCAATAGCGGCAGTAAAACCCCTCTTTGAGGAGTGGCTGGAGTCGAGAGGCGCCAAGGCGTCCTCATATTCCGCCTGCTGACACAAGTCCTCACCGGACACGATTTTTTTTTACGTTATCAATTGCAGCTTTTAAAACCACGGTCTTTAAACCGCACCAGATCACCCCTTAATAACTAGGTCTAGTACTTATGACTTCCATGCTAAAAACTTGATGAAAGACTGGCTGGCTCTGTCATAAATTGTAAAATCCTGTTTGTTCTTAAATTATTGTCAAGCAGTCAATTTGGCATCTACTTACATCAAAATTTTTCCCAAGATGCGGTGATAGTATTGAAAATTTTATACTGCATTTATCAAAACTGTTGGATGTAAATCAATTGCGAAATTATGTTATTTGTGCAAAGAAGCGACAAACATTAAAATGTTTAGGAGTAAACCACACGAAAATGCTGTGAAATAGTGTATTTATTTGGTCTCCCGGTCCTTTGTTGAGGACCGGTTGTGGTTCATTGATTTGGTGTTTTAGTCTTGGTAAGTAAATAGATTATATATTTATTTCATTATATTATTTGAATCGGCGGTAGCGTAAACGAAAAAGGAGTACTACGTGTATTAAACTCAAGCAATTAACTAGCAGGTATACAGTGATAATATCTACCTAATCTAAAAGCATAAAGTTTAGATACCTCACCATTACCTAAAGAAGTTCGATACTCGGGCACGCCGCAATCGCGGCGGTAAGACCCCTCTTTGAGGAGTGGCTGGAAAGGCGTCACGGCGTCCTGACCTACCGCATGACGCAAGTCCTCACCGGACACGGAAGTTTCGGGAGGTACCTGTGTCGGATAGGGAGGGAAGAAACGCCCTGGTGTCACCATTGCGAAGATCGCCTGGAGGACACAGTGGAGCATACGGTGCAGGATTGCCCCGCTTGGGCAAAGCACCGCCGTGTCCTCACGGCAACGATAGGCGGAGACCTCTCGCGAAGAAGGAGGCGGGCCGTGAGAGAGAGAGGACAGCGTCCTCCCTCCGCCCCAGCCGCAGTGGTAGACGCCCACGGCGTCGGACGTCGCAAGACGATCTCCGGCCACCGTAGGCGCGGGCATGCGGGCGGCGAGTAATGGGCAACTCGCCGCCTGATCATGGACCATGCCCGGGTCGACGGCGCGTTGTGTTCCACCCGCGCCTCAAAGAGCGTCAGCAAGATGACGGGGCCCCCCTCTAGAGGACCAAAGCCTGCCGGGGTCGCGGGACTTATACCATTACCGTGACCCTGGAACGTAAAGGGCTAATCAAGGACAACACCGTGGATTTTAGTCAGTACAAATCTGACAGTCCCTCCCGCCCTGCCCTGGATGGGAGGACTCATTTGATGATTTTACCACGCTAAAAAAAAAAAAAGAAGTTCGATACAGTAGTTAAAGGTCTTTTTATCGTGTGAAATGGACTACCTGTGAAAGGTGGAAGGGCATGTCAGACTCGGCTGAACAAAAAAGCACACTGTCCTATTGCCTTATAGGCGTAGTTAGTAGACCTGCCCAACCCATTGAGGCAAGACAACGCTACAAGGCAACCCGTTTTGCCATAGTTGGATTTGAAGAGCATATTGGGCATTAATTTTTATATCAACATAATCATCAGCCTATAATATTCCCACTGCTGGGACACAGGCCTCCTCTCTGTGAGAGGAGGCCTGTGTCATGGGGGCATTATTTTTTATATACCTAATTAAAAATCTTTTTCTTTCAATGCGGCTCAATAGTGGCCTAAACTCGTGGCCCAATTTTGGGCCGAGTCGATATAAATTGTCATCGACACGATAAGAAGAAGAAGAAGAATAGTGGCCTAGACGTGAGTCTAGGCCACTATTCTTCTTCTCATAATGCAGGAATCTGGAATAGGCTTCAAGGGTCAGTATTGATACTACTTCATTGTAACTTTTCAGATAAATTATGTTGTGACGCAGTATACGAAGTATTATTAAACTGTTTATGTGCAGTTGTATTACATACTTCCAATGTAATAATGAAGCCATTACAAGGAGACTCGATGCACAACAATAGTTGCTCTTGCACATCATGCGATTCCAAAAGTGAATCAGATCGCCAAACATTCAAGAGATTGCTAGTGCAAGGATCTAGAATAAATAGATTATTGACTGGCAAATATCATTCGCATTTAAAACAAAGTCAACTATTAGATAAGTTAATCAAGACGAGGGCATTGTATGACGCCCTCAGAAGTCAGTTGCTCTCCAGCAGTGAAAGTAGTGCAGCTGATTTAAAACCAGGACAATCTTCTACAGAAATGAGAGAAGCTTTTTTAAGAGCTAAGAAAAATAGTGATATTTTTGCTTTGGTAGATTTAGTGGACAAAGGTGCTGTGACGGGAATGAAAAAAATAAGTGAATGTTGCAGTTGTTGTACATGTAGTTCAAAAATGAAACTCAACGAAAATGTTCAGAAAAATCGAAGGACCAGACAAGTCCATGCTGCGGGAAAAACCCCTTCAAGATCTAGTCTTGTTTCAAAGCAAGAAATTGGTGAAGCAAAGAATATAAAATCTGACCCCTGCACGTGTGCTTGTAATGAACATGAAAAAAATAAAAAACTAAGGGAGATCTTTGATAAAATTCGTCCTGGACAGGGAATCAAGGAACGGGATTGTCTTTGTACTGTTTCCAATGACCATAAAGTTTTGTCGCTTAACAATGGCATGTTGAGAAAATCACATCACAAACTTAAACGGGCTAAAGCTTATCGGTCTCCATATATGGAAAATATCGGCGAAGGTAGTAATGAAACAAAATTGAAATTAAAACTAACTCATGAAAATGCTGTTAAGCAGATAGATTCATTAGAAATGTTAAAGTTCACTCAAAAGAAAATAAAAGAAAGTTTAAAAACTGGTCCCAATACTTTACACAAGAAAGAACTCGATATGAGATCTATGGTTCAGAAGACTGCAGAAGGAAGTATGATTGCAAAAAAGTCAAAAGAGCATGTTAATGAAAAACGCAAAATACAGAGTTCTGAATTAAAACAAAGATTTGCACATAGAACAAGAAAAATCAATGAAGGTCGTAAAGAAAATACAAATAAAAGTCGCTCTTCAAGCACATCTAGTTCAAGCATTTTGAAAGAAACCCCTATTATACCAGGCGAGAAACAGCATAGAAGACACAGAGAAAAAAAACTTAAGAGAAAGCATAATTTAACTGAGCCAAACACAGAAATTACAGAAAAGCCTAAAGAATACACTTTAGGAGAGTCTAAGCAATTACAAAAATCAAAAGAAAGCAATATTAATCAAGTAAAAAAACTACCTGACACCTCAACTCCAACGAAAAAGTCAATCAAAAAATCTAAAACAGTGATAACGCCTGGCATCGAAGAATCAGTTTCTGTTAGCTCGATTAAAAAGAGTTTTCCGACTGGCTATAGGAAATCAGCGTCTAATTCGTTTAACCAAATAAACAAATCCAAAGCAAAATCAAGATCATCAGTCTTAATTCGTAGAAAGCTTAGATTGCTATCAGCACCACTACGCTACAGGCCTCGACTTCCAGTAAGTAAAGAAACTCGCCGGCAAAAGGAATCTCCTCACCATAAAAGACAGTCAATCGTTAAACAAAAGAACATCAAGGCTAGTGCCCATACTCTTAGAAGATGTCTCTGCAGTTTAAAACTTAAAATAAATGAAACAAAATCTAAGATCAGTAAAAATGTCCCGAAAGAGGATCTGAATATCAAAGATAAGCAAAATATTCTCTTAAAGAATTTGCTGCTTCCCTTAAAAACTCTGGTAAAAGCATCTAATTTAACTCATAATGAAACTAAATGTGAGTGTGCTGACTATGTCAATCAAAGTCAAGCAATGAAAAGAAATAAACGAGCTACTGAAAATGATTACAATGCTCACCTTGAAAAAAAAGTTGCTGATGATAATCAACCAAAACAATTTGGGCCTGCTAAGGATATCTTAGATAAAACGAATCTATCAATTCATGCATTTATTACAGACTGTGTTTGTAAAGAAGTAGAAGAATTCATGAATAAGCATGGACAAAGAAACTTTGAACTTAGTGCAAAACCCACTTCACAACATCAAGTTCACAAAAAACCAGATGATAAGACAAAAAATAAAATAAAACATGCAACGTCTATCCATGAGTTAAAATGTGAATGTTTTCTTGATAATATTAAAAACAGTGACGAAAAAGGAATAAATAAACTTCAACTTGGTAAATCAGTCACTCGACTTGAAACACGATTAACTTCAAAAGATGCATGTATTACAACCGAAAAACCCCGGAAACTACAAAATCAATCTGTTCAAACAGATAGTCACATTTCTTCAAAGCATAAAGGACCAATTGAAGTATTTTTGAGACAACCAGATAAGAAAAAGAATCACAATCTAAGATCCAGCATGGTATTATTTAATAAAAGCTATTCTCATGATGGGCCTAAAGTCATCCAAAGCAAAGACAAAGTTATTTGCGAATGTGCCGACAAAACTAATACATTCGCAAAACAAGCATTTAATTTACGTAGATGTTTTTGTACGTTACAATTAAGCAAGCAAGAAAAAGAAAAATATAATAAAAAAAATATAAAGAAGCTTCAGCTTAACAAAGTCCAGTCTCAATCTTCTCAAAATAAACTCAAACCAGCGAAGCATAATATGCTCCCCTACGAATATGGCAGCTATTCAAATCAAGAAGATGGAAGAAAATCGAAAAAGATTTCCAAAGTTTTTACTTCCCAATCAGTGCAATTATGTGGAACCAAAGATATGCGTTCTATATTGATTTCTCATAAAAGTGAAATTCTTATTCCTTTATTGGGAATAAATAAAACTCAATCATCAGATATTTCACATCAAAATCGAGTAAGAACTAGCATATCTAATAACTTCTTCAAAAGAAAACGTTCTTCTTGTCTTTGCTTTCCGATAGTCAAAGATAACAAAACAAAAAATGACTATTTCGAAAATGATAAAAATCGACACCAAATTATTATTTTAGATAGTAAAAGTGGAGAGCAGAGTTTATTACCTGGTCACATAAACAAGCGGCATTGCACTTTAAAGTTACGTAAGAAAGGAAAATACTACAAGAAAATCAATCTTGTAAATACTGACACAAAATTTAATATATTTGCAGATAAAATCAGGCTAGAATTTCAAAGAGGCCTTAAACTCATTGACTCGAAATATATAAACCATCTGAGGCCATACGAATCAAAACAGATAAAGCAGTTTTTATTGAAAAATAATAAAAGTAAGACGTTGGGAATAGAAACTAAAAAAGCTATAATGAAATCAAAGTCAAGTGACACACGCTCATTAAGAAGTAAATCGGATCTTTTAAATGTAAAATCTGATTTCCAGCAACGAAATACATCATTTAACAAGTTTAAGAGAATGAGAAAATACTCAGAATTATCTCACCTGCCTCAATACGACAGAGAAATGGATACTTTTTTGAAACGACGTGTCAATTTGGGTTCTAATTTTAGCTTCAATATAGAGTTTTACAAAGGCATTTCACACGAAACTAATTTAAACCAAAATAGGACAAAAAACATGAAAGACCATTTTCAAACCAGACGATATGGTTCTAATAAAAATAACCACATTGGTACCAAAAGAGTTAGTCCGGTACCAAACAGTTGTTACTGTACATTACAAATGTCAAAAATGGATGAACACCGCCGAAGTTGTAAATCATTTACACCATTTGGAACAAAAGAACTAACCCAAGTTTATGCAGTTAATACATTCGCTATTGCAACAAATGAAATTAAAGCACCAGAAATATTAAGAGCTGACCATGACCAGTGTATCGATTCTTTATACTGTTCTACATACTGCTCAAAGAACACTTCAAGTCACAGTAAGCAATGGCGTTACTTTAAAGAAAATCGAACAAGTGGATTCTCCATATCCATGATCGAATTTAAAGCCAAACATAAATTGCAAATCAGTTCTGAAAATGAAAATTTACTTCACTTTACTTCAAATGAACTGATGCGATTTGAATCTGCATTCAGTTGCAACATTGATAACATCGATAGTCAAACAACAAAGGGAATCCTCAAAATCGCGCAGTCCAACGATAAGCTTGCACTTAGACAATGCTTAGCCAAAAATTGTGAAATGGAAAATGAAAAAATTGTGAATAATGCTCCTCAAATGACCGGTGTTCAACCATTACTTAGACGGAGTTATTGTACTATGAACATACATGTAGGCCGAAAGAGAAAACTACTGGATTATGAGTGTGAGCCAGGAATTTGTATACCAGACGAATGTGACCCATATGAATGCCAAAAATTGATTATGAAGCGATTAATGAGAAAAGTTTCACGAATGTCTGGCACTGAAAGCAGATCAAAAAGCAGTTCCGTTGAGACTACCTCAAGTTCCGGTTCACGTGTTAAAAAACTTCAATCAGATAGAGTCCGTGAACCGAAATATCGTGCGAGAGGTCACGATCCTAGAAGATTCCCTAGATCAAGATCTGACAGACCTCAAGGCTTAAAATATCAGACGTTACCTCGAACAGCTGCGGCGCCTGCTGCAGGAAAAAAGCAAGCTACCCGAGTTGGTTCTAAATTTAGTTTTAATATGGAATTCTCTAAACACAGCTCCACATCAGCTACTGGTCCTCCTTCTCCTCCTCCTCCTGCAGACTATGTAAGAGTACCAAGACGGCAGATATCCTCCAGATCGTCCATGACCTATCCCAGATATGGCATGGATAGAGGTACAAAATATCGTAACCGCAGGCAAAACAGAGAAACCCAATCGATAATGCGACAAATGCGTCATAGAGCTTCGAGTGTGACACCAATGTTGAAAAGATGTTTTTGCACATTAAAATTGCAAAAAAAAGGAAGGAAGCAAAAAGAATTTGAGTCGCAAAGTATTGAACATGATTCACAGGGTACATCAACACCGACTGAATTTCAAGAAGAAGTACCTGTTCTTAGAACAACTGAAAGAGGTCAGAACACAAGTAGAAAACGTAGGTTATTGCCATATGAGTGTGAACCTGGTATTTGCGTCCCTGGTGAATGTGACCCTTATGAGTGTTTAGAGTTAATTAAAAGAAGGAATAAACATACAAGAGACTCCGGTACAGACTCTATGGCGTCGAGCGTAACTAGCTCAAGCATGACATATGGTCAAAAACGAAAAAGAAAACGAATACAGGCCAGACGTTTTCGAGAAAGACCTGTTAGGTCTAGAACCACTTCAGTTAGACCTAAGCGTTCTGTAATGACTATGGACACAATAAGCAGGCAAGGACAGCCCAGACAAGCCTTTCCTTCACAAGGGTCGAGACAGGCAGTCAAGATAAGTTCCAACTTCAGCTTTAACATTGAATTTTCTAAAGAGTGTGGTTCCTGTCCTGAGCCCTATTCTGAGATCTATACTAAGCCCTATAAGACCTCCGAAGTCTCTGTACAACAAATCCCGAGAGAATTTAGAAAAGTTCACAGAGGTACGTACGCCAATAGAAAGATGAGAAGGAACACCTATTCACAAGAGGGGACATCTACTTATGATGACGAATCACAAATAGGTATATACCACCGCGGTCAAAGTACAATGACAACTGGCTACCCCCAACGCTGTTTTTGCACTGCACAGTTACAAGGACTTAATGTTGACGCAGCAACTGAAGCAAGGCCATATCGATTCGCAAAATTGAAGCGATGTTTTTGTACTCTAAAATTGATGTCCGCGTATCAAAGACAACTCATTAAAGATGGCAATTTGGGTCACGAAGGATTTAGTGTAACGAGAAGACGCATCCGGGGGGCACAAACACGACGCTTTGAACCTAAATATGAAGGCCCTGCCCAGACGCAAACACGAGGCCTTTTACCGTATGAATGTGAACCTGGTATATGTGAACCAGGGTTTTGTGATCCAAATGAATGTATTAAGTTAATACGGAGAAGGTTATTAAGGGATCAAATGACTGGCATGAGAAGACCACGAACCACATCAACATCATCGTATTTTTCATCATCTAACCCATCAAGAGCAAGAATGACACAGTCAAGGTCATATGGGCCGAGAACAAGAATGACACAATCAAGGTCATATGGGCCGAGAACAAGAACGACACAATCGGGCTACACTAGAAGAAGACGCAGACAACGAGACTACGCTCCTAGAGAATACGTTATTCAAGAAAATGTGAGTGCACCAGAAAGACAAGCCGTTAAAATTGGTTCAAACTTCAGTTTTAATATAGAATTTTATAAAGATAAGGGTTCTACTAATCTTAATGTGCGGCAAGCGGCTGCTCCTATTGTGAGACATTACCCTGCTCAGTCAAGAAGCACAGGTATAAGGTATCGACCAACACCTGTGAGAGATAGGGGCCATGGTGCATATCGAAGGATGAGAATCAGAGACAGGGGTTTGAGAGGAAGGCGATTTCCAACATTTAGTCGCGATTCTCAAATGGAGCCAATACAAAGAAGAAACGTAGGTTTAGGCCCAATATTAAGGCGATGTTTTTGCACATTACAACTTAAAAAAAAATCTAAGCGCAAAAATGACATCAAAATATCCAAAGCTGTTTCCAAAACGGTATCTAAATCTCTGTCCAAATCTTTGTCCAAAGCCGCGTCTAAAGCTGAAACCAAAGCTAAGACCAGAGCTGAGGCTAAAGCAAGCGCTAAAACCAAAACCAAAGCTGAGAAGAAAAACGAGACCATGAGCAAAACCGGAAACAAAGACGAGGCAAAAGAGGAGTCCGAAGCTGAGCCCAAACTGAGGTCTAAAATCAAAACGAAAGACAAAACCAAAACACAAGAGTATTCCAAAGCCGAGACCAAAGCCGGATCTAAAGCCAAAACCAAAGACAAAAGTAAAGCCAAAACCGAGACACAAGAGGAGTCAGAAACCGAGACCAAACCCAGTTCTAAAGCCAAAATCAAAGGCAAAAGTAAAGCCAAAACCGAGACACAAGAGGAGTCAGAAACCGAGACCAAACCCAGTTCTAAATCCAAAACCAAAGGCAAAAGTAAAGCCAAAACGGAGACACAAAAGGAGTTAGAGACCGAGACCAAACCCAGTTCTAAAGACAAAACCAAAGGCAAAAGTAAAGCCAAAACCGTGACACAAGAGAAGTCAGAAACCAAGACCAAACCCAGTTCTAAAGCCAAAACCAAAGGCAAAAGTAAAGCCAAAACCGAGACACAAGAGGAGTCAGAAACCGAGACCAAACCCAGTTCTAAAGCCAAAAGTATAGGCAAAACCAAAACCGAGACACAAGCGGAGATTCAAACCGAGACCAAAGCCGGATCTAAAGCCAAGACTAAATCCAAGAAAAATGCCGTGTCCAAAGCTGTATCCAAAGCCGTATCCAAAGCTATGTCTAAAGTCGGTTCCAAAGCGACTCCCAAATCCGTCCCCAAAGTTGGGTCCGCAGTAGGTTCAAAAGCTGGGTCTAAAGCCGTGTCCAAAGCTGCGTCCAAAATTGGGTCCAAAGACGAGAACAAGGCCGAAACAAAAGAAAAACCAATTCAAAACGAAACTGAACCCCCAAACCAAAAAACGATCAATAAAAGACATACATGCTTATGTCCTCCTCCTGTCGAAGAGGCCCTACCCTCTAAGAGTAAAGGAAGTACCGAGACAGCAAAGAAACTGGAAAAAAGTATCAAGTCTGCGAAAAAATCGGAAGGAAGTATCAAGTCATCTAAAAAGTCGGAAGATGAAAGTAAATCAGCCAAGAAGTCGGATGGAAGTAAATCAGCCAAGAAGTCGGAAGGTAGTACCATCATATCAACTAAATCGAAGGGACGTTTCAGGCCTGCGAGAAAGCATTACGAATGTGAACCTGGAATCTGTGTCCCTGGTGAGTGTGATCCTTACAAGTGCTTAAAACGGATTAATAAACGATTTATGTACTCATCAGGAACATCGAACGATCGACATAACACAAGGTATGCTACAAATATAGCAAAGCACGGTCGTGGATACCGCGATAGTGTCTCGCAATCAATTATGCAACACAAGAAACCAATGAGGACGAGAGAAAAAAGACAATTTGGTGCTGGTGCAACTTCAAGATCACTAAAGCATTACGAAGTACGCTATGTTGACACACCTCAAAGAATCAGTAGCAGATCTACAGAACGCCAATCGACTTATTTTAGAAAAAGGAGAGCGCAGTATTCAAGGACCAGTCGACATGTAGATTCACAAGCGGAGATTGAAACCGAGACCAAAGCCGGATCTAAAGCCAAGACTAAAACCATCTCCAAATCCAAGAAAAATTTCGGGTCCAAAGCGACATCCAAATCTGTCCCCAAAGTTGGGTCCCCAGTAGGTTCAAAAGTTGGGTCCAAAGCTGCAGTCAAAATTGGGTCCAAAGACGAGAACAAGGCCGAAACAAAAGAAAAACCGATTCAAAACGAAACTGAACCCCCAAGCCAAAAAACGACCAATAAAAGACATACATGCTTATGTCCTCCTCCTGTCGAAGAGGCCCCACCCTCGAAGACTAAGATAAGTACCGAGACAGCAAAAAACCTCGAAAAAAGTATCAAGTCAGCGAAAAAGTCGGAAGGAAGTATCAAGTCAACAAAAAAATCGGATGGAAGTAAATCAGCCAAGAAGTCGGAAGGAAGTACCATCATAGCAACTAAAGCGAAGGGACGTTTCAGGCCTGCGAGAAAGCATTACGAATGTGAACCTGGAATTTGCATCCCTGGTGAGTGTGATCCTTATAAGTGCTTAAAACGCATTAATGAACGACTTATGTCCTCATCAGGAACATCGACCGATCGACATAACACAAGGCATACTCCGAATATAGCAAAGCACGGTCGTGGATACCGCGATAGTGACTCTCAATCAATTATGCAACGCAAGAAACCAATGAGGACGAGAATAAAAAGACAATTTGGTGCTGGCGCAACATCAAGACCACTAAAGCAATACGAAGTACGCTATACTGACACACCCCGAAGAATCAGTAGCAGATCTACAGAACGCCAATTGATTTATTTTAGAAATGGGAGAGCGCAAAATTCAATGGCTAGTCGACATGTGGATTCTAAAGCATTGGTTTCTTCAATGAGCTCTACGATAAGTGACACTGTGGCACCGTTTTTAAAACGATGTTTCTGCACATTACAGTTACACTGTAACACGGAAAATCAAGGAAGCCCCTTTGAGTGTTTCAGTGGTCTTTCAAAAATAAAAATACATAAACGTACACCACGACAAAAGTTTTCAACTGCAGAAAAAAGAAGATATACTAGAAAACAAAGTCAATTTGTTCAGTTACGCTGCAACATGGAAAACCAAAGAAATCGTTTCGAATATTTCAGTGATTTTTCAAAAAATGAATTCTGTAAACATCGACCAAGAGAAAAGATTTTAACCGCAGGAAAAATTTTGCATACTAGAAAACAAAGTCAGTTCGTCCAGTTACGCTGTAACACGGGAAACCAAGGATATCCCTTTAAATATTTTAATGATCATTCAAAAACAAAAAGTACGAAAAGGCTACCAAGAGATAAAGTGTCATCTGCAGAAAAAAGTGGGTATATCAGAAAACATAGACAATTTTCACAGTTACGCTGTGACATGGAAGACCAAGAAAGCCCCTTTGAGTGCTTGAGCGATTATTCACAAACACATATTCGAAAAAGCCTACCGAGAGAAAAAGTGTCAACCTCAAACGGAAGATGGTATGCTAGAAAACAAAATCAATTTGTACAATTACGCTGTGACATAGAAAAACAAAACAGCCCTTTCGAATGTTTGAGTGATCATTCAGAAACAAAAATTCGAAAAAGCCTACCCAGAAAAAAAGGATTATCCGCAGAAAAAAGTAGGTATACTAAAAAACAAAGTCAATTTGTACAATTACGCTGTGACATAGACAACCAAGAAAGCCCTTTCGAATGTTTGAGTGATCATTCAGAAACAATAATTCGACAAAGCCTACCGAGAGAAAAACTGTCAACCGCAATAAAAAGTAGGCATACTAGACAACAAAATAAATTAATGCAGTTACGCTGTAACGTGGAAAACCAAGGAAGCCCTTTTGAATGTATGAGTGAGCTTTCAAAAACAAAAAAAAATAAAAAGCCTAACAAAAGCAAACAAATCCCCCCCTTTGAATGTTTGAGTGATCAATCAAAACAAAAAAAACAAAATAAGCCTAACCAAACCCAAGAAATTCCCCCCTTTGAATGTTTGAGTGATCAATCAAAAACAATAAAACAAAAAACACCAACCGCAGAGAAAAAAAAGAATGCTAAAATACAATTTCTTGGGAGAAAACATGAACCTGACGAGCGCGGACCTGGCGATTGTAACAGTGCAAACTGTTTACAGAAAATAAAAAAAAGCTCGAAACAGGCTGGTACTAAAACACCTAAGAGCTGCTCCAGTACTTGCTCCACAGGTGAGAAGTCAAGATATAGATCCAGAAGAATGGAAGCCAGATCTTTCTCTCCACCTGGAAAAAATAACAAGATTTATCAACGCGATGATCGATTTCAGTATGATACTAGAAGCCAATCTATTTCTAGCTCCTCTGGTGAAAAAAGAAAGTTTAGACCTGGGACAAAAATTAGGTCTTATCTTCGCAAGCAGAGAAATCGAGACGATGACCAAAGTCAAGGTAATACTATTTCTACACAACAGGCCAGACCTGTACGTGATAATCCTAATCGAGAAGCAGTACGTTTGGGATCTAACTTTAATTTAAAAATTGAATTTTTCAAAGATCAATCCCCGAAGATTCCATCTGTGCGTGAAGTTAGTAACATTGTACAACATGATGAAAATATTTATCCGAAGAAAAGGAGTATTAAGAAATTAATATTTATCAGGCCAAGAAAAACCAAGAAAATTTATACCAAAAGCATGTCCTCGTCTGGCCAAAAAGACTATTCTAAAGATTTAAAATCACAATCTGAATTTAAAAAAACTGATTCTAGGGGAACGCCAGTTACACCTTTGCTAAAACGGTGTTTTTGTAAATTTGAAAAGAAAGGAAACCAGCGGTTTTCAAAATCTCTTTCCCTTAAAAAATCGTCTAAAAAAGAAGAGCCAACAATAGTAACAGCTAAAAGTTCATCTTTAAAGTCATCCTTTAAATGCTTATCTAAAAAAGTAGAATCTTCCTTTAAATGTGTGTCTATTCACACTAAACCAAAAAGTAAAGCAGAAATCAAACAAGAAACTCGTGACATAGGCACTACATCAAAAAATATGAAAATGTGTAAATGTGAAGTGAAGGCAAAAAAATGCAAATGCTTTCCTAAAACATGTCATTGTAATAAACCAGAAAAAAATAAAAACTGCAAATGCAGACAATCATGTGAGTGTAAAATGGACCCGGAACCCTCTGTTAAACAACAAGATATGTTTCCTTGTGAAGAAGGAAAAGCATGTAAATGCTGCGTATGCAATACTTATACTTTACAACTTAATGATTTTCCTTGCAAAAAAGGAAAAAAATGTATATGCTGCAGATGCACTAGTGCTCAGAAACAAGATCAGAAAACTGTTTCTGGGAAAGGAGATCATAAAACTGTTTCTAGGAAAGAAGATAAGAAAACTCTTTTTGGGATAGGAAGCAAAAAACAAGTTTCTGGTATAGGAGATCAGAAAATTATTTCTGTGAAAGAAGATCAAGACGTTATTTCTGTAAAACGAGATAATTTTCCATGTAAAAAAGGCAAGAAATGTAGATGTGCCATATGCAAAGCATGCAATACTCAGGCTCGATCATCTGAGGAATCATCTATGCGCCTATCGAAGCAACGCAAGGTATGCAAATGCGCCACATGCAAATGCAATACTCCCGCGCTGGATAGATCTGAGTATCCATGTAAAAAAGGGAAGGAATGCAAATGCGCCACATGCAAATGTAATGCTCTCGCCCTGGAAAGATCTGAGTATCCATGTAAAAAAGGGAAGGAATGCAAATGCGCCACATGCAAATGTAATGCTCTCGCCCTGGAAAGATCTGAGTATCCATGTAAAAAAGGGAAGGAATGCAAATGCGCCACTTGCAAATGTAATGCTCTCGCCCTGGAAAGATCTGAGTATCCATGTAAAAAAGGGAAGGAATGCAAATGCGCCACATGTAAATGTAATGCTCTCGCTCTGGAAAGATCTGAGTATCCATGTAAAAAAGGCAAGGAATGCAAATGCGCTACATGTAAATGCAATATTCTCGCTCTGCAAATAAACCAGGTTCCGTGTAAAAAGGGCAAAAAATGCAAATGCCCCACATGTAAATGCAATACATCCGCTGTGATAAAAGCTGAACAGCCATGTGAAAAAGGAACAAAATGTAAATGCTGCAAATGCAATGCTTCTACAGTTTCTCTGAAAGAAGATCCGAATCTTATTCCCATACAACAAGATAAATGTGGATGTAATAAAGATAAATCAAAAAAATGCAAATGCTATACAGATAAAGCGAGTAAGTGTGAATGTGAAGGTCCTAAAGCCAAAAAATGCAAATGCTATCCGAAAACGTGCGAATGTAATAAACCAGAAAAAAATAAGAACTGCAAATGTAGACAATCATGTGAATGTAAAATGGTCCCGGAACCCTCTATTAAACCCTCTGTTAAAACCTCTATTAAACCCTCTGCGAAAACACTTGATAAGAAAACATCAGTTAAAAAAATGTCAGATAAAAAAACATCGACAAAAAGCCATGTATGTGAAAGGGGGAGAGTATGTGAACCAGGAGAATGCACTCCGAAAACTCCGATGAAGAGCCTTAAAAAGAGCATTCGTCAAAAATTAGTTCGAAAACCTACTAAAATCGGAATATTTATAAAACGTGCTCCACGTAGGTCTATTTCCGGCATAGCTGCTCAATTCCTACCGGGTTACACACATAAAAGAATAAAATATACAGGGAAACATTATTTACCTGAAAAAGTAGAAAGAATAGTAGAAGAACCCCGATATTCATTTTTGCTTGGGAGAGATGCAAGACAAGGCGTCAAAATAACTTCAGACTTTAGTTTCAATATTGAGTTTTTCAAAGAAATGTTACCTCCAGTAATGGATAAAATTAAAGAAAAGGTACCTACAGATATGGATTACAACGCCGCTCATCATGTTCGTAGAAGACCCAAACATAAAATGCTTGGCTCTGAAATATCAGAAACATCATCGTCTAGAACAATGCTAAAAAAATGTTTTTGCCCGTTTAAAGGACAAAAAAATACTCATTCTCAATTTGTAACTGTTGGCCGGGTAGAAGAAATTAGGCCAATAACAGTGTTTAAACCAAAAGAGTACTGGGTGCAATACCAAATACAGCAGTCTACAAAAAAGTGTTACAAAAGAAATCCTCAGGAACTAAACACAATTATGTCTTATGCACCCGGTAAATATGATACAATTAATTGTCATAAAGAATGTTGTAGTCGTCGCAAACGCAATTTGTGTAGTGTGAAGTCTACAAAACAAGAAACACAGTTTGTACACAAAAACATGGAGGCCAATCAATCCACTCTTAAAAAAGTGTTTTGTTATTGCAAGAATTTATTCAAAAAACGATCTACTAAGCAAATTACTAAGAATTCAGAGAGCAAGACGAGATTTAAAAACAATACCAATATGCTACCATTGGCTGACATTTTAAAACCATCTAAAAGTGAACGACATCCAAATAAGTCAGCTACCGCAGACTTAAAAAAATCTAAAAGCCTCAAAGTTGCTAAAATCAGTGCAAATAATGATTATAAAAAGAAATATTCTCGATTTCAGTCTGGGGACCATCAAAAGACTAAATTACAAAATACTGGAATAAAACTCGTTAAACTAAATTGTCAACATTGTCAAAACAAATTAAAACAGGCTGTTCCTAAACACGAAAATATTCGTTCTCGTACCGATAAAATTTTAAAATTCAAGCCTAACAATGCCGTAGTAACAGAGCAAAAGAAAGATATCAAACCAGTTTCGTTTTTATTTAAAAGTCAAAAATTTAAAAATTGTGATGATTTTGAATATCTTAAATTGTGTTCTTGTTGTGGAGGCATTAAAAGAATAAAAGATCGTGCAGCGTCTAACATCTTTATAGATACGAACAACAAAATATTGAAATACAGTAAAGATACACTCCCACTTGTTACATCGAAGAACATAGAGATACCAACAGAAAATAATAAAGTTGAGGAGGAAACTGCGTTACCGCAGAAACAGGCCTATCCATCTTACGCTTGGAATTCTGACATGACCCCAAAAACTAAGAAAATTACAAAACAGGAATATTTTGAATGTATGATATGTAAAAAAGAAGCTGAAAGTTGTAAAAAACATAAAAGACGTGGAACAATAATTAGCCCTGTTGAATCCAAGAGTGAAACTCTTGCGTCAGAATCTGAATATTATCCTGCCCCAAATAAAAACAATAAGAAGAAAAAATTGCAGCACGTATCTATAATCCGTCGAACAGCATTGAACAGCGAGTTAGATAAAAAACCAAATCAATTGGAAAATCTCCCGAAGGACAGTAATATATCTGACTCACTACTTATAGCTGAAACCTTCTCTGATGTTGGTAAATTTGAATTAACAAGTGTAGAAGACAATATGTGTAATTTGCATTGTGTAGTTTCAAACTCAAAAGATACATACCACGCATGTCAGTCGGACTTACACAAACCTAAGAGCGTATGGCAAACATGCCAAAAGGCGATTATTAACGGCCGCCCCATCCTACAACAACTACAGCGTTTAAAACTGAAATGTCAAACAAGGAAATGTGTAACAGAGGATAAAGAAAATCACAGCGATTATCCTGTCACTCATTTCACTCTGCAATCTAAGAAGTTATCTAGGTGGCGGCGGTCGGGCTCTGGCTTTGGATGGAGTCCATTCGTGCTTGCACTGAGAAAGAAACCGTGGCTGAACGCCTACTGCAAGAGCGCTAGCCTGTACTCGCGTTGTCTTTCTATTCTTCAAGTATGGAGAAAATTTATGGATATTGTTGTATTTTTGTTAGCGATAGCTGTGTGGTCTCCTTGTTTATTGGTCAAAGAGTTATGTAGAGCTCTGAAATGTTGCTTTAAATGTTCGGGCTAGATAGTGTTTGGAATAAATTATTGTCAATGTTTAATTTTTATTTTACCTATATTCACAGAATTACCTAAAGCCCTAGCACAGTTCAATCTCAGAAAATCCATTGGCTAGATCAATAATGGATCTTTTAGTGAAGATTGTTTTTCTTATTGGATCCTGATTTCAAGATGAGTATCTATAGGGTTTTTTTTTTCAAATTGCTCATTAACCACACCCATGTAAATAGAAACATGTAAATAGAAAAATGTAAGCCTAGTACAGTCGGCCAAGAAAGTGGTGTACCACCCTAAGGTTGAATATCGCTTGCAGATTCATAGGTGATAAAGATTAGTTTCGCTTGCAGATCGATCTGACAACTTCTATTGCTGTCTTTATCTGATTATTGATAACGACTATTACTGTTTGTAACGTGACAGCTGTTCTTAGTTTGAACTTGATGGAACCAATGACGTCGTAAAACCAACGGCGGGGGTCTGTAGATTTTGATGACAAAATTGTATCTACAAATTCAGAATTGTAATCAACAAGTTACATAAAATTGTAAAGGCACAAGGCGAATCCACAAACCTACAATTTCTGTAAACTTGTAATTACAATATCAATAAAAAACAAGCTAAAAATAGATTTATCCTTTTATTAAATTTCTACAATCAATTTTAAAATACTTATAACAAACAAAAACATAGCATATATATAGTAATATTTAGAAGATATTGAAAATTTTTAAAAATTAGAAACGGGTGTAACCGCCGTTGGCCTCTATAACCTCTAAAAGACGAGACCTCATTGAACCAACAAGCCGTGAGCAAATATCTGTTCCCCGCATTTCCTCCCAAATATAATTACAGTGACTAATAAGAGCTTGTTTGGTTCTTTCATTTTGATGCGACCATCGTTGGACCATAAGGCCCCAAAGATTTTCTATCGGGTTGAGGTCCGGCGATCTTGAGGCCCACTGAATTACCCTTACGTCAGTGTGTGAACGAAACCAGGCTCTTACGATCCTCGCATTATGAATTGAACAATTATCTTGAACAAAATCAAATTGTGGCACTTCGTTCTCCGGGTAAACATTACTGACTGTCGGTAGCATTGCATTCTGAAGCACGTCGATATAATTTACAGCCGTCGCTCGAGGAGGTAGAGAACACAATTCTCCTACACCATCCGCACTCATCCAGCCCCAAATATTTACGGAAATTCGACCTGATTCTCTATTTGGGATTACATGATCATCTTTATACCGTGTTGAATTATATCGCCAAAGGTGAAGACGTCCATGCTGACTGGATTTAAACGTTTTTTCATCACAAAACACTGTATTAGACCAATCAAACTCTAAGTGCTCTCTGGCGAAGTTCAGACGAGCAAGTCTGTGAGCATCCGTCAAATATATTTTCTTGGCGTAATGCCTGTGGTGCAACCCCATGTAATGTAGATGATTGCTTATTGTTTGGGCACTCACATCGAACATCTCCGCAAAATGTTTTGTGGGCTTAAAACCATTGATTTCATATTCCCGTGTCATGAATTCTCTATCGTTATTGGAGAGTGCAGGCCGGCGACCACTTCTTCTGTGATCCAACAAACTTCCCTCCTCTCCTTCACGACGAATCCAAAAGCGGACAGAACGCCTCGATATATTCAAATTCCGGGATATCGCACTGATACTGCTTCCCTCATTAAATTATGCAATTATTTGTGCTCTTTCGGCAATGGTCAAGTTGGCAGGCATTGAGATGATTTTATATGCAGTTGATTGAAAAATAACACGGAAAATATATCGATTTTTTGCATATATTTGACAAAATGTCAATTGTCAGTTTTCTTTTTCAAATGGAATTCGGTTGTCTATTTAAATAGTTTTTATTACTTTTGTTTGGAAACATTTCAATTGCTTTGTAGAAACTAATGTCCTTTTCATTTATACTAAAGGTTAAAATGTCATGTACTTATATGTGACATATGACGTATGAATACTAAATACATAGGTTTACGTCATGATAATGTTGTCTCTTTCAGTAATATCTTTTTATAACGAACCTTGTTGTAATTTTCGATGACCGGGAAACTAAATCAAAACTGGTACACCACTTTCTTGGCTGACCGTACATATTTACGTTGGGTATACACCAAAGTTTCTAAGTAGGTACCGAGTTGCCGCATACCGTTGTATGCTGCAGCACCAACGCCTCCATGATTTTGTTCTCCTAGTACTTTCTGTTCAGTTTTCACATCGAGTTCTAAGCTTCTGTTCTTTGTTACAGTTTTTTGGGATGAGTGCGTAAAAAACCAATGTAACGAATATACAGTTATCAAAATTACCTACTAGATAATAAAGAATTGTGGCGATTTTCCACAATTTTTTTCGTGACGATGTTTTTGGTGAAAATATATAACAACCCAAAAAATCTCATTAGATCCATTTCAGTATTTTTTTTTTAATGATATAGACCTAATGAGAAAAACAATCTTTTCTAGATACATTATGAATCTGGCCAATAGATTTTATTACAGCAACTTATATTCAGTAATGACTGACTGCAACACTCGACACATCTAATACCAATAGGTATGTACAGTTGGCGCAATGGCTGATCAAAGACAAAGCGCTGCGTGTCTGGCTGAAGAGCAGCATTTTTTTGAAAGTGCTGCAGGCACGCTGAAGAGTAGTCCAAATAATTCTTCAACTGTACCTAAACACAGCTATGCAGACCTGGCTGAGATAAACTGGTATCGAAAGAAGACAGACGTATTTAAAAAAAATGCGATTTTTTTAGTCCCAAAAAAGAGTTTGAGACTTTTGAAACCTATCTATACCTTTAAAAATAATAAAAACCCGTTGGACAGACTAGGCTGACCATCAATCTGGCCACAAGAAAGAACTCACATAGGTGAAGTTCTTGTGCGGGGTCACTCTTTAAAAAAATTGTCACAGATAAACATAGCACCATAGAATAACTTACCAAACATGCAGAAATACATATTTTTGTATGTTTTCTCGTAGACATTAGACGGTTGTTTAACAAAGTGCAATATCCTGTACCCTGTCCGTCTACATATTGATGATTGCACCCTCAAGTTCAATGACCACGAAGCCCCTAAAATGAGGGTGGATTAAAAAACCATAAAAAAATTCAAAGCCGTCTTTACGCCAAAAAATATTCCTCTTTAATTATCGGAATTACGTGTGCTAAGACCAGATAATTATGATCAAAATCATAATTATTTGGTCACATCGCCACTGATACGAAGCGTACAAATATTTAATTACCTGCTCATTTCTGTGAAGTCACACACAATTATTATGATTCACCATTGAACAGATTCATCAAAGGCAAAATAATAAGTCAAAAAAATCAGCTACATTTTTTTTAACTTAAAAGTTTTGATAACTATTTCTCTTATCTTCTATGTCTTTTGCATAGATGTACTTATAAATAATGGCAAATTAGTCAATCTCAAACTCAATCGGAAACATGACAAAATCAAACTGATGAAAAATCCATACATTTTAAGGTACATAATTGCCATTCGTTGTGAAATCATTGTAAGTTAAATAAAAGCTTGCAAAAAGCAACCTCACCTATTTGTTCAGATTGTCTGAATTTACTCCGCCTAGTTGATTATACCAAGCAAGCTTACCTACCTATCTTACCTCTCAAATAGTTAACATACTATCACGAAATCGAGTTTCAATGGTACACATTGCGTTCAAAGTGCGAAAACAAAAGAGAGCAATATCGACCAAACCCTCAAAAGTGAGAGGGAGACCACCCTCTTTATGAGTCAGAGGGGAGGACCCTTGCACGTAGATATTGCGGTACCTACCCTTAGTACAGTACGAGGCATGCACTCAACACTCATATATCTATCGATCTGGCATTTTGGCTGATCTATTTTACTAAGTTTGTTTTTTGTAATGAAATATTAAGAAATGTTTATTAATTACAGGTATTTATTGATTTTGTTAAAGCAGTCAAATCTATTTACGAGTTACTATTGGATTTTATTTATGTGTGAATTTAACATTGGATCTAAAAGCGTACCCTGCGCAATCCTATGGATTTAGCTGTCGCGTACCGCGGCAATGTATCTACCGATTTGTCTATTTGCATATTTCTACATTGTTATGTCGCAGCTGTCCCTGTACCAGCGTTAACCAACTGCGGAAATGGTTACTAACATATTATTATATTACACGACGATTTCAAATGCTTTAGCAAGATCTTAAACTGAAATATTGTAAGTAAAAAGCACGAAGTAATCCTTAAAATAAATACACTTTCAGTTCAGTATAAAAGTTCGTCAAAAACAAATTGCTATTAATCGTTTTAAGGTGTGTATCTATCTAAAGTACAGCGGGAATCCTTTAATAAATCTGTATCATTATTAACCGGGCTTATTACCTTTAGCGGCGATTGGAAGACCGGTTTTCTTGACCACTCGTTACATCACATTGATAAAATATTACAATCCCAATCCCAACGAATCTAAGAACTTCATTTGAAGTTTAAACATACTGGTTTTCATTAATTTTATTTTTGTCGCAATCGTTTCCCTTTCGAACAAAAAATAATATGTAATCATCTTGTTTGTATATGGGATCATTTTATCAATTTGTTTTTTTTTTTGCCAACAGTCCATTTTTAACCGACTTCAAAAAGGAGGAGGTTATCAATTCGACGGTATGTTTTTTTTTTTTTGTATATTTGTTACGCGATTACTCCGCCAATTGTAGACTGATTTTTAAAATTCTTTTTTTGTTCGAAAGGAGGTACTTCTGAGGTGGTCCCATAGTCTCCAAGTTGGGATCTGATGATGGGATCCTGGAGAAATCAAGGGCAACCCTCGAATTTTATAGGCCGACACACCGTTTTTCGCAAATTTTATGAAGTAATTTAAGTATTTGCGTATGGTAATCATAATTTCATGTAGCTGAGCTGATGATGGAAGGTAGAACTCCTTAATAGTAAGGAGTAGGCATCGACTGATTTAGTTTGAGTTCGCATATCTCTGGAACTACAAGTCCGATTTACGTAATTCTTTTTTTGTTGTACTCAAAATCGGTTCAGTAGTTTTTGAGACAGGGAATTTTATTAGCTTATTGTGTACATGTTATTACCGGTGTTATGGATTACAAAATTCTAGTGCACATGTTGTATTTGACAAGAATTCGGGTTGAATATTTAAACTAAAAAGAGTAAAATAAAAACTTTTTCAAAAAAAAAATGTAACCGCCTTCAAAAACAACCATAAAAAACGGTAAAAAAACCTACAAAATAACTTTTCTTTCGGAAGTCGGTGGCAAAAAGACAATGAAATAAAGAAAACAAAGACACCGACTTCCGAAAGAAAAGTTATTTTGTAGGTTTTTTTACCGTTTATTATGGTTGTTTTTGAAGGCGGTTACATTTTTTTTTTGAAAAAGTTTTGTTGTATTTTAAAGAGTCGATGAACGCATAACTATTCTGACCACCTATCTAAGACTGCTGGAGAAGTAAATACTGGCAGCTTCAAACAGTTGAATTTGAAAGCTGGTGAAAGTTACACCTTTTCCGATGAGACTACTGAAGTACTGATCAATTCTTGCGTACTTTTTTCGTCTCGTCCAAGTGATATGATTATGACTTGGCCGCGTAGCACAAGCGTCAAAGTTTAAAAAAACCGCCAAATTAAGTTGCTTCCCTCTTTAATGTCAGCATGAAAACCGCCCTCTAACAATGTTCCCATAAAAGTTTTTTGGCGTGACTCAACAAAATGCCTTGTTCGAAGTTTTAGGGGAGCCGAATTGCATTGCACTTTACCATATTTCACTCGCGAAACTGAGGCTACCGTCGTTCTTTTTTACTACGCCATGTCTTATTTTAATGTTATTGTGAAAATTGATTTTAGTATGACATCGAAAGGTTTTTTTGTTTTGTATTTTTACTTGTTGCTTCGTATTTTTTCGTAAAGTTTCGCCTAACAAGAAGTGGTTAGCATAACCTGGGTCACTGTATCCATAGATTTGCCAAAGCTAAACATTCTTTGTTCTTTTTTGGGAATTTTAATTTCTACATTAATCTTACTTAGTTCTACCTATAAATGGGATATATTTTTTTCTTTTTAAACCGTTTCCCCACACTATGATTTTCTCCTGTATCGAAGGCGTTTACAAACATAGAAACTCAGGAACACAAAGACTCAGCACAACTACTTGCAGATCATACAAATATTTACTCCTTGCGGGAGATCGAACCCGTGACACGCTGCACACTAGGCGATCGCTCAACCACTGCGCCAATCATGTGAATACAGCTGAACACATCTTGACGAAATTTGGCTCAGAGATAATTTGCTGTCGGGGTAACACAGGTTACCGTTTATCCCGGTATTCCCGAAATTTGTTCGGCAGGCAACGCCGCAGGCAAAAGCTAGAGCTAATATAAATATCGCGCTTGACTACCCACATCGTATTACTTTGAATAACACGTCAACCCCACTTTATTCAGCCATTTCAACATCTCATTTAAATAACTATTGTGGGGTGGTTTCCAAGAACATTGTAAATATATGCTTGTATCCAACTACCATAAATATAGATTACACTAGCACCAAGTACCAGCTTCCCTTGGGTTGAAAATTAAACACAATCTATGTTAATCGCTGATAATTGTAGCATTTATAGGTGAAAAATAATAAAAACAATCAATGACCTGAAAAACCCTCTGCACATGAGTGTCCTAACAAAACAAAAAAAGAATTTTCCAAATCGGTTCAGGCAGGAATGTTTTCTAAGTATGTTCCCCGATTTCTCCATGAAGGAGAAATCGGGGAACACCGGAACATACATAAAAAACATTCCGACGAATTGAGAACCTCCTCATTTTTCGAAGTCGGTTAATTAATTACAACAGAAGGCTTCGTCTGATACTAATAATATTATCAACTCACTTGAAGTTATAATTGCGTTTCGGGTCGGTTATTGTAGTTACGAAAACGGTTAAAATTGGTACTAATAATGAAAATTTACTTTAAATACAGAAAAGCTTTAACATGAACCCGAAGAATCAATTTTATTTAATGATAATTATTCTCTTCCTCTCTATTACTGTTGTAGGGGAACAGTGCATAAGATGGGGACGCGAGGTATAATGGGGACATACTTAACACAACATTAACGTACCGCAAGCACCATCAGAGGCCTTATCATGAGTTTTCACTTATTGTGTCCTAAAGTAAACTGGAACTTTGACATTTAATTTCAAGGAAAAAATTAGTTCCTTCTTCGTACACCAGAGGCGCTGTTCCATTTTTCCATAAAAGAAACGCTGTAAATACTTGAAAGACGCTGTAAAGTAAAATAGTGAAAACTCGTGATAAGGGCTCAGGACGTCATTTGCAAACGGCCATTAATAAATGGCGTCCAGAGGCCTTATCATGTTTTAACTTATTCTGCTGTAAAGTAAATTGGAACTTTGACGTTGTCAATCGACAAATTTCAAGGAAAAAATTAGTTCCTTCACACACCAGAGGCGCTGTTCCATTTTTCATACAAGAAATGCTGTAAATACTGGAAAGTAAAGCCAAAAGTAAACTCATTTTAAAATATTCAAAAAATAAACTTATATAGGGTTACTGGTTAAGTCGACCTAGATCCTTTGAGGGGTTATAGTAGACGTCAGTCTTGACTGAGTTTACTATGGGAACCCCTTGTCCAATCCTTACCGTTTTTGAGTCATTAGACTTTTGATTTTTTCAAAAATATTCCACCTCTGCGTCACAAAGAATTTTACGCCGTTTAGGACGCTAAAGTAACTGTTGTCTCATTAGCTTTATGGTATTGAGTCAAAAAGCCTTGTGGTACCATTTTAAAAAGCTAATGAGACAACAGTGTTTTTGTGCTGCAATCGGCCAATCAAGTACCGTTAATTTATTTTGAGAAATTTGGCCCGAAAGACAAGGGTAGCTCCAAAAAAACACTTTACAGCCATTTATTGCCCAAGTTATGAGTAATTTATCAAATATACTGGTTTCAATAGAATGAGCCGTTCGTAAGCTACCTATCAAAAAAGTATCACTTACAATAACCAGTTTATGACGCAGAGGTGGAATATTTTTGAAAAAATCAAAAGTCTAATGACTCAAAAACGGTAAGGATTGGGATAAGGGTTCCCGTAGTAAAATCAGTCAAGAATGACATCTACTATAACCCCTCAAAGGATCTAGGTCGACTTGACCAGTAACCCTGTATATATGTATATTACAACTGATTACCTAACGCACAGCTTTTCTATCAGTCACCGCCTGAAAGAAAAGCCAGAATAATTGAAAATGGTACACCTTTTCGTTTTAAGTGGTACACTTTCGGGCTTTCTCAATTTCTATTACCTGTTTACAAATTATCATCAAAGATCTACATTCCAGTGTTTTTCATTCCCAAGCTTTCAGCGTGCCAAACCCGATAGCATTATTCGATTTTTTAAAGAAAACGCAACATTGTTAAGCTGTCAGGTTTTCCCGCCAAAACACACGCCATGTTTCCAATATGGCGGCACGTCGAGCGGGTCTCTTTACGACTTCCGTGGAAATTACAGCCGTATACGTGTGTTAAACTTTTATACCCAGTGTGTTAGCTCACATAGGCGTATGGAGTATATAATAATATTATTACCGCTAAAAAGCACGAATATCACACAAGTTTTGTTTTACTTTTTTTTTTGGTGGCAAAATCATCAAATGAGTCCTCCCGCCCTGGGTGGGGCGGAAGGGACTGTCAGACTCTTACTGACTAAAATCCACCCGTGTTCCTTCGGATGCCCTTTACGTTCCGGGGCCACGGTATCCTGGATTAAGAAAAAATCCGCGACCCCGGCAGGCATTTGGCCCCGTAAGGGGCCCCGTCGGTGACGCGTGAAACACGACGCGCCACCGACCCTGGCTTGGTACCTGGTCGGACGGCGAGCTTACCCATTACTCACCGTCCGCAAGCTCGCTCCGCCGCTGTGCCCTCTGCTATTCAGAGGGACACGCGTTGGAGCGTCCACCCGACAGGCTATTTGCATACGGGCAAAGAGACCCATTAGGCACACAGTGCCTAAGTAAGCGTTTTTGCCCGCATCCCAGGGTGCACCAGCCCGAAAAACTGGTCTTCCCCCCGGACGTATCCGAGAGGGAACTCCAGTCCACGGACGCACGTGGAGGTTTCCTGTCTTAGCACGCCTGTTTTGTTTTACTTGGCAGATTTTGAGTTGCAGCTAATGCGGTTCAATTAAAAAAGATAATGTCTATGATCTGAATTTGTCAACTGTCACTTGAAAATAACGTTTAGCAATAAAATGCATTGTGGAAATTATTTTTTTAATAGTGTATAATTATCTTTGTTATCAGTTGTTATGTTAGAGTTATTTTCATATGATAAATTGTTTAGTTGAAAGCGTGCAAGTGTTTAAAAAGGGTGTATGACGTTACAATATCGCGTCAGCAACTCTTCTTCTTAGTTGAACTGCATAGTACACACATTTCTCCATTCAAGTTTAGTTGCTTGTAATAGGGTCGTGTCTCTTGCCAAAAATCAGACACAAGTGCTACTGAGAAATTTCCAATGAAAGAACCCAGTAATACTTTACTAAAGAAGAGAGTAGTTTACTGCATAAATATATTAAAAATCTGTTTTATAGTCCATCAGATAGAGCATTGAATAAAATGCTTCGTAATTCGAGAGTGAGGGCTTGTGACATCATAACACCTGTAAAATTATAAACCGACCGAGTGACGTTTTGTGATTTTTAGGATCATTTTATCTTTGTCAATTTTCATTACTGTAACAAAACAAAAAACATGAGTCAAATATTTTTTAATAATCCATCTTCTGGACTATTTTTTTGGCTAAAATATCCTATTATGTTTTCAAATAATAATATGGTAACACTATATAAAGTCAGGTTCAGACTAACAACCTGTCACGGCGGCTACTGGCTTCATCAATATGCGCGACGCGTTGTCTATACGTGCCTTAATGCATCTTTGGCCGAGCTTTGGTTTATTACTTATTATAATTTACTGATATTATGTTATTATTTATAAGGAGCTAGGACTCTGCCGACAACTTTGTTCGCGAGGGTTTTTAAAAAATATTGCTTAGAAGCTATATTGACACTGGTTTCGCCCGCATAATATTTGAAAATTATGTTTCGACATCGTATCGTAATAATCGGGGTAAAAGATATCCTATGTGTTATTCCAGGCTATAATCGAACTCTGAGCTAAATTTCATCCAGATCCGTTCAGCCGTTTGGACATGATTGAATAAGAAACATCCATCCATCTATACGAACTTTCACATTAATAATGTCGTTTAACAACCTCACTGGCCAATAAGCCAATAAAATAAACGTGGATAAGTTTCCTCAAGAGAGACCCTAAAGTAAATAGTTCGATAACTTCCCAAATATGACGTATGTTCTTCTAATCGTCTGCCGGCAACCGAAAGATTAGGTTGACTCACCAACTCGTGCTAACAACAAGTCGGCGAAATGGATCGATTGTATGATTCATTCAGTGCTCCCTCTTGCCAACTTTCATTTTGTGGTCCAAGTTAAGAGCAAAAGCATTTAATTTTATAGTCCTTATTTTTGGAGCAAAGTTACAACGAACTTGAATTGTTAATTTGATCCAATTGGTGATGAATGCTACAAATATATTCTCTCTTTCTAATGAGACTACTTCTAGTTTAACTTTAATCCACGTTATTTATGGAATTTACTATCTTGTATTTCATTGTTTTATTGCTCTTATTCTAAAGCACTGTTAGAGTTCGTCAACGGCCTTCTACACTCCCCGTTTCGATGAAAATGATAAAGGAAAGTAGGTAGCTACGTTTATTACGATAGAAAACTAAAATACATTCTCAATTTTATTTTTTTAAATCGCATTTTTTTTTAAACTCTAGATAACTAGCCTGAAGACCTAGCATGACTTTTCACGAGTCTATGCCATTGCTATATCATATTCTAACTTTTATTGGCATTGTAATTAAATATTATTTAAAAATATTAGAAAAAAAACATTATACCTGTTTTTTTCCATTGATAAATTTTCGTAAAAATTTCATTACAAAAGGCGAATTTGAACAGATGTAGTCTAGTAATTAAACATAATTGATTTATACGTTTAGACATCGACTGATAAGGTTGAATTAATTTGAAAAATACATACAAACATATACATACAGGTCGAACTGAGAACCTACTTTTTTTAAGTCGGTTATAAAAAAGCCAGAAACTAAAGAAAAAAAAACTTGTTTAAAACAATTTGAACTGTTTGTTTTATAAATTTAAAAAAAAAACTCTTTTTTTCCAACCCTGGTTAGTATTAGCTATAAGATGAGACATTTAAAAATATTAATAACTTATGTCGGTAATTAAAAGTCCGTATCTTTTATTTCTACCACACTCCAAACATATTAATTGCGAACATAGCGGATAAACACATTTGTCAGTGGCTGTCCGATTTTATTACTTTCCAAGTACGACTGTGGTATTACCGGGAACTTGCGGGCGGTAGTATAATGTTTTGTTTGCCAAATAATTAGCTAGGAAAACAATGTTTTGGCATTTTTGCAATGAAAAGTTAATTATGTGATTTTTAGTATTCTGTGACCAAACAACAAAAAAATAAACCTTACAATTCCATCGTATCTCTCTGTCTAGATGTCAATATGAAAAAAAAAATTATGTTATTCCACTAGGTTTACTCCTCATTCATCAAGTGAAAAAGCACGTGGTAAATAGTTCAATTTTAAGATCTAATCGTATCAATAACCACATTTTAAGTAATAATTATCTTAACAAGATCTTTTTTTTTTAAAAAGCAAAACTGTCTTCGCCTATTTTCTGCATAGCCCCCTTTATAAACAGCTAAACCACAATGCAGACCTATAAACTATCCAGTGTAAATACGACTTAAGTCCACGTATCCTAGTAGCAGGTTGCCAGTCCATTACTTAGTTTTCTTCACTGACTTTTACAGCCGCGATAAGCCTGTTACATTCTACTTTATATCCTGGGAAACGCAATGTAATTACAACATGGGGGTGATGGAAGACCCTGGTGCAATTGTTTAAGTATGAAGAAAGATTGTCTGTTTACTTTTGTAAAATTATCTGTTGCCAGCGACTTCGCTCGCTAAAACTCGAAAATTATACCACAGAAAGATAAACTCGGGATAAAAACTATCCTCTATGTTAAGCCAGATTATAAAAAATGTTTAATCGATTTACATACAGATCTGTTCACTAGTTTTTTGCGTGCAAGAGTGGCAAACAATACACTATTCCATACATCCTCACAGTGTTTTGCATTTTTTTTTAATTGGGACAAACCCACTACTCTATTTCCAAAGCACTGCAACTCCTGAAACCTAGGATCTACTGTGGTAACCACCAGAAAAGCACCGAGACAATGAAGCTCGACGTGTCCCGGAGAATTAATTTAACTGTCTTGGATCCTGCAACGAAAATATCAGAAAAAATTGCGGAGGCATAGGAAAATAATTATGTAGTTTACATTTCCTTCCATATCAAGCAGAAGACCTGTTTTTCTACAATTTTCAATACTACTTAGTTGATTAGAGTTAGTGTTTTCTTGAATAAAGCCATCTCATTTTCTCTACCGCGACTTGAACCAAGAATACAGCTCAAAAGGCATATCCCACTTTCCTACACCTCGATCACCCTTGGGAAATACATGTTGATACCTGTACCGGGTACAGTGAGCCACAGAAATAATGTAACTCTGACAAGTTTCTTTGATTGTCTACAATTTGTGTATGTGTAGCTAAGATAATGCACCCAACTAGCTACAAATTCTGCACAAAGATTGTAAATAATAAATTAAATTCCTGTCAGTGTTTACATATTTTTGAGGCTGATTGTACCTGTCACCGGAATGTCATTAGAGGTTACCTCGGCTCTTGAATGCAAAGTGCAATTGAAGAAACAGGATAGCTTTTACTTAAGTAGTTTTCAGATTAGTCTGACTGTCCTTTCCGCTCCACTCAGAATGGGAAAAGTTTATAAAGGATGGAGAAGGAGAAAGAAAATGCCAAAGGAGGTTTTTGATCTCGAATGAAATACTTCTTGAAATTAAGAAAAAAAATAGATAGATCTGGTTTGGCTTTTCAACGGACTTTTAATTTTAGAATAAGCGCAAGTACCTAGTTATAGAATGCCAGATGTTTTTATTAAATTTTGACAGCTGTCATTTATGTCAAAACTGACAGCGGGATGAGGTTATAGTCAGGTTGACTATACTAACTAATCGTTCTACATTTACCTACAATATTAACCACTACAGGGCAAAGTGTCAAGAAAGCTAAATAATCTCTATCATTAAGTTGTATGTCAGCAATCTTATATAAAGTCGTAGTAAATTAAGGCAATGGTCAGTGGTAAATAAGGTTTCTCTATGTAATGTCCAGGACACCAATGAAAGTAAACTAGATTACCTAAGTAATGTGTCCGCTGATTTATATATCTATAATTTAACAAATTATTAGATTGCTCGAAGATACAGAATCAGGTTAAAGCTGTACAGTCATGAGCAATAAGATGTATAATACTTAACAAAATTCAAACGCGATTATCGCATAAAATGTTGGTTTCTACATTGAAATGAGAACCATTTCGTAATAGCATTTGCTTCCGAAATAGAAGGTTCATGAAAAAACAAAAGTTAATAATCAATATGGTACCTACCTAGGAGTTTTTTTTTTTTTTTTTTTTTTATGTGTAATGGGTTTGCTCTTGACCTTAGTCTAGGACAAGAGTGACTAAGACAAGGTCGACGATGGAGCGAGCTTACCCAGAAGAAGCCTGTTTACTCTAACTTTGAAGAGATTAGGGTTGTATGCGTTTGGAAACACAGACGCAGGCAGAGAGTTCCACTCCTTCGCTGTCCGCATTATAAAAGACGTTTGGAAACGCTTAGTGCGAATTGATGGTATGGCAATAAGGATATATCGCTTTTTAATTGTGCTAAGTGTGTACAACATATTATTGCTCGTGACTGTTCTTTATTTGCAAGAGTAGCTATTTTCCACGGTTTTACCCGCTGCTCTGCTCCTATTGCCATTAAGGTAACGAAGTTATAGTTACACTTCCATTCTCCCATTACAAATAACCGAAATCTACCCTTAACAGGCCCTTGGGGGAGCAATTCATCAAAATTCAAAAATCAACAATATCGTCTGGGCTGTCACCCACACGTGGTCCCGTCCCCGCTGCTTCCATATTTCATGGTGTTCATCACACTCGGTGATTTTATATCCGACACACGATGGATTAAACGTTACTGTATTGTCTCTGAATTTCAGTTAAGTTTGCAAAGTAAGACACAGTATAAAGTCTGGAGAATGTGTTTGTTTGGTTGAAACTGCTAATCTCAGGAACTAGTGGTTCGAATTGAATAATATTTTTGTGTTGTATAGTCCATTTATTGATAAAGCATCACGCTTTTTTTTTATCGTGGTAAAATCATCAAATGAGTCCCCGGGCAGGGCGGGAGGGACTATCAGACTTGTACTGACTAAAATCCACGGTGTCCTTCAATAGCCCTTTATGTTCCGGGGTCACGGTAATGGTATAAGTCCCGCGACCCCGGCAGGCTTTGGCCCTCTAGAGAGGGGGCCCCGTCATTATGCTGACGCTCTTTGAGGCGCGCGTGGAACACAACGCGCCGTCGACCCGGGCATGGTCCATGGTCGGGCTGCGAGTTGCCCTTTACTCGCCGCCCGCATGCCCGCGCCTACGGTGGCCGGAGATCGTCGTGCGACGTCCGTCGCCGTGGGCGCCAACCACCGCGGGAAAGCATCACGCTACGACCTATATGAGTTGAACAGAGGGGATAAAATCACGAGCAATAGCTAGTATTTAATTATTTTGATCGTTGAGAAATTAATTGGTTTAAAGTAAAGCTGATCGTAGTTTAGAAAAGCTACTAAGTAATTAAATGAAAAAAAAAATACAGAACTATAGTAGAAACTTAAAGAAATGGAAAAGAAAAGTTCCACAAAGAAATTAAGACATTAAAGTTACAGAGTTGCTCAGAAGTTAATTTCCCCGCTGTGTTTTATAAAATTCTAAGTGAATCTTGCTTTGCATTTTCCAAAGAAAATTGTTTATGAGTCAGACCAAGATCTATAGACGTTACTTAGTAAGCTTTGGCTCAACTCGGGTGTCTGAAAACCCGTCTTACTAATGGGTATCGTTATAACTAGTTTATGGATTGTGGAGGTCTGATCGGCAGTCGCTCCATAATTCAGCTGCATCTGATTCCACAGGAAACCAACATAATCGGGAAAATGTTAGGTTAGGTTTAGAAACATTTATTATAATAAGTGATTAAACATTTAAACGAGGTTTTATTTTAACCTCTCAAGCGATTGGCTAAAATTGGCTAAATACCCCTAGCACCCGGCTAAGAATCGATGAAATAATAGCTCCTTTCTCTCCACTTTTCGCTATGTACAGACGCCAGCAGGTCAACCTACCCGAAACTGTCAGATTTTACCAATCAAACATCAACCTTCCATTATTGTGATAAGGTTGAAAATCTATTGAAGAAATTAGGCATATTGTGGTAGCTTGATGTGCTGGCGTCTGTACAAATGGTGTTCAAAAAGCGCTGGAGAGGTTAATCAAGCCCTAAAAACAAGTAGTTAACCTCTTCGTCGCTAACTTATCGTACATTGTGATAGTATGACTCTCATGCATCATACAGGTCACATATCATAAACCGTAGTCCGATAACAAAAAAGCGAAAAACCCGAAAGAATAATTTAACAGTAACGCGACCGTTAATCAAAGGAAAATTATCTTTTTCATACGTGCCGGTGTGGAAGTACTGAAAAAGTAATTAATGCTTATTGGAGCCACGCACTGGGCAAAGTTCGATTAAATTCTACCTAAAGTTACTTTGCTGTGTCACAGTAGAGGTACTGTGACCACACATAATGATTTTCTTGTATCTAAAACCAATAACGTGAATTTCTTGCATCCAGAACTTCATCATAATACTCGTATCAGCCGTAGGTTGTTCACTGCTGAAAATAGGCCTCCCCCATACACCGTGACTTTTTAGTCGTCTCACAAAAGTGGTCCACTACATATATCCGACCTAAAATACCTCTAGGCGAGTTTGTTTTTTTTAAATCGTTGATAATAATTTTTATTATTAATAAATAGGTACATGGGATAAGGGCAGGAAGAAGAAGAAGAAATAGGTACATTAGAAATGTGGAACACCCTGTACCAAGCTGTAGAGTATACCTCCCACCGCAATAGTCGGACAGATCACGCCATCTCCATTTTCTATGAGACAAGGGTGTTTCTAACTACACCTTGTGTCATAATAACGATTTAAATTTTATTTTTAAATTTTTCAAATCTCTTAAATTCAATTTTTTTTTATTATAAACGTGTTCTAGTCATTGGATACATCAAATGGGCTGCCGTTGTAAGACGACTAAAAAGTGTGTCCGCGATCCTGTGTTCTTCATCAGATCGGCCGTCCACCTTGTGGGTGGACGTCGTACGCTACGCTTGCCAGTGCATGGTCTCCATTCCAGGATCTTACGGCCCTATCTGCCATCAGTTCTGCGTGCGCAAGACGATCTCCGGCCACCGTAGGCGCGGCCATGCGGGCGGTGAGTTATGGGTGATTTGCCGCCCGGTCATGGACCATGCCCGGGTCGACAGCGCGTTGTGTTCCACGCGCGCCTCAAAGAGCTGTCAGCAATCTGACGGAGCCCGCGGTAGTCGCGGGACATCTCACCTGGTTACCGTGACCCTGGTACGTAAAGGGCTATTGAAGGATCACCGTGGATTTTAGTCAGTACAAGTCTGACAGTCCCTCCCGCCCCACCCTTGGCGGAAGGACACATTTGATGATTTTACCACGAAAAAAAAAGGCTGCTAGCTATTCCTGTTCTGTCTGTTTTTGTGAATTTTAATGTTTGTAATCGCACTCAAGATATATAAAAAAAATATAATAACTGTAGGGCAAAGTTTAAAAGAAACTTTTTCAACTGTGAGTGTGAGTCAACCTCAGGTCAACTGTGAGACAAACTCAGGATACTAGTCAGCATCAGCAGTCACGAGGTAGCCAATCTTATTACATGATGTCTTATTTACTTTAATACAATCATGTCATAATTATTGCAAAATCACTTTGATGAATTTAAGCCCCAAGAAAATACCAATACGAACTTAGTTTTCAATTTAGATAATCCTAGAATAATTTCTAATCTAGTTTCATTGATTAAATTACTAAACGTTGTTTGATCTTGGCTTAAGAGCCCCAAAGACGAATTGAATTTAGTCAATCAAAATAAGCAAAGTTTGGATTGATGTTTGTCACTCTATCACGACAAAACGGCTTGACGGATCTTAATGAAATTTAGTTCAGAGATAGTTTCAAGTCTTATAACACCATTTATCTCAATATTACGAATTCGGTGGATAATTTTTCAAGTTATACGCTGGCAAAGCCGGCAAAGTATACAAGTGCAAGTGAATACTCAAGTTACTTTATACAAAAATGGCAATAAAATCGCCCTTCAGTATACAAATAAGTACAGTAAGTTTCTGAATAAAATATTCATCTGTTTAATATATTACAGTTTCGAAGAGGGTGTGAAACCTATACCCTCTCCCTGCCATGGGTTTTCCATTTGTTAAATGGATTTCAGTGTTAAAACATTCACCTAAGGGACTGTCTGAACATTTTGATTAATTTAAACGTTTTTCTGTAGTTGTATTTATTGGTAGATGATGCCAGACACTTTTTGTACAGACGGCAGCAGGTCAACCTATCCGAAACTGTCAGATTTTACCAATCGAACATTAACCTTCCACGATTGTGGAATTAAGGTTGAAAATCTATTGAAGAAATTTGGCAGATTGTGGTTGCTTGATGTGCTGACGTCTGTACATACGTCAGCAATCTGTCATAAAAGTAGAAAATTCATGTTCCATTGGGAAAATTGTATTGTGTAAGTTTGGGATAGTTTGGACATGCCAACTTCTGTACTATCAATTGCAAAGTATAAACTTAGGTATTTACGTGTTCTATTTTTATTGTCGTCAAAAATAAAGTTCAAATTCTAGACCATAACGTCGACTAGTTCAAATTTTACACTGTGAAAGTATAAAAAATCAACTGTTTCTTAATAATAATCCTCACGTTTATTTCTACCCCGCCTAGTTTAGCACGCTTCAGAAATATTTCAGGTACGAATTATTTTATGTCCCCAAATGTATTACATGGCTCTTATATTCAAGTCATAAAGGTCATAAGTGTAGCAATAATCGTAAAATATCAATGTTTATAGGCACCCCGGTGTGCGTGACAATTTCAATGAACCAGGTTTGGTACAATTTTATTGCTGTTTTTGATCATATAATTACACGTTACAATTTTAATGTCACATAATTACGCTTACTTAGTTACGCTTCAGGGGGTATTATTTATATGAAACTTTTAGGGTAGTTATAGTAATTTTGAAAAGATTTTGTTGTAGAAAAAAAATCGACTGTCATCAAAATTCAAACCCTTCTGATTCACCAGACGCTTATTCCAACCAAGCTATCGCAGTCATCGCTCGCTCGACAAGGTCGAATTCTTCATTCCATTCTTAACCTTTTATGATGACGTTCAAATCCTACTCGCAGTCGAATTTTTCTTTCCACAAAAAAGCTTTATAATTCTTGACGCAGTAAAGTAATAAAAAAATGGTTTTGAAGTTTCAGAAATCACATTCTCATTTTCTAATTCCGGATCCCTCAGTAATAATTCTTCCTGATTTTTAAAAACTTTGCGTAACGAGGGTTACACCCACACATAAACTCAACCAAAAGTTAGACTTCAAACAAATTCAATGATTCGTCACAATATTGGGATTATATCGGTCCACTTTGACCCTGAGCAGCGAGACGGTTAAATCCCTGGAACATTAGGCTCGCCCTAATCCTACCTACCCCCGTTTTGACCCGATTGTCTAACAAAGAGTTGTATGGGTCTGCACGATAAGGGGATTAAAATTTATAAAATTTATGGGAAGGGATTACGCGTCAGCGTGTGAAGGGTTGATCGTATTCGCATTTGAAATAGATTAGAGACTGGAACTAGAATAGTAATGGAATAAAATATAAAACCCTTTCTTTTTAATAATTTGACCTCACGCACTGGGGTCATTTTAGTAATTTGACGTTCTTCCTTTTAACGTTCTAAGGTTATAATAATAAAGATGATTTTTGAAGAAAGAAAAATTCATTTGCAAGTGGAATTGGAACCCGCGTCTTCTGGATAAGTACTCCAGACGCCTTACCAACTAGGCCATCGCTACTCACACTTGCAAACATACATTCTCTATTCCTCGTTTGAACGTTTTTCGGTAACGTAGCCACTCCCACTTGCAACTGAATTTTTCTTTCCTCAAAAATCATCTTAACGACGCGCGTCGCATGCGTTATTGCGTTTAAAAAAAAATTAATAAGGTATACTAATTATTTGATAGCAACGTCTGTCTTTTTGTTTTGGTTTAATTTTTCTTAGCTCGTTGTTTGTGTAACGTTACATTTTCTAAATCTTAATAGATTTAGAAAATGTAATGATGCAGACATTATCTTGGTTAAGTCAAGTGATACTTACCTAATTTTTTTAAAATCTAGTCCATAGACTTAATAAGAAACTTTGACCTCTGAGTTTGTTTTGGTTATTTTTTTTAAGTCTGCTAGAAAGCCTGGCCTTATCTTGCAGAAGGAAAAAAAAGTTGTTTTAATCATTTATTTTAGGTAATTCCAATTAAAAACAAAATGATTATAAAAAGAGACGTTAAAATTTAATTAAAATTTTATGTTTATCAAGACCTCACAAACTGAATTCGTAAACAAAGACTAAGCAGATTTATTTCCAAAATTGAATTAGTAATCAACATGGCCGCGATTTAGAATTCACATTCAAATTCCAACGGTGCCTTCTAGAATAAAGTAATTCCATAAAGTTTAATAACGTTACATACTTAACCCTTTTGCCGCAGTAGTTGTAATAATAGTTAATTTACTAACCCTAGAAATCTAGGCTTTACAGTAACGTGGGTAGTTTCTAACATTCCCCAAAGTCTAGAATTAGGGTCACGTTTGTAAAATTAAGTTAGACTAGGCGTGGAATAGTTTAGATTTTATGTTGCGTGTAAGATGGCCTCGAGAGATTTTATTAGTTTCTTTGGCTTAATTTGTGAAATGGACGTGAGAGAAAATTTTATAGCTTTAAGTTGAGTACTGATTTCGAGATCAATAATTACTATGTTAAACTAACTTTATGGTATTATAAATGCGAGAGTTTGTGAAGATAAATGGATGACTGTTTGTCACTATATTACACAAAAACCTACGGAACGGATTTAGATGAAATTTGATACACAAATAGTTTATAACTTGATTAATACTTTAAACACATACAAATTTACTTTATTTCGAGGCCATGAGCTAGTAATTTATAATTTTTTGTGTGAAAGAGCAGGTAAAAAACATCATCCATTCTCACGAATCGGATTTAAAATAGAAAGTAAGATGAATATAGCCTGACTACCTGTCCTATCTATTATAGTTCCCTACCTACATATAAACGGAATTAGGCACCAACTCTGAAATGTCTAGTTAATTTGTGGGTTCGAACGTCGACCCCACAAAGTCTTTGATGTGGTCGCGTGCCTAAAAGGTGTCTCGAATTCCTAATTAGTTTAGTGCTGAGCTAATTTGCTTATGAATTCTGGATACCTTGCACATTAGGTTGTTGGACTTTGTTACAAAAGTTCACGTTTACCATGAACTACCTACACGCTTTTAACTTTAAAACTGTTTAATGTTTCCGTCTTTGTAATCTTCAGTCAATTGACTGAAATAGGGCGTGTGAAAAGCCCATTTTACAGTTACAAAATATAAGTTGCGATTAAAATGGTTATTATGGAGATTCTATTTCTATTCTGTTGCTCAGGTAATACAATAATTTTATCGCAACTAAATTATGATTCTCTAAAGTTGGATTTGGCCCCCAGGACAATGATTCTCTAAAGTTGGATTTGGCCTCAAGGACAATTATGATTCTCTAAAGTTGGATTTGGCCCCAGGACAATGATTCTCTAAAGTTGGATTTGGCCCCCAGGACAATTTTACATGTACTTCTACAGGTCTACAGCTTTTATGGCATCCTATATTTTTTTTTCAATTTCAATAGTGCTGTGGAACGAAGCATTTGGAACTTTTTCGCTTATTATTACCAGAAATTCCTTTACTGGGGGAATGCTTTCAGTCTTGTTAGTTGTACAATCTTTAGCCAATGTATCGAAGGCCTATAAATTCTACTGTAGAATCATTAACCCTTAGCTGGAGTCGCTAAAAATGGTAACGTATCAGGTGGCGCTAAAAATGGTAAAGCGAGAGTAATTCCACTGTGGAAACGGGATGGCACTAGACGACTTGTAAAGCTGTACCTCTTTCCCACACTATACAGGATACCTGGATTCATGGATAAAAAGTTACTCCCTGTATAAGTCATTAAAAAGGTTGATAATAAAGACATTGGAGAAGAAGAAAAATTTGTTGGTGACAAACCAGGATCTTGATAAAACTACAATATTAAATCAAATGAAAACATCAGCTACCTGTAATATCATTAAACTGGTGTTAAAATAAATCTCAAGCTGCTGCATTCCACACAGCTTAGCAAAGAAACTTAAAAAAGAATGTAAAAATTAAAAGGAACAGTCTTAAATTAACATTTTAAAGGGATTTCTTTAAAGATACCAATATCCCTAGCTCATTTAACAATCTAAACGATCTACTATCACGAGAAATCAGTTCTGGTTTGTAATTAACTTTGATTTGGGTGCGAATACGAACAAAAAATGTTTACCTGGAACCGTAGCAGATTAATAGGAACCATTTTTTTAAAAGAAATAATGAAGGTGGGCCAGAAACAAAATGAGAGAGAGTAATATTTAAACTGAACACGTAAAACAATATATTATAGAGTTTAATCAGTAAGTAAATGTAGGTCCGAACTTGTAAAAGTTTATTTAAATGTTTTTTGGGTAAAGTTTATTTGCATAGATTGCACGTACAGGGTAGGTAACAACAGCAAAGAAAAAACTTAACATAAAATGTGCTATTTAAGGCCATGACCAGTAAGCAAAGTAATTTTTAAACTTCCCAAAAAAATATTATTAACCATTCCTTATTGGGTATGATTTAAGCTATCACCAATTTAATTAGTTTTGTGTCTCCTTAAAAATAGAGTTTGTCCCCAAAATAGTAGATTTGTCACCAAATTGTAGTCACCAAACAATATAAAATCAATTCTATAATAAATCACCTGAAATCTTGAAGAAATAGGGTCTAGTACCAAATAATATTTCTGTATGTAATATAATAGGTTTGTCCTCATAATGGGTCGACGGAGCCCCGCTTCGCGGGGCTCCTATTTCTGCGTGCAAGGTTTAAAGTAACCTCAGACCCCGCCATCCCCTTCGAACCTAACCTGTCCGTGTCGGGGTGCCCCAAGTCCCGAGCTCGCTTCGCTCGCTCTTGCAGCCTAGGTCAAATAACTGATAACTACCTGTCATGCTGTCATCATCGTTTCAACATTTTGTTTATTTTGTTACTAATTACCACCTTACAAGGAAAATAATCATAATTATATAATTTGGTAATTCATACCTGGGAACACTTTTTGTTTATCTGAGGGCGAAAATATTTCGTGGTGATAGATCTATTTATTAGGTGATACAACTTGGTGACAAATCTAAATTTTGGTGACAGAAAATATAGTTCCCTTCCTTATTTAACTTTTGTTTGTACATTTTCATCATTTGTTAAAAATGTAACAGTAACTTAACCCCCGGTTGTTTGATCAATACAACGACCATTTATATCTAGACTCCTAATCACAGGCCACCGATGTCTGTCAACACATTAGGCAAAAAAGTCTTAAGTTCGTATTAGTTTCGACCACTCCTGTGAGTCCCCTCGTCGCACTGACCTTGAGTTAGCCAATCAGAACGCAGAACCCCGTCCCTCTCACTTACGTCGTACCTCAGCGACTTGGCAGAATAATTTTCGTTAGTCAGATCGTGCATGAGGCGTCTAGATATAAATGGTCGTTGGATCAATAGTTAAGACAACTAGGTAATTATTCTTGGATCAGACTTACACAAGATCTGCTTACCGTTATACTTGCCTAAGGATAACATAACAAGCCTCCATAAACAAGATACTAAAAATAATTGAAAAAAATATGACGTTATAGAATTCAAAACATAACATAGACTTGATTTCAAGATACCTTTTACCGGACGAAAATAAAGATGGTTATCTGAGGGCACGGCAGTGCCCCCGCCAAGGCGAGTCAAGCGAAGCGCAAGGTCATTTTCTCCAGAACCACTTAACACTACTTATCACAATAATGAGTTCGTAAAACTTAAATATATCTTTATTACATCTACGAAGCACCTTCACTAGTCCTGCGGTCCACCTGCATCACATCAAAGTCCAATATGTTATTAAATGTGTGCCTTTAAATTATCTTTTATTTTGAACCCAATAATTACAAAAGAATGTATACGGCCGGACGCACCATCCTCGCTTTGTGAAAAAGAAACATAAAATTAAGGTGCTAAGGTAAAAAATGAATTGTATTAGTTCAATCAATTATAAGGCCATCTTCGTACTGGGCAAACTGGTTGTGGAGCAGTCTTGCAATGGATTGAACTAGCTACTGCTTCTGAACTACTTTTTTGATCGAAATGTGTTCATTAATTACTGTGTAACTACGCATTTGTAGATGTTTGATTAAAAACTCTTTTAGATTAATTTTAACTTTCCAATTGTTTAGCTAAAGATTAATATCACAGGTAAATCAGATTTTTGAATTAAAAAAATGTGTTTCTCTCCTTAATGGAAAATGTATAAAATGAACTTTTCAAAAAAACTTTTAAAAAATATTAAATAGGTATACATACATATTAGAATCTTGTACGGATACTTAATAAAAGGTTTTTATCAGGTCTGGTAACCTTAAAAACAGATTACATATCTAAATCAATCAAAGTTTTTCTTTAACGCAAATGAATTTCAAAGCACAATGCGCCACACTTTTGTTAGCCTTTGTTTCGGATTACACCGACTCTTTCGCTCATAAACCTCGGGGTCTACCGTCGGACAATTTATTTGGCGTTAGACCTCCAGACTTTTTATGGGGTTCGGCCTCGGGGCGAGAACAACCCTTTTCGCAATAACGAACTTGTGCATTGAGGAATCGGAGGGCGAGTAAAATATTTCTCTATCAAAGACTCATAGTGTTTGCAAATAAAAAAGTGAATGGCTGAGGTTATCTCGCCCTCTTTCACTAAAATTTTCATCAACTTTTACTTTACACCCTTTGGTTTATGGTTGGTTGAATCTTGAATATATTCCTAAAAACATATGCGGTATATTCACTACAGCTTATTCCGAGTTTGCATTACGTTGCGCAGCGACCCCGCTCAATCATACTATTTTAAATATCAAATGTTTGGATCTCGAATTTAAAGCGGATATTATTAGTACTACCATATTACGTTCAATACAATTTTCCGGCACGCGAGTTCACATAATTTGCCACGGTCACCTTTCAATTATTGGCTTTACTATGCCTTTGTATTTTGGCGCTAAACGTACCTTGATTTTCGTCCACTTTGTGGTCGATATTAGCTTTGGTACACTGAAATTCTGACAATAACCAGCTAAATCAGGCTTAATTACCTAAAATTTGTAGGCACACCTAAAAATATATCTATCATTAGTCATATCACTGGCCATTTCATCATCGTTTTCAAGTAAAGTGGCTAGATCTTGAATTCAGCAACCGCGTATTGGATTTAACTGAGCAATTCTAAAGTCATTAGGTACTACGTCATTACCAATTGCTTACATCGCCTACGAACACCGTTAAGAAACTCGGATAACTATTTATAAATTGAAGAGTACATTCGCGTGTGAAGATAAAATCACGATAGTTACCTACATGATTGTTTAGAATTAAATTGGTGTGATTTTGTTGTTTTTCACTTCTTGGTTGTCGTCGCCTCAATTATATTTTTGTCTTTCATCTTAAACCTCTTACTGTTTTGGAAAGTTATTTTTATCTGCTTAATATTTTTCAAGATTCAGAAGATCATTTTCACTGATTTTTGAATTAATTAAGCACTCGAATTCTTAAGCTACTTATTTGAAATTGCAAGTGTCTTTTCAAACATTTGAGTGTCCACTTTAAGCTTAAATTGTTACCTACCGTTTCTATAACAAAGACCTACACCACTCAATATCAATTTGTCAGCACAAATAAACAACAGAACTCTTTTGTTTTATCAAAGGAAAGTCCAGGTAAGTTCCCTGGAAAGCGATTCAGTTTCGCGTAAAATTTTCCCGTAGTTTATTTATAGACAATACGCGTTTTAGCATCGATCCTTGCCTCCTTGGCGAGTCCCTGCTCGATTTCTTTCGAGGAAAACTTTAGATTATAAGAAAATTCTTGTTTACTCACGTGTTTTTAAAACTAAAGTAATCATCATTTAGTCATTCTTTAGAATATCAAGTCAAGGTCTACAATGTAGTATTTTGATTTCATCTGTTAATAATTAACAAAGTTTAAATGCTATCCCAGTTTAGGTTTCTAAAATGGATTCAGTAACTTTGCAAAGGTCAGTAGTTAATATTGTATTAGATAGAACTTCTCCAGTTAGAATTTATGTGGAAATGGTCACGTCAGGCCCACGTCGGGAGGCTCCATCCAATCACAACCGAGGAATACCTCAAACGAGACGAACCTTCACATAAAGTTTGTTGAGGCGTGCTGAATAATAATATTCAACGCATTTTGTGTTGCCAATAGTTCGTTTATTATTTTAGAACAAAGTTTTGATTCGATTTATTCAGAATTACCAGGTATCCATGAACTTGCCATGAACCTATATCGAAAAATGTTATCATCCTCGTTCTTACTAGACATTCTAAGAAACAGGTTGGCAACGTCATCTCTATTTCTATTTTTACTTCGTTACTGAACTGAACCTTTGTTTTTCCATCCCTTTTCCCATTTCACAGTTCCACAGTTTTCCTGACAGCAAAAGTACTTGATACTTTTGTCCTATTTCCTTTAACATTGTATGTATGTATTGAAACACTCACGGTCGCTGGGCGCCGCGACGCTCCATCCCATCAGAGCTCCAACCAGTAACACAGTAACCGAGAGTAAAGCCATTTCTGCACTACTTACAGTAATTTAGTCAAATAGGTTTATATAGAGGTGACCGTGGACGCCCACGGTCCATCATTAGCTCCATACGACACGGCCTTGGTCGTTGAATAATCGTATCAATGTTCCTATTGAAATCTGTGACATTGTATTGCACCGGTACTGGTTCGTCTATCTGTTCTTTTGTTTCAGCAATTGTTGTGGTCTGATCATCACTTTTATCAGTATTATCTTTATTCCTGAAAGCTACTCTTTTTGTTTTTCCATCAAGTGTATTATGTGGTTACAAGGTCGCCTGCTATGTTTTTGCAGTTTTCTTTTGCATTAATAACATGTTTGTCAATTGCTTCTTTGATGACGTTGTATTTTGAAAAATGGTTGTTGTCCTACAAGTTTTCTGAACTGTATTGTTGTTGACTAAAACTGTATTTTTTTTACTACTCGCTATAACGTTTTAATAGTAATAAGATACAAATAAATCACATCTTTAGTACGTCTAGAAAAGGATGTAGCTCTCAAAAGGTAATCATTCGAATTGATATCTTCTCGTTGTGTCAATGTCCTCGCTAAAATATTCAATTCATTGAATAATCTGCTTTGTCGCGTCGGCTACAATGTTTAATTTTAGAAGTTCAAGGTAATCTCTACAATTCTTTATTCAGCGTCTTGAATTTGGTTTTTACTTTTTCTTACCTATAATTTCTACTAAACAAATTATACTGTTGAAGTCGCTTTTCGAACTTATCTGTTCTATATATCTGCATTTTTCTTCCAAACTACATATCGTTTAAATTTTGATTCAGTTTCCCCTGCTATTGGTTCATTTCTATCGGGATTAATCTTAATTAAGTTAGTTTTTCGAGACAGTGAGAAACAGCTAGTTTTTATCGAACGCCGGTTTATTTTTCAAGTACTTAAAGATATTTATTGTTTCCTATCGCAACATACAAATAATATTATGATAATCGATCAGAATAATTAATAAAATTACCATTTTGTTTGTCCTAACTTGGCTCCTTTGTTTTGTTATTCATAATGATCAAAGTTTTGCTTTGCGTTCAACAGTTTGTTAGCGTATAGTGACGGCTGGTTCGCGTAAATCGATACAAATGCGTTGCCAACCGTCTTTTGTAGGGGATGTTACCCCTAAGTGCATGCCACCCTAACTGTACGGTGGTTACAAGCGCTTTTTGTGATGCAAAGCGCTTTACAGCCGCTTTTTTGTATAATTTATTCTTGTATTCATGTCAACAAGTGTTTTTTTAACTTTTTGTTGTAGGTATGTTAGAAAGATCTTTTGCAATTTTATTTAGTCTTCTGAAAATATTATTCAATTTTAGGTTTTAAATAATTGATGCCAGCAATTTCGCTTCGAAAATAAAATTATCCTACGTTACCGTGATACCGGGATGAACGGTATTCTATGTGTATTCTAGACTAACCAAACCTACCTAACTAACCTAAAATCTGAAAAATATATTATCAAAATCCATTCCACCGTTCTGAAGTAATAATTGAGTAACAAACATCCATTCATCCAAGTTGTCGCATATATAATAATATTAGTTAGATTATATTAGTAAGATAAGAAAATAGTAAGTAGGTACCTAATACACGCGTAGAAGTAATATGATACCATTGAAATAAATCGATGAAGACAATGGGCTCTCTAATAAGAAGCTTAGACACTTCTCCTTTATTCTCAAGAACCCTTCATAGAAAAGAATAATCCGAATAACGAAAACAAAATGTTCAAGGCCGTGATGGAAAAACGTTACTAAGTAGTAGAAACGTGCTTTAGCTTTGACATTCTTTTTTTAAATAATGAGCTGATATCGACTATTTTTCGCCAATCGACTATGTTCTTGTCTCTATCTAGTTGTTTTGGTGTAACAGTTGTGTGTCAGTTATAATTATTGGTAGAGGTTTTTTTTTAAATAATTTTTGAATCTGGCATTTAAGTAATTTAAAAAAATATACACTACACAATGAATAACGAAGCTTTCTATGGTAAAATATAATCACAATGAAACCTAAATGTAGTGCAGACAGCCTGTACTAGGAAAGCATATTTTCTTATCTTAAAAAAAAACTAGTAATAATGACACTGACAGCTGTCAAATGCGACTATTGTAAGACACGCGTATTGCAATCAATTAGGTAAAATTCTCCAAAAGTGCCAGCCCTCAATAGAAAGTATTAATTTCTTACATAAAATAACTTGCCGCCATATTAAAAATATTCCCGCGAAAACGCTTCAAGCTTATCTTGCAGCGACATAACCACTTACGAAGTGCGAAGGAGGAGATAAAATAGTGTGAAATACAACACTTGTGCACAACCTGCACTCGCATTGTAAAGTCATTTACTTATTGTCGGTCCGTTCAAGTAAACTTACATCCAAAAAAAACCCACGTTTTTAAATGTCCTAAAAAGAAGAAAATAACCCTACGGGGCTGAGAGAGGGGCCACTCAAAACGTGGGGGCGTATATTATATAAGGGATTATTTATGGGATATATTTACATGACGTGAGATCGTAGGTGTAACTTGCAAAGATACGCCCCCACGTTTTGAGTGGCCCCTCTCTCAGCCCCGTAGGGTTATTTTCTTCTTTTTAGGACATTTAAAAACGTGGGTTTTTAGATTTTTTAAATCTATTAATTATTTTATTATTTTTATCATTGTTCATCGGGTTTGAAGCTACCCTGAAAATTTCAGCCTGTTAGCTTATCGGGAAGTGCCTCAAGGCCTGTCTGCCATCTTGGACGTACGCCATATTGGATTAATAGCCTAGCCTAGCATAAGCCACATGACTATTTTTTTCGTATTCCTGACAGCAAACCCTTTCATTTGATACCCATATCACGGGGGTGGATTTCAAACAGCCAGTCTACCATCTTGGACGTCCGCCATATTGGATTTAAGTCACGTGACTATTTTTTTCGTACTCCTGATAGCAAACCCTTTCATTTGATATCCATATCACAGGGGTGCATTTGAAATAGCCTGTCTGCCATCTTGGACGTCCGCCATATTGGATTTAAGTCCCGTGACTATTTGTTTCGTATTCCTGACAGCTAACCCTTTCATTTGATACCCATATCATGGGGGTGGGTTTCAAACAGCCAGTCCGCCATCTTGGGGAGGCCGCCATATTAGATTTGTTATGACGTTTCTTAGCTAGTTATGTATTGTCATCAGAACTCAAAGCGTGTACAAAATTTCAGACTGCTAGCTTATCGGGAAGTGCCTCAAAATTGAGTTGCAAAAGTCCAACCGGAACGACAAACAAACAAGAAAAGTGAGTGTATAAAAACGTGGGAATAAAAAAATACAAGTATTTAGATTGCAGTGTTCCTTTGTTAAACGGTGCTATAAATTGTTTTAACGTTTAATTACGGACGCCATTTTTTTTCCTTATTGATTAAATTCTTAAGTTGTTTCGAACATTGTATTTTGAAACCGATCGATGCACACGACCGTACTACATATTTTTAATAGACATCATGGATCTCCTTTTTTTTGTTAGAAAATAAGCTGGTTAGCAAAAAGAAGTTGTGGTGGCAAGGTAAATACGCGATTATAAATTGTAGATGCCTTTATGGAAACTTTCGTACAATGACCTGCGAACATTTAAGATGTCCGCCATCAAACTTACTTCCAATTTACTTAAGGTAAGGTAATATATTTTTGTTTTCTCCCCAGGCTACTTTCTGCGGTTAAGCGTAAACTTGCCTCATAATTCTGTCGTTCTCCGGAAACTCTTTACAAGTTAAACTGGATGTTTTCACTGGAGTTCCCGAAGAGTTTTTGTACGTTTTACGACTGAGCATCCGGACGTTGGCCGTGACTCACTGAATGATGTAGGATCTTGTCATGGCGGCAAACATACTTTGCCGACGGACTGAGGAAGTATTTGGGATAAAAACTAAATTCGAATGCAAAAGTTAAGCTCGATTCCCCTTAGAAAGAGTAAGCTTTTGAACGTAATTTAATAGTATTTTTTGAACAAAAACGTTTGACAAAAACGTTTGAATAGCACACGCGTCTAGAAATGCCACGTATGGCTGTCGTAAAAGCCAGCTCTTCTACATCAGGTCTGCTGAAAGAGATTTCTTAATGGAATCAGCAGTACCTTTGTATCTGTATTAATATATCCTGTATTTATGTTTTCCGTGTGTACACAAATTAATAAACAAAAGCGAGAAACCTTATAAAAGCCACGAGGCTCGCAGTAATTAAAACACCAAAAACATAAATCTCAACGTCTACCAACTTTTCAAAGCCAAGAAAAAAAATAGTCCACACAAACGGGGTACAAAGTGCCCCTGGCGTTAATTTGCCCCAGTGCACCCCTGTTGAGCATAGCGCTAATCTCATTAGGAGCCCCGCGAGTGCATTCGCTCAAATGGACCCCCTACGTCTGACGATTTGACAAAAGACATCCGGAACATCTAGTTTGACGGCTCTGCCGACTGAGCTGGCATGAACCTGTCCAAATGCGATTATAGGATGGAAGTCGGTGAGCAAATGAGTCTTAATTTATCTGGAGTGAACGCCTGAGCATGGTAGCGGAAATGTGTTTGACAAAAATCATTGGGATGCCTGGTTCTAAGGATTTTCCTTTGAAAGATATGAAAAGCACACCTTTGCAATTTGTAACTGTAATGTAATCGACCTAAAATCTTTTTTTGTTCATACTTAGGTCGTCTCTCTATGAGGTACACGTAGATTGTGCTGTGAGCCACCTACCACGGGGCTATGTGAATTGGTGACTTTTCTTGGTTTCCACACGATATTTTCCTGAATTCTGCCCAGCAAATTTCACTTGCATATGCTCGTAACTGCAGTAAACATATTATTTTTGATCCTCAAACTTAACTCTAAATGCAATTTTGTCGGGTAGTCGTGCAAATGTTGAAATAAGTTAGTTGTTTAAACTAAAGTTGCGAACTCAATTCCAACTTCACAAGTTCACAGTCGCAAGTCGCAACTAGGACTTACAAGATGTATGTGCGGATTTAAGCGCTTATTCATTACATGGTGATATACAAACAACTTTCTGCCGCCATCAGACAGTTTGTCAGGCTCTCAGTAAAACTTGTAAATTCGATTATTGAACGGAAAGGGGCTTCTACTACTTCAGAATTTAAATGAGTTTGTCAACGGATTTTTTTCTGAACAAATCTGTAGATTTCATATTCGGAAGTTGAGATTATCTAGCTTTTTTGATTTGACGGGACTTTATTTAAATTTTGCTCTCAATAATGCCTTTTGGAGTGTGTATTTCAATTTTTTTTTTTTTTAATTTTACTAACGAAATGTTATTTTGTTCCAGGTCTTCATCAAAATAATTCAAGAGTCAACACCAAAAGTAAGTCGTATTTTACACACAAATAAACGCAAATAAATCACAGTAAAGGATCAATGAATCAAACTGGAGTCCCACGCTGGGCGCCAATTGCTTTGCAATCAAATGTAAGCCCGAATCTAAAATTAATGTGACTACGATGCTGAATCATTTGTATTCAGAAAGCAATTAGTCGCTAGTTTAACGTATTTACGATACAAACTTACTTACAGTATGAATTATGGAGGTATATTTTCACAACAATTAATTATTTATGATCCATAGAGCATTAAAGTAGAAATGTATGATGTCAGAGATCTTAAACCTATTAAATTCTAAAATTTTCCATTCAAAGGGGCAGTCCCTTATACTGTAATTAAATATTTCATCTGTTAAATTCTGGACCATGGCTTCCAAAAGGAGATATTTCCATTCCAGACGCATCATAGATACAAATCTAATATCTACTTCCATATAAAACCATACATATTTAAACATATATTAACATGTTTATTGCTTTATTCGTTAGCCATAGTCATGCCAGTAAGCCCGGCCCGGTGAGTCATTTACAATTATCGGGTAGTCGGGTCAACCCAGGGGTGATCCCACCCCCGTTTCCAAATTAAAATTCCTAACGTGACGGCCCAATAATAGATGATCTAAAATTTGAATACGTAATGAATATGTAGATTTTATTAGTGATGTAAAAATGTAATAAGATTCGATGTAACGATTTTGTTGGCATGTGTCGTTTTTATCTGATCGTGCGTGAGATAGGCACGTGCTTGGCAGTTTTACGAGTATGCTTTGTTCTTTATTATTACTGTTGTAATTCTAGGCCCGTGAGGGTAGTTTCTAGGTTATAACCATCTAGACTATTCGTCTGCACGACTAAGAGTATTTTAGTCTTACAACAAAAAAGTTACGGCCATTTGTATTTTACACTTTTACTTTATATTAAATTTCTTCGAAATTAGGACTCAATCTCCAGACATCGCGTCATCTACATTTCCAAATAACACACAATTCGTGGCCTCTAATCATTAAAACGTTACAATTTCGTTGGAAAATCCTTCTTCCACATAAATATTTAATACTAATCTAGATTGAACTTCGTCTGGTTTAAACAAACGCATAAGTCACACGACATAGCGTGCGGGGTTGTGGGGGCGCGGGGGGCAATATGGCGACTAATTGCAGCGATTCACAACTACCGCCCAACCGTAGAGACGCCGCTTGATTGATTATTATTATTGTCCGTAAGCGATATGGAAATCGCTTAAGCTTTTAGACTATTATGGAACCGCCATGATTGTTCCCCGAAATTATAATAATTTAGGGAGCTGGCTGCTAAATAACGATAAAGATAACTATTATCTTTCGTAGAAAATGTTCGGCTTTTCAATTATGGGTAATTCTTCCGTGTATTTTTTTTTCTTGGAAACGTCTCGTATATGAAACAATTTTAATAATATTACTTCTTTACATGTAAATTCTGTGAGATTAACTGACTATCAAATTAAACGGCAACTTAATTGTCAGTATTAAAATCACAACTGATTCGACAGCTGCACGAACGTACTATGTAAATATAAATATTACTACTACGGATAAATAAATGTGTCATTTTTATGGTGTACTTATAAAGAAAAACATGAGCAAATTTTGTTTTATTATAACCACCATTATTTCACACACACAGTCAAATAGTTTCTAAAAACGATCCCACAGTCGCCATCGTCCTTTAAAATAAAGAACTGATGAATATAATCGTCACGATTTTTCTAAGCTTTCAAGCTTCCTTTCAAGCGAATCATCATCATCATCATCATCATCTCAGCCATAGGACGTCCACTGCTGAACATAGGCCTCCCCTTTAGATCTCCACATATACCGGTTGCAAGCGAATAAATCGACGCAATTCTAAATCAATGACTAAGCAGCATCGGCCAAAGTGCATTGCTTTATCGTTTCAGACAGTCGGCGCCTTTGCTTAATGTGTTTCCGATTAAATCGTTTAGGCGTATGCTCCATCACTTCCCGAGCTTGTAGCGAAGGAAACTTCTTATAGACTTGCAAATGTAGATAGAGAGCTAGTAGTATTCAGTAAACATAAATTATTTTTGATCCTCAAACTTTAATGCATTTAATGTGTTATGAAAATTCAAAAACTGCTGCTTATTATTTATCAACCTTATTAGAATAAATGTTTTGGTTTTGGTCTTGGTTAACATCATTAAATTTATTGGACTAGGAGTCTGTAGCATAATAATAGTACCAAAAACACACAGTAAACATTTGGCAAAAGTTGGTAATTTTCACTAACTACAGTATGGCCCACATTTAACCAGTCACTGTGTATAAAGTATCATAATATTTTTTCAATGTGAGTACCCAATGTGTGCTGAATAAAATGTAATATAAAAAATCTTACCATTGAATAATATCTTTTCATATGAAATGAGGAATAGATAGGTATCACACAAACGTCTGCAAAAAAAATAAATAAAATAAACCTGTACTGTACAAGTAGGTAAAACAAACGTTCCGTTCCTAAACTTTTGCCTTAAAAAGAAAATCTTTGACAAAAAATCTTTTTTGTCTTTCTTTCCTAGCTCAGAATAATGACTAAAGCATTTCCTAGTCCCTCAATGTTACCAGCTCCTGAACTATTTATAAAGTAGCGAATAGATCAGCGAAGTATGTGGAGTTGCCGAGTGTATCGCATGCCCGCATACCCGAGCAACGTGTCTCGCATGCTAAGTGCCCATTGTCCTTGTGCCGGGAATCTCTTCGTTACTTACGTTCGAGCAGAATCGATATAACATGCCGTGAATTATGATTCACGTGTGAAGATCGATGCTTGATGGATGCCATAAAAATGTAGATTCCAATAAGGTTACCGTCTTTTGCGGTAGACTATGCTATCACTGCTGAACTGCCCAGCAAGAATCTTCGACATCATTAATGTGTGGAGACTGGAGAGTATGAAAGGAGTTCTTGAATATTTACTTGTACTGTATTTTTTCCCACGTTTTTATACACTCACTTTTTTATATGTGTAGTCGTCTTCAAAAGATATTTAAAAAAGAATTGAGACTGGCAATCAACGCTCAATGTTAATAGATTTCGGAAATTATCAAAAAACAACAGGTAACTAAACATAGGTTCTTGTAATACGTGAATCGTGAGCTATCTTTACAACATACTAAAAATCTTCACGGCCAGTTGGTTTTACATCAACATTCGTGAGAAAAAGCTAATAACCTGTCCCTTTAATCTCAAAATCCAAACGAAATGAATCCGTTCTAACACTCCTATAAGTCTCAACTAATTACCCCCAACACTTTTGGCGAAAAGCCTTAAAGGTCGAAAGCCAAGAGAGTTTTAATAGGAGAGCAAATCCGCCTTAATCCGGATTATGCTCCAAAAAGGAAAAATCTCGACAAGGAAGTGTGAGGTTGGCGAGACTTCCCGAGACTCTTTGGAACTTATCGCGTGTGTGTTCCCAGCTTTAATTAGACGTCGACGGGCTGAGACGTAGCTTCAATTTAGTGTTCGAAACTGTTCGTTTTTTTTTTTTTAAGAACATCTAGAGAGGTCGACGAAGTTCCCTGTTGTGTGTTCATGTCTTTATAAAGCAGTGTTGACAAGTGACGATATTTCATGTGATGTGTAAGTACTCGGTTTAAATAAACGAAAGGTGATAGATTGACATGTTTGTGACGATTGATGATTCTTTGAAGAGAGGTGTCATAATGTATTCTTCCATACATGAGACAGTTGAGAGCATTCGTCATATTGAAGAACCGCCTTAACCAGAAATACTTAAATACATCTATGCTTTTAAATCCTTAAAGAAGCTAAGAAGTACATAATTATTATTGGTTGATTAGTTAGGCGCTTTTTGTTTATTAAAACAAAACTGTTCTATATTTTTCTAAAGGCTTTCTATCGTGGAGATTTTTCACGTTATTGTTAAGTCCCATGTCACTGAGGGTGAATCTTATTGCCATCAACCGAACACAAAACCATACTCCGTAGATGCTACTGAAAGATTCCTAATGGAAAACCCCATTAACTCTTTGCCCAACTTTGGAATCGAACCAACATACCAAATGTTGCAAACAAAAGAGGTGAAAAAAAAATAAGATACCTAATCGCGTGATCGATTCCCGCACGCATGAAACAAATACATACCTATTTGTAAGTACATAGTTCCGGGTCGGGGTAGTTGTGTAGGGGAACAGTGTATAATACGGGGACGCTAATAATCGCGAGGTATAATGGGGACATACACTCTTTAGACATACTTAACACAACACTAACGTAGAGCAAGCGCCATCAGGGCGTCATTTGCAAGCGGCCAGACGCAAATGACGTCCTGTTGGCGCTTGTGCTACGTTAGTTTTGTGTTAAGTTTGCCTTAGGTGTGTGATTTCCCATCATACCTCGTGTCCCCGTCTTATACACTGTTCCCCTATGTAAGTTTCAATGTTTATAATCGCACCCACGACACAGGAGAAATTCCTACGCAAAGTTTTAATTAAAAAAAATGCCTATTCTATATACAAAACCATAGGTACATAAACCAAAAAGTCCGCAACAGACGAATCATTACCTATGTTTATTGAACCGCGAGCCATTCGCCAGGCAAAGTTCAGCAGAACTAGGTTTTTAATTAATGTTCTGTTAAACGAATGCTCGACTCGTGCTGAGCGTTTTATTAACGGCTATTTGACCAGTTTTAATTTGATATTCGTTTTGGTAAAACTAGTGGATGAATTTGACCGGTGGAAAAGTTTATTGTTTGGGGGATTACTTTTCGTTTTTAGTATTTTCATGCAAAAAGCTTTCTTTTCAATGAGTGAGCAAAGTTGCAGATATAACTAAACAATTTTCTATCAGTTTTGAGGACTAAAAACAGTTTTTTTTTACAATTTCGGCACAAATTTCTCTGCATTTTTTCTTAAAAAAATATATAATTAGGTATTTTAAGTTCATTAAAATTTCTGCTTTTACAGCGTAAAATTTAAAAACGTAATGCATCTTATTTCATATTATATTAATCTTCATTATTGAGGAAAGTCATCAAAAAATTACTGTTTCAAATATCCGTAATATTATTATACAGTTCGCAGCATAAAAAATAATAATAAGTTGAGAAGAAACGATTTCGGCACTCCTTGAAAATAAAAGCCTCAAGGAATATTAAGTATCATATAAACATCGTATTAAAATAATCCCATAAACACTCCATTAGCTATGCTATCACTTAAATAATCTGTGCTATCACGTTACGGAGAAGCTTAAAAAATACATTAAAAAATCATTAAAATCGATCAAGTTACGGAGGAGTTCAACCACAAACAAGATGTCACGACATTTAATTAAATTAATTTATCTCGAATTTTCAATCGTTACTAAACTTCAGAAGCAAAAACATCGCTAACTACAGCATTATTTTTTGTATATGTATACGAAACCTGATACACCTGTCTAGTATTTTTGTATAAAGAATCTAGACTTTGTATTTTTTATTGATTGTACAAATAAAGCTGTATCAAGAAAAAACATGAAGTAGTCCGTTCAAAAACATGCTCAATTCGCGGCGGTTCGTCCTTCGCAATACCCCCACGCCTCCTGTGTCGTACACTCATTGATAATAGTGAGACAATAGGTACCTAACCGTGCGGTGATTTTATTATAAATACCTAACTGGAAAAAAAAAATTTTGAATCTATTATTTAATTATTTATGATCGTAACAGTACATAAATAAATGAGCCGTTGACGCATTATGTCAACAAAGTCCCAAGAGTTTTATGAAAAGGATCCTCAACTGATTCCTGTCATTATGAATACAGCCCACACAAAGACGGAGAAATGATCCACAGTACACCCTATTTCGTCTTGGGAAAAGGATTTTTTATGAGCAATTTCTTTTGCTTGGCTTATAAGGATGTTAGCAGTTTAGTTAAGATATTTTATCACTTGTGTTAGCATGCGCCTTTACAGGTTTCTATATTTTGTATTTTTTAACTAAATATATTGAGGATGGGAATATCTCATCAGGTAACCGTGACACTGAAACGTGAAGAACACCGTGGATTTTAGTCCGTACAAGTCTGACACTTTCCCCCTTTTCGCGCATAATTATTTACGATAGTAAATTCGTTACTACTTGGCTGGTTATCCTTATCCCGTGTTAACAACCTTTTTTTTTTAGCGTGGTAAAATCATCAAATATGTCCTCCCACCCAGGGCAGGGCGGGAGGGACTGTCAGACTTTCATTAGCCCTTTACGTTCCAGGGTCACGGTAATGGTATAAGTCCCGCGACCCCGGCAGGCTTTGGCCCTCAAGAGGGGGGCCCCGTCATCTTGCTGATGCTCTTTGAGGCGCCCGTGGAACACAACGCGCCGTCGACCCGGGCATGGTCCATAGTCGTGCGGCGAGTTGCCCATTACTTGCCGCCCGCATGCCCGGGCCTACGGTGGCCGGAGATCCTCTTGCGACATCCGACGCCGCGGGCGTCTACCACTGCGGCTGGGGTGGAGGGAGGACGCTGTCCTCTCTCTCTCACGGCCCGCCTTCTCCTTCGCGAGCATAACTGCTTCGCAGAAGGAGGCGACCGCGAGACGTCTCCGCCTGTGTTAACAACCCGAGGAGATATCTTAATAAAATCATTGTGACTAAACTTAAAAGTCACTTAGGGGAACAGTGTATAAGACGGGGACACGAGGTATGATGGGAAATCACACACCTAACGCAAACTTAACACAAAACTAACGTAGCACAAGCGCCAATAGGACGCCATTTGCGTCTGGCCGCTTGCAAATGACGTCCTGATGGCGCTTGATCTACATTAGTGTTGTTTTAAGTATGCCTAAAGAGTGTATGTCCCCATTATACCTCGCGATTATTAACATTCCCGTCTTATACACTGTTCCCCTACGGGATCATGGCGCTTGCAACAGCGTCGAAATATCGGAAACTCAAACAAAATGTTCAATCACGGAAGATATCCCGTAAGTAAAATTGTCTCTGAGCCTAGCTTTGAAGATTCAAAAGCACATTTTATTTAGGCATTCATCAAATAACGCTAGTGATCACAAGAACAGGCATTAGTATCCTGTAGATACAAGAACTAACGGGGCAGTTCTTCAAAATGCAACTCTGCATAGCGTGCAAAACGACTCAGATTACATCGTATCATGTTTAACTGGAATTGAATAAGAAACATGGCCTACCATCCCACGCACATTAGAATCAAGCAACTAATCAATGATGTACCATTATGATAGTATCTAATTATGCAAATAGGCAGAGTTCATGGCCGTTTCATTCTATGAATACGTCAAGACGTTCGAAACTTTTATCATGTTTTGGCCACTTGCCTTTATACTTACTTTTTTAATTGAGAGTGTCTAAAGCTGGGTACTCACTTAGCAGAGTTGCACGTAATAACGTATCAGATACTGTACTGTATCAACCTTCAAGTGGGTACCTACGGCTCGTCCACGGTCCACCGCGTATCTAGTTACGAACTGCCGGATCCGCAGTGCTCGCGACGACAACATGCTGATAACATTTTAACTCAAACCTTAATTAGATTTAATATTTTTTCTTCCGTTCGTAGCTCGCGCCTTCGTACTCACTAATACAGTCGCGGTCGTGTCCCCCGTCCACGAGCACACTGCGAGCCGCCTTTGTGTTCGCAGTGATACCGTCGTCACTCGGCGGGTCACTGCGAGCTTACAGCGAGCCACGCGCGAACGGTTCGCAGCGGGCTCGTGCCTACGTACTCACTTGATACTGTATCTGATACGTCACATGCAACACTGCTAAGTGAGTACCCAGCTTAATGTTGGGGTTTTTAGCTAGGTAACATCATCAACTGAGTCCTCTCGCCCAGGGTGTTTCTTCAGTTGCATGTTCCATTGTCGCAGTTACCTGTTTAGACAGTCTCGGGACCCTAGCAGGCGTTTGGCCCTGTAAGGGGGTTTTTGTTGGGGTCCTATAAAATACATCTGACTAACTTTCACCCGTGGATTCGCTCGTGTTATAGTCGGATGTGATGCCAAAGAAACGTCATGTATGTCGCCTATTGTCATACAAGAGTAAAATAGATTCGAATTAGTGAAAAAATTCAATAGTTCTTAAGAGTATCCCCTAAGTCTAAGCACAAAGTTTACCTGTTCATAATTACAAGTATAGATTTTTTCCCGTGTTTTATAAAGGATTTGTGAAAAGGGTGTTCAAAAATAACAGCATTATCTATCCCATGATAACAAACAATATGCTATGATCACTACACAATAATCCATTATCAAGGTTTCTAAGGAAATTTTCCATAACGGCTTTGTTCATTTACCTAAGCAGAAATCGTATAGGGAAACCCTTTTGTAGATATATTATGGATGTTCAACCTTCTAGAAAGTTGAACACACTTGAAACATGCTTAGTTTTTGACAATATTTGTGGGAGATGGCCTCAGTAGTCATAAATATCATTAATCTGGTAAACTTCGGTCATTAATGAGTATAGGCATCCTACTTGTTGTGCTATGATTCCCTGGTATGCGCAAATCTCAAGCAACACGCTTAAGGTGAATGCTCCAGGATAGCCCGCGAAATTCAAAATTTCTTGGGTTTTTTGCAATTTGCAAGCCAGTGCTAGGTTGTATGTTGATTAAAATATTGATCGCGGCTGTAAGACGTATGTAGTTACAGAATTATAATCAACAAAATCATCAATACAACGCTCTAAGTTCATAAAGCTTCAGGAATGACTTTTTATGTTATTTTTTTGTCCCTGAAGCTTTATGAACTTGGAGGGTTGTATTGGTGATTTTGATGATAATAATTCTGTAATTACATACGTCTTACAGTCGCGATCAATATTTTAATCAACATACAACCTAGCACTGGCCTGCAAATTGCAAAAAACCCAAGAAATTTTGAATTTCGCGGGCTACCCTGGAGCATTCACCTTAACATGAATTGACCAATTATATCTACTCTAGAAAGAATAGACAAAGTTCTAAACAAACATATTTGGCCGGAATGTGACACGATCCGTAGATGACTGCTGAATAGAAACATCATTTTTAAAAATCTATCATTTTGTTTATTTTTCCGTGGACAAAACCCTCATATTACGCGTGCAAGGTTTACTTGTTCCGGAGGTTTTACAACGTCTTGGTTTCAGTAAGTCCATTTTTTCTAAAACCGTTTTATCCAATATTTCTGCCGATACCTATTCAACTTTCTTATTATTATGTCAATATCAGCCCATAGTGTCCCAATCAACACTAGTGGGTATTTTTCACTGGTGATTTTTGAAATAAACCCCCCACTCCTGGGAAAACGCCTCCCTCCACTTTTTCCACTTCTCGCTATTTATGACTGTGGTCCAGTCCTTCATGAAGCGGTCCATTTCATCTCTCCCTCTTCGCTTAGGCCTACCGTACAAAATAAATTCGCAAAGTAAAAAAACAAAACCGCCAAAAAGGAACGGCTCACTCTAGTTAGAATAAATAACACACGGGACGCTACACAGCCAAGTTGCTGAGACAAATACCTCCCTGGTGGCGTATTGTGTTTTCACTACCCACATCTACTCACTTCTAGCCAGGCTGGCAACGATTTACGCGGCCATTCACCGTGGAAAGTGTGTAAACTTGAGCTACCCCACGTTAAAAATATTTGAAGGAAAGTTGGACAGGAGTTGTGGGGTGTTAGCTCTATGTTATGTAGATGTTTTATTTGTATGCTCAAAAGCAGTAGTAATCTTTATTTGAAAAAAAAATAAATAAGAGGAGAGATCCTTGAGTTTATTTTTCTCTGTTTCTTCTTGAAAGTACCTTTTTTATTTTATTTTTTTAAAAATGCTTTTAATACCATCTTCAAATGCAAGTTCCATTTTTTTATATTCAAAATAATGATTTCCAAGCTCTTCTTATGGTCTCATCTCATCTGAAGCTACTGACCCATGTTGACAGCATACGCAGTTTATCTCAGTAGGTATGTTGTTTCAAAAAGTTTCAGCTGAGCGGATCAGGGTTCAGTTTTCCTCAGTGTACAAACCAATTTTCCCAATCCAACATAAACCTTCTTTAGTGGTAAAGTTCAAAATGGATAAAAGAAAGACAGATAGGGGTAGGCTGTTAATCTGGCGTCTGCAGGTAGAATATAATACTTCTCATTACAAAGAAAACCAACCAAAACATAGTAAACACAGAACCAACTCACAAACAAGCAGATAACTTTAATGTCATAATAAAAGTAACTGTCGCTACTCACCTTTCTTACGAACTTGTTATAAATAGAGTGTATGAGATAATTAACTCCATGTTCCCGTGAACTCACGGGGTCGGGCAGTTCCCATGCGTCGGAGCGAGACGACTGCTTGCCCCATTGTATCGATAGCTGCGATGGGATATCTCCTGTTGTAAATGTAGATAGTATGTCTAGTTTTGTGTTTCTTTTATTTTTTAACTGACTTCGAGGAGGTTCTCAATTCTTTGGCATTTTTTTATGTATGATCATCTCGCCTGAAACCAGAAAAGGCCGGGAAACATCATCATGGTAACTTTGATAATTATGGTATTCATGATAATCAGCGTAGGACGTCCACCAACGAGATGGACAGACGACCTTATAAAGGTCGCCGGAAGACGCTGGATGCAGGTCGCTTCCAACCTATATGTGGAGATCTAAAGGGGAGGCCTATGTTGAGCAGTGGACGTCCTATGGCTGAGATGATGATGATGATGATAATCAAAGATCTGTCCCATCCCAAACAAATCAGCTTAACTCCAAGGAAACGCCTCGTTAACACAGGATTATCCTTAAAAAATAAGATCAAAATCCTTTACAAGATCAAAACTCAAAGAAAAAACTTAATATTGATAAAATTCAGGAAGAAGTGGCCAATAATCTACGCAGTTAAGGCCCTCTTAAAATTCGTACCGTTTTAATAAGAAAATTTAAATTTATTTTTAAGTTAAAATATGAAGCGTTTCAATAGAGGCAATTACTTGAGTCGAGTCCTCGATTGGTACCATTGACTGTCACAACGAGATTTCGAGAGCCCTCAATCGGATAATTATTTCAGGAGATTGATCTTTGCGTTGTTGACCGAATTATTGAGGATATTACGTTTAGTTATTATATCTAGGTTATTGGGTACACAACAAAGGATTACTCAAATAGCTATTAGTGTAGTAAAACATATACTTGTATTATACATGTGGCCATTGGAATAATATAAACAGTTTTTTTATACAATTACTTCTTTACATTTTAAAAGTTACAGAATTTCAGAAATAATTTATAGTTAGTAACAATATGTAGTTAAAACAATTAACATTTACTAGTTCATCGAATTATCACATAAATGAACTAAAGACCTATTCAATCCGACCGATTAATAAGCTAATCCAGACCACATATCACGTCAAATAGTAAATAGAACCGCAGTTAGACAGGACTATAATATACGCAACTAATAGTGCCAGCCCGAAAGCCTATTACCACCGAGTAGATAAGTACAGAAAGCTTACTCTATGCCACCAAAACAGGCGTGCTCACAACGATGTGTATCGATCTCGGATTGTTATATAGGTGATTATGCCCGAAGGGATGCCAGTCACAAGTTTTCCCAGTAGTAAGGTCACAGCTCATTAGAGCCACCCGGCAACCACACCGCACCGCCTCGCCTCCTGCGGATAGTATTCTTTATATACACTTGTATGAGTATGCGCTCACTATATCAACTCCGTAGCGTCACCGGATCGCCTCGGTCGTAAGCCCTCCAAGCGCGGACGGGACGGCGGCGGCGGGTGGACCGCTCAATGACAACTCGCTGCTCGCATGCTTGCCTTGCGTTAACTGCGCGTTGCCAACGCACGGGTCCCGAGTGGACGGCGCGCTGTCCTCGAATGATTCACGCGCCAATTGTTAACAGACTACTCGAAAATTCATGGATCAAGCGCCGTCCACTCGTTGACCACGCGGCGTTTACTCGTTGACCGCGCGAGGTCCGCTGGTTGACCGCGCGACGTTTATTGATGATGACGCGGCGTCTACCCGTGGACCACCTGTCGACAACGAGTGGACGCCATGTGACGAGGCGGTGCCGGGTGGCTCTAATGAGCTGTGACCTGTAACCTGGAGTATGAGCGCTGACTGTTTGATAACATCTTGGGTCAAAATTATGATAAAGCGTTGGTCCAGCGCTGGCTCTTCCTGGTGTTGTTAGATTGTGAGAATGAGGGCATTGAGATCATATCTTATTTCGATCGCTAGTCTCAGCTGAGATTAACTGTCATAGCCGAAAGAAAAACGATCAGGAGGATATTTTTAACCATGTAGGTACCGTTTCGCTCGTTTTACGAACTATGGAGCAAGCCTTCTGTTATTTATCTACTCTGTGGTATTAAGCTCATTGGACCGATTATCCGATCAGAGTAGACGTGCGAGCGTTATCGTATTACCTGTGCAGTGTCAGTATTTCACAATCATTGTGCACTAATCTGCACAGTTTCTAGAATTTATGTCTCGACTGACCACTGGCATTTACATAGTTATCTGTAGGTATTCAGGTTAATATCGTAATTTGCGATACGAAAGTGAGTTTATCTCTGTAGATATCCGAAGGTTTATCTGTTGGAGAAGTATTTGTTAACTTAAAAACAGAAACACTTGAAAAAGATTTTTTGTCATTATTAAAGTTTTTTATTATCATTCTCCTGCTGTTATACTAAATCATTTGGATCAGCGATAAATGATTTCATATCTAGGTATCTGTATTATTGTTATTTAATATTTTAATAACTTTGCCCCAAACTAAGAATTTCTCCTGTGTTGGAGCATTTATTCAATTTATCGCTCGTCAACTGTTGACGCAGTGTCGTGTTGTTGTTGTTGGCGTGTTGTCAAACCCACTTCTAGCCATCATCTTTCACACAGACCATTCATCTTTTCTTTGCATCCACATTTATACTCAAAACTTTGCTCACACACCCACCACATTTTCTTCATTTTTAGAAAAGCTCAAGTTGGCATACATATTTCTCCTGTAAGTACCCCTTTTTCTTTTAAGCTATTGCATAGCTTTTATCGAGAGCTCTGACCGCGGCGCGGCGCGCCGACCGAATCAAGAAATTCCTAAAAACCTAAGGAAAATCCCTGACACCGTCGTCTAACGTCGTTTCAGTTCGGGAGACTTCGGCAATTATAAAGGTACGGACAGACGTGCTCATAAAGGTATTGACAGACGTGCTCATTACTAGCAGGAAAGCATGCTTTTATTGAGCAAGGGGAATTTTATTTAGGGAGAGGGAGATGGATGAAAACTTTTCTTGACGTTCCACTTGATTGACGTGGCTGACCACAGCCTAATTTGTACAAATTAGGCTGTGGTCAGCCACGTCAACGTAATAAATAAATAATTATACTTGCATAAGTTGATAAAAAATGCAATGCAATAGCTTTACCGCGGCAGTCCTCGAGTGCCACAGGTTTTTTTATAAATATTTGATGTATTATACACCTTTTATACCCTATTGAATTAAAGTAAAGTCAGGGGACACTACTTATAAAATTATAACTTGAACATGAGTCGCTGAATCAAGTACAGTCGCTATCGCAAGGCACTATGAATCGAATTACAACATTACTTTTATGTTAAGTAGCTGTATGGTTAATGCATGTTTCGAACTCAAAACACGGGGCAATAAAGTATGGAGTATTATAATATCCTTCTGTTAAAGTTGTAACAGTAGTTCATGATCTACACGCACTGGAATAACCAGTAATGACCGGTTTGTGTACAAATTACACCGGATTATAGACGGCCATGCTGCTGATGAGTTTCATTTTCGTTGTCAGTAATAATGCTTTGCATATTGTTCTGGCAACTTAGTTAAGCCTCCTGCAGACACACGCGATTAATCGCGCTGCGACAACGAGCCAAGCTAATTTCCACTCTAAATGTACTGCGAATGGACCGCGACATGTCGCCCCGCGCGATTAATCGCGTGTGTCTGCAGGAGGCTTTACTTAGTATTGTTTTAATCAAAAATGCGTAAGTAATCGCCTGTAAATATTCGAATAGAAATACTAGCTAATTATGATGTTCTGGCTTATGAGCCGTTCAAAGTAATCTACTATTTATGTACTACTTACGGGTACCATCATGCTGTATCTGAAATCCAGAAACTACATGATCATCCACCTGCTCCGATCTTCATAGAATTCTTTTGTTTGTTCCACATTCAAACATCTGGTCATCCGTGTAAAGACATGGCAATACTATTTAATACTTAACAAATTTACTAATCATTGAATGGGGATGTAGCCGGGATGTAGACAATATTTCGTATCATCATCATCTCAACCAGAAGAAAGTCCGCTGTTAGACATGGCTTCCCCCAAAGGCTACTAAGATCGGTCCTGAGCTGCAGATTTCCGCAACTTTACACACTAAATAGTAAATACAGTGGTCAAATACCTTGAAATCGTCCGCAATTAAGTTATTATCCTGTACTCTAGATAGGACAAAAAGTTTAATGGAATTCTCAGGCCGAAAGCGTTTTGTGGTCCGTGGGTGCTCGACCGAATTCTAGGCGGTTTTACATTTAGAACGCAATTTAATGTCCGTTCCGAATTATTTCGTATCGAAGTATTTTGGTAAATAAAATTATCTAACTGTAAAGGTCTTTTGAAGATTGAATATTTTTTTCTCAAAAGAATATTATTTATTCATTCGTGGCTGAATTTATTGAAAAGCAAAGGGTTGTTCTAGTGGTCACAAACACGATGACCTGGGGTTCGACTCCTATACCATGTCGGGCATATTATTACGAGTATTATTGGATTAAGAAAACTTCCCAGCAGCACCAACTGAGTCCAGATTTCTGCCCAGATTATGGCTTTTTGACTTAAATCTAACTGACGAATAGTTACGCTGTTTACAGAAACGGATATTGTCTATTTTTATTTTTATCCATAACCACCTTTCCAGATTACCTACCGTCTTTTAAGAAATCCACTGGTAATATTACTTTGCTCAATAAAAAGTTAGGTACGCAAACACACTTACCCAAACTACCGAAACCGATTTTCCTAATACGCATACCATAATACGATTGTCTTCCGTATAGGTCAGAATTGCTAACTCCCAAACTACATAAACACAAAACTGCTAATCCAATAATCGTTTACAATCTTTTGGAATAGCATTCGGATAACAGAATCGGTATTCCTACCTTAAATTGCGGTACATTCTGTTACAACGTTGTTACGAATAGGGGCCTACCGCCAACTTCTTAAAGCAGTACTAGATGTGTGTATATCCCGCGGTTTCTGCCGCCGCCGTTTCCGTTTTGTCTCTGCTTAGCTCCTGTCGAAGCGTTTTGAAAAATAATATCTGTCCTCTCGAATTGGGCTACCAAATGCAACCTACATTAAATTTTCTGTGACTGCAAGTTTCTGACATAAGGTAAGCCTTCAAACAAACCTTTTTTATTCCGCGTAGTCATCTGCATTGGATTTAACGCCGAATCCGAAATTCTATCAGGACCAAATCTTAACTTTCAAGCTAGAACCAATCATTTACATTCACAAAATTCATTTGAGAAAGATTGAATGGTGTCGGAAGTCAGCGTTTTCGAACATAGCGACACGTAATTTTTTATACATTACGATTATTTTAATCTTACTTCAGTGTGAACAAGAGAAAGCCATCTCTCCATCCCTTTCCCTCTCCGAAGTGACACTAAAGTAATAATAAGAGGTGGTACAGGCCCTAATAAAATATGCAACACATTCTATTAGCGAGAATGTCGAGTTGGTGGGGGATATTCGCTCGACGTGCATATTTTATGATGGTACCACTGCTAGTGATGTCCAATTGATTAATAATCGTGGACATTGCTTATTAACGTATGACTCGTGTTTCTGTTCCTGGTGGAATTTAGACGATGGATTTTGTTTGCAGTATTTGATAGTATGTATGTTGTTTGTTCTGATTTGAATTAGCTATCTTAGGGGATGTTTGTACATTTGAGTGAATTTGCAGTAGATATGCAATAGCTTTGATTAATGTATTCTAGAAATCTCTAGCCTCCTCCTCTAGCCTCTAACCTCTAGAAATTTCTCTCCTTTTCATTGAGCGACTTCATAAGTAACGTTACATCTTTTATGTTTTTCGTAAACTCTTCGTTGTTGGTTTTGTGGTTGTAACGTAATTTTTATCTAAATTATGTTAAATGCACTTACTTTACATTCGTTGGGCAATAGATTTTAATAGATAAAGTTAACTTTTAACATACACACAGAGAAACAAAACTATTCTCATTTCCAGTTAACGATCAAAGTCTTATGAGGCTTATTATGCAAAAGTTTAAATTCAAAATTGTCACTGTTCCGATAGGAGCGTTGTCTGCGCGAGTGTACGGTGTGGCATACAAATGTTCTGATTCCGAATAATGGAACGACTGCCCCATCATAACACTATACATATTGTGCGCGACTGTACATGGCTACAGACTCTTCAATAATTTATCGGATGGTCACCTTCTGGCATGGTTTTGTGGTTAAGCTTAGCTACTTGTGTGGTGAGAAAAAAATAAACTATTTTTTTATTATTTGTCCCTTATGCACGGAGCAATTTTGGTCTGACCACAGAAAATTTTGCAACCTTTACGTGTCGTGAAAATTTAGCTTTTGAAAATGGCGTCAAGGAAAGCTTTTACTGCAATAGTTTAAAAGCAATCTTGTGAAAATTGTAAAAACAATGTTTTATAATTATGTTATATGTAATTGGTAAAAGTAAAAAAAAAGTACTTACCCTTTAGGCTAATTAGGGTATAATTTTGATGTTGCTCGTAGTAGCTTCGGGGACGGCGAGGCGATTTCTGGCCACTGCAGGTGCGGAATTTCGGACGGCGAGTAATGGCAGCTGGCTGTCTGATCAAAGACCAGACCCTAGTCGACATCCCGTTTTGTTCCAAACGCGCCTCAAGATACTGCCACTAGCAAAAATAACATGTCCCTGGATCTCAAAGGGCAACTGAATATTTTTTTAGTCAATCAAGTCTGTCAGTTCCTCTGGCTACACACAGTCGCAATTAAAAAAAAAAATAGTACCTAATAGTTTTTGCCTAATCAAATGCCAGTTACATTAATAAAATTCTATTTGTAATCAGTCCATGCAGCCTACAGAACTACATAATATAACAAGATATAGTTAGTTTACAACTATCTATGGAACAAGTTCCATAACAATAAACCATAATCACGAACAGTAGTACTGCAGAGCTAACTTCAAACTTATCATCCACAGTCTTCACAGAGAACAATAAGATTAGACCATGAACTCAAGGCTCCAGTCGTCAAAGGCTCGCAGTCCTAAAGCCCGTCGTACACAACGCGACGAAAGTCTCCACCACACCTTTTTTATCGTGGTAAAATCATCAAATGACTCCTCCCACTAAGGATAGGGACTGTCAGACTCGTACTTTCAGCTAAAATCCACGGTGATTCTTCAACAGCTATTTACGTTCCAGGGTCACAGTTAGGGGTGCTAAGACAGGAAACCTCCACGTGCGCCCGTGGACTGGAGTTCCCTCTCGGATACGTCCGGGGGGAAGACCAGTTTTTCGGGCCGGTGCGCCCTGGGATGCGGGCAAAAACTCTCCTTAGGCACTGTGTGCCTAAGGGGTTTCTTTGCCCGTATGCAAATAGCCTGTCGGGTGGACGCTCCAACGCGTGTCCCTCTGAACAGCAGAGGGCACAGCGGCGGAGCGGGCTTGCGGACGGTGAGTAATGGGAATGCTCGCCGTCCGACCAAGGACCAAGCCCGGGTCGGTGGCGCGTCGTGTTTCACGCGTCACCGACGGGGCCCCTTATGGGGCCAAATGCCTGCCGGGGTCGCGGATTTTTCTTAATCCAGGATACCGTGGCCCCGGAACGTAAAGGGCATCCGACGGAACACGGGTGGATTTTAGTCAGTAAGAGTCTGACAGTCCCTCCCGCCCCACCCAGGGCGGGAGGACTCATTTGATGATTTTGCCACCCTAAAAAAAAAAAAAAAAAAAGGGTCACAGTTACCTGATGAGACAGTCCCGCGACAAGTCTCCAATACCTTACGACTTTGGTATCCATGGACGAGTGGCTGTTTTTTTTAATTTTAATTTGACATTGTTTCGCTCTTCACTCTAGTCCAGTGTGCTTAGTGCAAGTTTTTTTTTACGTTAACGCGATAGTAACGTTTAACCGCGTTTGGCGCTCTCATTAGTTTAGAGTTCTCATGACCTTGGAGCTGGCCAATAAGAGCGCCAAACCCGGTTTAACGTTACTATTGCGTTTACGTAAAAAAAACTCGCACTAAACACACTGGTCAAAGATGACTGAGACAAAGCCTACGATGAGCTTAACCAGAAGAAGCCTGTTCATTGTAACTTTGAAGAGTTTTGAGTTGTGTACGAACCTATATGGATTTGTATTGCAATAGTCGCCTGAATACCAAAGTCGTAAAGTGTCAGAGACTTGCGTCGCGTTGTGTACGAAGGCGCTAATAATACAAGTCTCAAGATGCACAATTTAATAAACAGTAGCAACTTGGGAGAACTGGGCTAAACATCGGATAACTCAGTTAGGCCGGTCCACTGCGCTGTGATTCTGTGAACTAGTCTTGTTTGTGATTTCTGATGGAGAAGTTTCTTGCTGAGGATAATGGTGGTATCTTCAATATCGGTGTAGTTTATAGACTAGCTAGCAAGAAGTAGGTGCTATTAGGTTTTCACATTACAAACTCAGTAGCAGCTCAGAATTTGGAAGCGAGGTATGCCACACGGCAAAATATGGAGACATTTCGTTACCTAACAATATATTACACTAGATGTTAACCGTGGTATCACCCCTAGCTGTTGACTCTACCATAGCCTTTCTCAGTAATTCCTGAGATTAGCGCGTTCAACCAAGCGAATAAACTGTTCAGCTTTATAATATTGCTATACGTAGATATTAGATACTACTAGTGGCCCGTCCCAGCTTCGCACGGGTATATTAAGAACCGCTCGTCCTATTTTGTGCAAACTTCACATAAAGCATCTACTAAATAGTTCGAACATTTGGTTTGGAAAGGTGAGCCCGTTCTTGAGTTAAACATTACAACGAAAAGTGACATTGATTTTTATATATTAGACTAGACTCGTACTGACTGAAATCCACCCAGGTCTTTCTGCAGCCTTGCATCACATTTGGCCATAAATGGTCCTGTCAATGACATTGACAGCTCCTAGAGAAACGCGTGGAACACACGCCGTCGATAGGAGCTTGCTTCTTTTTTGATGGTGAGGTCCCCATTGCATTGAACCGAAGACCTCACATTCAATAGCAGAGTTCATAACTAGTAGACCAATAGTTGTCTCAATATTGCAAGTTAAGCCTTATCATATATCTTTATGGAACTACTAGAGCCTGCATGCTTTCAACTTGCAGTGTCATCGTTCGGATCCTAGTTCTAGAATATGTTAGGAGAAACTTTTAATTGGTTGACCTCAACAACTTTTGAGTAGATACCTGCCTCGTCAGGTGATTTACTAGCATGTGGGCCTCAATAGTTTAGAGTACGAGACTTTGCTTTACGATAGTCTAGTTAGCGAGCATTTTTGGCAATTTTGTAAACTTACTTATAGTTGCTTGCACACTTCTTTTGTTAATTAGCAGACAGCGTAAGTTCCGATCTTTATCAAATCACTCATCACCGCAAGCACCAGGCAGAAGACATCTTGATGTGCTAATAGATTTTTATTTTCTGATGGATATGCTCTTTACTTTAGTCTAGGTCAAGGGTGACAAAGACAAAGCCTACGATGCCGATGGAGCGAGCTTACCCAGAAGAAGCCACTGGAGCATAGAACATACTGTTCACTATAACTTTGAAGAGATTCGGGTTGTTTACTCTTTTGCTGTGCACATTATGAAGGAAGATTGAAAGCGCTCACTGTGAGTGAGTAAGGTAAAATAAGGACTCCCTAGCAACTCTAAAATAAATTCTTAGATAACTTTCGTCTTTATTTAACACTCCACAACACAATACCGTTTCCATTGTGGTGACTTGAAAAAGTTTATAAATACTACAAAATTCACACAAAAACATTACCTAATCTCATTGTTATACCCCAAACATGTCTCAATATAAGTCGTAAAACTGTTGATAGACATCTCTTAACTTGTTTGTAGTGGTCTCGAAATAGCAGACAGACTTGTTCTCGCTGTTTTCGAACAAGACGACATTATTGACATCTCGACAAGTTTTGTTTGTAGATGTGTCGGTTACAGTTACGACTGAGTTTGTCGTACAAGTGTGACGTTAAAATAAATCGATTGACATTAAAATAATGATGTGAGAAATATAGAAGTTGATTCCACGTATAAGAACTCGTTGTGGGCCAAAGTGAAACCTGTCCTGCAGAGAGGAGGTGTACTTATTTCCCACAAGTGGGAATTGAATATAATATGATCGGTATTATTTGTTAATAACTGAAATTAAACTTCTCACTCATCATCATCAGCCGGAAGACGTCCACTGCTGAACATAGGCCTAGAAACACAAAGTAATATAAAATAGAATTATTTTTTCTCATTACAAAAAAAGTGTTCACACCACAACAATTTGCTAAAAGATCACTGACTAAATATTATGACGTAAATCTCTCAAAAAAGGAACCATAATCTATTCAGCCAGACCTAACAACGGAAAGAAAAGGCAACAACGCTATTGTATTTTGTGACACTTCAATAAACTTGACACAAAAAACTACCCTCGTCTCAGCAAACACCTGTCAAGCTATAATAGGATGTTTCATGCGCCATTGATTTTTGCCGCGAAAATAATCTGGTAAACATTTATACAGCCATCTTGTTTTGATTTAACCGGTTTTAACCGCTTCATTTAATATGTTGTGTGTTGTATCGTTTGTAAAGTGTTACGGTGAATTAATTGGCGTATCTGTATGCAAATGTTGTATTTTTTTTTCTTTTTAAGATGTTTGTAATCTCTTGAGATTTCGAGAATTATAATGAATGAAGAGTTTATTTAAATTGATTTTTCTTTTATTTATAAAGAGAACTTATACTTTTGAGTCTGACATGCGATTAAAAGTAAACAGAACTTTTAGGGCCTAGGCACACCACGTTTTTTAAAAGCGCCGTCGACGCGCCTTTTAGAAACGCGTGTCGACGGCGCGCAGAGCAGTTTGTTGTCGTGATACAAAGCGCCAAACGCGCGTTTGCATCGCGTCAACGGCGCGTTTAATAAACGTGGTGTGCATAGGCTCTTATGGTTACCTTTTACTTAGGTACTCCTGTTTTCCTGACAACTAAAAAACCTATCCTATCTCTACTTCACCCAGAGATTTACTGATAAATTTCTCAGGAATTAAGTCCACCTGTGTTCACTTAATAATTAATTAATAATATCTTTAATACACATCGACGCAGTGGCTGACCGATGGTCTGCTCGCTTATCGCTACATGTAGCTAGCTCGATTTCCGCTGAGAAAAAAATGGTATGAACTAAAAGTCAGTTGTGCCGGGTTTCGCTGTTTGTGTATCAGTATAAACGCACCTGCACAACGCATGCATTGTCATTGCCAACGTTAAAAAAATAGGCACAAACCATCTAGACTTTCCTTAGTCTACTTACCTAGGTAGGTAGATACCTCTATAATCTGCACTGTTGTAGTGACAACCCCGACTCGGCAAGCCGCTTATGTCCTACGAAATTTGCACAAACTTGAAAATTTAATGAATAAGTTGCCCGTTTTCTGGTCTCGGGACCCGTTCTCCTCATTTTAAGCCTTTGAATATATCTTTGAGGTGTGTCTGTATGTCTTGGGACGTTGTAATTTGAGTAATGTGTGGTTGTAAGATGGCGGGAGTAAGTGGATTAATCATAGCTTAGTTGGTTTAGTTGCTGTTTTTGGTTAGTTGGAAGTCTCATCTTAAGATATCTTGAATCTGTTCTGATCAGGTTAAGTTTTGATAGTTCTAATTTTGGAGTAGCTTTTGCCCGCGTAAAATTTGAAAATTACCCCGCGGATATTAGGATAAATGATATCCTTTAAGTTATACAATACTATAATCTATCTATGAGCTAAATTTCTCCAAGATCCATTCAGCCGTTTTGACGTTATTGAGTAACATCCATACATCCATCCAAACGTTCGCATTTAAATTAAAAGAGTTATGACTGTCAGTCCTGATGCTCATAAATGTTGGCAAGAATATTTTGATATGTTACATTATCTTGATTTAATACCCGACATGTCTTTGGTATTCAGCAAAGTTCATAGACAAATAAGAATTCATAGATAAATAGGTATAGACAAACAAGTCTTGACATTATGATGTGTTAATTGTTACAGATTCTATTCACGAATCATTATCGAATAATAAACAATGCCAAATAATTACCATTTAAGTACAATAACATCAGAAGGTTCAAAATCCTTTGTCTCCCAGCTTCTATAAGCTACTTTTCTGAATCTTCCTCATGGTTCAGAGGTTCATTAATTTCAATTATCTGTACGTATTTAGTCGCAGACTCTGTTGAATAGGAAGTCGGATGAATGGTGCTGTTTATAAATAGGTAGGTTTGGAACATGCTCCCGCATCGACAAAGGAACTGGTTTTGTGTATGCTGATGAACGATTCGTCCTTTAAAGGCGGAATCTTGGGGAGGTTGCAGTACTTTTTAAGATTTTTGAACGTCTTAAAACCTAATCAAAATGAGATTTTTTTCTGTATAAAAATCATTAGGTAGGTACTTAGGTACATAAAAATAGGTAGAGTAAAAAAAAATTACAAAAAAAATGGTATGATAGTAATGTCGTGTGTAATGACATAAAAACAAATACCTACCTACTACAAAAGAGATTTTCGGGGCCAAAATACCATACAATCCCAATTCCAGATTCAAGAATCAAACCTAGGAGTGTCCAGCAAACGCACTGAAGATCCGAACCACTGATCACCATGCAGTCTAGTGTCATCAAAAAATGCGGATATGTATAAAATCTTATAAATTACCATAAAAGTAGGTGAGTAGGGTAAATATGTTCAACCGCAAAGATGAGACTATCCAGCGGATACTGTGACATTGATTTACTGTATCTATAAACGACTTCTTATTTACGACTCACGGTTATGTACGATTATTTCACAACCAATTTGACAATGACAAGTTTTCACATGGAACTTGAGAATTGAAGACGTTCTCAAACAATTAGAAGGTTTTTATTTCTTCCGGGATAACGGACCATGTTTTAGTAAAGAAAAATTAGGATAAGACAATAAATAAAGACTGGTAATTGGATTCGGAAGTAGTGAAACCAGTTTTTAGTGTTGTGTAATTAATATCTTTGCGTATCTTCCCACAGATTACCAGTCTCACCAAAGGGTAATGTACAACCCAGTAACTGTAAGAACCAGACTGTGTTGTTCAGATTCTCAATTGTTTTATGAATAAACTAGTTATTTCTCGCGGCTTCATTCTCCCCTACTTAACCGTCTCTAGGGTCCGAGTTATCTTTGTACCAAAATTCATCAAAAATCGCTTAGCCATATTGAAGTAAAAACGGAACATACATAAAAAAAATATTTGTAGGAGGAAGTCAGTTTGCATCCAGATTAAGGTAAGATTATTATTGATGAACAGGACATTTTTCCGGGTTACTAGAATTTCTGCCCTGGGAAACGGCCTGAATGACGGACTGAACGATGGCCCTGGAACGCAAAAGGCCCGGATAAACTCGACTGCCATGATATCCAGTTTTAATGACAGCGTTAGTGACTCCTCATTTTGCCTCCTTTTACATCATAGATTCAAAAATGCAAGTAACAAAAATAAACGTAACGTAAATAACGTAGGTATTGTGTTGATAGTTCAAGGGCAGTTCACGGCCAAGGTCAGAATAAAGCGAGTGCCCACGTTTGGTAACGCTTCGTTTATCATTCATCTGGCGTTCGTTAAATTGTTTGATTTGTGTTGCATTTGAAATTAAGGCATGTTATTAATTTTTAAAGCGTGTAGACTGTTGAGTAATGTAAATTTTTTTATGATAAATTTTGATTTAACAACGAAAGAACAAAGGCTGTCTCAAATAATAATTTATTTTACTGAAAAATGGTAGCTCATTACTTGCTTACTTAACAGCAATAGCAATGCGACGTATGGTTTGTGCACTAGCTGCACTACTAACAACCGGTGCATCCACACCGCCGGTAACATTTGTGGAGCAACAGAAGGCAACACGGTAACATTCGGCAACATTCGGTAACTTTTGTGGCTCCTTGTTACTATTTGTTGATTGTTACTAACCCGTAACGCATCCACACCGCAGTAACATCCGACAACAAAAAGTTACTAAGTGTTGCCGTGTTACTGTAAATCGAGTAACGTTGCTCGACAATCGGTAACATTGTTAGATAATGGGGGTAACATTGTTACCGAATGTTGAGCAACGTTACTCGACTTACAGTAACACGTCAACACTTAGTACCATTAAATAACATTTTGTTGGCTGATGTTACCGAGTAACATTTGGAAACGTTGAGCTACAAATGTTACCGGCGGTGTGGATGCACCGAACAATAGGCTTGCCCAACTGTTACATTGAACTTATTGTTCTTGCCAATGAGTCATCGTCATCAAAATCATCGTCATTTTATCCTAAAGAGTCTATGGTCTATGGCCAGCTGTCTTTTAGCTTCATAAAGCTAAGCCACATCTCAACGTCTAGTCTGTCTAGTCCTTAGCCGAGCAAGCTTCATTATTTTTAATTGAAAGAACGTCACTTCATTTCTAATGAGGCAGATATTCTCAATTTGTCATTCACCTGGCGTGCCAGACTATTGAAAACTTCCGCTCTATTTAAAGGAACATGCGCGCTCATTAGAAAGTCTCGTATCTTTTATCGTGGTCTACTTTACTTTAAACAATTGCTGACCTTTGCTGCCTTCTAGGAACTAGATTTTAGCAGAATAATAGTGTTTATGTTTTAAAATTACTTCCTTCAGTTGTACGGTAAACTCGAAAACGTAACTTGCGTGTCAAACTGTAGTAGGACGCCTTTGGCTCCATATTGTGAGGAAAATTACGTTTAACAAAAACATACATTCGTACAAATTAATTTTATGTTAATAATCTTGATATTATTATTTTCATATGAATATAAGCGTGTGAGTATTAGAAAAGCGTGCATAAAGTTCCAAAATGGCGCCAAAGCTGTCCTGTTCTTATTGTAAAAGCATAGTATTTAATTGTAAAAAGGCTGATGATGATGATTGTGTTGAATCTTCTCGATTTCGGTTTCAAGTCTGGTTACGCTGCGTAGAAAGAACGGTTAGGTCTTTTATCTATAACTTCATGTCATTGAACGACTAATCTGATTGGCTGTGGATGGTCCTATCCTCTATCCTATTCCCGCACATATCTTCTCGCTTTAGTACGAGAGAGACCGCTTAAAAAGCGGCCGCAGTTGAAACTCGTGGCCAATCGGTTACTCACCACGCGCACCTCACGTCAGAGCGCTCCAGTTGCCTGCACTCGACAGCCGCTCCTCAGCCGCGAGGACGTCCCCGGAGAATTAAGGTATTGTGCAATCCTTCCTATATTTCGATCTGCATTCTGTCTTGTGTTCCCGGCAGAACGCAATTTCCATGTCTTTCGTTCACAGCCAATTAGCAATTAGAAAAATTTAGCATAACCCGCGCTTCCATTTGGTCCTAACGAGCCTGGATAGTTATTGAAATCAGTGATAACCATTCGCCATTCGTAGTCGGAAAAAAATACTCGTATTCTAATTAGTTTTGTACCAAACACTTGTCTCGCCGACAGGTGTGGGTATACGTTAAATTCTCGGTAAAACCGTTGTATATTCGTAACACCAGCTAGTAAATCGTTACTATAACTGGTTATTTCGCTTAATCCCGCATTATTTTAAAATATTACCGTTGAATTACCGCTTCGCGCTCAATCACCGACGCATTATTGTAAAAATAAATACCCACTTAGGTAAATTATTCGCTCACATCGCTTTCACAACGTATTTCGCGTGTTACATATTTATTTAATTATCGTTATTAGAAGGTTGCTAGATGGCGCCTACAGATATTACTCTTAAACGATTGTTAGGAAAAAGAGATCGAATATTTTCTCGTATGCAACGTATTTGCGATAAATTGAAAAATATTGATTCGGAGGAATTCGATAAAGAATCGTTCTTGTGTGACTGTGAAACAATAGATTCGTTGCGTACTGATTTTGAATGTGCGCTGGACGATATAATCGCTCATGAACTTAAATTAAATCCTGATTATGTCGTCGACTATCAGGCACTTTCTTCATTCGAAGATTTACTGGGTAGGGTGAAGCGGGCAGAGAAGAAATTGCAGGGTCAGGCACCTAGTGAATGTAAGAAATCTCCTCGCTTGCCCCCGATTGAAATACCCGAATTTAATGGGGATATTAAAAATTGGCCGCTGTTCATCGCCAGTTTTCGAAATGCCGTGCATAATAATAGTTCGCTAACAGCATGCGAGAAATTATATTATTTAATTGGAAAATTAACAGGCAAAGCTCGTTCGATATGTGCAGGAATTACTCCGTCAGCTGATAATTACCCTCTTATATTCGATTCACTTTGTGAAAGGTATGAAGATAAACGGCAATCGGCAACTTCATATCTAGATCAATTATTTGAATTTAAATCTATTTCGTCAGGTTCGCCGGCTACTTTAGAATCATTTCTCGATAAATTCGCAACGTCGGTAGCCGGGTTTAAAAACATAAAGGTCCATGACCACGCTGATTTTATTTTATTGCATATCGCTCTTAAAAAACTCGACATAGACACTGTACGGGCATTCGAATCTAATCATCAATTAAAATCAAGTAGTTCCGAAATTCCATCTTTTAGTGAATTAGTTGAGTTTGTTCGTGAGCATATAAAGGTGTTAGAACGAACTTCGTCAACGGTCTCTAACAATAAATCACCTGCAAATCGCAAACATACTAATGCATACACCTGTATAGCTGAGAACGAACCTACCGCGTGTGTTTTGTGTAAGGAGAAACATGATCACGTATATAAGTGTAAAGTATTTAATAGTTATAAACCCGATCAGAGATTTAAGTTTGTGAAATCAAACAATTTATGCATTAATTGCTTAAGTCCAAAACATCGTGTGTCCGCTTGTGGGTCAAAGTCCACTTGTAAAAAATGTAGCTCTAAACACCATAGTTTGTTGTGCTTCGGCAATAAATTGAGCGACGCGCACGGTTCAAGGTCGACCGGCGCTCGCACGCCCTCTGCTGAGAGACTTACGAAGCAGACTGATATATCGTTGTGCGCGACTGATGAGAACCGTATTAATTCTTTATACCGGGGCCCAACCACCATATTGATTGCTACCGCGCAAGTTATTGTAGTAGATTCTTTTGGCAAAGAACATATTGTTCGCGCAATATTAGACAGCGCTTCTCAAAGTAACTTTATCACGCGGGATTGTTGTCAACTTTTGGGTTTGAACATAAATAATAAACCTGCCTGTGCAACCGTCAGGGGCATAGGAGGTGCTAGTAAACAAATACAGGGTTCCGTACAAATTAAATTTTATTCTCGTTTCAATCGTAATATAAATTATAATATTGAGTCATTCGTAATAGATAAAATTACTGAACGTTTGCCAACTGCCACGGTTGACGTTTCGCTTTTGCATAATTTTAAAAACTTACAGTTAGCAGACGATACATATTTTTCTTCAAATCCGATTCAATTATTGATCGGTGCTTCGACTTTCCCGCACTTACTCTTATCTAACAGAGTTCAAGGTCAGCCTACACATGCGTCTCCAATCGCCTTGCAAACTGTACTCGGCTATGTAATTGTTGGTAAGGCGCCGGTTCTCATCGATGACAATTCGACCGTTTCGTATTGTTGCACCGCGGAGCCGTTAGACGTAGCGATACGAAAATTCTGGGAATTGGAAGAAGTAAATGTTCCCCCGGTACTCAGCCTAGATGACAAATTATGTGAGGAGTTTTATGCCCGCACTACCACTCGAAATAGTGACGGACGATACGTAGTCGCTTTGCCTTTCAAGGGTGATGTCGAATCCCTGGGCAACTCACGTCAAGCAAGTGAACGCCGGTTTCTCTGCTTGGAAAGGAAGATGCAAGCTTCTCCTAATTTAAAGGCCGCGTACGACAACGTCATCCTAGAATATTTAGAGAAGGGCTATATTTCACCTACAATTCCTGATCCTTCGGAACCTTCGTACTACATTCCGCATCATGGTGTGATCCGAGATGATAAGGTCACAACCAAACTTCGTGTCGTTCTCGATGGTAGTTGTAAAACTACTACCCGCGTTTCGCTTAATGATCTCTTGTATGGTGGACAGAACCTACAAGGGAATTTGTTTAACATTATAGTTAATTTTCGTTTGTTTTCGATCGCGCTTTCATCAGACATTCGTCAGATGTTTCCCAGCATTGGAGTCCGAGAACCTGATCGGCGTTTCCAACGCATCTTGTATCGTTTTTCGCCGCAGGAACCTTTGCAAGTTTATGAGTTCAATCGTGTCGTTTTTGGACTCAAATCTAGCCCCTTTCACGCGCTGCGAACTATTAAGCAGCTGGCGGAGGATGAGGGTGACTCGTACCCTCAGGCTAAAGCCATTGTCGCCACGGGATTGTACATGGACGATTTTGTCCATTCCGTCCTCACGGAAACCCAGGGCATTTCTACCGCTTCAGAGATGATTGGTCTCATGAAGGCGGGTCAATTCGAGTTGGTCAAGTGGACCAGTAATTCGCAAGTAGTATTGAATTCTATCCCGCTTTCGCATCGTCTGCCAGCTGACAAGGAGTTCGACGGGTCCGACCAACATAAAGTACTTGGTTTGTGTTGGTCGCCCACGTCAGATCACTTCGCCATGAGAGTAAACACTCCCACTCAGACTTGTACTAAGCGTACAATATTATCGTGCATCGCTAAAACATGGGACGTCATGGGATTTGTCGCGCCTGTAGTCTTGCATGCCAAGCTTCTTATCAAGAAGCTTTGGCTATGCAACTGCGACTGGGATGAGACACCACCTGAAGATATAGTCAGGCTGTGGACTCGCTTTAAGGAAGAGCTTCCTTTGCTCTGCAACATGGAAATCCCACGCCACGTTGGTATTGTCGCTGATAGTGTGGTCACACTCTTAGCTTTCGCGGACGCTAGCGAGAAAGCATACGGGGGAGTGATTTATTTCCACGTCCACAATAGCGATGGCAATACAGTCAATTTGATAACAGCTAAGTCTAAGGTCTCTCCCAAAAATGTAGTTTCTCTCGCTCGTCTTGAGCTCTGTGCTATTCTTGTGTTATCCCAGCTAATAAGAAATGTCGTGGTCGCTTGTCAAAACCGAATAGTTTTCCGTGACATATTCGCATTTTCGGATTCGACGGTCGCGCTCTGTTGGGTACATTCGTCGCCCCATCGTTGGAATACCTTTGTAGCCAACAGAGTTTCGAAAATACAAAGCGATTTGTCACCGCAAAATTTATATCACGTGTCCGGTGCGGACAATCCAGCAGATTGTCTTTCACGCGGACTCACACCCTCACAAATTATAGACCATCCGCTTTGGTTCAGGGGACCCCCGTGGGCTCACTTGGACATTTCACAATGGCCTGTCGCTCCTTTCAATCCCTCCTCAGTGTCTGAAGCACCTGAAGAGAAGAAAAATTCGTTGTTAGTCGCTGCACCTAACGAAAGATCTTCTATTCTTTGTTTAGTCGATCGTATCTCGTCTTGGAGTAAATTACTTAGAGTGGTAATTTACGTTTGTCGTTTTGCTAAGTTGTTACCGGTTAATAACCGCATGTCAGCATCCGATTACGATTTCGCTGAACTACTCATTCTACGTGAAATTCAACGCTTCTATTTCTCAAAGGAAATTGCCAGACTCAGAGAAGGCAAGGATTGTAGTCATTCTCTTCGGCACTTGAAACCTTTCCTCAAAGACGGACTCATTAGAGTCGGAGGCCGTTTAAGAAATTCAGATTTGGGTTATGAAGCGAAATATCCAATTCTACTCCCAAGAAAAGATCCTATTCTGAATTTGCTTGTCGAATACCATCATAAATTGAATTGCCACGCGGGTCCCGACCTGCTGATGTCACTGTTACGTCAAAGATATTGGATACTTTCTGCACGCAATTTAATTAGGAATAGGATTCATAAGTGTCTTCCCTGCTTTCGTCTCCGTCCCAAGCCAAGTTTCCCTGAGATGGCAGATCATCGGTCTTGTCGTGTAGTTCAAGCAACTAAACCGTTCGTTCACACGGGCACGGACTACGCTGGTCCCTTCAAGGTTACCATGTCTCGCGGCCGAGGCATTCGTTCTACCAAGGCATACGTGTGTCTGTTCGTCTGCATGACTACACGCGTGGTACATATCGAACTAGCCGGTGATCTTAGTACAGTCAGTTTTATGAGTGCTTTCAAACGATTCCTATCAAGGCGCGGCCCGGTTAGTAGGATTTACTCGGACAACGGGACAAATTACATTGGCGCTAAGCGTAAACTTTCGGAACTTCACGACTTCCTTTGTTCGAAATATCACAACACCGAATTTGGTCACATGTTAGCTGAAAATCGCATAAATTGGTCACTTAATGCCCCGACTGCTAGCCATTTCGGCGGTAATTGGGAGGCTAATATTAGAAGTTTAAAGATTCACTTATACCGTGTAATAGGTGATACCATCCTTTCGTTTGAAGAGTTAAATACCGTTCTTACTCAAGTCGAATCCGTAATGAATACTAGACCTCTTTGTAGGACACTCTCTAGTGATCCTTCAGAACCACTAGCTTTGACTCCAGCGCACTTTCTGAATCTCACCCCTTTAAAATACTTGCCTGCCGAGGAGATAGACGAGAGAACAATTGTTTCGAGACATAAATTGTTAGACCAATTAGTACAATCGTTTTGGAAGCGCTGGAGAAGCGGATATCTTCACACTTTACAATCGCGTCGTAAATGGAACACGCCGATCGATCCAGTCACTGTCGGTACGGTTGTGATTCTCATAGTAGATAATTCGCCCCCCCTTCACTGGCCTTTGGGTGTCGTGGAAGAAGTTTTTCCTGACTCCACAGGAGTCACTCGCATCGCCCGAGTTAAGACATTGACTGGATCCTACTTGCGTCCCGTCGTTCGTCTTTGCCCATTGCCTAACCAATAAATTCGGCTCTCGTCATCCAAGGTTAGGTTAGCATTAGTAATTAATTATTTGATTTCATTGATATTTACGTATAGATAATAGTTTAAATTGTAGTTTAATTTCACGAATTTCGCCTTCAACTCTTGAAGGCATCCCTTCAAGCCCGGGGGGAATGGTTACGCTGCGTAGAAAGAACGGTTAGGTCTTTTATCTATAACTTCATGTCATTGAACGACTAATCTGATTGGCTGTGGATGGTCCTATCCTCTATCCTATTCCCGCACATATCTTCTCGCTTTAGTACGAGAGAGACCGCTTAAAAAGCGGCCGCAGTTGAAACTCGTGGCCAATCGGTTACTCACCACGCGCACCTCACGTCAGAGCGCTCCAGTTGCCTGCACTCGACAGCCGCTCCTCAGCCGCGAGGACGTCCCCGGAGAATTAAGGTATTGTGCAATCCTTCCTATATTTCGATCTGCATTCTGTCTTGTGTTCCCGGCAGAACGCAATTTCCATGTCTTTCGTTCACAGCCAATTAGCAATTAGAAAAATTTAGCATAACCCGCGCTTCCAAAGTCTAATATGCCTGCTACTTAGAAATGTTGAAACAAACTACGCGCACCTGTTCAAAAGTAATAATTAAAGAAACATTCAGATAGAATCAGACTTTAAGTAACATTTGGGTTCAATTTAAATTAATTTATATCAAAATTGTTGATTTTTTCTGAGAATGAAAGAAGTAGCGACACGTAGAGAATTGAAAGTTTATTCCTAGTAAAAAAAAAGAAATAAAATGAAATTCTGCAATTTTTTTACAAAAGAATGATCCCGCCAAAATATACGAACAGCTAAGCTACAGTAATTTAATTCGTGTTGCCAGTACATAGAAAACGTGACCGTGTTATTGTAACGTATTTTAATAAACCCTGAAGTTGCCATGTACAAAAAATGTAGTTAACTATTAAGAATTTCATGCATTTTATAACACTGGCACGTTACGTGGAACTTTTTAATGGTTCTCTTATTATGAACGTAGATAGCATGTATCTTAGCTATTTAACACGTTTAGTGCTTTAAACAATGTTTTATTACCTAATGAAAACTTTGTTGGTGTAATTTCCACGTAATTTGGCAAGTAGGTACTAATTTTAGGGCCAGAGTTTTTCCATTAAGATATCATCGATAGGATAAAAGTCAGGGCTATCTCTTCCATTGGGTAGGTACTCTGAGCATGTGTCCAGGGCTTCGCAATTCTTGGGACCTTGAGCTTCTGTAAAAAATAATAGGGCATTGGACCGTAAACTGCTATGAGGAAAGAGGCTGGTTTTAGTCGGCAAAAAAAATTTGGTGCGTTTTATTTCTATTTGGTCCCTCCCTAGGTGGGAGAACTCATTTGATGATTTCACCACGATAAAAAAAAACACATAGCTCTTTATCTCTTCGGGAAATATACTAGAAACTTTAGGTATTTTACATTAAACTTATTAAGTAAGTGTTTCTGTCTTCAAAACTTTTTCACCCAAACTTTTTTTGCAGCGCATGACGACATTGAAAAGGCTTCTACGCATATTACACAGCCAAAAAATCCAATTCTCTCTCGTGACAAGTCAATCCATCATGGAAATCCGTTGGCTTCCCTTATCCATCACTCAGTCAACGGCTTAGTAGGCCTGACTCCGAAATTGGATCAACATCACAATGAATAGTTCAACGGCTCTTTGAGTTAGAGTTTTCTTAGAAAATCTTGGACATTACCTTCAATCTTTTATTAGATAAGATCGGTAATTGGTATTCGTTTGTGATAAGTTGAGACTTAGCGTGGTGACAAACAGTAAAAATAAGATATTTAAGAAAAAAGTATTGAATACAATTCAATCATAACACGACATCGCTCGCCACTCTTCACTGCATAGTCTATAACTGCCTCATGAGTTGCGAGAATATCTTCCAGGTCGCGGGATTGTCTTAACAAGAAAGCGTGACCCTGTGACGTAAAGGGCTATTGAAAGAATACAGTACGAGTCTGAGAGTCCCTGATTTTACCGCGAAAAAAAAAGGGTTCTAAGGGTATCTTTGTACCAAAATTCATCAAATACGCTTAATTCTAAAATTATAGATTTCTGCTCCATGGAGTTAACCTTGAATAAAACATGGTGAACTCATGGAATAGCTCACAGCCTCACACCAGGACCGTAAACTATCACAATACAACGAACTGCCTCCAAACCGGTCTCTAACTGTATTCTGCGATAAATCTGAATTAGTGATGCGACGTTCCTACACTCGAATAGCTTTACGTGATCGAGTGGAATAGTCGAATACTCGAATACACGGTGCTTATTCGACTGACGTTAGAAACCTAAATTGCTTGAAATCCAAGACAGAGATACGATTTGTAATTCATTGTGTTTCGCAAGCTTGATTTTAGAGTACAATTCTGTATTTAGTCAAAGGTTTCTCTAACAAAAGGTAGACAGGCTCATGTAGTATTCAACATTTAAGCGATTTGTTAGAAGAAAGCTTCCCTTAAGCCTTTACTAGACTTAAGACGCTCCAGTGAGTAAGACGCAGACGTAATCCGATTCTGTCTGCTAAGTTTATGTGAATACGTTTGACTGATCCTTCTATCACACACCTCAATGATATTGCAAAAACACTCGATGACTCAAAGCTGCAAAAAGTTTATCGATTTTTCGCATAACAATTTGCACGTCACTACCAAAATGAATGTTCCAAGCAAATAATAATAGACAAAGTTGTTCTAATAGGTAGTACAAATATTTCTATTGGCGTAAGAATTTCGTGGAATTAGTGAATGAAAATTACTACGCCATTTTTTGTGTGTACATAAGAGTTTTATGTAGTATTTGCGTGTGTATATGCGGTCATTAAAAAGTTTGTTGTCAAACGAGTCATATAATTACACGTATACGGATGATTTAAATCAACGTGCATTTTGGTCATGTGAAGTTTTGACCGACTGCCACTGAAAGTAACATAAACAGAAATAAACTGTTTTTGTTTTGCAATTTATACAATAAAGGGACAAAATCGAAGAACTATTAATATATTCTTTCAGTTTATCCAAAACATACTCGTTGATAAAAAAAATATAATCAGATTTAGCAACCGTTCGCCGATGATTTATTCATCTTTGGACTTGATTCAGCAATAAAGCTCCATCTCCATGATTAATTTGTAACCTTTTTTTATTCACACCATAAACAAAAAAGAACGCCAACAATTAAAAACACATCGCGAAGATTTATGCTCCACCACGGCCCTGCAATATAAAATAATCGTTAACTAACCGAAATTAAAATCCAATTCCAAAATGGAAACCGGCGAGTAAAGTTCCATTTTCAAAATGGATTCCCATTTTCCATCTAAAAGAGAATTAGAATAAGTATAGCCGCGTTTGTAACTTTGTATAATTTATTTTATTCACTTTGTAGACTATGTAGTTAGCAAGGTAAATCTTGGTAACTGGAATACTTGTCGGGTAATATATAACCCGTTCGCAGCCACATCGATGTACAAAGTTGGGTAAAGGTAAGTTTAGACGGACGGTTTTAGAATGTTCGTTGCAAAGTCAGCCGGTATATCAATCACTTGGGATACCGGATTCTATTGTATTATTCGATTTGGGTAGAATGTTTGACTGTTTTAAAATAGCACATATATTATATCGTGGAGGTCTATTTATTATGAATCGTATCAATTGTATTGACCGAACCTTTTAATTAATTGTTGGTGAATTATATTTTGTGGAAGTATTTTGGATTATTTGCCTGTCATTATTATAGGGATTGTAAAACGTTTTTTTGACTTAATTCTCCTGCAGACACACGCGATTAATCGCGCGGGGCGACATGTCGCGGTCCATGCACAGTATTTTTAGAGTGGAAATTAGCTTGGCTCGTTGTCGCAGCGCGATTAATCGCGTGTGTCTGCAGGAGGCTTTATGCTTTATTTATTTTCCGTATCCAGGATTTTATCTATTACGGTCCATACCCTGCATTACTTTGCCTCTCTTACAATAAAAAGATCATCGAAAGCGTACCACTGGTTGACCACTGACTGACCATTTTACACTGACTGCGAATTATGTATTAATCTTGTACGTTACCATCCTCCTTTGTATACAACGCCTTACCTTATCGTGTAGCGAAAATAATAAGAACACTCCGGTGTGTTCAGTGGTCAAACTAGCAACTAGTTAGTCAAGACGATTGTCGTGTCGTGCTACAGTACTGTTCCTACCTTTATTACTTCGTTAGTTCGGTTGTTATTGCGACAAATGTGACTTATGTCGTGACCGACTTGGCTGTGAGTTCGCAGCTTTATATTCTAGTTCATATTTGGAGTTTATTTTAAAGGTGTGGCTAGGACTTGCAAGTATTCGTTGTCGTTTGATATTCGAATATTCGATTTATAAAATGAAACTATGCTTATTATTCGAATATTTTTCGAATAATTGTTGAGTGTGAAAATTGTGACTATTCGACTTGTCTAATGTGGTGACTAGGTGGCGCTTGAATTGTGTAGTCTTAACTCATGGCCACAAGATACGCATGCATCGTTTAACTGCAGCGACTAGATTGCGCAAAAAAAACAAATTAAATAAGTTTAGAGCGTGCCTCAAGACACCGCGTCGCGAGTTTCGAAGCTCTGAGAACTAGAGACGCGCGTGTGGGTAGTAAGTCGCGTGGTCGCATCGCTTGAGGGTGTAAACGAAGACTTAGCTTAGTTTAAAGCTACATGGTCATGCTCATTAGGAAATACACGGCACACCCTTCCTCAGAATACTAAGTTGGCATAACTTTACGTAAGAGTACTAGGTCTTCGGAGGAAAACCGTAGCAAGGCTGTGAAGTAAAGCTTTAGATGTGGCCGCGGAATACATAAATAATATGCTGCACTTTTCACTTTACTTATTAGAAAAGCTCACAATTTATTTTAAACAAAAGTAAATTAGAAATAATAAAAAGTCTGCGAATAATGGTTCAACACTTCTGATAATATCAGTGGTAACTTTGATACCATCTGAAATACATAACTGGGATGCTTTTGATGAACGTATTGAAAATATAATATACAGATATCTATATTGATAGATACAAATTTTCAATATACATACAGACAGACACAATTATGTACGTTTATTTACCTATGTACAATCCCATCGCGCCACAACTTACGTCATCGTATAAAAAGGGCTAATGACATACCCACGGTATCATTACACCCTCTCGCAATTCGAATTAAAGTCATTGCATCCGCCATACTAAGGTTTCGTCAAGGGCTTCCCTTTAATCAACCGATACCGTACACTTTTTAAACATACAGAAGCAGTCTGCGAACCTGATTACGTTTAATTTTAAACCCTAATTTAATATGGTAGGGTATAAAATACCTTGGGGGTTGAATTAGGGAGGCCGGAGTCAATTTGCATACGAGTAAACCGGTTTTGCACGTGACCATTGTCTAACGAGATTTTTGTTATTATCCGAACTTGCTAACTAACATTTTGAAGGCAAAAGTAAGTTTTGTTTGTTACCTTTTAATTCCCAAACACACAGGTGTACAGAGCCTGACATAAAGTATCTTTCATTGCGAAAAAAAGTTCTGTTGGTTGCCGAGAAAAACAACTAGGTTAGGTAGGTAAATGTTCAGATGATAATTTTAGATTCTGATAGAGCGAAGCAAAAGATAGTGTATTTTTATTTTTAGAGTGGAAATTAGCTTGGCTCGTTGTCGCAGCGCAAATAATCGCGTGTGTCTGCAGGAGGCTTCATTTGTATCGATTTACATAATAAAGTAGGTAATTCAATTAATTAAATAGGTATTTTTGTAATTTTGGGTATTTAGTTTTTTTTTGTTCGTTTAATACAAATGATTTTGAACATAACGATAATTTTATTCATGGGGACAAATGGAAATGTTTATTTTAAATTATTATTTTGCAAATAGGAATGTTTTTCTTTCTCATAGACGTATAATATACGATATTATGTACTTATCTATTACTATTTACTGTCATTTTCATAATCTTACTGCATAACACAACATCACGCCTGTCTGTGTTCCCCAAAGGAAGAGTAGAGGTGTACCTTTCCATTCCTACCTGCTTGCCCAGCCGCGGGAGACGCGGCCACCGTAAAGCCCGGTTTCCACTGCGAGCGGAACGGACCCATTAATGACTTCGTTAAACTCGCAAGCGCAAACTGCATACTTGTATTTCCACCAACAAATCGTTTTTGCGTTCCCAGAGCGAGCTCATTTTTACTCTTTTCACCCGCTGAGTCATTAATGTGTCCGCTCCGCTTGCAGTGGAAACCGGGCTTAAGCGCGGGCATGCGGATGGCGAGTAATGGGTGACTTGCCGTCCGATCACGGACCATGCTCCTGTTCCTGTTTTCCCCGCGCCCCTCAAAGAGCTGTCAGCAATCTGACGGGGCACCCCTTAGAGGGCCAAAGCCTGCCGGGGTCACAGGACTGTCACATCAGGTATTTTTTTCTTTTGGGACCCACCACACTATCCCCAAACCACTGCAACTCCTGAAAGCCAGAACCAACAGTGGCAACCAATAGAAAAGCGCCGAGACAATGAAGCTCGACGTGTCCCAGAGAATAAATTTACCTGTCTTGGATCCTGCAACGGATAAATCAGAAAAGAATAGTGGAGGAGAAGAAAAAATATGTTTCCATTTCCACTTTGTCTTATCAGGTTACCGTGACCCTGGAAAGTAAAGAGCTATTGAAGGATCACCGTGGATTTTAGTCAGTACAAGGCTGACAGTCCCTCCAGCCCCGCCCGCCCCAGGTGGGCCGGACACATTTGATGATTATGCCACGATAAAAAAAAACACATTCACATTCAATATACCCACAAAATAAAGTGATCAGGGCGCCCAAAGGTTTTCACACAAAATACACGCATCAATTAAAGTCCGTGGCACACTGGACACGCACTCAGCTCGCGGGCAGTCGGTTGGCTCCCCTTGCTTTTGTGCCAGCGCTTCTCTTTTGTTACCAATGTACTCTTTGCTGGACATTCCACTCATTAAATCATGTCCTACGGAGATTCAACTGTTAGGTTATTTGGGTATAGGATTTTTTTTTGTTTATATTTCGTTGGGGTGTGAGTGATGGCGAGGGGATGAATTTTCAACCAAAGTGTTTTTTTTTTGTCAAATCTTTAGAACTTATTTTGGTTGAATTTTGCAGTCAGGTCTTTTATACTTTTGTAGTTAGTTATGTAGTGAAGCAACTATACAATTTTTTTTATTGTAGGTAATGCCTGCAGTGGTGGTCTAGTATCGCCCACGACTAACGAGCTGTAGGTCATAGGTTCGAACTCAGTCAGGCGCAAAAACAAAAATCAATTTACTTTGTGTAATTTAATTCATCACCACTGCTCTCAAAACGGTGAAGGAAAATATTGTGAGGAAACCCGTATGTCTTAGAACCAAAAATTCGAAGATATGTGACATCTACCAAACTGGGTGGTGGATTACGGCCCACTCCCTCACACAAAGAGGAGGCCTATGTCAGAAATGAACATTTATAGGCATGATAATGATAATGCCTTCAGAAAGCAACGCTACAGAATACCTACATACATATCTCCTGTGCAAATTAAACCAAATCAGTAGTGGAACAAATCGTCAGCGTTACTTAGGCAACTAACACGTTAGCGCAACCAAGCATGGCAACCAATCTGACGGCTGGCAGCCGTCTGCATTAGTCAGCCTGTCATGCGCGTGGTGTGTCACGGTCCTTATACTAGTGGTTAACTTGGCTGCCAGAGGCGATATCTGTCTCTTTGATATGTCGAAGTTATATAAGATATATATGGGCTAGTTAATCTGTACTGGCTTTACCGAACTCTAGATTTCTATTTCACAGTAACTCCAAACATATATAAATTGCAACTTCACGAAAGAATACTACATCAATATTTTTATTTACATCAGCTGTTTTCACACCTACTCGTATGTTACTCAAAAAATATATTTGGTTTTGATCGGAAACAAGGTAGAATCTAGAAGAATCATTGACAGAAACACCGCTGGAATTATAGTTTGTAAACATACAAACACCCTCATTATTTATAATCATCTCTCAGATTTAAGTTCCATTAAAGCACTGTATTATAATTTTTAGTACAACTGGTTAAACACAAAATCGAACCACATGAAAACTTTCCACTGCTTCAGCAATTTTAACTTTCCTATTACTTCTTCTTCCTGCCCTTATCCCATTCTACTTGGGGTCGGCACAACACGTTTTCTTCTTCCATTCTCCCCTATCAGACGTCACAGTATCATTTACTCCTTTTTCTTTCATATCATTCCTTAGACAATCCATCCATCTTTTCTTTGGCCTTCCTCTTCCTCTCCATCCATCAACATTCATACTCATCAATTTCCTTGTCACATGGGTGTCATCCCTCCTTATCACATGTCCATACCAAGATAGACGATTCCCTTTCATTTTTTCTGTAACAGGCGCCACTTTCAAACTTCCCCTTATAAACTCATTCCTTACTTTATCCATTCTTGTCACTCCACACATCCTTCTCAACATCCTCATCTCCGTTCCTATTACGTTACTCAATTTAATACTACATTCCATGCAAAAGAAAGAACATTGTTGAAACCTCATCTATGTATGAGTTTGTTCAGTTCCTTCCTTCCATTTAATGCATAAAATAAAAGGTGCTAGAACTGCCAGTTTAATTCAGAGGCTGTTTGGGTCCGGAGTTAGGCACCGCGTAATAGGAACCAGGGCCTATCTCCGGATACAAATTACAAGGCAGGTTGTTACGCTGTGTGCTAGAGGTTGAAGCTAAATAACGTAATTTCCCACTAAGTTGATTAAACTTCATATAGATGTCCTATTGTTGCCAACTAGATTGCCTTTTGTGGCACTAATTGCTAAGCGATGAAACTTTAGTGGGTAGTTTAACGTAATGATTACGAGTTTCGTGTAATTGGACCTGTTTTAGTGTTGCGGTTTTTAGTGTGGTTTTTTAGTGATGTGACTTTTAAAGTAAATAAAGAAATGTATGAGTACTATCTTACCAGAGTTGGACTTGCCCGGAAGGGCCCAGGTGGCTGGAGAAGCCTTGGTCATCGACATCGCCGTCCAGAAATGTTCATAACTTGTTCCAAACATGACCTGCTCAGGTTCAACCATTTTTCCAACAATTTTTCAACTGCCTAAAATTACCATTTTTCTGTTATGTTCTATATAATTTATTTCTAGTTGTATGAACGAACTATCTGATATATTTTACATTTAGGTTAGAAGAGCTGGGACCTTGATTCATTTGGTGTTTCTTAATCCTTTTTTGTATACTCACGCTCATACTATGCATTCATTATGAAGAATCCTGTGATCGCAACAAATTGTGACGTCTTGCCCGCTTTTCACACTTCCACGCTCTTAATTATACAATAAACACGTGATATTCATAAAAATTAATTTGACAAAATATTTTTTTTTAAACGTGATTTTCAGGTGGCAGTTGATAGAAGGCGGTCATTGATGCCTATTCTTAAATCAGACACATAGTACACAGCATTAACGGTACAATGTATCAACATTCTCAGAATATTTGATGCCTACTTACTCTTTAACGCCTGCCATCGATCTTCCATCTTGTCGCCTCATCTTGCAATGACTGTCACTATAAAAAGAGCTGGAATAAATCCTCAATCGAGCTAAGGCCTGAATGAATGGCCAATTTTGAGGCCATTCGTCTAGGCCTAAGCTTTAGGTACTTTAATAGGCTTTTACATTTACTTTTTTCAGTTCGGCCTGAAATATTTAAAAGATTGCGTTTTTAGTCTTATAATTCACTTGTTTTCTCTGACTCGTTTAATTTCAATTAAAATGTTCAAGGATCGTGCTGTTGAGTCCCCTGAAAAAATCTAATTAGTGTAAATATAAAATTTACACTAATTAGATATAATTAATTTTTAAATATTTTTATATTACTTATTACTACGGAAACCATGACTCACCGTCAAATTAATTTTTATTCAAAACATTGCTTGGGTTGCGGGCCGGGGCAAAATAACTGTTGAAAAACTGTAATTGTGCCAATTACAATTTGGCATGTAATTTTTTCAGCCCATAACAAAGAGAATATGTAATTATATACGAGTATTTATATGGTAAAGGTAGTATGGGAGAAAGACCCACGGCAGACATAAATGAAATTGTGAGGTTTTATAACTAAATGTCTCTAAATTGTCATACTAAGGATCGTATTCTTGTGGGACGCTAGAATTAAAAAAAAAACTTCTTCATATTTCACATTATTTATTGACTGAGTGATTTTGTAGGAAGTAACCTCTGGAACTTCTGAACCGGTTTCGAACATTATTTCAGAAATAGAAAGATACATTATTCTAGAAAGCTATTTTATTAGATTGCATCTATGCAAAGCCAGAGTAGGTCGCTAGTTTATTATAAATACACTGTAAGTAAGAAATACTAGGTCACAAAATAATATAATACAACCCTTTTTACTTTAAACAGTTGTAAATGTTTATAAACATGTTTTTATCTCATGAAAATTCAATACACACGCTTCATAAATCACAGCAATAATATCTCTATTATTGCTGTTAAACAAATTACCATATAGTTGTACAGATGACGGGTCTGTGTTTACGGCTCGTCTTGTAATTTGAGTCCGTTACTTGCGGTTGGCTGGTCTTGTGTGTAATGTTCACTTTCCTATTCCTGATTACATTGTTTTGTTTAATTTGTTAACTGGAAGTGGTAATCTCATGTCGGGATCGGGATTTGCGGGAAAAGTGTGAATTTTGTACAAGCGTTAATTTTTTTCCTAAAATGTATTATCTTTTTGTTTCAGGTAAGGCACATATTATTCAAAGAAACAATAAAATTATACAAAAATCAAACAAACTGTACATATCAATAGTAAGTTTTAGAAACTATTTAAAAAATATTTTTAAACAATTTCAGTACAACCACAGGTTTTTATTTTTTAACCGACTTCAAAAAAAGGAGGAGGTTCTCAATTCGGTATGTTTTTTTTTTATGTATGTACACCGATTACTCCGAGGTTTCTGGTCCGATTAGTGTAATTCTTTTTTCGTTCGATGCAGTATACTTGCAGTTTGGTCCCATAAAAATTTCATCCAATTTGGTTCAGTACTTTTTATTTTGTGAGCATTTTTATTGATGGATGATGTGATGATTTTTACTTTTTTGAGTGTTTGTTACGCGATTACTCCGCCAATTGTGGACCGATTTTTAAAATTCTTTTTTTGTTGTACGAGGAAAGTTCACTTTAGGGAACACTGCAAGTTTCATCAAAATCGGTTCAGCAGTTTTTGATAGGGAATTTTATTAGCTTATTGTGTACATGAGCGATGTTAATACCAGTGCTAAGGATTACCAAATTCTAGTGCACATGTAAGAAATGATGTATTTGACAAGAATTTGGGTTGAATATTTAAACTAAAAAGAGTAAAATAAAAAACTTAAAAAAAAAAAAATTAACCGCCTTCAAAAACAACCACAAAAAAGGGTAAAATAACCTACAAAATAACTTTTCTTTCGGAAGTCGGTGGCATAAAAGACAACGAAATAAAAAAAACAAAGCCACCTACTTCCGAAAGAAAAGTTATTTTGTAGGTTATTTTACCCTTTTTTTGTGGTTGTTTTTGGAGGCGGTTAAACTTTTAATTACTGTGCGTGTTTTATGGCGATTCACACACGGCACCGCGCACCGCCGCGGAGGGCGGTGGCGGTAAAGCGGATTTCGTAGTGGTGCCCCGTGCGGTAAGGCGGTTTACGCGCCTGTCCGCGCGGATGGTTTTATCACGGTTTTGACCAGTTTGATCACACACTGGCAAGAATGGACGCTAAAGTGGTGGCAGCAATCTGGTTTTTATGGCGTAGAAATAAAAAAATAAGAAGATAATGGGTTCATCCATTTTTAAGAAGCAGAACTCTAAATGAGACATTCAACACGTCCTGCACCCATGATGATCCGCGCGGTTATGGGGCGCCCCGTGTGAGAGGCGCCGCGTCACCGCGCGGACGGCAGCGCGGAGAGGCGGTCGCGGTGAAAGCACCGCGCGGCCGGGCGATGTACGTGTGTTAGGCATATACGGATGTATTAGAGAACAATGCGACATGAGATCCGCTTCACCGCCTACCGCGGCGGTGCGCGGTGCCATGTGAGAATCGCCTAAAACGTGGAAACTTTTTTGAATGCATACAATTTCACAAAAGTTTACAAACAATGTGCTTCTATACTTACTATGGGTTACATCTCTTCTTCTTCTTCTTCCTGCCCTTATCCCATTCTACTTGGGGTCGGCGCAACACGTTTTCTTCTTCCATTCTCCCCTATCAGACGTCACAGTATCATTTACTCCTTTTTCTTTCATATCATTCCTTGTGTTACATCTAAGAATAGGAATAATAACAAAAAAAAATATTACTGAAAATAAATTACAATACTAAATTTATTTTCGATAAGCGAAAAAACTTACCTAACAATGCCTAGCCCGTCCTTCTTTGTCGACAAAAGTTCCATGTAGAACTAGGTATATCGTACCTAACGCTGTGGTTAGAAAAAGTATGTATCCATTTTATGGACACTACTTGCGTAACAAGCAATCTATTTGTTTTTCCAACACTACGACTAGGCACAAAAATAGGAAACAAAAGGATTTTATGCTAGTCCTCTTGGTATAGGGAAATACATAAAAACTAGACCGTGGTTAGGATACAAAACCTTTCCTAAATTGCTTTTTCAAGCAATGTTATTATGTAAACGATATGCCTGATAGAAACATTTATATTCATGCCGAGCATAACATTTTTTTTTACATTTAAAAAAAAAAGAAAAAGTAACTTGAATGTTTTTTTTTTACCCTGGTGTGTTACTTTCCTTTGAGCTCCAAAGGAAAGAAAATGTTTTTCTATGTTAAACGTTTATTTGTACTATCCATGGCTGTGTACGTATAGGATTTCCATTTTCTCATGACGTCATAAAAGGAATATTTTTCATTTAAAGTACACATTTTTTTATAGAAATGCTGCAGTTTATTTTTACTGCTGTCCCCAGTTACTTAGAAGTTATTTAAAGAACACAAGAGTCGTCTATCTAAAATTTTCAAATAAGATTAAAATAGGAACCACGATCGCAAAAAAAATTCTCCTAAATCATTTAATGATTCGAGGTTCGTATACTTGTCTAACTTTTCCATACTGCGTTTTTTTGTTTATTGTTATTAGTTTTCCAAATTATTATTATTATTATTTATTTAATTCAGACACAGTCCATATTTTTTACAATCACATGAAAATTAAAAACAAAGAGACAATAAAGTTAAACACAAGTAATTCCATCACAATAAATTAAACAACATTAAATTAAAATTAAATTTCACAATCATAATTAAATTAAAATGAAAATTAAAATCACAATCCAAATTATCAAAATTAAAATCAAAATTAAAATCAAATCAAAATTAAAATCAAATTTAAATTCAAAATAAAAATTAAAATCATATTACATTAAATAAATTATTAAATTCAAAAAACTAAAATTAAAATTACATTGCAATGTCAAATAACACGAGGAGAGGCGCTAGCATGAAGCTGCATCCACCGCTGTATAAGGGGCAGATCCCACCGCTCGGACAACACTCTCAGGAGACCGTTGGGGCTGCTTCGTAGGCGATTTAATAATGAAGCGCTCCGCTTTCTTATGATTGCGTAAAAATCATCAATTCGTGCTTCAGCAAACATAGCTGAAGCACTACAAAACCTCGGCAACCCCAACAGTATCCTGAAAGCATTGTTGTACTGTACGCGCAGTGCGCTGTACGCCCGCTGCGTATAGTTGGCCCACAGGCTGCACGTGTAAAACGATTGACAGTATGCCTTGAACAAAGTCACTTTTACTGGCAGAGTACAACGTGCAAACCTGCGAGCCAACATATTACACCGGACAGACAGCGCCCTGCGCTCCCTCTCAATGTCCAGATTGTCAGACAAGTCATCAGAGACCCAGTGGCCCAGGTACTTGAAGTGTTGCACCCTTTTTAAAGGAATGCCGCAAAGAGTGACAGGAGGTACAGATGAGTAACATTTGGTACCGGCTTTGAAGCAAGCAAATTCCAAAGCATATTCTATTACAATAATGCATCTGTGCATTAGCGGAAACCAACCAAAGCAGTTAGACCAGACTTCCTTGGTTACCTCTATACCTACCCAATGCATGCACACATCGATCGACAGGTCTCTAAATAGTCCATAGCCTACACCATTATCGACTAACCCCCCCCCCCACTTTCTCCCCTAACCCTTCAAAGATAGGCTTTTCTCTCCAATAACCGTCACTGATAATAGCAAGACCCATTGTCCTAATGACGTCATCAGCCGTCCTTCGCACGTAACGTTCCGGAGATGGTCTCGAGAGCGAAGTGACACGGTCCACCGGCCAACCATACGCCACGATGGGCCATGTTGGGAGCATACGAGTCCATTATGTAATTACTTAATGACGTCACGGTTCACGCGTATTGTGAGGGAATGTGATTAGTTTATTCAGTGTGAGGTCTTGTTACGGAGATGTTGGAAAAAGTGTTGGGAGTTTATTGTCCATTATCTTTTGTTTTAATATCCGATTCCGGGTAAGATTTCTCGCAATCAGAGTTTAGCAATAGGCTATTTGACAAAAAAATTCTAATTAGTCCGTCAGATTATCAAATAATATTTGACCCGTATTTTTTCTTTTTTTACGCAAACCAAAATTGACGGAGATATGATGCTTTTAAAATTGCCAATACGTCACAAGTCAGTACATTTTTACTGAATTTTGACGTCACGAGCCCCCACTCTCGAGTCTTGATGTGTTATATCTTGGTAAATATTCATTGATTTTACATAAGAAAAAATATGTGTCCGTTATTTTTCAAAACTAAATAACGGACTAATTAGATTTATAATTTATTGATACTGTCAAATAGCCTATTCTAAAAAGGTCACTGTAGCAAGATCAATATCCATTGCGATAAAATTCGTAAAACGGAATATTCTATACGCTTATGCAAAAGGGACGAGTAGAAGGTTAGCCTATTAGCAACATTGGTAAAGTGGTGAATGGTGATATAAGTTCCCCTGATTCTGTTATATAGATAAGATATTTGGGTGGAATCTTTTATTCTCATGGCTTAATTTTAATCTAATTTAAATGTTTTTGATTTTGTCAGTCGAAAAACTAACACCATTTTTACATGCTGAAAGACTTCGTCATGACATCAGTATGTTAAAGCTCGACATTAAAATAGTATTCTCTACTTACATCTACTGCATAACAGAATCTCTGACCTACCTGTAGAACAGAGGATGTTTCTGAGACACGCGTCCGCGTCCCTTGGGAATGTCTAATGGACACAGACAGTCCTACATTTCCGCGTCAATTAGACTATGCAGATGTTGCTACAATCCACTGTTGACTTGAGTGTGTTCTGGTAATAACGATGTTCGTCTCATTTTGAAATAATGTGGCATTTAGGTTTCACCTGCCGGGGTCGTGGGATTATCTAAGCAGGCTATCGTGACCCTGAAACGTAAAGGGCTATTGAAGGATCACAGTAGAAGTCTGATAGTCACCTCCCGCACGGGGCGGGAGGACTCATTTGATGATATTACTAGGTAAAAGACTTTTTTTAAAAAAAGTACCGACTTCAAAACAAATACAAAAAAGTTTAAAATAACTTTTCTTTCGGAAGTCGGTGGCAATAGTAATGACACAACAAAACAAAGCCACCGACTTCCGAAAGAAAAGTTATTTTAAACTTTTTTGTATTTGTTTTGAAGTCGGTACTTTTTTTTTTTAAACTTTTTATTTTACCCTTTTTAGTTTATCTATTACATATTCAACCCAAATTCTTGTAAAATACAAAATTTTCTTACATATGCACTAATCTTGTAATCCGTCACAACATAAAAAAATCGATATCTCTAAAACTACTGAACCGATTTTGATGAAACTTGCAGTGTACCCTAAGTTGAACAATACCTAGTACAACAAAAAAAGAATTACTTAAATCGAATTTATAGTTCCGGAGATATGCGAGCACAAACATAAAAACATACATACATATGTATGTATGTAATGTGCCAAATTTCATAAGTGTATGTATGTACATACACTTATGAAATTTGGCACATTTGTTCAGAGGCTGATATAGACTAACATATATGAAAACTGGGCAGTTTTGATAATATTACATACATACGGGTCGAATTGATAACCTCCTTTTTTTTGAAGTCGGAAAAAAAGAGCACATGGCTAAAAGTACCTACTTACAGATAATATTACAGTAAAAAAATGTTGAAAGAACAAGAATTTAGGATGAAAAATATCATTGGGATAAATGGATAAAAGAGGTATTCATTCTCGATTAACTGAACTGGATTATCTTACTCCGCGCCACTGGAATTGTCACGTCTATACCAGCTTTACAAAGCGGTTCGTTGTTTTTCAAACACGGTCCGGAGATTCTTCATACCATTGTAATGATAGAGATTAAAATAATAACGGAATGGATTTAAAATTTAATTAAGACTAACTATTAAACTATCAGTAGGTACGATGATAATGATAGACTTGAACTTACAGATGTAACCATATAGAAAGAAAGAAAGAAAGAAAAAACATTTATTTGGCGCAAAGGGACCACGATAGACACACACATTCGAAATAAAAGTAAACACAGAAAAAAAAAAAACTTAAAAACCTATATCTAACACAAGAGAAAAAAATAAAATAAAAGAATAATTTTTGTGCGTCTCACGGCTGCGCCAAAAAGGCCCAGTTCAGCAAAAATGTCGAGCACCTAGTGCTCGACGCTGGTTTTCAACTATATACGAACTATATCCGAACACACATTGTAATTATTATCTTCAATCATACGAGCACCTACGCAAAAATAAAATAGATTTATACATAAGTACTTCATCTGCCTAATCGTTACCCAATTTTGTTGGGGTCGGGTCCCAGGGAAACCAGATTCACCTGAATACTTATCATGTTGTTTATAACTTAATCTCCACAACCCAGTAACTGGGTAATATGATATATACCCCTTGGTAAGACAGGTTATCAGACTTTCAAAGATCAAAAAATGACAGCCAGGACCATCTGCTTTATGTGCTTTCCGAGCCATGGAGGAAACTCGCTATAATAGTTGGTCAACAGGTCCTCGACTTTCTTTTTTCTGTTATTATTTAACCACGAAATCCTCAAATTTGTATAGTACTTTAAGATTTAAAATAGCAGTTCATAATTCTTAAGTAAATAATTCTATTAAATCGTCAAAAACAAAGAATAAAGAAGCTCAATGAACACCATCAAAGGAAACTCGAAGAAATGACTTTGCATCCTGACCTGAGGCACTTCTAAATTGCTTTTTGCGTGGATTTGTTCACAAAAATCATTTAACTTCACCCCAAGTTACAATGTAAACGGGAATTGAAAGACAGCCAAAAAGATACCAATAAGCATAAACGAATAAAGGGATATAATAGAATTGAGGTGACTACAAAGACGGTGGGAGAGGGGTTAAAAGTGGTAAAGTTTTGGATTTGAATCCATTTGAGTCTTTTTCCAACATTTGATAGAAAAAAATGTTCTGTTTTAGAATACTCATTGAAGTCTTCAGAACCTAGCCTATCACTGATCAATAACTCTTTATCTTTTTTAAATTAAAGAAACTAAAAGTGTACGAAAGTCCAGTACGTAGCAGTCTAACTGTGGTTTAGCGTGTAAGTCAGGAGAGTAAGACTACGTAATAAAAATATCAATTAAAATTTATAAAGCAACAGACAATTTACAACAATAACACCGAGCGAGCATTGCGCGAGTCCTTGCGAAAGAATTTTAAATAACAGTTATATCAGATTCGCAAGTGGACGCCAACACAATAAATATTTAAAGAATTGTTTCAATGTCGACGTGGGAATGGAAGAAAAACAGTTTACCAGATTATATCAGACTTCGCAGCTTGTTTGCGAAGTGAGACATGTTATTAAGTTGTTCATAGATGATAAACTACGCGGGATGGAACATGTCTTGCTTTGTATTACCACAGGCGGCAGCCACTTCCTTTAATACAAAGTCGCCGCAGGAATTTTGAATAATCCTGCCATAGTAATTGCTATTCACGTTTCTAGCTCCTTAGGATTAGGCATTCAGTGCTAGTCATCTTTTGCCATATTTAGAATTTTACTACAAATAAATAAGCATTCTATGAACAGCTTGCAGTATTCAGTATTGCGAAACCGTTTGAAGTTATTTAAATTATTTTGAACCAATGAAACTGTAGATACGATCAAACTTCATCTGCTATAGCTACCATACTTCGTGGAACTTTGTAGCCCACGGCTATAAGTTAAATGTTTAATCAAAGGGATATTAATCGAAGGCTAACTTTGATTGATTGCGTTTCATTTCTTTGAGTCTAGTCATTAGCTGGACTTTGCTTTGAACTGTGTTTATTGAGTTTAAATACAGGTTAAGCTTCAATTTATCTTTTCTTAGCTTATTGCGGTGTTTGCTGTGGCTTTCAATTACTTATAACTGCTTTGAATTTATGAGTATCATTATTATGCTCTAGTTTTAGCCTTGAGCCACAAGGGCTAATTTCAATTCTGAGAATATTTTTTGATGTAGTTGTTTCTAGGCTGTGTTGGAAGTTTAAGTTAAACTTCCAGTCAATCTTGTCAAGTAAAACTAATCTGTTGCTAACGTTATAGAAGATAAGTTTGATATCAAATCGTATAAAAGTAGTTAGTGAATCTATTTCAGAGAGATAATATTTGTTTTTGGTCCCTTCAACGAGGTGACAGCGTGACGATACCATGACGTCATGATTTATAGTGTGTACTAACGTTATTTGGCTCGTGAATCCTGTTGTACAGCCGAGATTGAACGATTTTTTATCGTCTGTTACCAGCCCTGGGGGTTGTAAAAATGTGAATCCCCTTAAATCCGCCCATTGCTTTTAAGTGACGCCTGTTCAAACACGCGAAGACTGTAAAACGATGTTGTTTTAATATTTAATGATGCCACGTAATTTAATTTTGTTTGCGAAACGTTAAGAATTCACTAAGGCAGAAAGTACTGAGCATAAATTCAGTCGTTTTCATAATAAACAAGAACAGGTTGATGACTTAAAGATTGAGGGAATTGACTTTAGGATGTTTGTGGATAAGTTTCATCAATTTGCAGAGTTTCCGCAACAAACTCTCCTATATGGTACCTACGTTAAATCTATCCGAACAGACGTAAGAAACGTTGGTAACAATGTTGAAGGCGTACAAACTTTAAGTAGAGCTCTGGGTACGCTTGTTGCCACAACTTTTGAAATTTCAGTTAACAATTTATTACAGACGAAGCAATTTAACAAACTTAGCAAAGACAGTTTTGTCAGATCTTAACGTTGTACAATTGCACGGGGGATTACATGCTCCTCTGTACCTCGGAAAAGTGGAACACGGGAACTGAGCTATATTTAAGTTGTAAGTCTCGTCTTCCTTACCTGAAGTTTTAATGATCGGTGTAGTTCTGAATATTTTATTGCAAGACTACTTCTTTATCAAGTAATATAAAATGGACTGCAATATTCTGTCTTCTTTTTAGCTTCATTTCGTACATTGTCTGCAGAATTATAAGAATTTTATTACGGAATTCATTCAACAATTCTTCGCTTCTATTTAAAAAATGTGGAGCATGCATTGTGCAGCTGCATTATCTGTTGTATCTGTGAAACGTGTGTAATTAGACTTTTATATCTTTATTGTATTCTTTCTTTCGTTCATTTTCTCTCACTTACATTTAGTTTGCTCCCGACTTTCCTAATTATGTCATTCCGCCATTCCCGCTCCTCTATTTAGCGAAGAAAATAGTCTCTTTATCTGATAATGTTTGTGGAATCCAATTCCCGTTAACTGATATGTGACTAATGAACCGGGCACGGCTGTTATCCGGGCATACGGCCGGATAGACAGGGATATCCTCCGAAAGGAGATTATCCTCACCCTCCTAAGGATAAGTGCGTGTGTGGATGTGTATCAAGTTTCCTTTGTTTGCTGCCTTCTTGATTTTGTCTAATGCGATTTCGTGCATTTGTTGAGAGATAGATGTCTGTGTTTATATGGTTTCGGGATGTACTGTAATAATAGACCTTTATCTTTTGTGTCCCTTTGTTTACATTATTATTGTATTTTATAGCTGTGTGTGTGCTATTGCCATATTGGTCTAGCGTGGCTGCAAGAGCGACTGCAGAACATAAGGACCCGGGTTCGACTCAAGGTCGGGCAAAATGATATTAGGTTTTTCTATTAGGAATTTCTCAGTAGCAGCCACAGAGCCTAGATTTGTACCCAGTTGATGACGACAAGCTCGCTCAACGTTACATGAGACTTAAAAACGTAACTGGCTTAATGTGAGTGCACTATTAGAACCTACACCGCTTCTTAACCCTTCGGTGATCACAGGCGAGATGATATGTGTGAGCTACATATTTAGTACACGAAACTAGATCAATGTACAAGAATTCTCATTACCCATTTCAACTTCATTCTACATAGTTTGAAACCAAAATCCGACCTTTCACTCATGATCTCCTCCAAAAATATCGATCCCTAACATTCTATATTCTGTTCCGACTGATCAGCTTAGCCGAAACTTGGTCCCCGTTACGTCAAAGGGGTCTAATTTTGAACTTGATATTGAGTTGTCGTCTGCCATCTCCGGCTCACGGTCCCGGCATTCGGTGCAACCGTGCCGTAATACCGTCCCGAACCGGTTTCTGCTGAATTTAATAAAGTCTTCGTAGTTTACGATTGCAATCGTAAAAGTTTTGTGATCGTACGGTACGAGTATTATGTTTTGGAGTTTATGATACCAGTTTTCTTTCTTGAGTACAGTTATTGGTGTTATTATGTTTATAAGATTATGGTTGTTTTTGGATTATGTCGTCGTCGGAGATAATTTATTGGTCTGTTCAGCATCTGATGTTAATTTATTGGTGAGGATTATCGCAGTTTTATGTTGCAATGATGGCATTTATGATTCAATAGTAATAAGTGAGTTAACTTACGAAATTACCGTTTGTTTTACGCTTCTTAATTTTAATTTCACATATTGATTAGGTATCCACTTCTGTTATTTCTTTCGAACCATTTTTTCTGCCATCGTTTCATTACTTATTGAAACCCAATATTTATTGATACCTCCAATAAAAATAAATTTCCATGTCACTGTCAATAAAACAGTAGCGGCAATAATATTAAATTACCGAATAAATAAATATCCAGTACGCATTTTGATCTCATAAACATCGATCAGAAAAATCAATAAAAAATTCATTTGCCTAATAAAAGTCATGGAGAAGAGTAGCGTATTCCAATGTCGAGTTCCCGAGGGAGAAATAAACGTGAATTTCATACGTACACACTTCAAAAAAAGGTTGTGATCACTAGGATAGAAAACTAATTAAACTGTTTTTTTTTATATATTCTAAATCTATATTTTTAAATAAAGAATCTCAAAATAAGAAGATATCCTAGACTATGGTGTTCCACTGCCAAGGCCTCCCCTCCCACAAAATCTTCCAAGACCTTTTATGCCATGCATCCTCGAACCAGAGGAGCAGTGGTGGCCCAGTGGTATTGGTCTCGACTTACGAGTTGTAGGTCGTGGGTTCGAACCACCCCAGGCGCATTACTTTGTGTAATTTATTTCATCACCACTCCTCTCAAAACGGGGAAGGAAAACATCGTGAGGAAACCGGCATGTCCTAGAACCAAAAATTCAAAGACATATGACATCTACCTACCCGCACTGGGCCCGCATGGTGGATTATAGCCTACTCCCTCTCACAGAGAGGAGGCCTGTGACCCAGCAGTGGGAACATTATAGGCTGATGATGATGATCCTCGAACCAGCCCTCGTAGTACGCGTCCCAGGTGGTCTCTCCAGCATTCAGAACGTAACAAAAAAGATTTCGATTTTTCAAAGTGATCGCAAACTTTTTTGTCGTGTGTACGTATCGTGGGCCGTCTGCCCCAACATAATTCAAATTAAGCTCATGACAGAAGGGTCGGACAAACGGGGTAACACTAGGAAGGTCGAAAATGTTTGGAGAAGGCTCCGGAAGACCCCCGCCGTATAATTTATCTTACAGATCTGTTGGAGCCTTCTTGCCTTCGGATTGTGAAGTGGTTAATGTTTTGATGTCCTGAATAATGAGTTCTGAATGATACTTGATGTTGCTCTCAATATTGAGGGAGTTCTTGTGATTTAAGGTCGAGGATGCCAGTGAATTAACTGTTGTTTCTGTTATGTCAATTTTTTTTCTTTCTGTCGAGGATCTACAGTCTAGGATTCAATGGAAATAGCAAATGGCACCAACCGTTAATATTTGCCTAAAAATATAATCATTTAGTCCTGTAACATCTAAAGAGAATTAAGAAAGCAAATAACGGCACGGATGGCGCAATAGCTAAAGGATTTACTTCTGTGCTCGGCGCCCCGAGTTCGATTACCGCACGGAATAAACTGTATAACCTGTTGGTAGTTGTTCCGTTCTGAATCTGACTGTTTGAGTTTCTCAAATATGGTCATTTTGGTTGTTTGTAATCGTACCCACAATACAGGAGAAATTCCTAGTGTGTGTAGCAGAATTAACATCATAAGTAACTTACCGAGTGTATCTTATAGATCCATTTGCACATCAATACACGTTGCTCAGCCGAGCACAGGTGGATGTCATCCCCATCCATCATCCACGAAGTACGGTCCCCCATGCAACTTTGAGTTGTATTCACTTGAATTAATAACAGAGCAATATAAGTAAGTGGTGAGGGGGTCTCTTTATAGTCTACGATATTTTTCTATCCTTTCAAAAAACGTACATAATTTATAGAGTTATAAGTTTGCCTTTGGATGTGTCTGTGGTCAGAAACTTGTTTTCTGGTTTTGACTAAACTGTGAGGCACACAACTGTTATCTATTTTGTTTAAATATTGTGAAGTTTTATAATTTTTGCTTGTTTCTTTTACACATATTGTTTTATCATTACTGCTCTCAGAACGATGAAAAAAAAAACATCTTCAAGAAACAGACGTGTCCTAGAACCATTTTTAGTGTTCCGTACGTCCGAATAAAAAGCGAAACTCTTTTAAGATAATACTTAATATTCCACAACTATCACACAACGCCATCTATTCCCAAGCTAAGCAGAGCTTGTGCTATGGGTACTAGACAACTGATAAACATATTTATATATTTCTAAATACATATTATAGATAAATTACGCCCAGACACAGAACAAGTGATCGTGCTCATCACACAAACATTTGTCTTGGGTGGGAATCGAACCCGCGACCTCCGGCATAGCAGTCAGGGTCACTAACCACTAGACCAACAGGCCTGTCATCTAATAGTGTGTATGTCTGTCCGCCCTTCACATACATTTTTTAAAACGTGTAGGTGACATCCTTCAATCCTCATTAGGCCCGCGTGGTGGATTACTAGGGGTCTCAGATCTTTGTACATCAGACTGTCGGAAGAACAATCTATTGAATAGATTGTCCTTGAGAATAGATTCTATTCTCACAAATGCACGACGCCGATTTTCAAAACATTCATCACTTCATGTCATAATTCCCTATACTGATCGGGAATGCGAATCCCGTGTCGAGCAAATGGAATAATCCGAGTCTAATGAGCATGCAGTTCTCAACTGATCATGCTCCTAATTAATACAATTCATCGGAAGCGCTTACGTGAGTTAAATACTGCGATGTTCGCTGGTAAAGGTGCATAGAGTGCTGTACTGGCTTTTATGAAGTCAGAGGAGGTCTCACGGGAATGTACTAATGGAATAAAATAATCATCTGAATTCGTGAAGGCTTTAAAGAAATGCACAATTCAATTAAGCATAAGTGGCACTAGAAAAGGGCACTTGGAAGGATATGGGGGAGGCCTTTGGCCGACAGTGGGCTAAGTGAAAGAAAATATAACTAAGCATGGATAAGCACATCATCCTGATCATTGTATATAGATTGTCAAAGCATAACAAAATAAATAGGCATACTAGAAATACGAATTTGTCTATCGCAATAACATAAAACTGTACCAATATCTACTTATTTGAAACCCCGTATACGATATTGGTCCTTGATGAGTGAAACTTAATTACCGATTGATAGCGTCAGCTGTTACTGCTTAGTGATGTCCAGAAACAAACTGATTACGATGAAACTAAAAATAAATAATAATGTTTACAAAGAGAGTGAATAAAAAAAGAATAGAGTAAAATACGTACATAATATTGAAACACCAGTACACAGCGACATAGGATAACAGTAAGGTATACATGATTATTATAAAATACGAAATGACAAAACCGTCAAAAGTGGAGATATTTTGAAGAGCCTACGGGCAGCATAGGTTGTCTAAAAGATGTAAGTAAGTATTCTTTATTTGCATAAAATGATGAAGACAGATATAGATCCAAAATAAATGCTGCACATGACTAAAGTGTGGACTACAAGTGTTGTATCTGTCAACGTCTGTGTCCGTTTCCAACCGTCGAGCTTTCAAAGCAAGAGCGCACAGACAAATCTGGACACGCTGGTTTCATCGCAAGCTTCATCCAAACATTGAGGTTATGAGAATATTGATTGAGCATTAAAAAAACCTAATAAAACAACACAAAGCGAGGAAAGAACATCACAATAAAACTCTTTGTTATAATTTTAATACCCACAGTCCATATTATAGTTAGCCAAGTCATACACCTGTATAGCATTTTAATCCCCGGCATAAATTACAAGGGCGCTTCGCAATCCCCCGACCTGCCGAAACTCATAAATACTGGATACATATCTGCGCATTGTCCTGGATATAACGAGAAATATAACATAAATATTAGGCCACCACAATACTGCTTTAATCTGGCATTGTCTCGTATTACCAAGGGTCAAGTCGCCTTTCATCGTAAAACCTGGACGTTTTGACCAACAGATTTTATTAAAGCCCTTTGCTATCATTTTTATTTTGCTACTTGCAGGTTAAATGTTGTTTCACTTTTGTGATACCTGTGAAACATGCTAACGAAAAAAAAAGTAAACCAGGTCTTGCTCTACCGGAGTAGGTACCATTCTTTATCGTAATCCATTCAGCAATAAACGCTTGAAATGGCAACAGACGGTGCACACAGAAATTTCACATTTAAATTAACAGTATGGATACAAACCGTCGAGTGTAACTCAAATTTTATTACGAGTAACAAATATTCCGTTCGTTACCGAATAGCTCGTGCAAGCATGAAAAAGTCATCAATGAACGCTAGAGTTCAGTCGAAATCACTGGCGAATTCCGAATATGCAAGTGATGAGTTTCACTCGAAAACTATACGAAGCTACGACGTCGCCGGTCAACCTGTCCAGTGTCGTTTAAATTGCAGAAAGCTTTTCTGAATAAAATCCTCTTAGCGTATTCGAATCCATTGCGAAAGCGAAGGCAATAAGGCAATCCATTTATCCACTAAACCTGCCACAGTTTTAGCTTAATGTAATGCTAAAGAGCAGTAACTCCTTGTAGAGTTCTATCTTCCCTAAGCTGTTTTGCATCATTAGTTCTGACTTTAAACGTTTAACAGGTTCCCTTGGTAAACCAAATTCGTCTTTATTTTCTTTTCACACATTGTCAGCGCTGTTCAATTAATATCCACTCAAGTTTTATCTCGAGTCGCATCCAATCATGTGTCGGAGCAGCTCTGACATCCAATTAACATCGTTCTGATGACAAATCATTAATACGCTTGTTGTATAAAGTAGAGGCAGCGAGAATGACGGCTATGAATTATTCATCGCTGGCTTTCACGTACACCAAACAGATTTCGCCATCAGGCCACAACCCTTACCGTGTTGCCGCCCGAATTTTTTCACTCGTCACATTCACAAGTGGTTCGTTGACGGGAACGTTTTAATTAATGAAATGCAAACTGATGTCAAAACTCAAGTGTTGCCAGTTGCGACTGTATTTTGTTTTTGAAAAATTAAAATGTCTGGACAAGTGGTTTTTACCCGATTACGCGGAACGAAATTGGAATGATATTTTTAGTTAGACTGGAACTCTTTCATTTTAGCAGCTAGCATTTTCAAGAGTTCTGCATTTGATTACGGGATCCAAGACAGTTAAATTCAAAATTTATTTTCCGGAACTTTTTCGATCTTCATTGCCTCGGCTCTTTTTAGTGGACATAAGTGCCGACTGGCTTAATTGGGAATAATATGGTGAGATACTCCAAACATCAAAACCTAAGCAATTGAAATATAACTTCCAATTCTCTATCACCTAAACTTAATTAATCTTCCCCTAATTCCAAGGAAATCTACATTTCTGTAGCACCTGACAGAAAATCGATGCATGACGTAACGCCGTGAGCACTTAAATTTGCCTCTAAGTCCTGGTTCCAAGACTAGGGAGGAGTCTGTCGATATTAATGGTCTTAGGGATGTCTGACGTCATCTCATCGGGCAGATTGGGCAGCTAATTAATCAGGACCCTCTTCATGCGCACGATTAGTCTTTCGTTCTGTCACTGTAATGATATGGACGGGTTATCAATCGCCTTCGATTTGTAACGCTCACCTACGAGGACCTTTTTTGGGAATTGATCTCGTTTTACGGGTATCACTTTGAGTAGTTTTTAAGGTTTCAGCTATATGCAGTGTGATTGAAATATTTTTTTTGATACCGTGGTTTTTAAAGAATGGACAGGACATGAAAAGCAAATGATGAGATGACTACTAACAATAGAAAAGTATTTAGGAAGGAGATTTGTTACGTAACATAATAATATCTTCAGACCATTTTCAGCTCTGACTAGGCGCCTATAAACCACTTTCGACGAATCATAAAGGTGGGTACAGATTGGTGCAATGCAACATGTAATGCAACATGCAATGCAAGAATTTGAGGTCCACATTGCTGCAATGTATCATGTAATGTAACAGGATTCCCATAGTGTGGACGCCTCGCGCGCACGAACTGCGCCTGGGTCGCGCACGCTCCGAGCGTTACAACTCATGCGCGGCTCGATCCGAGATTTGTCGGTTTTTAGTACGAACACAAAGGGGCGCGCAGTGTGCGCAGGACTCAGCCGTGGACGGTCGTTCGTTTCGTTCGCATGCGCAACGATCATGGCGGTGAAAGAGGGTGCGTGGAGTGATGACGAGTCACTTTTATTGATAGAGGAATACAGAACAAGGGAAGTTTTATGGAAATTTAAAGAAAGATATATATAGTAGTGATGTGGGCAAAGAAAAGAACACGTGTGACGAGGGCTAGTGTTTGTAACGAAATGCGGGAACAGATGTTCTCGAATGATTCGTAGTCAATGCGCGTACCGCGCGCGCCACACGTCCAAGGCAGCAGGGAACATGCAATGTAAGGCAGAATATTACATTACATGTTGCATTGCACCAATCTGTACCCACCTTAATAGGATTTTTATATTGCTTTAGATTTTACATAATGATGATGATTATTATGTGCTCTCATTATGCTTTAGAGACCTTTTTAGGCTCCCACAAAAAGAATTGTCGTTGATGATAGATGTATCATCAACGACAGTTCTTTTTGTGGGAGCCTAAAAAGGTCTCTAAAGCAGAATTGTAATAAATTTGTATTAGGATGCTAAAGTGGGTTTATAGGCCTCCAGAAATAAATTGGTCTGTGATGATGATGATGGATGATCATCATCTGTTATAATGTTCCAAATATAATAAAAAATACCTTCTGTTTCTTTTTTCTACTATTGCCTTTCTACATCCATCTATTCTTGTATGCATAAATGGTAGAAACACACCACATATACATAATGAAGAACGTGTAATCGTGTATGCTTCAACGCTTTTCGCGCCAGATTTTCATTCTGTCAATATGTTACAGGAAAATCTTCCGGATGCGTCACCGGATGGCACTCTCTCACATTCCCCGCTTTGTATTTTTAACCGACTTCAAAAAAAGGAGGAGGTTCTCAATTCGTCGGAATCTTTTTTTTTTTTTTTTTATGTATGTTCCCCGATTTCTCGAAGACGCCTGGACCGATTTGGAAAATTTTTCTTTTGTTTGAAAGGGTATACTTTCCAATTGGTCCCATGATCATCAGGTCAGGATCTGATGATGGAATCCCAGGGAAATCGAGGGCAACCTTCAAATTTTATAGGCACATAGTACCATTTTCATATATTTTCTAAAGCTGTTCAAGTATTTGCATCTGATAATCATCATCTCAGGTGGATGAGCTGATGATGGAAGGTACAACTCCTCAACGGCTTGGAGTAGGCATCGACTGATTTAGTTTGTGTTCGCATATCTCTGGAACTACAAGTCCGATTTAAGTAATTCTTTTTTTGTTGTACTAAGTATTGTTCAACTTACGGAATACTGCAAGTTTCATCAAAATCGGTTCAGTAGTTTTTGAGATAGGGAATTTTATTAGCTTATTGTGCACTTGAGAGAGAATGATTTATTTGACAAGAATTTGAGTTGAATATTTAAACTAAAAAGAGTAAAATAAAAAACTTTTTCAAAAAAAAATGTAACCGCCTTCAAAAACAACCACAAAAAAAGGTAAAATAACCTACAAAATAACTTTTCTTTCAGAAGTCGGTGGCAAAAAACAATGAAATGAAAAAAAACAAAGGCACCGACTTCTGAAAGAAAAGTTATTTTGTAGGTTATTTTACCCTTTTTTGTGGTTGTTTTTGAAGGCGGTTACATTTTTTTTTGAAAAAGTTTTTTTCAGAAACAAAAAGCGGAGTAAAAAATTCACAAGTTTTTGTAAGGAAGCCAAAGGGTAATGTCGTATTTATTTAAAAGTAACTTTAGGCCCGTGTTTTCTCAGTACCGGGATAAAAATATCCTTTGTTTTCATGTTATATCTGCGTTCTTATTTATATAGAATAACGTTCAGGCGATCTAAAAATGCCACTTTAGCAATGTTGAATTGCGATAAAATTGTTATTTATCAATTACCTTTATTGCTTCAACAATAGAATAGAATGTTCCATTTTACGATTTTTATCGCAATGAATGTTGTGATGTTGCTAAAGTGGCCTTTTTGGGCCCGCAGCCGTCTAGAGGCAGTTTTTAGGGTTCCGTAGCCAAATGGCAAAAACGGAACCCTTATAGATTCGTCATGTCTGTCTGTCTGTCTGTCCGTGTATGTCACAGCCACTTTTTGTCGAAAGTATAAGAGCTATCCTGTTGAAACTTGGTAGAAAGATGTATTATGTAAACCGCATTAGGATTTTCACACAAAAATCAAAACAAAACAAATTTTGGGGGTGCCCCCCATACTTAGAATTGAAACTCAAAAAAAATTTTTTCACCAAACCCATACGTGTAGGGTATCTATGAATAGGTCTTTAAAAATGATATTGAGGTTACAAACATCATTTTTTTCTAAACTGAACAGTTTGCGCGAGAGACACTTCCAAAGTGGTAAAAAGTGTGTCCCCCCCCCGTAACTTCTAAAATAAGAGAATGATAAAACCAAAAAAAAATATATAATGTAGACCTCAACCAAAACTACCAACGAAAATTGGTTTGGATGAGATACAGTTAGCAGTTTTTGAGATATAGTACATTTTCAAAAACCGCAAATATAACTTTGCCATTCATACAAATACTATGAAAAACAAAGTTATTTATATTGTTTGTGTATATTACTTACTAATCTCAATATAATTATATCTCTAATCTATGCTTGCTGCTACGGAACCCTTCATGGGCGAGTCCAACTCGCACTTGGCCGGTTTTTTTTTTCTGATGAAAAGATAGCTGGCTGACTAATATTCACGATTAGGTATGGAATATTTGATTAAACTTGCCCCGGCTTTACACTATCAATTGCGCAATTTGAAAATAAAATAAAACATTGCTTGTTGATAACATAACTTTCTAAAGCTGAAAGAATTAAAAACGGTCAAGTAGTTTTTGAGTTTATCCATAACAAACATATATAAAAGTAATCCTTTCTCTTTACAATATTAATATAGACAGGCCTGTTGGTCTAGTGGTTAGTGACCCTGACTGCTATGCCGGAGGTCGTGGGTTCGATTCCCACCCAGGACAAATGTTTGTGTGATGAGCACGATCATTTGTTCTGTGTCTGGATGTAATTTATCTATAATATGTATGTATTTAGAAATATATAAGTATGTTTATCAGTTGTGTAGTACCCATAACAAAAGCTCTGCTTAGCTTGGGACTAGATGGCGTTGTGTGATAGTTGTGGAATATTATTATTATTAATATTAATTTAGATAATATCAATATGGATTTCTAATTAAAGCGTAGCCGCGATACTAAATGCTAATAAGCAAATGGAATAAAATTCCAGTTCCATTCAGAAATCTAATCAACGCGCCGCCACTCGTACCTACAAACCAGTCTAATAACGCTAACAGGGCTGGGTGCTAAATCTAGGTCTGTACCCCTAGCACGAATATTTGAAGGTTTCGTCTCGCCACCGTATCGTACCGTCGATACAATAACGGCATACAACGAAAGTCGGAAGCACGAAGCACTTTCGAATTAGTACCGAGGGCGCGATACGAAAACGTTGGTGACGTCATACTAACGTAAATAAGGATGAATGTTTCGTTCAGAAACTGGATTTTTGTTAGAAAATTAGTGATTTTAGGGCATTTAAAATTGTAATACTGTTCAATTTATGACGCAATACAAAGGAACTGCAGAAACAGTTAATATTCCGTTAGATAATAATTAAAATAATTACTAAAACGTTGTGTTTGATTTGACTGCGTTCCTAAACGAACGTCTGTCATACTGGCACAAATAAAAAGCCATGAAAAAAATTTGATTTAGAAAAAAAGCTTGTGTCATACCTACCTAATGTCTATATTGTCAAATCTGTCCGCTGTCAAGAGGTTTCAAATCAATATTCAATGATTTTGTTGTTATAGTTCGTTATTTTTCTGTAAGCTATTCCAGTAAACTGAGATAACTAAACGGAAGTATTCTTACTGGAGTAAATAAGTAATTGACACCCTGATCAAGAAGGTCTGTTAACCGGTTGAACAGAAGGATCCCCCACGATATTCAATGATGAGACGAGGCTCTCGTTTGGAAATTCGGCGAAGAGCTTGAATGAGAAGACAGTACTTCTCCATAAGGCTTGCATTATGAAGAAATTCCTATCTTTGAGGTCCTAAATAACTAACTAATACATTGAACTGTGGTCCATAATAAAATGTTTATTTTGTATTTTTAAGTGTGAATGTTTTAAATCCATAGTAGTCAATTCAAATATGAGTTTGTTTGTTCTTTCACGTTATATTGCTAGACCGATATTGAATAACACAGAGTACCTTAGTGCGGCCATGAGACGATAATAGGCTAAGGAGTATATTTTGTCATGGTATTTAATGAAAAATGTATTGTAAAAATAAAGAAAAACTTTATGAATGTTCTGTGTTTGATGATTTTATTTATTTTATTAATAATGACAATAATATCAATCAATGAATCGAGCAATGATTGAGAAGCAACATGATAGGTACGGTTGCTAAAAGATCTATGTAATCCTGTCATGTCAAGTGCTTATTTTTTGTGAATTATGGCAGCATAAATAGAAAAATATCATATTATTATAATAAATATTGGAGCACACATTCTTCTTCTTCTTCTTCAACCTTTAGTCACCCAATGCTGAGTGTAGGTCTCTTCCAAATCTTTCCACTGCTGGCGGTTTTGTGTTATGGCTATCCAGTTTCTTCCGGCCACTTTAACAAGATCGTCTGTCAACCTAGTCGGTTGTCTCCCTACATTCCTCTTTCCCGTTCGTGGTCTCCACTCCAACGCTTTCCTTCCCCATCTTCCATCCGGTCTACGGCATATATGGCCCGCCCACTTCCACTTTCTTTTTGCTATCACCCATGCTATGTCTAAAAGTCTCGTTCTTCTACGAATTTCTGTGTTTCTCACTCGGTCGTAGAGAGAGATGCCCAACATGGCTCTTTCCATAGCTCTCTGAGTAACTTGCATGCGGTGGATTATAATATGCTTGGTGAGCGTCCAAGTTTCAGCACACATTCATATTATAATAAATATTGGAGCACACATTCATTTTCTAACAAAATACTACAACACAATCACTTTAATTATAATTTTATCCATACAATAAACCCCGACGAATGTTTTCTCACTGTCAAATTTGAAGTGAATAAATATTCGTAAAACTCGTAAGCCAGCCTTCGACAGTTACGAAACTATCCGTCATATTTTGTGTTCGTGCTTGCTATCTTCATACAAATGGCTCAAATTACGTTTCGAATGAAGTATGAAGACGATACGAAACTTACACGTATTTGTTCGTGCTCTCAAAATTAGTTCAATTTACGCTCACCAGAGGCGCTGTTCAAGTTCCCATACAAAATGCTTTCGGAGACGATACGAATATTTTTTCGAAAGTGATTCGTGCTTGAGGTACTGATTTATAATTATTATATCGTTATTTACGTTCCAGTTAGTACCCAGTAGTCATAGGAACTGTACCTCTAGCACGAATATTTGTAGGTTTCGTCTCGCCACCGTATCGTACCGTCGATACAATAACGGCATACAACGAAAGTCGGAAGCACGAAGCACTTTCGAATTAGTACCGAGGGCGCGATACGAAAACGTTGGTGACGTCATACTAAAGTAAATAGGGATGGGAGAAATAGAACGAATGATCGTACACTTGAATGAATGTTTCGTTCAGAAACTGGATTTTTGTTAGAAAATTAGTGATTTTAGGGCATTTAACATTGTAATACTGTTCAATTTATGACGCAATACAAAGGGACTGCAGAAACAGTTAATATTCAGTTAGATAATAATTAAACTAATTACTAAAACGTTGTGTTTGATTTGACTGCGTTCCTAAACGAACATCTGTCATACTGGCACAAATAAAAAGCCATGAAAAAAATATTATTTTGAAAAAAAAAGCTTGTGTCATACCTAATGTCTATATTGTCAAATCTTTCCGTTGTCAAGAGGTTTCAAATCAATATTCAATGATTTTGTTGTTATAGTTCGTTATTTTTCTGTAAGCTATTCCAGTAAACTGAGATAACTAAACGGAAGTATTCTTACTGGAGTAAATAAGTAATTGACACCCTGATCAAGAAGGTCTGTTAACCGGTTGAACAGAAGGATCCCCCACGATATTCAATGATGAGACGAGGCTCTCGTTTGGAAATTCGGCGAAGAGCTTGAATGAGAAGACAGTACTTCTCCATAAGGCTTGCATTATGAAGAAATTCCTATCTTTGAGGTCCTAAATAACTAAATAATACATTGAACTGTGGTCCATAATAAAATGTTTATTTTGTATTTTTAAGTGTGAATGTTTTAAATCCTTATTAGTCAATTCAAATATGAGTTTGTTTGTTCTTTCACGTTATATTGCTAGACCGATATTGAATAACACAGAGTACCTTAGTGCGGCCATGAGACGATAATAGGCTAAGGAGCATATTTTGTCATGGTATTTAATGAAAAATGTATTGTAAAAATAAAGAAAAACTTTATGAATGTTCTGTGTTTGATGATTTTATTTATTTTATTAATAATGACAATAATATCAATCAATGAATCGAGCAATGATTGAGAAGCAACATGATAGGTACGGTTGCTAAAAGATCTATGTAATCCTGTCATGTCAAGTGCTTATTTTTTGTGAATTATGGCAGCATAAATAGAAAAATATCATATTATTATAATAAATATTGGAGCACACATTCTTCTTCTTCTTCTTCTTCAACCTTTAGTCACCCAATGCTGAGTGTAGGTCTCTTCCAAATCTTTCCACTGCTGGCTGTTTTGTGTTATGGCTATCCAGTTTCTTCCGGCCACTTTAACAAGATCGTCTGTCAACCTAGTCGGTTGTCTCCCTACATTCCTCTTTCCCGTTCGTGGTCTCCACTCCAACACTTCCCTGCCCCATCTTCCATCCAGTCTACGGCATATATGGCCCGCCCACTTCCACTTTCTTTTTGCTATCACCCATGCTATGTCTAAAAGTCTCGTTCTTCTAAGAATTTCTGTGTTTCTCACCCGGTCGTAGAGAGAGATGCCCAACATGGCTCTTTCCATAGCTCTCTGAGTAACTTGCATGCGGTGGATTATATGCTTGGTGAGCGTCCAAGTTTCAGCACACATTCATATTATAATAAATATTGGAGCACACATTCATTTTCTAACAAAATACTACAACACAATCACTTTAATTATAATTTTATCCATACAATAAACCCCGACGAATGTTTTCTCACTGTCAAATTTGAAGTGAATAAATATTCGTAAAACTCGTAAGCCAGCCTTGGACAGTTACGAAACTATCCGTCATATTTTGTGTTCGTGCTTGCTATCTTCATACAAATGGCTCAAATTACGTTTCGAATGAAGTATGAAGACGATACGAAACTTACACATATTTGTTCGTGCTCTCAAAATTAGTTCAATTTACGCTCACCAGAGGCGCTGTTCAAGTTCCCATACAAAATGCTTTCGGAGACGATACGAATATTTTTTCGAAAGTGATTCGTGCTCGAGGTACTGTTTCAAATGCGTAATTGTCGTAGAGTTTTAAGCATATGGTGTTTTTAACGTAAGCGCCACACGCACCACATTTTACGATATTATGACGTTATCGCGTCATCAGCATTATTCGGATGCTGACAGCAATGTTTTCTCTTCGCTTGTCCACTGACTCGAATGGTAGTAGAGCAATGTTGTGGTAGACGGTGAAGCACGCATGCCTAGAAATAACCTATATTCACTCATGACAAAAAGATCCCAAGGTTGTGGCTATCAGGAAACACAGACTCTAGTAGAGTATATGATATAGGTACAAATACCGGCACGGTTCTTGAGCGCTCGGCGTAAGAGTGGGGATGGCTTTGCGCATCGTACACTTATCGACAAATGAAACGCACAATAAAACAAATAAAACGCACAAAACAACGAATCCCGAGTGGCGTCAATCACTACACTTTCCCCGCCCCCGTTCCTCACTTCATCTACCAAAGGGACCTAATAACTTACTTCTGCGCAGGTGAAGGTCAGCGCCAAAGTATAAAGACGGGAAGTAAGTTGTCGCGGCTTGTATGTGTGCGCCGTAGTATCTATGCGTCGCCGCACGCACACTTAACAAAATCTCGGCCCATTTCGGCGTGCGCCAGTCGGGGCTAACATTGCACGAGGTTCGCGCGTCACGGCTTTTCGGCACCGCTAAATGAATGAAAAATGTGTGATAATCGCAGGAGAACGTATTGTGTGATTCAATAGATGTTATTGCATTATTTATGTATGTAATAATTAAAATTAAAAATAAATAATGGTCCTTTATGTGTAAAAATACTACATTATGCCGACTAAAAAATACAAAAAACTGACTAACATATACAACGTGTAACATAATTAAAGATAACTTCTTATGGATATAAATACAACTTCCCGACTCTTGCCAATTTATAGGCACCGAATTAAAATTTAGCTAAAAGTTACAACCCTGAGACAGTAGGCAATTATATCGCGGATTGGGCCGGAGATAACCTACTTCCCCTCTTTATACTATGTCAGCGCTCAAGATCCATGCCGGTATCTCTACGAGTATTATTATGATTTCATACAACAAATTCTAAAATGCGACGCGTTCGGTGCATGCGGTGCTGACAAATGTGCGATCAGCTTTAAGGAGGTATTGTGGTGTAAAATAAATAAATATATTCTATTCCGTAATATTATATTCGAACAACTTTTTTTTGGGACAATCCCACCGCAATTTCTCCAAACTGCAACTCCTGAAAGCCAGAATCAACAGTGGCGACCACCAGAAAAGCACCGAGACTAAGCTCGACATGTCCCGGAGAATGAATTTAACTGTCTTAGATCCTGCAACGAAATTAATCGCAAAAGAATAGTGGAGGAGTAGGAAAATACGTAGTTTCCATTAAACTATTCGAACAACTTATTATAACTCATAATACATGATGGAATAACTACCTGGCAGGTAGCTAGGAAAGTGGAGCGTGGCAATTTTCTAGACCCTGACCAAACCTGTTTAGGAGACTCCTGGCGAGTACATTATCTTCATGCAAATAGATGACTATTAGCTTTTACTCGCAAATGTCACTGGAAACAGGAGTTAGTCCATCCGTCAGTGCTGACACGAAATTGTACCCTCGAGGAACTGTAATTTTTTTTATATTTAATTTCATTAGATTTCCTACCATTATCTAGAATTAATAAGAACCAATTTGGTACAGTAAGGTTGGGAGGTATAAAAGAAATATTCTTGAAAGCAACTAATCCAATCTCCCCCGCTCCCTTTTGTAATTTTCTCTGAAAATCACAATCACGTTTTGTACTGCAGCGAACTTCCTCTGAAAACATAGGAATGAAAAAAAACTAGGACACTGTGAACAACAATTTTAGCCTTTGACTTTGTAGCTAACCCAATTCCAGCGGCGTGTATTAATTCCCGTGTTTTTTTGTTCAGTTTCTAGAATATAAAGCTGACAAAGATGTAAAGGGTACAGTTTTAATGGTTCATAATAATCAATCGTGAACATGGACCCAAAGTGAGGCTTATCTATTCAAGCCCATCATTGATTGTACCTTTACCATTATTATACCAACTACATTATTATCCGAAGATTACATTATGGCTTCGGAATCTTCAAGTTTTATAGCAATAGGAAGCATTTGAGATAGTCCACGGTAAGGTACAGCAATATCTTTTACCAGGTTTTATTTTTGGACCGTTTCTGATCGTTTCTGTCCAATGTTTTTCGTACTTGTGAAATATAGCTATTGTTTCGTTTTCTACCTCAGTTGTTGTCCTTTTTATTTAGGGACTCTTTTCCGAGATTACATTTTCTATTTGATCCTTATCGAAGTGATTGGAGTTTATTTTACGTGTTTCTATTTGTCTCATAATATTAAGGTCTGTTTTGTTTTGTTTTTTTACACAAGCTTTTATAAATACGCTCAGAGATATCAGGTTTTAACAGGATTTTTGGGAACATTATCTCTTAATTCGAAAACTTAATTCAACTCGTAACATGATATACTTAATCTTTAAATTTTAGGAATATTATCTTAACGGGGTCCTCATATGTATCCCGTTCTTTATCACGTCGGCTCTCATTCCCATGGCTTCCTTATCCAGCAGATGAAGACATTCAAAATGTATACTTATCTTTATTATAATCTACTGCACAGTTAATAGAGTCGAATATCAAACTGACACGGTATAATATTACGTCGAGAATTCCCTGCGTTGTTCCACAGACATTCAAATGTGTAGAATAGAGACATCACAAATATCAGCTACCTGTTTTTTTCTTTAAATTTTATTGCCAAACGTTTATTTATGAATTTAAAAGAAAATTTAATATTCTGGTATTTCTTGTAAATTTCCATATTTTATAGCAATAGATTTAAATACTAATTATAATAATAATATAATATTCCACAACTATCACACAATGCCATCTAGTCCCAAGCTAAGCAGAGCTTGTGTTATGGGTACTAGACAACTGATAAACATACTTATATACATATTTCTAAATACATACATATTATAGATAAATTACACCCAGACACAGAACAAATGATCGTGCTCATCACACAAACATTTGTCCTGGGTGGGAATCGAACCCACGACCTCCGGCATAGCAGTCAGGGTCACTAACCACTAGACCAACAGGCCTGTTGAGTTGTAGTTTTGACGTTTATGTGAAAGCGGTAACTTGTTCTGATAATAGTGGTGGGTTAGATTTGCCAACGCGACGCTCCGTCGGCGTCGGTTAGGTGAACGAACGAGTATTGTTATTTTAAGTCAAAAGCTGAATATTTAAATACTTATTGACCCACGGTGATAAACAACTTGTCATGTTTAATCTATCGTTCTTGTTTTCCGGTACAAAGTTTTATGAAAGATCGTAAAAAAGTTCTTTTTCAACTTGGCCGCCAAAATTGTAGCCAGAAGCAAAAGTTATTGTACAAAAGCTAACTTAAATCCTTAGGCATTAAACCCCATTACCCAATTATCCTGACTACCTAATATACCCTGATACAGCCAGAAGGCGTCATGGCAAACCTTGTAGAAGATGGAAAACAAAACCAAAGGACCACTTTGGCCCTGAATAAATGAATGGTTAGTCATGGCGAGACACTTTGGCCTAGCAGTGGGGTGGTACAGGATAAGAGTATCAGTATATCTTTTATAATTGATTTACACATAATATGTATTTTTTTCTTAAAATAAGCCAAAGCTTTTCATTCATAATCTATTTTTATTATACGCATAACTTCATTAGAACTCAACCACCCTTTCAGATTAGCTTCTTACTTTGTGGAATTATATCATAAAAGTACTTATTAACAAGTTCTGTAATGGACTCCAGAGGTTTGCCTAAATTAATATAATTCTTGATTATTATCTATCTACTAAATGAAGAAAAAGGTCGAGCTATTAATTTACATTAGGTTTAAGTAAGTGCCAATTTTAAGTGCCTATTTAGATCATAAGTTCGACTATTTCGCCATAGTGATAATAAACCTCTTTTGATAGGTAAGATTTATAACAAGTTATTATTGATGTTCCGTTATATTTTTTACATATTTTCATAACAACGTGTAAGTTAACAAAGAAACATGAAATGTTCCCAAGGTTACAAATAGCTAAATAATTACCATCTTTTTCATGTTTTTCTCTCGTTAACTCCATCCACCCATATTTCAGCGGGAGGCCATGTTCAGAATTTTAACAGGTTCAAAATATAGTAGTAACCTCATGTCAAGTGCAACATCTTCCTTTCCTAACTTCGTAAGGTGCAGACGCCATTGTATCTGTTAGTAAACAGTACTTTACATGGAGCAATCTGCCTATCTGATCTCCACCAACCAGTTATTACTTACTTCTTAATCTTATCTCAAAAATCTTTTTTATGTGGCACTTTGAGACTGAATAAAGTTAATAGACTACTATTGTATGTATTAAACTCGGTGGCCAAACTAAAATGCCCATATTGCGGGGCAAGCTTTAAATGCAAAACCCTGTCTATATGGAGTAAAATCTAGTAGAATGCACTAAAAATGTCATCAGCTTCGATGACCCCTTAAATAAGCTTTTGACCCGAACTCTTCCACGTTTGTAGTGGCTTCAGTGTCCTTTGAAATGCAGATGGATTTGCACAAGGATCCAAGATATAGAGTATCATAAACTTACCAAAATTTGAATGCGTCCTCACAATTACAATGCAGAAATTACCTAATTCTCTCAGGTAACTCTTCCCTGTTCTGAAAGCCCGCTACATTTTCTTCCATGCTCTGTGGTCAAAGTAAAATGCCCATATTGCGGGGCGTACGGCCGGGCAGGCGTTTATATGCAAAACCCTGTCTACATGGAGCAACAGCTAACAGAATGCAGCGAAACAATTCACGTCGCCCGCCATTAGGCGTCGGGCCAAAATGTCTTCGTTTGTTGTACTTTTGTCTGTATTTTCATGGTATTAAAGTTCGAAAGTCATTTGAAGTTTGGATTGCTTTTGGATGTGCATCGTAGATGGCTTTTTCTGATTGGTGCGGTTTTAATTGAAGTTTTCGGGTAGTTTTTGAACTTCTTTATATAACGGTGGGTATTATAATGTTATGGCAAGTTTGCAAAAAATGCATCTTTCCTGATAAGCTCGTGGGGTCAACTTGTAAGGCCCTTATTTAGTTTTGATCACCACTGACTGTCCTGTCCTTTTCGTTATCGTTCCTTTAATCTTTAACTTCCTGACTACCTTCCAGCCAGGAAATTATACGGATGGTAAGATTCTCTAGTCATTTACTCGTTAAATTGACAAAAGGGTTATTCTTTACGCAAGACTGCCTCAACTGAGGAAGAAGACACATGTCTCTTTCTCTCTCTCACTTCTGCCAAAGTCGTAAGATATCGGAGAATTGCATCGCTTTGTGTACTTACAAAGGGGCCAACAGGCGCCACCTTAGTGAAATGTTGTTAAAACTTCAATAATCAGTAATTACTCATAATATTACAGCCACCATAAACTTACCAAATAATTATACGTTCTCAGTGAAATTTTAATGATTCAGGTTTAAATCTGTGCGATTATGGCCCATCAAAGTTAAACAGTTTTGTTTTACACCTAAATTGACTTGAAGTTACTGTTATTATGTATTCCAATATAGTATTCCTTTGAGATTACAATATTGATTTAGCTTATTAATTATCATAATAGATAATTTTTAAACAGTTTCTTTTTTTGACTTATTAAAAAAAAAGTAAATTGCGACGATACCTACTCCATTGATAATACTCCTTTTGGGCAGTCCCGTAAAAAAAGTGGGTCTTCTGACGTGTGTAGTGTCCAGTTGGTTTCTGCCATTTCACCTATGTATTTTTAACTCACGTAGGACTTTAGTATTTTTTCGTAGTTCTTCATTTGCAGCATAGACGTCGTATTTTTGTTTAGCTGGCATTATTGTCACCCTGAACATACATACCCCTTCTCACAGTGTCTATTTCATTCCTTACTTACTGCCTTTTCTATCCGCCTAGTTGCATGAATAACCGATCTAACTGCCCGTATCTTAATATAAAATTCCTATGTAATAGTATGACTACCGTATGCATAGAATGTGCGATGCATGCAAAATCACCTCTTCCGTTGAATGGTGACAAAGTGTGTGACGAACTGACGAGTATTGTTATTCAAAGCTCATTTAAGCGCGATTAATCGCGCGGGGCGACATGTCGCGGTCCATTCGCAGTATTTTTAGAGTGGAAATTAGCTTGGCTCGTTGTCGCAGCGCGATTAATCGCGTGTGTCTGCAGAAGGCTTTTTAAACACAAGGAGTGATGAGTGTTTAGACTCTGAAAATATACTTGAAGGGTCCAGCTTAGAGTTCAAGCTAAATAATGTCCTATGTCCAACGTGAAAAGTTTTTAATTGAAAAGTATCGTGTGTACTTTTCTCGGTCCAGTAAGATATTATTGAAACAATGTTGATCTTTGTAGGTTTAATTTAATGTTTATCGCACTACTTTAAAACTTACACAATTTGTCGTACCTACGATATTTCTGGCCTTATAAAAAAACTTTACATTTTTAAATATTTCTGCAGTAGTCCTCCAGCATCGGGAACAGGGACCGGGCTACCGATGGTCAGGGCTCTTGAGAGAGGAAATTCATCATTATATTATTATTAGTCTATTTCCACCATTCTAGCCGTAATTTAATCTATTCACTGTTCATTAAACGTCTCATTGGGCATCCCCGCCTCTTAGAACCATCTACATTCCTAATCAAAACTTAATCTATTAATTATAGTTGAACGACTGATCTCTGCTCAGATGAAAATATAAAAACTAACTTTCCCAGATACGGGGCCTAACTAGATTGATTTTCGCCCTCGAAAACTCCAAATATAGTTTTCATCGAAATGGATTGAGCTGTTTTTGAGAACGTGATTCCGATATGTAAAGACGTCAGCACATCAACCTATCCCAAACATAGAATATGAATCTTCTACTTTTGTGATAAAGTTGAAAATGTATTGAAAAAATTTGACCAATTGATGTGCTGGAGTCTGTACGGTTTCGCACAAAAGGTGCAAATCTTTGACCTACCCGGCGTATTTTTTAAAAACTTTCCTATACATAATTATATAAAGCTGGGCCTGGCAATAAAGAACACAATAAAAAAAAACAGTACAGTCTTTCAAAAATCTTTTAAAGTGCAGGATGACTGTAACTCTTCCATGGTTAATAAATAAATGAGACATCATACCTGTAAACCTAGAAGGGTCTGACACAGTGACATTTGCATAAAAAAATGAAACTATTTACTTCAAGTAAACACAAACAGCCCACTGTCAAAGCCTTGAAATCTATCTCTGTTGGAAGCTATCATTATGCAGTATAACATTCTCTCGAATAAACAGGACCCAGTAACCTGTTGCCTGCCAACATTAGTAGCATTGCCCTTAATTACCCCTTCAGACTGACTCCAGAAGATAAGTGGGTAGTTCTTATACTTACCACTTAGTGCTCGTTCACACAGAGATCCGTTTTACAGGTTCACTTTATCGTATACATTTTTATTCGGTGATGACGTATTTTGTTGTATGAGTGAGTTCACCCACATTACTGTATTCCGGATCCAATTAAAAATACGTATCCGACGACAAAATTATACAGCAGTCTGTTATTGGCACCGTGCACGACATTAGCGTCCGCAACTTTATTAAAATCAGATTTTTTCTACAAATCACTTCGTTTTGGAGACCATGGCGAGCCTTCGACACTGAACAACATCAAAATAAATGTAGACAAAATGTATTCTTTAAGAAAAAATATCAAATACAGCATTTTAAATAGGATTTTGATGTTATTTACTTTTTTCTCTTCACGGCAGCTATCCATTTCTTGCATTGTTCATCATTCCCAGAAACTCTTTGGAATCAGTAAAACTTAAATTTACTATTTCTGCCAGTATTCTGTAGTTCACAGTTCACACATACAATACTGATCCGTTTTAAAATAGTTTTGTGACGGGCGCGGGCGCCTTAAAAACGGTGTGATATCACATCCAGTAGCGACGGATCCGTTAAAACGATCTGGGAAATAGGGATGCTCTGTGTGTACGAGCCCTTATATAAAATCTCTACAGCCAACTTAACGAAGCAGCAAGTTGGTTTACAGTGAAACTTAGAATTGCTCGCTTGCTTTTACTTTTTATTGCAGCGCATGTAATTGTTTTTCAAACACGGTTATTAATTAATTTTTATTGTCATTGAATATAAGTGGTGGTTTTAAACAGGTATTGTGCATGTCGCAGGGAAATGAGGAAATCAGGGATTTTACGAAATCACAAAGTCGCGGAAGATGTGGAATATTCACTTATAATACCACAAGAGCTTCAAAATTATCGGGTATTTTCCGATAGGTTCGTTGCAAACAAATGAAGGAGTCAAGTTTTTCAGGTTAAAAAATCACGAGCGCGAAGCGCGAGTGATTTTTCCTGAAAAACTTGACGACTTTATTTGTTTGCAGGGAACCTTGAGGGAAATGCCAGATAATTTTGAAGCTCGTGTGGTATTCAGGGGATTATTTTTCCGTCCCAAATGCGACCCATCTCCAATTTTCACAATTGAATTCAACCTGTCAGTTTGACGTGACGACCAGAGAAAATTTTCAAAAAATTATCAGTATAATACCATGTAGGTTGTACCACGTGACGTCGAATGGTGCAATTCTATTGGTCGATATTTGGGTCGGAAAAATAATCACTTATAATACTACAAGAGCTTCAAAATTATCGGGTATTTTCCGATAGGTTCGTTGCAAACAAATGAAGGAGTCAAGTTTTTCAGGTTAAAAAATCACGAGCGCGAAGCGCGAGTGATTTTTCCTGAAAAACTTGACGACTTTATTTGTTTGCAGGGAACCTTGAGGGAAATGCCAGATAATTTTGAAGCTCGTGTGGTATTCAGGGGATTATTTTTCCGTCCCAAATGTCGGCCAATAGAATTGCACCATTCGACGTCACGTGGTACAACCTACAAATTTTCAAAAAATTATCAGTATAATACCATGTAGGTTGTACCACGTGACGTCGAATGGTGCAATTCTATTGGTCGATATTTGGGTCGGAAAAATAATCTTGTTTATTACTTCTTCTTACTGAAAGTATCTAGTGATATGACAAAAGACTAAATATAAAGTCAGAGATATGTCATTTTACCAAACTAAATATAGTGAAATAAAGAATACTGTTCATGATTTTTCTGTCTACAGGGTTTAAATGAATCTAACCAAACCGAACCTCGGGGTGCCAATAAAGTCCGCCTTCTTCTCGTTCAAATGTGTACGAAAACGGGCACAAAGAAATAAAAAAATTGCCGACTCGACTCATTTTTTTTTAAACCACCCAGGACTAGGAACACCGCGAAGCGGTGCTCCGTCGACGTTTTCAGACATTTTACTAGATTTAGTTTGGTGTTTTGTCATATCACTAAAATCTTTTAGTAAGAAGACGTAATAACTAAGAATATTCCTCGTGAGATCCCTAGGGATTTCGTGAAATCCCTGATTTCCTCATTTCACTGCGACATGCATAAACCTGCAAGCTAACATACAATTTTAAAATATTATGTTTACTACACTATTTCCTTTTGCTGTTTGGTAAAAAAGAACTGGCTACCGGGTTTCAACAAACAATGTCTTTCCCATGAAAATTGGATTAAACACATAAACACAGTATTTCCTGGATTTCAGTCATTAATTTCTAGTAAGCAGTGATTCTTTATTTGTTCTTGTTTACTTGAAGGATTATTTCAGTTCAGCTATGTTCCCACTTGCTATTTTAGTCTCTCACATTCATAAATCTGATAATTATATTGATTACTTCGTATTGATTCCTGATTAACTTCGTCAAGTTTCAGCTCAACAGCTTGCAGAATCAACAGTGGCTTTAGTTTAGAAATAGTGATGCGGTCTCTTCACGTAAAATTGCTCTTGTTAATGCCGTTATTCATTATAAATTAAGGTACATTTCTCAACGAAATGATCCTTCAATGAAACATAACTTTAATTCATTTTAAGCTATTGCATAGCTTTTATCGCGGGCACTGAGCGCGGCGCGGCGCGGCGACCGAATCAAGAAATTCCCAAAAACCTAAGGAAATTACCTGACACCACGCATCGTCTAATGTCGTTTCAGTTCGGGAGACGTCGGCAATTATAAAGGTACGGAACGGACAGACGTACTCATACAGGGCCTCAAGTCTGCTAATTTTATTTAACTCACATGCTATTGATATTCAATTGAGATTCAATCACAACTCCGTTACGATTAGAACAAATTTGGTATTCTGCAAAAACTTCTATGTAATCTCAATAGAGTCGTAATGGAGTCGTAGTGTAATTGTAATTGACTCTCAGTTGAACAGTAATTTTTTTAATAATTTTTCGTAGAGTGACTTGTAACATCCTAAGATTATCTATTGTTGCTCAACCATACAATAATAGCGAAATTGACACCGAGTGTCCATTGACATAAATGTTAAACAAACGTCAAATAAGAGTAGAATACCGATAAAGTCCACAATCGATTTACAATTGTAACACGATTGAAGAGCAGACTAGCAAATATTCTGATAGCAGTTCAATGGAATGTCACTGGAAAACCATTGGTCTTAAAGTAGTATCAGAATACCAAATGTAGTTAAAACTGCTACTGAGATCCAATTGATATTCAATTGAGCCATTCTTAAATTAGCAGACTTGAGCCCCAGGTATGGCCAGACGTGCTCATTACTAACACGAAAGCATGCTTTTATTTAGCAAGGGGCAATTTTATTGAGGGAGAAGGAGGAGGAGGAGAACGTTTCTTGACGTTTCACTTGATTGACGTGGCTGACCATAGCCTAATTAGTACAGTAATAAATATAATAAATAAATAATTAAAAATCCGCGTCCGCGGAAGGGACTGTCAGACATGTGCTGACTAAAATCCACAGTGTTCCTTCAATAGCCTTTACTTTCCAGTTTCACGATTAACTGTTTAGACAGTCTCGCGACCATGGAACCAAAATGTTCCTGAACCAAAATCTCAAACCAGTCTTAACACTTTTAACCCAAAACACACAAAGTCACGCAGTACATTATATCGTAAAAGGGAGCAAAGCCGGACTTTAGATGTTAACCCCCAGCCAACCGCGTCCGACACCAAGTTATCTCTAAGTTGCTGCTAAGTTACCTCGGCTTATCTAAGTGAACATCGAGACTTGATAACGGATTACTTGCTACAACTTTGATTGTGGAATTGCGGGGAAAATAAAAGGGAGGAAGTGATAATTTATGACTCAGAGAGTTATTTAATTTGGAAGCGATGAAAGGGTTTTTGAATTATAAGTTAGGCTCGAGTCAGTCGCCATTTTTTTTTGTATAAATGGATCTCGTGGTCTGTGATTATCATTAGACCTTGTTTGTTCCTAATAATGTCATCTGGATTTCGTCTGTCTTTGTTGTGATCTGTTATTATACTGATTAGGTGCGTTCACACAGAGCGCGCAGCCTCGCGAGGCATTTGCTGCGCGAGGAAACTGACAAGCGAGGCTGCTCACTCTGTGTGGACGCGTCTATTGTTTTTCGACCGAGACACGAAACAATATACGCGAGATAAACAAAAGCCGACACTGGATGGCTCGGGCGCTCGGTCGCCCGACCGCGGCAGCACTGTCGCTTGCCTCGCCCGAGACACGTTCACACCAACCGAGCTGCTTCGCGCGGAAAATGCCTCGAAGCTGCGCGCTCTGTGGGGACGCACCTACGAGTATTGGCAAACTCATATTTTTCTATTTGAGATGAGATGTTTGAAGTTATCTCATTCCTAGATTGATGTGATCAGTGAAAATTGTTAGCCTTTCCAACCATATTCTAAACATATTTATGTTACAGAAATTACAGCAGAAACAGATGCTGTAGCTATAATTTTCTTTGAATGAATTGTTCACGTGAAATCAAATATTTTCCGTCCAAATAACATTTCCGATACTACCGTGGGGATAGTAAAACTTTATGCCAATAGTTTTTATGTTACATGGATTTTATTGAATTTAATTCCGCGAGAGCATGAATTCTAAACCCGGCTTTGATTTTATTTTATCTAGCCCGAGCGATCCACGTACGACGTACGTACAGTCAACAACAAAGGTTAACTTTAACTTGAATGTATTCGCGTATTTTTTGTTGAGTGTAAATAATGCTTTAGTTGCCGACAGTAACTTCATTCAACAAACAACAACAAAAAATATGTTTTACATTTGTAAGCACTAACAAGTATGAACTACTTCTCCATTTTCCTGAATTTATAACTTTAAAAGGGTTTATAATCCCTTTCATACTTTGTGTTGAAATAAAAACTGGCTGAGTAACACTGAAACGTACTCAAACAACATAATTCAAAGGATCTCATAAAAGTGTATTCCCATTAATGTCGGTGCAATGCACGCTATAACAATGCTCCAAAGTGGGTCGTGTATAGTAGATCAAAGAGTTAGGTATTCAGGCAAAAATATTCAATTCCCTCTACAGTACTTTTTTTTTTTAAAAGTCGCCCCGCTCTAGGAATTTCTCCTGTATCGTGGGAGCGTTTACAAACATATAAACTCACATACACAAACGCTCAGACGCGGAAAAACTACTTGTAGATCATAAAAATGTTTGTTCCGTGAGGGAATCGAACCCACGACACGCAAAGCAGCAGTCCAATCGCTCAACCACTGCGCCAACCGTGCCGTCAAACTCTCTACTAATCTTTTAATGTATGCGTCATATTTTTAGGCTGCAATCTACATAGTGAACTTGATATTATTATGAAAATATCTTAGAGAGGCACTGTTCTCCCTTTATAAATAAAATCTGCTTTTCCGTGACAAATTGTTTCTTATGCGCCCTCAAAAGATTTTTTAGTAAATTTTTAATTAAACTTTCTAAACTCTTTCTTTTTCCTTGAGCTATCATAACTCAAACAGGGTCAAGACAAATCTGGACAGATTCGGAGATGTAAACTGAGTAATCTAAATACTTGGCTATTCTGTGCATTCACATAATCATTTTAAAGTAAGTAGTTGCAATTTAGCTACCTGTATACCCTTCTCTTCATTTGACTGTACTAACTTAGTCATGTAGTCGCGCCACTTCAAACTACAAGCGATTATAAAGAAGATAATAGTCTAGACCGTTTTAAAAGTAAATACCTACATTAACTATTCAGTAATTACACGAATTAGTGCAACTTAATTTTGACTGCCTTACGTTTAGTAGTAGAAAGTGTTACTGCTGATCGTATGTTCTGGGTTCAATTTTCAAGCCGGTCGAAGTGTTATCGGGTTTTTCTATTAGGAATTTCTTACTAGACACGAAATTTGAATTTGTGCCTAGGTAATGACAATTTAACAATAAGCTTGCCTCATAAATCATGAGACTTGAACATAGGTGGCGAAATGTAGTGGTGAACTAGACTATGCGAGCAAAATATATGGAATCACTTACTTCGACTCCGCGCCATCTTGGGTACCTACTTAATAACTATTTAAAAATACTAAACATTTTAAAGGTTTAACTATTAACTTTAAATCGATACCAAATTCATTCAAATGACGTCATTATTTAAGGAACTATCCCGGATGAATTCCGAGTCAGTGATTTTATATTTTATACTATTATACTTTTGCTCGCTAGTGTATTTTGTATATCTCTGCTAATCCTTCGAAGATTACAGGCGTGATGTTACACGCTTTCTTTTACACATCACTTATATGCTTTCAGCAGCTTTTAATTAAAATGACAAGCCTTTCTGCCCTCTCTTCTTAAAACTACAAAACAATTAAAAAACAACTCTAATTAATTTAAAGTATATGCCTGTAAATATATTATCTCTCCCCCGTGTGGATTAGAAGCGTAAACAAGAACAACAATAAATTTTAATCACTTTAAATCGGTTAATTTTGGAGCAATTACTTACTCAACTTTTAAAGCGGACAGTATTAAAATGAGCAGAACAAAGCTCGTTTTAACAGTCGACACCGCTAACCCCATCATGAGAACCATTTTAAAAGTATACCCTTGTGTATGTCCTGCAGATGAGGTCATATATGACGTTACTAACTGTGCCTCGTGGTTTCACCCCCCTGCTCTGCTCCTATTGGAAATAGCGTGATGTTATATAGCCTATAGCCTTCCTCGATAAATGGGCTATCCAACACAACAAAGATTTGGCAATTCCAACCAGTTGTTCCTGAGATTAGCGCGTTCAGCCAAACAAACTTTTCAGCCTTTTAATTTTAGTATAGACAAGCTCGTCACACTATCTCCAACTATTGTAACTCCTGAAAGCTGAAATCAGTTATTATTCGACTGTCGTTGATCCTGTAACGAAATACAAAATAATAGACACTATAACTGTGTGAGTAAGGAGTTAGAAAAAACGTAACCTCCATGTAAACATAAAATATGTTCGTTTGACTGTACCTATCAGTCATTTCAGCTTATCGCAGTTTACTACTGCCCATAGTCCTCTCCGAAACGGCAAAATATCACGTGGGGTCTAAAAAGACCCGCATCCATATTTTCAACCAGTCTTTATGAGTTAATTCAACAGCATTTTTATCGTCCGTTCCTACCTGTACCTCCGGCTTGGTCTGAAGGTTTAGTCACAGCTGTAAGTTTCTTCTGACGTTTGTGGTACATGATTAACCATTAAATTCTTATAAACATTCCTAATTGCGTAGTGTGACAATCTACTCAGCAATATGTTGTTGTAAAAGTACCATTTTATGTCTTTGATCCATTAATTCTTGCGATAATAGGCTTTAAAAAAAACTTTTACCGTCGTACCACAAAAACTTTTAAACATCTGTTGAACACTTGTCTAAAAAAATGCCAGATTATGGCGTTGAAATAAGGTTTGTTTTGCAGTCACACTTTTTTTAGACAAGTGTTCAACAGATGTTTAAGTTTTTGTAGTAAGGCTGTTAATGTTCATATAAACGGCCATCACCGTAATAAATTAACGGAATTTTCCGGACCTATTCTCTAAGCACGAAATCCGTGGTTTCGGCCTTGGTTACGGGCGTTTTCTACGCCCTGTGACATCGAGCCCGAAATAAGAATAAATGATAGTTATTATGATTTGACAGATAACTCTTTACAGTTCGCGCCACCACTGCGGAAAATGCGTATAGTAGGTACCTACTACATGTTTTTAATGTAATTTGATCTATTGACATAGACACTTGCGCCGTGTCAAAAGAACATCAGTCTTGACACGGTCTCTAAGTTACGAGTACGTTCCGTATCCTACCCGTGTCTTCATTAACGGATTTAGAAAGTAGACCCCCTGAATCCACAATAAAAAATGCAATACTTTACACATTTAATCATGAAACAGTAATTGCCGTCTCAATAAAGTGAGATACCAATTTAATTCGGGTCTCTGTTACCTCGAGTTTTACGGTCAGTAAACTTGAGATTACAATCGTAAAGCGAGGAAAAAAGACAAAGTGCACTCTGTGAGAAGGTATATTAGTATTCAGAACACGTGAGGGTCGCTTGCATGGGGTCAAATGCGACTGCTGTAAGTCGAGCGACACTTAGATTAAAGGATTCGACTGACTTTTCGGGAGTTTTCTACTCTGTTAGCTTTTTGGGCGATTTCTTTTAAGGGCTTTTGTTTAAATGGCATTCATAGCTTGAAGTTCCTGTGTTTGTGAAGGTGTACCATTAAACAAATTTATTTTTCTTTTTACCTGCCTGTTTCATGATGTACCATTACAATTATATCTGATCAGTTTGTTGTAACCGCTTCTATTAATTCTGGAATACTAGACATGAAGTTTTTATTTCGTGTGACCTCTGGGAACCTCATTCCTTCTGATATAACTTAAAAAAAAAACTATACATATAGTCCAGTCCAGGCAAGAAGATGAGAAATGTTCGAGAAGAAATTCTGACTCTATTTTTATCATGAGTCCTCCCTTTTTTTTTTTTTTTTTTTTTTTTTTTTTAGGGTGGCAAAATCATCAAATGAGTCCTCCCGCCCTGGGTGGGGCGGAAGGGACTGTCAGACTCTTACTGACTAAAATCCACCCGTGTTCCTTCGGATGCCCTTTACGTTCCGGGGCCACGGTATCCTGGATTAAGAAAAAATCCGCGACCCCGGCAGGCATTTGGCCCCATAAGGGGCCCCGTCGGTGACGCGTGAAACACGACACGCCACCGACCCGGGCTTGGTCCCTGGTCGGACGGCGAGCTTACCCATTACTCACCGTCCGCAAGCCCGCTCCGCTGCTGTGCCCTCTGCTAATCAGAGGGACACGCATTGGAGCTTCCACCCGACAGGCTATTTGCATACGGGCAAAGAAACCCCCTTAGGCACACAGTGCCTAAGGAAGAGTTTTTGCCCGCATCCCAGGGCGCACCGGCCCGAAAAACTGGTCTTCCCCCCGGACGTATCCGAGAGGGAACTCCAGTCCCCGGGACTTTCACACTTGTGCTGACTAAAAACCATGGTGTCCTTCAATGGCCCTTTACGTTCCGGGGTCACGGTAATTCGTTAGTCCCGCAACCAAGAAATTCTGACTTACGAACAAATTGTTGTAGGTAATATATTTTTATGGTTTACTGACGTATTTATTTCCGTGTAATGAGATTACTTTGTTACGATCTAGTCTCATTCGTGCGCTCATTACGTGGTGTGGTCGCAGGTCATATAAAACTATTGACGTTTTTTACCCAACTTTAATAGAACAAGTAGGTTATGATTTGGTTGTTCTATCTTCATTACTTTTAGTCGCTGTCGTAAAAAAGTTTGTACTTCAATGTAATTAGGAACTGCCTAGAAAGAACTTTAACTCGAATTACTCATTCATAATCCGTCCACCAAGCTAATATGAGTTGAAATTCTTTGAGCCTCAAATAAAGCCGAAACATTAGAATCATTAATTTAGAATGTCAAGATTTATAAGCAGTCACTCTCATTTTTAAAATGGGATCTTGAGGACCAAATCTCTGCTTTAAAAAAATCTGCAACAGAAATAACACCATTTTCATTTTACCTGAGATCGTCCAGTAGCTAAAGTTCTATCATGTTAAAATTCTCATTCACATAAATAAGCAGCTGTGTCAATTATTTGTTCTAAATACACACATCAAAAGTGTCTAGGGATCAAGCATTTTTATGCGGATTTCTTGAGATTGAGATGTGGCTTTGTAATAAATTTATGATTTTATAAATTTATATGGATCCTTTTTGGTGCATTTCATAATTTGAATCAGGAACTGTGAATCAAATTCGAGTAAAAGATGAAAATCAGCTGTCAATATTTTCCCTATAAAAACATACAACGCATTGAAGACATTATTAGTGCTACTGTTTCCCTACTACTGATTAAAACCAACGTTATTATGGAGCGGCGACGTCATTTAAGCAGGGAAGAAATGCTCAGAGCCGTGGGAATGATAGAAGCTGGTTCCCGGCAACGTACTGGGCTTTAGCTCTGAATACAAGTCAGAGTGTTATCAGTCGACTTTGGACACGTTACCGAAGCACTGGTACCGTGGCTGAGCGCCATGGAGGACGGTATCGCTGCACCACACGGAGACAAGACCGATACATTCAAATCTTAACTCGAAGAGCTCCAACAATAACCGCCATGATGTTAGCCGTGAGGCTTCATCACTCTTCAGGGAACTTAATTAGCGACCAAACAGTCAGAAACCGCTTGCATGAAGTGAACCTTCATTCCCGAAGACCGCTACCGGTACCACCTATAGCAATGCACAATCGTAGGTCGTAGGATTCGATATCAATGGGCTCTTGAACACAGAAATTGGGCAGAAGAACAATGGCGTTTCGTGTGCTTTTCTGATGAGTCTCGTTTCGGTATGAGACCGGATACAAGACGTATACGACACTGGAGAACCCCTGGACGCCAACAGCGATTAAAATCCTGCCAGGAAGTCCATCCTTATAGTGGTGGAACCATCATGGTATGGGCGGGTATTTGGATCGGCGGAAGAACTGAGTTGATTTGGATCAGAGGCAACCTCAACGCTCAAATTTATGCTGAGACGATTGTATCAGACGTCATCGTTCCTCTACAAGTGCAAATCGGTCCCTTATTTCAGTTAATGCATGATAATGCACGACCGCACACCGCAAGAGTTGTAAGACAGACTCTCGCCGCAGCTAACATCAATGTCCTGCCCTGGCCTGCTCAGTCGCCAGACTTGAATCCGATTGAGCATGCATGGGATATGCTACAGAGAAGAGCTCTGCCGAATATGGAGGGTATCCAGTCGCAAGAAGACCTTTTTTTGTTGTTGCAACGAACATGGGCGGCCATTCCACAGCGTGATTTGGATGAACTCATTTTGAGTATGCCAAACCGATGTTCTTGTGTTGTTAGTGTTCGCGGTAGAAACACGGATTATTAATTGTTTAAGTTACCCAATAAAATTTTAAAGAAAACTGTTATTTCAGTCTTTTTTTCGAACTTTTGTGTTAGTGGTTCAAATGTCAAAAATCCCTTTATTAGGAAAATGGCAAATTTCTTTATTAATGCAAAGGTGACTTGGTTTATCGTTACTGTGACAAACGAAAACACTTTATTTGATGAATCCTTAAAGAAAATTTTAATTAATATCAATCAGGAGAAAAGTTATTGCAAAAATATATGTTGATCCCTAGACACTTTTGATGTGTGTAGTTACAATAGCTCTATAATCCAATAACTTAGACGCCTGGGGTAGTTTTCATCAAATACGGTAGTTCTGATTTTTGCATAAGTACCTAATGTTTATGATGATGGTCCAATGAATAATCCAAGTTTGTGACCTTAAGCTCTTTAATATATTTTTATGTTCTTTCGTTCTGAATGAATGGGGAAGGCCGGTCAAAGCTAATTGTAGATGGCGCCACCATAGGTAAGTCCTAATCTGACCAATGAGGTAGGTAGTACTATTCTGAAGTACCTTTAAAATTTGAGCCAATGACGATGCTTGGAACAAGCTATGCTAGCGCCATTAGTTCCCCAGTTGCCATCCCCATTTTGACAAGCTAAGTCACGAAAAGTATTTACACAGACAATTCTTGTGTTCCGATATGTATTTCTAAGGCATAATATAGGAAAAATATTAGCTTTCTTCATTCCTAATCCACATTGATCAAAACTATGCCAAACATACTTCTGCTTTCGCTCGCTCAGTTGTTGGAAACACATGTAAGTATGAAGGATTAGGCATTTTGGAACGAAGTTCCTTATCGCGCGTTGCGAAAGGGGGCTAGACGGAAAAATTAAGGGAAAAAATTGTCACGACACTTTTTACCCGACTGCGCGATGCAAAGGAGGGTAATGTGTTTATTACCATGGAATGGAATGGACTGGACTGGAATGGAATTGAATGGAGTGGAGTGGTGTGGAGTAGGGTGGAGTGGAGTGGAGGGAGTGTATACAGTAACTTCGTTCCATCCGGGTGTCCCTTGACACCTCTCAAATTTTTTTTAACAGAAATAACGCCATTTACATTTTATTTTATTCTATAAATACTCATATTCATAAAGTGTCAGAACAAAACTTATACAAACAGGGAAATGCTCTTTGCAATATTAGTTATGCGTTTTCAAAATAGTTGAAGTCAGTTTTCATTTGCAAGTTGCGAATGCAACTGCGACTTGCAACAGTTTATTTATTTAAATTGTCAACGTCCGAGTTTGCGTCTTGGGGCATCGGTAAAATGCAATTCTTGAAATTTTATATACTAGATTTTGCATGTTTACGTTCTTAGCTTTCGATAAAATGTCTTTGTGAATCAGGTTTACGACAAAATCAATGAAAAATACGTTTACCAAAAATACTCTGCCCAAATGAATTTTCAAAGATATCTATTTATTTTATTGTAAATGTTAATAATAAAAAATGTATCAGTGGCGCACATTGGGAGAGGCCTATGTCCAGCAGTGGACGACCCACGAATACATGCTGATGATAATGATGTTAATGATAACATCACTGAAAATCACGTTTACCAAAGAATACACTGTGATAATTAATTTTCAAAAATATTATATTATTTTCTTGTTTATATTATTTTCATTTATGATTATTTTTATATCACAGTGTCTTTGTTATCGTAGTCGCATAGTTTACATACAACAATAACATATTTAATTAAACAACAATGACTCAAAAATAAAAACGTACGAAAATATTGTTAAATCCTCTTCAATGTCAAATATTTTTCCTGTTCTTTTTGCAGCTACTTATACGAGCTTTTACAAATATAATATACAAATTACGTATACCTACAGAAAAGTATAAGTATATACTTTCACAGGAAAACTTTTATACAACAGTACTTCATAAATCACAAAGGGAATAATTATAATGAATGAAGACATCCCAAAAAGTTAGAAAGAAAAAAAACTTCAGTTTATTTTTTGTTTGATACTTAATTTTCTTTATGTAGTTCAACCACGCTTGAAAAAGATTCTTCAGGTATAAAAAAAATGTTCTTTCATGTATGAAAACTTGAGAAATTTCTACCGAGGCTATTACATTGGTCTAGTCGCAAGTTTTGCTATTAAGTATTCGATTCTGGGTTCGATTGATTTTTTCATTAGCAGTCAAAGTTGTGGCGTTGCAACGAGAATTTTCGAAGAAGTTTCACCGGCCCTGTAACGCAAGTGACAATTGAAGGACATTGGTGGATTTTAGTCAGTACGAGTCTGACAACCCTTCTGCTCTACCCTGAGTGGGAGAAGTCAATATGACTTCCGATATCTTGATTTCCGGTCATCATCTGCGTAGCCTTTTCCTAACTACTTATGTTTGGGTCGGCTCCCAGTCGCATCGGATTCAATTGAATATCAGTATTTTTTTGGAGAAACTTCCTATCGGATGTAGAGGTCAGAAAGCCAGTTGCTACAACCCAATACCTAGTTAATACGATACATTTGATTATTTCCCATGCCCACCATAAAAAAGTCCAGTTGATAGTTATGAGCTCGCCCATTCATATCACAGTAAACAAAAAACTGGCAATGACTTTGACGCCTAAACCTTTGCGAAACCCTTCGAGGTTTACAAGCATGACGTTATGAAAAGTTTAATGATTCACATACCTATTTGTTTCAACAGCCTACGACCCTGCTGAAAAGACAGCTTATTATTTTAAACTACCCGACACTGTGAAATATTAGGGGTCGTTTGCATCTCCCATAACATAACCCTTAAGCTACATGATATGAAAACAAATCGGTCTCCTATGTCATGAAAATATGTCAGCCTGAACTGAGTTCGGAAATTCTCAACAATTTGGGAAAATTATTCATGACGGTCTAACTGCCTTTCCACCAGAAATGTCGATACAGCTATACTGCAAGAATGTAAAAGTTAAGCCATACAACTATGTGACCGTTTCAACTGAAACTAAGCTATGTAGCTAAGCGAGTAAAATGTGCAATGATGATATACTTATCCCAAAAATTATAGGAATTGGCAGATATTTTTTTCATAATTCGGCTTTTTTCCTTGCATCATCATTATTTTTTTAATTGAACTATACTTTTATCACATTTAAATACCACCCATGACGAATGGTTCACTTCCACACATGGTAACTGAACTGGAAGGCATAGGAAAAAACCTGTACTAGCAATGGGATAACAAAGATCAGCAGTAACTTTATCACTGTCTTCTTTGCCAGCAATTTTCCTTTACTTCTTCTTCTTCCAAATTGACTAGACTTCTATCTATCTTAGATCTTGGTGAATCAAACATATAAATTCCATTAATTCACAATCCTAACAAAATCATTTTCTCCTACAAAATACCTCCGAAACAAAATCGCTAAAGACTAAAACTTAAGCGCTTTACAGTCGCAAAAGCGTAATGAAATTTAACTGGAAGAAGTCGACAGCCAAATCGTCGCGGCACACGTGTTCCAAGTTCCTTTAGTATCGTCTCCAATACCTTCATTATACCCCAGCAGCGGGGAACGGTATGAAATATAGCTTCGAAGGGGAAACTGTATCTGGGAGAAGCGATAACAGGTGGACATACGGTAGGGAAGTTTGGAAAGCTAGTTAGCGTACTTGCACGTGTAGTTGGAAGCTCGAAAGTCCGATAGCCAGTATTGCTAATGACACTTCTCGTGTTGCTATTGCTCCTGTTATTAAATTCTAATATACAGATGCATCCGGTTAGACTGGAAGCTTTTACATCGGTGGGGGCAGTTAAGGTTAGACTAAACACAAGCTAAAGACACTGATACTACAGGACTGTAAATAACAGTTACAATCTTATAACTTTATGAGGTACCTACCCATGGAATAGAGAGAAAGTACGTAGGTACTTATGAAGTCTTTATCCTAAAACAGTTCAGTTTTTCAATTAAGTATTTCTCAGTAACAGCCAAGAAGTGTCCGGAGGGATTTGTTCCCTGTTCGTGGCAAATGTGGGTGTGCTATGGATTAGATATTCCTCGGTTGTGTGTTCGGGGATTACAGGCGTGATGTTATGTTACAATATTATGAGAGTGTGACTAAAGAAATATTAAAAATTAAATTAGTCATCGTAAACCCTTTCAACCCCTTTAAAATACATGTAAGTACAAATAAAATCGCTCTCCACACTTCACAGCAGTATGTCTCCAAGACGATGTCCCGTAGCGATTACAGCAGGAACAACTTGATAAAGGCATTAAAATATGCAAGTAACCGCCTAAGAAGCTCTTTATAACCAGGGATTCTAATTAGTGAGGCTGCACAAAGGACTTCTTTGATAATTATATCGTAAATAACGGCTTATAGAAGGGTGTGAAGGTATATGATAACGCCGGGGTCGCTGGACTGTCGGGGTCGTACTATGACCCTAGAACGGTTTAAGCAGGCTATTGTGACCTTGGAACGTAAGAGGCAATTGAAGGAACAGCGTGGAGTTTTTGGGTTAATTCACACTCTCAGAAAAGACGCGACGATACTAGAAATATGCATCTTTTCGTGTAGTAAATAAAGTTAGTTTTTGACTCGCTGTATTGAAATGTGCGCGAGGGTCGTGTCTCTTTGTTTATTGACCCTTAATTCAAAAATTATTTGAACAGCAGAAAGTGGCCAGAAGTATTAAATTAATCAGCCTGTTTCAAGGGCATGGCGCGGGACCATCAAAACAGGGTCCCGCTGCATTGGAACGAATAGAGTAACTAAAGGACCAGGGTAATTTTTGTTTACAGAAGTCTCTGCCTGTACTGAACCTTCCACGCCAAATAGGGCGAAAGGCGAATTCATTTGGTGATTTTTCTCCCTAAAAAAAAGATTTAGAGAAGGTAGGTCTACTACAAATCCCTTGCGATTTAGTTCGTACCTGTAAGGTTACACGTGTTGTGTACTAATAATAGTAATGTACCGCAGGGAATAAAGTTCAGAAAGTGCTTTTTGTTTCGACCTTATTTTAGACAATTTTTAGGTACAAAGTTCAACAAGTTTAGGAGTCGTGACGTCTGACAGGGGAGAATGGGAGAAAAAAAACACGTTGAGTCGATCTCATGTTCAGTAGAACAAGGGCATAAAGATGATTGTATCTTTCAATAAGGGAGAATATGTTACTTTTCTACCCACTGGGGTTGTAAGTAAATGTGTAGCGGCTGATAGGGGAGAATGGAAGAAAAAAAAACTTGTTGCGACGACTCTAAGTAGGTACTATCGCCCAATGTATATACTGACCACCGTAAAGACTATTTCTGCTTGCAGAGATAACTTTCACTTCCTAGGCCCTTTGTTTTGACCGTTCATCCTATTCATAAAAACCGGCCAAGTGCGAGTTGGACTCGCGTGAAGAGGGTTCCGTACGATAATACCTATCACGTTTTTTTAAATCTGACCCAAATTGGTACGCAAAATATTAAGTGATTTACCATGTTATTTTAATATCATGGACTTCTTATAGGTTTTCCTATAATGTATAAGTAGAAAACTAATTTCTGTATTTTTTTCAAAATTTTAGGTTCAGTAGTTTCGGAGATAAGGGGAATGGTCAAATTTCGTCTATTTTCTTGAACAACTTGGAAACTATTTATTTTAAAATTACAAAAAAAATACATTTAAGATCTTCTCAACAAGGCCTTTTATTTGATATGTCACACGATGCAGTTTTCAATTTTTATTTTTTTATTTTCCCCTTCCCCTCCAAAAATTACCTCCCACATACAGATTTCATCTATTCACGTCACACCTCTGTGCTTGGGTCACAAGAATTGATATGTGTACGAAGGACATGGCCAAGTTTTGTATGGGCGTTTGCATAGTTATTGAATTCAATGTACACCAATGATTTTTGGTGTTTTATATTCGTGACTATTCGTACATTAAATTGCAGTAAATAAAACACATACAGAACTTGTCATTACAACATACTAGACCAAAACAGTTTCACTAAACCTTTAGTCAGATTGCTGGCAATAAGTGCATAGAATAGGATTTGCTATAATAGAAAGGCGCTTTAATGAATTATTTATTAAAATCTGACAATAATTACAAAGTACCTTTAATAGAATTTCATGTTTTTCTTTAAAGTGTATTTTTATGGGTTGCCTTAAAAACATAATTTTAAGAATTATTGACCGAAAAAGGTTTATTGACCAATTAAAAAGGAAAACACAAATGAAACAAAAGAGTATAAATAATTATTTATTTAAAAGGTATAGAGAATAAATAAAATTATTTTTTTACATTATACCTGTCCTAGATGCCTACCTAGATAACTCATACGTTACAGTGATGAGTTAGTGTTAAACGAGTCACAGGGCAACCAACCAGCTTAGATAAAACTACATTTTTATTTCATACTCTTATCAGCATTAAGTTTAAGGTTTTGTAGTGATTCAGTTATTTTATAAATAACTGCTTTGAACATAGTAAAACAAATACAAGCATAAAAGGATACATTATTTCATAATTGTGATTGCGGGACAAAGATTTGCCTTTTTATACATTATCCTAATATTCTTGAATTGTTAACAGTAAATGTTCTTAAATTGTTTTATGTTTTTGTACAATGAGAAGTATTGTTACAACATGCCTGCTTTAAAAAAGTCTATGTAAAACTTGAAAAATACATAAAGATAAATGTGTATTATAATCACACAAACATAGTATGAAAAAACATTTTTATAGATTAATACTTAACCAGATAATTATGTATTTAAAATAATGAATTAAAAACAAAATGCTTACCACATTAATGGTATTATGTGATATTAGGACAGCGAGCAATGGACACTCCATACTGACATTATTGTTGTCTTATTTTTCTGACTGAGTCTCTCATGTTCACCAGTTTCAATATTCAATAATAAGAAGCATGGTTGACAAATGAATATATCTAGAGGCAACTGAAAAAAAGATGCACTATTTAAAATCGCATACCATGAAAAAACATAAAAAAAAAACAGATTAAGTATTTTAATGTTCCGACTTCATACTTGGGTTTGAGCATTAATTAACCAACGCGAAAGTTTGGTTTGATGGGGTGCAGAAAGCGAGGATAAGAGATGCCTCTGCAGCCTTTGTATGGCTATTCCGCAGGTGATGCACCTCATAGTAATCCACAAAACAAATCCAAAACGCAAAGCAAATCAGAGTCCAGTATTATTAGCAAGGCAATCGTACGGTAGAAGGTATCAGCGGGGGTCAAAAATATCAGAAAATAGCCGCAAAACACAAACACAATAGACGTTGAATCTGCAATCACAGAACGTCTGCAATGATATTAAAATTAAATTGACATTTAACGTAAACAAAACCACACTATCAAACCAGTAAACTCGTTCCGTTTTAAAGCTTTTTTGGGTGAATTGGGTAAAACGCATTAAAATATATAATTATGACACGAGTATTTTATAAAACGTAACAAATACCAATGAATACAGTTTTGTATGAATGAAATGTTTCTAATAAAATGCATTTGTCGACCATATCACACGTTTTGTACTAGAATTACAAGTCGTTTGGAACTTCCTTTCTTATATTTATCTTTCTCTAAGGTCCACCCCTAGAAAGCTACTGGGAAGATTTCACCCCAAACTAACCCAAAAAGTGTTAAATAACTTTTCTTTCGGAAGTCGGTGGCCATAGTCAAAGAAATAAAAACAAAGACACTGACTTCCGAAAGAAAAGTTATTTTAGACTTTTTTGTGTTTTGTTTTGAATTCGTTTCCTTTTTTTTTTCAAAAAGTTTTTTATTTTAGATATTCAACAAAAAAGCTTCAAAATAATCGGCGTCTTTGAAAATCTACAATCCTAGCTAGCAACAAAAACGGATCTAGGCGGGCCACTAGACGAGATATCCATTATTGTTATATACCAAAACCTTTGCCAGAATGTATCAAATACTTTTCTGAAAATCCCATCAAAATCCGTTCAGCCAAACGCGAGATAATCGCGGACAAACATGCAATGGTCACTGAAAATCCACAATTCAAGTAAGCAAAAACCGATCCACGCGGGCAATGTCATGGGATATCCATTAGTGTTACATTTTAAAACCTTTTCAAGAATGTAGTGAACACTTTCCTGAAAACCGCATCGAAATCGGTTCAGCCAAACGCGAGATAATCGCGGACAAACATGCAATGGTCACTGAAAATCTACAATCCAAGAAAGCAAAAACGGATCCACGCGGGCAACGTCATGGGATATCCATTAGTGTTATATATTAAAACTTTTTCCAGACTGTAATGAACACTCACCTCAGAACCACATCAAAATCGGTTCAGCCAAACGCTAGATAATCGCGCACAAACATGCAATGGTCGCTGAAAATCTACAATCCAAGTAAGCAAAGACGGATCCACGCGGGCAATGTCACGGGATAACCATCAGTGTTATATACTTAAACTTTCTCCAGAATGTAATGAACACTTTCCTGAAAACCGCATCAAAATCGGTTCAGCCAAACGCGAGATAATCGCGGACAAACATGCAATGGTCGCTGAAAATCTACAATCCAAGTAAGCAAAGACGGATCCACGCGGGCAATGTCACGGGATAACCATCAGTGTTATATACTAAAACTTTCTCCAGAATGTAATGAACACTTTCCTGATAACCGCATCCAAATCGGTTGAGCCAAACGCGAGATAATCGCGGACAAACATACATACAGGTTGAACTGAGAACCTACTTTTTTTTTGAAGTTGGTTAAAAACTGACAAGTTCAGAGAGGCTAAAACCTACGCAGTAATTTATTTTAATATTTTTATTTTATAATGGTATTTACTATGTACGTGTACATGGAATTTTGATGGAGTGCAATTTTTGGCCATGTCTTTTCAACTCAATCGGTCTAGTAGATTCGGAGATAATTGACTGTAAGCGACAGACAGACGGACACACGAGTGATCCTATAAGGGTTCCGTTTTTGTATTCGGACGTACGGAACCCTAAAAAGGGTCATCCATTTCATAAAAAAGGTGGCCAGTTCACAGATGTGGGATACTGCGCACGCGATTTTGTTTTAAAAGTGAGCAGAAATTACATTGTTCGATAGTACCTAATATGAAAACAGAATCTTGAGTAAATACTCGAATCCCTTATTACTGATGAAAGTGTTGTACAATTTAATAGTGAAATTAATATGGTAGGTAATACAATTCATATTCAACCCGAATAAATAATGTACCTACATTGTAAATTATTCGCAAAAGTAATTTCACGACTACCTACAATACAGAATTTTATTCTTACCTAAATTTTCAGAACTACCCACAGGTTATTTTCATTTTAGCAAATAATAATATAATTTCGAAGTTAATTTAGAAAGAGTATGTAAAGTGAGTGTGTTAGTAATTTATGTAAACATAGTGTTCATTAAGTGCGGGTTTTCAACGAGAAATTAGATGAAATGTATGCAAATAAGGTGGTGCTAAGTTTGGACTTTTAAAAAAGTGGAAACAAAAGCTCTACTACTTTGAATGAATTTTATAACGCTGTAGTTAATTGAAGTTGTTGAAAGTATTGTGGTATCATAAAACTTTATGCTAATTACAAAAAATGTTAATTTGTAAAAAATAAAATGTCTGACATATTTTAACACTTTGTTGATCCAGGTGATATCACCCAGGTGAACAAAATGGAATAAACCGTATCTTTGTGCTTAATGTACCTAACTGACGTCAAATAAATATAATTCTTTTTTTTTACGTTAAAATCATCGAATGAGTCCTCCCACCCAGGGCAGAGCGGGAGGGACAGTCAGACTTGTACTGACTAAAATTCACGGTGTCCTTACTAATTAATTAATGAGATAAGTCTTTCTTTCTTTCTTTTACTCAAAGAAAATAAACGTAACAATTATAGAAGTAATCTATCACTATCGCAGAAATAAACTTCAGAGATCCTTCATCAATCTTCAAGAAAAAAAAAATCAATGAACAAGAATTAAAATTGTCAAATCATGTCTAACGATTACAAATTGAGCGTACCACGAAAGGACATTGATAAACGACATATTCTCCATCAGATATTTTAAAGCGAGGGTCCGGGTTCGACTCCCAGCTGGGGCCACAGATGTTCCCTTCTAATTACACGATTACTGTAATAAATTACAATTTGTTATGTAAACTAATTAGCTTATTGACCGAGCTTTTTCAATCTGATAAAAGCTTTTTGTTTGTTTTAAATAATTAATTTAGGAAGGTAGGTGTAACAGCCTAAAATATTGGTGGCAGAAATAAATGGAATTGAGAGAAAAGTTTCCATTGTAGCGAAAATAATTAAGTCTAGTGTTAATTCTACCCTTAAACAAAAATTTAAATCGGTAAACATGCCTTACCAAAACTATAGGAAAAGCGTGATTTCGCACTTCCTGCATGGTGAACGATAAATACGGTTTCCAGTTCGAGCGAGTGAAACAAAACAATATCAACAGTATCATTCACTAACAACCTGCCCTGACTTCACACAGGTTGAATTTGCAATAAAGTCTAGCCTATGTCACTGAGGAATAATGTAGGTTTCTATTGTTGAAAGAATTTTCATAATCAGTTCAGGAGTTACAGAGATTTCCTATATACCTACTAACAAACTTTTACTTCTGTAGATTACTCGTAGCATAGAAATATTAATAACTAGCTGACCCGGCAAACGTTGTTTTGCCATAAATCAAAAATTTTGTCTAAAAAATAAAATTTAGGGGTGGACTACCCCTAACATTTAAGGGGATGAAAAATAGATGTTGGCCGATTCTCATAGATACCGGATGAGTACAAAAAATTTCATCAAAATCGGTCAAGCCGTTTCGGAGGAGTATGGCAACGAAAACTGTGACACGATAATTTTATATATTAGATAATTACTTAGTTGTCAACAAAACAGGTTTAATTTTTACAGGGCGGAGCAAATCTAATAGTTTAAATCTTTATAATAATAATAATAATAAATAATGACAAGTGTCGCAAATGCCACACACACCCAGAAACCATTCAACACATCACAGGCGCATGCACAACTCTTACACAGACCGACTACACTCACAGGCACAACCAGGTGGCCAATGTCATTCATCAAAAACTAGCACTCAAACACGCACTCATTCAAGATGCCAACACTCCGTACTACAATTATACACCAAAACCCACTCTAGAAAACACCACACATAAACTTTTTTACGACCGCGGCATTCTCACCGATAGGACAACTCACTATAACCGACCAGATATCATTCTACAAGATAAAATAAATAATATTACTTACCTGATAGACATTGCAATCCCCAACACACACAACTTACAGAAGACGATCACTGAAAAAATTAGTAAGTACGCAGAACTTAAAGATGAAGTGACTAGAATCTGGCGACAAGAAAAAGTATATGTGGTTCCTATAGTCCTCTCCACAACAGGCGTCATCCCAAATCATCTCCTCCATAGCCTAAAATTATTACAACTAAAAGAAACCCTCTACATTACTCTTCAAAAAGCAGCTATATTAAATACATGCAGAATAGTTAGGAAATTCATGCAGATAGAAGAAAACGAAATAGGACCTCATCAAATCACATGAACTACACACCACACGCTGCATTTGCTTTGGCTTCGGCCCGTAAATGTAGTGAAAAAAGCCTAAGAGCTGAGAAGTGAAAACACTTTCCGAAAATAATAATAATAATATTCCACAACTATCACACAACGCCATCTAGTCCCAAGCTAAGCAGAGCTTGTGTTATGGGTACTAGACAACTGATAAACATACTTATATATTTCTAAATACATACATATTATAGATAAATTACACCCTAATTACATTTATCTTTTAATACATACATAAAATCTACTAAAACACCAATTCACTTAGTATTTATCAGAATTTAGTGCTTAACATTTTATTTTATATTAACATTTTATTTTATATTTTTCGTTTTATGGTCTAACATTTAAGTTTAGAAGCACTAAACTATGTTAGTTATTCAGTGAATTGTTTTAGTGATAGCAAATCTCGGGATTGCGTGATGAATATTTTCTTAAGAGAGATTCTAAACTGAACTAGTTGTTATCAGCAGCTGCGCCCGCGTTTGGGACAAGAACGTATTACGGGGCTAAAAGGTACACTACCGAAAATAGAGATGTGCTAACGATGTCCAGGCATGGGGCGCAGACTCTGAAGGGGCACAGAAATGACAAAGGAACAAAAGCTAGTTACGGCACTACAAGGTTATCCTATTATGTATATATGTATGTATTGTTATTCCACACTATTACTATTTTTGGGTCGATCCCAAAGGTCCACAATTCTTTTGTTCTCTGTTTCCCAACGGCTTCATGACAAATTATAATATTGTTTTGAATTTGCCTACATGAGTTCCCAACAGGTCCTCGAGATCTTTAAAAAATACAGTTAGTAAAACGATTTCATGTAAGAGAATGAAAAATAATAATCAGAGTTGTCTTGTCGACTGGTTTAAATGCTTGTGATAAAAACTAATGAAATGAGAATGGCCTCTTAATTAGCTTCTATTATGTGATATTTTATAAAAGTACTAGGCTTACATGAGTTCAAACAGGGTGGTTTGTTTTTAAATATAATTATTCTGAGTAGGTTAACTGAAAAGCTTACCAGCAAAAGTACTAGGGTACCATAAGTTCAAGGAAGTATGTATTTAATTGAACACCTACACTAGGCCGGTCTTGGTCTTTTGCTAAATATGACTATTAACAATTATTTACAACTTAAAACAAAAACCACCTTGAACTCATGCTAGCCTAGTACTTTTGCTGGTTAGTAACATTATTTCAGTTTTTAAGCTTATGCCAAGCTTTTGTTGTTGACTGTATCAAACATTCTCATGGACCCGTTGGGAATGAAAATTTTAATATTTTTAAATGTCGCGGACCCGTTGGGAACAAATGTATGAACTTTCAACTTTTGAGAACAATAGACTCATGGACCTGTTGGGAACGACCCCTATTTTTATACCAAATTCCATCCAGATCCATGCCGCCATTGTGAAGTAACAAACATCCGTCCATCTAAACATCCAAACTTTCGCATTTATAATATTAGTTAGAACTTAGAAGTTTAAAGTTAGTGGTTGTCGGCTGTTAGATCTAGCAGTTCTAGCACGCAATCAAGAATTCCCGAGGACTTGCGTGTAGGGGGTTTGTTAACGCAAATTGCATACATATTCATGTTTTCATTGTACTGTAGTGGCATAATACAAAAAGTGTTGCGGCAAACTAGAATCAAAGTCCTGTTTCGCGATGTTAGAGGTTGCCGTGAAAACTGGGGCTATAGCTGACCAAATACAACACCTCGTCCGGTTGGAGGATCCGTATCGAGGATCTATACACCTTGGGCTTCAAACTCACAAAATGCAACTTTTTTTATATGTGTGGTAAAATCATCAAATGAGTCTTTCCGGTTTCCGCCCTGGGTAGAGAAGACGAGACTGTCTAACTAATATTGTCAACTTAAAGTCCACACTGTTACTTTTTTTAAAAATTATCATTCTAACACCAGTTACACAAGTGGTACTTTACAAAACTTATGCCAAACTACAGGACAGTTTTCGGCAGTGTTCACACGACATCTTTGCATAAATACATAACAAAGGTATAAAAGTATAGGACACAGTATATTCTGATGAGGAAAGGCACGATTGCTCTTTGCGTTCCAGAACCACAGTGCCCTGCTTAGACAGTCCTACCAAGCGAACAAAAGTGCTACCTAAATTACGTTCCATTTTAACTTTTCAAATCCAGAACTAGTCAAAAGAAATGTTCGCAACAGACTTATAAAAAGGCACTTCATCATTAACAACCACCAAAATACAGCCACAGCAAAATGAGCTTACTCTAAAAAGCTAAAAATAAAAAAATTTCGCTCGACGCGTTTCGTTGAAAAATCTGCGGGTAACTTTGATTGCGGAGGCGGCGCAGCGTAGACCCGTAGCGGGGTAATTTTGTCCCGTTCCCTAAGAATATAATAAAGTTGTCAATTTGCGTTTCGCCCCTCGCACTTTGGAGCCCCTGAATTAACGTGTGCCTGGTTTGCAACCTCTGAGTTTCACTTACAACTTATGTTTTGAGTTCAACTTGATGGAAATGTTTTAGAAACTTTCGTTGTGTTTCAACAAATTGATACCTATATAAAAAAAAACCGGCCAAGTGCGAGTTGGACTCGCCCATGAAGGGTTCCGTAGCAGCAAGCATAGATTAGACTCTAATCTTAATAATCTCAATATAATTATATCTCTAATCATTAGAGATATAATTATATTGAGATTAGTAAGTAATATACACAAACAATAAAAATAACTTTGTTTTTCATAGTATTTGTATGAATGGCAAAGTTATATTTGCGGTTTTTGAAAATGTACTATATCTCAAAAACTGCTAACTGTATCTCATCCAAACCAATTTTCGTTGGTAGTTTTGGTTGAGGTCTACATTATATATTTATTTTAGTTTTATCATTCTCTTATTTTAGAAGTTACGGGGGGGGGACACACTTTTACCACTTTGGAAGTGTCTCTCGCGCAAACTGTTCAGTTTAGAAAAAAATGATGTTAGTAACCTCAATATCATTTTTAAAGACCTATTCATAGATACCCCACACGTATGGGTTTGGTGAAAAAATTTTTTTTGATTTTCAATTCTAAGTATGGGGGGCACCCCCAAAATTTGTTTTGTTTTGATTTTTGTGTGAAAATCCTAATGCGGTTCACATAATACATCTTTCTACCAAGTTTCAACAGGATAGCTCTTATACTTTCGACAAAAAGTGGCTGTGACATACACGGACAGACAGACAGACATGACGAATCTATAAGGGTTCCGTTTTTGCCATTTGGCTACGGAACCCTAAAAAGGTTTTGTCGATATTTAGTGAGTTTTTTTTATGCACGGTGTATCGAAATTTTGGCAAAATTTGTTACTGGGGATTCTAGACATGATGGGAGAATGGAAGAAGAAAACGTGTTGCGCCGACCCCAAGTAGAATGGGATAAGGGCAGGAAGAAGAAGAAGTTTCTAGACATGATAACAAATGAAACAGACTTCTAAATTACCGGGGTCGCAAGACTGTCTGCTGTGGCCCTAGAAAACTAGTGCATGTGAAAGAACAGGGTAGTTTTTAGTCAGTCAATAGAGGGGCTGATTTGAAGCTACTGAAGGCCTAAAGCTGAAGCTTCATACGATTATTATTGTTATTATTTGTTACCTCGGTCGATTAGGTTTCCTATTCAATGTGACGATTGTATTTGCCCACAACAGCAGTGGAGATAACAGCCTCTTAGAGCTTCAATTTTCTCAACCCCTCGCTTCTGGCCATCATTTATAATACTTAAACAAAATCATTCAAATAAATAACAGACCAGCGTTCCATTAAAATAAATCTACCCGAAATCCAGCAATTTCCTTTTATAAGAAAAGCTATTGAAGGAAATTTCCTTAGTCTAGATAATTTCCAAGATGTGTTGCCCATAAAGTGAAGGGAGGAAACTGAGTTCCGTCCTAATTAAGAATAGGCCACAGCAACCACTTAAAACGTAAGGTGCTGGTAGAATAGAAATCTCCATATTATGTAAATTTCCTGGATTATGTTGTACCTAATTTATTGAGGTACTAATTTTGGGACGATGAAACGTCTCAGTGTTAAATTAATCACCTTTGAAGCTGGTTGGCGAGCTCAAAGACGAAGCAACCATTAAACAAGTTCGTTATGGTTCAACGGTAGTTTCTAAGTGTTAATATGAAAGTCTTGATTGCGAATCGACCTCTTCATTTCCTGTTAAAGTGGTGACTATCTGAGATAATCTTTTTACGGTTAGTACGGCTATCAAATTGTAATCATAACAGCTTGTTATTTCATTAAATTTTAAAGTTAATTGTTGTTGATGATGCATTACAATCCAATACGCATCGCTCAATTAAAATGTAAATATTTAACCTGGTTTTTATTAATGATTTTAAATTAAAATATTTAATATCACCTCATTATTTAAAATGAAATAATATCTCGTTATTAAAATACAGCTGTACCTAATTTTAGAAGAAGTAGAAACTACAATAAGAATCAAAATACACCTGCAAAGTGCAACCTCTGTTCTATTTCATAAATCATTTAAGTTATTCATTGGTTAAAGCACTCGATCTATTAAAACCAACTTCGATTTAATCAAGATAACTTATCATAGAAATCGAATCGAATTATTCCAGTATTTTCCAACAGGAAATGGAATAGTTCCCTAGGTGCGAAGTAGAGGTAATAGATAAACTGCGATATTAATGTCTGGCTGGAATGAATCTAATAGCGGCCATACACCATACTGCCTATCGTACAATCGGCATGACGATCGATTTGATCAAATTGGCAGTTCGTCCATATACACCATACACCATACTGCCTATCGTACAATCGGCATGACGATCGATTTGATCAAACTTCAATTCGGCAGCAGTGATGCCAACTTAGCAACTTTATAGCTAGATCTAGCTATTATTCGGTGACAGACAGCTACAATTTTATAAAACTTGTGGCTTAACTTTTTAGCTACTTTTTTACCGACTTGTTTTATCCCACTAGTGGGAATCAGTTGGTAATACAAGTGAAAGTGAGTTCAATCGATTTTCGACTTTATTGAAATTTATGCAAACACCGGATTTTAATGAAGGAGCAATGTTAGCTAACGAGAATGTGAGAAAAAACAAACTAAATTTTGAATGTCAATAAGGTCGAAAATCGCTTGAACCTGTTTTTTAACTTGCTTAACGATAGCAAGTTAAAAAAAGGTTCAGGCGATTTTCGACCCTCCATTCCATTCCACTCCACTCCACTCCACTCCACTCCATCGCAGTCTGTAAAAAGTGTCGTTACAATTTTTTCCGCCTAGCCCCCTTTCGCAACGCGCCATAAGGAACTTCGTTCCAAAAAATATACGTTTCGAATTGAGAACCTCCTCCTTTTTTTACGTCGGTTAAAAAGTAGCTACCGAATATTAGCTAGATCTAGCTATAAAGTTGCTAAGTTGGTATCACTGCTGCCGATTTGAAGTTTGATCATTCCGATTTGATCAAATCGATTTGATCAAATTGGCATGATCAAATCGATTTGATCAAATCGGCATGATCAAGCCTATTGTTATGCCAATTTGATGGATTCCACGCCCACACACGGTCAAATCTAACTGATCAAATCGGCAGCGTCATGCCGATTGTACGATAGGCAGTATGGTGTATGGCCGCTATAATTGAGAGCGATCGCAAACAATGGCGCGCCAACCGGCTGCGACTACGATTGTGTGCGATTTTTAAATTACAACTAGATAGATGATAGGATAGAAATTGCTTTCGTTCTGGCTCAAAATGTCTTTTTTTTCCAAAATGTCCACCAGTTTCAAATAGGATTTCCCAAAATGTCCCCTTCCCGAAATGTCCCTGTCACAAAATGTAATTACAGCGGCTTTCATGAAAAATATTAAATAATATTTTGCATGTTAAAAACTATCATTGACCAACACATTTTTTTTCTTCTTTAAGTATTAGTATTCCGTAATTTTCAAGGTGAAAGCAATAACTGAAACTAAAATATTAAAAAAAAATGTTGGTTTAATTTGGAGAGAAGTAATAACTTTTGCGCCGAAAGGCCTAAAAGTAGGTACTAAAATAGGCATCGCAAAAAAAAACAGAATTAAATTCAATATCAAAAACTTTTTGATTTATAACAAAATTACGTGACCAAACTGTTACAACTAAAATCGTATCTAAAAAATGTAATCATAAAGTTTCTGACCATCTGTCCGTGACTGTACCGTGTGGGGCCGCCAGACGCGCGTGTTTGTATTGTATTTCATGGCCCGACAATTACCTAACATCACGGGTTTGTTTGTTTGGGATACACTCCCTACAAAAATTTTAATTTCAAGCGTGTTCACTCATACATTTTAATGTTTTATTCTCTCGGTAAACAAATTGGAACGGTTACTTTTATTTATTTATTTATAGCATTTATGACGGAATAATAATTTAATTTTGACCTTTTAACTCATTTAATTAACAATGTTTTTCTTTGTTTTCAGATTTCCAAAGAAGAAGATTGGCGATCCTAAAGGTACCTATTTAATAACTTAATAATATTAAAAAAAACGAATTAAGCACTGTTTTTAAATGAAACATTAAACATGTGTTAATTTCAACGCATTTTATCGATAAAAGGTGTAATAAAACTTTAGATAACTTTTCCAAAAATGGTAACCATGCAATTTACAATTTTATCATCTATCTCGAATTGATTGAGTAGCCATAACTCCAAGGTAATCAAAATGGGCAAAGTGCATTACGTTACAGGTTCTTCTAAGTAGCAATATGAGGTAATATCTTTAAAAGGTTTTTCATTAAAACAGGAAGCTTCGTTTATCACAATTTGTTGGAAAACGCAGCAAACTCTAAGTTATATGATCTTGAACAGTACATTATGTACTAAAGTACAAGCTACATAGCTCATCTACCTTGAAGGTAAATGATCTTTTTTGTGTAGTTTTTTTTTCTGTAGTTGCGTAGAAGAATATTTTCTTTGTAAAAAAAACGTTTTTTTTAGACGTGAATATGGGACAAACCCACCACACTATTCCCAAACCACTGCAACTCCTGAGAGCCAGAATCAACAGTGGCAACCACCAGAAAAGCGCCGAGACAATGAAGCTCGACGTGTCCCGGAGAATGAATTTACCTGTCTTGGATCCTGCACGAAATTAATCTGAAAAGAATAGTGGAGGAGTAGGAAAAAATATGTTTCCACTTCCCTCCATGCAAGCAGGAGACAGAACAAAACAAGGCCAATAGGCACAAAGGGACAATTACAACTGGGAGAAGCCCAGTTGCCTTGCACCACGGGTAAAAATGACTACTAATATTAATGGGTCCTAAATTGTGAGCTGCTAAATTTGATTCCAATAATAGGTATGGCAAAAACGCTTGAACGCACGGAAGTTTGTTCGAGTTTCCACAAGGTCCGTATAATAAACGACTCCAGATGTAGTCTGAATAGTATCCAACATAATATTGCGTTCGTTCTGCCAGAGAATACACTCCCAAAGAATATGATGTGCTGATTGTTCATATTCACAGTCAGGTGACGAACATTGACAAAAAGGCGAGGGAACAAGCTTAAAGGAAAACAATTTACTTTTAAAGTTACCATGTCCCGTGAGAAATTGGGCAACACAGTGATCCACCTCCAGCCACGTCCTAGCCAGCCGCTCACGAACGGATGGGAAGAACTGGTGGAGGTGCCGCCCCTTGTCAGAATTATCCCACCTATTTTGCCATTCGGATAAAAGATCCTCCCAGACGTCGCTCTGGGGTTTGAATAATCTAGATATCTTATCACGGTCACGTTGCGGTAGGAAATCAGCGTCAGTGGTCTCCCGTGCGGAAAAGTACATTGCAGCACGTCGCTGCACTTCAAGATCTACTGGAAGAACACCAGCAAGTACCGGTAAAGCTTCAGTACTGACGGTCCTATACGCTTTACATAAGAATAGACGTGAATAATAGGCAATATTTCTAACTGAATTTAGTTACTATGTTATGTATTAACTAGAATTATAACTTTGTATTTTATGCAAGATCAGGGAAACTAATTAATCAGTAAGTACTTAAGTAGTCATATTTGTGTCCCTCTCACAGAGAGGAGACCTGTGTCCCAGCAGTGGGAACATTTATAGGTTGATGATGATGATGAGTCATATTTGTAATCGAAAAATCAAACCTTTGTCTTAAATATGTCAACTTACTAATATTTAATCTTGCAAGAAATTGTCCAAAGAGTTTATGAACTTAATATAGTTAGTAAACTAAACTAAAATCTACAATCATAACCTAGACCTATAAACTAGGTCGCGGGACTAACGAATTGCCGTGACCATGGAACGTAAAGAGCTAAATTAAAACAATAAAAAAGTTATTTAGATTCATTTATTTTTATTGGTTTTCTTTTATTAATAGTTTTATTAAAAAGTATATAACTATCCAAATAATTACCATAATTAAAGTGCAACTAGACAAAACAGAAACATGTGGTTCTTATAGCTTCCATAAATAAAATCAGAAAAAAAACATATAATACAACAATCTAATGCACTATCCCACTTGAAAACAACTACCTTCCACAAAGTAAGCTCAAAAAACAACAAAAATGTTGTTGAAACGGTACAACAAGCTTAGTTACGTGGTATCGCTATCAAAAACATACGCTCGGACCTACATTATTCATAGGAGCTTCCTCTGGGCTCGCCTCCTTGCTACTTCTGCGAACCTAGTACTTTCAGCCAAAGAATAACATCGTGTGAGTGAAATTTTGTGCTTGTTTTAAGTTTATTTTATTAGTTTTAGTGTTGTTTGGTGATTTTAGGGAAGGTATAGGATAACAGGATTTTAATATTTATTTGTATTTTCCCACGTTTTTATACACTCACTTTTCTTGTTTGTTTGTCGTTCCGGTTGGACTTTTGCAACTCAATTTTGAGGCACTTCCCGATAAGCTAGCAGGCTGAAATTTTGTACACGCTTTGAGTTCTGATGACAATACATGACTAGCTAAGAAACGTCATAACAAATCCAATATGGCGGCCTCCCCAAGATGGCGGACTGGCTGTTTGAAACCCACCCCCATGATATGGGTATCAAATGAAAGGGTTTGCTGTCAGGAATACGAAAAAAATAGTCACGGGACTTAAATCCAATATGGCGGACATCCAAAATGGCAGACAGGCTATTTGAAATGCACCCCTGTGATATGGATATCAAATGAAAGGGTTTGCTATCAGGAGTACGAAAAAAATAGTCACGTGACTTAAATCCAATATGGCGGACGTCCAAGATGGTGGACTGGCTGTTTGAAATCCACCCCCGTGATATGGGTATCAAATGAAAGGGTTTGCTGTCAGGAATACGAAAAAAATAGTCATGTGGCTTATGCTACGCTAGGCTATTAATCCAATATGGCGGACGTCCAAGATGGCGGACAGGCTTTTTTTTTTTTTTTTTTTTTTTGCGTGGTAAAATCATCAAATGAGTCCTCCCACCCCGGGCAGGGCGGGAGGGACTGTCAGACTTGTACTCACTAAAATCCACGGTGTCCTTCAATAGCCCTTTATGTTCCGGGGTCACGGTAATGGTATAAGTCCCGCGACCCCGGCAGGCTTTGGCCCTCTAGAGAGGGGGCCCCGTCATTATGCTGACGCTCTTTGAGGCGCGCGTGGAACACAACGCGCCGTCGACCCGGGCATGGTCCATGGTCGGGCAGCGAGTTGCCCTTTACTCGCCGCCCGCATGCCCGCGCCTACGGTGGCCGGAGATCGTCTGGCGACGTCCGTCGCCGTGGGCGTCCACCACTGCGGGTGGGGCGGAGGGAGGACACTGTCCTCTCTCTCACGCGGCCCGCCTCCTCCTTCGCGAGCATGACTGCTTCGCAGAAGGAGGCGACCGCTTCCCACTCCGTCTCGCCCCGCAGCATGGCCGCGACCAATGCCGGGCGCGAGAGGTCTCCGCCTATCGCCGCCGTGAGGACACGTCGGTGCTCTGCCCAAGCTGGGCAGTCTTGCACCGTATGCTCTACTGTGTCCTCCGGGCGATCTTCGCAGTGGTGACACCCAGGCGTTTCCTCCTTTCTCCTTAGACACAGGTACCTCCCGAAACTTCCGTGTCCGGTGAGGACCTGCGTCATGCGGTAGGTCAGGACGCCGTGACTCCTATCCAGCCACTCCTCAAAGAGGGGTCTTACCGCCGCGGTTGCGGCGTGCCCGATGGCGGACAGGCTTTGAGGCACTTCCCGATAAGCTAGCAGGCTGAAATTTTCAGGGTAGCTTCAAACCCGATGAACAATGATAAAAATAATAAAATAATTAATAGATTTAAAAAATCTAAAAACCCACATGTAAATATATCCCATAAATATATATATTATTTAGGGGATTATTTATGGGATATATTTACATGACATGTATAGATCGTGGGTGTAACTTGCAAAGATACGCCCCCACGTTTTGAGTGGCCCCTCTCTCAGCCCCGTAGGATTATTTTCTTATTTTTAGGACATTTAAAAACGTGGGTTTTTAGATTTTTTAAATCTATTAATTATTTGTTATGATTTTATAAAAAGGTTTATAATGATCCTCCGAACCTAATGAACGAAGTAGTAGAGCGACTTTGGATCTATCAAATGCTGAAACTTTGTAACTTTCGAAAAATTTGTAACCGACTTCTAAAAGTTATTACTGGAAGTCGGTGACTTTGTTTCTTATAACCTTGACTTTTTTGCCACCGACTCCAATAATAACTTGTCATTGAAATTTTTTTTTACCCTTTTTTGAGCGTAAACAATGCATAGATAGATAATTATGTCAGCAATCGCCTTTGATTTGCTCTAGTTGATTTAGGTTTAGGTTAATAAAAAGGGAATTTACAAAAAAAAGCACGACTTTTATGGCCCAACAATAAAATCCACGGGAATATAAAATCGGGATAAAAACTATCCTGTGTTAATCCAGGTTATAAACTATTTGTGAATCAAATTTTATCCAAATCCGTTCAGTGGTTTTTGCGTGAAAGAGTAACAAACAAACTTTCACGTTTATAGTAACAGTAAGATATTACCTAAAAATATATAATTATGTTGGTTATAAAGAATATCTTATCTATCTAAACATCAAAAGTAATCCGGAGATCTTTCACAAGCTTACTGAAAAATTTCCCAGTACACGTTAGCAAGCAACCACACTTCCGGATGGTTGCCTTTTACGGATGAAATATATGCGTGGTTAAACTTTGAAACGCCTTACGGGATTACCAGGGATTACTGGATCCCTTTCTGTAACAAAACTCTAAGGGTGATGGATCTTTTAAATCATTACTAAGTAGAGTGGCGGTTGGGAGTTATCCCTTCGCAACATAGGTTCTGGGTATTATATTCTACGTTCAATTCTTCCTCTGTGCCTAATCGAAATCTATCCAGCCTCTACGTCGCGTCGTGAAAAAAGTAATAGCTAGGCAAACAATGACCTCTGTTTGAAAATATATTTATTTATTTATATTTATATATGTATAAGTACAGTTAGTTATTGTATTTGAAGCGGAATTCTCAGCCGAGTCGTAGGCGAGGGTGTTGAGGAGCCGTGAGTACGAAATCCTAATACTAGGGTCGCTTTTTACACTACCCTAAAAACGTAAATAATATGTAAAAAGAACAATAAAAATAGAACCCAAAAATTACCAGCCCAGTTACAAATTAGTCTGGATTTAATCATCCTAAGTTACAGTAAACGATTACTTCAACATCCACAAGCGTAACTAATGATACCTCTCTTCACTCAGTGTTTTTCTCTCGCTCTTAAACAAAACAAACAAACATTGGAGTCGCCTCATTAACTTTTAGCACAATGAGAACCAACTCTTTTAAATTAAACACTTTTCTCTGTCAACAGGAAACAAAATGTAATTCTTGAATGAAAACTTGCAGAGACCCAAAGGCGTCGAATTGAAACGAATTAAAAGATCTTAGGCAGCTTTAAAAGCTTGTGGGTTCACGTTAAAGTAAACTACGTATATTTTTGTTTACGCCTTACCTGTTTTCAGGTTTCAACCCACATTTAATTGCTATTGCACTGACCATATTATATGACACCAATAAAAGCGGGCAATGAAGAAAAAGTTTCATTCATGTGTAACATTTTAATGATAAACATATACCTAGATAATATATTGCTATTATCCCCACCATTGATCAAGTAGTTCACCTATCGAAGACCTATCTTTGCGCTACATTACTGCTTGCGTCAATCACTTCGTTAAGGCCTGACATTCGTTCAACTTGTCCATCATTTGTCACTTTCTCTTCATATGCAGATTTATGTATGTGTCTGTGTATAGGTCTGTTATTATTATCAAAATGAACCAGTATTTATACTTATGTTTTAAATGCGAAAGTAACAGCTATAGGGTCTGTCAGTCTGTCTGTAACCTTTTTACGCCTTCACAGAAGAATGTATTTTATTATGATTCAAGTACCGCAGGTTTCCGTTTGACCACTATCGTTAGCGATTATGTGGTCGACCGTAAAGACGGTGAAGTACTATTTTGTTGAAATACCCATGTTTATAAATACAAAATATTGATACTCATAAAACATTGTAAAAGTACACATTGTGTGAAGTTCTCTGACCCCTACGATAGTCATGACTCTGTTGCAAAAGCCAATTTATCCTTCCCTAATAAAATTACATATCTGTTTTTTATGGCAAATGAAACATCCAAAGGAAAACTTCAACTTTTAGTACCTATATATTTTATACTGCACTGGTAGACCATTACCTAAGATAGGTCATTGGTAGAACATTTAATCCCGGTAGTACATTCCCATGGGATAACTTTTGACCTTCAACTGGGTACAGGCGGGAGTAAAAGCTAGTATTCTATGGATCGTTAGCCGATACTAAAAACAAATGAACTGCTGACTCATTTGGGTTTTACCTGAGATCACGCATGCGGATTATCGGTGCGCGGTGTTAGTGTTATAATAATTTAGTTAGGTTTAATACTTTCTAATGAATATTAATAGTTGGCAATATTTTAGTAGCATAATCTGCTTATAATCACCCGACTACAGTATGCGTAGCATGGACACCGTATAAAGAAATATTGTCTACCGAAAATGAAACAATAACAGTCTGTAGAAAGATTTCTGTCGTCTTCTAAGCAAAGCGATGTTTAAAGAATAGGAAAGAAATGTTTATGGGCCAAAAAAAATTCGAATCCATCAATAAATGGTTATCTATGGTCGAATCATGTAGGAATAACCATAAAGTAACTGTCTATTTTTGGTACAATAACCATAGCCACCAAAGCATTGGTCATATACTACGTGTGCTGGGACCCGGGCATACGCCACCTCTTTACCCAGCGTCGGGCACCCGTATTCCGGCAGTCACACTATATTTTAATGTTTAGTTGTAAGTTTTCTTTTAAATATTTGCTTTCTTGTGTGTACTTATGGAATGTGTCAATAAATGTTTTAAGCTATTGCATAGCTTTTATCGCGGGCTCTGAGCGCGGCGACCGAATCAAGAAATTCCGTAACGAAAATATTTAACGAAAATAACTTAATACCGCGTTTCGTCTAATGTCGTTTCAGTTCGAGAGACTTCGGCAATCATAAAAATTTCCGTCATAAAGACAATTTACTTTTTCTTACTGATTCTAAACGGCCAGCTACAAAAGGTTTTCACAGTGAAACCTACTTATAAAATTCTCATGCAACAAAGCAGACTGGCGCAGTGGAAGCGTGCTGGGCCCATAACCTGTTCAAAATTTTGACCCAGTTTGTGAGACCTGGGAATCCTGTATACATAAAGATTAAAGACCCACTTATATCTTCATTACAATTTATTTTTCTTTATTACAGTAGTGCACCACAAACATTTTAAATAAATGATATTCTCGTTAAATATTCGCGGTAGGCGATTTTTTTTTTAAACTATGCAATAGTTTTACCGCGGCAGTCTCCGAGTGCCACACGTATTTTTTTCTTTCTTTGTGAGAGAGAGTGGGCTGCAATTCACCATGTTGGCCAGAGCGACTTGGTAGATGGAATAAAGGACCTGATTTAAAATATAATGTATTCAGAAGGTTCCGTTTCGGAAATAGAAGCGTGTGGGTGGATATGACGTGGGTACCTACATTGTGTGATTCGTCATTTATTGTAGAAACGGTGACGTCTGTTTATATAAACTCTCGTTACATGAAAAACGTTTTAAACCGACTTCAAAAAGGTGGAGGTTCTCAATTCGGGTGTTATTATTTTATTTTTTATGTTTACTCGTGCAACCGATATGAAAAATGATGTACGTAACAAAATAATTGTTGAAAAGGGTATCAAAATAGACCCATGGAAATCGGACATTGTACAAAGTACGACCGGTTTTTGAAAAATCAACAAAAACCTAAAAAAATTATCAACATCATCTACAGAATCTACACCGATTAGTCAGGGGTCCGATGAAAGAAAAAGTCCAAATGAAAAAAACTAAACATGACGTAGGTAGATAGTACTCTGAACTATCTTCATAATATTTTTCCTATCACTAAGTTCTTTAACTCAAAACTACAACCATATTTTATCCGTTTACCATGTGCTAGAATTGCCATGACGTCTGCAAATGGATTACTTTCCTTCGTGGGAATAAAAGAAAGTGTTTTCGCCACTTTTTGTCGCAAACAAACGTGCATTGTGGAGTTGTCGTGATCTATGGATGGGCTTGACTCTTTATGGGTAGACGATTGCTGAGAAAAAAAAGACCTTATTCTTTTTTTTTACATGGTAAAATCATCAAATCAGTCCTCCCACCCAGGACAGGGCAGGAGGGACTGTCAGACTTGTACTGACTAAAATCCACGGTGTCCTACAATAGCCCTTTACGTTCCGGAGCCACGGTTACCAGATGAAACCCGCGACCCCGGCAGGCTTTGCCCCGGCAGGGGGCCCCGTCAGATTGCTGACAGCTCTTTGAGGTGCGCGTGCCGTGGAACATAACGCGCCGTCGACCCGGGTATGGTCCATGATCGAGCGGCAAGTCACCCATAACTCACCGCCCGCATGCCCGCGCCTACGGTGACCCGAGATCGTCTTGCAACGTCCGTTGCCATCATGGGCGTCTCCCGCGGCGGCTGGGTCGTGAGGTGGACGCTGTCCTCCCTCACGCGTTCCGCCTCCTCCTTTGCTAGCATGACTGCTTCGCAGAAGGAGGCGACCAAAAAGGCGACGAAAAAGGGGATTTAATTTAACCTAACATTATCTGTAACATAACGTTATTAGTATAGATTTATAGAACTGTTATAAATTTTCTGCAGGAGGCTTAACTCCCGCTGCTACACATAAGGGATGAACGATGCACGTTATCTGCATGATATCGAATACCATAATAAACATCAGATTAATCGAGAAAGCAGAAACCGCAACTTCACATAATTGATTCGATAAATATATTAGATTATTCAAAGCAAATTGCTAACATCAGGGGTTTAGAGGGTGTTTCATTTTGGTTCGGGTCGGCAATTTTAATTCGGCTGTATTTTTTTATTTGCAAAAAGCCTGTAAAAGCAAAAATTTGGATTGAATTAGGCTCAATTTTGTTGGGCATCATATTAAGGTCTCGACCTTTTTCCCGAACATTTAGTAATGGCCCAAGAGTCAGCCATCCAGTCTTACCTAGACTTCCTAGTACTAACTGAGTTGTGATGTGACTGACAGACACTAGGCAGTCACTCCTGTAAAATACTGGTATTCAACTGCATCCATTTAGACTGGAAGCCGGTCGTCTTCCAGTCTACAAAGGACAACAGAGTTTACAAAGGTTACGCCGATGATGATTCGACTATCATTCAGCTCGTGCTGAACAACAAGCTCTCTTCTACCACAGCTATCACTAACTCATTTTAGGAAAAGATCTACACGTCATACGTAATATTATTATTTAATATTATTATTCGGCTTGCCGCTATGCTGTGCCGACTCATACCGACCCGAACATACACATGTGTATCATCTCCAAGCTCACATAAATCTAATAAGATTGAGATAGGTAACTTTGCTTCAGTAACATGCAAATCAGTCATGTCTTACCCCCATATAAGCGAACGGATTCAAATGTTATCACTTATCAAGAAGAGTTATCGTGAGTTGAGCTTTTGGTGTGCATAAGGTTAGTATTATTTAGCGTTATGTGAGTTGAAAGATTATATGGGGAGAATTTTTATGTTTTAGGTATCGTAGGAATTGTGAGTGCGTTTGTGAACCCTATTTTGTTAAACTTATAGGGCATCGGACATCGCGAGGCAAATTCCGGCTATCGTAAGCATCAGCTTGCGGACGGTGGGTAATGGGTAGCTCGCCGTGTGACTAAGGACAAGGCCCGAGTCGATGACGAGTCGTCTTCAACGTGTTCCGCCGTCGTTCCCCAAGGAAACTAACGAGGCCTCAATTGGACCAGAAGCCTAACATAAAGCGGGTGAAACCGCAGGCAGAAGCTAGTTCTCAATAAATAAAAAATCAAATCTCATACATATTCTGTTGTTATTATGTCTTAATTTATTTGTTTGTTGGGTTACCTATATGTCACTCCAATCTATTATCTGTCTGGAACCTACTAATTTTCATTTCTATCTTAAAATTGCGAAGGCTCTGTACTTGAAACCATACCACTCTTCATCCTTAATATCATCATAATGAAAACGTAACCATAACGTTTTATAACCTACCGTTTTATCTATTAATCAAATCTTCTTCGTAAGTAATTTATTATTCTCACACGTAGGTCTAATAATTGTTTTATGGACCTTTGGGCTTGGTAATAAAGATAGTTTGCTAGTCCAATAGAAGCTTTGTGGCAGGGTTTATTCGTGGATGGGTGACCACTTCATAGGTGGATGGGTTTAATGTAATGGGTTAAATGTAACGTCTCAATTTACCCCAGAAGCAAAGATGAATCTAAACAAGTTACTCATTTGAAAAAGTATGTGTTTTTTTAAACAAGCCTGTATTGTTAAAAAAAAATACTTACGATATGCAAAATACTCGTCCGTCGAGTTCCTATGGCCGTCTTCCAGCTCCATCATCAGATCAGCTCCATGTCATAATATTGCATTGTCATGCGATATAAATATAGAGTCAGGGTGGCTAATTCCGTCATAACCGTCCGGCGTAACCGTCTACTTGAAAATTATGCTCGAAACAGTCGAATTGCAGTGTTTGTAGTGGTGTCGGTAAAACAGTTCTAGTTTTAACTTCAAATAAAAATTCCGTAGATGGCGTTAGTCGCTATACAATAGACGATATTTCAAAAAGACGGTTACGCCCCATATGACGGAATTAGCCACCCTGCATAATTTCAACTCAACCGGAAACCGGGAAGTGGATCTTAACTTGCAAGATTTTATTACAGACAACTTGACAGGTGAAACTAAATCATCATCATCAGCCGGAAGACGTCCACTGCTGAACATAGGCCTCCCCTTAGACCGCCACGCCGAACGACAATTCGCCACTTGCATCCATCGGTAGCCCGCGACCCTCACGATGTCGTCGGTCCGTGGTTGGAACTCCTGCGCACCGGAGGAACACAGTAACCAACTATTTGTTACACCCTCTAAGTACATGTTTGACCATTTATTAGAAAAATGTATAGAATTTAACAAGATTAAATAATCTAACCAACGCTCAAACAACGCGTCGATTCGCTTTATGAAAGTTCCGCAGTAGTTTATGCGTAATTTATAGAAGTTATAAAAGCAGTTAATTACAGAAAATAACCTAATTAGCTAGAGGAAACGTGTAAGTGGGCCAATTTCCTTAACTCTCCACTGGACGTGGTGAGGGCATCAATTAGTGATTTCAACAAGTTCTCATTCTGATTTCCTCCTTTTTCACAATTACAAATGATTATGGCATAAAAAACAGCTGTTCTATTTCAGCGCTCATAATAGTATCTATACTTTATATTGTAAAGCTAAAAAGTTTGTTTAATTGAACACGCTAATCTCTCTAAAATATTTTTGTAAAGCCCATGTATCGAGAGAGGCCTGTAGGCTATATTACATCCCGACGTCGGACGTCGGCAGACGATCTCCGGCCACCGTAGGCGCGGGCATGCGGGCGGCGAGTAAAGGGCAACTCGACACCCGACCATGGACCATGCCCGGGTCGACGGCGCGTTGTGTTCCACGCGCGCCTCAAAGAGTGTCAGCATGATGACGGGGCCCCCCTCTAGACTGCCAAAGCCTGCCGGGGTCGCGGGACTTATCTCATTACCGTGACCCCGGAACACAAAGGGCTATTGAAGGACACTGTGGATTTTAGTCAGTTCGAGTCTGACAGTCCCTCCCGCCCGGCCCGGGGTGGGAGGACTCATTTGATGATTTTACCACGCTAAAAAAAAAAACAAAAAAAGCAGCGGCGGGTAAAACCGCTAGTGAAATATAATAAAAAACGAATTAGTCTCCAAAATGGTAAGTACCATTTTTCATGGTTATTAATATTAATTCTATGGACATGTTACTAAGAGTACCTAAACTAGTATTATAACTAGTACAGACGCCAGCAGGTCAACCTACACGAATCTGTCAATTTTTACCAATCGAACATTAACCTTCCATCATTGTGATAAGGTTAAAAATAATTAAAGAAATTTGACAGATTGAGATAGGTTGATGTGCTGGCGTGTCGTCTGTTCTAAGAGTAACTAACTAGTACCTTAGATTAAAAAATGTCCAGATTCCGTGTTCGAAACAAAACGGAACGTTTTAAGTGAAGCCACTTTACTATAAATGTGTGAGTGATCGCCACGCTCGGGAGTGTATTACGTATGGGATTTGCGTTTGTGTGCAATGTGCGAGTAATACCAGTTGCGGAGATTTACCCTTTAAATGTGGGAGATTTTCATTATTTTACATTCAGCGTAAAATATATCATCAACAGTAATGACATGTTTTTAGGGTTCCGTAGCCAAATGGCAAAAACGGAACCCTTATAGATTCGTCATGTCTGTCTGTCTGTCTGTCCGTGTATGTCACAGCCACTTTTTGTCGAAAGTATAAGAGCTATCCTGTTGAAACTTGGTAGAAAGATGTATTATGTGAACCGCATTAGGATTTTCACACAAAAATCAAAACAAAACAAATTTTGGGGGTGCCCCCCATACTTAGAATTGAAACTCAAAAAAAAAATTTTTCACCAAACCCATACGTGTGGGGTATCTATGAATAGGTCTTTAAAAATGATATTGAGGTTACTAACATCATTTTTTTCTAAACTGAACAGTTTGCGCGAGAGACACTTCCAAAGTGGTAAAAAGTGTCCCCCCCCCCCCCCGTAACTTCTAAAATAAGAGAATGATAAAACTAAAAAAAAAATATAATGTAGACCTCAACCAAAACTACCAACAAAAATTGGTTTGGATGAGATACAGTTAGCAGTTTTTGAGATATAGTACATTTTCAAAAACCGCAAATATAACTTTGCCATTCATACAAATACTATTGTTAGGTATGTTATATTGTTTGTGTATATTACTTACTAATCTCAATATAATTATATCTCTAATCTATGCTTGCTGCTACGGAACCCTTCATGGGCGAGTCCAACTCGCACTTGGCCGGTTTTTTATCACTACGATTGATGAGTTTTAACGTTATTTCTTGAATTTGTCACATGTGCGACTTTATCGCTTAGCAACAAATTCAGTGATTCATTTTTATGTTATAGATTATCATGTTAGGATTTTTTGCAATAAGTGCTGGTATTGGTAAGTTAATTAATTGTTTGTAAAATGTATCTTATTATGATATAGGTAGTCATCAGAAGTAGCCCAAACTGTAATCTGTCTGAGTCTGACCGAGTGACCGAATCTGACTGTGTCTAGCCGTGTCTTACCGAGTTTGACAGAATCTGACCGTGTCTAGCCGTGTCTTACCGAGTCTGACCGAGTCTGACCGAGTCTGACCGAGTCTTACCGAGTCTTACCGATTCTGACCGAGTCTGACCAAGTCTGACCGAGTCTGACCGAGTCAGACCGAGTCTGACCGAGTTCAACCGAGTCTTACCGATTCTGACCGAGTCTGACCGAGTCTGACCGAGTCCGACCGAGTCCGACCGAGTCTGACCGAGTCTTACCGATTCTGACCGAGTCTGACCGATTCTGACCAAGTTTGACCGAGTTTGACCGAGTCTGACCAAGTCTGACCGAGTCTGACCGATTCTGACAGAGACTGACCGAGTCTGACCGAATCTGACCGAGTCTGACAGAATACGACCGAGTCTGATAGAGTCTGACCGAGTTTGTCGGAGTCTGACCGAGTTTGTCGGAGTCTGACCGAGTCTAACCGAGTCTGACTGAGTCTCACCGAGTCTGACTCTGTATTTGACCCTGAGTTTGACTTTAAGTATGACTCTTAATCTGACTCTAGAGTTCTTATTGAGTGTAACTGAGTCTTTGAGATAATGGACAAAGCGTTCTGAATTCAGTAATTGAGTCAACGCGGTTAACACTTATAAAAACAATCATTGTTTAATAGTTCACCCAATAAATCACCCATAAGGAGTTGTAGAGTGCGTGAGTTAGGCCCTAAGTGATTTCTTCAGAAAATTGTTCAGGGTGCTTAGAGAGTTAACACACTAAAAGTCCTGACATCTAGGGGGTGAGGCGGGGTGAGGGGAGGGGGTTAAAGTTCCAATTTTTTAGTTTTTCGCTAATAACTTTTAAACGGTGCGTCATGGACATAAGAAGTCTTCTACGCAATGAAAGCTTATAAAATGATGTACAACTTTTATCTTATACACTTTTTCACATTCCCACCTATTTTCGAACTACACATTCCGGAAAAGTGAAAATTTTCGAAAAAACTACTTTTATGAATCTCTACCTGTTGCCTGCTACTTTGTTTGCGTTATTTCGGGACAAAAGTAGCCTAAAAATCCAAATCTTTAATCATAACGAATTTCATCCAAATCGGTTCAGCCGTTGAGTAATGAAAACTTGTATCTTTGATACATATTATCTTTTATATTTTAATTCGTTTAGGCTGTGAGGGTCCTGACAATGGTTCTTTTTCCAAGGCTCCCTCATCCTCAGTAAATGATACTTGCTGAAGAGGTTCTACGTCGTCTTCATCATCGTCAACGTCAACAGACACGCCGTTGAGGCAATTCCCTTGGCAGTGGAGGCAGGCCGCGGAACAGTTCAACATTGCTTTCCGACATCCACATTTTCTACTACCACAATCCTTCGTGCAGCGGCAAAATATTGTTTTTAGTAGTATCTCTGGTGCTGGCGAATCTTCGGTTGTTATTGGCACCAGGCTGACCCCTTCATGTTTCCTTTTCTTGAGGAGGCAGCTCATTTCCGAGCCACAGCTGCACTTGGTGGTAAGTGCGCCGCGAATGCTGTTTAGCTGCGTTTTCAGTTGGTGGGAGGGAGCTGAAATCAGGCTTAATATTTGCCAATAATTTAACTGACAATCGGTGCTTCCCTCCATGTAGTTAAAAATCTCCTCCATAGCTTCTGTGATATGGCTGTCTCTAGGGATTTCAGCTTTCGGACTTGGGAAATCGATGGGCTTTACAAAAGTGTGGTAGCAGTCTTTGTGATATACTGCCCCCTCAGCAACAAGATCGTTAATGGACGCCAAGCAACCAAAAACTGCGTCACCTCAAGAATCCTTCCTCATAGAACATGCTTCCCTGATACGATACTGAATAGAAAGAGTTTCAACTGAATGTACTATTCTTCTTCTGCTCAAAGGCGTTCTGGTTATTTATTATGTGCGCATAATAAATAATTAGTCATGAAGTCGAATCGGGGAGCTGAAGACCTGAGCTGAGACGGGCCTGCCTCTTCTTGAGATGTAGATGCATTTTCTTACATCTTTTTTAATTGTATCGGCTCGAGTGTAGTTTTTAGGACAATTAGTTTGGATTAAAACGGATGTCAAGGCGCGGAAAATTTGGTGCTTATCATCGTTCCGATCTTTACTAGCTTTGATAAGGCCGAGTATTCCTTTTTGTTTCACCTCAGAAACATCCTTACTCCCTTTAACGATGTCCTTATCACACACAGGACACTTATAATTATTAGCACTCATGATGGATAATCCAATTGCGTAACTAATGACGATTACAAAGCAAAGAACTGTTCTGGCTGCTCCCCTGCGTTACCGGGTAGGCTACCTTGCCAAAGAAGTTGAAATCATAAACGACAACAATAACATAAGCCCGAAGGCATGGATGATTATGGGAGTTTTAGCCAGTGAGATCTCGTTTTCTACGGTAGGAAATATGGAATAAAATGTGACGACCTGCTTCTGCTCCATTACCACTGCTGGAAAACGAGATCTCAAACTGTTACCGCCTTCACCGCTTGGAGGTACTCCCAGCTTATGTTACCAATAAAATACCTAATTTATATACTAGCTCATATTTAACATTCGGTAATGCTTGTTACATCACACTAAATGAACTCCATTTCACTTTCTTCGGAGCACGATACTCGAACACTGGTGAAAATTTGGAAAAAGTGTATAAGACAAGATTAGATAAAAGTTTTGATATCCCAACGGCGGCTGTACAGATTTGGATAAAATTTAGTAAATTGATATAGTAGGAGTTGATTTAAGATATAAGATACTTTTTATCCCCAAATAACGTGAAGGAAGTAGTATACAAAAGGTAGTGTTCAATTCAAGTAGTTTTTTTTTTCAATTTTCACTTTTCCGGAATGTGTAGTTTGAAAATAGGTAGGAATGTGAAAAAGTGTATAAGATAAAAGTTGTACATCATTTTATAAGCTTTCATTGCGTAGAAGACGTCTTATGTCCATGATGCACCGTTTAAAAGATATTAGCGAAAAACTGAAAAATGGGAACTTTAACCCCCTCCCCTCACCCCGCCTCACCCCCTAGATGTCAGGACTTTTAGTATGTTTACTCTCTAAGCACCCTGAACAATGGGTTTAGCCGTCCTTCCATAGGCAAACTGCCCCCGATAGGATAACCTATATCGTAACCTGTGTTATATTGTAGAGGGTACTAATAGTAGTTCATCGAATAGATATTAGCTCTATATTTTAGTTAATTGAGGAGCTATTTGAAAAAAAGTGTCCGGAGACGATTTTTTTTCAAAGTGATATATCTTTGTTGATTTTAAAGATAGAAAAATAAAACAAATTCCAGTGTTTATGGTACATTTTACAGTTTATTTATATTAATTTCGATGAGCCTAGCTTGAATAAAAATATTTAAAACATGCAAATTAATTATTTTTTTATTGATTTCTGTCAGATCAAATTAAATTACCACTTTGAAAAAAATATATAATAATTGTCTATACCTTGCCTAACAGCATGCCAAGTTTCATTCAAATCCATAAGGTGCAACATGTTGAATAAAAATAATGAAAGTAAGTGGACCACCTTATGACTACTTTGTTGACCCTTTTAACTTTAATTTAATTAGATAAATTCAACTTTAAAATGAATTAAACCTTAATAGTTAACAAAAAACTGTACATAAAACCCTCTAAATTAAACTATTAAATAGCATCGAAAAATTCATCCTCAACGTTGTCAGCTGGTAATGTGCCCAAGAGACTGGCGGCGTTGCCTCTTTGTATGGCTAAGCTTAGCCTTTATTAAATACCAATAGTACTTAATTAAATTGTAAGATATCACGTCGTTCTGTTTCTATATTTCTATGAGAAGGTCTTGGGCGTGGGTCGTCAGTAGCCGGTGATTTAGCATACGGAATTAATCGACATTTATGACACAGAACATATCCAACTTTAAGCAGCTTCATTTGAGGAACGTTGTATTTACACACTAACTAATTCATCTTCGGTTTGCAATGTTTTCTTTCCTTTTCCAATCTTCCGCAATATGAAACCACAATTATTACACTTCCCAGACATAGTCGATGTATTTTTAGGTCAAACATAATACGTCACTTAATTAGGAATTTGTAAAAATTGCGCAAATAATAACAGAAAAAGCGTACCACGACTATGCACTGTGATCATGTAGGAACATGAACGCGCGGGTACTTTGATAATCTAGTCACCATAAAGGTGGACGCACACTTATCCGAGCCCAATGCGTGTAAGGAGTCGAACGAAACGAATTTTAGAATTCTGTATATGAAATCTCATGAAACCTCGCACACTTATCCGTGCCGAGTCGTCCAAATCGAACGAAACGAATTTTAGATTTCATAATTACAGAATTCTAAAATTCGTTTCGTTCGACGCGTTCGGCTCGGATAAATGTGCGTTCACCTTAAAAGCAGATCGACAAAATATTGTAATGGGCTAGTGACACCACCAGCTATTAATGTACTTTTTATATATGGTAAAAACGCTGCTTTGTTAAAGATTATTAAAATCTAATACAATTTGAAAGCGTCAACAAAGTGGTCATAAGGTGGTCCACTTACTTTCATTATTTTTATTCAACATGTTGCACCTTATGGATTTGAATGAAACTTGGCATGCTGTTAGGCAAGGTATAGACAATTATTATATATTTTTTTCAAAGTGGTAATTTAATTTGATCTGACAGAAATCAATAAAAAAATAATTTATTTGCATTTTTTAAATATTTTTATTCAAGCTAGGCTCATCGAAATTAATATAAATAAACTGTAAAATGTACCATAAACACTGGAATTTGTTTTATTTTTCTATCTTTAAAATCAACAAAGATATATCACTTTGAAAAAAAATCGTCTCCGGACACTTTTTTTCAAATAGCTCCTCAATTAACTAAAATATAGAGCTAATATCTATTCGATGAACTACTATTAGTACCCTCTACAATATAACACAGGTTACGATATAGGTTCCTATCGGGGGCAGTTTGCCTATGGAAGGACGGCTAAACCCTTTCCGAAGTAATTGCTTAGGGCCTTGCTCACGCACTCTACAATCTCTTGGTTGGATGGACTATAAGTAAATAAAACTCTTTTTTCATAACCCATTTCTTTTTTTTAAGTATTTAAAGTTTAAATAATGGGTTAAAAAAATTATACCCATGGCAACACCCTACAGTTATGGCGTCACAGTGTTGTCAAATTATTCACTTTTTTGTTTACATATTAAAATGCGGTAACAAATAAATACATACTGAAATTGAATTCTAACTTAATGAAATGAAATATTATGGCATATTTCTTTTTTTGGAGTGTAATTAGAAACCATTTCACAGCACAAACATTCATTTTAAAATATCACAACAGGGGCTCGTTACGTAGTTTACGCGGAGAACGTTCATATGCGACTGACGTATGGATCGACCGACGCGGGACATTTATCCCCCGTGTTTTTGGCTTCAATTCTCAGTGGCTTACTATCAATCTGGACATTTTATAATCTAAGACTAGTACTATGTTGGAATAGATTTGTAATCGCCAGTAACTAACCCACAAAATATAACCTAGCCTAGCAGATAACAAAATATGTATTAGTTCAAGCACTGGTATTTGACAATAGACAACACAAACTGACCATTGACCTGACCATTTTCGTAGCACCATTCCATTCCTTCTCTCGTTCAAATTAAGAGACTGTCCTTTTTAGTGTCATATCAATGAACTAGAAGAGCTCTCATGCAGATGCGGGATCATATTGCATAACAGCAGGATATGCTAATAATTGGCTAAATGGCTAAGAGTATAATAATTGGCTAAGACTTCAAAATTGGCTAAATGCCTCGTCAAATATGACTAAGGGTCTGTTTAAAAATAGTTATGTTGTTTACTCAAGTAGTTTCGTTAGTGACGGCAGCTGGGAACAAATTGTGGACCACGTTGCATGCATTATTATGCAGAAATATACAGAGTGAAGTGTGCTCCAAGCGAAGGAGGTTATTCATAGTGAATTTAATACTGGCAGAAATATTAAAATCGTATCTTTATTTCTCTATCTCTTCTTCAACTTTTAGTCACCCAATGCTGAATGCAGTAAGTCTTTTCCAAATCTTACCACTTCTAAAATTGTTTCGTGTTTCTAGTATGTCCTGATAAGTGATAGGTGGTAAATGAACACCCCGAACTTTCTGCGTAAAAGTTCTATTTTGCTGCAAAATCTAAAGACCAATTTGATTTCGAAATTGCCAAAGTGCCAAAGAATCGCTTTAACATCCTCTGACTGTTCAAATAGGGCCTCCCCCATGCGTCACGTTGAGAAACCTGTGCGTCTCTCATGTAAGAAACTTCAGGGACCTTAGCTTGGTTCTCAGTTCAACTTCTGGAAGGCATAGTTCCTTTTCTTGTTTTAAATATTTATGTATAAAGGACGTTGGGCATCTTACATGGAAACGTTACCCATAACAGAACACAGACTGAACAGAAATACAGCTGAATGTATAATAAGTATTGATGTAAATAGTTCTCATTTAATATGACGTTAAACTGTGAGCATTCCGCGTGTGAAAGAATTTTTCCCACGTTTTTATACACTCACTTTTCTTGTTTGTTTGTTTGTTTGTTTGTCGTTCCGGTTGGACTTTTGCAACTCAATTTTGAGGCACTTCCCGATAAGCTAGCAGGCTGAAATTTTGCACACGCTCTGAGTTCTGATGACAATGCATGACTAGCTAAGAAACGTCATAACAAATCCAATATGGCGGCCTCCCCAAGATGGCGGACTGGCTGTTTGAAATCTACCCCTATGATAAGGGTATCAAATGAAAGGGTTTGCTGTCAGAAGTACGAAAAAATAGTCACGTGACTTAAATCCAATATGGCGGACGTCCAAGATGGCAGACAGGCTATTAGAAATGCACCCCTAAGATATGGATATCAAATGAAAGGGTTTGCTGTCAGGAATACGAAAAAAATAGTCGCGTGACTTAAATCCAATATGGCGGACGTCCAAGATGGCAGACAGGCTATTTGAAATGCACCCCTAAGATATGGATATCAAATGAAAGGGTTGGCTGTCAGGAGTACGAAAAAAATAGTCACGAGACTTAAATCCAATATGGCGGACGTCCAAGATGGCAGACTGGCTGTTTGAAATCCACCCCCATGATATGGGTATCAAATGAAAGGGTTTGCTGTCAGGAATCCGAAAAATATAGTCATGTGACTTAAATCCAATATGGCGGACGTCCAAGATGGCGGACAGGCTTTGAGGCACTTCCCGATAAGCTAGCAGGCGGAAATTTTCAGGGTAGCTTCAAACCCGATGAACAAAGATAAAAATAATAAAATAATTAATAGATTTAAAAAAATCTAAAAACCCACGTTTTTATTAAATGTCCTAAAAATAAGAAAATAACCCTACGGGGCTGAGAGAGGGGCCACTCAAAACGTGGGGGCGTATCTTTGCAAGTTACACCCACGATCTATTACACGTCATGTAAATATATCCCATAAATAATCCCTTAAATTATATACGCCCCCACGTTTAGAGTGGCCCCTCTCTCAGCCCCGTAGGGTTATTTTCTTATTTTTAGGACATTTAATAAAAACGTGGGTTTTTAGATTTTTTTAAATCTATTAATTTTGTCGTATTAACTTCACATACAACCCAAAAATCATCATATTTCTATCATATTTCTCACCAATAAACTACCCGGCTGCACAACTTCCATAGTACTGTGTAGTGCAGCGCTCCTGGCTCATACGCTGCCATCCACCCGTATTTATAGCGCCATAAAATGATAAGTTTAGCGCCTCTGTCGGGCACACACCTAATACATGTAAATACGTGTATGTAAACTCATTACTATAGAGTATAGAGTTTATATTATTATGAGAGTGCGAAATTGAAACTTGAGACTGAGAGAAAACTGTTGAAAATGTTGATTAAAGTGTTTTGTTATTAGCGGACTTTGTTTTGCAGCTATTTGTTTGTAAGTTGATTTGATTGCAGGATAACTTGGAAATTTGCTCAGTGATTCTTTTGTTATTGCCTTAAAGACTTTGATAAGTACTCTGGCCGGCCTGGTAACGTGTCTTTATGGACTCTACACATTAATGCCAGCAGACATGTTGATAGCATGACAACTCAACGCGTTAGAAAATTGCGAATATGCCTAAGGGTTGTGATGTGTGGTATCCAAAAGGTGACAGAACTAGGCTTTTAAATCACAGTTTAGGTTTTACTAACGACCTGCGAAGGTTGGCAAACCAAGAGTGATTACTTCACTCTTTGTTTATCCTCTCCGTTCTTGACTAATCGAGATCAAACTTAGCATAAACTCCCTATTCATAAAGTACAATCGTCTCACAAAACCATTAATTTACAAAACAAAGCGCAAATTCCCGATTCAGATGCGGTGCAAAGATGCAAATAAGCCTTTATTCCGAGTGTTTCCGAACGATTGGCTTCGTCCCCCGAGCGGCGCCGACGCCAAACTTCTCTTGCGGAAATTAAAAATACCATCTGTTCAACGATCAGAGTGTTGCCATGATAAATATTGAAATATTATCGTTTCTTCCGAATTCAAATTCAATAAAAAGGTCACAACGATTGATGGAATGCTTCGAAAGAGTTTGCGATAAATTAAATTACGTAGCTTCCAATAAATTGAAAGAGATTTGGAATTCCATGATAAATGTACGATACAAATTGTTATAAAAGGTTGTATTGTTATTTCACGTGTTCATGAGAAAAAGGTTTAGTTATTCTGGTAATTTCCATTTCATTTGAAATTACAGGTGGTAGTTTAAAATGAAATGCAAATATCCTTTTTATTACAAATGAATGTAAGCTTAATTGCTAAACTTCGCCTTTGCTTTAAAAGTCAGTACGAGAAATGTTTGCCCATTGCCCTTTCCATACCTACCGAAAATCTGAAACCTGGGCTATTTCCTACTAAAATTAATTTTAATTATCACTAACTTATGTTATCACCAAACATATAAGTTACAGGTAGAAAAATATACGAAGTTGCTCATATGGCAGTAAACAATAAAACAAGTTAGTCATTTAAAAAACTATGCTCTTTTTATTAAAAGCAAGCTTTTTTACTAATATTTACGGTAGACAAAGCACTCGTCAAGACGAATAACGAAACGAGTCTAAACTCGATGAGTTTGCGGCGTTTCATTACATAGTTCCTATGGCCACCTTCCAGCTCCATCATCAGATCAGCTTTATGTCATTATAATATTGCATTGTCACGCGATATACATATACGTGCAAAATTTCAGCTCAATCGAAAACCGGGAAGTGGATCAATTTTAACTTGCAAAGATTACAGATAACGGGGCAGGTGACAGTAAATAAAAGCCTGTAAAATATACGCAGATAATGTGGTAGATGACAATAAAATAACATTTATTTTCTAAAATTAAAATAAAACCTAAGACAGCAGTGGCATAACTACCCGTGCCCACACAGACAAACCCGCAAATAATACCTAGTAGTACAGAGGGTAAAGGAACATTGGAGCTATGTGGGGAAGACAGACGACCTCTCCATACCATTGATGGCCCCCAAGAAACGTGACTACTCTAATTGAATCTTCCCTGCAGGATACCCATGCATCCTGAATGGACCACGGTTTTGAGATAATTCGCTCGTAAAGGTTGATTTATTTACCTATGAGATCGTAGAGCAAACATTGTGGCTAATTTGAGGGTTTTAATATTGTTCTGGGTTTATAATGTGTAGGGTAATTTTAATACCGGGGTCTAAATAAAGCGATTGGACGCGCGAAGTCACAATCATGACGATTTTATCTTGCGACTTACTATGTATATGTATTTTTTATGTCTCTTTTCTTGTTTATGTCTACATGGGGTCCTAAAAAGATCACTTTAACCACAATTACGATAAAATAATTATGTGAAATTTTCGCGGATACAGTTACCTAAAATATTAAAAATTTAATCGCAATTAATATAACTATAGCCTAATGATTCTGTTATAGTTGCATTATTAAGCCCATATTACTCGCAATAATCACACTTTTTTTTTTTTTTTTTTTTTTAGGGTGGCAAAATCATCAAATGAGTCCTCCCGCCCTGGGTGGGGCGGGAGGGACTGTCAGACTCTTACTGACTAAAATCCACCCGTGTTCCGTCGGATGCCCTTTACGTTCCGGGGCCACGGTATCCTGGATTAAGAAAAATCCGCGACCCCGGCAGGCATTTGGCCCCATAAGGGGCCCCGTCGGTGACGCGTGAAACACGACGCGCCACCGACCCGGGCTTGGTCCTTGGTCGGACGGCGAGCATACCCATTACTCACCGTCCGCAAGCCCGCTCCGCCGCTGTGCCCTCTGCTGTTCAGAGGGACACGCGTTGGAGCGTCCACCCGACAGGCTATTTGCATACGGGCAAAGAAACCCCTTGGGCACACAGTGCCTAAGGAGAGTTTTTGCCCGCATCCCAGGGCGCACCGGCCCGAAAAACTGGTCTTCCCCCCGGACGTATCCGAGAGGGAACTCCAGTCCACGGGCGCACGTGGAGGTTTCCTGTCTTAGCACCCCGCAATAATCACACTAAATAATCAAACGTTCCCGCGACAATTGCTTCGGTTAGGACGTGACTTCCAAAACTATGCATACAAACTATGCGAGATATCATAGTTTGTAATTAAATACCAGGATACAAACATCCGGATTGATAATACGTGGAAACTGTTATAAACTATGTACTTAGCTTTTGATGTACCTACCTAATGCGCTTCAGTTACGTACTTTCAAATTTCAGAATTTAATATGAAGCTGTAAATTCAGAAACACAAAGTTGAAATTGTAATAACCTGCTTCCACGTATGCCAAAAGAGAAATTTAGTGGGTATGAGAATAGGTGCGTCCACACCTTAGGTCCACACAGAGCGCGCAGCCTCGCGAGGCATTTTCCGCGCGAGGAAACTGACAAGCGAGGCTGCTCACTCTGTGTGGACCGTCTATTGTTTTTCGACCGAGACACGAAACAATATCCGCGAGCAAAACAAAAGCCGGCACTGGATGGCTCGGGCGCTCGGTCGATCGCCCGCAGCAGCGCTGTCACTTGCTTCGCCCGAGACACGTCCACACCAACCGAGCTGCTTCGCGAGGCTGTGCGCTCTGTGGGGACGCACCTAATGAGAAACTCCGTTTAAAAAGGAAGTATTCTCCGAATTATCGGGTGTTTGAAGCTAATGTCCGACAATGGAGTCAGTCGGATTTTCCCCTAAGTTCTTATCTCGCGTAGGACTGTTATATCGCTATATAAATAAATAAATAAAATGCGTTTATTTCGAGCGACTATATGACTCATAAAATGAACATACTAATACCATAATAAAAAAATAAATAAAAATTAAAGTAATCTTAATAAAAATAAAATAATAATAATAGCTTTTAGTGATCAACCAAAACAAAAAATCAAATTAAATATGAATAAAATATACAATTAATTGATTCACAGAATAAAATAAAATAAATTAACTTAATAATTAAAAAAAAAATAAGATTTTGATTTTAGTTCTTTGTTTAGTTTACTCGTTAGTTCTTTTGTCGACTGAAATAGGTTACCGACTTTCCCCCATTTTTTTGGGTGGTAAAATCATTAAATGAGTTCTAACCTTGTTTGAAGCAGAAGGGATTGTCAGACTCTCTACTAACTAAAAGCCCACCCTTGTAGCGGATGTCTGGTCTGCTTATTGCCATATTTTTAAGAACTTTCAAATTCTAAAGTCAGGCACCATTGCCCAAAGGTCTATTTTGATTGGACTTTTTTTCTAGCAAGTTTTTATCATCTTTTGATGCTGAGAATGAGACGAGATTGTAACTTGAATTCGAACGTCTATAAGTACTAAAATTGGCCTTCAGATGTAATGCCATTCACAAACATCTAATAATATAACTGTCTGTTCAACCTGGCTATGCCAGTCAAATTTCAAGGTCTTTTGACTGTCTGAAGCAGTCCAAACAGGAGGTAGCAGATTGTCATGTTAGAAACAACACACTTGTTCAAACATGCATTATGCTTTTATTGTATTGACTAAGGTTTAGCACTCACTTAGATATGCTTCGCTATGGCTATTGATTCTGAACGATATTTTTGGTCCAGAGCGGTCCATAATGAACATCGTAATTGATTTACTTACCTGTTGTTGACAAAAAAAAATGTGACTTCAGTAAGGTAAAATAGCCCCACAAGAGTGGCAAACGCTTTTCGAGCATTTGGCAGGGTTCATAGAAACTTTCAGTAGCTTTTTCCAAGTCGTATATAATAATATGACTGATCAATTATCATTATTGTGCTGACAAAATATAACTTTTTCTGAATACCCTGAACTTTTCATGCTTTGCATATATAATTTTCAACCTTTGAATGTTAAAAAAATATTAGGTTAGAGTGATTATAACTAGAGCTAAGACTTAACACCCCATAAAAAGGAAAAACAAAGTTGATTTTCGGCGTTAATCTCCGATTTGGTGTGAATTGTCACCTTACTTTAAAAAACCATGAAACATTTAGTTTATCAATGCAATTGTACAACTGGGGCAGTCTGCAACAAGCGCCATCGTCATAATAACCCACTTTAGCTGGTTGTTGACACATCGCAGCTTCACAGAAAAATAAGCACAAGTTATATTCTACAGCCTCGTGCAAAAATGTTCCTAGAATGAAGAATGCAATATAAAACTCAATATTATAAAGACTACATTTCAAGAGAACTTTACCGTGCATAAAACGTAATTGCGTCTTCTTTTTATTGAAGTACTAAAAAAATCAGTCATCATTTTTTTTTACTGACTGCGTAAAACGAAATTTTATTCATTCATTTTTATATGTTTTTAAAAGGTTTGCAGGGACTTCCTAAAAATATACGAAGGTTGGTACCTATATTATTCTAAAATATTTTCACGGAATATTGTGATACACAGTAACAAGATCAGTGGAGGTCAGATAAGCAGACGCACCGTATAAAATATTGAAGCTATTATTTTTCTTACCCTTGCTGTCCCACTCCTGGGCAAAGGATTCCCCCAATACTTGGCAACAATTATTTTAAAACAAAAATACATGTGGCACTCGGAGACTGCCGTTGTGAAGCTATTTCATAATTTTTATTTTATTTTAAAATAATAAAATCGCCTGCCGCGTATATTTAACGAGAATATAATCTACTTAAAATGTTTGTGGTGCACTACTGTAATAAAGAACTTCTTTGTTGTTGGAGAATTTATAAGTAGGTTTCATTGTGAAAACTCTTTTTGTAGCTGGCCGTTTAGAATAAGTAAGAAAAAGTAAATGGTTTTTATGACGGATATTTTTATGATTGCCGAAGTCTCCCGAACTGAAACGATGTTAGACGACGCGTGGTGTCAGGAATTTTCCTTAGGTTTTTTCGTTAGGTTTTTGGAATTTTTTTTATTCGGTCGCCGCGCCGCGCTCAGAGCCCGCGATAAAAGCTATTACAGCTTAAAAACTACATTTGCAATACAATATCGTTGCCACTATAACACAGACTTTACTTAACCCCAAAATATAACCAAAACAGATGAACGTGAATGTTCGTGTCATTCACTCATTCATTCACACGATCAAGACGTTCCGATATTAAAACGATACAACACGGTTCATTCAGGTTTTTAATAACAACCCTTAATTGCCAAAAGATAGAGTTAATTGTCATGTGTGTGACTTAACCGAAAAATCGATTAAAAACCGTCATAAAAGTATTATGTAACTTTCGCGTGAGGTGTTATATTGATCAAGGTTTATAGACCTTGAAAATTAATTGTGATTGGTGTGATTCAACCATTTCCGTAATTTTGGAACACGTGTGATACCCAAATCTTTAGCTTTTATTACCATAACAGCCATGTAGGCAAGGCACGTAGGTATTACACACATCAAAAGTGTCTAGGGATCAACATAAATTTTTGCAATAACTTTTCTCCTGATTGATATTAATTAAAATTTTCTTTAAGGATTCATCAAATAAAGTGTTTTCGTTTGTCACAGTAACGATAAACCAAGTCACCTTTGCATTAATAAAGAAATTTGCCATTTTCCTAATAAAGGGATTTTTGACATTTGAACCACTAACACAAAAGTTCGAAAAAAAGACTGAAATAACAGTTTTCTTTAAAATTTTATTGGGTAACTTAAACAATTAATAATCCGTGTTTCTACCGCGAACACTAACAACACAAGAACATCGGTTTGGCATACTCAAAATGAGTTCACCCAAATCACGCTGTGGAATGGCCGCCCATGTTCGTTGCAACAACAAAAAAAGGTCTTCTTGCGACTGGATACCCTCCATATTCGGCAGAGCTCTTCTCTGTAGCATATCCCATGCATGCTCAATCGGATTCAAGTCTGGCGACTGAGCAGGCCAGGGCAGGACATTGATGTTAGCTGCGGCGAGAGTCTGTCTTACAACTCTTGCGGTGTGCGGTCGTGCATTATCATGCATTAACTGAAATAAGGGACCGATTTGCACTTGTAGAGGAACGATGACGTCTGATACAATCGTCTCAGCATAAATTTGAGCGTTGAGGTTGCCTCTGATCCAAATCAACTCAGTTCTTCCGCCGATCCAAATACCCGCCCATACCATGATGGTTCCACCACTATAAGGATGGACTTCCTGGCAGGATTTTAATCGCTGTTGGCGTCCAGGGGTTCTCCAGTGTCGTATACGTCTTGTATCCGGTCTCATACCGAAACGAGACTCATCAGAAAAGCACACGAAACGCCATTGTTCTTCTGCCCAATTTCTGTGTTCAAGAGCCCATTGATATCGAATCCTACGATTGTGCATTGCTATAGGTGGTACCCGTAGCGGTCTTCGGGAATGAAGGTTCACTTCATGCAAGCGGTTTCTGACTGTTTGGTCGCTAATTAAGTTCCCTGAAGAGTGATGAAGCCTCACGGCTAACATCATGGCGGTTATTGTTGGAGCTCTTCGAGTTAAGATTTGAATGTATCGGTCTTGTCTCCGTGTGGTGCAGCGATACCGTCCTCCATGGCGCTCAGCCACGGTACCAGTGCTTCGGTAACGTGTCCAAAGTCGACTGATAACACTCTGACTTGTATTCAGAGCTAAAGCCACAGTACGTTGCCGGGAACCAGCTTCTATCATTCCCACGGCTCTGAGCATTTCTTCCCTGCTTAAATGACGTCGCCGCTCCATAATAACGTTGGTTTTAAACAGTAGCACTAATAATGTCTTCAATGCGTTGTATGTTTTTATAGGGAAAATATTGACAGCTGATTTTCATCTTTTACTCGAATTTGATTCACAGTTCCTGATTCAAATTATGAAATGCACCAAAAAGGATCCATATAAATTTATAAAATCATAAATTTATTACAAAGCCACATCTCAATCTCAAGAAATCCGCATAAAAATGCTTGATCCCTAGACACTTTTGATGTGTGTATGTAGTTCTTCACACTAGTGCGCAGTCCAAAACATCTATCCGATCGTCGGCTAAGAGCCAAAGACCGAATGGATCTGAACGCGATCAGCACAAGTTTTTTACCTTATTGTCTTTATTGTTATGTTATTATTATTAGCTATGTATTTCAGAATAGTGATTGACAGATCTAGAGCAGTTTTGAACATGGTTTATGGATGAACTGATCGCGTTTAGTTTTATTGTTTTAAGAGGATAGTATACCGGCTGCCATTTAAAAAATAGGTACATATTTAGAAAAACTCGTGCTGTCGCTACCACACCTCCCCGATCCCCGATCGTGCGATAGAGAGCGTTGCAGCTCGCGACTGACTGTAAGTATTTTTTATATAAAATTTATCTCTCGGGAGAAAACGTTTTTCACATACTAAATCACGACCAATCTCTTGGATTCTGGCGTCAATCGTTTCAGCATATTATATTCTAGGTTTGCTTTTTTTTAAAAACTTCTTTATTTTTAAAATACAAAGGTTTTACTTCAATGAAGATTTTGTCATAAAAATAGTAACTTTTAGGCGCCTGTACCTTTCAAACTTTTATAAATTTTGAAAAAATGAAAACCTATAAACCTAGGTTTTTACTGTGTCAGAAGCATTCAAAAAAATCATTGAGATAGGATAACATCTAGGGGCAGGAAAACGTTTTCTCTTTTAGTATGGACGAGCGCTCGGTAGACGATTGCCTTAAATTCATACACCCTTGGTACTTTAATTTTTTAATCCAGAAGGTACTTTGAACGCCATAATGCCTAAATTAGAACCTAATCTACTCGTTATCAAGGTTTCAAAATCGGACGATCACAATCAGAACACGTTTCCCCCACACTCACTATCAGTGGTATCAGCCAACATGCAAAAAGCCAATCAAACAGATCCCAACAAATAATAAAATACCATACAATTATCGCTTGTCAGAATAACCGACAGGCTTCAAACGCAGGCGTTTGCTAAGCTACTTAATTATAGAACGCAATTAAAGGATGAAGGCCCTATAATTCCGACATGACTGTCTACCACACGTAACCAGTTCCACCTGACCTCCCATGCTCCTTGTTTTTACTCCGGGATGTAGAAGTATTGGAGGATATTTGGGCCTTGGTAGAGGTCTTGTTAACTGGTTATGTGCAGGCGAAAAGTTTAGCCTTTCACCTTCGTGGCATGTTTTTGGAAATACTTTTTCTTTGACTTGTTTTTACAGTGTTTTCATTTAACTTCTGTTATTTTTGGAAGTGTTATTATTATGATATTTTTTGACTAAAGATTTTCTTCTATCTATATTTTTCTGCTGTGCCTTTGTTTTATTTGTGAATCAGCTGAAAGTTTTCATTTGTAACTTTAGACTTCTATATTTGTTTGACAAGTACCTAATTATAGTCTAACTAGACTTTTGTTTCGTCACACCAAGTTTTTATTGATGAAAACTTTGTTGTTTGTTATAGTTTAGAACAAAAAACGTAAAGTTAAATAGATTTTGTAATATCTAAAATATCATTGGCAATTGAAGAGATAGCCAATGTTAAAGATATCAAAATACAAATACCAAAATTAGCATAGAACAACAAAAAGCATACTTGTAGAACCGAAATGGTAGAGTAGAGCAGCAAAAATCGAAATGATGATGTTTATACCATTATTATTTAATAAAAAGTCTCCAAGCTCCTTCATGACAAATGTTTTAATTGACTGCTTTTATTTCAGTCAACACAGACGCTGGCAAAGAGTCCCAAACTATGGACGTGCGCATAATACATGTGTATTTCAAAATGGCCAGTCTAGACACAAAACCTTATGACCCGTTCACAGTAATTTTCGCCTTAACACCAGTGCCAATGTCCCCTACCACTGAACACATTCCCCTGTATGTCGATTACAAGTTTAGTTTATGGTGTGTGTTACGGAATAGGGGCTATTCGGCCATTGGACGTCGCGTCGTTGTCCATTAAACTTCGGCTATCTTCGGGATTATGTTCGGCTGCGGTCGAATTTGGAACTTGATTGGCGTTTCTGGTTGGTTGGAAAACAAAAGACGTCCGAAAACTATGAATAGAAAGACGTTTGATTGAGCAATCACAAAAAGAAGTGATATAGTTTCAGTGATAAATGTCTTCATAAAACAGGCATTGTTAACTCTTGAAATGAACATGTAAAATAGTGACAAATTGAAAAATTCGTGGTTGAATCTGAAAATTTAAATAACAAGTTCATTTGATTCCCTATGTCCACCACTTATTTGTATGGTGGACACTGTCCCCGACTGCTGGGCAGTGGGAATTAGTTTTTATTGACAAATAATTTAAACAATTCCCCCTGCCCACCAGTCGGGGACAGGCGGTGGTGGATATCGGGAATCATTGCCAAATTCTAATAAAACTGTAACAGTATTTCTATAAGTCAGCGCAAACCACACCAAATCCTTTTAAAACTTACCTAATACCTTCATAACTTTAACCAAATTCGCCTTTGACAAGTGCGGGCCTAAGTTCGGCTTAAACTAAAACATTGACCTTTACTTAGGCTCCGGTAAGTCGTAACTTAACTCCTACTTCCGACATTATATTTGGTCAATCTTGTCTCGTACTAAAGTCGGTAAGTCGTAATGCCTAAGTTTGATTAAGTTGGCAACTTAACGCTGGAACTTTATGTTAGGAGATAGTAATAAAGTGTGTGTAGGGTACATATTTGTTCGTGGCTTTAAGTTCGTGAGATTGTCTGGGTAGGCTTGCCAATCTACTGTTCTACGCTTATGAGCTAAAGATTTAAACCTATAGATATGCCGTCGCTGTGCTTGGCCTAGAAAAATAGAGTTTAGGTACAGGAAGCATGCACATGTGTTTTTTTTTTCATTCTTCTATATCGTGGGTGCATTTACAAACACAAAAAATCACTTACACAAACTTCCAGACCACCCGTAGGCCATAAAATATTTGTTCCGTGCGGGAATTGAACCGGTGAAACAAATCGCAGCAATCATTCGCTTAGCTACTGCATCAATCGTTAGGTAGATTTTTTTGTATGACAAATTGAGAACATAGAGTGAAGTGTCCCATTCTTTCTCCCATTCGAATATACATGTCAACCAAATAGAAACGTGATCATATTTTGACAGAAATCTAACGATTTAAATCTTTGTATTGGACACATGTGTGTCAGTCACATTTCTGATGTCTGAGAAGTCTTCTTGTACATAATGTATTAATCCGTCTACTCTATGAGAACAGACGCTCTATGTAGTTTATTTCCATTACTTTTAGGCCCGTATTACAGAACGAAACTCAGGCACTGATCTCTGTTTAATACTAGTTTTGAGTTGAGATTTCATTTTAGAATACTCCTCAAGCATAGATTCGTTGATCACAGTTCAGCCGAGTGTAGGTTTATTCTAGATCATTGCTCAGTTGTTGATTATAGTTTAAGTAAAGATTTGATCTCTGATCGCGCAAGTGTGGTCGACACCGCGCTTGAGCAGAGATTTGCTTGTCAGTTTGGCAGATTATTGTGTTGTCGAACCGAAGTTTAAATAAAAATACAAAAAAATGGATATTTTCGAAGAAACTGATTATTACGATAACATATTTAACGATGAGTCCAACAGGAGGTTGAACGGGCAACTCGCTGTCCGACCATGGACCATGCCCGGGTCGAAGGCGCGTTGTGTTCCACGCGCGCCTCAAAGAGCGTCAGCAAGATGACGGGGCCCCCCTCTAGAGGACCAAAGCCTGCCGGGGTCGCGGGACTTATCTCATTACCGTGACCCCGGAACATAAAGGGCTATTGAAGGACACCGTGGATTTTAGTCAGTACAAGTCAGAACAGTCCCTCCCGCCCTGCCCGGGGTGGGAGGACTCATTTGATGATTTTACCACGCAAAAAAAAAGTCACCAGGGAACAAAATTTTCACTATACAAAAACCGTAATAATTTAAAAACTACTGGACCGATCTTCATGAAACAACTTGTAAACCTATATTTACAATGAAACACAACCCTTTTTAATACTTTAATCAACGGACATACATAAACAAAAAAGTGAGTTTTCAAGTTACGTAATTTATAAAGTACACTTTAAACTTTTTACAATTTATAAGATGAAACTTAACTAAATAGATTTGAACCGACACAAGCAAGATAATCTAATAAAAATCCACTATTTACACAACACAATTACCGGATTCTAATTAGAAAACACTGTCTTATAAAATCACCTTACAACTACACTGTTCAACGGTAAAGGTCCTCCCACTACTTGCACCCCTTGACCCTGCGTGGGTCTCGTCCGACAGCTGGATATCATCGCATCAAATAAGTAAAGGGCCTTTAACCAGCAGTGAGACAATATTAGCATCAGGGCAAGGACCACCACCGCCACTGGTCATCCGATGTTGTCGCTATCTCTTTGGTGGGTCTTCAAATTTTGCCAAAGGCGCCTTAATTGTTCTTCTGATGCGTGTAAGATTCAGATATAATACATTTTCAATGACCGGTATTGGATAGAAGATTACGAATTGCAAATTAATATAAATACTTCAAACTCACTGACTGACTAACTGTCACCACCACAGATACACTGGGGAAACACTCCGTTCTACGAACACGCTTGTCTTTATATTTTTCGACATTACATCCGACTGTCATATCTTTCAACATACTTTCATTGCGCAAAATTAGCATTTTAAAATAAAACCTACACCTAAAAAGCTTACCTATGCATTCTTGAAATCATAATTTCATGACTAATTTGGTTCGAAACTAAATTATTATTTTGCGAAAGTTGAAACAGAAATGGAGAAGAAAATAAAATGTAAACGAAAACAGGCTGATGCCACAGACAAGACGTATTCTCTGCTTGAGGCGCGATTTGAATCTCGATTCAGCTGAGTGTAGTTTGATTATTGTTCTGAAATAAGAATAATGCTCAAGTGCAGATTCTATATTTAAACTATGATCAGGTGATTTAAGATCAAACTAGACTTGTGTAGCGTTCTGTAATACGGACCTTAGACTTTATAGCTGTCATTTTATTTCACTATTTGCGAATAGTGGAACAAAATGATGCTCCTAGTCGGACAATTACGGTGTTTTTATAAGAATGTAACTGTACTACTTGACCGTAACTGTTACAGGTATGCAGTAAATGACTGGATCGTTATCTCCACTTATTTATTGAGTGAATCTTAAGTCGAGATCTTAGGAATGACATGGAGTTGATTTTAACAGATGTTTGCATATGAAAAAAAAAATATTGATACTGAAACTATCTGTGTTGAAGATCTCTGTCGAATAATTTTGTTCATTTCAATTACATCTTGAGCGTCTTGGTGCAGTTTCTTTCAATAAATTGTCAGTTTCGGAATTACTTGTACCATTGTTTTTGATGTTGCCGTATGAACTTATATTCAACACATAAATTAATTTTTTTTTTGTTTCAGGTAAGGCACAGATTCAAAGAATCAGACTAAAATACAATTATAAAAGGAACTAGCAACTATGCCTAGGTATTAAAAGTAAGTTTTGAACGCAACATTACAGCTTAGTAAGAAACTAGGCAATTTGCACTAACTAGTGGCTTTTTTATTAATTTCAATTAATACAATTTTGTATTAATCCTAGTCTCACAGAGTAGGAATTAATACTTACACCAAACCACATAAAATATTAAACAAACAGAAAAGAAACAAAACTGCCTATGTTTCTTCAAGTAACGCGAATCGATTTTCAAAATCAACGCAATCTCCTCCACATTCAAAACCACAGACTAAAAAAAAAACTAATTCAACCAGTAACTAGCTCACGTCCACGGCAACCAAATAATACCAGGACTTACAACGAGATGTTTAAAAAAAAAGGAAGGAAAAGACAGGGTGTGCGTGCAGGTAAATACGAGTGCAACCGGTCCCAGAGGCTTGTATTAACTTAAACAGTCCACCAAATTACCCCATTCACACATCAAAGTAAAATTAACTCACTGAATTTGAACACAAGGTGTAAATTCGACTGTTTCCCAATGATCCTCCAGGACTCGCGTGCTCCAAAACGCCATATTTTCGAATGATAATTTTAATGGAGTCAAACATGCATCTTATAATGTAACATAACATCATCCCTGTGGAATTTAAGGTCTATTTTAAAGAGCAAAAATATGGAAGACGAAGTTCTAAGAAAATACCAAGATAGGGTTGTCAAAAGTAATACCTGATGAATATAAATGGGGTAAAAGATACACAAGTATGGGTGAAAAATGTTTCCTCCTTCACTTTATTCTTGAAGGAGACGTTGTGTGAAATATATTTGTAATTCTAAATCGGCAGGGTCTGGCGTGTTCTAACATTAAGGGGCACAAAGTCCACGGTTCATTTCCTGTGGGGCCCTATCCCGGGCGCTCGCCGGCCATTTTTATACAAACGACATGTCGTCTATAATATTAAGTTGGGGTAAAGAGTAAGATGAAGCGCTTTGTTGCGCTTCACCTTGTATAAATGTTTCATGTTTACAATTTTACTTGGTCATGAGTAGGTAGGGTAGGTAGGTATAATGTATGACGGAGGACGGACGGACGGAGGTACTCGTAGGTTTACAGTACCAAATGAAAAACTGACGACAAAATTACTTATTTTGGTGGTCGAAAAAAGCCACTTTGGCAGAATCATAATATTTATTGCGATAAAAACATTATGTTATATTGCTCAAGCAAAAAAATAGATATATAATAATAACTAGCAAACCCGGCGAACTCCGTTTCGCCACCAGATGGCTTCGTTTTATGTAACATTTCGTTTGGTGATTAAAAGAAGATTTTTTTTTCCTGAATTTTCTTTGCTATAAACCTCACGGAGACCTTTCCAACGAATGCAAAACCGTGGAAATCGGTTCGTGCATTCTGGAGTTATAGCGTCAGGAAGGAAAACCCGACTTATTTTTATATGTATAGTAGATAGACGTAACGGTAGAAATCTACCATCTGTTCGTTCGTAGAAATATAATATAATAATATAGAATAATTGCTGTTGTTCTTGCAACAATATAAATATATCGGGAACTCAAAAAAAAGTTGACATCACGTTTAAAAAACGACTGATAGTGTTAGTGAACAATAGTTTAAAAAACCGGCCAAGTGCGAGTTGGACTCGCGTGAAGAGGGTTCCGTACGATGTTACCTATCACGATTTTTTTTAATCTGACCCAAATTGGTACGCACAATATTGAGTGATTTACCATGTTATTTTAATATCATGGACTTCTTATAGGTTTTCCTATAATCTATAAGTAGAAAACTAATTTCTGTATTTAAAAAAAAAATAGGTTCAGTAGTTTCGGAGATAAGAGGGGAATGGTCAAATTTCGTCTATTTTCTTGAATAACTTGGAAACTATTTATTTTAAAATTACAAAAAAATATATTTAAGATTGTCTCAACAAGACCTTTCATTTGGTATGTCACACGATGCAGTTTTCAAATTTTTTTTTTAATTTTCCCCTTCCCCCCCAAAAATTTCCTCCCATATACAGATATGGACTTCTTATAGGTTATCCTATAATCTATAAGTAGAAAACTAATTACTGTATTTTTTTAAAAATTTTAGGTTCAGTAGTTTCGGAGATAAGGGGGGGGGGAATGGTCAAGCTTCGTCTATTTTTTTTTAATAACTTGGAAACCATTTATTTTAAAATTACAAAAAAAAATACTTTTAAGTTTGTCTCAACGATACCTTTCATTTGATATGTCACACGATGCACTTTTCAAATATATTTTTTTAAATTTTCCCCTTCCCCCCCCAAAATTACCTCCCATATACAGATATGGACTTCTTATAGGTTATCCTATAATCTATAAGTAGAAAACTAATTCCTGTCTTTTTTTCAAAATTTTAGGTTCAGTAGTTTCGGAGATAAGGGGGGGGGGGAATGGTCAAGCTTCGTCTATTTTTTTTTGAATAACTTGGAAACCATTTGTTTTAAAATTACAGAAAAAAATCTTTTAAGTTTGTCTCAACAATACCTTTCATTTGATATGTCACACGATGCAGTTTTCAAATATTTTTTTTTAAATTTTCCCCTTCCCCCCCAAAAATTACCTCCCATATACAGATATGGACTTCTTATAGGTTATCCTATAATCTATAAGTAGAAAACTAATTTCTGTATTTTTTTCAAAATTTTAGGTTCAGTAGTTTCGGAGATAAGGGGGGGGGGGGAATGGTCAAATTTCGTCTATTTTCTTGAATAACTTGGAAACTATTTATTTTAAAATTACAATAAAAATATATTTAAAATTGTCTCAACAAGACCTTTCATTTGGTATGTCACACGATGCAGATTTCAATATTTTTTTTTTTTAATTTTCACCTTCCCCCCCAAAAATTACCTCCCATATACAGATATGGACTTCTTATAGGTTTTCCTATAATCTATAAGTAGAAAACTAATTACTGTATTTTTTTCAAAATTTTAGGTTCAGTAGTTTCGCAGATAAGAGGGGAGGGGGAATGGTCAAATTTCGTCTATTTTCTTGAATAACTTGGAAACTATTTATTTTAAAATTACAAAAAAAATACTTTTAAGATTGTCTCAACAAGACATTTCATATGATATGTCACACGATGCAGTTTTCAAAACTTTTTTTTTCATTTTCCCCTTCCCCCCCAAAAATTACCTCTCACATACAGATTTCATCTATTCACGTCACACTTCTGTACTTGGGTCACAGGAATTGATATGTGTACCAAATTTCAACCCAATCGGTCTAGTAGATTCCGAGATAATTGACTGTAAGCGACAGACAGACGGACACACGAGTGATCCTATAAGGGTTCCGTTTTTGTATTCGGACGTACGGAACCCTAAAAATAAGGAAACTGCTTGCTCTATCTTCCTATACTCGTATATCGCTCCCCGCTTATAAATTACACGGAAAACACACTCTTGCGCGCCTCACATTTATTCCGGATTTTCCATTTTTCTTGGAAAGTACGAAGAAAAATCGGCTGTCATTTATATATCACGAATTATAGGATAATATCGATCATACCAAATAAATTACAAGCTCAACGTTATTCATCAAGACTCGGATATTCGTCATTTAGCTTTGACAAAGTGACAAAGGCTTCGAGACGGTTTCGATTGATCGAGACCTTTTTCTTCTTCGTTGTGTCGATGATTCTCTTTATTAACTTAAGCTTCACGACTTCAAATTTTCACTTACACGGTGGATTTTCCCAAAACTTTCAAACAGATTTAACCGACTTTGTTTTATAGATAAATAATCAGTTAAATTAGCTTAATTTTGTAAAGATAGCAGAACTCTACATCATTAACAGCATTGTTACTGATATTTTGGATAGGTCCTTGGAACCGGATTGATAGCTTCAGAATCTTTACAATCATTGAATCAAAATATAATCACAGCCATTATGTTTAAAAACAAAAACCAATAAAACAAAGCGATGGCAAAAGTTAGTATCACAAATTAAATGTGCCAATCCCACAAAAAAATAAAATGAACCCGCAACGACCCGCCAAAAGCCGCGTGTCAAAAATGGCGCCCGAACAAATGTCCCAAATTAAACCACAGCCAATGAAAATAATCCCTGGGTATAATCCAGCTCAAAAATCGGCGGGACCGTTTAAAAATCTCGGATAAAGTAATGAAACAAAGCCTGGTAGTCGATTGCTCTGATATAATTTCCCCGGGTCCAGTAATATAGCACATTGAGGGGATAATCCTGGGACTCCAATTTGTCAAGCTTGGTCGGCCATCGCACCACGGACATTCATGCACTGTGTGTCCGCTTATGACACTGTTTCTTTACTCGTAATTTTGTTTCATTTATCTTGTTTATGGCAGGGGTATTTTTCTCTGTCATTACTTTAGCTTTTGCTAGGTTGTAATGGCTCAGGGTTTTATGATTTATAGGCTAGATATTACTTACTCCTTGTAGTAACTATTCCTACTTACCCAAGTAACCTAATTTCTTAATTAACTTGGTGTCTTTGGTTCTTCCACGTGGGACTCTAAGAAGCCATTTAAGCTGAACAAAAAAGCCTTATCTTTTAACCTGACTTCCTTAGAGATTAAGTAACTCGTATTAAGGCCATATAACTTCCTGCGGTTTGGTTTCCAACTTACAGTCCAGTGAACAAAACTTTGTCTTATATTGTACCGTCTTACATTATACCAGGCCTGTCTCACTCCGCGGTGTAGGCATAAAACTGCAAGTAGTTGCGGGGCCATTATGTCGTGGCCCATTCACTACGGCTGCCACGCGCCACCCGTTGTGCACGCGCTCCGTCTCCTTAATATTTTTGTTACGTTACGTGTAGTTACGCACAAGTTTCTTGCTTTAGGTGCTTTTGGGAAATTAATAAAACAATATTATTATGAAGAAAAAAAATAAAGTACTTACATATTTAGTAATGATGAACAAAATTATCTCCCTGCTTGTGAAGTATGGGTTTAATTGATCATGATTAGGTAGGTTACAAGTTTGGAAATGAGGCGAGATACTAAGTGGAGGGGGGGGGTGAGCCTACTAGACGACCAAGATAAAAAGACGACACTCTCACTCACCTTAAGCCGAGTACTAAGAATTAAGATCGGTAGAAGTAGAAAGATGTTTGCGTTGTTGTTTAAAAGTTCTAACTCAGAAAATGGCCACACTACGCATTCAAGGTCAGCTATCGTAATTCGCTGCGCGCCTTTTTTACCTACCTACAAAGACACGCAACGCGGGGCCTGTGACAGTATGCGATAGTAATTGGTCGGTTACTAGGTTGAGTGCAAAATAATAAGGACTGGCTATTTTGCCATAAACGATAAAAATCTTTTAAATATTATTCTTTTTTTTTTTGTAAGACGTAATGTTCAAAAATATAACAATAATAGGTAGAAAAGATAATATTATTAAAAATATCATTCCTCACGTAAGGTGCCGCAGGTACCTACTATTAACATTCTGTGCTAACAATCAATAATGTAGGTATGTAGTAATCGATGACAAAAAGTAATTTAACAAATGCATAAAATACGCATAGGTTCCTACCTATTTCTGCCTATACTCGCAAGTCGCAACCCTATTGGGCTTGACCCATAGTAACCTTTTAATGTCGTTGGCGTCAGATAAACCAAAATAAACTCTCGCGCGTAATCATATAGTACATTTTTGCTTGCGCACGGGAAGTTTAGGCTATTATAAAAGTAGGTGGGCGGTACGGCTGCCAGTTAAAATGTACTTTATTCTCTCGTACATAGATTTTACATTTGTTTAATTTTTTTTTGGAGTGGGACTTCTGTTGTACTATTAAGTATTCTGTGATTATACTTAGGTTGCAATATTCCATACCAGTGTCCCAAGCGTATAAAATTTTATCATGTATTCTCACCACAATTTCGGAAGTTCAACTCAGGATATTTTTATCAAAAAACGTTAACGATACGAGTAAAAACTCTGTAATATAATCCCTTTATTTCCTTTGCTTTGTCCCAACTCCAGTATTTTGATAATCTGTGCTCGCATGAGGTTCATCAAGACATTCCGGTTCCGGAACAAATATTTGTTCAGCCCGGGACCGGTTTAGCGGTACATCTGTGAGAAGTTTTAAGTGCCACTGGGTTAGACGGATCCAGATAAAGCCGCTAAAGGTAATAAATGAATGCAGATTATACACAGTTCACGTATATGTATGGCTTCCTTGTCAGGAAATTGTCGTTCCTTTTACGAATGCTTTTAAAGACAATACGAAGGTAATAAAAGCTTTTGTAACAGAAGATATGTTGGGGTCCTGACAAATATTTGAGTAATGTGTAATGTAGAGGGCTTCTGATAGGAATGTACTTTCTTACGAAGAATATATGAATAATAAATATTCATATTAGGGCATTATTTTTGATGTTTACATTTGGATAGTATACTGCTATAAAACTGAAAAGGTCTTTGAGATTGTTTTGAATAATTTTCGAATTTGGCATCTTTTAAAATTATGCAACAATTGTTATTGCATAATTTTAAAAGATGCCAAATTCAGTTAAGTTTAGTAAAAAGAGTTCGAAATTTGTATTACCCTAGATAGTAGGTATGTCTTCTTTTGTAGGCTCATAAGTGTACAATTATGTCAGCCTTACATTTCCAGCAATTATATCAGCTGTAATGAAAATGTCCACTCAAACAAAGAAGCATGGAAATCTTCTATACATTACTGTCGTGCCGTTCATCCAGACATTCCAAGACAGGTTATAGCTATTTGTGCAAACACTTGCGTGTGAAGATTCAAGTGGCGTTGGTCTTTAGTATCTTCTTTAATGGACTAACAGATTGATAAGTGTTTCTCAGTAAGATGAATGTATTTGCAGACTATAGACAATAGAGACTTGTTACTGCGAGTGTAATTTTCTCACCAATAACTGCTAATTCGTACTGCTTGATGGCTTTACAACTTTATTGTCTTCAATTTCAGTTTTCAAATCAATGTATAATACAGTATTTTACAGTTATTTTCAATAAGCAATACAGTTATTATTTTTACAATTTATATTTTAGCCATCAGAATTTTTTGGCCCAAAGCCTTCCCCAGGTTTATTGTGGAATATCAATTGAGGAATATCCATTCTCCAATTAATAGTACATTGTTATCCAAGGCGTGAAAGTTACTTATTTACGTCCCGAGACGGGGTTTGGCGCCCGTAACGTAGTGAGGGCGCTAATAGTTCGAGGGACTAAATAAGTAATTTACCCGAGGTAAACACTGTGCTTTTCATTACGAATACGAGGAAATAAATTTTAGCTAAAGAAAATATGAGTGTAGATCGGATTGTCACTTTGCCGCTTGTTTTTTTTTTAATTTTTGTGTTGTGGTCGTACTGCTATACAGCCAGGATTTTTCATGTTCATTATTTAAAAATTGGCAAAGATTTTGTCGAAATCTGTATTATTTTAGAGAAATGGTTGAAACTAAATTATTTTAAAGTAATTATTTATATTCTTAATACTTAACTTTATGTTATTTTAATTTCAAATCGCTCTGTAATTTCGTGGCTGTATAAAAAGTTTGAACATGGTTCAATAGAAATGTCAAAATAGAACTAGTTTTTTTTTCTTAAATTTGGCAGCTGTCAGTTGAAAGCGATTTTCCCTAGGGCGGCAATGGATAACTTTCAAACGGCTAATCAGACATGTAATGACCTACTTTCAGAGTATGAGTAATGAAAAATATTTTTAAAGACGTAATCGTCAAACGATAAAAGAAGTTTTATCATCAAATGATATCGCCATACATAATTTATATGCACGACCCTTTGGATTTAACCGGGTGGTTTACCCAATTACCCATCACAGCGACACTTGCAGCTTCTACCTTAGATTTATTTTTAATCCATGTGGGGAAATATGCACATTGAAATAACCCAGCTGTAAAATTCCACGGTAACCTAGATCCGGATTGGTCACTAGTTCTAGTGGCTAGTTGAGGTAATTTATGCAACTAAAACAGACTCTGTTCTAGCAGTGCAAATATTTTTGTTCCACGTTTTCCTGAACTACCGTCTGTCAAAGTTTACTTTGATAGCAAGCTTCAAAACCCTAACCATTTTGCTAGTAAATATGAAAAAATATCGTCTGCCCTTCCTTGTTCTAGTTACTTTGGGTCCAAACAAAAACTTTTTGTTCGATTCTCTTGCCCGTTATAGTATTATTAACTCCGTTTTCTTTGGTTTTCTACACCCGCTATCATCAACATACGAGTAGGTATATTCATCACTCATTTATTCACTCGCGTGATATCCCTTACTATCACATGCTATCCTAAAGACAGAAAGAAAAACAAAACAAACAAAAAACAAGCAAGCAAAATCTTCAAAACATTTGAAAGAACAGCGGCGCAACCAGATCATAAACGTGAAGTGCCTACATCGCAAATGTTAACTTTCTCAATAGACCCTTGTTCCTCGCTCCGAACACGAGGGGCGGTCCTCACGAAGAGGCGAGAACCGGTGAACCCACACTTGACATCACAAGGACCCTCTCCATACTTCCAATCCTTGGAAACTGTCCTCGATACTTGGCAAAGCTGTAACACTTTTTAAGTACTACAGTAAGCTTCCTATGCTAATATTATGGCGGAGTTGTAAAATTTTATTTCTGCAGCAATTAAGAATTTAAGACTTGGCTGCATCTTCGTCTGGTTTATGTTTTGAAACTAAGTTGTTGCTATTTTGATGGAGTTTCTGGTCCGTGAAAGACAGAATGCTCGGAAACGTTTGGGAAATATTGAACGGGTTTACAAGAAGATACTTTGAACTGCCAGTTTCTTGAAGTTGTTTCAGCTTTGCTCCAAACTGAAATGTTATTTATAGCTGTACTATTATGTAATTCATAGAATAACGTAATACCCATGTCTTGATTAAACAATGAAACATTTCTAAGAAGGAAATTGCTGTCTGATTTCCTTCCTTACTTTCTGGAATTCTTATATAGAGAGTATTATCTGTAACATCAAATATTTCTACATTAAAATGCTTCATTGCACATTCTTTGTTGTTTTAATAAAGTCAAGAGATATTATCAAAAGATTCCATTCAATTTGTAGAATAGGAAATGGCCGTTTGAAATTCAGGAGTCCTTTAATATTTTTCATTTTGTCGGCGAGCTTGCAACTCCTGTAATGTTACCAAATCATGCAGTCGAAAGAATGTATACTTTATAACTTCCCCGTAAGACAGTATTTTCAAAATAATTCTGCTCTCGTTGTTTTAGCCGATTTCTTTTGCTACATCTCACTCTGCGAAGGATTCCTTGGCTGCGCTGGGAATCATATTTTTGAAATCTTGAAGCTTTTTATTGCAAACGATAGAAGTCGACAAAGCCATTACGATATTTTTATCGTCTTTTCGCAATTTATATCGCGTCAGTGCTACGACTTGGCGCCATTTTCGACGATCGTATTTTTATTTTAAACTTCTGATTTACTGTGTTCTTTTATAACAAAGACCTTTGTTGTGCTTTATAATTTTGTGGATTTTCTTATTCCGTCAGAGTCTACCTTAATTATCCTTCACTGTGTTTACAATGTAGACAAAATTAATCATCGTGATGAGACGTCGTATTGATTAAGTTTTAAAGGAAACAAGGCGTGACGTACGAGGAAATTTTCTTTTGTGTTGGATCTGCTACACAATTTCTGCCGATTTTCTTTGTTAAAGTTCTCTGATACTTCACTTCAATGGTAAATTGCTAAGTAATTTGTCTTTGTTATACAGTTTTGTTTTGACTTCTCTTCACACTCTTCCCAAAATATAATTCTCGACAAAACAGCGTCTAAGTAGGGCAATAAAATATCAGGCTAACATATGTTCGTGCGACCCAAGAAAATATTTTCCAAGTTTTCTTTCACCGTATGGTGCCAACTCACGTTTCTTTACTGCAGAACAATTTCATGGCGAAAATATGAATAGTACCTTATTTTAATAATGTTACGGTTTAAGTTATAAAATCATAGTGAAATGGTAATTCGCATGGGTGTGTGAGAGCGGTGTAGGGTCCAATTAAGCGAGATACCGAAGTACCAACATAATATGTTGAGTTAAAGCTCAGTTTTAATTGGACTTTTCACATGGCATATCTAGGTTCTTTATTTCACTTTCTGGTTGTTATTTTATCGTTAAATGTGTTTGTTTGCGCTGTATAATATTTGCGAAGTGCAAACTCACATAAATTGGTCAGATAATTTTGGTTATTTCAGCTTGGATGTTTATGACAGGTAGGTGTTTAATTGTAAAAACTTATGTCTGGGTATAATATTATTTTGTTCATAACATAATATTATTGTTATTGAAAAGTTATCAGGCTGTTTTACTCAAATATTTAGATTATAACCAAAGTTTGAGTAAAACTTGAAAAATACATCTTATTGTTAATCGTATCCGAATTATTATTGATGACAAATGCTCTACATTCTGTTATAAGCATTACATTTCGGCTCTTCTGTATCTTGTTAGCAAAAAAATCGAACATGCTTGGGCATTAACTTTAGCTTTTTAATTCGATCACAGGCATGTTATCCTGCACTCTGTTGCATTTTCTATTTGATTATAAACTTTTTAAACTCCAAACCAACTCAAAACAAAAAATATCTTCAAAAAAGGTTCCACCTAAAACTATCTAGAAAACCACTCTGTGGATTTCAGCAGCTATTGTATAAGATCCTATTGAGCGTATTGTCCACCGGTGAATGCGAGCAATTCCGATCAGCACCACCACAAATGGCCTTCCCCACCTCTCTCGGTCCCTGACACGTCGGTACAAAAGGAGGACAGTGGGTGATACATGAGGGGTCGAACTAAGCTGGTTGGGTGATATGGCCATGTAATTCGTCCAATCATAGGAAATCGAGGTGCAAAAGATTTATTATGCGTACACAGTTCCTTTGTTACGTAATAGCCATTAGGTTCTATCGTTTTTACTACGACATAATATTTTATGGTGTATCTGGATTATGGGCGATCGTGCTGTGATCATGGCCGATTTGTTTTATGTCATGTCATTGTCCTGTTTGATGGTTTAGTGGTTTTAATGTAATAATTTGGAGTAACGGTGTACTATCGTTTTGTAACTATAGGTTTGCCGGGAATTTTACAGTAGCAACTATGGACAGCTGGCTATTTGCCCAGTTGATAGCAAGTAAAAAAAAACTGGCGAAATGCGTTTACTGTTTTGTATACTTCTGTCTACGTAACCCCTTTTCTTTTTAGTAAACTTTGCCCCCCCCCCCACACTAGGATTTTCTCCTGTATCGTGCGGTGCGTTTATAAACATAGAAACTCACATACATGAACACCTACTTTGAAGACTACATGCATGACAATATGATCTATTCCCATCCAATACCTAGAGCTAGCTAATACCATTTGGTATTAGTTTATTTCCGATTTTGTTTTCTATTCCCAACAAGTACTTACCACATTTCAAAACCAACACCAAAACAAGTTTGAAGAAATTAGGTACAGTCAGGTTTAGAAAAATTAAAATAATTTGAGTGATTTTAATTAAGGTGTAAAAATGACCTACTACAGTTTCAAAAAACACCGACGATATCTTAAAAAGCCCGCTATACCATTTTTGTCCAAACCTACCAAGGTAGCTCGACGGAGCCCCGCTTCCCGGGGCTCCTATTTCTGTTTGCAAGGTTTAAAGTAACCTAAAAGTTCGAAGGGGATGGCGGCGTCTTTCAGACCCCGCCGTCCCCTTCGAACCTAACCTGTCCGAGTCGGGGTGCCCAAAGTCCCGAGCTCGCTTCGCTCGCTCTTGCATCGATAGTATGTAATTTGTGTAGCTGAGTGTACAAAAAGTCACGTTTTGGTATTCGTTAGTAATAGATTTTTTATTTAAAAAAAATGTGGTAGGTACTTGTTGGGAATAGAAAAAAAAAATCGAAAATAAACTAATACCAAATGGTATTAGCTCTAGGTATTGGATGTGAATACACTGACAATATTATCGATCACAAACAAAAACACTTTTTTTTCTACCGAAAAATCCCTATCATGTCTCGCCTCTATAAAAACACGGGCACAAAAGAACCACGATTAAAAAACTCAAGAACCCACACTATCACCTTAACTCAATATTTTCCGCGTCTTTCACAACACCATACATTATTCTATTGAAGACACCCCACATTGGTTTAACGTGGCAACACCACGCAAGTGTAACCATGGCGTGAAGGGACATCCTAAACCCTCTTACAACGATTCAAAAGGAACCCTCTGATATGATTTTCACAGAAAATTGCTTACAACAAAAGAGAATTGGACGCTTTTGTTGATATACCGGATTTATCTCGTCAACATACGAATACGTGGTGCTTGGGTTTCGGAGATATGTGATACTTTGTTCTTTGGACGTTGATGGTCTTAAATAATGTTTGGGGGAAAAATTGTTGCCTGTACTTTGTCGTAATAAAACATAGATGTGCGCAGATTGGCAGTTGAACAGTGTAGAATTAATCGCTAATAATTAGTAACAATTTTGACAGTATTGACCAAAATTTAGGAACACAATCTCTCTAAATACTTAATTCCTTTATTTAAGGCCCGAAAACCCGTTATACTGTCAAAAAACTGTTTATTAAATCTAAATGTAAATTGGATTTTTAGTAGCTCTCAAATAGTAAAGATCATTGAGTTACCTAACTAATTAGTGACATCAAAAATTGCTAATTCCATACAAATTCTTTGGGAGAATCGCGTTATAAAAGCATAATAATAAAAAGCAATTTGACATTAGTAGCGTCTTTAAAAATTATCTCACAGTACCGTAGAACTGGGATAAACAATATCCTATGTTGTATTCCAGACTGTAAGCTAGCTCCTTATATTATAGTATTATAGAAGATTTTCGCAATGCAAGTTCTGCCAGTGAAGACGGATTGATTGTACGGTTGTACGTTGTAAAATCTCAGGAAGTATCTTTTAACCAGAACTTCGAAAAACAGAAATTTGCGGAAACACAGCAATCTTTTAAACTCAAATTCTTCACTCTTACAAAAAGCATGTAAGTAAGAACACATAATATTTTACGACGTCCCGCCAAAGAAAAACAAAAATCAAAGGCATGTTTTTAAAACTGCACACCTCACAAAAAGTTCTTAGCAATTAAAAATAATTGCGAGGATCTTAAAAGGCATAACTATGGACATAGTCGTGTAGGTTCACAAAACTCTTTGTGGAGTCAAGCTATAGGCTTACTCGCCTCACTCCAGGTGGAAACGCGAGCGATCCAGGAACAATGCAGGCCCTCAAAACAGCCAGGATGCCTAGGCATTGTACACCGCCGACGCTTTCAAACCACTCTTCGTCCCTCTTAATTAAGGGGGGCAATACTCGAATGCTTCTTGCCGGCGTCAATGGCGCCCATTCAGACGTGTACCGTCTGTGAGATAACGAACCTCTCTCGGTTATTACCACCTGTTTTTTTTTACTCAAAGTTGCCATATGTTAAATATTTTGTTGCTTTTTAGAATAGCGTGTCATTTTCATACTTTGTACGTGTTTTAGCTTAACGCGCGCTCGTGGAATGTCGTGAAATTATGTTTAAACTTGGTGCATAGTGCAAAGATGCTAACAATGTATACTTTTAGCAGTTCATAAAGTATTATTTTTAAGTCATTTTAGCGCTTCAAAACTGAAGGAGGGAAAATTTTATAGAGTAAACTCATTTCAACTTTTTTGTATGGCAGCACTACTTCTAGTTTTCCTTTGTGAAAGTTAATGGCAACTTTTAAAAAATAAAGGATTTTAAATTTGCTTGGTTGACTGTACCCGTACAGGGTGAAACAAATTCGGTTGATTAAACAGCATGAGAGGCTGAATACCTTACTCCGTTGCCTTCATGAAATTGGTATGAAAAAGATGATTGTAAAAAGATAACGCCGTTCCCGCCATTTATCTTTTCGCATGGCGACCTCTCCGTAAGATTAAATGTGTTTCTCTCGTTTTAATCATAAGTCAGAGAAAGTAAAAGCTTTTATTCATAACCTTTTCATGTAAGTAGGTATTCATGATTTAATCTAATTTATTATAAAGGTTGAAAGAATTCTGAATTAAAAAGTTAAAAAAAAAATTGTATTTTCATTGAAAATTGTGGCTAGCAACTGGAAATAAAGAAAAAAGAAAGTTCATCAAAGTTTTAATATGCTACATAAGTTATTTTATTGCCAGTAGGTACCTATTAATCTTACTTTCCCTGCACCTAAACAGCGATCTTACAAAGACATAAACTTTGAAAACTGACAAGAACATATCTTCGAATTATAACCTCGCCTGTCCTTCCATTCCAAGAGCTTCAAACTTACCCATTACAGTTCCTACAACTCTTATTACGTCTCAATTAAGTTTAATTTACTTCGACTTATTAGCACGATTTGTGGTACTGGATTCCGAACCCAGTATGGGAATACTGGTTGGGATACCGTTATGACTAGCCTTGGGAAACGGGATTGCCACCAGTTGTGGCAGCCATAAAATAAGAGTATTGCTAGCATGCTGCGAATTTATGGCTATCTGAATCCTTGTGTAGCCATATTTTATGATATTTTATATGAGTATAGGTACACAAAGTTTGGTATTGGCGCGCTAGCTTACCTTTGGGCACATTTTGTTCATTATTTTGGTTTAAATAAATAAAACATCTAGGGCCTTACTTATAAACATTGATTAGACGTTACTTATCTTAAATAGCTCTTAAGTCACTTGCCATCTCTATTCATTAAAATAGAAATGACAAGGACAGGTGATATTTAATCGGTAGCTAAGCAACACAAGTTTTTATAAGTAAGGGGGCTAGTATTGGTTTCAGGCTACACTAATAGTATATTTTGCAACTAGTGAATAAAGAGCGGATTTAAAGCGAGGGCCATTATATGAATCACGAGCAAGCGAAGGATTTTAATGACTGAATCACGACCGCAGGGAGTGATTCATGATGATTGAATCACGAGCGGAGCGAGTGATTCAAATATTTAAATCCTGAGCGACGCGAGTGATTCAGGCCCTCGATTTAAATCCGTTTTATTCAAGAGTTGCAAACGATACTTTATACCATGAATACGAGAAAAAGAAAGATTTGAGCGATAATATATATGTAACGAAAAAAAAAGTTTTTTTTTATTAATGCTCCCCACACACGTGGGTGCGTTTCCAAACATCTAAATTCACAATACACAAACACCCACACCCGAAACAAATAATTGTGGATCATAGTACGAATATTTGCTCCGTGCGGGAATCGAACCCGCTTCACGTAACGAAGTAGTCCAATCGCTCAGTCAACAAATTAACATTAAAATCGGCACAATGACTTAAATTAAGAGTAATATTTTCCTAATAACACGGGGGTCGACCGCATCAATGTGTTCTAAATTCAAACACCAAAACAGTGAGTAAAAGAGCTTTTTATTCACTGTTTCCAGTGAGTAAAAGTAACTTTTTAGAGTAGGAATGGTATAAAAACTTTTTTTAACTGACAATTTATAGTAAAAATATTTTTTAGTATGTACATTTTCTGGAATATCGAGTTCGTAACTCAGTCGTAAAGGTTTTCAGAGGCGCACACGCGTCGTAGTACGTACTTCGATTATTATAATGAAAATATTCGTTACCTACTCATTACTCAATTTTATGTTTTTTTTTTTTATAAATTTACTATACTGGAATGCAAAAAACTCACTCTCGGTACTTTGTGTTTTCATTCTGGTGAATTCTAAAATATTTCTAAAACTCCAAGGCACCATTTAAATTACACAAATTTATTATTTTCTCTAGTTTAAATTTTCCTTTGGAGAATTTCAGTGGACATGATATTATAGTAAACAAGAATCCATTCCATAAGTTTACGAAATGTTCCTTCCTTCATGGAAAATAATAATAAAATGAAAATATTAATAACAGGTAGTTAATTGTACGTACTTTTACTGTTATCTCAGTCATAAAATTAAGTTTATTAGGTTGTTGAAGACTTGAAGAGGGATAATTACATCTTTTCTTGTGTTGTAAAATATGCATTGCCTGGCAGTGCAGATCTTGCATACTCTAGTTATTAAGATAACGGGAGGCTGTCAGCATATAAATTATAAACGAGGGTCTGAATTCAGTTATATTTTTTACACGTGTTAGTTATTGCACATCGCAATATTATATATGTAGGTACTATTCCCTCGTTATTTGAAAGCTTTTATATAGAAAGAATAATTTAATTGCGAGCAGGACTTAACCTGCGTACTTCATTTTTTTTTATAAATGTACATAATTATATTAAACATACAACACAACAAAAAAAAAGTTTGCGATCACTTTGAAAAATCCAAATATTTTTTGTTACGGTAGGTTATAATTAGGTATTATTATGGTTTCTTCTCTTCTTCTTTTTATGATCTGTGGCTAAAGCTGTTTAACTGAATAAAACATTATAAGAAATACAAAATATAGATAATCAAAAATAAAATATTCCCCAAACAATTAACTATCTATTCTAAGTTATATTATTTTACTAAACAAATAGGTATAAAGTAAGTTTACAAGCCGATCGCGACCACAAACGTAACTTAGTTCAGAATATTTCATGAAGGCTGGAGCTTACAGACAGAGTGTTGTTACACAGTTGTTAGTGATTCCTTTGATCCGTTCACGAGACGGAAAACATTTGATGGATTAGCTACATGTTACTTATTCACTTTAGGTTGTGGGTTCCACATTTTATCGATTGTTTTTTTTTATGTGCGATATAAGTATATTGTGTCGACTTTAACTCATGTTTTTTTTTCTTCCACCCTGTTACCCCTATCCCTCCCGCCCCGCCCGGGTAGCAAGACTCATTTGATGATTTTACCACGATAAAAAATTGGGGTGTTCAATAATTGGGGCGTAAGTGAGTGAAACGATCCTTCTAACTTTGGAATTATAATAATTAAGCATTTCTATGTAAGATTGAGCTCTTAAAAAGAGGCAGATACTAAATATTAATTTTCAGTTAATGCCTACCATTGTAAGTTCAATATTCAAGATATTTTACAAGCAATAAATTATTTAGAGCATCCGCTTACTTTTTTAGAAATAAAATAGCTGAGAAGTCTAGAGCGGAATGAATTTATAAATTTCAATTTGCTGTTCTTAATTTATGTGGTTTCATCGACTTCATGATTTTTTCTTTGGAACTTACAAGTTTTGCTTTTGTAATGTTAATGGCGAACGATTTTATTGAATGATTTTACTAAACTCGTTCGTTCCATTCGTTCATTTCGCTAGTAATGCAATTTTGCAAATCGATTTTGACCTATTTGCCGTTATTGGTTTGACCTGTAATAATTTGAATTCGAATGTAATTCCAATATTATCCCTTCACTATACATACAAGATTATGGCCCAAACGTACTATTAGGTAAACCTCTGCTCTACAAGGAATTGTAGGTGTGATCTTCTTATTTCTCAATGGGTTAACAACCTATGTTATGAATGCGATAGGACGGATGAATGTTTGTAACTCAGTCAAATCTGATCAGAATAAAGCCTCCTGCAGATACACGCGATTAATCGCGCGGGGCGACATGTTGCGGTTCATTCGCTGTATTTTTAGAGTGGAAATTAGCTTGGCTCGTTGTCGCAGCGCGATTAATCGCGTGTGTCTGCAGGAGGCTTAAAACACACATAAATGTACTCTGGAATAACACATACTTATGCTTTACTTTTCGTTAACGACCTAGCCACTGTAAGCGGTGAAAATCGCGGGGCGGCGAGCGGTAAAATCAACTGTACAGGTACCATGAGTCTTTAGGCTGTGGGAAAGAGACAGAGCTTTACAAGTCGCTAGCGCCATCCCTTTCCCACAGCCTAAAGACTCACGCTTTAAGACGTCATGGTAGGCCACCTGAACTGTTTGACACACGCCACGAGGCGCCGCCAGTGGTGATTTTGCGTACTACAGAGTAATTAATGTCTTATTCGCGCCGCCCGCCGCTTCACTCACCGCTTATACAAAAGTCGACAGTCAGGCCATTATAGGTACGTACGTTTTAGCAGGGTTTCAGTTAGTAATTTTCGGCTACCATGCGGGTGAAGCCAGTGGTTAAAGATTACTATTTAAACGCTTTAAAATATACTCCAATTACAAGAAAAACCATCAGCAATCCATTTTACGAGCACCTAAGTAAACAATAATTTAGGAACATTAACCGGCTTGGAATACTACAGTAAGTACTGTAATTTATCGAAGCAATCGATCGTCTTCAACGTTAAAGCATTCCTAGCGAGCCATACAGCTCGAATCGATATGGTAATACAGAAAATATTCCATGGAACCGTTGAACATTCGAAACGCAGTGTTAAAAAGCTTTTGTAAACAGTTATTCTTCTGGTTAACACCTCACTCAGCCAGCCATTAGCAGCCACAGACAATAAAGTGTTCACTGCATGAAACGTCATTCGGTCATTGACCGCATCTTGATTATGTTTAAAAAAGTTCAAGGTGAACAGATTTGCGGGATTCCAATTATATCATACGTAGCTGCAAAATATAGGATTTGGTACTCTCACAGTTCATAGAAAAATAAATCTTAAACTAGTTTTAAATAAAACCTTTTTCGTCATTTTACCAATTTCCATTTCCCGCCAAAAAGTTTTCATTGTGTCTGGCGTTTCAAATATTAGGTATCTGTGGACTCAATTTCTCATTCTCATGTAAAATAAGTCTTATTTTGTATAAAAATATCGTACCTTTTATAAGAATGTAGATTTGTTTTCCTGTTACGTTTATGCACAAAAGATGCGTAATGCGGTAGCATGTGTCATATAAAGAATATCGAACAATTTCGAGTGGGTGCTCTTAGCTCCGAGACGTGGGCTCCGATAAACTCCTTGAAACGAATAAACGTTTGTTAAGAAAATACACGTGTCACAACGTTTGAGAATATTTATTGAGTAGGTAAGCATTCACTTTATGTCCTCTATTACAATATTATAAAGGTGTTCTAAAGAAAATGTCTGCATTTTATGTCCACGAGGTTTTGCACAAAGCATCTGTAATATTGAAATTGAGCGAAAGATTAAGAAAAGTGGCGTTTTTTTTGTTTTGTCATAATCTTATAACGCACCTCATATTTGGCTCCTTATCGTTAATGTTATGTTATTATACATATTTTGTTAAACATAACATTGCCGTGCATATTGATTTTCTATTGGTCAATAGTCAAGTTGAAGGCTTTTGAGGTGTTTGAACAGAGAGATCGATAATTCTTGGAAACACCGGTAGAAGGTGGTTGTGGGTATGCATTAGTGACCTTAAAAGTATTCTACTTGTTAAGGGTTCACCGACGTGTATAAAATATTGGATTCATTGGGGGAAAAATAAATAGTAAACTTTAGGAATCAAATTCTTTACGACTCGATGAATACTGGAATTTCAAATACGATAAAGTTCATATAATACTAATTATGTATTACTAATACATATAGTAGATAACTGGAATTAAGTTAGAAAGGCTTAGATTATGTTAACACCTCTTGATCTGGCTGGAATCTAAGCCAAAACTTTCTAAAACAGAGATTTTCACAGGAAAACCCAATTAAACTTTGGTAGAAAAGTGCCAAAATTTATGGGTCTCGCTTGCCAGTACGTTTATTCGTATTTAGGATCTATTCGAAAAATAATGTTTATGCAATCGCAAACCTACAGTGGAGTCGAATAAATTCTTGGTTTGAATTTAAAATTCTCGTTAAGTGCGACAGCGTCATGAAGCAAGCAATCATAGGCCGGCGACCCCTCTTGCGGTCGATACTGCTTTGTGTTATAGTAGTTTTTTTTTTCTTTTTACACCACTATCGCATTGTCTATGAGTCGAGTAACGGATCGATTGATTATCATCGATTACTCGGACGAGTCGAATCGATTGTTGTTTTAGTTTCGTTACACTATTCGGCGGGAAAACAACAGGCATTCTTCTAGCCATAGATTTTGAAACGAAGAATTTTCTTATCTGTTTTCTACCAGACGATCGTGTTCGTAAGTAATCTTATAGTGTATAAAGTATAGGATGCTATCTATTGAAGACTCGTTGAGGAGATTACAGAGAAGATAATAATATAGTCGAGCATAAATTGACATGGCCCTCCACGTAGATAGTTTCTTTGCTATTTCTCACACTTTATAATATGTATGAGACATTTTATTTTCGTGATGGCCTACTTACGTTCAACATGAAGTAAATAAAGTTAAAACTAAATAGTCTTAAGTGGGCAATAGCACGTCAAATAAATGGTGTTTATATGAGAAAGGGTCTATTATGATAAGACTAACGAGACATTTTTTGGTGCAATTACTTAACTCTGTGGGATATTAGAACCGTTAGACATTCAACCTATAATTAAACAATGTGCCGTTTTGACCTAGCCATTTTGTCTGACAGACTACGTGATAAAATAAAACTTTACATTTTTCCGCTGCATAATTTTTAGAATAAACTAATCTATAAAGTCTTTGCCAGAAATTACTTAACAGAAGTACCTACGTTGATAATAATTTAAACTGCAGTCCAACGTCTAAGCAAGCTTAAAGACCTTTACTTTCATAAAAGCAATTTTAATAAACTCTATTAATAAACAAGAAGCATTTTTGTGCCATATGTAGGCATTCTGCCAGAGGCGGGAATCTCGCACAGAAAGCTGGTGATCCGTGGAACGAGCCAAACGGGTCCACTTTGATCTACATAAGTAAATAACTGGAATTCACGACGACGATATGTAGAAAGTGCAAATATTGTAACTTAGGACGAGTTCTACTAGCAGTTTTAAAATACATATATTTTAATGCAGTTGTAGAAATAATAGCGGGATAAAATAAGGAATAACTATGGGGAAGTTTGAAGTTCGGCAGAATACCGAATATCTACATATTATTCGGCCGAACACCGAATTCTTAAGTAATATATTTTGTTATAGGGAGATAATTAGTACAAAAAAAAACAATTCTTTAAGTATACACCGTGTTCCGGACGATATACATAAACTTCGACCAGATGTTCAAACCACGGAAGTAAGCATTTTTCATTATGGACACATTAATAAATTCTTATTTTTTATTTTTTGTTAATTTTCATACAAACTAAATACCTAGACGTAAATAACCCGATATGCATGCCTCTTTATCCGAATTGGCAACGTCGTATTTTCATTCATAACATTTGGCGGGCTGAAACAAATGAAATGCAAATAGTATTTGATAGATTTCAAATTAAGATACTTTCTCACTGCATAGCTCAATTCCTGCATAGTGAACAATATGGCTTTACGAAAGGTCGTTCAACTACTGATGCAGGTGTTGCTCTGCTCTAGCACATATATAAGGCGTGGGAGAGCTGTAAAAATGCAATTGGAGTTTTCTGTGATTTATCTAAAGCCTTTGACTGCGTACACCATGGCACACTATTGCGAAAATTGCGTCATTATGGAGTCCAAAATGAAGCTCTAAATGTAATAGATTCATACTTACAAAATAGACTCCAATGTGTAGATATAAATGGTTCCAAATCTTACGGTCAACATGTACAGCTAGGCGTGCCTCAAGGCTCTATTCTGGGTCCGTTTTTATTTTTGGTCTATATCAATGACCTGCCATATCTTTTAAAGGGTGTTTGTGATGTTGTATTATTTGCAGATGATACTTCTCTTATATTTAAAGTAGATAGAAATAGACAAGATTTTGACGATGTAAACACAGCATTAACATTGGTCACGGATTGGTTTACAGCTAACAATCTGGTTCTTAACGCCAAAAAAACTAAATGTATAAAGTTCGCCTTGCCAAATGTTAGAAATTTAGGACCTAACATTATCCTAAGTAATGAACAGCTTGAAACTGTTGATTCAGCGGTGTTTCTGGGTATTCAAGTCGATTCGAAAATTCAATGGGGTCCGCATATAACACGCTTGGCGGGAAGGCTCAGCTCGGCCGCCTATGCTGTCCGAAAAGTAAGACAATTCACGGACGTTGATACAGCTCGACTAGTTTATTTTAGTTATTTTCACAGCGTTATGTCCTACGGAATTTTATTGTGGGGAAAAGCCGCTGACATTCAAAATATATTTGTTTTGCAAAAACGAGCTGTTCGGGCAATTTACCAGCTGGGTTCTCGGGTTTCTCTGAGAGATTTGTTTAAAGAGATTGGCATCCTTACGGTGGCATCTCAATTCATCTTTGCCAACATTATGTATATTAGGCAGAATTTACATCTGTATACTAAAAACAGTGATATTCACAATTTTAATACCAGAAATAAGCACCATCTACGTGTTCCCTTTCATCGGCTTCACAAAGTTCATAGCTCATTTGTAGGGCTCGGTATAGTTTTTTATAATAAACTGCCTTCATCTTTGTTAGACTTGCCTTTTAATGCCTTTAAATCTAAAATCAAATCCATCCTTTGTTCTAAGGCATATTATTCGATAAATGACTACCTTGACGATAAGAGCAGTTGGTCGCTCGATTGAAATAATGACTGCGTTCATGCTCTTTCTCCAGATTCATTTATTTTCCGACAGGTTATATGAGTTCATATAATTGTTTATTTTTATTTTTTTACTTTTGACTTAGTTAAGTCATTTAGTTTTATTTTATGTATATTTTGTGTATGTTTTTTTATGTCTGTGTTTGTTTTATATTATTTGATCAGTTTTTTTTCTCTTCATTTTCAATTTTTTTTTAAGCAGTTTTTTTTTTTTTGCACTATGATAAACTAGCGACCACGAATTTTAATCTTATTTTAGTAGTGTTTTTGACTGAGGAACCGGCAGCAAGTTGTCTGACTTGCTGACCTTTGGTTTTGTTATATGTAATTTATTTTCTTTTCTTTATTATTGTTAATTACTGCGATGGTCCTAGTTTATCTTTTTGTGCCTTCTAGTCACGGTTGGGATGTAATTTCGAATTGATGTATGATGTGAATGTTCTATTAAATTGTATAAAATCTTGGTTCTTCTAACCGTACAGACAGACGTGTTGCTGGGGAGTTTGTTCCGCCACTTCTTCTTCCCAGCCAAAACACTAGGAAGTGTCGAAGGGGGGGCGCTTTGGGGGTCTGTCTTATGTAAAAAATTGACCTTCAAAAAGTGCTGATAAATCAGCCTAATTTGAATAAATGACTTTTGATTTTGATTTTGAATTAAATTTCATTAAATGAAATTACAAATATCTTTGTAACGAAGCCTTTTTAAGTACTACTTCCTTTGTTGGATTTGATTTGTAAAAGCCATAGAAGTATTTGCTAAAGTTTATGGATAACGTGAAGAACACGGTGTATAATCTTTTCATTTCTCTTAGAATCATTTAAGCAGTCATTGGTACTTAACAAAGGTACATAATCATAATTCTGTATTAGAAAAATTGAGGATTCTATGTATTTGAATCATTGTCGTAATCTATATTTAGAAGGGTACCTAAGACTTTAATTTCTTTTATAGTCATTTAAATAGTCAGTGGTACAGTCAGCATCAAAAGTTGCTGACCACATTCAGATTTTCAAAATCGCTGTACACTGTAATAATACATAATAATACGGTGTACAACGATTTTGAAAATCTAAATGTAGTCAGCAACTTTTGATGCTGACTGTACATACTTATAACAGGTACAAAATTATCTTCTGCATTAGAAAAGTTAAGAATTTTTCTATGCATTTGATTATTTTCATTGAATATGAACATAATCTAAATTTAGAAGGGGAAAAGGTTATGGTGCAGAAAAACTATTTTTCTGCATTTTTAGGAAATAGTCTACTTCTTTTTTCTCGTAGACCTTCAGAAAAAAGGCGCTCTGAATACGTCTGTACAAGTATTGGCGCTTGAATCCTGCCGAATACTTTTGCCTAATATGCGGCTATTCGGTCAGGTCAGGAGGCTTGCCGAATATTCGGTATTCGCTATACTGCCGAATATACTATTCGTTGCAAGAGATACAACCCTAATATAATTGTAAAAGGAGGAGGAGGAAATGATACTTTGGCGTCCGACAGGGGATAACGTAAGAAGAAAATGTGTTGCGCCGACTACAAGTAAAATGACATAAGGGCAATAGGATAATGATGCAGTTGTAGATGAAAAATTGGATTATAAATTCATGAATGAGCGTAAAATAAATCTCACGCTGAAAAGGCGTAAATGTGAAGCCAGGATTTATTTTATAACGGAGCAGGATAAATTAATTAAGCGATAATACGCTATCATTAAGGCTGAGTACTGGATGCAAATTACAAGAACGAAGTAAGCAATTACTTTAATACTTGCCGACATTAGCTAGACTTAAGAAAAAAAGAAAAAGAAGTACAGTCAGAAGCACTAGCTTTATACAGTGTGTCCGGACACGAGTTAGCGATACTTGAAGGGAATATTATAGACTCATTTTCATCAACAAAACTGCTTTTAAAAAAATTCTTACTCCTACACCTCGCGAATGGCGGCCATTTTAGTTTTTTGATTTGTCGAACTGGGGTATGTACAATAAAATGCAAATATCTTTGAATCCAAGAGACCTACATACATGCAAATGACTTTATTGCAAAGTTAAATGTTAAGGCTTTTCAAAAACTTGCAAACGTTTTCTAAATAATATGAAGAAAGAACCAAAAAACGTGGGCAAACATGAAATTGTACACAAAAATTACTGAATATTTTCACATTTTATACTCTAGCTCGAAAAGTACCCCTGTATTTTGCTTAGGTTTTTGCATTAAGTTAAAAGTATTTGAGTCAGGTTATTAAATTATATCAAAATTATCACTCGACGTTAAGTATTTTAGGAGTTATTCTCACTTGAACATAACCCTTCCTTAGCGCATGTACCACCAATGTTACAGAAGCTGCATTCTTTGGGCGAGCTAAACCGTTTCAACGTGAATTTAAAGCTGGCATTATTAACCACCATGTAATTTGATCCCAACAAATCACCATTAAACTGAAATAATAATTTTTTTGTTTACTTTATAAAAAAAAAATTCTTTAAATAAATTCAAAAAATGGCCCATTACAGTTTATGGGTGATTCGTTGGGATCATTTACATGGTGGTTAATAATGACAGCTCATAAATTTACAATGAAACGATTTAGCTCGCCCAAAGAATGCGACACCTGTAATATTGGGGTACATTCGCTAAGGAAGGGTTATGTTCAAGTAAGAATAACTCCTAAAGCACTTGACGTAGAGAAATAATTTTGATACCATTTTATAGCCTAACTCAAATACTTTTAATTTAATGCAAACACCTAAGCAAAATACAGGGGTCCTTTTCGAGCTAGAGTATAAAATGTGAAAATATTCAGTAATTTTTGTGTACAATTTCGTGTTTGCCCACGTTTTTTGGTTATTTTTACATATTATTTAGAAAACTTTCGCAAGTTTTAGAAAAGCCTTAACATTTATCTTTGCAATAAAGTCATTTGCATGTGTGTAGGTCTCTTGGATTTAAAGATATTTGCATTTTATTGTACATACCCCAGTTTGACAAATCAAAAAACTTAAATGGCCGCCATTCGCGAGGTGTTGGAGTAAGAATTTTTTTAAAAGCAGTTTTGTCGATGAAAATGAATCTATAATATCCCATTCAAGTATCGCTAACTCGTGTCCGGACACACTGTATATGAAAAAATCAAAAGGAATTTTCCCTTCAAATATCAATTTGAAGTTTTAGGTTGAAATTCACTTAAGAATTTACCGTTAACAAAATTTGCCCTATAATATACAGAGATAAGGAAGGCCTATTTTATAAAAATACCTGTTACAAAATACTTCATTGACTACATAAAATTCCAATCAATACAGACAGTAGGAGAAAATCAGGTGTAAAAGTTGTTATACGGATAGTATAAATACCTCATAATATCACTGTACATACGTGCCGTGCATAAGCTAAAGTGGTTTTTAAAACCGGAGCAAGTGCATAAAGCAATAAAAATATCGGACCGTAATATAAAACGGTGCAGAACTTATATGAAGCCATCAAAGTATCGTGTTTTTTTACTGTTAGGTACTTGAATAAATGGTCTTGTTTGGTTCCCAATTAAAATCCGGTCATAATAATGATATTCTTTTTAATGATTTCATAAGGAACGCAAATATTTTGCGGTACTGGTTTGTTTTGTCGTTTTATTAAAGTTGTTTTCTGCATTTCTTAGAAAACTTAAATCCAGTTATGCAAATTATAAGCTGACTTTTACCTGCAATCAGAGGGAAGATAAATGTTTTCTAAACGTCGTAGAAGTTGTTAAGTATTAAGCCTCCTGCAGACACACGCGATTAATCGCGTTGCGACAAGGAGCCAAGCTCATTTCCACTCTAAAAATACTGCGAATGGACCGCGACATGTCGCCCCGCGCGATTAATCGCGTGTGTCTGCAGGAGGCTTTAAGCTTTAATATCTGACTAGTCTTAAAGGTCTTTTCAATACAAAATAGAGGAATGACTTTCAAAAGAGCAATTTTCCGCTTTCATCCATTCAACTGGTTAGACATGGCGTTTCATTTCTTCTTTAAGGGTTAATAATTACCGAAAATCATTTCGTTACAAACTTAATACGACATAACATTGCACCGGTTATCCCCATAGAGTTAGGCAGAGTTATATCTACTAATATACCCACATTTCACCCATTTTATTAAGAAGCACACATCCAAACTCCGTGGCACACTCACACACATCAAAGTAAGAATAACTAATAAGATCTTCCAAAGAAACAAAGAAATCTTCTCAAATCTCATAATTCAATTATCCAATCCCAACCCGTATTATAACCATGGAAATGAGAAAGTAAATCAAGTCGAGATCTCGAAACTTTGTCTCCGAGATCGCACGACTTCAACAGAACGAACGTCCCTATTCATCAAACGTACGCACGGGGGTTAAATCTCCCGATTCGTACGAGTTCGTACGCCGTGCGTAATCGTTCCATCCCGTACGTTAGAGAATTCAGTGCGTGCGTGGCCTAACAAATCACGTGGTATTTTTAAAAGTGAAAAAGAGTTAGAGCCGGGATAACAGTTCCGATGTGTGTTCGAAAAAGTATGCGTGCTGAATTCACGTTACTTAATACTTTTTTTTTGTTTTGTTTTGGAAATTTGGGTGGGTTTTCTGGCAGGTAGGAGTTTTGATGCATAGTGATAAAAATAGATTACGATAGTGCTGTGTTTGCGTTTCCTGTATAAAATACTGTTATATTTGAATAAGTTTTTCTAGTTTTTGGTTCTATCTGACGCTTCCTAAGCCAAAATAGAACTTAGAAAAACAGAGGAAACCTCAATTGCATCTTGTGAACGACCTATAAAATAACAATAATCATCAATTACATGAATGCTCCTATTTGAAATCGTTAACAAGGCCATAAAAATCTTTAATTAAAGTAAACTCGATGACTTTACTACTAGTACAAATTTAATTTGTTTTAACCAATTAACGATCCATCTTGAACGGTTTACGTTTAACCATATTTTACTGTCGCATTACACATTTCAAAACAGTCTATGTTTATTAAATTAGTTCCTTAACGAACTATAAATTATATAAAGGTAGGATACCTTTCCCGGTAAACGTAAATCAATGATTAACTAACAAACATTTCTACGTAAATGTTAAAGCTAAATGCGGTACGAAGGGAAGGGGTTAGAGTGGTGAAACCAAGTGTTACCTTTCCCACAGACTGCGTCACTCGAAGGTAATAATAGCAACTGCATTTCCGTCAGCATACATGTAATTAATTTCCCCAATTGGCTATATTATAATCGACCAGTATTGTTGACGAAGGAGGGGGCGGGACGCGTAAGGGAGAGGACAGCCTCCACCTTACGACCCAGCCACCGCGGAGACGCCCACGGCAATGGACGTCGCGAAGTGTCCGGCCACCGTAAGTGCGCGCGGACGGCGAGTAATTGGTGACTCGTCATTCGATCATGGACCATGCCTGGGTCGTCGTCACGCGCGCCTCGATGTGTTTTCAGCAATCTGACGGGGGCCCCCTTGGAGGGCTAAGGTCTATCGGGGTCGTGGGACTAACCGTGTCCCTGGAACGTAAAGTACTATTGAAGGATCACCGTGGATTTTAGTCAGTACGAGTCTAACAGTATGGGTGGGAAGACTCATTTGAAGATTTTACCACGATAAAAAAAAAACAAGTTGACAAGACAAAAACTTTTGAACCTGAGATAATATTATATAATGTTGCCTTACATGAAATATTCAAATATTAAACGAGGCAACACGATATTGAACGCACTTCGCACATAAAAATATTACAGAAAAAAGTTGCCATAGCAAAAAATTTTGAAATAAAAATAAAACGCGTCTATAAAAGTTTAATATCGAAATGAAACCGTTTATCCCGATTCAGAATAACGCGCGGCCCTACGTTGCATGCACATTAGGCTGGTTCCGTATCCGTACCGTACTCCCCTTTTTTATATATGCCTACGTTCAAACCCACTGTCTTTTGAACACGTGTAAAAGTCGTCTTACGATATTAAATTTTCTTCTGTAACTGAGATCGGGATATAAATGGCGGCGCGATAAGAAAAAATGTGTAATACAGAAGATAAACTGTTAAAATTGGGTAATAATGTTTAGCTTTTGTGTGATAACTTATTAAATTCACGAGCGAGGTAATGTAATACGTTACTGAAGATAATTATCTAATTTTATTTGCCAAAATAATTTCATTTTCAACCAACTAAGTAAATGAAATTGTACACACATTTCACTGGCTGTCACATAATAATGGCAAGAATATTACACCGTTATATTACTTACTCATAACGTTCCAATTCCAAGAATAATAGTATTTCTGTAGTATTACCGAACCATTGTAATTTTAGCAAAATGTGTTTTCATTTCAAGTAATTTATTGCGTGGTATTATTTTGCCCCGCTATAATAATGTTATTAACTCTTAAATTGTCCAATATAGGGCAATCGTGCGAACTCAACCCTTAATTACCTCCAAGTATCGATTTTGATACCCGCAACAAACTATTAACTGCAGTTAAGGCTCAATTACTGCAGTAGCTTATACCGAGAATATCTAACTTGTAATAGGAAAAGTTGGAAAACAAAGAAAATTATAACGAAAATAGATATAGTGCAGAAGCCAAGCTAATTTACCTAATGCTAAAAGTAGCTAATTTACGGGTTGAGAAAATAGAATTTTCCAATAGTTTCTAACAATAACATTTTGTTGTTTATTGAGTTCACAGGTCAATTGTTTGATCAATAGTTAAGTCGAAACCATTTGTTAGAATGCTATACATTTTTTAAACATTTGTAAAATGGTTAACATGCTATAATATGGCATTTTAACTAATAGTTTACTTAACTATTGATCAAAGAACTGGCCCTAACGCGCAGTTTTTTTTAACAGAAACATATTCTAAAGTTGCCATTTACAAAAATTAAGTAAAAGCTTAATTGGTGAAAGTCAGTCACCGAAAAATAAAGCTATTTTTCCCTCCTAATAGAGAGACCGAACCATTCATTCATTCTCTCTCTCCTTCATTCACTCAATAGAGACAAAATTACTACGCCTTTGTGCGCGGACAATTATTTTCATGACCACCAATTAATGGAAAAGTAAATTAAGAGACCCTCATCTTGCAAGATTTAAAAAAAAAACCATTTTCTTCTTAACACGTTTTTTGTTTAACTTGGCCAGTATCTTAAGAAAGATAAGAAAGTTGTTCAAATTCATAATTATTGAGCACTGTTCTACCGTTATTAACGCTTTCTTTATTAACTTCCAATTGATTTTGTGCCTTATATAACTTGATGTAAGAATAATAATCAAGAACCGCGGACCATCATCACAAACTTAGATAAATCTTTCTGATTGATTTATTCATAAACTTTAGAACTTTGTAAATTTCTTGTGTCGCCTGTTAACTAAACTCTGAAAATCTGCATTAATTGAGATTGAGCTCTAAACTCGAAGTTTGTTGAGTAGCTTTTCCATTGTCACTGCATATTATAAATCAAACGGCGTACGTCTGTCTGTCTGTTGGCGATAAACTTAAAAACTGCAAAATGGTTGTTTATTGTTTAAGTATTTTAAAACATTGGACCAAGACGCTGGTTTTTCCATCAAATCACGCCATAAAGTAATTTTTATTGTAATTGTGATTTATTTATTTTTGTGACATCTGATTGATTATTATGAAAATGATTATTGTGATAAATGTAAATTGGTAGAATTTTTATTCTGACATGGATGTGAATTAATTAATTATACTAACACTAGTCTTAAGTTGTTAATGTTTTACTAACAATATGGATTCATGTGATCTGAATAATAAAGTGAAATTGAAATTATGCGGTTTTAATAATAGACAGAGTGATTCACGAGGAAGGATAAAGTGTATTATTTGTAAAGATTTTGTGAAAATTGGTTAACATATAACCATAACAGATGAAAATGTCAGGAAAAGTCAAGACACTTGGGTGCTATTATCCGCAGCGTAGTCCTTTTGAGATATAAAAAACATATCAGGCAAAATATGCTTTAGTGCCCGAGCGAAACCGGGGCGGGTCGATCGTTTTATTATATTTTGCAGTAAGTTTACCGCAACTACGTGACATTATCAGCCTATGTAAGTATGTACCTATAGTACTTATGTCTCTTTTATCAAAAAGTTTGAACATGCAACATTAAAACTTTAGAAAGCAGACATATAATTCTCATACAATCTAATAAAACCTGTGATTCCAATAAAAAGAATCTACTTTATGGTCTATATCTCCTGAAAAGTACCTTGATAGGGCTTGACCGATAACAGGGCTGTAAAATTCAACTGTTACTTGTTTCCGACACTTATAACTATTACCATTGAAACGATGCATTTATATCGGAAATATCGAAATAAAACCGGTAGCCGACAATTAAAGCTGAATTAAATACCTTCTATGAGAACTAGTGAGGCTGGTCACACTGTTTATAGTACCAATTTAATGTAATAGAGGTGAAGTAGTTCAGTTTCGAAACAAACCGCCCGAGCCTTGCATGTACGCCGAACGACACTTCATACAAACTTTTAGTGTCTAAACACACTATGCCGAAGTTACGCGACCGAAGTTCGGCGGCTGATTTCACGTTCCGACGTATTTGGCTGATATGACACACCATAAGTGCCGAACTTACGCGGCAGAAATTCGGCGCGGGTGGCGCGGGCGGCTCCCTGCTGCTCCCCGCCCCCGGATCTTCGTCGGTAATCGAACCGAACTTCGGTCGCGTATAATGTGTGGTCACAGAATTAGTTGCCGCTGAACTTACGCCCGACCGAAGTTACGCTGTACCTACGCTATGACGCGACGTAATTTCGGCATAGTGTGTGTCAGTAATTCAAATAGCATTGCAGGCGTAATTGTGCCGAACTTCGGTCGCGTAACTTCGGCATTGTTCAGACACTTAAGTTTATGGAGTGTCGATGTCGTTCGGCGTTACATATTTTTCGAAATGACTGAACTGATTTTAATTAAACTTCGCAGGCATAAGGAGGATGCAGAAGTCTTAAAAAAACAAGAAAACATTATCGAAAATAGCGTTACAGTTAAATTTGATCGTTTTTTTAAGTATTGCATATAAACAGAACCCAAGCGAAGATTGCGAGATGAGTTAGACCGCTTCACGATGCTTCATTTTTGCCTTTCCGCTTAGTGATAATCGCGAGAAATGGAAGGAATGGAAGGCCCTTTGCCCAGCAGTAGTATACAATGGGCTGAGAAGAAATTCTAAGCAGTAATTTCAAAGTATCCTTTTGAAAATGAGACATTTCGAAAATGTTATCCACTAAATTTATGGTTAAATGTGAAGTCTCATTAAAATTAGTTCACGTTTCGAAAAATAAGAACTTTAAAGTTTGTATGAAAATGTCATTCGACGTACACGCTCTAACTTTCAAAGGGAGAGTTGAATCATTTATTACTCCTGTGAGATTCTAGAGTAAAAAGTTTTATAACCTTCACTGTAACGTTCATTTTATTAAATAATATCGGGAATGCACTTTGAAGTGAATTAATTCATTTTTATTGGTAATAAAGTGGAACGAGGTTATTAGAAAATCTAATTTAATAGTCATTAATTTAGTGAGTGAACACTTTAGCTTAATTTAAAAATAGTCTTTTTTGTACTAGTGCCCTGACAGTTCTTCGTATCGGTGCAATGCATTGCGATTTCTGTGCTATAAACTGACTGAAAATACCTAAAAATCCTTTCAGATTGAAATGGCCAAAATGTCAGGGAATACCGCATCAAAATTGCATAGGAAGTAAACATAGTCACTTACGGAACACCGAAAAAATTACTTAAATTTTTAAAATGTCACCATGGTCGTCATCATTGCTCTACCAATTGCTGAGTAAAACTCCTCCCTTTTATGTTATTCGTCTAGTCTTCAATCATAGTAGGGTAACAGCGTATAAGACGACGGGGACTCGAGGTACCTATAATGGGGACATACACACTTAAGGCAAACTTAACACAACACTAACGTACTGGCGTCCTGTTGGCGCTTGCGCTACGTTAGTGTTTGCCATAAGTGTGTGTTTTCCCATCATACCCTGCGTCCTCGTCTTATACACTGTTCCCTTACAGGTTGATGACCCCATCTTAGCTAATACATGTTTTTTTAGAAACAACGAAAAACCAATACAATTATCACCAACAATAAAGCCATAAAAATATACCTACATAGTGTAGCAGCATCATGCAATCCCCATAAAACCATGGCAAAGCTAAAGGGTGCCAAATCGAATGACCAGCAAAAGGGACGCAATGGGAATCCAATCGGCTATTCCCGACACGTTTAATTGATAGCACCATTAGCACTATAGTGTCTACAACACTGTGTTAATGTCGGACAGAAAGAAATAAAATGTAATTTGTAGCTTCCTTTCTATATAAGATAGCACTTAAGTAGCATTGAGAGTTGAGATATCCAATTTATGTCGGGAAAGGCTTAATAGTATTAGGTCTTGTCTGGGTGGAAATGGCTTCTAAGTGTTATATAGGTATGGGCTTTAGAAAAAAAAAATGCATTCAAAATGGCGGACTCAGACACGATTAACAAAGTTGAGTATTGTTTTTCAAGTACATAATATATTTTAAAGTTATTAAAATCACTAATATGGCAATAATTGTCCAAAGAAATTGATGTCTATTACAGATTTTTTTAAATAAATGTTAGCAATAAAATTACCATATTTAATATGTTTTCAGAACTTGTTAATTTTGTGTATTGCCTATACAAAATTAATAAGTTCTATTTTTGGTACCTCTATGTAATACAATCTTCAAAGATAGCAAAAGAACGTTCTTATATGAAAATATTATAACGAACCTTAAAATAAAATTTTCCTTTTCCAATAACCTAATTTATGTTATCAATCAAAATATAAAAGGCAAAGTAAACAAGCGATACACCACCTTATTATCTACAACATAAACACAATTTAACAAAACTTCCAAAATAATTTTACCGAGTTAAGTTGTTCAGAACTCCGTGTGGTTAACAAACGATTAAACAGTTTGCTTAAACGGTTACCTACTGTTACACTGAATTCCGTAACTGAAATGAGAGTAACCATTTATTTCCCGTGATATATCCGAAACCGGTTGTTAAACAGTGTTCCCAGTTTAAAACACAGTGAACTCCGAAATAAAAGCCGTAAACCAATGAAATGTCCATAGTATTTCATAATAGTGAAATAATTGTACTGCTTTGTAGGTATTTATTGAGCCTGCTCTTTTAAAAATACAAAACTACAATTTGTAATTATTTATTTCTTACTAACTTTTTACCACTTTAAAAAAAAAACACCACACTAGATCATACAAATATTTGCTACGTGCGGGAATTGAACTCGCGACACGCAGCGCAGCAGTCCAATCGCTCAGCCACGCGCTATCCGTGCCGCTTTAAATTTTATGCAAAAGTTAAAAAATCATCTATCTCTGAACAAAACCGAAATCGGCTCAGCGTTTTTGGGGGGTAACAAACTCATTCTCGCATTTATAACATTGGTTATAGTTAGGATAAGTATTCGCGTATTTCATTCACATTTTCAAAATTAAACACAAAACGACACGTCTGTCTTACTTTGAAACGCTTTTCATTACGACCCAAAGCGCTGTTCCGTAGCAGATTTCCGAGGACCTGTTCTAGAGTAAAGCCACTAGTAAAACATAATTATGTCACCCTACTAACTGCGGTCCCCACTTTCAAAAATACCAAAGGACTAGTTGCTTCGAATTTCTTTGAATGACTTTAGTGCGGTCCATCGCCTCTCCAAAGGGAAATCCGCTTTATTTTTATATTCTGTGGTCTCTCTGTCCCATTAGCAGTTGAAATTACTCAGGCTTTTAGGTAAATGGGTTTAGGTAGGTAATAATAATAATAATAATATTCCACAACTATCACACACACACACACACAGGTAGTTTTATGGGTGAGTAGAAAGGTAATATAAGTTGATGTCTACATGGTATTTAGTGTTTAGTTGCCGTCGGAAAGCTTAATTTTTTCTTCTTTGTTAGCAAAGAAGAAAAAAATTAAGCTTTCCGACGGCAACTAACTGCTAACAAAGAAGAAAAAATTAAGCTTTCCGAAGTTTTGAAAATTTCTAAAAATTGCATTAAAAACAATCCATAACTAAATCATATAGGACTTGAAAATAAATGTACCTATGTTATTACAGAAGTTATATAATTAAATTAAAAAGTTGGTTAATTTATACATATTTTATCATTACTAAGTTTTATACTTCAACATAAATCATGTTACGTGCAGCAACCCCATATATTAATTTAAAGCGTCAACATTATCGGAAACATCGAAGCCCAGGTGTAGAATGATCTTCCCCCTCGCGGAAAATTGGAAAATGCGGATATTGGCGGGAACGAGCCGGGCGCCATTAATTGACGCCATTAATCTTTTGACCGTAACCGACACCTCACGACCGTCCACGGAAACGGCCGAGGACACCCGAACACGTGTTATTGCCAGTGTGAAATAATATTATTAGGTAGCGCTTCTTGGACTGTTTATTTAGGACTGTTAATTCGTTCATACGTTAAATAGTTATTATGACACACACATGGTGTCCTCCTTCTCTATACAGGGTGATTTGTTATTCGATGCGGTCCTTGAAATGGGTGATACTAGACCTTATTTGCAACAATTTTAACCCCGACAACATGGGGTCTAAACTGACTGGTTTTGGAGATATCGAACTTTAAAGGTTTTTCGAAAATTTTCTATCTCTCCATCATTAAGTGCTTATTGTTAGAAAGTAATGATGGTCACCACTTAGAATTTATACTTTTCTGATAGAATATGAACGACTAAATCTAGTGAATACAAGTTTGTTGTAAAACTAATCATATCTTGGGAATTAAAGTGTCATAAAGTTTCTGTTTTGAAGTTTTCTGAAAACTTCCCTTGTTTTTCAAAGTATATTTAAAAAAATAAATGTGTGACACTTGGTTTACAAATTACAGAAAAAACTTTCTTGTCTCATTACCTTTCTAAAATGGTGCCACAGTACCTACTTTTAGTTAGTGTCTGACCAGAAAATTAGGGTTGTTACTGACAAGGTAACAACCCTAATTCTTAATCAACGAAAATCGGTTGCAATGTTTTTTCGACCCAACATTTTCTTTCTGTGGTTTTTGTCCAAACTGCTATCTAATATTAGCTTTTTGAGTCAATGCGCTTAATCCTGGCCGTAATCACATAATCATATCAGGCAAAGTCGGTTTTTATTTGGAGTATTTTACATATGGACCAGATAGACAAACCATCAATTCTCTTCCATTTAAAACAGCTACTTGAAACATAAGTACAATGACGGAATGTTTGTAAACTCAGGTTTCATAAAAAAACTAAACTGGCGTACATAAAAGTTAGGTCACCCTATTGGTAGGACAGGTAAAAATACTCCAGATAAAGCGCGATTTTGCCTGATGTCATCGATTTTTTTTTATCGTGGTAAAATCATCAAATGAGTCCTCCCGCCCAGGGCAGGGCGGGAGGGGACTGTCAGACTTATACTGACGAAAATCCACAGTGTCCTTCATAAGCCCTTTAAGTTCCAGGGTCAGGGTAATGGAATGAGTCCCGCGACCCCGGCAGGCTTTGGCCCTCTAGACCCGGCCCCGTCAGATTGCTGACAGCTCTTTGAGGCGCGCGTGGAACACAACGCGCCGTCGACCCGGGCATGGTCCATGGTCGGGCGGCGAGTTGCCCATTACTCGTCGTCCGCATGCCCAATCGACCAGGATTTAGCGCATTGACTCAAAAACCTAATATCAGATAACAGTTTGGACAAAACCACAGAAAAAAAATGTTGGGTCGAAAAAACTTTACAACCGATTTTCGTTGATTTACTACCTTGTCAGTAACAACCCTAATTTTCTGGTCAGACACTAACTAAAAGTGGGTACTGTGGCACCATTTTAGAAAGGTAATGAGACAAGAAAGTTTTTCTGTAATTTGTAAACCAAGTGTCATACATTTATTTTTTTAAATATGCTTTGAAACACAAGGGAAGTTTTCAGAAAACTTCAAGACAGAAACTTTATGACACTTAATTACCCAAGATATGATTAGTTTTATAACAAACTTGTATTCACTAGATTCAGTCGTTCATATTCTATCAGAAAAGTATAAATTCTAAGTGGTGACCATCATTAATTTCTGACAATAAGCACTTAATGATGGAGAGGTAGAAATTTTTCAAAAAACCTTTAAAGTTCGATATCTCCAAAACCAGTCAGTTTAGACCCCATGTTGTCGGGGTTAAAATTGTTGCAAATAAGGTCTAGTATCACCCATTTCAAGGACCGCATCGAATTGCAAATCACCCTGTATACTTAAACAGTATTCTAGTTTGGACCCAAATGCGGTGCACAGGTGTCAGTATTTTCTTTCAATTTTCCTTCCCAGTAAACAAAACACGTTGAAGTTGCGTTGTTTCCACTCGATTTACCTCGCGTTTCCGTTCACTTTTACTTCGACCGTATTATAAAACTTCTTGGCAGGAAATAGCTGTGTATTAAAGCTAAATAATAAACTTTTTATGATACTAAATCTACTCCTTTTTATGTGGAAACATATTCTAAAATGTGTATCCATTTGATGATCGTTTTATTCGTCGTAAACTACATCGAGTGACGATAAAACTGGATTATTGCGTCTGTCTACTAAGTTTCCATTGTAATTTTCTCCTACGGTGTGAAAGCAACTGCGTCTATAATAGAGTATTCTTCGCTTATGACAAATCGATAAATGTAATTTTATGGTATCATTATAAAAATCTTACATATAAATTTTTCTTTTGTTCTAGATGGAGAACCGAAGCGGTTGGTGTACGCGGCGGCACCGCTGTAGGTGAATAGCCAACAACATGGCGCGGGCGTGGGCTTACGCGGCGGTCGCCATCCTCACGCTGGTGACCACTCGCGCCTACCTCATCCTCATCCCCGACACCGCTCCGCCAGGGCACGTGGTCCTCGACGCCGCCGTCTACAAGCTAGGCTCTGAACGGAACTACAACATCGATGTCCACCGAACAGCGAACTTCGTCCATCACATCCTCAAAGTCAACAGGACCAGTGGCCTCGTCACTTTGAGAAAAAGGCTAAGATGTGACGGAGTTCTTTACCCAAACCTCTTCACTTTCTACGTAGACTCCACATCGGAACGAATACGTGACATCGATTACTATAGCCTACCTATAAGGGTACTAGTGACCGGAGAGGACTGTAGTAGGAGACACGCTGAACTGTATGATATAGACTTCGATCGCGTCTACGACCAAAATGATGCGGCTTTACAATATGAGGATCAACCGATCAGGGATAAAAGAGAAGCGATATATCAAGAGAGTATAGACTGGAGGTTGTTAGAAGGAGAGGAATTAGTCTCTAGTCAATATAATGTCCTTTCCACGGCGTATCCGTGGTCGAACATAATGTTCGAGGACTTCGTAGCGAGAAATAATAGTAGGAAGAAACGATCTCACAGTGTAATACCCTTCGATATGGCCATAGATGTAAAAATAGCTGAAGCGAAGCAATGGATATCGGAAACATACGCGAGCTTCGCTATCCCGACAACAGATCGATGGCAAGGGATTTGTCTAAAGCAATCGCAATTCGTGAATTCCCTAACAGCTTTCTTACCTAGGACGGTTCAAAAGATGTGTAAAGTGCAATTTTTGGATGTGAGTGATCCCAGGTTCATGATTGAGGCCAGTCAAGGTGATTTGGTGGCCAGTGGAGATATCTGTATACAGGAACCTATGTGGAAAGTGTCCATACTTTTTACGTTCAACTGTGACAAGATTAACATCGTGGATTCCGATCACAGATTGAAGATAGTGTATCATCATCAAGAGCTGAATGATACTGATATTGCGAGGAGAGTGAAGAGGGAGCTTCGGAATCAATCGCCGTATTTCGAGCAGGCATTATATGTGGCATCTGTAGCTGAAGAACAACCGCCAGGAGTTACTGTTACCACAGTTAGAGCTCGGTAAGTATCTACCTAATATTTACTACATTAACAGTGATACATAACAAACGAATTAATTGGATGTTCCCGAACAAGACAAAAGTTTATTTTGCTTTATCCGCCCAAAACAATACAGATTCACGAAGTCTTAGAATTAATGATGACTAACGACTTCTAAACCTCTTAACTCGAAGTTCCTTAAGCCTGTAGTAACAAACAGGACGAGGGCATTATCCTAATCAACGTCAGGATATAACACCTAGTCATTATACCATCTGTCCTTTTAATTGACTTTAAGCTGGGTTTATGGACCCATCTATTTTATGCGGTCCGGAACCACTGACATGGGCCATTGAACGCGTCGGCGAATACAGGGGCGCTTATACTTGTATGATCACATCATTAACTATGATGACGTTGTCATTTTAGTTGTTCGTAACGAGATCATTGCTTGTCGGCTTTTCTCTATTACGTGCTTAATAGGTTCAAGGGTTTCTCTGAATTACTTATTGGGTATGTGATTTCCAAAACTGGAACATTATTTAGGATAAATGACATCGTTGAATTAGGGTTAAGATCTAAAGGATTCTAAATATAGAAACTCGTTAGATGTCGACGAAATATCCTATTCATCATACTACCTATTGTTTCTCTGAATGCTTTCGTGAATCCCACTCAAAGTTGTATTAACCTTTACATGACTATAGGATCAAACGGTTTTCGCATAGTTGCCAGATTACAGAATTAAAGATTTTTAATATTAATAATTATACTCCGAGCTTCAAGATTAATAACATTACCCCTCTGTTCCTCCATTCCCTAGGTTTATCACGTCCGAAGGATTGCAGTAATAACGTGTGTAATCAGACGTTATTTGCTTCCAACATTTTCAATTGCTACTCTCATCTGTTTCGCGCCACAAGACTTGTTATTGAACTCACTTTTATAAATTACTTGCCGTATTACGCAATTACTCCGCATTCCTACCGTTTGATAAAGTTTTCTTTTTCTATTTAATGTTCCTATCATTAAATTGCTATTTGATGTTGTTTGTATGTTGATCTAATTGAAGGTTTCTTTCAGTATGTTACCTATTTTATTTATTACTTACTGGAAAAACCAACATACATTCAATAATATCCATACATATTATGTCGTCCTATTGGAAATCAATGGGGGAGGCCTATTCAGCAGTAGACGTTCTACAGCTAATATTAGGATGATATAGTATTACTCAGTTATTGGATTGTGGAAGCCAAATATGCAGTCGCTCTCGCGGTTAGGCCGTTCATGATACAGGAACATCTATCAGTTTTGAAAGGCAAAGGAAGACTTCTGTTAAACTTTAGTCCCATAACTTGTAAAAGGCATATATATTAATATACGAAACGATATATTTGCATCTGCTCCTAGGAGTTGACCGTACGAAAATAAACGTATAGACGTCCTACCATATCAACACATCACCCGCCTTCGCGGTCGACTGACTTCAGATCAAGTCAACTAAACATTGGACACTTAACTAACCCCTATGAATTCCCCTACTAATCAGAGACCTAGAATATCTGCTATACTTTGAAAATGAATACGTTTGGCTTGCTGATTGAAATTTAACATCGAATAGACGTTTGACGAACTACGATTTATTGACTGAATTATCAACGCAACGATTACGCAGCACGATGCCTACTTTTACATTGACATTTTTGACTTAATTATGATGTTCCCACTACTGGAACTGGGGCACAGACCTTTGTACGAGAGGTTATATGTATAATACACACAGCAAGCCCAGTGCGCTTTAACATTTGTGTGTTTTAATTATATTGTATAACAAATCAATACTTTCGGCCTCAAATTTCACGGTCGACCACAGGAGGTAGGCCTCTTCGAATCACTACAACACTATATCCCTTTTGAAAATATCCATCCAAAATAAAAACTTAGGTACTAATGCTTTTCAAATAATTTTAGGGACCCAGAAAACAGTCCAGTAACCTACTCGATGTCGAGTCTCCTGGACTCGCGGTCTGCTGGCATGTTTGCAGTGGACTCCAGGAGTGGTGTGGTGACCACACAAGCTAGATTGGACAGGGAGAGATTGGATGTACACTACTTTAGAGTCGTGGCGCAGGATGACACCTTCCCACCTAGAAGTGGTACTACGACTTTGCAGGTGAGATATGAATTAACTTATGTTTTTATCGGAATTCTCTGTGTTTTCTATTTCTTTTGGAAACAGGCTCCGTATCTATTCAACAGATCGATTTAGCCGTACAGCAAGTCACTAGTCGCATCGTTTGCAAAAATTGGCATGGAAGACCTAGTCCAATTGTTATTTAGACGGTTGATTTTCGCCACAAGGCTAAATCGACCCGTGGAAAAGCCCAAAAAAGCAAATTCTGTTTCTGTTGATTGGAGATGCTACTGCTACTATTTTAAATTGGTTACCTGTACATTAAATTCTCTAAGTTTTTGAAGAATTTCTTGACATTTAGTGACTCACATACATTTTCTATAAAGACTCCTTTACTCTGTGTAGGAGCCACAAGTCTTACAACATCCAATTGTTTTGACAATTTTATTGTGCTCGAGATTTAATACATACAGACATAGTTTTGTTGCAAAGACAGTCTGTGAACTTTTATCATTACAACGAACTAATAATAACCTTGTAAACACAGATCAATGTCATCGACTGCAACGACCACTCACCAGTCTTCGAGATGCAGCAATATGAGGCTTCAGTAAGAGAAGGTGCAAGTCCTGGGACCACTGTACTGACTCTCAAAGCTACTGATCAGGACATCGGGAAGAATGCTGAGGTAAGCTAAAATTCACGAGTAGAATGTGGTAAGGCAACCATCTGGCATGATTTTGAAACTTAAATATAGGGTCTATTGGACGTCTAAACAGCTGATAATTTTAGACAACTCTACCCCAACGTTGTCTCAATGATGAAGTGATGATGTCGTCGTAAAAGTAAGAGCCATTGAACCCACCCGGGATATGAAAACTTTGTATCCCGATAAGTCGTTCCCGTGGAATAGTTACTACCGTATACCGTACTCCATGTAGGCAACTCCAGTGGTATAAACATGTGCATTTATTTTCTTCCTACACCAAGCCCACTTCCACTAACCAAACTCTTTCTTCCAGGTGGAATACTCAATAGAAACAGTAACAGCAGAGACATTAACTCCAGAAGACACCAATGAGTCCATCGACAACACACAAGATATAGAAACACAGGACGTCTTCCGGATAGACGGCAGGAGTGGAGCCCTGCTGACGAGATCACCTCTGGACAGGGAGAAAGTCGCCCGGTATACTGTGATTGTGAAGGCTACGGATCAGGCCAGTCCTGTGTCTGATAGGCTGTCAAGCACGTAAGTTACTTATCTATTCTTTGTAATTATTTGTTGGTAACTAAAAAGTGGAGGTCAGATCCCAAAGGGTCTCGTATTACCCATTACTAACTGGGTTAAGGAGGACAGAATGGCAGTTGCTTCACATAAAATTATGGTATCCAACTGCATTCAGTTAGACTAAAAGTCTAGAAGACTCCAATAATAGTTGGTTGAAAATGCTAGCCTGTGATAATGTTGTCGGCAATTTAACAAACAAACGAACTCGAACTTACCGGCCCTAAATACTTTGCAATACCAAAAGCATAGTAAAGTATTGCCATCCCAAAGAAACGGTTGAAGTGTGAACAACTTCTTCAAACTTGCTTATCATTTTTCTTGCCTTATCCCATGTTACTTGGATTCGGGGAACACTTAAGTTTTTTCAATACTCCGTGAACCATCACAGTTTAAATGATAGCATTTAAACTTGCTAAAATAATAGAGCCTGAATAAGTTTAAACTACATAGTTTCCATTGCGAATAGCCAGTTTTAAGATTTACAGCCCTAAAGACTTCCTTCTTATCTATTTATCACAATTGTTTTTCTATTACACAACCCTATATACCTAGTAAATATTTGCTTGTAGAAATAAGTCCCTAAAAGCGTACACACCTATACGTTTTCCGCAATGAACAGTCATTAGTGGGCCGGTAAATACGACGCTTGATAAATACCCCATTGTTTCCTGTCGTCCCCAAATGTAGCTGAAGGCAATATGTTGTTATATTAGCACAAAAGGGGGAGGCTGTGTATGTGTCCTATTGACATTTGTCTCTTAATAGCTCCCCCTTGGTGAATTTCTGGCAAATAGGGAAACACGTCCTTTAGATAACGATATACCTATATGGTAGTTGTAGAAAGACCGGTACAATTTCCTGATGGATAGAGGAGTCAAATTTTGGGTTTTTTTCTCGCAAAACTTATTTTTAATTGTAATGGAATTGAAGTTTTTTTATTTGCGTTTCATCTCATTTAGGTGTGATAATACTACGTTTCTTTTAGAAAATAATGTAGGTACTTCCTAATCTAAAAAGATTATAATTATGCTGTTGCAAAAGACATACGTTCGAAACCCTCAAATATTATGTCCTTTTTAAACGATGTAATATGTTGCTTTTTGATGATTCAATATAAAGTCCCAAAGCGCCACTGTTTACGACTCATTTTATGTAATAAGATTGAAATCAGATAATTCGCGTTGTACCTCCTGGCAAGTTGCCAAACCAGCCTCCACCACACAGGTTGACTTTATTACATTCAATTTATTCGAAGGATTTGCATAAGTTTCAACTCTTATTGTACCTTACTTATATAATCAGATTAATGTTCCCACTCTGCTGAGAACTGGAGGAGTGGAGGCCTTCAGAAAAGTTAGGCTATTTGTGATGGATGATCAGTTGATCACCCATCCGGTGACCGATCTCGTCAAACGTAACTTAACTATTCAACTGAAAGCTCTATTTCCTGTTTTAATCACATCAATCATTGTCAAGGCATATAGACATTAGACTTCTAAATATCTACTTGACATCATTATACGGTACCTATATTAAATCCTACTACTCTAGTTGACTGCGCAATCTCGGTTAATAATTAGGTACTAATTACATTTCTCCAGAAGTCTGTTAATTACATTCTCCGCCCATTCATAGTGATCATGGTCTCCTTTGAGCGCAGTATTCGCATATTAGGACGTAGTAGCTTGTGTGGAGTAGGTCGTTTAGTAATTATGATTGAGTGATGCGATAGAATGGTAGCGGTTCTCAGAAATAAGTAGTTGTGTTGCCACAAATTTTGGTACATGAAAAAAAAAATATTACAATGAGTTTTCGAAACTTTCGAAATTGCCTTCATTTCCTGAATCTGAATATAAAGGTTCCGGGCTTTGATCAACCTCTATCTTTAGTAATGACACACTAGTTTCCTAAGTAGGGAAGTCTTTGTGACTGCAATTACAAAAAATCTCATAGTAAAACTTTTAGTTCGGAACCAGCTATCAAAATCGCTGAAAAAATCTGCAATTCCCGACAATTTGTCAAGATTTGTAAACATAATAATTGTAAACTTTAAACTAATGATACACTTCCTCCTCAGCGCCACAGTCCACGTGAACATCTTGGATGACAATGACAACTACCCTCAGTTCAGTGAGAAGACCTATACAGTGACAGTTGATGAGGACATCAGTGCCAACGACAACCCAGTCATAGCAAGAATCAAGTAAGTACCATAGTAGTACTGAAAATTGAACTTTGTAATAACGGAACTAAGCTTTCAATTACAAGAACCATTTCAACAAGGTTTAGAGCATGAGGTTCGTTATTGGGTCCCAATCCCACCGCACTTTTCACTAAGCACTGCAACTCTTGAAAGCCAGAATCAACAGTGATCACCTTTAGAAAAGCGCTTGATGAAGACCTGGATATGCAACGAAATTTGTTCGAAGCGAAAGTCGTTTCCATTTATTGGCATGAGGTTATAATGACTATTGTTCCTCATCCTCCATTGAAAGGGAAGAATACCTCAACCACAGAGTGTTGTGTCTGGTGGGCTACCATCAGACGCGACAGTTGCTCTGGGTCTGTAGTACATATCCTAATCTTACTGGTAAGTCCGCTTATACGATACGGGATATGCGTAGTTTTGTGGGATTGGCTACAAAGGTGCCAAAAGTAACACAAAAACTACTGAACGGATTTTGATGGAATTCAGACACAGGTTATAACCTGGATTAATGGAAAATTAACGAACTTCACGCGGGCAACGCCTCGGGCACGAGCTAGTACTTTAAAACCACAGATTAACGAGGCCCAACCACACACTGATGGTTAATTATTGTTTTAAATCAACAATTACAGCGTCTGCAATTAGTGAATTTGTTTATAGTGAATTAGTTTGCTTGAAAATTCATATTTTGCAATAAACATAAAATAAAACCAAACCAATAAAGGCTGAAAGCCGCTCCAGTATATTTACAATCACAATATATTATTATCTTTCGCTTTCAAAACTCCGCTAAACGTTTTCCAATAGAACATTGTCTCGATATCCACGGGGGCAACTGGGGTCCAATAGAGCCATATTTTCAGCTCGGCAATCTTCCCAGCTTCCCCAGCAACGTCTGCTGTTCAAATTTGTATCGCAATAAATCGTTATAGAAATTGTTGTAAAAGCCGGCGTTCATATTTATTGTTTTACTCTCCCGACAACTGCAACTATCGATATTTCATGCCGCCATTGTGGTTGGCCGTTAGAAATTTATATTTATGTACGAATGGAGCCGAAATTATTAATTTTGCTAGTGTTGAATGTTTGAATGTTAAATACTTTGTAACATAACTGTGCTGGGAATACAATTAGTGCTGTTGTTTGTGTTAAATTTTGTGCTACAATCGTAAACTAGTAAATTATTAGAAAATGTCTCGATTTCATCCTGGTGAATGTTTCGGTTCGATGTTATTTCGTTGCCCTTTGCCAGTAATTGATTTAGATCTACTGTTCTCGTTAATGATTGTCAACGAAATTATTCCAACAAATTAATTTCATATTTTCATGTAGAAGGCAGTGGGTTAATTTCTCCATTGTAGCAAAAAGAAAAAACTTCAGCTAAGCTTCTATTCTTGCCCTTACCCCTTAAAACAAACAAACAGTTTCACTATAAATCCAAAATTTTCATTAGCTCAGGCATGTTCAATTGTTCACACACTAAAACGTCTCTACTTGATTTAGTACAGTCAACCGGCAAAATACGTAGGTACCGACCTTTGATTATATAATGTCTAGATGGAGCGTCGCCCTACAATCGTATCAAAGAAAACGAGTCAACATTTTCAAGTATGTGTGCGTGCAGGCGTCGTTTTGCACTATGCGTCTATGTCTCTATGTGCGTAAATAATTATACCAGCTACTACCATTTTCCCATAAATCACATTAAAAAATAGACTTATTAAATAAGATAAGTTTTAGGTGTATGTATGTAGTGTTATGTGTATGTATGTAGTGTTATGTGAGCCAATAGTTGGTTGACACTTTTTGACACGTTTGCGCGCACTTGACGCTCCATCTAGACATTATATAATCAAAGGTACCGACTTAAATAATTATGCCATCGGCCGATCTTTGGATTGGCCATATCGTGAAATTAAGGAACATTAAGTATCACTGGGCAAATCGTCAAACGTTAAGCGTTGAACGATATAGCTGCTTATAAGATGGACAGATCATGAAATGCCAGCGTATTGCTATCACGATATGGCCAATCCAACGACATACCTCTACATTGGACTTGTCTCCGCTTTCAGATTCAGGCCCTCCCGAACGTAATATCTAATGCTATTATATTTCTTGGTCACTAATCCATTGCTCCTCATCCCCAGAGCGACAGACGCAGACGTGGGTGCAAACGCAGCGATACGTTACGCGATCATCGGAGGCAACACTCAGATGCAGTTCTCAATCGACAGCCTCAGCGGAGATGTGTCCTTGGTGAAGCCGCTGGACTACGAGCAAGTTAGGAGCTATCGACTGGTTATTAGAGCTCAAGGTTTGTATACCAACCTCAAAATGCACATGCATTTATGAACTCTCACTTTTTAGTATAAGAGTAGAAATTAAGCCTGCTGCTACGATCCGTCTGTGCTTTTTTCGCATTGTTCAAATAGTAGTTTTGCTATTTACCGTCTCACTGCTGGTCAAACGCATCTGGGTCGCCACTACGGGTAGCAGTGGTGGTACAGTGGTATCGGCCCCGATTTACAAGTTGTAGGTAGGTCGCGGGTTCGAACCCAGCCTGGCGGATTACTTTGTGTAATCATCACTGCTCTCAAAACAGTGAAGGAAAACATCTTGAGGAAACTGGCATGTCCTAGAACCAAAAATTCGAAGACCAACTTCCAACAACTCGCACTGGGCCCGCGTGGTGGATTATGGCCCACTCCTTCTCTCAGAGAGGAGGCCTGTGTCCCAGCAATGGGAACATTCATAGGCTGATGATGATGCTTGTCAAAGCCCCCCCTAACTTCCAATCCCCTCAATCCAGAGCCAATGCAACGGTATAAACATGTCCAACCAAAAAAAATGATAAGTTCCCTTTATGTCGAGTCCCGTTATGTCGAGTCTGGAAGTCTATTGTTCTCCAAAGTATTGATATTTTAAGCTTTCTTACCTTTATGTCGCGTTTGGCGAACAAGTACAGTCAGGGATGTAAATTAAAAGCCAATGGCATAAAAACATATATTATTTAAACAGGTATAGGTGAAGATTACCTAAGAAGGAAGCTCAACGGAGCCCCGCTTCGCGGGGCTCCTATTTCTGCGTGCATGGTTTAAAGTAACCTAACACGAAGGGGATGGCGGGGTCTTTCTGACCCCGCCATCCCCTTCGAACCTAACCTGTCTGTGTCGGGATGCCCACAAGTCCCGAGCTCGCTTCGCTCGCTCTTGGATCCCAAGTTCGCTTAATAACAATTCCAATCATGAAGGCAAACAATCAAAGTCCAGAGGACCCATCATTGAAATTCTTAATATCCTTTTGGACGTGACTGTACTTCTAAAATATGATATAAATAAACTCGACGTATAGGTAATAAAAGCGTGGCTCCACATAACGGGACTCGACGTAAAGGGAATAAACCCAAAAAATGTATTTCATAATACAGAGTTATCACAAACTTAACAACCTTTCAGATGGAGGCAGTCCCTCCCGGTCCAACACGACACAACTGCTGGTCAACGTGAAGGATGTGAATGACAACGCGCCGAGATTCTACACATCACTGTTCCAAGAGTCCGTCAGTGAAAACGTTCCGGTTGGATATAGTATTGTCAGGGTAAGTTTATTTGGATCTGTCCACGGTGTCCTTCAATAGCCTTTTACGTTCCGGGGTCACGGTAATTCGTTAGTCCCGCGATCCCGGCAATCTTTGGCCCTATAAGGCCCTTCATTGTGCTGACACTCTTTGAGTCGCGCGTGGAACACAACGCGCCATCAACCCGGGCATGGTCCATGGTCGAACAGCGAGTTGCCCATTACTCGCCGCCCGCATACCCGCGTATGGTAAGTGATAAGGACTTTTACAACGCGTACACATTACACGCTTTGCTAACGCGCGTTTTGAGAACCACGAGGTGATATTGAAGTGTATACATGCAACGCAACGCTCAGCGCCCTATGTGTACATACTAGATTACGGTGTCTTTAGAAAATTGTAAGCAAAATATTTTTGGAAGTAGATCCAGTTTTAAATGCAGTTTGCGTCCAAAGTTGGATATACTTCCACTGCTTACATTTCGCTTGCAAAAATATGCACATGCAGGAAGTGCGAATATTACTTGCATGAAACCCAACCCCAGAACCACGGGGCATCCTCAAAAAGATGATGGTGATTTTCGTACCCAAAAGGTGTCAATTAGAAGTACCTAAATCCAATTACTTAACTTACATGCAAAAGAAATTAAGGTTTGTCACAAACAACCAAGCAGCGTCCTAAAAATAATATGGTGACTTTCCATCTACATAGTTTCAATTTTATTAAAATGGTGGAAGCTCAATATGAGTCATACTGGCGTTACAATACGCAAGTATGACTCACATTTTACATCATAATATTTTCATAATAAAATTCGATGGCATTAAGCTCTCTTTTCGTATTTTTGGAGGAGGTTTTTTAACTAAGATTTGACTTCTTTTTTTTATTTTCCCCCACACTGGATATTATTCATATATCGTGGATGCGTTTATAGTACATTAGGATATTAGTGCATTAAGATGGTTATAACATGCGAGGCGGAATTTCAGCCTGAGCCGAAGGCGAGGGCGTAATTGAGCCGAGCAGGAACCGGTGGAATTACATCAGCTTTACGAGCAAGGGTGTTAAAAAATACATTTACACACTCAGACCTGAAAAATCGAGTTATAGGTCATACAAATGTTTCTTACGTGCGGGAATCGAACCCGCGACACAGAAGCGAGAGAGAAGGGACTGTCAGACTCGTACTGACTAAAATCCATGGTGATCCTTCAATGGCCCTTAACGTTCCAGGATCACGGTTACCTGATAAGACAGTCCCGCGACCCCAGCTGGCAATGTGCCATCCGTGCCGTCTAGTTTTGACGACCCAGCAATGGGCGATTCCGTATTGAAATGATGTAACTGTAAAGAAAAAGCCAACATCACACGATACGTTCCTTATTTTTTTCAACGGAAGCTCTGACCACCAGTAATTTGATTGCTCCATCGATCGCTCTAAATACCACCCGCTGCATTTTGTTCGAGCGCCTGTAATTGCTGGACTGTCGCCGCTTATTATACGCAATGATATAGAACTTGCAGTTCGGGTCAATGGACTTTATTTATCGTGTAATCTTGAAGGTCATTATTAAATTATACTGCGTAAGACTGGTTACAGCATCATCATATTAATTATTTAAAGAAAGTGCCCGTTGAGCTTAAAGTCACTGATTATTGTTACACCGAAGTTTTTGTGGTAAAATCATCAAATGAGTCCTCCCACCCAGGGCAAGGCAGGAAAGACTGTTAGACATTTACTGACTAAAAGCCACGGTGATCCTTCAGTAGCCCTTTACGTTTCAGGGTCACAGTGCCCTAATGAGATAGTTCCGCGGCCCCGGCAGGCTTTGGCCCTTTAAGGGAGGCCCGTCAGATTTTTTCAATTGAAGTAGTCAGTTTCACTAACACTACGCAATCTATATCTATACATATAATCTATACATATAATAAAATGGTAGGAAAGTCAAAACTGTACATTGAATATTTAAAAAAAAAAATACTTTGGGTGTGATCTACAATCGATACCGAAGCCAAAAATATAGTTTTTAGAATTTTTGTCTGTTTGTCTGTATGTATGTCCGGGATAAACTCAAAAGTACTGGACGGATTTTAATTATTCTTTTTTTGTTGTATAGGTATTAAGTCTGGCCAACATATAGGCTATAATTTATCTTAAAAACTTGAACACCTGGTGCAGAACTGCAACAGACCAACTAAACTATAAGAGATACAAAAATGGTGCCAAAACAAAAATTGTTCCACGTGATGAGCATTTTCTGCTGAGATAATAAATTTGAAGATCTAGAACACCTGATGTGGAACTCCAAGAGCCCAGCTACACTATAACATATACAGTAATGTCGTCTTAGCAAGAGTTGTTCAGCCTGATAAGCACTCTCTATTGCCGTATAAAAATTGAAGAACTAGAACATCTGATGTGGAACACAAAGAGCCCAGCCACCAGGCCCGAAGGTACCTAACATGCCGATTCCTATCGGCTTCACTTTCGAAATACAGCAAATACTAGTATCAATGTTTTTCATTTATCACTTAAACAAATTAATTATTTACGAAGTTACATTGCTTGTAAAAATAACAACCAAACAAAAACACTCAAACTAAAACTAACAATCAAAGAAATAATAAACATTTACAAAAAACAGAAATAAATAAACACCTACAAATTTTTTCCGTGCAATTTCAACTCACGCAAAACAGGATAGGTTTGTAAGCCGTAAGGCAAATCAGGAATCCGGTAGTATTTAATTCATAGTTCCTCTTGTAGCGATCGTATGCTCGAAGCTACATAACACCGCTAAATTAAGGACGTTAGGAAGCCGAATGTCTCCGGCTTATGATAAAGACAGAGATATGAAATGCGTACGCTAGAACGAGATGGAATGATACTGACGGAGTTCGTAATTCGTTTAGATAGTATTATTTGGATGACAGATTCACATTAGTTTTGGTTCGCGCTTATTTATAGTTTTGTATTTATTGTTTTCACCTGTCCATTTGCATTTGATTTGGTATTATTTTTGCAATTGATAAGTTTTGCGTAGTTAGTGCAGTAACAACAAGGTTAGTTCAGTTCAATGATATTGTTTGATAAGTGTTCACCGTAAAAGTGTCATGTTAGTTTCGAAGTTTTGAACTAGATGGCGTTGTGCAATAGGCGATTAAAGTAAAAGGTTTTGTGAACATATTTTTTTATTGATAACTGTGTACTACGTATATCAAATCAAATATTAACCTATTAACCTACTCGTACTACAAAAAAGGTTAGGTACACGATCGATTCGTCCCTATAACTATGTTTTTTCTATGTTTGTTCTTTGTTCGCGGGATATTTTGATGATTCTTTTTTTGTTGGAAAGAAGCTAGTTCAAAGTTGGTCCCATGATAAGAAAATCAGGGTTTGATAATGGAAGACCAGAGAAATCGAGTGGAAATTTCAAAAATCGTAGGGGCGATTCATGTGTTTGTAAGTTTTTCATTAAGTATTTCAAAGCACTACAATTTAATAAAGGTCTGGACTACCTATAATATCTGATGATGGAGCCGAGAGACAGTCGATTTCCTTAACGATTCACAGCAGCTACCTTGTGTTTTAGCTTGATTAATTTGTAGTGATGAGAACTTTTCACCTAGATTCACCTAGGGTTGTAACTTTCATTAGGGGTCTGATGACGAAGACGAAGAACAGTTCAGGGAACTCCTGAACGGTTTTTGCAGCTATCTTGTATTTGGACTTAATTCATTTATATTGATGAGAACTTTGCACCCATATGGGTTATATTATTCGATGCTTGTATACCTGCCATTTGTTCCCATAAAAATGAGTTTGGTTCAGTAGTTTTTATTTTATGAGCATTTTTATTATGTACATGGGCGATGTTATAACCGGTGCTACAGATAATAAAATTCTAGTGCATAGTAAGAAAAATATGTATTTGACAAGAATTTGGGTTGAATATTTAAACTAAAAAGACTAAAATTAGGCCAAAGCTATAGTTACTGGAATTCACGTTTTGATCCGGCTTCACTTTCAAGAATATTTACCCTACGCCACTGCCAGCCACACTATAACATATACCTACAGGAATGACGTCTTAGCAAGAGTTGTCCAACCTGATAAGCACTCTCTGTTTCCGTATAAAAATTGAAGATCTGGAACACCTGATGTAGAACACCAAGAGCCCAGCTACACCATAACATATATAGGAATTACGTCTTAGCAAAGTTGTTCAGCCTGATGAGCACTCTCTGTTGATGTATAACAATTGAAGATCTGGAACACCTGATGTGAAACTCCTAGAGACCAGCTACACTATAAAATAATATAGGAATGACGTCTTAGCAAAGTTGTTCAGCCTGATGAGCACTCTCTGTTGACGTATAAAATTGAAGTACTGGAACACCTGATGTGGGACACCAAGAGCCCAGCTACATATAAGTATAGGAATGATGTCTTAGCAAGAGTTGTTCTGCGTGATGAGCACTCTCTGTTGACGTATAAAATTGAAGATCTGGAACACCTGATGTGGAAATCAAAGCTATCACTAATTTCACTGTATAATTTTAAAATAACATAAGCTGGGAATACCTCCACGCAGTAAAGGCGGTAACAGTTTAGAACTAATTTTAGATGATGAATAAAAATTTGACTCTACAGGCCAAAACTCCCATTTATTTTTTTACCCGGGCTCTTGAAATTGGACATCAGACTTATCAGATGTTCGATTTTGACGACCTCGTGCCGCTGGCATAAGCAACAGAATCCGCGTACGAAGTCGCGGGCAGCAGCTAGTACCTACCTAAATGAATAAATACCCTTAATAAGGACGAGCGTTGTAAAATCAACAACACATTTTTATTTATCTAGGCATTTGTTTAAATGTTCCCAATTTTTAAAAAAGAAAACTATCAGTTTAGTTCCTTTTTCCTGCGTAAATACTCGTACAAAGTATAGGTACTGTAGAGTTATGAGTCTGTACGGAGACATTCAACGGATAAATCCGGTCCCTGACAGGTTCCGGTCCGTAATGCTCCACCGGATCAGGCACGTAGTTATCTTAGTCCGTAAAACTCCGCTACAAAGGTGAACATCCGAATCGACCGCAATGAATAGTCACCGGGGAATATGTCCGGAATTCTCTATAAAATATTAATAGGGTTACAAAGTATGTCGTATTATGCTCTACGAAGAAAAGTAAATAGGATATTTATTGCATCTATCTATTGCTTTTTACAAATTGTATCTTTACATTGTATAAAACAAAGTCGTCTAAATCAGTATGCAAGTATGCGTATAATTTCTGAACGACGTTTTCTCTTTCTAGTTTAGTAAAGCAATAAATACCTACTTTTTAATGTAAGATTTAAATAAACTGGGTATCAGGACTGTCTAAGCAGGTTATCGTGACCCTGGAAAGTAAAGGACAATAGAAGAAACGCGGTGCATTTTAGTCAGTAAGAATCTGACAGTCTTATCCGCCCATTTTATTTCCTACTCCTCCACTATTCTTTTCGGATTAATTTCGTTGCAGGATCCAAGACAGGTATATAAATTCTCCGGAACACGTCGAGCTTTTCTTTTGGTTGCCACGGTTGATTCTGGCTTTCAGGAGTTGCAGTGGTTTGGGAATAGCGTGGTGGGTTTGTCCAAAAAAAAGTCCATTCCGTTCCACATAGGGTGGGAGGACTCATTTGACGATTTTACCACCCCATAAAAGATGTAAGGATATTGTAACTAAACTTCTGTAAAAGTTAACAAAGCACGTTCAATCTATACTTATGGAATAAAATGATTAATATTCCGAACACCCCGTCAATCTACGAGTAATTCTAATTTTGAATCATACCTGAAAAGTTAAAACTTTGTTTGAAAGTTAAATAGCCTCGTGGATCGACACGTAGCGCCATCTATCGCATGTCGTTGAAACTACAAACCGAATGGGATGTCCCGTATACCGTACCAAGCAAAGAAAGATGAAAACCTATTCCCTATCTTTCATTACCACGCCCTCTATCATTAAGCTCTGCTATCCATCACTAAAGTTGGTGACAAACTGGTCAGACATGATGTGGCTGGAATGGAAATGAGGGTTTCACCACCGATCAAGATTTTCTTTTAAAAAAAACGTTGCCGCACAATAGGTATTTAATCTGTGTCATGCTGGGTACGTTTAAGAACAGTTAAACCAACGACCATTTATATCTAGACTCCTAATCACAGGCGCCCGATGTCTGTACATCGGTCGCAACACATTAGGCAAAAAAGTCTTAAGTTCGTATTAGTTTCGACCACTCCTGTGAGTCCCTTCGTCGCACTGACCTTGAGTTAGCCAATCAGAACGCAGTACCCCGTCCCCCTCGCTTACGTCGTACCTCAGCGACTTGGCAGAAAATTTTCGTTAGTCAGATCGTGCATGAGGCGTCTAGATATAAATGGTCCTTGAGTTAAACCCACACAGACAGCCATACCCGGAACAACTACTTATAGATCATACTCATATTGCTCTACGACTAGCAGAACAGCAGTCGATCGCTCGGCCACTACGCCAAAAGTACCGTCAAATTCTAACAAGCCATCGCGGTGCGCATCCATGTCTATTTGGCCGGCTTTTACGGCACCGTCCATCCTCAGGTACCCATCTCGTGGGGAGATAGAGATGGATACGTGTCATTTCGGCGTAGTAGTGAAACTCTGTCAGTTGTCGCACCGCTGTCAACGTGACGCGATCTATGAGATTATAATTATGAGGGAGGAAAACAAATAAAATAATGAATGTTCACGTATAATGTAGTATATGGCTACACCATACATCAGTGACGTGTAACTCTTTAAGCTCTTCCAATCGCATCGCAAATCGCTTCATATTGCAGCCTCAGCCTTATGGGTCTTCACTCATACGTGACCCGCATGAAGCTTTCATTTTATTCTTTTTTTTTTTACAGGTGCAAGCCTACGATGCAGACGAAGGCATGAACGCGGAGATAACATACACGCTAGCTGACAAGGAATACAACAATAACAATGATCTGCCAATCAGCATCGATCCTCGCTCCGGATGGGTGTACACCTCGTCGCAGCTGGATAGAGAAGTGCAGGCCAAGTATCAGCTGATGGTGAGTGTGAGAAAAGAGAGACATAACTATAGCTTTGTACAGACGCCAGCACATCAACCTACCTCAATCTGACTTTCGTTAACAGATTTTCAACTTTATCACAATATTAGAAGGTTAACTTTCGATTGATAAAATCCGACAGATTGGGGTAGGTTGACCTACTGGCGTCTGTACCAAACCATACAGCTATCATTGTGTGCTTCATCTATAACCGGAGGCCCTAGTACGAGTTTTCACGTTTTTATGACGTAAAGTTAACGGGAACTAAAACATTAATTTGATTAACTTTCATTTTCCATACAATTTACGTCATCGTACATACGAGTACTAAGTACGGCCAAATGCGTAGAATTGGTGCTAGGGCTTCAGATAATTGTATCGTGTAAAATCACTTTCTTTGTTCCTTTCCGAATTATTTCAGCCGGCTTTTTTTTCAGACTTAAATGTAGTCTTTAAACTACTGAAACCACAATTGCAGGGAAAGATTTTCTTAATTCTCGAGAAACAATTACCAATATTCGGTTTCCAAGTGTCAATGCCACATGGTTGAACTACGAAAAGTAAGCCCAAGCTCTCACTTTTTTAAATTTCAAACATACACGTTTTTCTTTCACCAGGTGACTGCAACAGATGGCGGCTCCCCAGCTCGTTCAGCCACAGCCTCAGTAGTAGTAGTAGTTCAAGACGTGAACGACAATGATCCAGTCTTCTCTCCTCCACAATACGAAGTGGAACTAGCTGAGGATGAACCGCCCGGCACTCCTGTAGTGACGCTCACCGCTACTGATGCTGATGAGGATAATAGGTAAGGATTGGTGGGTCTTGATGTAGAAGTAATGAAAATGTGATGAAGCAACAAAGTTATGAAGGCACAGGTGGTTATTGTGTCCATAGATTAACAATTATTGTGATATGTGAGAGCAGTGGTGGCCCAGTGGTATCGGCCTCGACTTACGAGTAGTAGGTCGTGGGTTCGAACCCCGTCAGGCGCATTACTTTGTGTAATTTATTTCAACACCACTGTTCTCAAAACGGTGAAGGAAAACATCGTGAGGAAACCGGCATGTCCTAGAACCAAAAAATTCGAAGACATGTGACATCTACCAATCCGCACTGGGCCCGCGTGGTAGATTACGGCCCACTCCCTTTCACAGAGAGGAGGCCTGTGTCCCAGCAGTGGGAACATTTATAGGCTGATGATGATGAGATGTAGGTACAGACCCACATCAGCCTACCACAATATGTCTTTCTTTAATAGGTTTTCAACTTTATCACAAAACTAGAAGGTTCATGTTCGATTGGGAAAAATGACAGACTGAAGTAGGTTAACGTGCTGGCGTCTGTGCTAAAATGTTTATTAGGTCTCATCGGTCACAACACAATACAAACTCTTTTCTTTCTTTATTTTGACAATAATTAAATTGAAGTTGTACAAAGCTACATAGGGTTTCCTTTGAAAATCAATTTGTATCAAAATTACAATATCCTATTCTATACTGTTTAAACAATTATTTTTTTCTCCAGGCTACACTACGAGATAACAGGCGGCAACACTCGCGGCCGATTCTCCATCACCTCTCAAAATGGTCGCGGACTGATCACCGTAGCTCAACCTCTAGACTTCAAGCAAGAACGTCGATATGTACTGACAGTCACCGCCACAGACAGTGGGGGACGAAGTGATACTGCTATGGTCCATATCAATATCACTGATGCTAATAATTATGCGCCTGTTTTTGAGAATGCTCCGTATACTGCTTCGGTAAGTTTTTTAACTCATTTTGTCCTACTGGACAAAGCAGTGCTCATTACCTCTTTTTTTTTAAACGTTGGAATTTCTCCTGGGGCGTGGTTTACAAACAAAGAAACTCACATACACAAACGCCCAGACTCGGAACAACTACTTGCACATCATACAAATATTTGTCCCGTGCGGGGATCGAACCCGCGACACGCTGCGCAACAGTCGATCGCTCGTCCACTACGCCAAACGTGCCGACTTTTCATAATTCCTTCGCATTTTCGCGATGCCAGCATTTTAGGTCTTCCGTGGCATCAATGCCCCACTGGCCCACTGCGTTACGACTCTGGCATATCAATCCTTGTGCTGTTTTATAGCCACATAACCGATTCTAATTTTGGAGCGCGAATTTTGTCATTGAGTTTATGTGCAAAAAAAATGCACTGCCATACCGTGTATGTCTCTAATAAACAAAATGGAAAATTTATCACTGTTACGAATTCAAAATAAAAATCCACAGAGTTTTTAAAATGTTCGAGCGTTTTGAAGCCGTATTCATCTTTGTGTGGTAAAAAAACCACAAGTCAACACTCGAGTTCCTTCTTTTACGACGTAGTTCTTCATCTTATAACTCTGTTCCAAAATAATCTTCTTCATAACCATTTGTCCAGGTATTCGAAGACGCTCCCGTCGGCACCACGGTCTTAGTGGTCTCAGCAACAGACAGCGACGTGGGCATCAACGCACAGATCACCTACAGCCTCAGCTCGGAGATATCCAACGAAGCAGTAGCTCATCACGACCAGGAGTTCATCATCAACCCGCAGACCGGCGCTATTACTACCAACAAGTTGTTGGATAGAGAGACTATGAGTGGTGGGTTTCTGTCTCATTCCCACGTTTTTTTTAACATGTTCTTTCCCAGAGTTCGTTGGTCCTTTCGGGAATCTTGTACGACTACGTGACCTTGCTTTTATAAGGCACGAGTTAGAATAGGATAGAAAAACATTAGTCGTTTGTAGACACACTGCAGCAATCACAGAAGGTTTTATAAGAAAGCATTTAAAGATGCACGAAAAATCATGTCTTAAATATTACCCTTACATAATTATATTATTGACAACAACAATAGAACATTTATATATTTTTCAGATGATAAAATAACTCAATACTTACTTCATCTTTATGTACGAGCATATACTAAATAATATAAATTATAAATAATAAAAAAAATATTAAATTATTAATTACGACCATATTAAATAAAACTGTTTTATTCTGTTCAGGATACCTACTAACAGTGACGGCAAGAGACGGTGGTGTTCCATCTCTCTCAGACACTACGGATGTGGAGATATCAGTGGTGGATGTGAACGACAACCCGCCTGTGTTCAAACAACAGCTGTATACTGCCACTATCATGGAGGACGCCTTAGTTGGTGAGTATAAGTACCACAGTTTACGGATTATATTGTATGGTCTCGAATAAGGTAATCTGTATAGTGTTCCGTGAGAGCAGCAATAAAGGAAACTTGGAACTTCTAGAAAGGCAGTGAAAAGCTATTCTTTAAATGACTCGAAGACGAGCTCGTTGATGAGCTTGTCATAGAATTTCAACTTAATATATAAAACATAAAGTTGAAAATACAATAAAGGTAAACTGTCTCGACGACGAAGACTGATATTTGTCTTTAATAGAATTTCGACTTTATACTCTGGAACATAACATTGAAAATCCACTAAAGACAAACCGTAGTTTTGGCGCTACCTCGGCTCTGAGTCTTTTGAGAAAAGCACTACAGTTGTCACACGTTTGACGCTTTATTAGCAAATTCCAGAAACCACTCAAAAGTACTAATAAATTAACCAAACCATTTCTCCCTCAGGAACCTCAGTAACCCAAGTAAGTGCGACTGACGCAGATGTGGGTCTCAACGGTCGAGTCCACTACGAGCTAGAGCCAAAAGACCGCGAGGAGGGGTCTTTCGTAGTAGACCCCGCGTCTGGGGTCATTCGGACCAACAAAGCGTTGGACAGAGAGTCGGTGGCCACGTATGACTTGAAGGCGCTGGCTATTGATGGAGGGACACCGCCGCTCAGTTCTACTGTAAGTGTGATAAAATCAAATACCCTTTTTGTTAGCCAAACCAGAGTATTTAAGAAGAGAAGTACTTAATAAAATCTTTAAAGTTTTTGAATTAGTGACTGGAGTTTTCTGAAGCCAAAATCATGATCGCTTGACATTTTTATGTCTTCTTCAAACTTATTATAACAAGTCATAAGGCATAGAGTACATTTATATAACTGTCTTAAGGATCCATTGAAGATTCTTCAAAACTTAATTCATCTTTGACAAACTAAATTGCAATTAATTAATGATTTGTATTCTATCTTACGCAAATATGCAATGTTGTATCTTACAGGGTCCTTTCCGATCCAAAGCTGCATGGGTATAACGTCACAAGTACAAGTAATTAACGAAATTTGTTATTTCAGGTTATCGTCCACATAAAAGTAGAAGACATTAACGACTCCCCTCCAGTCTTCGAGAGCGACTGCCTCACGTACTACATCCCAGAGAACAGTCCCATAGGAACTACGGTGGGAGAGATATACGCACATGATCCTGATGAGGGACCTAATGCTGTGGTGCATTACTCTATTAAAGGTAAGGGATAGGTGAATTTACCGGGCAATCTTGCTTTGGAAGCGAGCTGAAAGGGCAGTGTGGGTAAGCCATATTTGTTAAAGGATTGATTTGGCATGCAAATGTGTAAGCTTAACTTAAAACGCCTGCCAGGTAGATAGACCTAAAAAAGATGGTTAGATCTAAACTGGACTCGTAACACTAGACACCGTAGTGCACCTACTACGATAGGCAGACTTGAAACTCAATATAAAAGTAGCAAAGACTTTTCTATAACAATCTCTGTCTTTAACAATACAAATATGTAATCTCCTTGAGGAGTCATTGTTCCGTGGAATCGAGGTCCCTTTAACGGTCACTCTCAACTTTCTTCACACCCTCAAAAAGGGACCTGGGGGGGTATTACAACGTCTTAAAACCAGGCTTATTCCTGTGAGTGAACGAGATGGCGCTAGACGACTTGTATAGCTCTGTCACTTTCACTCGCCGGAACAAGCCTGGTTTTAAGACGTTGTAATACCCCCCCTGAAAAGGTTTCAGGGTCGGCGCGACTGCGCCATCAGGTAGGCCATATACTTGTTTGACACTTTAGGTATAAAAGAACTATCTGAAGGGCCATAGAAGGTCAACCGCTTGCCGGGGTCGCGGGACTGTCTTATCAAGTAACCGTGACCCTGGAACGTAAAAGGCTACTGAAAGAACACCGTGTATTTTAGTCATTACGAGTCTGACAGTCCCATCCGCTTCGCCCGGGGGAGAGGGAGGACTCATTTGATGATTTTACCCCGTAAAAAAGGCTTCGATAGGCTACGGTAACCGCGCATCATCAAGCGGGCCGTATGCTTGAGGTATAGAAGAACTAACCAACCTTTCTTCATGCTCAGGTGGCGACGATTCCAACAGCTTCTCCTTAGAAACACGCCAAGGCTCCGACAAAGCTGAACTAGTCACCATGGTAGACCTGGACTACGAGAGTCCTCGCAAGAAGTACGAGCTGATCATCCGTGCAGCCAGTCCACCATTGTGGAATGACGTCAGAGTCGAGATACTGGTGACAGATGTCAATGATAACGCCCCCATGATGAAGGACTTTCAGATCATCTTCAATAACTATAAGGACTGTTTTCCTGTGGGGCCTTTTGGAAGAGTCCCGGCTTATGATGCTGATGTTACTGATAAGGTAAGGACTGTGTTTGTTTGGAGGATCTTTTGTAACTGGCAATTAAAGTTGCCGATAAATCTATTGTTTAGTACAATTCTGGATCTTTAATACTTATTTCCCGGAGTTGAATGCTAAAGTTTGTCGCCATACTTTTGGAAAGTAAAATAAAAGCTTTAGTCAATCCACGGTATTACTATTAATTGTGGTGCTCCTTTTGATCGAAACAAGCTTCTATTGATATTGTAGAATAACTTATGTCATTGTATACTGTCTAATCCAGAAATAATTTCAGTATCTTCAATATCTTACCAATAAAATATGGTCTTTCTGAACTTTAAACAGTTATCATTTCAGTATCTTTAATTCTTCATTTTCTCATCATTGATCATAAACATGACTTATATCTTTTTTAACGCACTCTAACATTTTTTTGTCAACAGCTCCAATACCGTATTCTATCAGGCAACAACGCCAACTTAGTCCTTCTGAATGAAACTACTGGAGAGATGACACTATCACCACAACTGAATACCAACGTACCGAAGTTAGCTACCATGGAGATATCTGTTACAGGTTAGTTTCACCTAGAAGTAATTTTACGAGTTGCTTGATCAGCGTGATAAAAAGGGTTGACTATATTCGTCCCATATATATTATACGCTGTGTGCCCAATGACTAGTAACCAAATTATTGGGGGCCATAAGATCTACTAATTCTTGACATCTAGATATTTTGATAATCATTTTCGGCTTGTTTTTCATTAAAGAATAAAGAAAACTAAAAAAGGGTATATTGAACTTACACGCACGGGCGGTCTTATTGATTCACATCTCTGTCATATCGCGCTGCGATCGATTTGTTAGACCCTAAAACGCATCACACACTGCAGTGGCGGGCCTAGGGTTTCAAAATAAGGCAAGCCCAATAAAATTTAAACCGATTTCAAAAAAAGAAAGTTCAGTTTTCGACTGAGTATGTAGGTACCTACGTATGTATCATCGCAATTTTCTCATAAACTACTGGTTAGGTACAATAAATTAAAAGTGAATTCAAAGTTATGGTAAGTAGTTGCTTGTTTTGTAACAGGACTAACAGGTTACAGACAAAAAAAAAACAAAACAGAAAGTTACAAAACGAAAGTTAAAAAATAGCTAGATAGAATGTAATAAGGAATTTAAATAAATTATTTATAGGTATTCTAATTGGAATCGTCTATCTTTCATAAGAAATGATTTAATTACATCAGAGTAAAATGTTGGTGATCGTTTTAATTCTACCAACAACTGTTTTTCAATAGCTAAAATCGTATCCCCGTCCCAGTTCTGTGGGTTGTCGCACAGATCAGAAAACAACTCAATAAGTTTACTTTTTTGTTTAAAAACCGTGTTTACGACTCGCGACATGTATGTCCAACGAATTTTTTGCTGCAATGAGTATCGTAATAAAAAGCAGCTCGTTTTGTACTATTACTAAAAAAATTACACAAAGCCTGAAGGGCTGAAAAAAATAAACTAACCTCTTGAATTCTATTGCATGATTTATACACATATGAAATATTCTTTTATGCGATTTACTAGTCTGAGAAATACACAGATTAGGCGTCGGCGTCGGGAAGAAATAAACTGTTTTTTTTTTCTGAGCAAAGTTTAAAGATTTTACCTTATCTTCGCCAATCAAAACTTGAACGCATTTTAAATCCTCACAAGGTACAATTACCTCCATTGTTGCAGGTAAGTCACCAAAACAATTGTATCACTGAGAATCTAACAAAACACACAAAAAACTTTAACAATAAAGCTTTCCCCACTCAAACAAATAAAACTGAAGTGAGCTACTTACGCAGAGTAACAGTGTTGTCATTTAGGCAAAAAAAGTCGCCAGGTATATGAACAATCTAGCGAGATGTCGCATTTTTTTTATTTTTAAGTTATTGCTTGAATATTTAATTTCGTTATTTTAAAAAGTCGCTAGTTCTTGTTGTTGCTAAATCTTAAAAAAGTCTCCAAAATCGTTAAAAATCTCCAAGATCTCACAACGTCGCTAAAACGGCAACACTGCAGATTTGGCAAGGTGACAACTTCATACGCATGCACGGCTTAAATCTTCCATACTGATCGATTTGTAGACGCACAAGGTTCTAACTCGTTATACGGCACAACGCTTTAGGCGCGAAAGGGACAGAGATAGTATTTGAAAGCCCGGTAAAAGCCGGTACGTGTAAGCGAGATAGCTATATATAGATGTTGCAAATACGAAACAGCGCGCGAACAATTGCGATGTAAAGTGTGTGGCGTGGATAGTTTGTGTTATTTTGATAACAATTAAGCGCGCGAACTTTGAAATAGTTCGGGTTTGATTATGATTCTCTGTCGAGCATTTTTAATAAGGCATGCCGGGCTTTTGGGCTTGTATGAAGGAACCGCCACTGTCACACACGGCTAAGATACTATAATATTTTATCTTAAGAACTATTCAATGGACCGTCACACACGACGAAGATAATGTTACGTCGATCGTATTGCGAGACCAATCTATAAGCTTCTCGAAAGTTCCACAAGGTTCTCGACAATTCCACCGAAGATTGGTCAGGAAGTTTCTAGAAAATTCTACCCTGTTCTCGATGTTTCGAGATGGGTCTGGAATGTTCTAGAAGGTATGGGACTATGTCGAAGTCTATGGATGTTGGGTCTGGAATGTTCTAGAAGGTATGGGACTATGTCGAAGTCTATGGATGTTTCCAGAACATTCGACCACCTTCTAGAAACATCTAGTGGGTCTGGCGGTAGTATAAAAAGGGCGCCGATCGGCGGCCTGAGTCAGTCTGGTTTTGACTACGATCGAGGCAACTCGAAGTGAACTGGAAGCGATCTCCAAGTGATTTTTACGGGAACACCCAAATACTCCGAAATATTTTATTCCGAATTTCGGTATTCCGATTTTCAAAACTCCGAATATCATAATACCTAAAAATTACAATATCTATTATTAAGAATCACGAAATTTATCGTATATCCGATTTCTTAGTTTTCCGATTTTCACATATTCGAAAAATGCAATGCTCGATGAGTTCTCATTCCGAAAAACGAAATTCCGATTTTCAATATTCCGAATAAATTGATTTTTTCGGAATATTGAAAATCGGAATTTCGTTTCTCATTCTACAAAGTCAGTGCTAGAAACGAATTGCTGCAAAACCGGCTCCACGTAGTTTTGTCTACCGTACGCTTAGAGAGTTATTTAAGCCTGTGTAGGCGCGGAGTGGTGAGGCGTATCCTCTGGACTTTGACTGTTTGCCTTCAGGATTGTTATTGTTATTAGGAGAACTTAGGATCCATGAGCGAGCGAAGCGAGCTCGGGACTGGGGGCACCCCGACTCGGACAGGTTAGGTTCGAAGGGGATGGCGGGGTCTTTCAGACCCCGCCATCCCCTTCGTGTTAGGTTACTTTGAACCTTGCTCACAGAAATAGGAGCCCCGCGAAGCGGGGCTCCGTCGATCTACCTTGGTAGGTGGTAGTCAACAAATTGACCAAGGATGTAAGAGCGAGCGAAGCGAGCTCGGGACTGGGGGCACCCCGACTCGGACAGGTTAGGTTCGAAGGGGATGGCGGGGTCTGAAAGACCCCGCCATCCCCTTCGTGTTAGGTTACTTTAAACCTTGCTCACAGAAATAGGAGCCCCGCGAAGCAGGGCTCCGTCGATCTACCTTGGTAGGTGGTAGTCAACAAATTGACCAAGGATGCAAGAGCGAGCGAAGCGAGCTCGGGACTGGGGGCACCCGACTCGGAAAGGTTAGGTTCGAAGGGGATGGCGGGGTCTGAAAGACCCCGCCATTCTTCGTGTTAGGTTACTTTGAACCTCGCTCACAGAAATAGGAGCCCCGCGAAGCGGGGCTCCGTCGATCTACCTTGGTAGGTGGTAGTCAACAAATTGATCAAGGATGTAAGAGCGAGCGAAGCGAGCTCGGGATTGGGGACACCCCGACTCGGACAGGTTAGGTTCGAGTTAGGTTAAGCTAACAGAAATAGGAGCCCCGCTAAGCGGGGCTCCGTTGAACCACCTTAGTGGTAATATAACTCAGGAATTCAGGATGCGATAGCGAGCAAATTGTGTCTTGGGGCACCCCGACTCTGTCAGCTTTCGCTTATGAATGAAAATACGTTACTCAAAAATAAATTATTTTAATTACTCAATAAAAGGAATTATTATCATTGAAAAGAATATATTCTTATTCAAAAGAAATTCTTTTATTGAAAAGTTAAGAGGCATTTTGACAAGGCGTTTTAAAAGCATACTTTTCTCTGATAAGCGATTAAATTTTCGGAATTCTAATTATTCGGAATTTTAATAATCGGAATTTTAACCATCGGAATTCGTGTTTTTGATGTTTCGGAAAATTATTAATTCGGAATTTTTGATATTCGGTCTATTGAAACTCGGTATTTTGAAAATAGCAATTATAAATGTTAGGAATATTGAAATTTCGGAATTATAAAAATAGGAATAATGATCAATCGGAGTTGTTATATTAGGAATTTTGAATCATTCGGAATTATGAAAATCGGTATTTTGAAATTCGTATTTATGAATTTCGGAATAAAGTTTTTCGTATTATCGTAGTGTACCCCTTAAGATATAAAATATATCGTAACATAACATCTTAAGATATAAAATATATCGTAAGATAACATCTTAAGATAAAATATTATAGTATCTTAGCCGTGTGTGATGCGCTTAACACCGATTTCGCACATATAGCGTATTCTCTTTCCACACATTTTTTTTTTATATATTATGTCCCTTTAGTCACGGTCGTAACCATATTTTTTCCTTCACAGATGGAGTAAATGAAGTAAAAGCGATGATGCAGCTCTCAGTCCGGCTGATCACGGAACAGATGTTGTTCAACTCCATCACCGTACGACTGAACGATATGACGGCCGAACAGTTCCTGTCACCGCTGCTCGGGTTCTTCATAGACGGGCTCGCGGCTATCATACCCTGTCCTAAGGAGAATATTTATATTTTTAGTGTTCAGGTATGTCATTCAAGAAATTAGAAGAACAGTGTTTAAGACGGGGACGCGAGGTAATGATGTGAAATCACACACCACAAAACTAACGTAGCGCAAGCGCTAACAGGACGTAATTTAATTTGTTAATGGCCGCTTGCAAATGACGTCCTATTGGCGCTTGCGCTACGTTAGTGTTGTGTTAACTTTGCCTATGTGAACTTCAAGTTGCTTTTAAATATAATTCTTGGCTAAAATACGATTTGTTATATCTTGAAGTTTTCAACATTATTTAGTTGCACAAAACCTAAACTGATATTCTATGCTGACTTTAACATTGCATTTCATGATCGCGTGTTGATAGTTACAATTAGAACTTTTATTCATTTAATTTTAAAATCGGTCACTTGATCTCATTACTCTCGTTTAATAAAATTTTGGCATGTAATTGTGCAATAATATTGTCTGCTTTTCCTTCTTAAATTAAGAAGAAGTAGGCAAAATAGTAGTAGAGTGCTTTTTTAGAGGAACTCTTTCTGCTAATTATATTCTCTTCCAAAATCGAGTTCACTTTTTATTTTCTTTTAAACCATGCCCCACAGTAGAAATTTCTGCTGTGTCGTGGATTTGTTTTAAAATAGACACCGTATTGTACAGACGCCAACACATCAACCTACCTCAATCTGTCAAACTTCAATAGAATTTCAACCTTATAACAATAGTGGAAGGTTTATGTTCAATTGGAAAAAAAGGCGTCTGGCGTCTCTACATGAATTGTTCCCCATGAATCTTATTTTAATAATAATTAATCTTTCCCCACAGGACGACACAGACGTGACAGGCAACATCCTAAACGTGTCGTTCTCAGCTCGCCGTCCGGACGCAGAGATAGGAGTAGCGGGCGATACCTCACCTTACTACTCGCCGACACATTTGAGAGAGCGAGTGTACTTGCACCGAGCTACACTGGCGAGGCTGGCTACTGTACAGGTTAGTTTAGAGGAGACAAGATAACATCATATTTTTGGGAACATCATATTATTCTATCACGTTCATACTAAGGAGAAGATAAATAGTAATTCTTCTATTAAATCACCAAAACCACTCATAGAATCCCCAGTCCAAGAGGGAATTTGGGGATTATTCGAGCTCTGCAGATTAAAATAGGAGATACCATGCTTATTGACTACCTCTATCTTTTATGAGCCCTTTATAAAAGGGTCGTGAGTCAAGGGTAGCCGATCAAAATAGCAGTAAAACGCCATAGTACACCACTTATTAGTATTAGCCAAAATTTTGCTATTTATGTTTCAAAGCGTGTACGCCAAACGGGATTTCATACTATCTAGTCTTTTTTTCGTAATGATTGAACAGATTTTTATGAAACTTTATACGCATAAACAGGTTACATAAGTTTTAAAGGAACTAAAGAATATTTTCGAATCTAAAAATAAACTATAAGGCTCATAACAAATTGCTTATTATTAGTAAATCTTCAGTTCAAGACACAATTCTTAATCTAAAAATGATTTCATGAAACCTAATTAAAAGTATTTACAAGCAGCAAAATAATCGGCTGGAATTTCATCTCTAATTTCACAACTATTTCAAAACAAAGTGCTCTTTGTTTCTCTTAAAATAAGATCATTATTTACTTATCTAATATTCTCCCATTAGGTCCTACCATTTGACGACAACATCTGCGTTCACGAGCCGTGCCTGAACTACGAGGAGTGTCTCACTGTGCTCAAGTTCGGCAATGCTTCTGGCTTCATCACCAGCGATTCTGTGCTCTTTAGACCGATCTATCCTGTTACCACCTTCTCTTGTCAGTGTCCTCATGGATTTACAGGTAACTATTAAACTGATAAGACATGTTGGTACAAAACCTAAAGCTTTTGAAGAAAACTTGGCAGGAAAAGCCTTACCTCCCATTCGCACAAACGCTTTTTATTTCGGGCGTTAAAAAAGCGCCAACTTCACACGTCAGCGCTTTTAAAGCGCAGCCCTTTTTTCGAACTGTAGTTGATTTTAAGTGCTGGACAGTGACATTCAAGTTCAATTTACCTTTTCGTTCCAACTCAGCGCTTTTTAACGCCCGTAAAAAAACGCTCCTGCGAATGGGGGCTTTAAAGAAAACATTATACATCATAACTGTTTTAATTACTACGGTGAAGTTTGGCACCAAATAGTTTATACTGTGTTCCGTCGCTGCGCAGGAGTTCCAATTCTTTCTGGGTGAGCTCGCTCCATCTTAGGTCTCATCTTTGCTTCTGGACTACATTGACACCAAGAGGAAACGCACTTCAAAAAAAAAACGGATAATGATAAAATTAAAAGAAAAGTGATTAGATCCCCAAAACAAGGCTTTTTATGCGTTTAAATAACTATAATTTTAATAATATTTCGTTGTTCTAAGGATCTCGAGAACACTACATGTGTGATACTGAAGTGGATCTATGCTATTCGTCGCCCTGCATCAACAACGGAACTTGTGTGCGTCGTGAAGGAGGGTACACTTGCGTCTGCGCAGCCGGTTATACAGGTAAATAGTTATTTAATTGTGAAGTGATGTTACTTGCTTAGGTTTTGATGTTCCAGGTCCCGTTTTATTATGCCCTTATTTTGGTCCAGAATACACATTTTTTCAAGAATGACCGGTTTGTTTTCCTAACAAGATTTTTTTTCAATTGATTTCTGAATTTCAAGGTCAATTATCACTGAGACGCGGCGCTAATTGCACGCACATTTCAATAGAGCGACTCAAAATCTTACGAGTACATTAGTTACTACACGATGAGATACATTTTTTCAGTAACGTCACGTCATGTCACTTCTCGGATAGGTGCTCAATCGGGAATAAAAAATTGCTCTTAAAATAGGTGCTCTAGAAATGTTGCTCAAACGGGAATACCTCAGACTCTGACCCTTAGATCACAGAAAAGAACATCACAAATTTTTAAAACGCTATAAATCACGCTGTTTTTTTACCACTAATTTATCAGTATTTTATATTTAGGTCATTTTGCAGAAAACAAGAACATCTATTTCACAGCAAGCAACAAATCAACTATTTCCATCTTCCACAGGAGTGAACTGCGAGACAGTCCTAACATCCGCGACCTGCTCCTCCCAGTCCACTGTGTGCCGCAGTGGGTCGCAGTGTGTGTCCAGCAGGGAAGGAGGATTCCTCTGCCAGGGTTGCTCCACCGACGCCGACCACACCACGCCACTGTGTGAGCTGAGAGCAAGGAGCTTCCCTACTGCCTCCTTCCTGACCTTCCCGGGGTTGAAGAGGAGGAATAGACTGCATTTGAAGCTCAAGTAAGTGGGGATTATGAGGGATCATTAAAGATTATTGTTGGCTAAGATCGATTTTGGAAGCCTCGTTGGGACACCTCGAAGTATCTTACGGGCTAAAGGTGATTTGTCAAACTAAAACTGTTCGTATGAAGGTAACTGCTGCTGATCATTATTTTGTAGTGTTAGGTATCGTTTCAACTTTTTTTTTGACATTAATTACAGTGTTTGTTTTTGAGTATGATTGAGACCAAAAAATACCAGATTCACTCGATAAAATATTCCGTTTCACTTTATTTAACTTAAAATTATTCCTTACTAAATTAGTTTGCAATCGATATCATTTTTTGCCGGTGATCTCACGACACTGCTAGTACGCGTGATCTGACACTGAAGTGTCGTAGAAGTTTATAAGAAATCAATTGATGCCAAACACGCTTTTATTACACACACCGCGTGGACCATAGCGCTCACTGACACCTTAAAATCTGCTTCACCCTTGCTTCACCGCTTCTGATTTTATGGATAAACTAACAGTACCCCGCGGTTTCACCCGCTCCTCCTAAGTATTGGACGTATCGTGATGTTATATAACCTTCCTCAATAAACGGGCTATCCAACACATTTTTTTTTCTATTCGAACTAGTAGTTGAGATTAGCCAGTTCAACTAGAAAAAACACTTCAGCTTTAAAATATAAGTAGATATAGATTCATACATGTTAATTTTCACCCACCAGATTCGCAACTCAAACCCCAAATGGCTTGCTCCTGTACAACGGTCGCTACAACGAGCGTCATGACTTCCTCGCACTAGAGACCATCAGTTCAGGAGCTGGAGTGGCGGGGGGAGCGGGGGTGAGGTTCACCTTCGCACTGGGAGGGGGGAAGGTGGACGTCACTGTGGCTGGGAATGTGGCTGATGGGAACTGGCATACTGTGGAGATCGACTATTATAATAGGGTGAGTAGTAGCGTAGAAACAAAATAAAAGCCAGCACGTGTGGCATGTAATTCTGCCAAGAATAGACGAAGTTATTTCATCGTTATGTCTATTTATATCGACTGTTTTTGCACAAATGTGACACGATTCGTACACCATTGAAGAATAGAATTATATCCTCTCAATATTTAAAGGGTTGCTTTGCTTATAACGGTAAAAAAAAAACGTTCTGTCATTTTGTATTTTTAACCGACTTCAAAAAGGAGGAGGTTATCAATTCGACGGTATGTTTTTTTTTTTTTTTTTGTATATTGTTACGCGATTACTCCGCCAATTGTGGACCGATTTTTTAAATTCTTTTTTTGTTCGAAAGGAGGTACTTCTGAGGTGGTCCCATAGTCACCAAGTTGGGATCTGATGGATTGGATCCTGGAGAAATCGAGGGCAACCCTCGAATTTTATAGGCCGACACACCGTTTTTCGCAAATTTTATGAAGTAATTTAAGTACTTGCGTATGGAAATCATAATTTCATGTAGCTGAGCTGATGATGGAAGGTAGAACTCCTTAATAGTAAGGAGTAGGCATCGACTGATTTAGTTTGAGTTCGCATATCTCTGGAACTACAAGTCCGATTTAAGTAATTCTTTTTTTGTTGTACTAGGTATCATCTAACTTAGGGAATATTGCAAGTTTCATCAAAATCGGTTCAATAGTTTTTGAGATAGGGAATTTTATTAGCTTATTGTGTACATGAGCGATGTTATTACGGAATTCGGGTTGAATATTTAAACTAAAAAGAATAAAATAAAAACTTTTTCAAAAAAAATGTAACCGCCTTCAAAAACAACCATAAAAAACGGTAAAAAAACCTACAAAATAACTTTTCTTTCGGAAGTCGGTGGCAAAAAAAAGACAATGAAATAAAGAAAACAAAGACACCGACTTCCGAAAGAAAAGTTATTTTGTAGGTTTTTTTACCGTTTTTTATGGTTGTTTTTGAAGGCGGTTACATTTTTTTTGAAAAAGTTTTTTCATTCGTCGATAAAACCGCGTTTCTACTTCGTCACGCTACCCTTTCGTTCGATTCGATTTATTAGCATTCTTGATTGACGATAAAGATATTCACGAGTGTTGCGACTTCCTTAAGTAACAGACTATCAACTGGGTAGTATGCTGTATTAAAATGGTGAATCGTTTCAGTAGGGTATTTGTAAATACAAATGTCAAGAACTACCATCAAAACGTGCGACAAATACATACTTTGATGAGTCTTCCTCTCTCAATGTCTTGAAAGTAAATTCATACCTTTATTAGTTTCCCGTTGTGTTTACATTTAACTTTCTCCGGTAGACTGCCACACTGATCCTGGATGACTGCGACAAAGCCCTATCATTAGCTGGAGCAGCTGACTTCGGTCTCAAGTACGCGTGCGCCAATTTCTCCAGAAAGGTTTTACCACCGCGATGCGAAATAGCCACGGAAACTTGTCACAGGTAAATATACCATTAATTTTACTTGAAAATGCATGTAAAATTAAATACCTTAAATAAACTGTAAGTCGCAGGTGCGCCACCTTTTCACTCCTGGATCATATTTAATATTTAGAGTCATCATTGGTGAATAATGCGGGAAAAGTTGGGGTCACTTACATAACTGTTCATTTTAAAATACAAAAACTCATAGCTTTTGCCCATGAGGGAGGCAGAAACCACAGAGCGCGGTTGCGCTTAGCAGGTTTGCTACGATCCTTATATACCCGTTTCGCCTAATCCAAAGTCATACATCTGAGCAAGCACAACCACGCCGATTGTGAGTACTACACACCTGGTCTTTGACAAATTAGTGACGGGTTAACCATGTACCATCTGCTTTTTTCCTCAAGTAACGCAAAGATCTTCTATTCCCTCTTCCAGATTCCTCGACCTCACAGGCCCTCTTCAAATCGGAGGTCTACCAAACATCCCGAGCAGCTTCCAAGTGAAGAACAAAGACTTTCTCGGCTGCATCTCCGACGTGTTCATAGACCACAAGTTTATAGACCTGAACAGCTACGTGGCCGATAACGGCACACTCGCCGGGTGTCCCGAGAAGAGGTCGCAGTGCAGTTCTGCACCTTGTTACAATGGAGCAGAGTGCAAAGATCTTTGGGATACATATCTTTGTGATTGTACTGAAGGTTATACTGGGAAGGATTGTGCTGATTGTGAGTACATAAATATGTATTATTATTATTTTTGTATTCATGTGTCCCATTTCGTTTTTTTTAATGATCAAGTGTCACAAATGTTAATGCATTAGAAGGCCAAAAGGCGAGGTCTCAAAACCGTTGGTTGATCTCAAAAGAGGTTTTCAATCGAAGCCAAAATATGGAATTTTAATTTTGCGTATATTTATAAATACTGATTCAATACCCTCCTCTATTCTTTTCTTTCGTTGCGAGATCCAAGACAGTTAAATTTTATTTTCCGGGACTTCGTCGACTTTCACTTCCTCGACATTTTTCAAGTGTTGACAACTGATAATTTTGGCTTTCAAGAATGATAGTGGTTTGGGACAATTGTGGCGGGATATCCAATTTAAATTTGAACCCCCTCCATCTCTTTCTAGCAACAAACCCACCATGGCGGTTCAGTGGCGACGGCATGCTATCATTCAACCCACTGCTACGTCCCATACAACTGCCGTGGTTGAACGCACTGTCACTACGGACAAGACAACAGGACGCCTTCCTCATGTCCATACAAGTGGGACAGAACAGCACCATACTCATAACTGTAAGTTTTATGCTATGTATTATTTGATTACAAAGATCCGTTCGTTGTTGGTGTGGTAGTTTTAGTAGATTTTCAACTTTATGCACTAAAGAGTAAAGTTGAAAATCTATTGACGTTTTCGTTTGTCGGTTGCCATTTATCTAGGCGGGCTGATTAGTGAGCAGAGCTTGTGTAGCTACATTTTAAGCCTAACGAATCTGAACTTTATTGCTATCAATATGCTTGTGAAGAAGAGTAGAATCACATTTGCAGCCTCCTGTGCCTAGATATGTAGGGGTGTAAATGGAATCAATTATCAAAAGGATATGACGTGTCAGGGTCTACTGACGGCATCGTTAGCGCAGTGGTTGTGAACAATATACTGCTGCGATACGTGTTGCGGGTTCGATTCCTGCATGGAACGAAGATTTTTGTGGCCTACGTATCACGGTTCTGACTGTTTGTAAATAAAATTCTAGTGTGAATACATAACTTTAATTCCATAAATAACGACCACCTTCTATTAAGCCGAGTTTAGTGCTTAAGTCGGGGTTTATTTCGCCTTACTGGAAAATTTGAATTTCACTCAAAACATAACTTACTGAATCCGCTTCTACTTCTTGGTGAATCATATTCATAGTTAAGACACCTTCTGTCAGGTCAGCTAGTCAATCTATAGATATCAATCAACTTTTTTTTTTTTTCCACAGCTAAAATCCGGCCACCTCCACTACTCATACAACGGCGAATCAATGTTCCTCCCTACCACCACACTTTCTGACGGACAATGGCACCGTGTGGACATCAAATGGCTCGGCACGGACATATCAGTCAGTGTGGACTACGGACTGAGGACTGTCCTACTACCGATGTTGGCCAATAAGATACAAGGACAGTATATCGGCAAGATCCTGATTGGTGGACCGGATTCTACGGCTGGGTTGTTGGCTTCTGAAGTTGGGTACTTTGAAGGATGTATTCAGGTTAGTGTTGATTTCAAATATAATTGTTATATAATTTATGTACAGAGTTAATAAACTTAATGACGAACCAAAACGGATTTTATTTGTTTTCGTTCAATTATAGCCGTAGATGTAATAATATTATGTCGTCCACTGCTGAACATAGACCTCCCGAAATGATCATCCCCAAGTTTTGCGGCCAGCGCGTTTTTTATTTATAACGGAATTTTTTTTTAGATACGTTACCAATTTAGTTCAGAAAATTAGCATTAAGTAAGCTTATTTCCGTAAGACCAGTTTAATTTTCACTAACATTTAATTCGCATTTATTTGAGCTGCAATAATACCATCTATCTACCTACCATCATCTATACACCGTGACTTTTTAGTCGTCTTACAAAAGCAGCCCAGTTCATGTATCCAATGACTAGAACACGTTTATAATAAAAAAAATATGTATTTAAGAGATTAGAAAAATTTAAAAATAAAACTTTAATTGGTTATTGTGACATAAGGCGTAGTTAGAAACGCCCTTGTCTTATAGAAACTGGAAATGGAATGATCTACCCGACTATTGCGCTGGGTAGGTACACTCTACAGATTGATATGTAAACATTTTAACAGGGTGTTTCATATTTCTAATGTACCTATTTATTAAAAATAAAAATTATTATTATAGATTAAAAAAAAATTAACTCGCCTAGAGGTATTTTAGGTCGGATACATTAAGTGGACGACTTTTGTAAGACGACTAAAAAGTCACGGTGTATACCATCTTGGAACGGGCATATTTTGGTTGTTTTGGTTGTTGTTTTGATCGTTTTAACCTAAATTAAGAAAAAAATCAAGCGGCTTTTATGACTGATACAACACCTCAGTATTTTTTTATGTTTTTTATATTCTCCATGTTTATACAATTATTATTCTTTTAGGATGTAAGAGTGGGAACAGCACAATCGCTACTAAACCGGCCAACAGTCAGAGAAAATGTGAGGGACGGATGTCAGTCTCGGTCCGATTGTATGCTGTCCATCTGTCCACCATATGTAAGTTACTTATATTTGCTAGAATACGTAATATTTGAATAGAATATGTATGAGTTATGACAGTTTTAGAACAATCATTTTTGTTCAAAGTTTCACAGTCATGAAACACCCTTCCATCCGGCAAAACAAAACATACCTAAGTTTTTCCAAATTATATTAGATAATCAAACCAATGTTTTTTTTTTTACAAAATCGGCAAAGTTTTCGAGTGGCAACATAATATCCTTTAGCATTTGTGAAAAAAAAATATTCTAATAATACATACCTACATACATAAACTCACGCCTTTTTCCCATGGGGGTAGGAAACTACAGAGCGCCACCTGAAATCCTTACATACTCCTTTAGCCTTATCCACATTCATACATCTGGGCATACACGCACGCCGATTGCGAGTAATAAAATAAAATAAATAAATAATACATTTCAGATGTTAATTATATATCTTTCTTATCACAGAGTACATGCGTGGCCTCATGGGACAACACAGAATGCGTGTGTTCCGTCGGTCGAGTAGGCCCGCAGTGCATGCCCGCATGCGAGCTACAACCGTGCGGGGAACATGCCGTCTGCACGCATCTCGACACTGACAAGGGATACTCTTGTAGCTGTGACGACGGATATATGATGACTGGTAAGTTCTATTATAGTTCAAGGAGGTCACCTTGAAGGCGTGAGTAGCTCAGGGAACGAGATAGCGCTAGACGACTTGTATAGCTCTGTTTCTTTCCAACAGCCTAGCTTTAAGATGTCATGATAGGTCACCTAGTGGAAAGACGAGCTGATGATGACCCCTGCTTCGCGCTGGATGCAAGTCGCTTCCAACCGGTCCTATTGGAAATCTATGGGGAGGTCTATGTTCAGAAGTACAGATACCGGCACGGTTCTTGAGCGCTCGGCGTAAGAGTGGGGATCGCTTTGCGCATCGTACACTTATCGACAAATGAAAAGCTTTATTTTATTATAAAACAAATCAAACGCACAAAACAACGAATCCCGAGTGGCGGCTATGACGCGATGCGCTACACTTTCCCCGCCCCCGTTCCTCACTTCATCTACCAAAGGGACCTAATAACTCACTTCTGCGCAGGTGAAGGTCAGCGCTCAAGATCCATGCCGGTATTTATAGACGTCCTACGACTGATATGATGATGATGAAGTACAATTGCTATTTCCTAAACAGTCAAATGTGTGATGCACTAACTTGTTGTTTGCAATTAACTTTTCCTATAGCAATTGTTTGTTACTGTCAGTCATCCCCCTGCTGGTCAAAGGCCTCCCCCCATGACTTCCAACTATTTCGATCTAGGGTTTATGTTTTGTTTGTAGTGGTGATTAAAGTTGCAGGATTTAAATCATTGGAATTCTTTACATAATTGAACAACCTAACACAAATCATGAATGGAAAAACTCGTATGTTAGGGTGTGCAGCTCGCAAATGCACAGCTCGCGCGCCGTTTGCAAAGCAAACGGAACGGTAACGGCGCGCGAACTGCACGCGCGCGCCTTTTGCATGAGTTGCGCTAAAGAGGCGCACCAAACCATTACCGTGACTGCGAGCGCGCAGCCCCCAAACGGCGCGCGAGCTGCGCATTCGCCAGATGTGGACGCGCCCTTACAATTTAAACATATTTTATAGAAAGCCGCAGGAATCCACTAAAAGAAAGAACGATGTGACGAACTTTCTTTTATCTAGCCGTGGAAGTTTTTCAGTTGAATTCAAAAAAAGAAAACAGAAAATCTTTCTTTTACCATCAGGCGAGATAGTTGTCAAACATGAACCTATCATTCAGTAAATATTAAACCTTGATAGTTGGTCTGGGCCGAAATGGTAAAGAGCACTTGAAAGGATACCTATAGGGGAGGCCTTTGCTCAGCAGCGGGACATAAACAACTATTAAAAAATTGCCAATATTGTAATAGGGACTTTACCGATGGCGCGACGCGGTTGCAATTCGACCTATTCCCACTATAAGTGGAAATCAACCTTACCACTACGACATATGACTTAAAACACGTTGTTATCTACGGGTAAATGAAAAACAAAACAACGATCGCCACGAAGACGTCAAGTCAATCGAATTGCATCATTACTTCTTAGTAGCAAGGTTGGTTTTCACTTGTAGTTGGAATCGGTCGAATCGCGTCGCATCGCGTCATGGGTGAAGTCCCTTATTATTTGTCATGTGTTCCTCAGCCTCAGGTTGTGTGGAGATCGGCGTGGAGGAGTGTCCGGGAGGGTGGTGGGGAGGCGTGGCGGGCGCGTGTGGTCCGTGCGACTGTGACGCGGGTAGGGGGTACCATCCACACTGCCATGCTACCACCGGACAATGTCACTGCAAGGTAATGTAACTATCGGCGTGGCGGGCGCGTGTGGTCCGTGCGACTGTGACGCGGGTAGGGGGTACCATCCACACTGCCATGCTACCACCGGACAATGTCACTGCAAGGTAATGTAACTATCGGCGTGGCGGGCGCGTGTGGTCCGTGCGACTGTGACGCGGGTAGGGGGTACCATCCACACTGCCATGCTACCACCGGACAATGTCACTGCAAGGTAATGTAACTATCGGCGTGGCGGGCGCGTGTGGTCCGTGCGACTGTGACGCGGGTAGGGGGTACCATCCACACTGCCATGCTACCACCGGACAATGTCACTGCAAGGTAATGTAACTATCGGCGTGGCGGGCGCGTGTGGTCCGTGCGACTGTGACGCGGGTAGGGGGTACCATCCACACTGCCATGCTACCACCGGACAATGTCACTGCAAGGTAATGTAACTATCGGCGTGGCGGGCGCGTGTGGTCCGTGCGACTGTGACGCGGGTAGGGGGTACCATCCACACTGCCATGCTACCACCGGACAATGTCACTGCAAGGTAATGTAACTATCGGCGTGGCGGGCGCGTGTGGTCCGTGCGACTGTGACGCGGGTAGGGGGTACCATCCACACTGCCATGCTACCACCGGACAATGTCACTGCAAGGTAATGTAACTATCGGCGTGGCGGGCGCGTGTGGTCCGTGCGACTGTGACGCGGGTAGGGGGTACCATCCACACTGCCATGCTACCACCGGACAATGTCACTGCAAGGTAATGTAACTATCGGCGTGGAGGAGTGTCCGGGAGGGTGGTGGGGCGGCGTGGTGGGCGCCAACCGAGTTTGCCGTATATCATTACTTCCCAGAAATTGATCCTTATTAGCAACACTATCGAATGGTGTAATAATACAGGGTGTGATTTTTTTTCCAAAATCAGCGGGTTCGATTCCTGGCCTGGATTATTGAATTTTCTAAAATCCAATGATGCAGTTTTAGTTATCGTTAAAATCGGCCTCGAGACTCCTTTCAACGTTTTTCGATATTCCTCATAGTTTCGGATATAGTCATCCACGCCCAGTTGAAAAATTCAGCCTGTATACTACACACTTTAATTGGTAATAGAACTTGTCAATGATGCCAATTTCACCAGTTGTGATTATTTTGGCGAGTTCTAGTGTTGACTGCTTACCGATGCAAACACAGATACTCTCCCTAAAAACTCAGCGACTACAAGTGAAAATCATCCTTACCTCTACGACATAATATGAGACAAACGTGCGTATCTAAACAAAACACGCTCGACAAAGTCTAATTGCATCATTATTTCGTAGTAGCAAGAACGATTTAAATTTTTTCTTCCAACTATGCTTTAATTTTATCACTAAAAACTCAGTACAAAGCGAGTCTTTAATGCTCTAGAGCAATAAAAATGTATGAAATTTCATGATTGCACAGTTTTTTTTTTATCGCACGAAAAGGTGCCAATCTCAATGGATTAGCTCTATTCAGCCAGCCGATATCAATACTTTTTTTACGTACGTATTATTCGTTTCTATCCTACTTGTTCCAAATTTAAAAATGATGCAGAGCCCTCGCTGACGCTCGGGCTCTAAATCATGCACTCGTTGCAATAATAAATTACTTTGTGCTCGATGCAATAATCTACTATTAGTTAATAGAAATCGCAATCACATGAATTGCGTCATAAGCAAGCTCGCTTACCTCTACAATAACATTTGACATCGATCCCCAAGGTATCTTACACGACAATCATCATCATCAGCCTATAATGTTACCACTTCTTCCCAGTAGTGTGTAGGCTTCCCAGTCCCAGGCCTCCTCTCTGTGAGAGGGAGTGGGCCATAATCCAAAACACGGGCCCAGTGCGGGTTGGTACACGACAATAGTGTTTCTAAATGAAGTAACTTACTCACAGGAGAATCACTACAAGCCAGAAGGCTCAACGGCCTGCCTCCCCTGTCAGTGCTACGCGGCCGGCTCCCTCAACAGTTCGTGCGAGCTGCTGACCGGACAGTGTCACTGTCGCGCCGGCGTCATCGGACGAGCGTGTGACTCCTGCGCTAATCTTTATGCGGAGGTCGCGCCTAATACTGGCTGTGAAGGTAACTATCATTTTCTTATATCATATAAGTAGGTGAAAAACCCGTCTGATGGTGCGAAACCAGAGGTATCGCCAAGCGTTGCGACCCTGCAACAACAAGGACCATAATTTCGTTGAAATTTGTTGGCACAGTCTAGCCTCCAGCTGACGACTCAAGTATCCTACAAGAACTATCTCACCATAACAGTGCTTTGTGTAACAGTAAATCTAAAAGAAGTAACTAAAAGCTCGATGTAGGTATTGCCGGGTAGACAAGACTGACTAAACAGGTTAGGTTAGGACCTTAGAACGTAACGGGTTATTGTAGAAACCCGTGGATTTTAGTCAGTACGAGTCAGTTTCTTCCGCTCCACCCTGGGCGGGAGGATGTACTTGATGATTTTACATGGAGTTTCTTGCCGGTTCTCCACGGAACGACCAACCCTGTTGTCGACCAATTTGTAAGTGCCCTCATGGGCCTATGTGAAATAAAAACTTTTGATTTTGATTTTACCACGTAAAAAAAACAAAAAGTTGGCGGAAAGACCGAAAGCTGATAGGAAAATTTGCAAGCCTAAAATTCCGGCTTATTGTACCGTGTCAGTGATAGTTCGATGTACTCCCTCTCCCCACTCGGACCAGTCATTTCAACCGTATTTCTTTCAACAGTTGTCTACGATGGATGTCCTCGCTCCTTCTCTCACGGCGTTTGGTGGCCGAGAACCAAGTTTGGAGTTGAAGCCGTTACCGACTGCCCTGCTGGTAAGTAGTCCAATTGTAAAGACGCCAGCACATCAAACTACCTCAATCCGTCAAATTTTACCAATCGAACATAAACCTTCGGCTATTGTAATAAGATTGAAAATCTATTAAGGAAATTTGACAGATTGAGGCAAGTTGATGTGCTGGCATCTGTAAGATGACAATTTACAAAATAACTCGTATAATCACATTACAATCTCATGAATGATTTAACAAAAGTTTTGTGCTAATTTACTGATTCAAAAAGATTGACTTGCCCGTTCCTCTTCATAGAGATCTACGCTCTTTGGAATGGTCTTGTGACTGGGACTGTGACTCCATTTTTTTTTGTTTGTCTTTGGTTTATTCAAAAGTGCCTAAGTGCCTATAACTAATCTACCTGAAATACAGGCTTTGATGTTGATGTACAATAATAGAAGTGAAGATAAAAATATAATTTCCTGTCTTTTATTTTAGGTCAATAATAATTATGTAAAGGTGAATAAAAATATAATTTCCTCGCTTTTGTTTTAGGTACAAGTGGTAAAGCGACTCGGATGTGTGATGAGACTCAAATCGTACCATGGCAGGAGCCAGACATGTTCAACTGTACCACATCCACCTTCTATCAGTTGAGGAAACAGGTATTTATAGACCAATATGTCAACACACAAATTGTAGGAATTTCTTACTAAATTCCTACAATTTGTACTCGAATCATTCTCTAATGGCTAGTTCACTAGCTTGAGCATTGACTATAAGCTTCAGTTACATATTTTTAGTCGTAAGTACTAGACTTGGAGTACTCTGGGTCAGTCGATATCTTATTTTGATCGCAGGACATTGCAGGGGATATGAAGCGGGGCACCGTTGACGGAGCCCCGCGAACAGGATCTAATGTTCCCACTGTTGGAACAGTGGCTTCCCTTCTGTGAGAGAGATACAGCTGTAATCCACCACTGTTGGCAATAATCGTAAATCAATCAATCTACACTAGCGAGCAAAAGTATGGAATCACTTCCTTAGAATTGATCCGTAGCTCCTAATAATGCGTGATTTGAATGAATTTCGGATAAATTTAAAGTTATTGTTAAACCTTTAAAATGATAGGTACCATTTTTATGATTATTAAAAGTGATTCCATACTTTTTTGCTCGCGAGTGTAGTTAAAATAAACATATTAAGAACCGTTTCAAGCCAAACCTTTTTTCAACAGCTAAGCAAGATAGAAACGGGCGAACTATCAGTGAACACATTCGTGGGCGTCCGTCTAGCTGCAGACCTGAGCTCGGCCTGCGCCAACACCGCGCTCCTATACGGCGCTGATGTCCTGGTAGCTGAGGGGATCCTGCTGGAACTGCTGCAGTACGAGATGAGGCAGGCTGGCTTGAACCTGACGCACAGTCAGGATAAGGACTACGTGAGGGTGAGTGGACTATCATATACATATAAATTACTAACTCCTGTTTAGGTCTGAGTTCCTGGTATTACGTGAGTAATGGTGCAGTACGAACTATCGTCATCATCAGCCTATAAATGTTCCCACTGCTGGGACACAGGCCTCCTCTCTGTCAGAGGGAGAGGGCCATAAACCACCACGCGGGCCCAGTGCGGGTTGGTGGATGTCACATGTCTCCGAATTTTTGGTTCTAGGACATGCCGGTTTCCTCACGATGTTTTTCTTCACCGTTTTGAGAGCAGCAGCGGTGATGAAATAAATTACACAAAGTAATGCGCCTGGCTTATACATAAGTTAGTAACTCCTGTTTAGGACTGAGATCCTGGTATTTTGTGAGTAGTGTGATAAGATTAAGAGAAAAAAAAAATTGATTCACATGGTTTACAGCACCCATAAATGTCTTTCCTTTATTTCAGAACGTAATAAAATCCGCCAACACGATCCTGGACGCCCAATACGCGAAGGAATGGCGACGCATCCGCGAACTAACAGGACATGGCATGGAGTTGCTGCTACAACGGTTCGACAAGTACATCGCAGTGCTAGCTGAGAGCCAACACGACACCTACACCAGTCCTTTTGAGATTAACACTAATAATTTGGGTATGTATTCCAGTTTCTTTTAGAGTTCTCCTAATTGCAAAAAAAAATGTATCCAGATTCAGCTATAAGACTATGCCACTATGCTATTCTCTAGAACAGCGGTCGGCAAAGCGCGACCTGTGATTGTTTTGTAAACTGAATATTTTCTTTTAGAACCAAGAAGATGACCTAGGTTTTAATATAAATAAAAAACTCTTTAGTTTTTAATAAAAATATTGCTACCCGCCATAACTTGATTTTGTCACTTTTCGGCCCCTGCCTATCAATAGGTTGCCGATCACTGCTCTAAAAGACTATAACAAGATCGTCCACGACCTTATTGATTCGTGGATGTGTGAATTTTCAACTTTATGTTCAAGTACACAAAGTCGAAAGGAAACACTAAATACATGAGATTAAACAATTAATACAAGATTTAATGTTCAACAATCTTCAATAAGAGTAGTTATTCAAACACCATTTTCCTTTCAGTGATCGGCGTCGACATAGTCACTGCAGAATCGATCTACGGCTTCGAACCAACCCAACTGAATCGCTACAACATAGACTCATACACGACCGAACGCGTAGTCTTACCGGACACGTCCTCTTTCATACACTCTCCCATACAAACGCCCATATACCATGCTAATGGGAAGATTAATAAACATAGGAAACCGTCCAGTCCTACCGTGTCGTTTCCAAAGTATAATAACTATGTGAAGAGCAAAAATAAGTTTGACAAGTACACGAGGGTGTTGCTGCCTTTAGATTTGCTTGGAATTACTAATAGTAATATTCAAGGTGAGTGTTTTAGAATGTTATATTGACCAAATCAGAACCAGATCATTTTTTGTGTTTGTGTCGTAATTACTTAGATAGAGTTAATTTTCGAATTAACCGCAAACAGCAAAATCTTGGTCGCGGGACTACCGTGACCCCGGAACGTAAAGTGCTATTGAAGGACACTATGGATTTTAATCAGTATAAGTCTGACAGTCCCTCCTGCCCTGCCCTGGGTGGGAGGACTCATTTGATTATTTTACAAGCTAAAGAAAATCAATAAAATCTGGCGTGATTGTTACTCGATCGCGGGACTGTTTAAACATGCGATCGCGGCCTTGGAACGCAAAGGGAGGAACAGGGTGGTTTTTAGTTAGTAAGAGTCTGACAGTCCCTTTTGCTCCCAGGGCGGGAGGTCTCACTTGATGATTATTACAGGGTAAAAAAAATGGTTACTCGATTTTCTTAATTCATCATTTCATAGACTAATCACAAGAAAGTTATCCTTTATTGCCTTGCCTGCATTATTTTACCACCTAGTCCAATAGTTTTTTAGACATTGATCCAACAAAACTCTTGCAGAAAATCTGGACCTCAACTACGAATCTCGCGCGGTATTCTCGTACCTCCAATACTCTCGTAACGCATCCCAACTGATGCCGCTCCGTATGGACGAGTCCGTCAGTCAGCGCTGGGGCGTCAACATCACCGTCGGGTCACCCATCATACAGCTGGCCTTGTTCGTGCCCGAGTATGTGTGGACCAAGGAGGCCAGTGAGGAAGATAACTCCATTGAGAATAATGTGGATGATGTTGAAGGTACGTTCTTAGAGATATTTCAACACTTTAAAATTCAATACATTTATGAAGGCGACAGCAGCTGTTCCGTCGCTAAAAAAAACCACACACTGCTTACTTGTAGACTTGAATATCTCTCTCTGTCTCCCCTCTCTCACTCCTCACGTCTGTCACCTCTCTCTATCTTCTCTTTCTCACTCCTCGCCACCGTTACCTCTTTCTCTCTTGTTCTCTCTTATGTTTAATTAGTTTTTAATAAATCATTTGCTTAAAAACACGATAAATAGAAATATATCCGATCCCACATGGTTCTATCAGAACTGGAAGGGGTTGGGTTTGCTACAAGTGGAAAAAGTGGAGGGAGGCTTCTGCCCAGGATTGGGATAGAGCAGACGAGAAAAAAAAGTTATTGATCCATAAGTAAAGTTTTTAATTGACCCTGAATATCAAACCCCTTTTAAGTTACCTTTTTTGTATTTTATTTTCTCTGAGTTTGCTCTGGGCCACAATCTAGCCCAAAAGCAAAGATGAGAGAAAGAGATCTTGCGCAACGATGAAATGTAATAATCCTTCCTCTAAATACAAACATCTTCCCCCTCAACAGGCATAATCTACACAAACAAAGGCAACGCACATCACCAGCAAACCAACCACATCAACCCAAACAGCCAGTCCAAGAACACATGGCCTCTAGAAGACCAACAGAATAACGACAACCATGCCCCCGTCCTCATTCAACCAACCTTCAAAAAGCAAGAAAAATCTTTCACAAGCGACAACTTACAAGAAAACGAATCATCTTTTGTAGCAGAAGCCAATGACGGACCAAAAGTAATGGCCCTGATAATGGAAAGTGGGAATATAACAAAAGATGGTGGGAAGAAGAAGTTGGTGTATAAAAGCTTGAGTGATATCCGGTTGAAGAGACCTATAAGATTGCAGATGTGGCTGGATATTGATAGGGAGACCTTCGGGTCCAGGACTAACCCGCAGTGCGTGCATTGGTCTACTTTGAGAGGGTGAGTGTGATTTAATTGTTTTTTCTACTATTATGTACTGTGTCCAGGTGCTACGCGTTTGAAAGGTGGACCGATTGGTCTTTCTAAGGATGTCGCTACTAGGTTTGGACGTTCCTTTCACTTTCGCAAACATTTTTCAATTTTAAACCTTTGTCCATTAGGGTTTTCCTTGCATAGATAGAGTATCGAGTGTCTAAGACGATTTTAGCAATGCTGCACTCACAGGAACTAATGGACGCTTCTGGTGTCCTTCGGTGTCAGAGTCCACATAAGATTGAAGTAAAACAAGAGTTAAACTGGTTGTCGCTCATTACTGGAAAAAAATATGGTCTGATAGGTTTTTCAGCGCCATAATGTACTGGCAATCATTTGGGTGTGGGGACAACTTATTGGAACGAAGTTCCTTATCGCGCGTTGCGAAAGGGGACTAGACGGAAAAAATTAAGACGAAAAGTTGAACGACACTTTTTGCTATAGTAAGCTATTGTAAGCCGTGCAGCGTGCGCATGCTTCTCTGTCTGTCTCTCTCTCTCTCTCTCTTATAGAAAGCAAGCCAGATATTTTCGTTTCGTCTTTCTATTTCGCATTGAACAGTGTGGTGTCGCGACGATTATTTTTGTTGAGTGTATACAGAAACTTCGTTCCATCCATCCGGGTGTCCCTTGAGACCTCTCAAGATTTTTTTTTACAGCTTCTACGTAGTTCCAGAATCCAACATTTTTTAATGCAATTTCTTTCAACTCGACTGATTTCCCCTCATTTATCCCAGGTCTGGAGAATGGTCCCGCGTCGGTTGCCACACTGAGATTGACTACGACTGGTCGCCGTACTCCAATGAACCTCTGCTCATCAACTGCACCTGCAACCATCTCTCCACCTTCGCCGTGCTGGTTGATGAGGTGGATATTGAGGTAAAGGTGTTATTATTTTGGAGAATCATTCTTGTAATTTCCCGAAACAGGAGCTAACCAGCAGTCTATGGGGCTCATACTGCTTGAGGACCTCCCTAATTTACCGACTAATTGCCATTTTGTCAAAAAACTATTCGTGGCGTGCACGAACACAAATTTTTCATAATCCTCAATGATTGGAGGCTTTTAATAACCATAGGACACTGGGCTGCTGCCCAAAATGGCCTTTTATAAATCCACCCCTGTCCCTCGGTTAGGAAGCCAGCGGTCGTTGTAATGACCGTCGGGGGATAGGGGTGGATCCTACTGGATCCAATGTTACTATCTTTTAATGTTTGGTGAATTTAAGTCATAAGTGGGTCCACATTTCGACTATTACAAAGTGCTGTAGCGCTTGAAACCAATACCAGCGAGGCAACTGCTGAAAATATCTACAAACCTAAGGGCCGAGTTCGCCGACTCTCATTTAACCAATGTTTGAGCAATCGGCCGATGAATTCTTAAACATCGTTTATGCAGCCGGTTAAGTATTCACTGTTCACCACGATTATTATAACCGTGATTAATAAATCGGGCAATCACCATACGCTCAGAGTGAATGAACGAATGATATAAGTCTACTCATTAGCAAAGTCACGTCATTATATTTAGTCAACACGAGTTTTAGTGACATCTTTATTTAATAGCATAAATTGTAAAATGTAATTTTTGACAATCGCTCAGAGATTCATTATTATGTACTAAAGCTTTAAATAAATCAACAAAAAAATCTAGTGTCTTTGTTAAATTACCCAAAATTTCAATTCCTACATTTTCGGGTCAGTATAGTGAATGGGCTACTTTTAATGATTTATTTAAAGCTTTAGTACATAATAATGAATCTCTGAGCGATTGTCAAAAATTACATTATTTAAAAGATCATCTTACTGGAGAAGCCGAGCAGTTAATTAGATACACTCCAATAAGTGACGCTAACTATAGTCAGTGTTGGGAAATTTTGGAAAAGCGCTATAATAATAAAAGACATTTAGCTGACTGTATTTTAAAGCGTCTGTTTGGCCAAAAGCGTTTAAGTACGGAGTCTGGTAAGGGTCTCAAAGAATTGTTTGACACAACCCATGATTGTTTAAAAGCACTTGCACACCTGGACGTCGATGTGACTACATGGGACGTAATAATCATTCACATTGTATCGTACAAATTGGATTTTGAAACGCGTAAGCAATGGGAGTTAAGCATCGGTAACCTCAGAGGCAATGAATTACCGACCATGGAACAATTTAAGACGTTTTTAGAAACCAGGTACCGCGCGTTGGAATTCGTTGAACCAAATCGATCCTCAGCTCACCAGGGTAAGGCTTCAACTTCGCACGATCATAAATCATTGTTGGCCACGGATTCATCAGCTAAGCGTTGTGAATACTGTCAGGAGTCGTCACACAAACTTTGTTTCTGCAAAAAATTCGCCAAACAACCATTAGACGTGAGACGTGATTATGTAGCTAAGCAAAATATTTGTTTTAATTGCTTAGGTAGCAACCACAACGTATATGCGTGTAAGAATCCTGCCACCTGTAGAGTCTGTAAGAAGCGTCATCACTCTTTGTTACACCCAGTTAACGATGCCGACGCATCCGTTGAATCGTCGACTCCTGCCGCCAACGATGAACCCATAGTGTCCTGCCTTTCAACGGGCACCGTTCTAAAACCACGATCGGTTTTATTAGCCACGGCTCTAATAAAGGCCGAGTCGAAGATGGGTCATCCACAGATAGTCCGAGCCTTGCTTGATCAAGGCTCCCAGGCTTGTTTCATTACAGAAACTGCAGTACAACTGTTAGGACTGAAGAGAGTTCCGGTTCATGGCATTATCACTGGTTTAGGTAATAGCAAGTCAACCATAGCCAAGCATGTGGTAAAGGTCACAATCCAATCCCGTGTTGATCCAAATTTTCACCTTCAATTGAACGCTTACGTGTTAAAGAAAATAACAACGTACCTGCCAGAGAAGGTCATCGACACGTGCAATTTCGACTGGGTTCAAACCAAAGGTTTGTACCTTGCCGACCCGCAATACAACATGCCCAATAGGATTGACATTCTGTTGGGTGCCGATGTATACAGCCGTATCATACAGGAAGGGATCGTAAAGAGTCCACATGGCACTTTGATCGCACAAAGCACCGCCTTAGGGTGGATCCTGTCTGGTACTGTTAGTACTGAAAATAAAATCAATGCAAGAAATATTAGCGTCATGCTTGCGCAGATAAACGAAGATGATAGTCTTAGGAAATTTTGGGAAGTAGAAGAAAAGGCTAAAACAAACAAATTACTTACACCTGAAGAGCAGAAATGTGAAGAACTGTACAGACAAACTACAAAACGAGACGAAAGCGGTCGGTATGTGGTCAGGCTTCCATTTCGAGATGTGAATCCTCCATGCAAAGCAGGGAACTCACGCGGCATAGCTGAATCAAGGTTTAAGTCTCTGGAAAAAAGATTAGGGAAGAATGAAAACTTAAAGGAAGAATATACAAAGGTAATCAAAGAGTACTTACTATTAGGACACATGAAGGCTGTAAGAAAAAGTGATACAAAAAGACAAGAAGCAGTTTATTTACCCCACCATGCGGTAATACGAGAGGACAAAACTACTACGAAAGTTCGGGTAGTCTTCAACGCGTCTGAGAAAAACAATACGGGTGTATCATTAAATGATACACTGATGGTAGGTCCCAAGCTGCAGGCCGATTTGCGGCACACCATTCTAAAATGGCGCCGGCATGCCATTGGTCTTGTAGCTGACATTATAAAAATGTATCGGCAGGTACGGGTAGCTGAGGAAGACGTCATGTTTCAAAGAATCTTATGGCGAGACAGCCCGGACTTGCAACTACAAGACTACGAACTGCTGACTGTTACATTCGGTACCGCTTCGGCTCCATATCAGGCAGTGCGTACGCTTCAGCAGCTCGCTTACGATGAAGGAGATAAGTACCCATTGGCCTCTGATAGAGTTTTGACCGCATTTTATATGGACGATCTGATGACAGGGTGCGACAGCGTTGAAGAAGGAACTGAAATATTCAAGCAAATTACAGCATTATTGAAAAGCGGGGGTTTTGAACTGCAGAAGTGGAATAGTAATTCAAAAAATATGTTAGAAGTTATTCAAGCAATGGAGAGGGAAAAGATAACAGAGCAACAATATGAAACAAGCAAACACACAAAGGGCAATCTAATAGAAGAAACAAACGACGAAAGTGAAGAGCAAAATAATATACAAATTAAGTTAGATAGTACAGTTAAAATCTTAGGCCTTACCTGGAATCGTAGAGAAGACGTGTTTCAGTACTCCGTTAACCTTCTTTCCGAGTTGACAGCACCTGTAACAAAGAGAGCCATAATTTCTGAAATTTCAAAATTGTTTGACCCACTTGGATGGTTGGCACCATGTGTGGTGTTAGCCAAAATATTCATTCAGAAATTGTGGCTTGCGGGGGTCAGCTGGGATGAGGAACTAAACATAGATTTAATACAAGAGTGGTGTACTTACCGTGCCGAGCTCTCACTTATCACCAGAATTAAAGTACCTCGTTGGCTAGGAATCAAACCAACCGCTGATCTGGAACTACACGGGTTCAGTGATGCTTCTAAGGTAGCATATGCAGCTGTCATATATCTACGCGGAGTCGACACAGACGGACAGGTCCATGTTTCCTTGCTGGTAGCAAAAACTCGAGTGGCTCCCATTAAGCAAATTAGCATCCCTCGTTTGGAGTTGTGTGGAGCGGTGCTGATGGCGCAGCTACTATTGGAAACGGCTGAAATATTGAACATACCACAGGAAAAAATTGCCGCCTGGACCGACTCTACGGTCGTTCTAGCTTGGCTTAACAGTCACCCAAGCAGATGGAAAACGTTTGTTGCTAACCGTACCTCAGAGATATTATTAGCAACAAAACCCAGCCAATGGTTTTATATCTCTACAAAGGACAATCCCGCAGACTGTGCCTCACGAGGTCTTTTACCTAGTCTGTTGGTGGAACACAAAGTATGGTTTTCGGGACCGTCATTTCTAATGAACAAAAGTATAGAGTATGAAAGACCAAAAAATCTAAAGATTAATTTAGAAGAATCTGTTAGAATACATGTAGCTATAGTTCCAGATAATTCTATTATTGAAAGATTTTCTTCATTGTCGAGATTGCTTAGAGTGATAGCATATTGTCGGCGTTTTTTAAAAAAGGGCAAAAATCTGGAAACTTATTTACAAAAGGGTGAACTAGAAGATGCATTAAATAGTTGTATAAAAAAGACACAGGCAGAAAGTTTTAATGAAGAATATTTACAATTACAAAAGAATGAACCTATATCGGTAAAAAGTAAATTAAAATCATTGTGTCCCTATCTCGATAATCAAGGTATAATGAGAGCCAAGGGCAGACTTCAAAACTCGGAATTAGAAGAGCAAACTAAACATCCAATATTATTACCTAGTGATAATCATTTAACCGAGCTCATCGTGGCAGATGCCCACCTGAGAACGTTGCACGGAGGTCCGCAGCTGATGCTTGGTTATCTGAGAACGGCATATTGGATTATAGGAGCAAAGAATTTGGTTAAAAAACACTTTACAAAGTGTGTAAAATGCGCTAGATATAGACAAAGCGCCCAGCATCAATTGATGGGTTCACTTCCAACAGTTCGCTGCACACCTGCAAGGCCATTCTTGCACAGCGGAGTTGACTACGCTGGTCCAGTCAAAATACGCACTACCAAGGGTCGTGGTCATCATGCATACAAAGGATATATCTGCCTTTTTGTGTGTATGTGCACTCGCGCCCTACACTTAGAAATTGTTAGTGACATGACCACTCAAGCATTCCTTGCAGCATTCAGGCGATTTGTGTCCCGTCGAGGTCACTGCGCTAAATTATGGAGCGATAATGGCACCACCTTTGTAGGAGCATCCAAGGAGCTGCAGCAACTAACCACCATTCAACCCAAAATAGCAGAGCACCTGGAATCCCACGGTACTGAGTGGCACTTCATTCCGCCGCATGGTCCCAACTTTGGTGGGTTATGGGAAGCCGGAGTGAAGTCCACCAAGTACCATTTAAAACGGGTAATAGGCGAATCAACCCTGACCTACGAAGAAATGAGTACACTTCTAGCTCAGGTGGAAGCTTGCTTGAATTCGCGGCCGATAAGCATTGGTAGTGCAACTGATCCTGGTGAACTGACGCCATTAACTCCAGGACATTTTTTGATTGGAGAGTCTATTTTAAATGTACCTGACTGCACGTATGATAACTCAAACGTAAGTTGTTTGACGCGTTGGCAATTCGTGCAACGAATGTTGCAATCTTTCTGGAGACGTTGGTCTTCAGAATATATTTCAAACCTCATGCATCGATATAAGTGGGCTAAGCAGGTACCGGAACCTAAGGTCGGTGACATAGTTTTAATTAAAGAAGACGATTTACCACCGAGTCGCTGGCTCTTAGGTCGTATCGAACAAAAACATCCAGGTGATGACAAAATCACTCGTGTAGTCACATTGCGTACAGGTTCTTCAGTGTTGAAAAGACCAACCTCGAAATTATGTATTTTACCAGTTTTAGATTGATTTACACATTATTTATTTTGTTTTATTGCATGTTAAACTTTTACAATTTTTACCTTTTACAATTTAAGTTCAAATATTATACACTTGTTTATTGTTACTCTATTTTAACTTGTTATTTGTTTAAACTCTGTCTATATTTGTATAATCCCTAATGGGTTGGATTTGGAGAGCTATCGACTACCATGTAAAACGAATATCTAGAGCAAACATTTATTGAATGCAATTTATTTCTTATTGTATTGTATACATGTTTAAGAAGGACATTTCCTCACTAAATGTCCATGGTGGGCGGCATGTTAACCGTCGAACCAAAAACCAAAATATTGAGACAAAGTTTACCCGTTACTCGATAGATGGCGTTGTACGTTTTTCTGAATCGCGCTATCGAGATTCTCCAGCTGTAGTATATAGGTCCGGCGATGTAAAACTTTTTTTTGAGAACAATTACAACATCCCTTTAGAACAAGTGACAAGTTGTGGTTTTATTTCTACTCCACTTAGTTACTCTTATCAGTGCAAGTTGTGTTGTTTCATCCCGGTTGATATCAGGCAACTCTTGATATTAAACAATTTAATAGCATAAATTATAATGCTTGTAACTTGAGAAGTTCGAAAATGCATTGGGAACGTTATACTAGCCCATAGTGTTTAATTTGGATGGGTAATAACATCCCGGCGCTGCGCGCTGTTACTGTCAATGTCAATTGTATTCACAAACTATTTTTTGTTGTTAGTTTATTTGCACGTGTTTTATTCTCGTGGGCATTATTTTGTTATGTTGTAATTGCAATATCGTGTTCATTGGATACTTGGTCTGAGGTTGTGAAGACAATTAATTGTAAAATTACCTACTACTTGAGAAATGGCGGCTCAGAAAGAGAACAAGCAATTTTTCAAGCGATGAGAAGCGCATTTTGACGGAGTTGGTGTTAAAATACCAAGATGTGGTCGAAAATAAGCCCGCCGATGCCGCCACGAATTCGTCTAAATTGCAAGGGTGGATCCTTCTACAAGAAGAGTTCAACACTGTCAGTACTTATTGCCATCGAACTCACTCAGTCCTAAAATGTTGCTGGGAAAATATTAAAAGGCAGACAAAAAAGACCGAGCCGACAGGAAGAAACAGCTATTTATGATATGTACAACAACAATTATTCACGTAGTGTATTAGACATATTGTGTTAGTGGGTCGTTGAGGAGGAGTTATTTGCATTATTCTTTATCTGTGCATGTATTTATCTTTATTTTGTATTATTTTATAAAATAAATTAAATAAGTAAGTAATGTTGCAACAGTCGTTATGTCATCATCATCATCATCTCAGCCATAAGACGTCCACTGCTGAACATAGGCCTCCCCTTTAGATCTCCACATATACCGGTTGGAAGCGACCTACATCCAGCGTCTTCCGGCGACCTTTATAAGGTCGTCTGTCCATCTCGTTGGTGGACGTCCTACATCCGTTGTTATGTCAACTCACATCAAATGTCAAATGGATGGTTAAGCGCGGTTAAACGATGCTTTTGAGCTCGGTTAAAACAACCGGCTGTTTAAGGGCTATAAACACTGGTTAGCGTATGGTGAACATTAAAAATGATTTAATCAGTTGTTCAAATGATAAACAGCCGTTTTAAAAGTCGGTGAACTCGGCCCTTAATCTACAAAAAGTTAAACATTGGTTGAACACTTGTCTAAGAAAACTGTCAAATGAAAAACGGCATTTGACTTTGATATAAGAGTCGTTTTGCAATTACACTTTTTTTAGACAAGTGTTCAACAGATTATTAACTTTTTGTAGTAATACAAGGGTTTTCGGTTTCCGCAAATGATAAACACCCCAAATAGGTATGCATTGTGTCTTATAATAAAGTGAAAAGCGTAATAAAGGAAGGTATTATTATACTTCGACATATGGCGCGCTATTGGAGAGACCTACGTCCAGCAGCCTGATGATGATGATGATACTTCTATTCCAGAATTTATTTCGTGACCAAAAAAACGTTACAAATAAACTTAACATTTTCTCCCAACAGTTCATCCCAGAGCCGTCACTCCTGGAATCAGTAACATCATACACGGCCTTCAGTATATCTCTCCCGCTCCTCCTCTTGACCTGGGCAGCACTGTGTCTCATGCGAGGTGGAGCTGCCACCGTCTCCAACTCCATTCACAAGCACCTCATCTTCTGCGTGTTTATGGCTGAACTGCTGTACCTTATAGCTTTGAAAGCTAGGAGTACGTTGGTGCAAAATGAGGTAAGTTATCTTCATCATGTGATAGTTCTTCTTTTTTCTAAGTTGTACAATCTTCTTCTTCTTCCTGCCCGTATCCCATGCTACTTGGGGTCGGCGCAACACGTTTCCTTCTTCCATTCTCCCCTATCAGACGTCACAGTATCATTTACTCCTTTTTCTTTCATATCATTCCTTAGACAATCCATCCATTCTAAGTTGTACAATGCTTGTCATATTACTTTTGACATACCTACATATTTATATTTTTATACTATGCCTGTGTGATTGAAAACAGTCCATTGCTTAGTAGACTCTTCTCAATCACAGGCATAGTGTGGGTTGGAGGAAGTCATCATTAATTTTTGGTTTATGAGCATTTTCGTTCGTTTTTTCACGAAAGGTTTCATTGATATGAAAGCAGTTTTGACTAAAGAATTTTTATAATGTGTATAATGTAGTGTGCAACATAAAACAACGGTTTTTTTTTCAAATCGAGTACATAAAAATCAAAGTGTACAATAAAATAACATTTGGGACCCATTAAGTATTATGACTACTTCAAATCTCAAATAATGTGATCTCACAGCGCGCGAGTCGCCCAGATCCTCGTGCTTTGCATCCAAGATCCATGTTCCACAGCCTCCGCAGTCATACTTCACAATATTCTAAGTTTCCCCTCTCCGCAGTTCCTATGCAAGTTGATGGCGATGTCCCTCCACTACTGGTGGGTGTGCGCGCTGGCGTGGTGCGCGTGCGACGCGTGGCAGCTGCGGCGGCTGCTGCGGGAACTGAGGGACGTCAACCATGCGGGGCTGGCCGCACAGCTGGCAGCAGCATACGCCGCGCCCGCCGTGGTACTGGCGCTGGCAGCCAGCCATCACCAGCATCAGTACGGGAATGCGCTCTTGTAAGTATACTATAGTCAACCATGCGGGGCTGGCCGCACAGCTGGCAGCAGCATACGCCGCGCCCGCCGTGGTACTGGCGCTGGCAGCCAGCCATCACCAGCATCAGTACGGGAATGCGCTCTTGTAAGTATACTATAGTCAACCATGCGGGGCTGGCCGCACAGCTGGCAGCAGCATACGCCGCGCCCGCCGTGGTACTGGCGCTGGCAGCCAGCCATCACCAGCATCAGTACGGGAATGCGCTCTTGTAAGTATACTATAGTCAACCATGCGGGGCTGGCCGCACAGCTGGCAGCAGCATACGCCGCGCCCGCCGTGGTACTGGCGCTGGCAGCCAGCCATCACCAGCATCAGTACGGGAATGCGCTCTTGTAAGTATACTATAGTCAACCATGCGGGGCTGGCCGCACAGCTGGCAGCAGCATACGCCGCGCCCGCCGTGGTACTGGCGCTGGCAGCCAGCCATCACCAGCATCAGTACGGGAATGCGCTCTTGTAAGTATACTATAGTCAACCATGCGGGGCTGGCCGCACAGCTGGCAGCAGCATACGCCGCGCCCGCCGTGGTACTGGCGCTGGCAGCCAGCCATCACCAGCATCAGTACGGGAATGCGCTTTTGTAAGTATACTATAGTCAACCATGCGGGGCTGGCCGCACAGCTGGCAGCAGCATACGCCGCGCCCGCCGTGGTACTGGCGCTGGCAGCCAGCCATCACCAGCATCAGTACGGGAATGCGCTCTTGTAAGTATACTATAGTCAACCATGCGGGGCTGGCCGCACAGCTGGCAGCAGCATACGCCGCGCCCGCCGTGGTACTGGCGCTGGCAGCCAGCCATCACCAGCATCAGTACGGGAATGCGCTCTTGTAAGTATACTATAGTCAACCATGCGGGGCTGGCCGCACAGCTGGCAGCAGCATACGCCGCGCCCGCCGTGGTACTGGCGCTGGCAGCCAGCCATCACCAGCATCAGTACGGGAATGCGCTCTTGTAAGTATACTATAGTCAACCATGCGGGGCTGGCCGCACAGCTGGCAGCAGCATACGCCGCGCCCGCCGTGGTACTGGCGCTGGCAGCCAGCCATCACCAGCATCAGTACGGGAATGCGCTCTTGTAAGTATACTATAGTCAACCATGCGGGGCTGGCCGCACAGCTGGCAGCAGCATACGCCGCGCCCGCCGTGGTACTGGCGCTGGCAGCCAGCCATCACCAGCATCAGTACGGGAATGCGCTCTTGTAAGTATACTATAGTCAACCATGCGGGGCTGGCCGCACAGCTGGCAGCAGCATACGCCGCGCCCGCCGTGGTACTGGCGCTGGCAGCCAGCCATCACCAGCATCAGTACGGGAATGCGCTCTTGTAAGTATACTATAGTCAACCATGCGGGGCTGGCCGCACAGCTGGCAGCAGCATACGCCGCGCCCGCCGTGGTACTGGCGCTGGCAGCCAGCCATCACCAGCATCAGTACGGGAATGCGCTCTTGTAAGTATACTATAGTCAACCATGCGGGGCTGGCCGCACAGCTGGCAGCAGCATACGCCGCGCCCGCCGTGGTACTGGCGCTGGCAGCCAGCCATCACCAGCATCAGTACGGGAATGCGCTTTTGTAAGTATACTATAGTCAACCATGCGGGGCTGGCCGCACAGCTGGCAGCAGCATACGCCGCGCCCGCCGTGGTACTGGCGCTGGCAGCCAGCCATCACCAGCATCAGTACGGGAATGCGCTCTTGTAAGTATACTATAGTCAACCATGCGGGGCTGGCCGCACAGCTGGCAGCAGCATACGCCGCGCCCGCCGTGGTACTGGCGCTGGCAGCCAGCCATCACCAGCATCAGTACGGGAATGCGCTCTTGTAAGTATACTATAGTCAACCATGCGGGGCTGGCCGCACAGCTGGCAGCAGCATACGCCGCGCCCGCCGTGGTACTGGCGCTGGCAGCCAGCCATCACCAGCATCAGTACGGGAATGCGCTCTTGTAAGTATACTATAGTCAACCATGCGGGGCTGGCCGCACAGCTGGCAGCAGCATACGCCGCGCCCGCCGTGGTACTGGCGCTGGCAGCCAGCCATCACCAGCATCAGTACGGGAATGCGCTCTTGTAAGTATACTATAGTCAACCATGCGGGGCTGGCCGCACAGCTGGCAGCAGCATACGCCGCGCCCGCCGTGGTACTGGCGCTGGCAGCCAGCCATCACCAGCATCAGTACGGGAATGCGCGCTTGTAAGTATACTGGCATGTTGCAAAAAGGTGATGAGCTGCCGTTCATCCCGCAGTGGCGTCGACAAAGGACTAATGACATCCTCTTCCGACTCCCTTAATTGGTCGACTGGCAACAAATTCGGGAACATCAATGCTTCTATCAAAATGGTCCAGACATGGTGGCGTATGGAAAACTTTCCACGCGCATTTCTTACAAGCGTAACGCAGGGAGTTCTACGCTTCACTGCGCCAGGAGACGGGACCCACCGGTCGGTCTATCGGGTTGGATAGACCGGATTACCGGAATTCGCATTAGATCCCACGGCCTTCTAAGGCAAATGTGCAAGGCAACACAACACCGAGGTAGTTTTCGAACGAATCTAACAGAAAACTCTTTGCCAAAGCTTGAAAATGTCAATTAAGAACTACCACCTCAACAAAAAACAATTCGGTCCACAACCAACTGATTCGCTTTTCTACCATCATTATAGACACCTTGGCTATGTTTACTTTTAATTGTTCTAAAATTTTCTCCAATATATCCATCTGTAATATCCCTAGTTGCTGGGTGAGCTGCCACGAGCCGGTGGTGTGGTGGGTGGTGATCCCGGCCGCGGTGTACGCGGGGGCCGCGCTCGTGTTCCTGGCGGGGGCCACGAGGGCCGCCTTCACTGTCAGGGACCATGTCATTGGCTTTGGGAATTTGAGGTAAGTTGTATATTTAGCAGTTCTGTTGTATCTGAGATGACTAACACTAACCAGTTTCTTCATAAAGAGCTAAAGTTACTCGTATCTTTAAAAGTTTGAATTTTTATTAGACTGGGAGAAAATGTGTTTTTTCGTTCAAGTTATAGCTCAATTAGAACTTTCGATTGCGAACTCTCCGTGATATTAGTGCCTGCTCAGTGCAACCAGAGACCCGCTTGTGGGAAGCTGACTTCATCGATTCACAACCACAGAAAGACCTGCAAAACACCGTCTCTGATTATGATGCCAGCAGTCGATGGTTTGATGATACTCGTATCTACAAGGGCGATCACTATTATAGTTATTGTAACGTGATTTTATATCCGGCTCGAATGACCATTAAAATTTATAGTTTATCCAGCTCGACGGATCATTAAGATGTATAGTTTATCCGGCTCGAAGGACCATTAAGATGTATAATTTAGGACCTTACACCTTGAGTTGTCGCTGATTATTTTATGAATATGTAACAAAACATTATCTTTCCCACCAGAATGCTACTAGGCGTGAGCGTGGTGTGCATGCCACTAGTGTGTGTATCGTGGGCGAGTGGCCTGCTGCTGGCCAGCGAGGCGGGCGGGCGGCGGGACGCGCTCAGTGCGGCGCTGGCCGCCGCCGTGGCCGGACATGCGGCCGCCGCCAGCCTCGGATACATCGCCTTCAATATACGAGTTAGAGATAACTTGAGGAGGTACGTTGTATGCATGCCACTAGTGTGTGTATCGTGGGCGAGTGGCCTGCTGCTGGCCAGCGAGGCGGGCGGGCGGCGGGACGCGCTCAGTGCGGCGCTGGCCGCCGCCGTGGCCGGACATGCGGCCGCCGCCAGCCTCGGATACATCGCCTTCAATATACGAGTTAGAGATAACTTGAGGAGGTACGTTGTATGCATGCCACTAGTGTGTGTATCGTGGGCGAGTGGCCTGCTGCTGGCCAGCGAGGCGGGCGGGCGGCGGGACGCGCTCAGTGCGGCGCTGGCCGCCGCCGTGGCCGGACATGCGGCCGCCGCCAGCCTCGGATACATCGCCTTCAATATACGAGTTAGAGATAACTTGAGGAGGTACGTTGTATGCATGCCACTAGTGTGTGTATCGTGGGCGAGTGGCCTGCTGCTGGCCAGCGAGGCGGGCGGGCGGCGGGACGCGCTCAGTGCGGCGCTGGCCGCCGCCGTGGCCGGACATGCGGCCGCCGCCAGCCTCGGATACATCGCCTTCAATATACGAGTTAGAGATAACTTGAGGAGGTACGTTGTATGCATGCCACTAGTGTGTGTATCGTGGGCGAGTGGCCTGCTGCTGGCCAGCGAGGCGGGCGGGCGGCGGGACGCGCTCAGTGCGGCGCTGGCCGCCGCCGTGGCCGGACATGCGGCCGCCGCCAGCCTCGGATACATCGCCTTCAATATACGAGTTAGAGATAACTTGAGGAGGTACGTTGTATGCATGCCACTAGTGTGGATAAGATGTTACTCTGATGTTACTATAACTATAGTCTTTTAAGGAAAAAATATTCGACTGCGAGCAGGATTCGACGAGCAGAGCTGTAATGGCCTAGTTGTTAAAGCTTTCAGGGGCTCTAAAACCACCACTTTAGCGAAGATGCTACCTAAATTGCGTAAACCTTCGTAACATGGAATATTCTATTCTATTGCACAAGCAATAGAGTAGATAATAATTGATAAAAAACAATTTGCAACATGTCAAAAAACAACAGTTCTAAACTGGCTGTTTTACACCTGCTAAATTACTTATCTGGAAAGACGCAGGTTCGAGTGTACTCACAGTTGAATTTTTATTTCTAAAACCAATACAATACGCGACGCAGACACTACTGCGTATAATTAAAACGTGATTATAGTTTTGTGGTTGCTTTTGCTAGACATCGTTTAAGTAGGTAATATGCAATAACTGATTCATTGAACATGCAATGTTCGCGTCATGGATAACTAGAGAAGGCTTGCGGACGGCGAGTAGTGGGTAGCTCGCTGTCCGATCAAGGACCAGGCCCGGGTCGACGGTGAGTCATGTTCCCCTCCTAAAGAAGTTGTCAGCAAACGGATAACCGGAGATATAAGGTTTGTTGATTGCCGGGGTAGAAGGACTGTCTAAGCAGAAAATACTCACGCATACCTATATTTTTAGGGTTCCGTAGCCAAATGGCAAAAACGGAACCCTTATAGATTCGTCATGTCTGTCTGTCTGTCTGTCTGTCCGTGTATGTCACAGCCACTTTGTCGAAAGTATAAGAGCTATCCTGTTGAAACTTGGTAGAAAGATGTATTATGTGAACCGCATTAGGATTTTCACACAAAAATCAAAACAAATCAAATTTTGGGGGTGCCCCCCATACTTAGAATTGAAACTCAAAAAAAAATTTTTCACCAAACCCATACGTGTGGGGTATCTATGAATAGCTCTTTAAAAATGATATTGAGGTTACTAACATCATTTTTTTGTAAACTGAACAGTTTGCGCGAGAGACACTTCCAAAGTGGTAAAAAGTGTGTTCCCCCCCCCCGTAACTTCTAAAATAAGAGAATGATAATACTAAAAAAAATATATAATGTAGACGTCAACCAAAACTACCAACGAAAATTGGTTTGGATGAGATACAGTTAGCAGTTTTTGAGATATAGTACATTTTCAAAAACCGCAAATATAACTTTGCCATTCATACAAATACTATGAAAAACAAAGTTATTTTTATTGTTTGTGTATATTACTTACTAATCTCAATATAATTATATCTCTAATCTATGCTTGCTGCTACGGAACCCTTCATGGGCGAGTCCAACTCGCACTTGGCCGGTTTTTTTTTTTTCTTTGATGTAATGTTATTTACAGTAATTACCTACAAATAGGTAAGGCCAATGTATACAATCCACTTAATTTTGATTCTTTTTCAGGACGGTACTAAGATGTTTGGGCAAGAAAGTGCCTCTAGTCGACACATCAGTCATTATCAGCAGCAGTGCTCAAAACTTATCACAAGTCAACAGGTATCTATCACAGACTATTTTAAACCCTATCTTTATCAAACTAAGATCCTTTATCAATCAACAGAGACTTGCCAGATTATGTCTTCAGTAAATAAATCTATTTTCATCTTTATGACATACAAATTAAAGTAAAAAATGTGATGTTAATGTTACCTTTTCCAATAAAATCTATTTTCAACTTTATGACATAGGAATTAAAGTCGATATTTAATTGTCAAAGGTCCGCCCTGGCGTATCACAGTAGTACGGAGCCCGGTCGTCAGCTGAGGAACATAGGGATATCAGCGTCATCAACCACCTCTAGATCCACTACTAAGACTAGTTCTAGTCCATACAGGTAAGCACTACATTCACTAAATTTATAAGATAAGATAAAAAAAATGCATAAAACATGGTATAACAATGATGATAAAAAAATATGGCGCAAATATCTTTAGCTAGAATCAACTTATCATATAAAATTATAAAGTTAGGAGAAGAGGACACCTCCCAGTCCACATTTTGTATCACAAAATTCCTTTATAGAATAAAAAGTAGCTTCACAATTTATTATTGTGTAACTAACTTCACAATGCTTCAAACAGATTCACTCCTCTTCTTGGAGACCGTTTGTTTTTTTTTTTAAACCTAATGCACTAGAACATAAAATTTAAAGTCTATTACAAATTCGTCGACATCTTAAGAGTCATTTAGAGAATGGCATAGCTGAATTCACATTATTTTTTGTCAACCAATCACAAACCGTACAAGTTTCAAAAAGAAAGTCACACATACGGGTCTTATGCCTGTTTTCCCTAAAAATGTCGTATATATATATAAAAAAGTCAAAGTTTAAGTGGATCTACAACACTCAGCTCAGCGCCATTGAAGAGCAATAACAATTTCGTAATTTAGCTTTTCGCTTATTTTAAATGAAAATGGATATTAAAATAACTGCATAAGATTCAGATTCGAATGATTAAAACATCCTCCCTACACAAAACCATTGCATATAATTCTGAACGAACAACTTTTACAGTCGCAGTGACGGACAACTACGTCACACGAGCACTTCGACGTCGAACTACAACACTAGTGCCAGTGATATGCCCGCGTACCTCAGAGGATTCGACTCTTCTCTACACACTAGGAAAGACGGTAAATATACTCCCTCTCTATCTCCTCTCAAGGGTCTAATGTACTTTAGAGCAGCGTTGCCTAACTTTTATGCCAATTTTATACTCTCTCCTGAACCTCGAAACAACGAAGGCAAATCCAGATCAGGTGGCCTGCCATAACTTCTTAAAGTGTGAGTAGTTCCACTGTAGGAATGAGATGGCGCTAGACGGCTTGTATAGCTCTGTCTCTTTTCCCACTGTGGAACTACTTACGGTTTGAGACGTTATGGTAGGCCACCAGTTAGATCTTTTAGGCGAAATTAATGTAATTTCGGCTTTGAGCAAGGCAGTAACCATACTTATCTACGCGCAGACGGCTTCAACCAGACAGAAAGAGATGTGTCGATCCTGTGTCAAGTCCAAGCCGAAACGATGCGAATGACGTCTCTTTTCTTTTATGATCCCTTTTTGAACAGCTCAAGCCGATTCTACCACGATATATTGGTGGACACTACTCCTCGAAAGGCACACTTTAACATAATTCGCTATTCCTAAAATTAAATTACAATCACCAAACTTGAATATACACCATAAACTATATTTTATTCTTCACAGACGAAGGTCGTCGCCGCCGCAAGACAGTGACAGACGGCGAGACTACAGGAGAGACCGGCGAGGAGGCCACGGAGGCCACGGACAGCGACAGTGACGGCAGTGCCAGGAGCCTGGACCTGGCCTCCAGCCACTCCTCTGATGATGACGAGACCAGTACTAGGAGATCCAGTCATCCGCCGTCTGCTAACAGTTAGTATAATTATAAAAAGTCTTTTTTTAGATCTTTGTCAGTCATAACCAAAGCGGAGTAGGTAGATTGATTTGTGGTCAAGAACCTGAAACGTATATAACAATATGGACATGCCTCCGGGATTCCGGGACTTTAAAAGAGATTTTTCCGGAATTTTTAAATTGTTAGGAACATGTAGGATAAAGACATATAAGCATTCCCTGTTGCCCGCGGCTTCGCCCGCGATCATGTCAATTCAATACCGTAAGTACTGAAATGAAACCCGGGAAAAAGGCTTATCCATGTTATGATTTCTATGACAGTTCGTGATACAAGCACATAAAATCAATCTACCTACTCCGGGCTATGGTGACCTGAAAGTCTGGCAACTGGCAACCAATCATACTGATTATTACAACTGATTGTTCCATCTTAAATACTGGCACACAACTGTATCCGTTTAGACTGGAAGCCGACTTCAATATATAGTTAAAAAACCGGCCAAGAGCGAGTCGGACTCGCCCATAAAGGGTTCCGTAGCAGCAAGTAACATAATATTAAAGTTCCTGTAGTTGGTTCCAACTTTGAAAGGTTTACGATTTATAACGTATTAAAAAAAAAAAAAACTTGAGAGGTGTCAAGGGACGTCGAAAATCGCTTGAACCTGTTAAAAAGGTTCAAGCGATTTTCGACCTTCCACCCCACACCACCCCACTCCACTCCACTCCACTCCGCTCTACTCCAGTCCGCTCCGCTCCGCTCCACTCCACTCCCTACCACTCCACTCCACTCCCTTCCACTCCACTCCACTCCCTTCCACTCCACTCCACTCCCTTCCACTCCACTCCACTCCCTTCCACTCCACTCCACTCCCTTCCACTCCACTCCACTCCACTCCCTTCCACTCCACTCCACTCCCTTCCACTCCCTTCCACTCCACTCCACTCCCTTCCACTCCACTCCACTCCACTCCCTTCCACTCCACTCCACTCCCTTCCACTCCACTCCACTCCACTCCACTCCACTCCACTCCACGCCACTCCACTCCACTCCACTCCACTCCACTCCACTCCACTACCTATTATAGCTGTAAAAATAAAGTTGACAAACTTACATTTGCAGTTGAAGATTATGTTCTCCGATACATTTTGTATAGGAAAATATTTTATTCAGGTGCGTTTTATAAGTTGGTCGATTATTACTCGTAAACTTGTAAAGCCTACTTAGTCGTGATAATTTTCTTTTAAACTTCGTTATTTATACTACTACTGTGAATTTTTTCACACCCCCAAACATAACCGTTTAGCTGGTAGAGGGGGGGGACACTCGAGTCGAGCAAAAATTAGCACTTTAAAGCTTAATATTTCACAAACGAATCTTTTTATCAAAAAATTGTTAATGGAAACTATCAATATTTTTTAAAGGCCTATTTAATGATACCCCACAGTAAGGGGTACGAGAGAAAAAAAAAAACATCCCCACTTTACGTGTACAGGAGGTACCCTAAAAAAAAATATTTTACGAGTTTTTATTTTACCAGTTTTTTGACGCAAAAAATCCGCATATTTACACCAAATTACAGCTTTCTAGTACTGGGCGTCTCTGAGCTAAGCTGCGGACAGACGGACGGACGGACGGACGGACATGGCGAAACTATAAGGGTTCCGTGTTGACTACGGAACCCTAAAAAGACTCGGCAGATCATAATATAAATCTGATAGATGAATAAGCACAAGAATACTAGGGGTTAGTTTTAGCAGATTCAGGTGGTACCATAACGTCATAAAGCGACAGTAGTTTCACTGTGGGAAAGAGACACAGCTATAATACAAGTCGTCTAGCTCCATCTCGTTCCAGCAGTGAAACTACTAGGCAGGCTACCAGGTCTTATCTAAAACTTGTTTACAGGGGATCGAGCAACTAGCGGCAGTGCTGCCAGCTACCTGCCCAATATTACTGAGGGAGCACCACTAGCCATCCAGCCAAGATGGCCGTCGCATATACGAGAAGGTATGAACTGCGACCTTAGTCCGATCGACACAAATGGTATTTTTAAGGCTGTGTCCCCAGTAGACAAACTGTTAGCAGCTGACTGAGTAAGCCGCAAATTTGTGGCGAACTGAAATTTGAGTTAGCTGCCAACTCAGATCAATTTTCGCGCGTCACAAGCTAACTGTTATGAGTTAGCCGCTTATTTAGGTCGACCGCATGAACAGTTTGCGGCAAACGGAATCACTACGTCCTGCTATCTGAGACAGTCGGCGGACGTAACGCCACAAACTGCGTAAAGTGACCGCAAAACTAACAAACTGTGGACACTCCATTTCAAACATATGGAAGGGCGTACTAAACCGATATGCCGCAAACTCAGTCAGCTGCTAACATTTGCCTACTGGGGACACAGCCTAAGGCGCCATCTCCACGAGCGAGAACATCGCGGCGATATTATCGTCGTGCCACGTATTTTCATATGAACATGTCTCCTGCACACGGCGATGTTATCGCGGCGATGCGACGAGTGGCAATCTGCGCGCGTAACGTCGTCGTATCGCCGCGGTATCGTCGCTACTGACGCGGTGATATTGATTTGATTCCGTTACGAGTCGTCGCGGGCACGCTGCGATTCCGTTACTAGTCGTGACGATACGCTGGCGGAATAATCGCTCGTACGTGTAGATTCTCCGACGATAGAAACACGGACTCGTCATGATTCTCTCGCTCGTGGAAATGGCGCCTAAGTGAAAACTTCTTTAGGCGCGCTAAGCACTTTATTTGTTGTTTTGTCGGTTTTTAAACTATGACTTATTGTATGATCTCTAATACTTCCACTGTTTCCACCAGAAAACCGTCCCGACATGGGTCGTTGGTCCCAGGAGACCGGCTCGGACAGTGACCCCCCCCGCGCGGGCCACGCCTCCCCCTCCCCCGCCCCGCTCCCCAACCCCGACCTCACGTCCGACGTGTACCAGCTCAGCAGACATCGGATGAAGCCTTCCATACTAGAGAATGTTCATGACACGTATGTGGCCAGTGTGGATGCTAGCAGGTTGCCGCTCGATAATAGGTGAGGACTTATTTATTGAACACTTTATTGTAGATCACATCACGTCTCAGGAGCTCGTGGGTAAAGTACAACAGTCGCGCAGGTCGATCTTCAAAGTTAAGCCACGCTTGCCAAAGTTGGTCTGTGGATGAGTGACCATCTGTCATAGCGAGTTTCCTCTGTGCCTCGGAAAGCACGTAAAGCCGTTGGTCCCGGCTGTCATTTGTAGATCTTTGACAGTCATTACTGTTAGCCAGAAGCTCGAAACATTGACAACTAGTCTTACCATGGGGTATCGTATGTTACTAAGTTGTGGAGGTCTGATAGGCAGTCGCTCCATGTAAAATACTGAAATTCAGCTGCATCTGGTTTGACTGGGAGTCGACCCCATAATAGTTGGGAAAACGCTACACTATCAGACTTTACAAAAGTCATGACGTTATACCTGATGATAAATAAAATAAATATAAATAAAAGCTGGCATCTCCTAAACCCCCACTTTGCTTTCAGATACGGCGTAATGGACGACGAACTACTATACGGAGTCCTACCAACTGACACAGAGAAACAAATGCCGTACGACCCTAACTACCCAATATCCCCGACGATGTACCGATTACCAGGCAACCCGTATGGGTCCAAAACCTACCTCCCAACGAGGACATCAGACTATGGATACAGCCCCACAAAATACTTAAACTCAGACCAAAATGTTTACGGGTCCCGGGATTTTCGAGACTCGGGAGTTTCGACAAGGGAACATGATGGATACCCCCCAAGGGATTTTCGGGACTCCGGCATAGCTACCATGTTGAAAAATGACTATCAAAGAAAAATGGATGGTCATTATGGTGGAGATTACACTGATAGGATGTCGGAAGGATCTGATAAGCACCATGATAAATACTTGTTCCCTTATACAGGTATGTTGATGATTTAACTGTTGTTTTGTGATTGGTTTTGTATTTGTACAGAATGTTTTTACCTTCTTTAAAGATTCCCGCATCTTTTAATACCATTTTTAATGAACACACTGATCTTTGTAAAAAATCACAAGATTCTAAAGAAACTTGCCCTTCTATACATATTTATGAGTTGCCCTATTTTACCAAAGTTGTGTTTTAGTCAGATTTGATTTTAGTCAGTATGAGTCTGACATTCCCCTCCCGTCCTACCTTGAACGACTCATTTGACGATTTTTCCAAGAAAAAATATATTCTAAAACTACTAATTCAAATATTTTTTTAAACTGACAACACTAAAACAAAAGAATTACCTTTTGACGTTGTACTGTGAGAGTGTGCTTATATTTTATTTTTTTGTTATATTCACCGAAGCTTACCTAGCGTATGAGAGTGTTGAACTGCTTGTGACGTTATTATTTTGCTTGCTTTAGCTGAAGAAGACCACGCTCACTTGCGTGGGATGAACCAGGCACCGCAAGTTCGTAGTAGTGAGATGGCACATCCAGGTAATTGTTACAGCTGAGGACGCACTTTGGCATATCTTTTCTTCTTTTTTAATTAAAAAAAACTTTGCCTAGCATATAGAGTCGCACTAGGAATTTCCTATTCACGAATTCGGTCTAAGCGGAGAGCGGAGCGACGGGCGTCGCGAATAAGACATGAGTTACTATGTAAATGCGCGGATTCGTCACTGACGGCGACTCGTGGCGTGTTTCAAACATTTCTATACATTTGATCTCAGTTCGCCGCCCGTGCTAAGTCACCGCTATCAGTGGCACGGTTGTGAACGAGCCGTAAGCCACTGTTAAAACTGCATTCGAAGTTCGAACACTCACAGTCACATTTTGAAATGTGTCGAATAAATTGACCAAAAAATTGACCGCACAGGTCAATTTGAAATGCCCCAAAAACATTATTTTTTGTAGTTACAATGCCTAGTCAAAGTCTGCTCTCAGCTTTTGTTTTTGTTGTAAATAATTGCAGAATTTAGCCTCGCATTTAGTTCCACGATGTTCCAATAAGCAGTATTATCTTTTTAGATTTTGCAAGACAGTTTTTGTACCTAATCTTAAAGTATATTCTACATTTTGTTTTTTTCTTAGCCGACAATCAACAACAACAGATGGGTGCGCCGTTAGCGAGTATGGGTGAGACGAGCGAGTAAGTCGGAATCTTATTCTGTTTGCATGGTTACTGTTAATGGTTATAAAACTTCATTATTATGTTCTAAGTTACTCAGAATTCCGTATAGCAACAGTGTAATGATTCCACATCCACAACTACTACTAAATACTGGCATGCTATAGGTATCTACTGCTACTTTTTCGATGTTATTAAAAAATTGTGTTATAAAAAATATTTTTCATTACTCATACTCTGAAAGTAGGTCATTACATGTCTGATTAGCCGTTTGAAAGTTATCCATTGCCGCCCTAGGGAAAATCGCTTTCAACTGACAGCTGCCAAATTTAAGAAAAAAAAAAACTAGATCTATTTTGACATTTCTATTGAACCATGTTCAAACTTTTTATACAGCCACGAAATTACAGAGCGATTTAGAATTAAAATAGCATAAAGTTAAGTATTAAGAATATAAATAATGACTTTAAAATAATTTAGTTTCAACTATTTCTCTAAAATATCACAGATTTTGACAAAATCTTTGGCATTTTTAAATAATGAACATGAAAAATCCTGGCTGTATTGCTGGACGACCACAGCACAAAAATTAAAAAAAAAAACAAGCGGCAAAGTGACAATCCGATCTACACTCATTTTTTCTTTAACTAATAATTTATGTTGTTAATTTTACTTTCCTCGTATTCGTAATGAAAAGCACAGTGTTTACCTCGGGTAAATTACTTATTTAGTCCCTCGAACTATTAGCGCCCTCACTACGTTACGGGCGCCAAACCCCGTCTCGGGACGTAAATAAGTAACTTTCACGCCTTGGATAACAATGTACTATTTCACCCGTTACACTCTCTAGTGTAAAACCCGGTTTCCACCGCGAGCACAAACACAAACGGAAAATACCTTAAATTATCGCGTCAATAGACGTTTATACAAAAATCTAAAGGCTTAATGCGAAAATTAACGGGATATGCCGGAATTGTGGCCCTAACGTAATACGGAATTCTGCAAGGAACGATTTTCTGAGTCACAACCCTAAAATTAGTCATTAAAATTGGCATTGATTTAAAAAATCTGATGAAATATAAGAGTTTGTGAAAATCGTTTCATGTTTCTTATTATTTTCTTTTAAATCCAGCGATAATGATAAAATTGTCAATAGATGGTGGCGGTTGTATGAGAAACACTCATTGTAATCATCTTTTGCTTTGCTAACCGGTGGTGTTGCCGCGCAATCATCTTCAACCATTTAGGGAGGAGGTAATCTAATGTTCTTTATTCATAGTCTTGACCACATTCTTACTTTACCATATTTTATATCGACAGTTCTTTGTTTAATTTAAATGTTTGTAATTGGTTTAGTGAATATGGTCTGGACACCATTAAACTGTAGCTGTAATATCTGTTTCAGTGTTGCTTTTTTTTTCAATACAAATTGATGCTCTAATGCAGTACGGTTCTTTTGGGGCTTTAATGACATTGACAGAAGTGCGTATTTGGTAATTTTTATAAATATTCCTTTGTATTGTACTTTGTGGAGTTATTATGATTATTCACCAAAATATGTTGGATGCTAGCCCGTGGATTTATAGCTAAGTTAGGTAGTTGTTGGTAGGCCGCGAGATTGTTTTAAAAGCCTTTTTAAAACAGTCTCGCGGCCTACCAACAAGGGCTCAGGTCTCTTTGGGTCATGGAACGCAAAGGGCAAGTGAAGGAACACGTCGGTTATTAATCAGTCAAGTCTTACAATCCCTTCCGCTCTACACAGGGTGGGAGGACTCTTTTGATCTTAAAAATAATGACGTAATTGTTGGTCAAATAACGCATAATGTAAGAAATTAATTACTGAAAGTAGGTCGCGTACTCACGACATCAGCAAATTACAGTTCCAGAAATGTTTATGAATTACGACTGAAGCCATGCTCCGAAAGACCCATACTGCACTATAATACTATTCATGCATGTTTCATTGGAATCAGCATCGATCAATGATGGCAAAATACGTTTAGTAATATAGTTATAATCGTTACAGGAAATCTACTACTGAAGACGATGCGGAGACGAGAGTATAACAACGCTACATAGTACAAGATTTCCAATGAATCTCAATTAGTTACTAGTTTAATTTTAATCTTAGTAATTTTATAATGATTAGTGTTAATTTACGCAAAGACTGTCGTTCAATCAGTACCCACTGCCATAGTGTAGAATAACGAGTATTTATTTTGAATTTACGTCAATGCTTTAAGTAGTAACTATAGTGGAACTGAACTAGAGTCTAATGTATTAATACTCATTTTTTGTCGGGTTTAGCGTTTCAAAGTCTGCTGTTAGGTTTAAAATTGTCATGCAAATATAGGTATATCTCACTCAAGTGTATCAGATCCACTGCGTATACCTAAATATATGTGCCCAGCCACTGGATACATTGCTATTATTACGATCACATACCTCTACCAATAAGACCGTGTATATAATAGTCTAGGAAACTTTATCATATACTCAAACGTAGTAGAAAATATTATATGTAAAGAATTCATTTGAGTGTGAGTTGGTGTAGAGAAATATAATGCATGAAGAAGTAAGAATGACATCCAAAGTCAGTCATGTAAATAGATAAACTAAGCCTATCAGTCGACATTTACTGAATTATTTTCCAAAAGAAAAATATCCAACATTTAACAACTCTCAAAAGTAGAGATCAAGTGTCATTTGTTATTTAATCCAGTAAATGTAGTTCAAATATTTATATGTTAGTGCAAAATATGAATTAATTTTATTTTTATATAAGAAAACCAAAACTATCGTTTGTAAACAATGTATTAATAAGAGTAGGTAACTATATAATGTTTGCGTAATTGTAAATGATTTTGTCGTTTACTTGTTTGTGTGAAAGCGATATTTTAAAACTTTGCGTAGATTCTACCCTCTTTTTAATATCCTTCTAAAAAAAAGAAAATTCTTAATTCAGTTAGATCTATTTTTTTTTCTAAAAATGTAAAAGCTGAAAATGAATTAGTGAGTCTCAAAGACCTATTTGTTTCAATATTTCGACTTGTTATTATTTTTCTAATAAAAAGCGATCATTTCAGTAGTTCTTGTCAAACTTTTTATGTAAATAGCGTGTTGTGTGCATTTCTGGCGTTTTAACGAAGAGTCCACCTATTTTGTAAATAATAGATTTTTACACTTTTAGTAGTTAAATTAGGTACTACGATAATAGTGGAATATTAAGTGAAAGCTTTATTTAGATATTCTATAGTATCAGATTGCCATAATTAATATTTAATGAGTTCGTAGGATACACTATGAATACGGACAAAGTTGATGAATATTCTCTATGAACTGCTACTGTTTGCTATTAAATAAAACCAGGCGTTTCTTCGTAACCTTTCTTAAAAGTGGCAATTTACTTCGTTCATAATAACAAATAAGTACAATTTATTTCAAGTAAAATGTGTAATTTGCTTTTTATCCATGCTTTTCATGATAACCTAATGTGTAATTCGATGCCTAGATTTACATACCCAGTTTCCAAAAATCCAAAACTCCATTCCACAATGGATAAATTAAGTTAGGTCATTTTTAGGGTTCCGTAGCCAAATGGCAAAAACGGAACCCTTATAGATTCGTCATGTCTGTCTGTCTGTCTGTCCGTCCGTATGTCACAGCCACTTTTTGTCGAAAGTATAAGAGCTATCCTGTTGAAACTTGGTAAGTAGATGTATCATGTGAACCGCATTAGGATTTTCACAGCAAAATAAAAACAAAACAAATTTTGGCGGTGGCCCCCATACTTAGAATTGAAACTCAAAAATTTTTTTTTCACCAAACCCATACGTGTGGGGTATCTATGGATAGGTCTTTAAAAATGATATTGAGGTTACTACTTAATATCATTTTTTTCTAAACTGAACAGTTTGCTCGAGAGACACTTCCAAAGTGGTAAAATGTGTGTCCCCCCCCTGTAACTTCTAAAATAAGAGAATGATAAAACTAAAAAAAAAAATATAATGTAGACCTCAACAAAAACTTCCAACGAAAATTGGTTTGGAAGAGATATAGTTAGCAGTTTTTAAGATATAGTACATTTTCGAAAACCGCAAATATAACTTTGTCGTTCATACAAACACTATGAAAAACAAAGTTATTTTCATTAATTAGTAATTTTTTGTGTAAATTACTAATAACTCAATATAATTTTATTATATCCCTAATCTATGCTTGCTACTACGGAACCCTTCATGGGCGAGTCCAACTCGCACTTGGCCGGTTTTTTCTACAATTTATAAGTGTACCTTAGAGATACCTATACCTAAACATGCAAAATCTAGCTACTTTTTAGGTACCTTGGTACTTGTATGGTTTTGTCAGTGTCCGTTACCCAGGCCAGATGTTGTCGAAAATAGTCATTTGAATCTTATAGATAATTAGTTTTGCGGCTTCTGTAATTGTTGCGCACATTTTTAAATTTGTTGCGTTTATAGTTTTTTAATTATTTCACAAAAACATTTCCTGCTGGGGTAACGTTACCCCAGCCAGACCTTTTTCTTTCTAATGGGAATATTTAAATAAATACTAGCTATAAAATTAGTTGTCTAGATGAAGTAAATGTTGTGCCTTATTTTGTATTTATTCTTTCTTCGGTTGCGAAGTTATTCGAGATTTTGCTGGGGTAACGTTTTTGGTTTTGCTAGATCTTTGAAATGGTTAAGCGGATTCTTATCATATTTTGTACATGACTTCTTAGGAATCAGTTTAAATTTGTTTTGCAATAAAAAAACCAAAATAATGCATAGCTTAAAGGTTACTTCATTAAATAGAAAAACACTTCAATTGGTCCCAGCACTCTCAATAAGAAGTCTAAAGACTTACTTTAAACGTTATTTTAAAGCTTGTAACTGCCTTCAAATGTATGTGAAGTTTCATTAATATCCTGTAAGTATTTAACAAGTTATGATGATATTCAGTTCTTCACGAGCACGGTCTTGATGCGCGCGGTGTTATTTGGCCACTGGATTGGATATATGAACTGAATGTTATGTCAATTATTAGTTATTTAGTTCAGCTGTATATCAGTAAAATTTCAGCGTAGTACATTGGATAAAATACGATTAAAGTCATTAGGAAGTGAATGACCGTGGTAACCCGACCAAGTTTAGGTGGTTACGAAAAAGCGAAATAGCAGAACATTGTGGTACCTTCTAAAATATGTAGGATAGTGTTACAAATTTAGTACAGACATGTACACAAGTTTAAAAAAAAACTACATGATTATTAAAGAATTTTTATTGACAGGTAAAATAATCATTTAAATTGAACTTTTAAAGTACAGCTTGGCCAGAACGTCTTGAAACGGAACTAATATTTTTATTTGCTGACAACGTTTTAAAATATTTGATATTTGATGTAAACAAAGACGCAGGTTTGTAAGATTTATTATTGTGCCATAAAACTAACGAAGTAAGTGAAAATAAATAAAATAAAATCATTCAAAGTGCTGGTACCGAGAAGACAGTGGCGACTTCCGGTTTTCTACTGTTTTTTGCCAAGCTGTATTAATAAACTTATACTTAAAACACTCACAGATTAAAATTACGGATAGTAATTTTGAAATTTTCTATTATTTTTTATTTAAATTATAGATTTCAGTATACACAGTACACAGTTACAGTTTTTATTTAAATATACACGTATTGGAATGTGTAATGATTGATACATATTTGAAACTCGAATCGTCATCTATTTGCGAGTTTATATCAACGCGAGTATCGCAACAAGGTAATTATGGATTTCTTAAAGTCTACGTGTCCAAAGAGTTTGTGGAAATAAGTACCTACCTACCTGTTGCGGTAGTCCCGACTCCCGACATTGATAACGATAAAAATCGGTCGCTAAGTCATGAATTTCATTAATCAAGTTTCAAGTCATATGTTGACAATGTATACACAAAAACCTTCCACTTGAATCAATCTATCTATTAAAAAAAAACTGCTTCAGAATCCGTTGCGTAGTTTTAAAGATCTAAGCAAACAGGGACAGACAAACCGGAAGCAACTTTGTTTTATAGGCACTATGTAGCGAAGGATAAATATGTCGTTAACATTGTTGAGAATTCCAGTCTAGGTAATAACTAAGTACGAAAAAAAGAAATTAATAAGTAAGTTCCAAAATCCAAATATTTAAGCCTTAAAAAAAATACAGTTTTAGATAAGTACCTAACAACATTTACATATTAATAATAATTTTGCTACTATTTCTGTAGTTACATTATGCAAGCTTACCTTGTTCGTGAATTCATCAAGCAGCCCGCACCATTATGATCATCAATAGAAGCACTCCACATTAGCAGTAATTCGCCACACTTATTATTATATAATAGCTCTCACGCACTCGATAAATATTTGCAAAAACAGGAAACGGAACTGCCGAAGTGCAGTATGGAGCATGTTTAGTGCGTTATGCAAACAATGTATTACACCCCTTCACCCCACCCCTCCCACGTCCCACCGAACCACATAATTATATCGGTGATTTTTGATAAGTTTGTGCAGCTGGAAGATAATAATAATGTTTTCATTGTACAAATATTATTATATTATTATTTAACAGTGTACGCGTCTGTACCGAAATTGTAAGGTGTATTATACTAAACATTTCAAAAGATAGTATAATGTTCTGCGTTTTCGCTTTTTCGTAACCACCTAAACTTGGTCGGGTTACCACGGTCATTCACTTCCTAATGACTTTAATCGTATTATCTCATTAATTATCTAATGTACTACGCTGAAATTTTACTGATATACAACTGAACTAAAAAACTAATAATTGACATAGCATTCAGTTCATATATCCAATCCAGTGGCCAAATAACACCGCGCGCATCAAGCCCGTGCTCGTGAAGAACTGAATATCATCTTAACTTGTTAAATACTTACAGGATACTAATGAAACTTCACATACATTTGAAGGCAGTTACAAGCTTTAAAATAACGTTTAAAGTAAGTCTTTAGACTTCTTATTGAGAGTGCTGGGACCAATTGAAGTGTTTTTCTATTTAATGAAATAACCTTTAAGCTATGCATTATTTTGGTTTTTTTATTGCAAAACAAATTTAAACTGATTCCTAAGAAGTCATGTACAAAATATGATAAGAATCCGCTTAACCATTTCAAAGATCTAGCAAAACCAAAAACGTTACCCCAGCAAAATCTCGAATAACTTCGCAACCGAAGAAAGAATAAATACAAAATAAGGCACAACATTTACTTCATCTAGACAACTAATTTTATAGCTAGTATTTATTTAAATATTCCCATTAGAAAGAAAAAGGTCTGGCTGGGGTAACGTTACCCCAGCAGGAAATATTTTTGTGAAATAATTAAAAAACTATAAACGCAACAAATTTAAAAATGTGCGCAACAATTACAGAAGCCGCAAAACTAATTATCTATAAGATTCAAATGACCATTTTCGACAACATCTGGCCTGGGTAACGGACACGTTTTGTCAAGGTTTAGTTTATCATTGCTCAAAAAATATATTGTGGTTTTGATATTGCAAAATAAGTCCATTCCGTTTATTCTGCTCAATCCTGGATTGTTTAACTTTATTTATGATACGTAAGCGTAAACAGTTGAACTTTGTTTTGGTGTTTACCACTTTGTTGAAATATTATTCGGCTCATTTTTATATCATTTACATTCCATTTTGTGATATTATGTATCTTTTTCACCATTTTCTATGTACTTTTACTGGCAATGTTTATAAAATAGTGGTACAAACCTTTTAATTGTTTTATAATGAAATAAAATATTTTATTGCTAAAATACTATAAGTATTTAATTTTATTACCCCCGCATTTTAAGCTCCAGATTTCCAGTAGGAAATTTTTCTACTGATTCAAGATTTTTAGATCGGATTTACAGGATACGCTACCAATTCATCTAAGTTGCTACTTTGTACCATATGGTACAAAGTTGCAATATACGGAAAACTTGAGGAAATAGCTGATTTTTATGAAAATGCTTCTTTTCTATGCTTCGATCATTTCTATGTTACTATTCTTCCACTGAGTGATTTTATTCGAAATGATAAAATTGATTTAATTTAATTGTTTTCAACGTTTCACTGGATTTGACGTCACACAATCCCAGTGTATTCTGCAATACGAAATTATTGAATTGAACAAAAAATTGCATTAGGTATTTCAAAGAAGCCTCGAAGATTGATCAGTTTTTTTTTTATCATACGTTTTCCTTAAGTTTTCCGCATATGATTACTTCCCAGACTTTGATCCTTATGAGCAACACTATCGAATGGTGTAATAATACAGGGTGTGTGTTTTTTTTTCTAAAATCTAATGATGCAGTTTTAGTTTTCGTCAAAATCGGCCTCAAGACTCCTTTCAACGTTTTTTGACATTTCGGATAAGTATAGCCATTCTCGGAGTTGAAAAACTCACAACCTGTAGGTATACCACAGCCACACCACTTCACAGGGGGACAGTCTGGTCGAGCAGTTCATAGAACTAGCTGAACTCTTTTTCAATACCAAAAAAAAAAACCCAAAATTGAGGGCCTCAGCCGTGATAAGCGGGAAGTATTCAACCTATAGATTTTAAAGATATGATTTCTTTGATCCCAAACAAAACCTTGAGACATCTTTTGTACAGACGCCAGCACATCAACCTACCACAAAATGTCAGATTTCTTTAATCGATTTTCAACCTTATCACAATAGTGGAATGTTGATATTCGATTGGCAAAATTTTACAGATTCGGGTAGGCTATCCAGTGAAGTAATAATACAGGATGTTTACTTTTTCTCAAAGTCATCGGATTTAGATTCCTAAAAAATAGATAATTATTGATTTTGATGAAAATATGCAGTTAATACTTAACTGTTTGGACTTTAGAAAAACAATTGTTTTCCTCGGCTCTCTGCTACATGACCATCAAACAACTTTGATTAGTGTCTATGTAACAACTGTTTACTAAAAGTTAAGCACACAGTCACCGCACCTACACAATATACCTACCTGTGTGAGTGTGTGTGCCAACGTAATCGTTTAAACACGCTAATAATACTCTTATCAGACACAATCACACGACAGTAAGCAACACTCACGCGCATTCGAGATAATGCCAAAATCTATACATATAATAAATCTGTAGAAGGGTCAATTCTGTACATTGAAAATATTGAAAAAAATAAATAGCGGGGGGTGTTGCTGGATCGATACCAAACCCAAATATGTGATTAAAAAAATTTGTGGCGAGCGGTCGTCCGTGGAATTAATATTGTATGCGTGTCATTTTAAACCGTGCTTTTCAGCGCGACCTTTTTGATTACTGTTCCGATCAGTTATTTGTAAATACAAGGTCGGAATTACTATGAAAAAAATACTTACTACAGAACGCGAGCTCAACAGCAGTAGCTCAATAGAGGGATCTCCTTAATTATTATAGGCTTAGCCGTATTTGGGTCCAATAGATATTTATAAGATGTCATTGTCAGAGTTACTCAAAATGGAGAAATAAACCATCCACGCGAAGACCGACATCCGCGCGGACGGAGTCGCGGGCGGAAGCTAGTCAATACTAAATCGATTACCTGTCCTAGTCTGCCGCTTTCTAACAAAAACAGTTAACTAGACGTAAAGGACCTAGGGCCAGTAGGTACTTTTATCAGTAGGTACTTAAGTAATAGCTATAATTCTACATTAGCATGTTTAATAAATGGTTTGGATTTTGATTGACAGTTTACTTATCATCAAGTAACTGCACTGGCCTTTACACCTAGTTGTTTGATCACCAGTTAAGCTATTTATTAAAATCCAAAAATCAAACAACTCAGACAGTCAAACTGTTTGTAACAGACTCTTTCCGTCAATGTTGTCATCATCTGCAAAACTTTATTCCAACAATGTTGGGGACGGTTTCCAGTCTCTAGACGCAGCTGAATAGGTCGGACAAATCGGTCGGTTTTTCCAATGAGGTAGGTATAATATCATTGGGTTTTTCTATTAGAATTTCTCAGTAGCATGTAGCTATGTAAGCAGTCCGGAGTTTGGAATTTGGCGGTATCATATCCCCGTACCTCGGAAAGCACGTATAGCCGTTGGTCCTGCGCCTGATCTCTCTCCGGTCGTGTCGGATTGCCGTCCTATTGGACTATGAGAGTAAAGGAACAGAGAGTGCACCTGTGCCTGCGCACACAATTGTGCACTAAATGTCCCGCTCAGATGGCTAATTTCTTAGATTGGCCGCCGTAGCCGAAATCGGTCGGAGGACTACTATTATTAGTACTAGGTAATACAAACATGTCTAGAATAGCAGCGCGTCTAAAAGGGCCGTACGTCCGAATACAAAAACGGAATCCATAAAGGATCACTCGTGTGTCCATCTGTCTGTCGCTTACAGTCAATTATCTCCGAATCTACTAGACTGATTGGATTGAAATTTGGTACACATATCAATTCCTGTGACCCAAGCACAGAGGTGTGACGTGAATAGATGAAATCTGTATGTGGGAGGTAATTTTTGGGGGGGAAGGGGAAAATGAAAAAAAAAGTTTTGAAAACTGCATCGTGTGACATATCAAATGAAAGGTATTGTTGAGACAAACTTAAACGTATTTTTTTTTGTAATTTTAAAATAAATGGTTTTCAAGTTATTCAAGAAAATGTGACCATTCCCCCCCCCCCCCTTATCTCCGAAACTACTGAACCTAAAATTTTGAAAAAAATACAGAAATTAGTTTTCTACTTATAGATTATAGGAAAACCTATAAGAAGTCCATGATATTAAAATAACATGGTAAATCACTCAATATTGTGCGTACCAATTTAGGTCAGATTTTAAAAAAAACGTGATAGGTAACATCGTACGGAACCCTCTTCACGCGAGTCCAACTCGCACTTGGCCGGTTCTTTCCAGCAACGTCATTGACTGATCCTCTATGATTTATTCACGAAGTGAATAGGAATATTGCTATAGTGACTATTTTATTACCGACTTCAAAAAAAAGGAAGTTATCAATTCGACCCGTATGTATGTAATATTATCAGAACTGCCCAGTTTTCATATATGTTAGTCTATATCAGCGTCTGAACAAATGTGCCAAATTTCATAAGTGTATGTATGTATGTTTGTGCACGCATATCTCCGGAACTATAAGTTCGATTTAAGTAATTCTTTTTTTGTTGTACTAGGTATTGTTCAACTTAGGGTACACTGCAAGTTTCATCAAAATCGGTTCAGTAGTTTTAGAGATATGTTTTTTTTTTATCTTGTGACGGATTACAAGATTAGTGCATATGTAAGAAAATTTTGTATTTTACAAGAATTTGGGGAATTTGAATATGTAATAAATAAACTAAAAAGGGTAACATAAAAACTTTTTAAAAAAAAAGTACCGACTTCAAAACAAATACAAAAAAGTTTAAAATAACTTTTCTTTCGGAAGTCGGTGGCTTTGTTTTGTTGTGTCATTGACTATTGCCACCGACTTCCGAAAGAATAGTAGTTTATGAAACTGTCACATAATGAGGGGTATTATACACGAGTGTGAGTTTAAAAAACGAGCGAAGCGAGTTTTTTAAAAGTATCACACGAGTGTATAATACCTATAGTTATGTGCAGTTTCATACACTACTTTATCTACTTTCATTGAACACGATTATAATTATCAAATACAATAGTCGTTTAACATGTGTTTTGTTTACAATTATTATGGAGGATAATAAAGAAGTTTATAGCGAGAATGTCGAGTTAAGGAGTGTTTTTACTGGCAGCAATGAAACCTTATCAGAACAAGACGTGGTGGAGCAATGCAGTATGGAAACAACAAATGAAGAGATGAATAAACCAATAAAACGGGACAGAGAGGAGGATGGGTCTGAATGGACAATCGTACAAAACCAAGGAAAAAAGATTAAAGAAAGTTGTGTGGAAATATATATTAGCTCTAAAGAAAAGTTACCAGGACAATTTGCCCTTGCAAAAATATTCAAAAATAAAGGAATCAAGGATATTATTAAGGTTAAATATATTAATAATTACAGGGTCCGTCTAGATTGCAAAAACGAGTTAAGTGCAGTCAAAGTAGAAACATGTAAAGATCTGATTGATATGGACTGGAGATTCAGCAGACCAGACTTCAAAAAATACTCATACGGTGTCATCAAAGGCGTGGATCTTGATTTAACGGATGATGAACTTAAGAGTTGTATCACCTGCCCGGAATCATTTGAATTGCTTTCATTGCAACGACTGAAAATGCGTAATATAAAAAGTGACTCGCCGGAAGAATTATGGATCAGAAGTCAAGCGGTTCGGCTATGCTTTAAAGGAGATATGCTACCACCACATGTCTTCGCAGATGGCTTGAGGATTAAAGTGGAGCCATTTGTGTTTCCCGTTTCACAATGCTCACGTTGTTGGAAGTTCGGACATACAGCAAGAGTGTGCCCATCTAAAAAAATATTATGCCCTAAATGTGGTGATGAGCATCCAAACTGTGAAATTCAAAAGTTCAAATGCCTTAACTGTGGTGGACCGCACATGGCGCTCTCTAAAGTATGCCCTGCATACTTAAAAGAGAAAAAAATTAAAGATCTCATGGCAGAGTTTAATTGCACTTATAGGAAGGCCTTATTGTTATATGTGGCACCTTCACCACAGAGGGAAAATATAGAACCAATTAACAGCACCAAAATGGGTGATTTGTTTTCGCAGCATCAGAATAATATGGATCAAATAGACATACCAAGTTCACCCTTATTTGCTGAGATTGTTAAAACAAAGGCGGTCATTCATGATACACCCCCCCCCGAAGGAACAAAAACGTGCGAAAAGGCAAGAAAAGACACGGGTTGAAAACATAAAAGACGATGATTGGGGCAATTGGTCACAAAAAGAAACGGAGGAATTAAAGGAACCGAACAGTCACGGTAACCCCGAGGTTAGTCAAAAGAGGGAGGTGCAGTTTGATGAGCTTTTAGCCAGATTAAAAGAAATTATATTTTTCAAGCAAGGTGGTGCAGTGGAAAAGATTAAGATGGCGATTCAATGCTGTATAGAATGGATAATCTTAGTAGTTGTTGAGAACGTGTCAGATTGGCAAATGATGAAGAGATTATTTGAATTCTTTAATGGACGGAAACAAAACTAATATCAAGCTAAATATCTTACAATGGAATGCTCAAAGTGTGAAACCTAAAGTGATTTTATTAGAACAACTGTTAAACCAAGAACGTATACATATAGCTGCGATAAGTGAAACATGGCTGGATACAGAAATTTGCATGAGACTGAGCAATTATACAATTTATCGTAAGGACAGGTTTGATGGTTACGGAGGGGTGCTCATCCTCACTCATAAATCAATAAAATCTCAACTGTGTGAAGTCCAACTCAACAACCAAGGTATAGAAGCAGTTTGTGTAAAAGTATTTAACTGTGGCGTCGTTGAGAATATTATCTCAATTTATTGTCCTCCTTCAATCAGAACTTCTCAAAACGATTGGGATGCTTTATTTTCTATTGCTACCAAAAATACTATAATTCTCGGAGATTTTAATGGTCACCATTCTAATTGGTCACACAAAACAGATAGCAGGGGCGTTCAAATTTTTGAAGCATTACTGGACAATAACTTTGTTACCTTAAATAATGGTTGCCCAACTAGGTGTAAAATGGTTAATTTCGAATGTCAAAAGTCCTCGCCAGATATTTCTTTGGTATCATCTGACATCGCTTTGTTTTTTGACTGGGCAGTCATGAATGAAACATTAGGCAGTGACCATATGGCTGTTAAAATTACTACAAACATCCAGACTGGCTCTGTGTCAATGATCCGTAGGAATTTCAAAAAAGCTGATTGGATTTCATACAATGAGTTACTTAAGAACCTATTCTCAGAATTCACGTTCTCTGGGGACTTACAGCGTGATTATGATACCTTTATTGATTACGTGAACTTAGCTGCGGATGTTTGCATCCCATCTATCAAGATAAACCCGAACCCGGATAGTAAATTTCTCCCTAAACCTTACTGGAATCCTGATTTGTCCAAATGTGTGGCAGAACGTCGATTAGCATTGTCGAAATTTAGACGCAACCCAAACTCTCAAAACTTTGAAAGATTGCAAGATAGGATACGTGTATCACAAAAAATGATTCGCATAGCTAAACGTAAAGGGTGGAGCGACTTTTGTTCATCATTGGATCATTCCACATCTCAGTCCACTGTGTGGCGGAAAATGAAATGGCTGAAGGGACACAAATATTTGAATAATTACATAGACAATAACCAAGCTACTGAGCTACTTCTAAGCCTAACGCCGGACTTTGTTTCACCGCGTGACATGACCTTCGACACAAATAACCCGAAACTAGAGGTTTGTGTTACTCTGTCAGAAGTTGATAAATGTGTCCGACCTAAAGATACCGCACCTGGAAGTGACAATATCTCGTATTCTATGATCAAGAGGCTACCACTGAACGGTAAACTAGTCCTAACTCAATTATATAACAAGATCCTTATTTCGGGATTTGTCCCTATACAGTGGCGCTACATTGCGATTGTGCCAATACCTAAACCGGGACGCGACTCTCATAGTTTATCATCCCTTCGTCCTATTTCAATGATCTCATGCGTTTGTAAAGTTTTTCATAACATTCTAAGGAATAGATTAGAGTGGTTTATCGAAAAAAATATGCTTCTATCAAATAATACTACTGGATTTAGAAAATGTCGCTCAACTATTGATAATTTAGCCGCTTTAGTATCTCGCATTCAAATTGGCTTTTCCAGAAAACTTATTACGGCTGCGGTTTTCATAGACATCAACAACGCATATAATAACGTAAATATCGAAGGTCTATTGAAAATTATGCAACGAATTGGTGTAGGATCTAGAATCTGTAGCTATATCTGGAACTTTCTCAAAGTGAGAAACCTCAAAATTACAATAGGTAATCTCGTAATTAGTCGGACGTCCGGTCGGGGATTGGCACAAGGCGACCCATTGTCACCTTTATTTTTTAATTTAGCAACCATGGACATCTGTCATAGCAGTGGAGACGTATTCCTATCGCAATATGCGGACGATTTTGTTTTGTATGCCACTTGTAGCGATGTCTCATCAGCTCAACAACAATTACAACCTGCTGTAAATAAAATGACCATACTGCTTTCCGATCTAGGTCTTGAGGTGTCTGCCACAAAAAGCAAAGTCTGCATTTTTAAGAACAGTGTAGTAAGAGATACAATCACTTTAAAAGTTAATGAGATATCGCTGCCGGTGGTACAAAATGTAAAGTATTTGGGAGTTTGGCTTGACCGTTCACTTAGGTGGACTAAGCATATTAATGAGACCCGGGAAAAGGTGTTAAAATTAGTAAATGTTTTTAAGATTCTTTCTGGATCTGGATGGGGAATCCATCCAAAACACCTGAGGCGGCTATACATTTCAACAGTTCGGAGTAGAATTGACTACGCTTGTTTCCTATATGACAGTAGCTGTGAGACTCATCTGTGTAAATTAGACAGGGTTCAAAACATTTGTATGAGGGTTATCGGTGGCTTTATTAGAACCACAGCCATTCATGTTATGGAAAATGAACTGAACTTGCCGCCGTTGAAATTTCGCAGACGCTATCTGGCGGGTAAATATTGGCTTAAAGTAAAATCGTACGCGGACAATAATGTAATTGCTGTATTAGGAGAACTAAAAGCGCGATATGAACAAACTGTCTGGAGAAGAAAGGTGCCATTATTAAGCAGAATACATGAATCTCTCGATTTGCTACCTGTATATACAAGCCCGAAACTTGAATTGTTCGCATTAGACACTTGGGTTCAAAGGATAGATCTGTCTGAAGTCGTATTCTCTGAAATTAATAGTTTAGACAGGGCTAAAAAACACTACGACAATGCTCAACTTCGGAAGCTGTGTACAGTATTTTTAAATAATACTTACGCCGAGTTTTATAAAATATATACAGACGGGTCTAAAGATAAAAGTGGTTCGGGAGCGGCTTTTTTTGACCTACAGAATAAGGGTACAGTACAACTCAAAGTGCACACAAATTGCAGTATAATGTGTACTGAGCTGGTTGCAATAGACGAATAACTGTCTTACATAGACTCATTCGATAGCGGAAACTATGTCATCTTGAGTGATTCGAAAAGCGCTCTCCAACATTTAATTCGTTGTACCACGAATTTCAGAGGTACTCTGATTGCTTACAGTATAATTAAATCAATATGTAAACTTAGGTCTAAGAACAAGAATGTTGTACTACAGTGGATACCGGCTCATGTTGGTCTGGTATACAATGAAATAGTGGATCAATTGGCAAAAGATGCATATGATGAAGGGTTGATGTGTTTACATGTTCCCGTGCATAGCGATTTCCTGTATGTGGTGAAAGAGGAATGCACTAAAATGTGGCACGAGCACTTCGACGAGAGGTCACTGAGCAAGGGAGTCTGGTATCGTACGATCCAGCCAGCGCTGTCTCGATGTTCATGGTTCGACCAGACGAACATGAGCCGTTCTGAAATTGTAATGGCTCTTCGGCTTCGATCGGGACACATCCCCATGAATAGTTTTGCTTTCCTCATGGGCAAAGTTACATCACCAAATTGTCCTGAGTGTGATATTGTGGAAGACACTTACCATATACTCATGGAGTGCATCCGGAACGAGGCCGAAGGAGCACATTTTTAAATAAGTCACTAGAAGTTGGTAGATGTAACAGTATTCTTGCGGCCCCTTTGTCAAAAGATGCCAGAGCCCTGTATAAATTAGCTAGATTAGGATTTAGGCCATAAGTAAGATTAATTGTTAATACCGATGAGGGTGGCATAATCAGCTCATGATAAAACCCTCTATAAATAAATAAAGAGAAAAAAAAAAATTATCAAATAAAAGATAAAGATTGTTAATAAGACAAGTGTTCATTTTGTATTTATAATTGAGTATGAAATTGAATATGGAATTGTGTATCGTTGGCGTTAGACGTACTCCCAAAGCGCGCGCAGCCACAGATAAAAAATCAAATGGATGTATCTATGATCTGTAATCTGTATCGTAATGAAAAAAAATTTTAGTATAACATTATTTTGTTAGAGAAATAGTGTCTTAATTTAATTTTTTAATTTCATTTCGATATACTGTGTGTAAAGTACGTCATTATAAACTCGTTTTGAGTTTTGTATTTTGAATTTAACGATATGAGAGTAGATAAAAGTTATTTTAAACTTTTTTGTATTTGTTTTGAAGTCGGTACTTTTTACCGACTTCATTTATAAAAAAGTTTTTACCTCTAGCAGTAATGACCCAGTGGTTTCGGCCCGAATTACGAGTCATTCAAACCCTGCCAGGCGCATTACTTTGTTTAATTTATTTCAGCACCACTCTTTATTCCGTGAAGGAAAACATCTTGTCCTCGAGGAAACTGGCATGTCCTAGAACCAAAAATGGAACATAAGTGACATCTACCAACCCACAATGGGCCTGCGTGGTGGATTATGGCCCACTCCCTCTCACAGAGAGGAGGCCCGTGTCCCAGTTGTGGGAAAATTATTAACGCTGGTAGTTGATAATTTATCTTGGTTGCTGTCTTCGGTTGGATCTTTGTCTGAAACAATCGACTCAGAACCAGCCGTCAAAAACAAAGGAACGGGATTTGGATTGATAATAATTAATTTCCAGCATGTCTTGTGGTTATATACTATACTCTCGGGCTACAGACTAGTTGCTGTCTGTCAAAGAAAGCTCTAAAAATGACAGCCCCGAGCGAAACCACCAGAACTCAGGCCCAACGCACACCGGCGGAGGCGCGGCGAAGATACTGTGAATAAATCAATTTAAAATAAACTTTAACTCCTATGACACCGCGCCGAACGGCTCCGCGCGCCTCTTCGTGACGCTTGGCAACCGCGCGCGTCTCGCTTTGCATGCCGTTTTCAACCGCATGACTCCTATGTCATAGGAGTTAAGGTTTATTTTAAATTGATTTATTCTGCCTCCGCCGGTGTGCTTTGGGCCTAAGGGAGCAGCAGGGAGCTTCCCCATGACGCGATTCGTACGATTTGCAATTTCTACTATGTAAATCCAAGCTCGTGACGTGCTTTCCGAGAGGCACAAACGATTACTCAGTACCTAACACATAGATGATCATCCATCCAGAAATTAAAGCGCGGCTTATCCTTAGCCGTTTTATATAATCAGCGAGGTTTTCCTCAACGTTATAATCTTATAATATCATTGGTTATAATCATAATAAATAATAGTTACAACTGAACTGAAAACCGTGATTATTATTAAAGTAAACAACATTCTTGTAAAACTAGCAATTACAATATTTGCAATAGTAATTGCTAAAACAAATATGTTTTTTTTACAAAAAAAATAAACTGTCTAAAACTATGAAATATAGCAACAATACTACCTTTTAGACTATGACAGAAATAAAAATATTAAAACTTTTTATCTATTTATTCATCAACATACATAATATCTACATTTGCACAAATAAAATATATTTTTATACTTAGAATTACATCAGTAACCTGCTGTAAAGACTGATATAATACTTTCTCGTTCGTTTTGTTCCGAAATGTGAACACTGCTAATAGCCAATGTCGATTGATCAAATACCAACAATGTGTGGCCACATATCAACTCCTATAGTTAAGTTTATGCAGATGAATTTACAAGTACGTACAATAAATTAGTAAGGTAAGCAAACTAATATTTACAATTGGGAGTTACAATAATTGATTTTTATATAATTTAAAAGGGAAACAGTGCTTTATCAATACCAGAGAACATTAACAATTTAGATATTTTCCAAACAGACACAGGCAGCTTTTACAAATAAAACCTTTTCAACAATAGTTTCTCTTCATCTGTCCTTAAAGATGTTTTTTATTATAAATGTAAAACTTTGTGCTCTGCAATATTAAGATAACAATAGGGTGCTACTGATGACTGTGTACAATGTCATCAACATCACCCATGTTTTTATGTGCCCGATGGAAAATAACTCACACCCAATACAAAATTAATGTACATTATATTTTATTACTATGTAGTATGTATAACATGGGATACAGACTGACCAATCAAAGCTTTTACAATACTTGAAACAAGGTTTTATGGAATGTATAAGCCTTATTAAATGACTAGGTACGGTACTGTAGTTATGTCAAGGCAGAGCTTTATATTAGGCCACGGAAACTCTAAAAACAATGTGTACCTAGTCATTTCAACATTAGGACACTGTTATGGTTCAATACAACACAATCTCGACTGGTTACTATTTAGTTGTCAATAAAATACTGCAATACAATCCAAACCTCAGTTCAAATATCTGAAATCTTAGCACAAATGCCTTATTATTAGAAACAACAATTAAGTGAATGTATAGTACAGATATAACATCAAAAATTTAATTTTACTTTAAGCTACTTTACTATGAAGTGCTAAGATCAGATATTTTAATGATCATTAAGATTAAAAAAATAATTTACATTATTTAAACACATCAACAAAGAGTAGGCAGGTAAATACACAAGTTCAACACTGCTATGATATAACTTGAAGCTTCTCCGATGATAGGTAAGTGTATGAGCACTGGACACTTGGATTGTTAGGGTAGGTCAAGGCTGGTAACCAGTGCTGTTGTAAACTGAAAATGTAAAAAAAAACTCACATTATTATTTTGAAATATTTTAATTAGGCATATAAGATAAAGCTTTATATAGTAAATTTAATGCCAATTAAGTTGCATACAATATGTAAGCAGGAAAACAAAGACAATAAATTAATTTATAATTTACATAATGTAACTGTTTGTCAAGTGACTGAAACATAATATAGACGCACTTAGATTTCTGTACTCTCAATATCATGTGACCTAGATAATAAAACTCATAAAAATGTAGAAAATAGTGACAGTAAACAATAGTGAATACAAGATGCTGTAACACTAACTAATCATGATTCAAAACGGTTATATTAAATTGAACATGGATAAGTATTTGTGAAATATAACAATTGTTCACTATGGATTATTTTAATTATAATTTAAAGGTTAACTGGAGTTGAAACAGTCAGCACTAGTGACAGTTCATACAATAGTTCTAAAATAAAGATTTACAATGTATAATGAATCACAAGATTAAACAAATGCAATGAATCATCATCATCATTTTTATTACAAGTTACACATTTCTCAAATTTACTAATAACAAGTTAATTACATTATTTAAATGCAAAATTGATACTTACACTTAAGATTCAAGTTTTTTGTTCATTAATTACTGGTTGCCCATTTTGCACTTTGACGTCATGTAGATACCAACAATAAGACCAAATAGACCAATGGCTGATCCGAAAATCTCTACAATTAGGATCTTGACGAAGAGGGCAGCATTCGCTGCATCAGCCAAGGCAGCACCAGAGCCGACGATGCCCACGGCGATACCACAGAACAAGTTGACGAGGCCCACGGCCAATCCAGCTCCGAACATCACATAACCAGCCATCCAGTTTAGTTGCTTAACTGCCGTATCAGTCAAGGGCTCTGTGTACCTTTCCAACATTCCTGACAACACGATGGCGGTAATCAGCCCGTAGATGGCGACGGCTTCGCAGAAGATGACGGAGATCAAGTTCTTGGTCTTGATTCTGGGAGCTTTGACACCTCCGCCAACTATGCTCACTCCGGTCGTGTGGATGCCCATGGCTGCTCCCACTACGGAAAAGGAGACAGCGAACGCGATACCCAACGTACCCCACATGTAAGGAGAGGTGTTCTCCAGGAACCATCCAATATTTATATCCTCACCCCTTCCTTGGAAAAGATAGAACATTGAAACTACCGTAATCCCCAGCACCATCATCAGCACAAACAGGTAAGATAGGAAGTATCTCATCTTGAAAGATATTATTTAGCAAATTGGAGCTGTTTTACCCGATATTCCCGAGAGGGACGGCCTTTTTTCGCCCAATTTTTGCCTTGACAGAAAACTCAAAAGCGGAGAGGTCTTGTGATCACAAGTTATCATAGACAATAAAAGGGTTACCATGTTAAAATGATATTTGGCAACAGCTCAGCTCTTGTGACATTTTGTAATGGTTGGGAACCTTTAGGAACGTAAGTCATGGACTACAGCTTCTCTTACCAACTGATATGATGAAAATCTGTGGATGAAAATTGGCCCTAACTTGTAGAAAATAGGAAGACAATTATTTGCATTAACTAAAAAGCAAGTAATTGTTTTCCTCTCTTTCTAGGCTAGAGAATGGTCAATTTGATTGAGGCAGCCATTGCTCAGTTCATGCTTTATGTGTACAAGTTTGTGAAAAAGCGACGCGAAGCGCGGACAACATCCACACTCGCGTTTCGCAGTGTTCGCAGGCGTTCCATAGAGTATAGTAAGTTTAAGAGGCGTTCGCAGCCATTCGCGCCACAAGTGTAGAGCACGATTTATGCCGGGTCCACACTAGTGTAATGTAAACGGCGAATCTGCCGTGTAATGAAACGCGAATTCTAGGTGTGGACGGCAGCCAGCGCTCGAACGCTCGCGGCTGATCCATCGGCTGTCGGTTTTTGCATGCGAACACAAAGGCGCACGCAGTATTCGCGTCACTGTTGACGCATAATACACGTAATCGTTAGACCCGGCTTTACACAGTCAACTTGTAATACTTGTATGTAAGCAGTTTGTTCTTTGTTGCCATTAAATTAATCTTCAATCATGTCTATAATCTGTACCAATCATAGATACAGAGAATAGACTGAGCATCATCTGTTCAAAAATCTCTTTCCTGCACGCGTAGCATGACCACCGTAGAAACGAGTTGTGTCGACGGGAGAATCGAGAAACTCTTCGATCAATAATAGTACTAGATTCTCGATAAGCGCTTCAAAAACGGCCCGAAAAATACCGCCACAATCACTTTTGTGACGGTATTTCAAATTAGTATAGTCCAACCATAGCCAACTTATAAACGTCGAAATGCCCACAAATCGTGTTCAAAAATTATGCAATTATTTGCATAATTTTTGAAAACGACTTGTGGGCGAAAAAAAGATAAGCCTTTGAAAATATCGGTGTTATGGTGGTTATCCACCATAACACCGATATTTTCAAAGGCTTTTCTTTTTTTCGATTAATTTATATTTTTTAGTGTTTTTCATTAAGTAAAAACGGGATTAAATAGTAAAATAATTCAAAACACTAACGCAAGGTATGTTTACCCAATGTTTGCTACAACGCCAACTATTGTAACAAACATTGACATACTGTGTTCTGAGCATGGAAATGTGATTCTAGGAACTTCATCTAGTACCAAAATAGAGTAAGCTCCTAATTGTCAACACAGTGTTTTGAGCCTTTTTGCTTAGAGATCAAATTTCATTTTAGAATGAGTATTTTTGTACTAATGACATTATTTTCAAGGAACATTTTTAAATTGTTGACGTTAAACCTTTCTCGGATGAAAAGAACAAAAAATAACATAAAAAGTCATTTCTGAAGCTTTATGAACTTAGAGCGTTGTATTGATGATTTTGTTGGTTATAATTCTGTAACTACATACGTCTTACAGCCGCGATCAATATTTTAATCAACATACAACCTAGCACTGGCCTGCAAATTGCAAAAAACCCAAGAAATTTTGAATTTCGCGGGCTACCCTGGAGTATTCACCTTAATCTAGAGCTATTATTGATCGAAGCCTCGAAGGAGAAACTGAATGAGTTAGATTCACAGATTATGTCTAAAGTTCATCTAAAGTTTGATTATTAATTCCAGTCAGTAAAATGACATTTCCAGTGTTCAGGTTTGTTTCATTTTGTTTGTATCAGTGACAGTTGCACTTGTCATTTTACTGACTCGAATTAATAATCATACTTTATAGTAGTGTAAAGGAAAGAGATAGTTGATCCTTTGATTACTTTTTATAACTCTTTATAGGATAAGGCAGTTTTATTTGCCATAAATGGTTTAAGAAGAGTCAGTCCATCATATAAATCTATGGTATCGATCATGTTCTATTGTCTATAGCATACAAATGTGTAGTACATTTGTTGTTGTAGAATTTTTTTTAGTTACAAATGAGTCCTCGCGCCCTGCGTGGAGTGGCAGAGACAGTCAGACTCGTAATTTCTAAAATTTACAGTGTTCCTTCAATAGCCCTTTACGTTCCAGGGTCATGGTTACCCATTACTCAATGTCCATTTTCCCACGCAGGCCTATTAAACTACACGAGCGCTTTTTTAAAGCGCTCGTGTAGTTTTAGTCCGTTGCCGTAAAACCTCGGCGGTGGCGTTTCTCGCTTCAGTCTGACCTGACCTGACACACAAGCAATATTTAAAAGGGCAGTTCTTAGTTCGTGACACTGTGCATAGAATTGAGGCTCGATAAAATATTAAATTATTTTTGCAATTTGATTTAATAAAACAGACACTAGCGTCATGACCAAAGGATTCAGTCGTTTCACGGACTCTGCCTTCTTGCCAGCGTTAAAAAAGCGCCGAAATAGAACAAAATATGCATTCCCATGTGTCTGTTCACACGTCAGCGCTTTTAAGCGCGGCACTTTTTCCAAACTGTATTTGATTTTAGGTGTTGGGCGGTGACATTAAGTTCAATTTACCTTCTTATTCCAACTCAGCGCTTATAAAACGCCCAAAAAAAAGCGCAAGTGCGAATGCTAATGCTCTTCGTGTAAATGAGCTCGTATTTTAATCTGCCAGACAAAATTACAGATAATTTTGTACATAATCTAAGGTGCTTATGCACTGACTGACCTCTATAATTACCACTGGACTGGCTGCTGTACCTTAAGTTTGACAGCTAAGTATTGAAAGTGTGCTTATTTGGAGCGCCACTAGCGGGTGTTCATAGAAATAATTTTGACGTAAATGACGTATAATTGCAAATGGCTGAGAGTGGCTGTAACAAACAATGTAAACGAAATATCGATATCGAAACAATGTATGGGGTACATAGCAAGTTTTTTGATTAGGATCTAAAACGTAAATAAGTTTCAGTTTCTTTAGTCTGTTTAAAAAAAATGAAAAACATTGACTGAAGAAAATGAATAGTCGACATTGTGTGAGTACTATGCACTTCAGAGCTGTCATTCACTGGGTACCTACGTCTCTTGTTGACTTGAATGACCCTGGCAGTTGAGAGTGTGTCATGCTCACTCAAATGTCTCGCTGATGGTGGCGCGTGTGTTGGATCATTTAGTTCCCTTCAAAATGATTGAGCTGAATGGTGCTGATGCATGTGTCATGTTCGTGAACGGGCGCTGTCAGTTGGGACCGGTCATCTCTTAGCTGCCACGGTTTATTTTAATCATTATTAATCATTTTGTTTTTGAATTGTCTTTGTTTTAATTGTTACTATGGACACTTTTAACTAAAAAACTTGCTACATCGTTCTCACATAATGTACCACCTCAAAATGAATTATGTATGTAACAAAGGTTCTATAATAATTCTGGCGATCTAAAAAAAGTGTCCATGGAGTTTCTTGCCCGTTCTTTTCCATAGAGATCTACTTCTTGGAACGGGCATCTACGGTACTTTCACAGTTTTTATGTCTTGTGACTGGGACTGTAGCACCATAACCTTTTAAGTAATAATTGTCTATGACAATTCAAAAGTGCCTGTAACTGGCCTACTTGAAATAAATGCTTTGATTGATTTTGATTTTGAATATATCATAACGTCGTTATTGAGGTCAGATTTCAATCATTATTTTTAATATTCTATTTACATAAAGTTAAGCAATTACTAATGATTAGAAAATGTTTTGTAAATTGTTACTATAATACAGTAAGTAATTATGATAATACATTTATTTATTGTAAACACTTAATAACAAGAGTTCGATCGATATTTGTTCCCTGATGTCGACATCACTAGTCTTAGTACCAAAAACACCCGCTACGTCCGACAGCGCCAAAATGGCGAATATCAAACGGGCTCAAAAGCACTTTGACAGCAGCCAGTCCAATGGTAATGGCGATGGTTGGAGCAATATGATAAGAATTTTAACTTCCTAACACCACCACTATCACAAATCTCGGTCCCGGTGATAATTCTTCCACCAGACGAACCATTTCATGATATAAAGAGCGATGCAATACTTAACCTCCAATAGAAAAGTAGATATTATTTTGAAAGTTGTATTCGATTGTTTAGTTATGGTAAAATCATAGAATTTCATTAATAAATTCAACTAACAGCCTGTCCTGGCTTCGCAAGGGTAGATATTTGTTTATTATGTAGCTTTTCCATATTGATAATACAATTTTTGTTCTCACAGCAGTCATAGCAGCTACCCATTATTTCTTGATAGTGTGAATTGTCGGAAATTTGTATGTTCCATCATTATTACAGCCTTTTACACAACATCTAGTCATTTTACATCAATAAAACGCTTTTTTTCAGAAAATTCCTTTGATTTGACAGTTCTTTTGGGACACAAATGTCACCTTCCCCATTATTGAGGTCAGTGTGCTTGTGACCACAGAACATAAATACCCTAACGGGCATAGACTATGCATAGACATACAGGGTGTCCAGTAATGAATGGATAACCTTGGAATGGGTAATAGTAGAACTAAAGGCGATTCAGAAAAAAATACAAAAAAAAATCAATACCGAGTATTTCCTAAGATATGTCACTTTTAAGAATATTAATAATTTTTGGTACCCTACTTTACATTCTTGCACACCACGACTACAAATTGATGAATTCCATCATTTTTTTATTGTTAAAATAATCTACATTAAATGAGCTAATAGATGAGCAGTAAATAATAACACTGCTACTAAACAGCTTTTTAAAAAATGAACTCGAATTAGTACTTAAGTGAAAAAATTGAGAAAAATTTTCATTGTGACAAAGTTTAAGCAACCATAGCATGAAAAAAACGTATGGCAACACAGGTGACCAATAAATTTAAAGTAATGTGCACTTAATGCAGATTTCAAAAAGGTATTACTTATCATTGTACCTAATGTAAATAATGAATTATTGCTAATTGAGTTTGAAAGGAGAGAAAATTGCTGCTGAGAAAAGTTTGAAATATTCAGGTATTCCAGGTAAACTCCACACATTTTCAGAATTTCACCGAAGAAAAAAAAAGTTTCAGCTTCTAGACGCTTCGAATGACACCTATTTCAAATCTGTTGGATACCTTCACCCACCTTCACCCAGGTCAGGTTAGCAAATTTCTCTCCTTTCAAACACAAATAGCAATTATTCATTATTTTCAATAGATGCAATGACGAAAAAAACGTATGACAACATAGGTGACCAATAATTTTAAAATAGTAAGCACTTAATGCAGATTTTAAAATGGTATTATTCATCATTGTACCTATTGACAATAATGAATAATTGCTATTTGTGTTTGAAAGGAGAGAAATTTGCTAACCTAACCTGACCTGGGTGAAGGTCGGTGAAGGTATCCAACAGATTTGAAATAGGTGTCATTCGAAGCGTCTAGAAGGTGAAACTTTTTTTTTCTTCGGTGAAATTCTGAAAATGTGTGGGGTTTACCTGGAAAACCTGAATATTTCAAACTTTTCTCAGCAGCAATTTTCTCTCCTTTCAGACTCAATTAGCAATAATTCATTATTTACATTAGGTACAAAGATAAGTAATACCATATTGAAATCTGCATTAAGTGCATATTATTTTAAAATTATTGGTCACCTGTGTTGCCATACGTTTTTTTCATGCTATGGTTGCTTAAACTTTGTCACAATGAAAGTTTTTCTCAATTTTTTCACTAAAGTACTAATTCGAGTTCATTTTTTAAAAAGCTGTTTAGTAGCAGTGTTATTATTTACTGCTCATCTATTAGCTCATTTAATGTAGATTATTTTAACAATAAAAAAATGATGGAATTCATCAATTTGTGATCGTGGTGTGCAAGAATGTAAAGTAGGGTACCAAAAATTATCAATATTCTTAAAAGTGACATATCTTAGGAAATACTCGGTATTGATTTTTTTTTGTATTTTTTTCTAAATCGCCTTTAGTTCTACTATTACCCATTCCAAGGTTATCCATTCATTACTGGACACCCTGTATAATCCATGATAACGGGTACAGCTTGGCCAGACGTCTTGAAAAATCTGTACAGCTTGGCAAAAAACAGTAGAAAACCGGAAGTCGCCACTGTCTTCGCGCTACCAGCACTTTGAATGATTTTATTTTATTTATTTTCACTTATTACGTTAGTTTTATGGCACAATAATAAATCTTACAAACCTGCGTCTTTGTTTACATCAAATATCAAATATTTTAAAACGTTGTCAGCAAATAAAAAATTAGTTCCGTTTCAAGTTTCAAGACGTTCTGGCCAAGCTGTAACTGCTTGTGACAGTAGGTGATGATGATGATTTTTTCATTCATCCCGTTGAGGATAGGCAAAGGTTGTGACAGTAGGACTGTCAGCAATATTTTAATCTGTGACATTTAGTAGACAGAATTGTGTATTTTGTGTAGGGGTTTTTAGTCTTTAGTCCTTCCATTTTTCTAATGTGTTAAGTATTTTAATTTGCAAAATGTGATCCCTTTTAACGTTTATTTACGTTAGTTTAACTAAGTTGGGTATGTGTTACGGTGATATGAGAAGATGGTGCAGTGAAATAACTATGAGGCCCATGAAGTCATTACATAAAGATGTTGTCAGCTTACGCCAGATTTATCGTCCGCCACTCCTACCTTGCTATTTTCACTGTAACTGGGATTTCATCCATCCTTACTGTGATCCCATTAATATGCCATGATTTACCATCATTTTCTGATCCTATAGTCGGCTTTGAAACGCGAGGAACTATCCTAGCTCATCGGTTCATTGCATGGGAAAACCTTATTGATGAAACGAGACCTTCTAAGAGGCTTGCAGTTAATCCACAAGAAATAGAAGATCAGATACGCATGAACCAAACATATAACAACAGAACGCGCCAGGATAAACAGAGGTCAGGACGTGGGCACTCCAAAAATAAAGGGCGTAATAAAAAGAAAAAAGTACACCACAACAATGACACGAATTTTGAAAAGAACTGGCCATTATCAGAACCTAACATATCTAATACCCATGTTCATTGGGGTTTTGGAAAAAACAAGACATTTGAAGATGAGAACACTGTTTTTCTAAGAAACCACACCAGAAAACAATGGGTAACAATCAAAGAAATGCAACGTAAACCTGACCAACCCATACATCACAACTATGCATCGGGGACCTGTGGACCACCCATATCAGATTATGCTCATTTAGTTATAACAAATACAGATAACACATCTTTATTGACATTTGAAAATGTACAAAGAATGTGTAAACTACAGTCAATGCTTGTAGAATTGGGAGAAGCGGAATACTATAAAATGTGCCAAAGGGATCTACATTCGGAAGAGCTCTGCTGTCCAGTGTGGAGTGTGCCAAATTACATAGCTTTAATAGCAGGCAAGGTGTCCTGTGAAAACTTAAGCAAAGAAGATGTGGGAAGTGCAGTTACAATTCTGAAGAAATGTGCAGGTTACTTCCATGATTTCTCACTGATGGCCTCCTGTGATTTAGATAGATGTAAAGTCCCTAAGTATTGTTCTCAGTATGATGCTATATATAATTTATTATTTTATTTAATAGATTCCCAAGCATTCACACCCTCGGATCTCTCACAGACTTTTGTAAAGAATGTCATGCTCTTCCTACCATTACCAAGCAGTAGCACTGTGTTACCTTATTATGAGCTATTGCAAAGTTCAAATTTATCTTATGAAACTCTTGTTATACCTGCCATGGACTTTGGACTGAAAAATGCACTATTTGACTTATGGGTGATACAAGATACCTGGTTGATAGGTTTAGGTGGTGTGTTCGTATTTGTGTGTGTGTGGGTCTATACAAAATCTGTTATTCTCACTCTGCTGTTATTTATAGCTATTACATATTCAATTGGAATAGCATACTTCTTGTATATCTATGTGTTCAATTTGGAATTTTTTCCCTTTATGAATTTATTAGTAATAGTTGTTGTGATAGGTATTGGCGCAGATGATGCATTCCTTTACGCCAAAGTGTGGAAAATGGTTAGCAAGCAGCTCATTCGAGACAATATTGTTTGTCAAGAAAATGGTCTAAGCGACATAAAAAATGTCTCTAGTGCGGGTGAAACTATACTCATTCAAATACTTGTGGAGACCATGAGGCACTCGATAACCACTATGAGCATCACCACTTTGACCACTGCAGTAGCGTTTCTTGCTTCTTGTGTAAGCTATATTCCAGCCATAAATTGCTTTAGCGTCTTTGCAGGCACAGCTGTTCTAGTCAACTTCTTTTTAATGATAAGTTTGTTGCCTGCATCAGTATTTATAGTAGATGTTAAAATGTCTACAAAACAAAGACGTTTTTTAGATGTAATTCATAAAAGTATTAGTGAATTTTGTGAAGATATCAGAGTGATGTTGAATATATTTATTATAACATGTGTCACAAGATTATACATAATGTTTGTTATAGTGTTGGGTGCTATTGGTATTGGCAGTGTTGTCGTAGTTTTCTACTTTCCTGGCCTTCAATTGCCAGATTCAAGACAATTTCAACTTTTTCAAACCTCCCATCCCTTTGAACAATATGACATGCTCTACAGTAGTAGATTTCTTTTCGAAAGATTTGGGAAAGATATTGGCACTGGCAGTAAGATGCCTCTTAGATGGGTATGGGGTATAAAAGCTATAGATAATGGAAATCACATGGACCCTGCTTCAAAGGGTCACTTAGAATTTGATGAAGATTTTTCAATATCTGATCCTGATTCTCAAAAGTGGTTGGCAGGATTTTGCACAAGAATTAAAGCACAACCATTTTTCCAGCAAACTTTGGGTCCTTTGCTGCCCAATTGTTTTATTGAAAGTTTTAAAATGTACATGAGTAGAAGGTGTATTGACCACATTGACAAAATAAATAGGACTCCATGTTGTGAAACTTCAACTTTTCCTTATAAAAAAGAAGTATTTGATTTTTGTATCATAAAAGCTATGGAGTCCTTGTATCAAACTCCCCGCGAGCTGTTTATGCCGGGCGTGGCGGGACCGAAATTTCTTAGAAGTGCCACTCCTCCAACAGTTGCAGCTATGGTAGTTGAATTTGAAAGCGTCGTGCCGTACTCAATGTCATACAAAGAGATGGATTATTTTTACAATCAGGTCGAAAATTGGACACAGCTAGAGTTGAAACATGCACCACAGGGAATGCAATCTGGCTGGTTTTTGTCAGATTTACAATTTTATGACTTACAGAAAACATTAGCTAGTGGAACTGTGATTGCCCTCATCCTATCGGCTACTTTAGGTTTTATAGTACTTGTACCGGCGACATTAAGCTTCGTGATTAGCACGTGCGCTTTGACAGCCATGATATTTTCTGCAACTGTAACTATAGCGATACTAGTATTAAATGGTTGGAAGCTCAATATTTTAGAAAGTGTAGCAATATCCACTTCGGCAGGGTTAGCTGTGGATTTTAATCTTCATTATGCACTAAGCTATGCAAATGCAAATGGTCTAAAGTCTGCGCGAGTCAAATCTGCATTGTCATCATCTTCAGGTCCCACTGCTGCCGCTGCACTTACTACTGGATTTGCTGGTATATTTTTATTGCGCTCTAATCTCTTGCCTTATTCTCAGATAGGTTCTTTTTTGGCACTAATAATGGTAGTCAGCTGGACCTACGCAACATTTTTCTTGTGTTCTTTGTTTCACTTGGTTGGATGCAATTCAATAAAAGATTCACCTGCTGAGGAACGTAAATCAGTATCGCGTGTAAGCTCTGTGTGTTCAGGGGTGCCTAATTTAGAGAGCCATGAGCTGGAGCACCTAGCTGATAGCAATCGAACGAATGTCACACACTCTCGTAGTCCCTCGAATGCTAGTGCCACTACTGTTGTTTTGCATGACGATTACGAACATTCTCACAATAAAATTGTTAAGAAGTCTAGTGATACGAGTAATAATAAATTTTCCGAAAATGACTGAATGTTAGAACTAGTAATTTAAGTAATTAATTAAGTAAGGCATCCGCATTTTGAAGTATTTTTTTTTTAAAACCAGTATTATTTTTATTTTTTGTATTTTTTATATGTTAAATGCTGTTTTTACTCATTTAGCATTGTAGTTTTGTCTTTGTAAATATTCATGACTTATATAAATTCAATTTATAGGAATGATCAATGTGACAATAATTATCACATAAATATTCACATGGGACTATGATCTTAACGAGCTTAGCTTGCATGTTGAGTTACCTACACACGTGAAAATATTGTTTTTCTATGCAATCGGTGGGTAGGTACCTACTTACTACTTACAATAATTGTACGTATTGCTATTCATTATGACATTATCGTGATCTGATGTAGGTACCTACTTAATGTTAGATTTTACAATTCTATACCTGTTTAAGTATATAATTATATTAATTAATGTTACTTTGCACTGTTATTTTATTGGTGTACTCTTATTATAAGCATAAAAGTATTAATGTCAATTCACACTTGATGAAATTGTTATTGCATTTATCTTAAATAATATGTATTTTATTCTCTACGTAGGTATTTGAATATTTATGTAGGTTTGACGATGTCCACTTGTCCGGTTACGAACTTAATCATTTTATCATCATCAATAGCATCATTTCATCTCAATAACCACATCACTTGCATCTTCTCAAGGAGTGGAATTGAGCAATTTTGTCCTCACTACGAACCGGTTCGTGTCACTGTTTGAATTGATAACATCAATTCAAACAGTGACTTACACGAACCGGTTCGTGTAAGTACAATCAGAAGTAAAGACCTGTAAAGATACCGTCGTACTTTTCTATAAGTTTTGATACTATTTAAATTAAAAAGCAAACTGAAGTTCGCCGTAACATGAACTGGCTAAATGAGCAGAATTATTTTTATCTAGAGATTATAATTCTGTAAAAGAATTCTGCAAATACTCAAAATAAATTTGCAATTAAAAGCTACTACTACCTAGCCTTCTCTAGCCTTTCGCTTCAAGCATTTTTGTAGGTATGGTGGACCACAATTGGTGGTATCGTTTATTCTCATAGATCTCTGTGTACTTAACCGTCGTAAGTGTGAAAACTTGCGTTAGGATTTGTGAAATACTTGTTATATACCAATGATTTCAAAAGGAAGGATACGTCTTTCAGAACATTTTGACACAAGTTTCTTCAGTACAACAAAAAGTAGCGCCATCTATGATAACCCATACGAACTACTTTCAGGTAGCGTTGCATAAATTGACGACGTGATCTTGTAAGAGCGTACATGATTTTTAATCGGAATTAAGAATGTTGTAAAAAAACGTAAGAGTAAAATAAATGAATTTCAACAACTTATTGCTATAATTCGTTCGTACGTTTTTGAACATTGATTTAAACAGACAACCAGTTTATAGGTGATTCCTACGTAAAAGCCCGCGAAATTCAAATTTTCTGAGAATGGAGCAAATGTTTTGATCATTTTTATATTTAAAGTTATTTATACTTGTTATTGTCGCGAACCATATTTTCATCAAGTCACAACTTTAAACACAAATTGCAAAAAAAAAAAACATGAAAATTTTAATTTCGCGGGCTACTGCGGTGGAATCGCCCTAACATAGCACGCTTATAACTTTGTGATTTTTCATGATACAGTTTTGAGCATAGATTCTTTACACAAAAATCCTAGATAGATGTAACGGGTTTATATTGTCGGGGCTAAAATTGTTGTAAATTAGGTCTAGTGTCATCCATTTCAAGGAATGCACTCAATTGCCAAACACTCTCACCCTTATAATAAAGGATTATATTCAAAAAGACTTGCAGTAAGTCTGTAATACATACTCTGTTTTACAAACTAAAAATGACGTTCGTACAAAGTTACGTCGTTACTACGAGAGTTGCTTCAGCCCGAAACGACAGCTCCGTGATTGGCTGCGGACCGCTTTACAGTCTGTCTATTAGATAACGAGTCGAAAACAACCGCAGCGCCCTCATCGATTTTCACGATTTCATAGACAGACTGTACACGGCGGGCCAAATAACTGGTGCCATTTTCGTTGTTCGGCAGGGCCTGTCCATACTGTTTAAGTCAATGTTATATACAATATGGACGGTGATAATTTGGAAAGTCAACTTCATTTAAGTATTTAAATTAAATTAAGATAGCCCCTCAAAATTGCACAAAGTTTGAATAGCAAAATATTGAAATATTTTTGTTACGAAATTGTTACCATTGATCATAAAAAATAAGAATGTTAAAGCCTGTTAAGAATATCAAATATACAGTAACTAAGTATTTAAAAGAAAAATGTAACTTGGACTGTCTTTAAGTTCATAATAAATTCATAAACTAATTATTTATTGATTTTAATGTATAAAATCTACGAAATAAGATTTTTTACTAATCAGATGTATCGCATGTTGACTTACTGTATTATTCTTAATGTAGTATAGACTGTATAGCTAAACGAGTAGCTAATGATTGTAAAAGAAACGAAATAAAATGTTAATTTTTATAAAAAAAAATGTTTCGAAATCATTCACTCTTTTTCAAAATATCTCGCACCTCAAACCCACACGACCCTAAATAAACAAGCGATTTGCCAATACTTTGATTGTACCTACGCACAGCTAAAGAGTGGTACCTATTCCCTGCCGGGGCCCGGGGTCAACCTTGGGGTCTTCAAGTCAAGAGTGAATAGGTTAGGTACTTCTAGGCAAGCGTGCTTCAGGCTTCACCGTTGACCACATCAACAAATGTTAGGGTTTAAAACGGGATATTTACCATGTTTATTATTTGTTTTGAGTTTCCAATATTTCGGCACTGTTGCAAGCGCCATGATCACGGAAGAACTGAAGTTATTGCGGGTGGATGTTTATGAGCAGACAAATCGATCTACCCTCCTCGTTCGTATTTTGCGTTCTACACCACTAACATTGTCACTCGTCTCACCCACAACACGATATTGTTCCCGACACACAAAACTCACTGTCACTGTTGTGCCATGTCAGTCTAAAAACTTAGATCACATCAACGCTTACCATCAGGCGAGATAGTGGTCGAACGCGAAACTATCGTTAAATTAAAAAAAAAAAACAAAGTAATTTTTGTTTATGTAGCATTTACAAACTAGTGACATCCGTACTATCTAACCAACTGTAACCATTGCCAGGAGAACATCATGGCGATAGATCAAAAAGGGTGCCAGCGAAAATGAGGTGATCTTTGAATCAGTTGAACAAAAAAATAACATAAAAAGTCATTCCTGAAGCTTTATGAACTTAGAGCGTTGTATTAATGATTTTGTTGATTATAATTCTTTAACTACATACGTCTTACAGCCGCGATCAATATTTTAATCAACATAAATAACCTAGCACTGGCCTGCAAATTGCAAAAAACCCAAGAAATTTTGAATTTCGCGGGCTACCCTGGAGCTAACCATGCAAAAAGAACTACAGAATGAATTTTCTAACTTTAAGTAATGGTTAAATCTGAAACTATTAAGTATATACACCGAAAAGTATTTACTAAAATGATTCTGTCGGTCGATTTTGATGATCAATATTAAAACTGCATTATTATTAGATAATATAAAATTATTGGACGGAAATCTACCCGTTTATTTTGGAAAAAAATAAAACGCTTTATTACACCATCTACAGATCTACTTTGAGTTAGTTATATTAATTCTGAGAAGTAAAGGGTAATAAATTGAAATAACCTTGAAAGCACCTATTCGCACCTAGGTAAGTAATCTGGTTTTAAATCATTTTTCACTATCTATACATACAATAAAACTGTAGAAAAGAAGTTTTTGTACATTAAAAAAAAAATAAAAAAATATAGCCAGGGTGTTAAAGGACAACCAATAGAACCGATTTCCAGCATTTTTAGATTTTTTGTCTGTTTGTATGTTTGGTTATTCGGGCATCACGTAAAATGTACGAAATCAATGTAGATAACTTTTATACACAACGATTAAGCGTAGCTTGAAGTAACATTTAGTTTTTGTTTCATTGCAATCGGTTCAGTCCATCAAAAGATATTTGAATTTAAAGTGATTCGGAAGTAAAATATTACGGTCAGTTCACACCGCGACGCGCAGTTCAGTAGCGCGATCTAGCTTCGAATAGAAAAACTACATATTTAAATAATTCATCTAAACCAACGATAACACGGTAGATGGCATTAAAAAAAACCTGGAATAGAGCTGTTAAATTGAAGTAACATTAAGTTTTTTATTTCATCGTAATAATCAGTTTACACCTTACAAACAAAAAAATATAAATTAATTAAAGCGTTTTAAAGGAATCGTAGGATAGGATAGGATGGGATACCCATCGCCCATGTCTGCTTACGTCCTGGGGCTGCCAGCGCCGGTAAAGGCAGGAACGGGCAGGCTCCGGAGTCCGCCCATACTACTTCTTCTCTTGCACGAACATGCGGGCGGCGAGTATGCCTGGGTCGACGGCGCGTTGTGTTCAACACGCGCCTCAATGTGTCATCACAATGACGGGCTATCGAATTACCTTGACCCCGGAACGTAAAGGCCTATTATAGGATTTATAGGACACCGTGGATTTTAATCAGTACAAGTCTGACAGTCCCTCTTACCCTGCCCTGGGTGGGAGGACTCATTTGATGATTTACGTAGGTTACATCATTCTGGAGCATATTTATGTATGCTCCAGAATGATGGTTTACAGCTAATGTTGTTAATAAAGAAGCACTAAAAAATACATTGTTAAGTTCCGACATCCACGCGAACGAAGTCGCGGGCACAGCTAGTATAAATATAAAATTAAAAGGTACCTACAAAGTTTCGAAATGCGCCAAGGAGTTTTTTTCCAAAGGTGCGTTTACAAACATATAAGCTCACATACACAAACGCGGAACAACTACTCGTAGATCATAGAAATATTTGCTCCGTGCAAGAATCAAACCCGCAACACGCAGCACACGCAGCACAGCAGTCCAATACCCAGCCAATCGCTGAATCGGGCCATATGTTTTAGGTATCAAACAAACAATATCTTTAAATCTAAAGGTTGAATATTTATTTTATTTAACAAAATCAGCCTCTCCATATAAACTGTCCAATCAAGTTTATAATTTTTTATGGTGAGGCTGATTTTTAATTCATTTCTTGAAAAAAAAATTGTGGAAGATTGTTCAGTTTCGTCTACTGAGCAAGCCCTGAAAGTTTGCGGAGGGCTGTCCCTTACACCCATTAGAGACGTAGGTACTTTATAAAATAATAGTATCATCATCAGCATATAAATGTTCCCACTGCTGGGACACAGGCCTCGATCCTCTTTCCTCTCTGAGATAGGGAGCCTAGTGTGCCATAATACACCACGTGTGCCCATTAAGGGTTGGTATAAATAGTATATCGAAATTAAATTAAAACATTTAATTATGACACTATTTCTCTTACAAAAATGTTATAATAATTTTTTTTTCATTGCGATACAGATCATAGACATCCACAGACTACATAGACACGATACATCTATTTAATTTTTTATCTGTGGCTGCCCGCGCTTTGGCGCATGCGCAATCTTTTTCTTTTATTTGATATGTTTGTGTTCAATGAGAGTAGATATTATGTTAGTGCATGAAACTGCACATAACTGCCTAATAAACACTCGTGTGATACTTTAAAAAAAACCCCTCATTATGTACCAGTTTCTAATGTTGCTTACTCTAACAGTGGTCGCATGCCAGCTAGGGTCATGGCTATCTGGATGATCCGAGGATACCGCACGATCGCTGGCGAATCGGCCAACCTCCTCGCCGGATTGTTGCCCTGGGATCTGGAGGCGACTGCCCTCCAGCGCGTCTATGAGTGGTGCGTGAAGGCGCAGCACCGGCGCCGGGGCGAGTCCCTACTGCTGCCTCGACAAGTCGAGGCGCGGCGGGAAGAGCTCCGGCGCGATCTCAGGGCAGTATGGAGGGAACGACTGTCGCAACCTAGGTTCGGGCACGCCGCAATCGCGGCAGTAAAACCCCTCTTTGAGGAGTGGCTAAAGAGGCGTCACGGCGTCCTCTGCACCTTCCGCTTGACACAGGTCCTCACCGGGCACGGATGTTTCGGGAGGTTCCTGTGTCGCATTGGAAAGGGAGAAACGCCTGGGTGTCACCACTGCGAGGATCGCCCGGAGGACACGGTGGAGCATACGGTGCAGGACTGCCCCGCTTGGGCAGAGCACCGCCGTGTCCTCACGGAGGCGATAGGCGGCGACCTAGAGGTCGCCGCCTATCGCCTCCGTGAGGTTTTCTTACAGCAAACCTTAGAAGGTTTGCTGAAAGAAAACCCAATTCTGGGTTAAGCTCGCCTTTGTACATTACTTACCCTATGTTAAATGTTATTTTATAATTATGTGTACAATAAAGAATAATAATAATAATACTAGGCGGCGACCTCTCGCGCCAGCCACTGGTCGAGGCCATGCTGCGGGGTGCGGGGCGAGACGGAATGGGAAGCGATCGCCTCCTTCTGCGAAGCAGTCATGCTAGCAAAGGAGGAGGCCGGGATGCGTGAGGGAGAAAACAGCGTCCTCACGACCCAGTCGCCGCGGGAAACGCCCACGGCAACGGACGTCGCAAGACGATCTCCGGCCACCGTATGCGCGGGCATGCGGGCGGTGAGTTATGGGTGACTTGCCGCCCGATCATGGACCATGCCCGGGTCGACGGCGCGTTGTGTTCCACGCGCGCCAGAAAGAGCTGTCAGCAATCTGACGGGGTTGCGGGACTGTCTCACCTGGTACGTAAAGGGTTATTGAAGGATCACCGTGGATTTTAGGGGGCGGGAGGACTCATTTGATGATTTTACCACGCAAAAAAAAAAAAGGTTACTCTTGAATAATAAATATAGTAATTACTATTTCTAGGCCACGATTGGCTTTTGGTTTTTGAAACACCCGCCTTTTTTAGGACAGGTTTAGTTGGTCAGTACAAAATGTGTAGATGGAGATAATCTAAAAGCATGCAAAAAACTAAATGGAAACTTGAATTTGCTATAACAAATCGTGACATCATCAGTTTGACTGGCATAAAGGCCTAGAAGCCATGCTAAAAACATTTTCAAAAAAAAAATCATCATATTTTGAAAAACGGGAAAATAGAATGTCTAGCATTTCATAGCTCTGTCTTTTTCAGGCATGCTTTAAGTGCCATTATCTATCCCGCTGTCAAATGACAGGATTGACAGATGTCATTAGACGTAGTGCTGCAACGCACTGACAGAACGGATCATTTGGTGATTCATGATTTTACGCAAACAATAAATAGTAAAATCTCGCGTTAGTCATTCGTAATCAAGTGCGTGCGATAAATTATTGTTAAATAGTTATTTCCAAAATGTTTTCAACAAATCCCAACTATACGAAACTCAAAACTCACTTGAGACTTGCTATAAACAGGCTCAAGTTGATAGAGAAGAAGAAAACAGAGTTAGCGCAGAAAGCGAGGAAGGAAATTGCAGAATATATTGCTGCTGGGAAAAGTGAAAGAGCTAAAATCCGAGTGGAACACATCATTAGGTAAGAATACACTAATATTGTTGAATAAATGATAGAAATACCCACAAACAAACCTGGCCTTGGAATGTTTGATTACTATAATATAAAGCATTGCGTCATGTCGTAATAGGCTGGGCATGGACTAGGATGTAATAGGATTGTCTAATCTATATATATAAAAGAAAGTCGTGTTAGTTACACTATTTATAACTCAAGAACGGCTTAACCGATTTGGCTGAAAATTGGTGGGGAGGTAGCTCAGAACCAGGAGAAACATATAGGATACTTTTTACCTTTTTTATTTTGTTTTATTTTATTCCGTTTCCGTGAGACGTGACATAAAACGTGGTATAATAAAACGCACCTGACATGGAATGCCAACAAAACGAAAATCAAAACATCAATTGACCAAACGATGTGTTTGTATTGAGTTTCTAAGCTTATTGTGCCGATATTATCATAATTATCAATGCCATGCAGCCACCAAGACGATCAAATTTTTATCCTGTTTCCGTGAGACGCGACATAAAACGTAGTAACATGATCAAAAAGAAGGTGTTGGTGCCGAAATTGAATAAGAGATCTGAAAAAATACTAGGAAAACATGAAGAAGAATGTTCATGCCACCCAGCGCCCACCGGTCTTCAATGCTAAAAAAGTATTTCGGTGAATACTGAATACCCAAAAAATCTACTAGAACTGCATAAATTCAATACAACCATACGACGAAAAAACGCCTGGTGTCACCACTGCGAGGATCGTCCGGAGGACACGGTGGAGCATACGGTGCAGGACTGCCCCGCTTGGGCAGAGCAGCGCCGTGTCCTCACGACGGCGATAGGCGGAGACCTCTCGCGCCTGGCATTGGTCGAGGCCATGCTGCGGGGCGAGACGGAGTGGGAAGCGGTCGCCTCCTTCTGCGAAGCTGTGATACTATGGAAGGAGGAGGCGCACCGCGTGAGGGAGAGGACAGCGTCCTCCCTCCACCCCAGCCGCAGTGGTACTACACACTACAGCCTACGGTGACGGACGTCGCCAGACGATCTCCAGCCACCGTAGACTCGGGCATGCGGGCGGCGAGTAATGGGTGACTCGCTGTCCGACCTTGGACCATGCCCGGGTCGACGGCGCGTTGTGTTCCTCGCGCGCCCCACAGAGTGTCAGCATTATGACGGGGGGCCCTTTAGAAGGTCAAATCCTGCCGGGGTCGCGGGACTTACGATTTACCGTGACCCCGGAACGGAAAGGGCTATTGAAGGACACCGTGGATTTTAGTCAATACGAGTCTGACAGTCCCTCCCGCTCTGCCCTGGGTGGGAGGACTCACATGATGATTTTACCTCGCTAAAAAAAAATTCAGTTGAGTTTAGCCACCAACTTTCCAATTGAATTAAAACTCCTTGGATATGCCTGGCTTACCACTGCACAATTTACGATTCATGAAGGTTGGCTTCGTAGTCATCATGCTTCGAAACATAAACCAACCAAAGCTGTGCAACAGAACGCGTTTGGTGGTAAGTAAATTGATGGACAATGTGATTTACGCGACGATAATCAAAGGAAAATTCGAAGGTGAGGAAGTTCTCATTTCGAGGATCCCTAACGATATGCCGTTTTAGTTCTACGACCTCAATTTGCGAACCGTCTTGCATTCGCCATGACCATTAACAAATCACAAGGCCAATGCTTGAAAGTTTGTGGTCTGAATATAGAAAATCCATGTTTTTCACATGGTCAGTGAGATATACATACGTGGCATGTTCACGGGTCGGATGACCATCTGCGTTATTTGTTCTTTCGCGTGATAATAAAACAAAAATGTCGTCTATCACAACGTGCTTCACTGAACAGTGCAACCCATGCACCAAAATACATGGCTAATAAAGAATCATTGATGTTTGACTAGATTTTTTAGAATTATATTTGATATCCTAATAAAAAATCGAAAATCTGCTCATTTATTGCCTCTAAGGCGGAACAAAGTTCGCCGGGGTCAGCTAGTTATGTATATTTCTTTTATCTCTCTGAGTTTATGGCATCCTTGAGATGACACATTGTAGTAATAAATAAAGACAAACTATCAAAACCTGCGCCTACTGCTGCAAAACCAAAAAAAAAAAACATCAAAATTCGACTAGTTCCATGACCATCGTCATCAGCCTATAAATGTTCCCACTGCTGGGACCACTCACGACTCAGATCACACAGGCCTCCTCACTGTGAGAGGGAATGTCAATTCCATGTCCATGCTTCTTAGACATCCAAAACTGCTTGGAAACCTTGCATCCAGAAAAACAGAGTCAAGAGTAGACTCATGATAATCTTTTTTCAGAGAGGATTACATGGTAGAGGCTATGGAAATAGTGGAGATGTACTGTGATCTTATCTTGGCCAGATTTGGACTTGTAACACAGATGAAGGAACTTGATGAAGGGCTTGCAGAAGCTATATCCACACTTATATGGGTGGCACCTAGGATGCACACCGATATACAGGTAAGAAGGCAGTAAAAGAAATGTTTCTTTTACTACTGTAATATATTTTTTTTAAATTATTAAGAGAAAGAGAAGGATGGTAAACTTCTGATGTTTCATAAGTGCTTAAACACAATGTTTTAGTGTTAATTGTAAAATCAGAATTTGAACGTGACCATAATCAGCAAAGTAGTGAGGAGTTAGTAAACAGCATGTGTTGCATATCAATATTACAACTGTTTTAATTATAAAATTGTGATTAAGTAGGATGAAATTCATAACTGGTTTTTGACCTTATTGATATTTCGTACCTTCATTACGATAATTATTTCAGTTATTGTCTATTGTCATCAATCAGTGCATCACAGCTAATGATGAGCAATTTGTTAAGAATAAATGGTTACTAGGAAAAGTAACAGTGTGCTGAGTTTGAGAAATGACTTGTAATGATGTAAACTTTGATTTGGTCAAATAAACAACTACAAATAAATACCTTTGTATTCTCTTGCTGTTAGGGAAACCCTAGCCAACAGGAAGCCATTATTTTAATTACCTAAAAACTTTTTCTTTCTTTGGTGACTAATTTAACAAAGGATTGAGATATTTTAATACACACATAATTCTTTTTCCTACTTCTACTATTTCCTATATTTTATGCAATAGCAATGATGTGGTAGATGGCGAAACATGCTTGCATAGAAGTAACCTTGTAAAGGTTGACTTGAATGTTGTTGTGAATGCAGAAGGTAGCTTTTGACTTCTTGAACCTTAAGTTACCCAATTTTGAGTGTAGGTCTCTTCCAAATCTTTCCACTTCATGTGGTTTTGCGGCATGGCTATTCAATTTCTTACGGCCACTGTAACAAGATTGTCTGTCCACCTATTTGGTTATCTCTGTATCTATTTACTAATTCACACACTAATTTACAGGAACTAAAAGTAATATCAGACCTGTTGACAGCAAAATATGGCAAGATCTATGCAGATGCATGCAGAAATGAGAGTGTAAACACACTGAGTGAGAAGCTAAAACACAAGATGTCGGTACAGAGCCCTCCTAAGATCCTCATTGAGAGGTACCTCATAGAGATAGCCAAGAATTACAATGTGGAGTATACACCTGATGAGCAGGTTATGAGGGAAGAAGAAGGTATGTTTGAACACTCTAATCTCAGGAATTACTGGTATGAATTGAAAATATATTTTTGTGTTGCATAGTCCATTTATCGAGGCTATAGTCTATATAACACCCTACGACTTATAGGAGCCGAGCAGCATTTTAGCAAACCAGGGAACTCTGTCTGACTTTTATCTTTTACTAGCTTCTGCCCACGACTTCGAACCCGGATCCTGTTAAAGATCTGAAACGTCTGATGTCGAAGAATTCGACATCAGACGTTTCAGATCTTGGGGAGCAGATCTTTCAGAGCCTGGGGACATCTTTTATTTGACATAATCAAGACACCATACCATTACCATGTGCCTTATTAGAGGCGATTTTGATTTTTTGGTCCCTACAGAAGATGGGACAAAGACGGCAAGCAAAAGTCGCAGGCAATACCCAGTGTAAAATAAAAAGTGCGTTTATACTTGATAAGTTTCGTTTTCATTATTATACAGGGTGTTTGGCAGAACGTTGAACATACGAATATGGTGGATAGGTGGGGTCATCTGCTACATACTCAGCCCTAATTTATTTGGCCCTGGCCCACTGGGTATTTTAAAAAAAAATATTTTTCTTTTTTCTTGTTTCACCACTTTCTTAACTTTAAAGTGCAATTTTTATTAAAAATGGGTAAAACAGGCAATATTTTGTTTTCTTTTTTTAATCTTTGATGTTGGCAGATTCTTATAAAATTATTGCTTTGTTCAGATGTTAGCTAGAAAAATAGTTGTGAGTCCTCAAACTTACAGAAAGATATTAAAAAATACTTAAATGTTAATTTCAACTTGCATTTAAAAAAAAACAAAAAATGATGGAGGAGTTCCAATTCTAGCAAAACATCCCTAGTGTGTGAGCTTTCTAATGGTATGTAATTTGCTTTTATAAAAAAAAAACTTGAAGAGTTATTTCATAATTTTATCAAGTAGGAAATTTTTTGACGATTCTCTACCTTTACGGAAAGTTAAATGTTTTGCGAAATTTAATACTGCAAAGTTGGTAAAAATTAAATGATCGATTGAAATTATGCTGTACCAGTTAGGTGCGTTAATGAAACAAATAATATTAAATAATTATTTAAACAATAAATTACAGATGTTCAAATTGAAGCCCTTCATTTACAATACAAGTGCGGCATCTACGTCTGATTTCTACAGTTGTTGTGCGCAGCAGCATCTCCTGTCGCAGATTCAGTGTGAATGTCTGGGCAGGAGTGATTGGCGATAAGCTAATAGGGCCAGCTCACTTTAGTCTAATTGTACGTGAGCATTTGGATAATTGTTTCCCAAATTCGTGGACTGGCAGGGGAGGACCAATTCCCTGGCCTCCGCGATCGCCCGACCTCACTCCGCTCGATTTTCGCGTGTGGGGAAGGGCAAAGGAACTAGTTTACACTACAGAAGTTGAAAGTCGAGAAGATTTGATAAATCGAATTAATGCTGATTTCGAAGTTATGCGATAGGAGATGCTGCTGCGCACAAAAACTGTAGAAATCAGACGTAGATGCCGCACCTGTATTGTAAATGAAGGGCGTCAATTTGAACATCTGTAATTTATTCTTTAAATAATTATTTAACATTATTTAATTGTTTCATTAGCGCACCTAACTGGTACAGCATAATTTCAATCGATCATTTAATTTTTACCAACTTTGCAGTATTAAATTTCGCAAAACATTTAACTTTCCGTAAAAGTAGAGTTTCGTCAAAAATTTCCTACTTGATAAAATTATGAAATAACTCTTAAAGTTTTTTTTTTTATAAAAGCAAATTACATACCATTAGAAAACTCACACACTAGGGATGTTTTGCTAGAATTGGAACTCCTCCATGATTTTTTGTTTTTTTTAAATGCAAGTTGAAATTAACATTTAAGTATTTTTTAATATCTTTCTGTAAGTTTGAGGACTCACAACTTTTTTTAGCTAACACTAGCTGCTGCCCGCGACTTCGTACGCGGATTCTGTTGCTTATGCCAGCGGCACGGGGTCGTCAAAATTGAACATCTGATAAGTCTGATGTCCAATTTCAAGAGCCCGGGTAAAAAATGCCCGGGAGTTTTGGCCTGTAGAGTCAAATTTTTATTCATCATCTAAAATTAGTTCTAAACTGTTACCGCCTTTACTGCGTGGAGGTACTCTCAGCTTATGTTATTTTAAAATTATACAGTGAAAGTAGTGATAGCTTTGATTTCCACATCAGGTGTTCCAGTACTTCAATTTTATACGTCAACAGAGAGTGCTCATCACGCAGAACAACTCTTGCTAAGACGTCATTCCTATACTTATATGTTGCTGGAGAGAGCTCATCACGCAGAACAACTTTTGCTAAGACGTCATTCCTATACTTATACGTAGCTGGGCTCTTGGTGTCCCACATCAGGTGTTCCAGTACTTCAATTTTATACGTCAACAGAGAGTGCTCATCAGGCTGAACAACTTTGCTAAGACGTCATTCCTATATTATTTTATAGTGTAGCTGGTCTCTAGGAGTTCCACATCAGGTGTTCCAGATCTTCAATTTTTATACATCAACAGAGAGTGCTCATCAGGCTGAACAACTTTACTAAGACGTAATTCCTAAATATGTTATGGTGTAGCTGGGCTCTTGGTGTTCTACATCAAGTGTTCCAGATCTTCAATTTTTATACGGAAACAGAGAGTGCTTATCAGGTTGAACAACTCTTGCTAAGACGTCATTCCTGTAGGTATATGTTATAGTGTAGCTGGGCTCTTTGTGTTCCACATCAGATGTTCCAGTTCTTCAATTTTTATACGGCAACAGAGAGTGCCTATCAGGCTGAACAACTCTTGCTAAGACGTCATTACTGTATATGTTATAGTGTAGCTGGGCTCTTGGTGATCCACATCAGATGTTCCAGATCTTCAATTTTTATACGGCAATAGAGAGTGCCTATCAGGCTGAACAACTCTTGCTAAGACGTCATTACTGTATATGTTATAGTGTAGCTGGGCTCTTGGTGATCCACATCAGATGTTCCAGATCTTCAATTTTTATACGGCAATAGAGAGTGCTTATCAGGCTGAACAACTCTTGCTAAGACGTCATTACTATATATGTTATAGTATAGCTGGGCTCTTGGAGTTCCACATCAGGTGTTCCAGATCTTCAAATTTATTATCTCAGCAGAAAATGCTCATCACGTGGAACAATTTTTGTTTTGGCACCATTTTTGTATCTCTTATAGTTTAGCTGGTCTGTTGCAGTTCTGCACCAGGTGTTCAAGTTTTTAAGATAAGTTATAGCCTATATGTTGGCCAGACTTAATACCTATACAACAAAAAAAGAATCATTCAAATCCGTCCAGTACTTTTTGAGTTTATCCCGGACATACATACAGACAAACAGACAAACAGATAAACAGACAAACAGACAAAAATTCTAAAAACTATATTTTTGGCTTCGGTATCGATTGTAGATCACAGCCCAAGTATTCTTTTAAAAAAATATTCAATGTACAGTTTTGACTTTCCTACCATTTTATTATATAGAAGATCTGAACAAAGCAATCTATATATCTATATATCTATACATATAATAAAATGGTAGGAAAGTCAAAACTGTACATTGAATATTTTTTTAAAAGAATACTTGGGCTGTGATCTACAATCGATACCGAAGCCAAAAATATAGTTTTTAGAATTTTTGTCTGTTTGTCTGTTTATCTGTTTGTCTGTTTGTCTGTATGTATGTCCGGGATAAACTCAAAAAGTACTGGACGGATTTGAATGATTCTTTTTTTGTTGTATAGGTATTAAGTCTGGCCAACATATAGGCTATAACTTATCTTAAAAACTTGAACACCTGGTGCAGAACTGCAACAGACCAGCTAAACTATAAGAGATACAAAAATGGTGCCAAAACAAAAATTGTTCCACGTGATGAGCATTTTCTGCTGAGATAATAAATTTGAAGATCTGGAACACCTGATGTGGAACTCCAAGAGCCCAGCTATACTATAACATATATAGTAATGACGTCTTAGCAAGAGTTGTTCAGCCTGATAAGCACTCTCTATTGCCGTATAAAAATTGAAGATCTGGAACATCTGATGTGGATCACCAAGAGCCCAGCTACACTATAACATATACAGTAATGACGTCTTAGCAAGAGTTGTTCAGCCTGATAGGCACTCTCTATTGCCGTATAAAAATTGAAGATCTGGAACATCTGATGTGGATCACCAAGAGCCCAGCTACACTATAACATATACAGTAATGACGTCTTAGCAAGAGTTGTTCAGCCTGATAGGCACTCTCTGTTGCCGTATAAAAATTGAAGAACTGGAACATCTGATGTGGAACACAAAGAGCCCAGCTACACTGTAACATATACCTACAGGAATGACGTCTTAGCAAGAGTTGTTCAACCTGATAAGCACTCTCTGTTTCCGTATAAAAATTGAAGATCTGGAACACTTGATGTAGAACACCAAGAGCCCAGCTACACCATAACATATTTAGGAATTACGTCTTAGTAAAGTTGTTCAGCCTGATGAGCACTCTCTGTTGATGTATAAAAATTGAAGATCTGGAACACCTGATGTGGAACTCCTAGAGACCAGCTACACTATAAAATAATATAGGAATGACGTCTTAGCAAAGTTGTTCAGCCTGATGAGCACTCTCTGTTGACGTATAAAATTGAAGTACTGGAACACCTGATGTGGGACACCAAGAGCCCAGCTACGTATAAGTATAGGAATGACGTCTTAGCAAAAGTTGTTCTGCGTGATGAGCTCTCTCCAGCAACATATAAGTATAGGAATGACGTCTTAGCAAGAGTTGTTCTGCGTGATGAGCACTCTCTGTTGACGTATAAAATTGAAGTACTGGAACACCTGATGTGGAAATCAAAGCTATCACTACTTTCACTGTATAATTTTAAAATAACATAAGCTGAGAGTACCTCCACGCAGTAAAGGCGGTAACAGTTTAGAACTAATTTTAGATGATGAATAAAAATTTGACTCTACAGGCCAAAACTCCCGGGCATTTTTTACCCGGGCTCTTGAAATTGGACATCAGACTTATCAGATGTTCAATTTTGACGACCCCGTGCCGCTGGCATAAGCAACAGAATCCGCGTACGAAGTCGCGGGCAGCAGCTAGTAATTTTATAAGAATCTGCCAACATCAAAAATTAAAAAAAGAAAACAAAATATTGCCTGTTTTACCCATTTTTAATAAAAATTGCACTTTAAAGTTAAGAAAGTGGTGAAACAAGAAAAAAGAAAAAAAAAAAATTTTTAAATACCCAGCGGGCCAGGGCCAAATAAATTAGGGCTGAGTATGTAGCAGAAGACCCCACCTATTCACCATATTCGTATGTTCAACGTTCTGCCAAACACCCTGTATTAATTGCTTCTCCACGCGGCATTTAAAATATTACTTTTGCCACTTACAGGTCGCGATGCAATGTTAATAGACATCAACGGTCCCCCGATGCCTCCGGGCTTCATTGGCTACCCTCAGCAGCCTCCCATGGTCATGCCCGACCTGCCGCCCGGCGGGGGACCTCCGCCACCGAATGTGCAGCCTTTTCAGTACCCATCTGTAAGTATTTTCTCGACTTCTCCACATCATCATCATCATCAACCTAAAGCGGTCTACTGCTGGTCATAGGCCTCTCCAACCTCACGGCATTTCACTCGATCACCGGCTATTCTTACCTTGCGAAGATCGTCACTCCACCTTGCCTGAGGGCATCCCGCCTTACGTTTGCCGATTCACGGTCTCCACGCCAGAACACGTCTATCCAACGGTCATCGTTTTTCCGAATAATATGTCAGGCCCATTGCCATTCAGCTTGCTTATTCTGTGGGCTATGTCGATGATTTTCGTTCTCTGTTGGATCAATTCATCATGAATTCGATCTCGCAAATTCTTCAAGTCCTAGGGTTAATTTACACCAAGCAGTGCACGCAGATTTTATAAAAGCGTCTCAAAATCTAACTATGTTAACTATACGAAAACACATTTAGTATCGTCGCGTCACGTAGCGTCGCGTCTTGGTGTGAACTGACCCTTAGTTGTATTTCAAATCGAATGCGTTGTTGGTTGTTGTGAAAATAAGCATATCGTGGCTGTTTTTTTTGTTTTCTTTATTTATTCTTAGTAATATAATCAATCGTTCATTATCATTATTTCAAGCTGTAAGTAGCTTGGTAGTATACATACGTCTTGCACAAATAATTATGTATATCGATAGATGTGTACCCAATATTGATAATGACTGCAACATTAGTAGAAAGGTTGTTATTCTGTAATATTACTATACTTTTTAATATCCATTGTTCGAAACACAACAAACACTGCACATAACTACAAAAGACTTAAACAGTTACAGCTTTTGTCTTGTTTTACTTTTTGCAATCCACTTTCGTTTTTTTTTTGCCTTCACATATTTCTGTAATCTCAAGTAAGCTTTAATATCTATAAAACCTGCTCTAACCTTATTTGGTCGCATCTTAATAGTTACGTAAACGCTCACGTGCGGTGCGTGATACCCTAATTAAACATACAACAAAATCACGGTTATGTTTGATACTTGATCATAAAGAACACGTGTTTTTATGAAGTTAAAGGGAACGTAAAATTCTGAATTTGAAAGTTCTCATTTTACGAAAATTTGCTGGGGTCTATAACAGGTACCCCACGCGACTAATTCTTAGCTAATAGTCTAAAAACTTCATGTACTAATGCCGTGACTAATTCGCACCTGTAGCAACCTTCTGGCGGTAAAGTAGGTGGGTTCATCGCCACGCCGCCCGCGTCATACGGCGGGCCCAGCCAGTCGCCCATGGGGTACCATCTGCCCCCAGGAGTTGACTCTAAGTCCTTGAGCAATAGCTTCCTACAGGTAAGGCAAAATCGAAGTCCAGCCTTTTTTTACTTGAGATGTCTCTTGATTCTTGTTAATTGGTCATAGAGATGATTCTCAATTTTAACCAATGTACTGTCAGGGAAATTAATTTAGCAAATGAAGCCATACTTTAATTCACAAATATTTCATAAAACTGACAGCATTATTTAAGCTGATAGTCATAACAGTAATGCTTCTGAACATTAACATTAAAATCAAATCTTTTATTTCAAGTCGGCCAGTTGCAGGCACTTTTGAATTGTCCCAGTCACAAGACATAATAACTGTGAAAGTACTGTAGGTGCCCATTCCATACCTAAATCTCTATGGAATCTATGGAAAAGAATTGGCTAGCTAGACTATGTTAAGTTTTGCAAGAAAAAATTTACCAACAATCTATGTTGAAATTAGTATCTTCAGTGTTTAATTGTTTAGATCTTTATTAATTTATGTCTAAGTATGTTACTAATTTAAATGCTGCTTGTCATCTCATTCTTAACTATAACGTTTTTTATTCCAATTATGACTAGTGCATGTTTGAGTGTTTTTATGCTTGAAATTATTCCTTTTCAGGACGAAATGAGCAATCTTCCACCTGCTTATGACAGCATCCACCACGATTTGGTACTTATTTTTTTATTATTATTTGGCTTTCGTCATTCAGTATCACGTTATTGTTTGCCTTGAGTTACCAACAAAACCGCATTTATTTTCATTTATCTTTGTAAAAGTTGTAAAGATTATGGAATATTTATAACTCCAGAGTTTTTGAACACATTTATAACAGTAACACGTTTTCTCAAATATCTCATAAATTGAAGCTGCACTCACTTTACACTGTAATTTTCATTTTAGAATGAAAATTATAGTGTTAACAATTGAAAATTACAATGTTAACTTAGGTTCAACATTCCATAGCACTGAAGTATTTCAGCATTAGCATGCAGGATGCATCTTGTTGTCAATCACGCGTATTTTTCAGAAAAAAATCTTTGCCAGCTTAACTAACTCCCGTATTACTGAAGGTCACTTTTTACTCAAGCATCACTTAAAACTAGATTCGAGCATTTTGATTGGTTGAAACTTAAGTAACGCTTTTACGCTCGAGTCTTGAGCGAAGTTCTGTAATACGGGCCTAAGAAATTTCACTGTTGGAACTAAACGCGATCAGTTTAATCTAAACGTCAACAGCCATAATGATATTTACAGTTCTTGATCTCACTATAAATGTAGAGTCCGCGCCACTACTCATGACCTGCGGAAAATTTAAGATATTTTAGAAGCTTCATACCATAACCAATTATTCTTTTTCTAGCCGGCACACGTCCCAACGCCGATGCCACCGCCACCGCTCGTACCAACACCACAACCACGCTCCCGAGTGCCTCCGAACCATTTCCCGGAGTTACCCGAACTGCCTTCAGTGCCGTCAGACCTGATCTTACCTTCAGTGCCTCATAGTAACGACTCTAACACGAACAATCAGCCGAATGCACCTAATGCACCCGATGAGATCGACTTTGATGATCTGAACCGTCGGTTTGAGGAGTTGAAGAAGAAGAAGTAAGGTATTGTTGGTTGCTGGTCGCATATGCGCGGGGTTATGGCCCTACTATACGCTCAACAGTTGACAAAAACGCATGCAACCCGAATCTCGTCAAAGTTAGATAGAACAGACTTTTTTGGGTAAGTGCACTCCATTGTAGACTTTGTTACCTCTGAACTAGAGTCAAGAACAAATCTGTATAAAAAAAATATGACCAATTGACTCTCTCCAGATTATTTTGGCGCTTTTTCATTTTCAATAGTTATGATATGTGATAGCAATACGGGTTGGATGTTACCCTTTCTTTTAGAATTGTACAAATTGTTCCGTATAGTGGGGAATATAGATCTGATCATATTGATCAAGTAGGTTCTGCTTGATAGTGCTAGAAAACTTTAGTCTATGCCTTATTAGCAATGAATTGATACCGGATAGGTTATGATAAAATAAATCTGAAAATATGACAATAAGGAAGGTAAACCCGCAAGTATGTGGCTAGCTTGTTTGAAGATTAGCCGATGCTCACTTTTCATTGATTATGATTTATGAAGTTTATTAGGTATTAATAATGAATCACAATATTATGTCAATGATTCACCCATGCCTGTTATGAACAGTATTTGAGTGAATTATTCATATAATTATAAACTTTAAAAAAATATTCATGTTACCTCGCTCGGCTGCTGTAGTAGTGCATGGTTATTTTGGCGCGTGGCCAAAGTTGGAACTAATGCCGCCATCTTATTACTAGCAGCGTCCTCTTGGCCACGTTATTCAGACGTCAAAAACAACTTAGGGTGCTTCTCCCATGACGCGGTTCGTGCGATTTGAGTTTCTACTAGCTAAAAATGAAAATCGTCCTTGCTACTACGATTTAATGATGCAATTCGATTGACTTGACATCGTCATGGCGGGCGTGTTTTGTTTTTCATCTACCCATTGATAACCGAACGTTTTATGTCATATGTCGTAGTTGTAAGGATGATTATCACTTGTAGTTGGAATCGGTCGGATTGCGTCGTCAGTAAACTCCCTAATACGTACCATGTGAGATCAAAATCAATTAACAAAAGTCACAAGCTTTTCTCATGAAACATTTGTTATAAATAAATCATTTAACTTTCTTTAATATTATGTTAAGACTGGTCGTTGAATGGCGATTTCTGTATGTAAAAACCAAATAATTATGTATTTTATTTTTTTGTATTTTTATTTCGGCTTTCTGCCGGTCCCTGTAATATAATGTGATTGTGTTAATATATAATATCTAGCTTTTTTTACTGTTGTTCTGTTACATAATAACTAGGGATGTGAAAGTAACACTTTTATAAGAATGGGATGGTAAATACAAGATTCTACTACTACCTTTCTCTTGAAAAGGATATGTGTGAGGGCGAAGTAAATAACCATAGGAACACTGCAATTTCTAAATACCATCCCAATCTTATGTAAAAATGTTTGCTGCGTTTATGCCCATTTTCACAAACACTACGCGACTTCTTAATGTATTGACTAGTAAAAAAAAAATGTTGGATTAGAAGAATTGGTGTTGCATAGTGTAACTGAAAATGGACAATTTAAACTCATGGAGAAATATCTAAGTAAAATATTATAGGTATGTGTAATGTATAATAAAAGAGTTTTATTTTAATATTTTATACAATTTATTATTGCTGCAAATGTCTGATATAAAACCATGCTTCCATTGATGACGGGTAGCAAGCGAATGTATAGTGTTATCATAACATGTACACTATGAAATACATATACATTTCATCGATTCCAGTGTTTCATTTAAAAAATAGATATTTATAAGGGGGAAAAGTTAACATTTTATTATATTAAACCATATCTCAATTCCTTTTCGTTAAAACAAACTTTTAAGATGTTTTACTACCTTATTCATACACTGAGAAACAAAATATACTAATTGAATATTATTATAATTTTGTCATTTCACCACATCATTGTAGCTGGATCTAGCACTAATAAAAGATTGATCCTAAATTACGCACTTTGCAGGCAAACTCTTATTATTGCTTATTCGGAATAGCTTTCCCAAATTGTATCAGTTATTAAAAATCACTAATAAATAAAATAAGAGAGGCGCCAACGAGGAGCGAAGATCAGCTATTCAAACTCAATGCGCGGAGTTCAATAAGAACATACAAAAATGATCTTTTATTACTAATAATATAAATAACAGCCTTATGGAGTAGTTCAGAAGGTTTTGTTCATAAAAGACTGATGATTTGCTGCGACAGTGTTGCTATTTTCGTGAAATTCGGGTCGGTGATGTTGCCACTATCTTTTTTCAACCGGTTATGGACTTGAGAGCTGGATACTATTCTAGTTTGTATTTGGAGCTTGTTTGGAGATTCAGCTAGGAGAGTGCCGAGGGCTACCAAACCTCTGTAAAGAAAAAAACATGGTTGGTGTCAAAGATTAGAAAAAAGGTCAAAAAGTTGGATAAGAATGCGTTTTGTTTCTGAACTTTGAAGCTACATTGACTCAAACTTCGGTAATATTGGGAGGGCGGCGGTGCAGTGGATCAAAGAAATCTAACTAATATTATAAATGCGAGAGTTTGGAGGGATGTCTGTTATTCAAACATGTCAGAAAACAGCTGTACGGATCTTAATGAATTTTGGTTCCGAGGGTAGGTTATACTCTAGAGCACACAGGATACCGTTTATTCCGGTTTTATGCTCACGCGAAGCAGTTGGCAACATTTAGGCTGACATAAAATGAAATGAAAAATACAGCCTAAAAATAGTGACATGTCATTATTCGTCACTAGCGAACGGTTTCACCCGCTACAAATAAAAAAGATCCCACATGAACATAAAATCGGGATAAAACTATCTGTGTACCAAAGGAGTTGGCTAAATGACTGCCCCAGTCATCTATATGACTTTCACATTAACTCGTAGTATTTAAAAATTAATTAATGAATTGTTTAATAATTTCCTAATACTTATATAAACTGTTAAACATAAAAAAGTATCTGAATTGCTTTCTGTGCATTTTTTATTGACATGACAAGGCCACGATGAAATAATGTAGACTAGGGAAGGGTCATAAAGCTTTTCCAGATTGTCAAAATGAAACTGTACTTAATCGATTTTCACTAACGGGATTCAAAACGATTTCATTTCTGAAATAATTAAGGAATGGCGTTGAAAATGCAAGTTTTTGGCGGGAATCGATAGAGTTCAATTCAGTGTCCTATTTAGTTTTTTGTTTTTACGTTACACGTTTTGATTCGGAAAACGAATTACCGTGACCCCGGAACATAAAGGGCTGTTGAAGAACACCGTAGATTTAGACTCATTTGACGATTTTACAACGTAAAGAAAAAGTGATTCGTCCACGAAACTCAACTTTTTTTTTTTTTAACTTCTGAATGTGCTTCTTCGTTTAATCTTAGTTCATATTTTTTGTCGAATAATATTAACTGAAGTGTTATCAAACTACTTTCTAACCAATCGATTCTTTTATCGATTCTGTGAACTTTGAGTTCGGTCCCATCTTTAAGAAAAAAAAACAAACGTCAGATGTCATTTGAACGCTCTGCCGTTTAATTGTTCGTTGTAATTCTTTATTTTGGCTTTTTCTTCACCCCCGCTTGTTTATTGGACTTTCTGTTTGCTTATACCTACCGACCTATCGCCACTCAACACGGACTTGCATTCAATTCATCATGCAATAAATAAACTGTGGTATACCCACGCAAAGATTGCGGCGGCATAGCAAGCAAGCAATGAAGACGTCATTGCTTGCTGTTCTACTCACCATCGTATCACGATGGTTAACAATAGAGGTAAGACATTTACAGATGGTCCTGGCGATGCTCGGCCCAAACCCAATCCCCACACTGTGTCCTCGCAGTGGCGACACGCTTTTATTTTCCGCCCAATCCAACACAAGAACCTCCTAAAACATCCGTGTCCCGTGAGGACCTACGTCAGGCGGAAGATGAGGACGCCGCGGCCCCGATTGCGTTCCCAACAGATTGGTTGCCTTAGATGTCATAATATTTAGATGTATAGGTAAACAGTAAAGTTAATTCATGTAGGTACTAAAGTAATTACGTTTTTTCTAGGTTCCAAGGAATGCCAACATTTGTCTTGTCATCCTTGTCATGAACTGCTGAATTCAGGAGCAACTTGTGAAGTTCGTATGGCAAAATTCGGTCACGCAACGGTGTGCATAACTTGTGGCAGTTCTGTGAGAAGTTTAGATCGCCATGCAGTAGACAGAAACAATTCAAAGTTGAAGAATTTTACAACATCACACCCAGATTTAAATCACGTGAATAAAATGACATTTAAACATTCAACAGTCTTTCGCGTCGTACGCTTTAAGACTGTGATTTATATCAATCACAGATTATCGAATACCTAAATATAGTACTTACTATTTTTTTTTCTTGTTTCATTTCGAAATAATTAAATGTATTTTGAGCTAATTAAAGTGTTCAATAACTACTCGTAGTTCAGAAAAGATTTATCAATCACGACATGCTTTGCAATATGAAGTCCCCTGGCACGTTTATTTGTCAGCCTGTCTTCACCGATATAACTAACAGATTTTGATGGGGTTAACACTAGTAGATAGATTAGTTCTTCTTGTGTGGATGCAATGTTAGCATTATTTGCAGTTTTTATAGTACTTTTAATGATAGGTGTTCACGTTTTTTTTTTCAAGATTGCGAAGAAATGACAACTTGTAGAACCTTTTTTTATGTGAAATATTAATATTGAGCTATTCATCGTTATACAGTGCTAGGTCCAATGTCTATAAGTGGCTGGATTCTTGTACATACTTCAATTTAGCCAACTCCTTTCGTCCAAATCTGTCCAATGGTTTTTGCGTGAAAGAGTAACAAACATCCATCCATCCAAGCTTTCATGTTTATAATATTTATTTAAAAAAAAAAAACGTTGCCCCTCACTAGAAATTTCTCCCATACAAATATTTGCTCCGTGCGGGAATCGAACCCGCGACACGCAGCGCAGCAGTCCAATTGCTCAGCCACTGCGTCATATTAGTAGGATTATCTTCTAGACTTGTCTGTATATTTACCTGAAGTAAGCTTCGTTATCTGTGATCCTCGTGAGGAGTTGCACCAGGCAGTCAGCTAGGTCCACACTGTCGGGTTGCTGTGCCAACGCCACGGATAGGTTCAGCAGGAGCGATGTAGCTGCGATCTGAAATAAGTTACCGTGTTAAGAGCGCTTATTCTGAAAGTTGGCAACGTCGCAAATAATTGTCAAATATTAACAAGTTTTAATTAATTTAGCAATGTTACTGTATGGAAATAAGAAATATCGCTCTGTAATGCACTAGAACATTGATATAGAAATGCAATTTAAGCACTGAATTTGATGTTGTAACCGTTTCAGGAGAAAAAGAAGCATTTGGAAAGGTTCCAAATACTTTTTTTACATCTAAAACTATATATTCGGTGTTACGATATTAAATATTTCATTCCCTAATCAATTTTTGAGTGCACTACAGAGCCATATTTCTTATTTTCATACAGTAACATTGCTAAATTAATTAAAACTTGTAAATATATGACAGCTATTTGCGACGTTGCCAACTTTCTGGGTATGCGCCCTTAAACAGGATGTACTTAGTAAGTGTAACAATAACAAAAAAGTGTGTTAAAGAAGTTTACGACTAGGTTCATCGACTCAAAGAAGAAGAATATTGGCATGAGAAGTAACAGATAAAACGATCAAAATAACGTTTACCCCTCGTAATTTCAATGGGACGTACGTTATCGCACAGGGTTGCAGTTTCGATGGCACGCAATCATTTATTCTCACATACATAAACTTTGAATTCAAACCAGCTAGGAGCTTGTGGCACTAGGTCTGGTGAGTGAGCGAACTAAGACCCCGCTATCACCTTCGTTTTTTCAATCTTGACCGATTCCAACTACATGTGAAAATCAACCTTGCCACTAACCAAATAATGATGCAATTCGATTGACTTGACGTCGTCGTGGCGATCGTGTTTTGTTTTTCAACTACCCGTAGATAACAACGTGTTTTATGTAAATTGTAGTGGTAAGGTTGATTTTCACTTGTAGTTAGAATCGGTCGAATTGCAATCGCATCGCGCCATGGTAAATTGGAGCCCAACGTAGCGAGGTAGCGGGGTTCCGTCAGTTAAAACTTTTCGTGGCAACGAACGTCACGTTAATAAACATTCGCAGTTCATTTTTGTGCCTTCAAAAGTCGTTGGAAGTTTCCAACGACTTTTGAAGGCACAAAAATGAAGTTAACTAACCAAAGCACATTTCTTTAATCTGACTCTTGAACTAGACGCGAGGGGTAAACCGAGTAAACAATTGGGAAAAAATGAAGAATTCTCAAACACTGTTATCCAGTAGAACAAAACGTTCCCAATAAGGAAGTTTCCATTTTAACAAAAATTAAAAATACTCATTAAAATTGTAAGGCAAAGAAATTATAATATATATGGTGAAAGAATTATTTTAATAACTTGAAAAATGACGAAGTTAATCCACTTTTACTGAATCCCGAATTAATTTTGAAATGCACGCGGAGCATTTGGTCTGTGACGTCACAAGTCTTTACGCGCGGGTGGGGCGGGTAGCGCTTAGCGGCTGTTTTGAGTATTTCGTGGTTTGTTGCTCACAGTAAGTACATGGAATGCGGTGTTTGAGTGTCTGTGTGAAGTATTAAGTAACCTTATTAATATATTTCGTATAATATACTATCTTTTAGCTTTTTTTTTTTTTTTTTTTTTTTAGCGTGGTAAAATCATCAAATGAGTCCTCCCACCCCGGGCAGGGCGGGAGGGACTGTCAGACTTGTACTGACTAAAATCCACGGTGTCCTTCAATAGCCTTTTATGTTCCGGGGTCACGGTAATGAGATAAGTCCCGCGACCCCGGCAGGCTTTGGCCCTCTTGGGCGGGGCCCCGTCATCGTGCTGACGCTCTTTGAGGCGCGCGTGGAACACAACGCGCCGTCGACCCGGGCATGGTCCATGGTCGGGCGGCGAGTTGCCCTTTACTCGCCGCCCGCATGCCCGCGCCTACGGTGGCCGGAGATCGTCTTGCGACGTCCGACGCCGTGGGCGTCTACCATTGCGGGTGGGGCGGAGGGAGGACGCTGTCCTCTCTCTCTCACGGCCCGCCTCCTCCTACTATCTTTTAGCTAAGTAAAAACTAGATTAAAGTAAAATTTAGACGATGGAGAGTGGATTTGTGCGTGGACAGTCTAACAATTTACCAAAAGTGAACATGGTTATGGTTTTGGATTTTCTGGCAAACAATCCACTGTACACAAGTGCAAAGGTCAGAGGAGTGAAACTTTCAACGTAGGTATGTTCCTATACCTATCTACTAAGTCCTACATAATAATTTTATTATACCGTAACAATCATCACACGTAATAACTTCCCATTAGTTTGCTGCAGCTTTTATTCGTTTTAGGTACCTAAATCGGTGTAGGTAATCCGCCTAGTTTTGTTTAAAGTTTCATTCACCATTGATTGATAATATTTGGATAATATAAACACATCGATCACTAATACAAATTTTCGGTACCTAAGTATATATTAACATTATTTGTTCTCTATCACTGTATTGTAAATACTGATATTTTATCAAGAAATCATCGTAAAAACATTTTTTTTTTAATAAGTCGTAGGTATTACATAATGGGGTGCTAAGACAGGAAACCTCCACGTGCGCCCGTGGACTGGAGTTCCTTCTCGGATACGTCCGGGGGGAAGACCAGTTTTTCGGGCCGGTGCACCCTGGGATGCGGGCAAAAACTCTCCTTAGGCACTGTGTGCCTAAGGGGTTTCTTTGCCCGTATGCAAATAGCCTGTCGGGTGGACGCTCCAACGCGTGTCCCTCTGAACAGCAGAGGGCACAGCGGCGGAGCAGGCTTGCGGACGGTGAGTAATGGGTATGCTCACCGTCCGACCAAGGACCAAGCCCGGGTCGGTGGCGCGTCGTGTTTCACGCGTCACCGACGGGGCCCCTTATGGGGCAAATGCCTGCCGGGGTCGCGGATTTTTCTTAATCCAGGATAACGTGGCCCCGGAACGTAAAGGGCATCCGACGGAACACGGGTGGATTTTAGTCAGTAAGAGTCTGACAGTCCCTCCCGCCCCACCCAGGGCGGGAGGACTCATTTGATGATTTTGCCACCCTAAAAAAAAAAAAAAAAGGGTTTACATAATATCATTCCTTGTCCTTAAAGCGACGAGGTTCGGTCGTTAATTTTTAGGGTTCCGTAGCCAAATGGCAAAAACGGAACCCTTATAGATACCCCCATCATGTCTGTCTGTCTGTTCGTCCGTATGTCACAGCCACTTTTCTTCGAAAATATAAGAGCTATCCTGTTGAAACTTGGTAAGTAGATGTATTATGTGAACCGCATTAGGATTTTCACGCAAAAATAAAAACAAAACAAAATTTGGGGTTCCCCCCATACTTAGAATTGAAACTCAATTTTTTTTTCACCAAACCCTTACGTGTGGTGTATCTATGGATAAGTCTTTAAAAATGATATTGAGATTACTCATATCATTTTTTTCTAAACTGAACAGTTTGCATGAGAGACACTTCCAAAGTGGTAAAATGTGTCCCCCCCCCAGTAACTTCAAAAATAAGAGAATAATAAAACTAAAAAAAATATATATAATGTAGACCTCAACAAAAACTTCCTACGAAAATTGGTTTGGATGAGATACAGTTAGCAGTTTTTGAGATATAGTAAATTTTTAAAAACCGCAAATATAACTTTGCCATTCATACAAACTCTAAGAAAAACAAAGATTTTTTTACTGTTTGTGTATATTACTTACTAATCTCAATATAATTATATCCCTAATCTATGCTTGCTACTACGGAACCCTTCATGGACTAGTCCAACTCACACTTGGCCGGTTTTATTGCTTTTTATCGACACTTTGTAATTCTGACCTTAAAACATGCGTGTAAGGTTGAATTTGTTTTGATGTAGTTTACAGATTTATGGTTACAGAGTTACAGAGAGTTAGGCTGCTTTTCCACCAGAGATGCGCTATGCTACGTTGCTGCGGATGCGTTTGATATCCACCAATCATATCCACTGGTTTACATAGCACAGCACTGGTGGAAACGGATTCAACTAAGATGTGTTTTTTATATGTAAGGATGCGTGCTACGGCTGCGTGCTGTGGCTGCGTGCTATGGCTGCGTGCTTTGGATGCGTGCTATGGGTCGTTTTCCCTAGTATCGATACATCGCATAGCTCGAGCTGCGCATCTTCATAGCACAGACAGTGATAGGACACGCAATATATGTATATTGACTATCTATAATTTTCGACCTTATTGACATTTTTAATTTGGTTTGTTTTTTCTCACATTCTCGTTCGCTAACATTGCTCCTTCATTAAAGTCAGGTGGTTGAATAAATGTCAATAAGGTCGAAAATCGCTTGAAGTTGTTTTTTTTAACTTGCTATCGTTAAGCAATTGAAAAAACAGGTTCAAGCGATTTTCGACCTTATTGACATTTAAAATTTGGTTTCAAAAGCATGCTTTTCCACCAGAGATGCGCTATGTAGCTGTGCTGCGAGGATGTAAAAGCTGAGCTACGAAACTGTGTGTCACAAGGTAGCTGCGCTATGAAGATGCGTAGCTGCGCTACGAAGATGTGCTGTCACAAGGTAGCTGCGCTATGAAGATGCGTAGCTGCGCTACGAAGATGCGCTGTCACAAGGTAGCTGCGCTATGAAGATGCGTAGCTGCGCTACGAAGATGTGCTGTCACAAGGTAGTTGCGCTATGAAGATGCGCAGCTCGAGCTATGCGATGTATTGATACTAGGGAAAACGACCCATAGCACGCATCCACAGCACGCAGCCTTAGCACGCAGCCACAGCACGCAGCCATAGCACGCATCCTTACATATAAAAAACACATCTTAGTTGAATCCGTTTCCACCGGTGCTGTGCTATGTAAACCAGTGAATATGATTGGTGGATATCAAACGCATCCGCAGCAACGTAGCATAGCGCATCTCTGGTGGAAAAGCAGCCTTATGGTTGTATTTGTACACTTGGGAAAGATACAATATTTATAATGTATGGGGTGTCCCAGAAGTAAAGAGACAATTTTATTTTCAAGTTTATTAATATAAAGTAAATATCAAAGGTAATAATTTTGGTTGCAAGTAATAACAAAAGTAATTAAATTATTATGTTTATATTAAATTTGCGTTGGCAACACCTTTGTAAGCAATTTTTCTTAAATTTTCTGAGGTCCGCCGCATTACGGCTGTTCCTGATTTTGCAGCTACTTCTTTGGACAATTTGGTCCATATTTGCTTGAAAGCTTTTATAGATTTAGGTTTCTCTGGTCGTTTCTTGTACACCCTTTTGCACAGGGACCAAAACATTTCGATACCGCGAGCTTGTGGTACATTCGGAGCGTTTTTTTCTTTACGTACAAAGTCGATGTGTTCGCACTCTAAGTACCGAGTAACATCAGTAGCGTAATGACACGTCGCCATGTCCGGCCAAAAGATAACCTTATCCCTGGAATGATGCTTGTCTATAAAAGGTATCAACCGTTTAATAATGCATTCGTTCAGATACACTTTTGCGTTCATGGAGGCTGACGAAATGTATGGCTCGGAGACATTGCCAAATTGGTCTATAGCTTGCCATACTAAATATTTTGCGAAAAATTTGGCTTTTGGTGCAACTTTTTGATCGTAAGCCACATCTTTACGACTGGTACAATGGAAATACTGCTTTCCATGAACATCGTTGGGATCCACCGGAACATAAGTTTCATCGTCAATAATGAGTACTTTGCTTAGCTGACTGTTGTAAACTCTTCGGCACCCTCGTTTTGCACGTTGCTCTTGGTCCTTTATGTATTTAGGAGCTGATTGTTTTACATATGCTTTCAAACCTAGATCATTCTTCTTTATTCTGGCGACAGACGACTTAGGTATTTTTAATTTATCAGCTGCCACTCTGACGGACGTCGAAGGAGTCTTATCAAAAATCGATTTAAGCCGATTTATATTACGAGGTACCGCCACTGTCCTATTTCTTCCCGGAATCTTCTTAAAACTAGTCTCACCCGTTTGTTCGTAACGTCTTATTATTCTATATATACTAGTTCGCCTAGCACCTTCTTGAAGAAAGTGGTTTACTGTATCCTTTTTTTTACTATAAGACTCTTAAAATAGAATAACTCTGTTAGCAAATACTTCATATTCTTGACGCTTTATTTGGAAAAAATATTCCGCAATAATGAAATTCCCGCTTTAAATGACAGATAACAAAACCATAGACGCTATGACACCTAAACTTTTTTTTCTTTCTTCTAAAATTTTCGGCCAGTAAGATTTTTAAAAATGTCTCTTTACTTCTGGGACACCCTTTACTTTCACATCAGTTTGCACGGTTTCCATAATGATTCCACAACGATAATATTTGTTCCGTCTTGTTTGAACCAAAAGTAATAACCGTCTGAGGTGACCGCGCATCGACGACTACTCGACTCGAGCGAGTGATGAGACTTGTGACGTCATGAGATTGTTGACCGGCCGCGCGCCGAGAAGTTTTAAAGCGGACGGGAAAAGTATCATAACTTCGTCATTTATGAAGATAATTGAAAAAAAATTTCAATGGTCTTCATTGCAAGTTTAATACTATTTTTTAAAAATAAATAAAAAAAATTGGAAACTTCCTTATTGTTATTATTGTTAACGACGGGCTAGAAGAGCTCTAATCTTCAGTAATTAGAATTTAAGTCTTGTCTTGTTTGCTTAGACCTTATTTTCATAAAACAAGTATTACCTCATCATCTTCCTGCTCTTATCCCATTTTACTTGTGGTCGGCGCAACACAGTTTTTTCTTCCATTCTCCCCTATCAGACGTCACAGTATCATTTACTCCTTTTTCATTCATATCATTCCTTAGACAATCCATCCATCTTTTCTTTGGCCTTCCTCTTCCTCTCCATCCATCAACATTCATACTCATCACTCTCTTAGTCACGTGAGTCTCATCCCTCCTCATCACATGTCCATACCAAGACAGACGATTCCCTTTAATTTTTTCTGTAACAGGCATCACTTTCAAACTTCCCCTTATAAACTCATTCCTTACTTTATCCATTCTTGTCACTCCACACATCCATCTCAACATCCTCATCTCCGCTACATGCAATCGTTTCTCATCCATCTTTTTCACAGCCCAGCATTCCGATCCATACAATACGACAGGTCTAATCACGGATTTGTATATTTTCCCCTTTAACTTGAGGGGCATCCGTGGGTCGCAAGTTGTTCCGGTGACCTGTCGCCATTTCATCCATCCCGAGTTGATCTGGTGTGTTATGTCCCTGTCTACATCGCCATCTCCTTATTAGTATTACCTGAGTATTATTATTAAGTTGCGTGAGACATATGAGCGAGTGTACAACGCTCTCCCTCGCGGCGAGTACTAACATCTCTCCGGGGAGGTCACTGAACGCGTTCACGAGGACTCGCATCGCTAGCATTTGATTGGCTGGGAGGTTATCTGAAATAACACAACATATTATTTAAGCAGTTCCCCGTGGTGTCAACCCCGCTGTTCAGCTCCTATTGATCATAGCGTGATGTTATACAGGATGAAGTTTTCAACGGGGCGTGGATGGCTATATCCGAAACTATGAGGAATATCGAAATACGTTGAAAGGAGTCTCGAGGCCGATTTTGACGAAAACTAAAACTGCATCATTGGATTTTACAAAATTCAATAATCCTGGCCAGGAATCGAACCCGGTGATTTTGGAAAAAATCGCACCCTGTATCAAATTCTGGGAAGTAGTGATATGCAGCAAACTTTTGATTAACCAAACAAACTTTTCAGCTTTATAATATTAAATATAGAAGCATAGATTACTATGGTATGTACTAGCATACTTATATTTCCAAGTACCTATCGAGAATCTAGCAGAGAATCCAAGAAAGCATTCAACTGTGCATGTCTGAATCAGTTGAATAAAGCTTTCTGGGCTAAAATCCAGACTTTCTCTTCTGAGAAGGTTCGGGGTCGCGGGACTGTGTAAACAGGGTACCGCGGCACTGGAACGCAAAGGGCAACCAAAGAAACAGGACAGTTTTTTCTTCCCCGCTTCACCAAAGGTGGGACGAAAAAAGGCTTCTTCCGAGAAGTATTCAAAGTAAGTAGACAAATCTAGGAATCGAACCTAGGATCTCACCTTCAACAAAAGCGCTTGACATTGCTAGACAGGTCGAGGCAGCAATAAAACAAACATAACAGTCGTATATTTGCCGCAATATTTCAATTACAATGTCACGCGCTTACCAAGCGCATGACTAACAAATTAATACATAAACCAGTGTGTACTTTACCTGGTGCTAATAACGACAACAAGTACGTGACGAAATTCGGCCCGTACGCTGTGTCGAATATTTGAGCGTTTATTTCTTTATTCCTAACTGCTAATCTTGTTACATCTAGTACGGGGAACAGGATTTCTGAAAAAGAAAATGTATATTGAATACTAAAACGCACCGGTCAGCCGTAATGGATTACGAGCCCGCGTAATAAAGTACGGGCCCGCGTGGTAGAATACGGCCCTGCGTGTTAGAATATGGGTCCTCGTGGTGTAGTACGGGCCCGCGTGGTAGAATACGGCCCTGCGTGGTAGAATATTTGTGTCCTCGTGGTGTTGTACGGGCCCGCGTGGTAGAATACGGCCCTGAGTGGTAGAATATTTGTGTCCTCGTGGTGTTGTACGGGCCCGCGTGGTAGAATACGGCCCTGCGTGGTAGAATATTTGTGTCCTCGTGGTGTTGTACGGGCCCGCGTGGTAGAATACGGCCCTGAGTGGTAGAATATGGGTCCTCGTGGTGTAGTACGGGCCCGCGTGGTAGAATACGGCCCTGAGTGGTAGAATATGGGTCCTCGTGGTGTAGTACGGGCCCGCGTGGTAAACTACGGGCTCACGTAGTGGACTAAGGGCCTGCTTGGCGAACTGCAGGCAGGCGTGGTGAACAATGGGCCCGCGTTGTGGTCTATGGGGCCACGTGGTGGACTACAGGCCCGCCTGATAGACCATGGGCCCTCATGGAAGAGTATGGACCCGCGTGGTGTATTACGTGCCCGTGTGGTAGACTATGGGCCCGCGCAGTGGGTTACGAGCCTCTGAGAGTAACTCAGTAGTCGGAAATATTTTGGAAGTTGTTGATATACCTTTGGGCCATTCCAGCATTTTCTTCAATAGTGAAATAGTTTCATTGTTGATAACATTGTTCTGTAAAAAAAATAAAGTTTAAATAAAAAAAAAGGTTTTTGTTTTCAATCTCGTTTGATTGACATTACAATAGCAAAACCGGTATATAATATAAATATGTATGTCACAATATTAAAATGTCAAGTTCTTATGAATAACGGGATAATAATTATTGTTACAGTAAACATTTATTACTGTCAGAGGCTAGAGATAACACTATCTTCAATGTTATCTATTTATGTAACTTTGTGTGTTATCAACGTAAAATGGCAATGCACTGTAATGACATTACTCCATCAACAGTAATTAATTATTCAATATTCTATCCTACTATGTAACATTTCCATGGACATTTGTAGCTTCACGAAGAACATTTTATTCGTCGTGTCTTGATGGTCACTTGTAGCAAAAAGCGAAATATATCCCTAGCTACTTGTAGCTTTTCGTAGAAAAATACATAATTTCCACAATAAATTAATTGAGGACTTTGATTTGTTATCAGAAGATAACAGCGAAGTAGCTGTAGTCTTTCTCTATTATTTTCTGATCAATTTCGTTGCGAGATCATCGAGCTTGATTGCCTACGTTTTACTGGTGGTCGCCACTGGAGATTCTCACAGGAGTTAGTATAGCGGGATTCCCCAAAGATAAATTATTGCTTGCCGAGCATGATTCAACTAGGCCTCAATAAAAAAAAATCGAGCGAGCATTATTTCTATTAACTCTCTCCCATCTTGCGCGCTCATCGGTCAAATCAAATTGCGTGTTTTCACGATATCACTTCTACAAAAGTGGTATTAAAGATGTCACACATGTAAAAGATAATTATTTTCCTCTTACCAATTCACATAATTTGACTACAGATTCTAGTTGCTCCTCTGTCATGGCGCTCAGTCCGTCTCCCACTTTGCTGTTGAATTCCCTTAGTTTATCGTGTATTGCTTTCAAGTTTGCTTGGTCGAACCTGAAATTATTTGATATACTTTTATCTGCGTGTTTGTGAAATGCTGACTACCGTAAAACGGGGTGAATAGGGGCGTCACGGTGAATCAAGGCAAAACTTTGAAATGGAATTAATTTTTTTTGTTTTTTTTTTGTTAAGTTCTTTAATTAAATAATGTCATTCAACAAAAAAAAAAATAGAATCCTTTTTTGTAAACTATCATATTAATTCAATGTTTAATGGCCTGTCAACGTTTTATCCCGATTCACATCTGTATAACACGTTTCTATGAAAAGATGAAAAGATTTTTCCTTTCTTTTATTAGCATATACAGGGTAGTCCAGGCCGAAGTATATTATTATACCATGGTCCAGGCCAAATGGATAAACATTTTTTTTAGGTAATCCGTTTAGGGACCTATTTGTACCCGCCAGGAAAAAAATCGCTTGTCCCCGCTAACAAGATTTTTTTTTTTTGTAATTTTAGAAATATTGTTGTATGTTGATTAAAATATTGATCGCGACTGTAAGTATTATGTATTGGTGATTTTGATGATAATAATTCTGTAACTACATACGTCTTACAGTCGCGATCAATATTTTAATCAACATACAACCTAGCACTGGCCTGCAAATTGCAAAAAACCCAAGAAATTTTGAATTTCGCGGGCTACCCTGGAGCATTCACCTTAACTAAAACTTCGATATTAGACAGCATATATCCAGCCAGTCTCACCTAATATAAGCATCATGTGGTATGAGCATCTTCTCACTAGAAGTGCTAGTGGCAGACGTGGTGTATGCGCCTGCGCCGGTGAAGGGGTCCGCGTGTGAGGGAGGAGGCAGGCCCGGCACACTGCCCGCGCCCGGGACGTAGCGGGACTCGCCTGTGAACGGGTCGGCGAAGCTGGGGGGAGATTTGTGGTTATGAAGTTATGTAGTACATTATTTTATTCATTTATCTTATAATAAAGGTTGCATTGTACAGTATAATTAAGGTATATAAGTTAAAAAAAAAGTTTTCAAATTGTAAAAATCGATTATAAAAGGTGACATAAATTCATTAGGCGCATCCACACAGAGCGAGCAGCATCGCGAGGCATTTGCCGTGCGAGGAATCTGCCTGCCTCGCAAGGCTGCTTGCTCTGTGTGGACGCGTCTAATGTTTCTCGACCGAGACTCGAAACAATATACTCGAGCTTCCAGAGTGCGCACGGCACACGACTGAGGCGCCTTTGAGCAATACAAAAGCCGACACTGGATGGCTCGGGCGCTCGGTTGATCGCCCGCGGCAGCGTGCGCTCTTGCCTCGCCCGAGACACGTCCACACTAACCGAGCTACTTCGCGAGGCTGCTCGTTCTGTGTGGACGAGCGTTCTATTGGCGAAACCGCTACAACCACGAAATCATCCCGTGGGAACATAAAATCAGGATAAAAACTATCCTATGTGTTAATCCACGTTATAAATTATCTGTGTACCGAATTTTATCCAAATCCGTTCATTGGTTTTTGCGTGAAAGAACAAATATCCATCCATCCAAACAAACTTTCACGCTTTGTAATATTAGTAAGAGTTATAACTTATAATATTAATAGGATTGATCCATGGGTTGAATTCTCATACGAATAACTCGCATTGAAGTATAATAGGACAATAGTTAGCATACAAGTAACTTCCGACATTACTTATTTTTGTATCGTCTGCTCGATATTTTATGTCATAGACCTGATCTCGTTTTTTTTTAGTTGACCGTTGCAAGATAGCACCACTAGTCCACTACAAGACTAAGAGATTAGACACCTACTCGTAGCATGAAAACAGTTAAGGCAAGCCAAGCTACTGGCATACGAGTACACAAGCAAGCAACTGTCTTGTCATTAGAAGTGATAAATGTTAAAAAGTAAAATGAGTGAGTGATATCAGTCTATTGATGATGTATATATGACTTACGTTAATAGCAGGCTGTGATCAAAGAAAAGAAACATTTTACTCACTTTTAGAAAAATTCTATAAAATTGTTACTTATACAAAATTACGCCGACGGCGACGGAGGAGTATGACGGAATTATTAAGATTACATGGAGGAGTGCAGGAAGCAATATTTTTTCAAAGCTAAAATATAATTGAGATGAATTATGGTCGAAATGTCGAATTTCGTCCACAAGTTATGTCAAATATTTGGTGAATGAAAGAATTTATGTCATTTCTTGTTTTTCAGTTATCAATAAGCAGGAGCGAAAGCTATGAATTTCAAGAATTACTCGAATAAAAACCAAGCTTATCAATATAATAAGCATTTTCTTTGAATAATATTTTTTATCTACTCTCATATCGTTAAATTCAAAATACAAAACTCAAAACGAGTTTATAATGACGTACTTTACACACAGTATATCGAAATGAAATTAAAAAATTAAATTATGACACTATTTCTCTAACAAAATAATGTTATAATAAAATTTTTTTTAATTACGATACAGATTACAGATCATAGATACATCCATTTGATTTTTTATCTGTGGCGGCGCGCGCTGTGGCCCATTCGCGGTGATAACGGGAATTATTTTGGCGCCATAGTACTGTGTCAATCTTTATCTTTTACTTGATAAATTCGTGTTCAATGAAAGTAGATAAAGTAGTGTATGAAACTGTACATAACTAGGTATTATACACTCGTGTGATACTTTTAAAAAACTCGCTTCGCTCGTTTTTTAAACTCACACTCGTGTATAATACCCCTCATTATGTACCAGTTTCATAAACTACTATTATCTTTTTTTGCAAGGTCAGAATTAAATTAAGATAACTTACCCATTGCTTGATACTGGTTGTGAATCCAATTTAGCGTTAGTGATTATAAAGTTTGCGACTTGATCCAAATATACTTGAGGTAGATTGTTTCTGGAAAAATAGGAGGTAAAATTAAATTAACGTAATCCTGCCTCCCTAGACAAGTGGCAAACGATAAACGTATACACTTCTCGAGGGGGGCTGTTAGAGAAAAAATCCGCTTGGTTTAAAAGTCCAGCCGAACATGATTCCGCGATTGTGGCCGATCGGTAGAGTTTTTACAAGTGTGTACAAATACCGGCACGGTTCTTGAGCGCTCGGCATAAGAGTGGGGATCGCTTTGCGCATCGTACACTTATCGACAAATGAAACACAATAAAACGCACAAAACAACGAATCCCGAGTGGTGGCTATGACGCGATGCGCTACGGCACGCTACGCGGGCCAATCACTACACTTTCCCCGCCCCGTTCCTCACTTCATCTACCAAAGGGACCTAATAACTCACTTCTGCGCAGGTGAAGGTCAGCGCTCAAGATCCATGCCGGTATCTGTAACACCCTTTTTAAATCTTAATCATAACATCACGTTATTTATCCCAAAAATTAAGACAGTGGAGTATCTATGGCCACTCATCGTGACTTTAACTGAGAAATAACAAAAAAATAACAATAATACTTTCCAAGAACCTCCTGGGTTCTAGTATTTTTGGTTTCTTTTTTCTAATGCTTTATGAACTGCATAATGAATATCTTACTTGTGTATAAAGGCTTGGGCAGCTACCCAGGGGTCTTCAGTCTTATTGAAAGGAAGCTTTATAGGTGGCGCTCCATCTTTGATATCTACACTGAATACGAAGTCGTATTCCTGAAAATAATTGAATCAAGTTACTAAATATAGACATGTCTGTAAATGTTAGCGTGAATTTTTCAACTGGGCGTGGATGGCTATTTCCGAAACTATGGGGAATATCGAAAAATACTAAAAGGACTCTCCAGGCCGATTTTGACGAAAACTAAAACTGCATCATTGGATTTTAGAAATAATCAATAATCCTGGCCAGGAAGTGAACCGCATATTAATATCAACATTTCGATGCAAGTAAAACTCTAGCTAATTCCTACCTCTGATTAGTACACCATTCGATAATGTATCTAACAAGGATCAAATTCTGGGAAGTAATGCACACAAACCTTTCCTTGATACATAGTCTTCCCCTCAGTGGAGGGCGGGGCTCCCATGACGTCACCGATCTCGTTCCAGGTGTTCTCGGCGGCACTCCAGGAGTAACACTTCACGTTGGTGCCGCGACGAACTAGTTTAGTCACACCATCGGCTTTGCCGGGCTCTAGGAGGACTTCCGGTCCGGGTAATCTGAAAAAAGAAAAAAAAATAGATTTATACAATATTCCTCATTCTGTACACCAATCGTTTGACAAAAGGTGACACTGATCTTTTCAAGAAAACCTTTGGAGGTATAAGAGGTAGTGGGGGAAATCACTATAGGTATTTTTAATTTTATAGAGAAACTAATGGAAAAATATACACTTAAAAAGAACTGGGTAACAAACCCAGCATCCCGATGCGCTTGTTACCACGAGACCTAAGCTAACAAGTAATATTGTAAAATTGATATTTCTTAAGTGATTATTAAGCAAAGAAAACCTTTGGCAAGTGCTTTAAAAAAAATAAACAAACCCCTTACTAGTATTTAATTTTCGACATGCTGGTCCTGCCATTCTTCTGAAATCCTAATCAACTCAAAATTAATTTTATCCAAATGAGAAACCATCTTACTCAGAAAGTTTGAATCCTCCAATTTCCTGCTGGGATGCTGCCTGCATCTTCGTGACATCTTCCTCAAACTGCTTCAGAGTTGCCTCGTCTGCATATCTTGCTGGGTCCTTTGTGAACACGCGGACGATACCGTCACTAGATCCTGTTATCAAAGAAAATAATATTGAGGTGCAGTCAGCAAAAGAGTTAGTTATGCAGACTGTTGTGTCATAAGTTTCTATGTGTCTTCATGCCAAAATCTTTTGCTGCATGTAGTATACAACCAAAAAGTGTATACATACAGCATATCGTGTACAGGAAAACTGTTTAAAACTCGCTGCCTGTATACCTACAAATTTTGCTAATTGTACAATATTTGGTCGCGGGAGTTACTGAATTACCCTGATCCCGGAACGTAAAGGGCTATTGAAGGACACAGTGGATTTTAGTCGGTACGTGTCTGACAGTCCCTCCCACCCTGCCCTGGGCGGACTCATTTGATGATTTTACCACAATAAAAAAAAAAGAAAAACTGTACAACATTTGAACATCAAAATAAATTGACGTTAGTTAGCTGATAATAATTTTACCAACATAAGAAAACTATTATTCTTAAACATCTTAGTTCCGAAGTCTTTTTCAACTTTACATTGTAATGCATTAATTGTATGTTACTCGAAGCAGCGCGTCACTTGCTTTCTTCCCAACCAGGTTGATGTATACATACACAGCATTAAAAAAAAGAATTACATATAAGGAACTGCTTTCTTGTTAACAATAACATACCAGTAACAATGTCTCCATTATCCAGACACGTGATGCTCCACACAGACTGTACAGGCAGCCGTATATCGCGCACACAGTCCCCGCCGGCCCACAGCCTCACACTGCCGTCCTCGCCGCATGTCGCGAAGCCTTGTTGAACGCCAGGGTTCATGCTGATACTGTAAGAGATTATAGATTATAGAGAAGCATTTAGTTTGCCTGATGGAAAGCAGTCAGAATACGTTGTCAACACACACAATAGACAATGTTTGCTTGTTAACCTTCCAACAAAGAAGCTCCAGTATTTTTTTTTTTTAATTATTTATCCTGCTTAACACAGCAATCTATTTCCCATGTGTAGCTGCTAGTTTCGTTGACCACAGTCTGGGTATGTTATTTAGCTACGAGGAAAGTCCATTACCAGCTCAATTGTATCCACAAGAGTGACAGGAGTCATGTGTACTCATTTTATCTTACCTGTAAATATAGTTAGAATGTCCGTAAAATGTGTTCAGGCATTGTCCCTTGTTCGTCCAGAGCTTGATGGAAGCATCATTGGAGCAACTAAGGAAGGTTTCATCATTGGCTACGGCTAGAGCTCGTACACAGTCTGTGTGGCCTGAAATACAAAATCAAGGTAAAGTTGGCAAAAGTAAAATAAAATGGTATGTTATTTTTTCTTGCTAGTTACGGGATGAGTTGGACAAAACTAACAACCAGTGGCTCACATTAGACCTAGAACGAAATAGTTGGAAGTCATGGGGAGATGCGTTTGCGCAGCAGTAGAATGACACAGGCTGACAGTAACATGAAATTCTATTTAGAGATGCTCTCATTAAGATGCGGTCTAATAATTGGCAAGATTACTGAAAAAATTAATTAGTCTATCATTGATATTATCAAAAATTTGAATTTCAATTAGAAAATATACCATTAAGTCCAGTCCAGTGTAATTTCTTTGGGTCTAAGACAAACAAGTTTGTTCTTGAGGTTTTCATCACTAGCATGTAAAGCTTATTTGAATCTTCTACATGAAATATGCAGATTGGTATTTACAGTATTATTACAAAATTTTCCTTACCAGTCAAAGTAGTAATAATAGTGCCATCCTTCATCCATAACTTAATAGTTTTGTCAGCAGATGCAGTGGCATAGGTACCGTTGAACAGTTCTACGGCCGCCCACACAGCAGCCTGGTGGCCCTTGAGAGTCAGTGGAGGTACGCGGGCTGCGTTTATGTTCCATACCTTGGCTGTGCTGTCCCAACTAGAACTGTGGAAGGTGTACGTTAAATTGAGCTTTGTATGAGTACGTCTATTTCAGTTTCTTTCTAAGAGGCTAAGTATAGCCATACAAAGAGAGAAATCTGCCAGTATTTTGGACACAGTAGCTACACAACAGCTGAGAGTGTTGAGGATGAATTTTACGATGTTTTGATTTTCAGTCAGAATAAAAATAAATAATTATAAGTCAATGTTTGTTTCTATTATTTCTAGTGCACTAATAAACTAGAGAAGAGTTAAAAGTTTTTATAATTTGATGACACGGTTGGCGCACTGGCTTAGCGATCGACAGCTTGTCGCGTTTTCGATCCCTGTACGGAACAAATATTTGTATGATCTGTCTGCAAGTAGTTGTATCGGGTCTGGGTGTTTGTGTAAGTGAGTTTCTATGTTTGTAAACGCACCCACGTTACAGGAAAAATTCCAATTTTTTTTTTTTAATTTTGTGGGGTAACATTTTATTTAAAAAAAAATATTCATAAATGGAATTCTATGTCCGGGTAAGGTAACATGCCAGGTTTAACAATAGACCATCTTATTTAGAGTATGTAACACTTTTCACTGTTATCTACACTTTATGACATTTTAATTAGAGGGTATTCCCCAGTTATAGACAGATTTATTACAAATTATGACAGTCACTATAGTTGCAACATAATTTAATGCATTAACAGTTGTATCTGTCTAGAATGATTACTCGACTACATTTAAAAATTGTGTTAGTACTTTATTATATATGTATTATAAAGTATTATGATTTTGATTGTTTTAAATTTAATTTAACAAAAATAACTAATTTAATTAAAGTAATTTATTTGCATCTAGTGTAAACCAGTCCTACAAACCAAGATGCGCCGCACGGCGGTAGACAGTACAATGTTATCAACTTTTAACTTGAAGAACTTTGAATTAGTACCTTCATTATAATGTGTATTATTTTTATGTTGACACTTTATATTCTTACCACTCCTGGACAACACAAATGTATTTTAAATAAGTAACTTGAAGTATTTATTTCTGTTCAAGTGATTTGTAATCTTTTGGAAATAAGTGAATTCAAACCGTAAATTTTGTTTTATGTTCAATGTTGCTAGGGGAAATAAAATATAAAAGGGTTGCAGAACAAACAAGCTACTGTGATGCCAGAATGTAAGTCTGACAGATGGGTGGGAGGACTCTTTTTATGATATTACCATGCTAAAAAAAAGGAGTTATAAAAGCTATGATAGTGAAGTTTTATGAGTGTTACTATCATTTGTGTGTTGACTATCATTTTAATTTGTAACGAAGTAAGCTATAATATTAACAATTTACAATGGAAGGTATAAAAAACTATAGTCAACTCGGCAAAGACCGTCTGGCCGGTACAATAAGCAATACAACAAAGTCTGAATAACCACAGAAATGACAACCTGAACTACAAAAACTAAATATAAAGTTTTAATTAACCATTTTTTACTTAAGTTTTAGTAGTTCAGGTTGTCATTGCTGTAGTTATTCAGACTTTGTTGTATTGCTTATTGTACGATCCTACAGTTACCAGCATGGATCTTGAGCGCTGACCTTCACCTGCACAGAAGTAAGAAGGAACTCGGGCGGGGAAAGTGTAGTGATTGGCCCACATAGCGTGCCGTAGCACATCGCGACATAGCCGCCACTCGGGATTCGTTGTTTTGTTTTTATTTGTTTTATTGTGCATTTCATTTGTCGATAAGTGTACAATGCGCAAAGCGATCCCCACTCTTACGCCAAGTGCTCAAGAACCGTGCCGGTATTTGTACCCGCCAGACGGTCTTCGCCGAGTTGACCTTATGCGTTTGCTGCATCACATTGCTTAATGCTTTATAACTGAAAAAACATTTTACTTCATTTATGCAGTTACATGAAAACAAAGGAAAATACTAACCTCAACAAGATGCCCGAGTCTCGTCCAGGCGTGACACTGCACACGGCGTTCTCATGGCCCTCCAGCGTCACCTGGATCACGCCGTCCTGCAGGTTATACCCCAATATTGTGTTGTCATTGCTGCCCGACACTACTAGCCCATCAGGATACGCTTCGCATGGAGGCAACCAGCAAACGCATGACACGAAATTCCTATGACCTTTGTACGTCACCACGTTCACAAAGTCTTTCACCCTGCAATAGCAAAGTTTTGTTAACTCTCAAGCAATTAACAACTTCGTAACGGGATACAAATACTAACCCTTCCGGATGCCACAGTTTTGCAGTCCTATCGCGTGAAGCAGATAATATGCAAAATTCTTTGGTCGTGGCTACACATCGCACGTCCAATGAGTGACCACATAATATAGCACTTAGTTTATAATCAGGAACAGCCATTGGGAAACGTATTTATTTTCAAAACGCGGAGAAAAATCAGAAACAATCGCGGCGAACAAAAGTTGTCATGTCATGTTGACGTAAGCTGTCATTGGCACTTGGCTTTTAAAAACTGAAGATAGCAAAGGCATACACCCTTACATGCCCATTCACCGCTAGGTTTCCTCTCGTTTGTTTGGTGCATAAACATCTTTCCAATATTTTGACTAATTCATAACGTACAATAGCATAATTTGAGATAAAAATATCGAAACAATAATAACTAATATTCTTTCAACAAATTAAAACATTAGATCTAAACCAATTTAGTTGAATTTGTATTTTTGGTAACCATTTCTAAACGAAATGTTCTGCGTTAATTTGCAACGCTGCCAATATCACAAACAAAATAAGCGCGGGCATTTCGACTCCATGTGGATTTCTCTTTCGCGAAGTGAATTAAAGCTATAAAACGTTACGAATTGAAAGGAATCAATATATAATGTTTAATAGACATGATTATAAGGTGGTAAAATTATAGGAAGCACTAATTCACTATTCGGTAAGGTTTAAAGTCTTGTATTTGGGTAAAGAAATGCCGAAGCAATAAGAAGCTACAACAGAATATTTGTAAAGCATTTTCTTTTTCATTGATAAACTGTGGAACACTGAGGTTAAGTATTTAGGTTTGACAATATAGCAGTTCTGCTCGTCTCTCTACTTTCTCGCTTCGCGGCGCCAGTGTGACCGGACCGGTGACCGGTGTTCTATAGACTATACATACCTACAGTATTGTACATACGTAGTGTAAAGATGGCGTCGACGGTGTGTGTTTCTAGATGCCGACTGTTAGCAAAATTAGAAATAAATCGTGGTTTGTGTTTATCACCGCTATTTAGGGATTTGTCGAATAGCAGGGTGAGTGTCTAATGTTTTTCTTTTATTTATCATATTTTATACGTGGTGTTTCATATATGATTGCCGTTTACGAGACCGATTTTCGTATGCACGTGCATATCTATTCTATAGTTAAGTAGTTGGCAGCTGTCAAACGTCAAAAATATTGTTTTTATTTTTAATTTGTGGTTATCAGTTTTTTACTGATTACAAACACCAGGGTTGATAAACCTTTTGAGGAATTTTTCGTAGATCCATAAGTATTTGACAACCAAAATTACCTACTCTGCTTGTGATAAATTCTAATCAGAAAGCACAAATTCGTACCATTTTTCCTGTTTATATTTATAAACCGTGACCGTGTATCGGTTAGATTTATAAAACTGGCTCCAAATGTTCGTATAGGTACTAGGTGTGGGAAGTTTAATAAAAATATTTAGATATTTTTTTACTGAATAGGTACCTACTAATTTTAGCCTCATCTATCATAATGCAAACGCGGTTGTGGTTATCAATTATTTTATTATAATTATTCTTTGTATCTTGAAATTCAGAAATAATGTACCTTTAAGGTGCTGTAAAGACTTTGCCAATAGTTTTAATCTCTCAGTCGAAATAATATTTTTTTGGTTCGATTTAAATAAATAAATCTAATAGACAGATTGATATAAATCATAGGTATTCCAAAGTAATTGTGTTTTCCAAGAAACTATAATTCTCTTATAATTTTACAAATACATATCTAGAGGGTTCTATCTAACTCCGAAAATGTAAATGCGGCCAGTATTATTACCATTACGGAATTGTTTTGTTTGTGTACTCCAACCCATAGATAAGACAAAATATTTCTCATTTACTGCTTGTAAAACACTGTGGCACAATGTAGAATTAGGTTCACGATAAGCGTAATTAAGTGCTATTAATGAATTGATGAATGCATCAGATTAAGTACCTACTTAAACTTTCCCAAGAATCTAATTAGTGATAGGTATTGTATTGGTTTTCTGCGAAAACTCCCACAGAATTTTTTCTTAAAATAAATCGCGAGGTACCTATTAGAAGAGCTCGTTATTTTTGTTTACATTGACAATGTTGGCGACATCTGGTCAGTAGTCACGTAGACAAAAATTATTTAATGATACATTTAGTTGTTGCTGGCCCACAAACGTAAAAGTTATGATAATCATATCAATTGTTTGGGCACAGTTTAAGTTTGGGGCCCTAAATCTTCTCACAGTCACAGTTAAAAAAAGTTCCGTTATCTGTCTAGTTGAAAAACGACAGAATCACACAATAAAAAATGTTATAGCGAACTACTCGTATTTTTACATCATATTTTTCTCATAACAATGTCTTATTTAACATACACTCGAGTAAGCACGAGTGACGGAAATATAAAGTAAATAGGATAGTTACAAGAAGAGTGTTAGTGTATTTTTGACAAAATTTATAACTTGTATCACTCATAGTTATAAAAAAAAGAAATCATTGAGTAAATAGGTATAACATGCGAAACGAGTAGGTACCTATTATAATTTTTATAATCGAAGTAGGGTCATTTCGCCTGTTTGCGTCCATTTAGTGCAGTTGACAAGTTTGAAGGAGAAAATAAAAATGTTCCAACACCAGTTTCAATAAAAAAATTATGTAAATGCGTTCGTTATATAGTCTATTTTAATATCAGCTTCCAGTTTTGTTCGAAACTTCTCGTATTTTTTTTTTAAACAGAAAAATGTCAAAATTAGGTGTTTTACCCAGTTTGCGTCCAAAAAATCCAAATTGCGTCCACCCGTGGACCATTTCGCGTCCATCAGTTTAGATAAGGAATATAGGGGTGATCAGGGGTGATATTGTTAAGACAATTTAAAGGAAGATTGGATTTTAACAATTTCTTTATTTAATAAAAAATTAACATAATTATCATTATAAAAATAAAATAAAAAAACTTGTTTATTCTTCTCAACATCGATAGAATTTAAAATAAAAAAATAACCATACATTGGTTCTGGTCCCGGTTTCTTTACTCCAGACACACCCAGGGCAGGGCGGGAGGGACTGTCAGCGTGGAAAACACCGCGCCGTCGACCCGGGCATGATCCATGGTCGGACAGCGAGTCAACCATTACTCGCCGCCTGCATGCCTGCGCCTACGGTGGCCAGAGATCGTCTGCCGACGTCCGACGGTGTGGGCGCCTACCACCGCGGCTGGGGTGGAGGGAGGACGCTATCCTCTCCCTCACGCAACCCGCCTTTTCCTTCGCGAGCTTGACTGCTTCGCAGGAGGCGACCGCTATCCACTCAAACTCGCCCCGCAGCATGGCCTCGACCAATACCGGGCGCGAGAGGTCTTCGCCTATCGCCGCTGAGAGGACACGGCGGTGCTCTAGCCAAGCGGGGCAGTCCTGCACCGTATGCTCCACCGTTTCCTCCGGGCGATCCTCGCTGTGGTGACACCCAGGCGTTTCTTCCTTTCCCATAAGACACAGGTACCTCCCGAAACTTCCGTGTACGGTGAGGACCTGCGTCATGCGGTACGTCAGGACTCAGGACGCCGTGACGCCTATCCAGCCACTGCTCAAAGAGGGGTCTTACCCGCTGACGTGCTGGAGGGCAGTCACCTCCAGACTTCATTGCACTAGTAAAACTTGAATTTTAATCTCATAATCCTAATCAAAACTGTACTACCTATTCATTTCAAATTATTAAAAAAATATGAATAAAATATGTTTATGCTATCATTTTTTTTTATTGAAAAAATGGACGCAATTTGCTATATAATATTATTCAATGCAGATATAGTTTGCGTCCACGTGTAATCGATGTTGTCTATCTTTTACTACAATCATAATAATGTGGACGCAAATTGGCAGTTACAATTACATACTATAAGTGTTAAAATAAACAAAAATCCAATTTCTCTTTCATATTTTAATCACATAAAAATAAACAATTAGAGAAAACATAAATAGACGAGTTCGCGTCCACTGTGGACGCAAAGTGCACATTTTATAAATTCGGTGTTGTAATTCGCGTCCACCTTATTTTAACTGTTAACTTTTAAAAAAACAAGCAAATTCATAATTCATATTATTCGTTTTTCCATTATTAATGTCTACAAATAGCTATGTTTCTTAAAATTCAAATAAAACAATAAAATATTTACCGTTAAACGCGCCGCTGCACACTATTTTTTTTTTACATTCCGCGCGTTTTCACTCTGCTGTTGAACAACCCCGGACTAAATATTTTTTCTAAACGGATTAGCGGGGCGGACGGAACTTTTTTCTATGTTATCGTGTCTCTTATACGTTGAGGTATAGGCGGTCATGTCTTTCCATGTCATTAGAGTAAGAATATACTTATTTTCGAGCATTTTTAAAGGGAGATCCGTAAAATGGACGCGAACCGGACGATGGACGCGAACAGGCGAACTTACCCTATTTATTTGACTTTTACGTTCAGTACACGCGCTAGCTCTTCAGATAACATGAATTTCATTCAGCATCGTATCATAATGCATCGACATTATGATTGATGTGATCTTATCTGTCATGTTTTCAATGTAATCTACCTTAGATAACATGACGATAGTTTTAAACATCACAATCTAACATTAATCCGGAAAATGTGATATGTTGCAAAGTCTGTCTATATACCGGTGAAAACGTAGCGCATATAATCACAAGCACAACTCTTGGTAGAATGGTAGATGAAGTTGACGCTGCTACCAACTCTCACTACGCTTGACAAGTTCTTTACGATATACTTACACGAGAAGACAAACCTGTTCAAGGAAACAGTACACGTGCAAAATGATATGAAAATGTGAGCTTAAAGTTGGGCAAAACTTAAACATGTCAAAGTAAAGTTTAGACATCGAGTTACAAAGTAACTTGCTGTCTACGGATCCGCTTTAAGTTTTCTTGGCTTTACCAATTAGGTACCTAGTATCAAAAGTAGCAAATGTATTATTCACGTTTGTAAATACTTAAGTCAGTCGTCCTAAATGAAGATTTACATCAACTTGTCAATTACAGTACAAAGTACAACCTCGTAAAGGATCTTAACACGCAGTTTGAAAGCACTGTCATTGACAATAATTGTGATGAGAAATGAAACGCATGTGGCTAAGGTTGATGAATATACACGTAGAGACGGAGAAGAGAGACACGTTATCACACTAACAACTGTTCAGAATTGATATGGTGTTAAAGATGCGGCAATAAATAATAAGGCGATGTGTGACTTCATTGAAAATTATGGGACTGAAACTTCAATCAACTCCGATTATCGCAGTCCGCTGCTAGACATACGTCTCTCCCAAGCTATAACTGCAGCTGCAACATGCTATCTCCGGCCAGTCTGTCCCATCCCAGCGATAAAGCCTCCTGCAGAGACACGCGATTAATCGCGCTGCGACAACGAGCCAACATAATTTCCACTCTAAATGTACTGCGATACTGCGAATGGACCGCGACATGTTGTCGCCCCGCGCGATTAATTGCGTGTGTCTGCAGGAGGCTTTAGGTTGCCAATAAAACCAGATGGGTGGTTCAATGCTCTTTAGAAAGCTTGGATTGTTTTGAATAGCTGGAATGTGCAGAAATTAAACATCATTCATACTAGCACAGAACACTCGTGGGTGTTTTCTATAAAAGTCGAATGAGTAATAAGACGAGTCATTGGATAGTGGAAAGTTCGTGCTATATAGGCTGAGTTCGTTAAGCTTTTGTTGTATTCTGAATACTAGATACCATGCGGAACTTTGTCGAAAATTTTGTTTGTTAAATAGATATTCAGTTTCAGCGGTCCACAAGTTGGCACATCGCGTGACATGCCTATTAGGTAAACGACGTACTCCGTTCCGTAATTGACCTACATCACCAAGTGCTTGCCAAATTCACTGTAACAAAAAAAAAATTGAAAAAAATCCAGGAAGAAGCCTTCAAATTTTTCGTACTCAAATTTTCTTTTAGTTCTCTGTTGCTAAACACGTGATGTTTCTCAAGTAAACTATTCAAACCACATTACGGATATAATTATGACGTATGTTATTCGTCATGAAATAACGTCATGATGAATTAACGATACTCGGTATTTTTCGATTCAAACGATTGCTCATATGCATCGAATAGTTGTTATACAGGAATCGGATCTCACGGATTCATAGAAAATGTGAACGATGCCAGTAAATCATAGACAATGAATTGTTTGATTAATTGCAATGTTATAAATAGATATCTAATCTAACACTTCTTTCATTAATAGTGTTTGTGAAACCTGGTATATTTGCATGACTGTTTATCGTTAACTGAGTCATTTTCCGTATTCAATCAACCAACGTTACGGATGAAATTGTTAATGTGATGATGTAGTGGCTTCATTTAGTTCTAACAAGCATTTGTATGACAATGTAAAACGGTCTATTTTGCACTAAATCATTTTAAATTAGGAAATAAAATCAAGAAGAAAAGAAAAAATAAAGGAAGATCAGGAAGGCAGTAGAGCAAGAAAGGAAAGAGCAAAGGCAAAATGTTACAGCAATCGTTAAAATATAAACAGTACAGCGCAAGTCCCCAGCATTTAAATTTTAATTGAATAGTGGAAGTAATGACCTATAATTATTTAGCAGTCATGAATATGAGATAGTCAGATCCTGTGTGGCTACAAACTACATAAGATCATGATTCAGGATGAAAAATATGCCAGTTATACAATCTCCTTACCATGTGAATGTGTACTGTCACAAAATATGGTAATGGTTTTAAATGCACTGAAAATGACACATTGTTGTCAGATGTCCGTTTAGCAACCACTTGGAAATGCAAGACATTATGTAATGCGGTCACGTAAATACGGGTCCAGTAGTTGACTGCATTCATCTTCATTAAATATATTTTGAACTTTAAATGTGTTTTGTTTTAATACACATTCAATTGATATGAAAAGATCGTTTCACTACCGTAATCAAGTTCGATTCAATTGAGACTCAAAGAAATTCTAAACGATCAAGAGAATTACTAGTTGGCTGTAATTTCTGATTGGATAAGGTCGAGTTTAATTATTAAGTTCCTTATAATTAATTTGTCGTTTGATCTTTATGGTTTAATTTATGACATCAGTTCACTGGCTTCGGCTTGTTGCCAAGTGTGCATATCAATTGAGTGTTCCCTTTGTCCTGTATTGTAAGCTTGATAAGAATGAAAGAGCGAGCACTCGATTTAAAAAGGTTGTTAGGCTGCTTTTCCACCAGAGATGCGCTATGCTACGTTGCTGCGGATGCGTTTGATATCCACCAATCATATTCACTGGTTTACATAGCACAGCACTGGTGGAAACGGATTCAACTAAGATGTGTTTTTTATATGTAAGGATGCGTGCTACGGCTGCGTGCTGTGGCTGCGTGCTATGGCTGCGTGCTGTGGATGCGTGCTATGGGTCGTTTTCCCTAGTATCGATACATCGCATAGCTCGAGCTGCGCATCTTCATAGCACAGACAATGATAGGACACGCAATATATGTATATTGACTATCTATAATTTTCGACCTTATTGACATTTTTAATTTGGTTTGTTTTTTCTCACATTCTCGTTCGCTAACATTGCTCCTTCATTAAAGTCAGGTGGTTGAATAAATGTCAATAAGGTCGAAAATCGCTTGAAGCTGTTTTTTTGACTTGCTATCGTTCAGCAATTAAAAAAACAGGTTCAAACGATTTTCGACCTTATTGACATTTAAAATTTGGTTTGTTTTTCTCACATTCTCGTTCGCTAACATTGCTCCTTCATTAAATCCGGTGTTTGCATAAATGACAATAAGGTCGAAAATCGCTTGAACCTGTTTTTTTATTGCTTAACGATAGCAAGTTAAAAAAACAGATTCAAGCCATTTTCGACCTTATTGACATTTAAAATTTGGTTTGTTTTTTCTCACATTCTTGCATTATTCTCATTAAGCATTAAGCAAGTGATTGCCTTAAAGCAACTTTGAACACCACGAGCACATCTTCGTAGCGCAGCTACGCATCTTCATAGCACAGCTACCTTGTGACAGCACATCTTCGTAGCGCAGCTACGCATCTTCATAGCACATCTTACCGCACAGCTACATAGCGTAGCATCAGTGGAAACGGTCACACAGTTTCGTAGCTCAGCTTTTACATCCTCGCAGTACAGCTACATAGCGCATCTCTGGTGGAAAAGCAGCCTAAGGCTCTGCAAGGAAGTACCTAATTATAACGCCATTTGCAATGACTTACATAATAACGTTAGACGTCATAATTTGGAATGTATTGTCATCATTATTTTTTGCTACGACTCATCTTTACTAATCATAAAACTAAATAACTTGAGGTAAAATACCTCATTTTTTATTGTTAGTCTAAGCAAAAAGTACGCATTTTACCATAAATACATAACATGTGAACTAAAAACGTTTCATACAAATACAGTCACCAAGGTTATGTTGTAGTTATACTTACAATCAATTTAAAGGGCGTCGACCTTAAACCTGTCGTTTGTGTGCTGGTTCATACGATAAAAAGGCCAACGCATGTGTCAATATTATCTTTGGACCTACATTTCTTTATATGCCATCAGTTTATTATGCACTGTAATGCATAAATGAACTCTGGCGCAGCCTAGATCTCAACGGGTCATTAAAATATCTGAAATATTCATTAAATAATTAAAGTAATATTATAGAAGAGAAGTTCTAAATAAAGCAATACACAGGAACGATATTTGTTAATACAATCGGTTCTAGCGATTTGTTAAATTATATTACCTATTTCGATGTTGGAACTAATAACCTAGATTAATCCGTGTTCACATAATTCTTGTACGTATAATTGCTAGCTGATCGTAATATATTTTATAATCGCAATACCTAAATTGTTCAGTGGTAAAGAGAAACAACGGTTCAATGAAACGTTTACGAGTGATCTGGCTAATAATTTACCTGATATTCCTGATAGATTGTCAGTTGGCGCAACTATTATTATAAACAACTACAAACACATCAGCTGTGCATAAGGTTTGATCCTCGGGATGCACAGTAAAATATACTAAGACTGTGAAGTCTTTGTGCATTCTAATTGCTAAACGTATTCCAAAGAGCCAATGGGCCGTAGCGTTTGTATTAAAATGACATCACACAATCGATTATGATTCAAGCTAAAATATCATATTTTTACCTCGTTTATCCTGCTGGTTGACCGGATCGACAAAACCTAACTTGCTTCAATTATTTATAGTCTTATTTACAGCCTGGAAATGTGATCAAATGTAACTAATCTTAACATTTTAGGTGATAAAATGAAGCATTTAAATTGTAATACAGTCTAGCTTATCCGGTTATCCGGCTGATTTAATGCTCCGACAATAAGTTTATTTTCTCTCCAACATGACTGCCAGGAGTACAACACGTCCAACTGTAATGGAATTCTTAAAGAGATTAACTTCTAACAAAAATACTACAAATTGCATTTCAAAAGTACTATCAGAAACTAAAACAACAGGGTTATGTAACATCTTCAGTGTTTACAAAGAATGCAAAATCTGAAAATAATAACTAGTGCGTTGTCTATAGAATTTCGCTACGGGTCAAAAATCTATTAACTTATTTTTGACGCAAAAATCTTGGCATAGTGCCAAAAATTTAATAGAGGAAGGCAGACGAAATGCGGGTGCACGGTATGACAAGACATCTTGTAATGTCTTGATCAGATTGAAGATACTATAACATTTTTTTCTTAGTCTTAGCCCATAACCTAAAATTCTAGATAAACTTAACACTTCCTAAACAACATAACATTTCCTCAAGTTAGCTTAGTGATTCAAAAGTGTAAACGTAATACTCTTATCACGGTCCAGCAGTCAAACATCGCATTACACGATTTACACGTGATTCACTACCAGCCGGGTCTATAGTTTGTGATGCCTAGTGGAATTAGCAATTACGTAATTTTGATTCTAAATCTTTCATTAAAGGCCTCTCTTAGTTCTGTTGTGTTTTCGGAAAGGGCCACACTAACGGTAAATGCCGATAATTATTTCTTTAATGGACGTCTATACGAACATTTAGACTACTGTCGCGAAAATCATCTGGAAATGTCTTGATAATAGGGCCACACTCTGGAAATGCCGTGATAATAGGGCCACACTTACAGGAAATGCCGTTAATTATCTCCTTAATTGACGTTTATTATACGAAAATTTAGACTATTGTCAATTTGTATTGAAAATACCGTTAGTGTGGCCCGGCTATCAGTTAAAATAAATTGCTAACACTAAAAAGCTCCCTAACTATTCACTGACCTATGAGTAACAGTATAAATATCTACTACTCCCATATCTTTGTCTTCAACATCGTTTCTGTGATTAATTATTTCGTTCAGTCCGTGCCATAAATGTTCTAAATTCTCTCTTTTGTACTAGATAGGCAGGAACACGTGTATGTCATTCATTAGTATTGTAGTAATTAGTTTAATGCTACCAAATAGTAATTAACTAATGGAGCGAATGTTTCCGATGCTACTTATCTTTGTACGAGTAGTTAGGTAGGTACTGCATTTTTACTTGGTGAATATTTGAATCTGAGTCTGATGACTAAAGAATGATGGCTAGTTTGTGTGAAAGAATAGAATCAAAGTGTTAACTGAGATGAAAGCTAAACACGCTTAGAAGAAGAAAACAAGCAAAATAAACAGCGTCAAAGAAATTTCCTAAAAAATAAACTAAATAGACCTATTAAGTACTTAAATGTATTCCTGGTTTATTGTGAAAATTTATCACAGTGCCAGTGGTTTGCCAATTGTTATTATTATAAATATTGCCACAGCTTGTCGTCATTGACGTTAATAGGCCATAAATCAGCTCCTACCTAAATGTCAATCATTATTTCGGAGCAATGTTAACATAGATCCTCTCTCCTGCAATGTTAACGGTTGATTTAATTTGTAATCATGTTGTATTTACAATAATTCAAGCTAGACATCAATGGTCGCAGGACTAATGAATTACAGTGACTTCGGAACGTAAAGGGCTATTGAAGGACACCGTGGAATTCAGTACAAGTCTGGCTGTCCCTCCTGCCCTGCCCTGGCTGGAAGGACTCATGTGATGATTCTACAACGCTAAAGAAAAAGCCAGACAATAAACATCCATAAAATGAATTGGGTGTATTCCATAGCGTGGGTTCTACTAATCGTCTATCCCCAGCATATAAAACCTTTGTAAATATGAAATGATATGTCGTATTAAATGTGCTCTTTTTGTCATCAGGAGTCATGGTGTCGTCGTTGGCGGCCCGTACGCCGCTCCTTCTTCACAAGTGTATGTACACATGGAACTAAAACGCCAACAAAAGTCGACCATGAAAAATCTGAGGGTAAGGATCTAGGAAAATAAACAAATAACAGTATACATAAAATACATTTATTACAGCAAAAGAGACCATCACCAATAATACGGTACACTTTGATCGCGAACGCTAACGGCTATCTATGTTAAAAGAATACACCTAAAACTAATTTAGATACATGATTATAAGCTAAATATTTATATTAATAGGTACTACATTTACTAGCAATAATTTATTAGTGTTATTTGAATACAGATCACATTTTACGTAAGCAAAAGCTTATGATAATAATGGAGACATATTATTTTAATGACTTATTGCTATTCAAACTATCGTAGCAAGACTCTAGAACTTCAAATTCTTCGAACACCATCTCTCCGAATTTTCCTGTGGTCACTTTTCCTTGATCCAAGTTATCGTTCACATAGTAAAATTTATTTTCGAAGGTGTTGGCAGCCGCTTGTTTGTCGGCTTGTGCCGCGCCGTTATCTTCCTCTGATTCTCCGTCTTGTTGTTCTGGGATAATTGCTTCCTTTGTAGCTTCGGTAACCGATACCATTTGTTGTATAGCAGCTTCTTTCTTTTTAATAATAGCATCATTTTGCTTTATAGCTTCAATTTTAGATTTTACTATATCCTTCTTAATTCCACTATCTTTATTGTCAAAAGGAGTTTTGACTATGCCTTTGTTGTAGCTTTCAAGTCGGCAGATTTTATTTTTGACTGAATTTTCGTCATCATGTACTAACGGCGGGTCTTCTTTTGATACTTGCTTTTTGAATTTGTTTCGAGGATTTTTGGTGTCATCTGTACCAGTGAGCTCCAAACGGCTGCTACAACTGTTCGATTTTACTAATTTAAATTTAAAACCTGGAAAACCCTCCGTTCGTTTGCTTTTGTCTTGATTTTGGATTGCTGCGTCTAAACTCGTATTGGAATTTTGCTTTTCAGATAGCATTTGTTTGTGTTTATCTGCTACGAGGCACGAACACTTGTCACCTCGACATTTTGTTTGACACGAATAACAATCTCTGCTGCAGTTTTTTTGTAGACTTTTTATTTCTTCCATTATGGCTTTCGTCATGGGACTCATGGTTGAACCTGGTTTTGACGTTAATACTTTTCCTCCGTAGTATGTTATTGAAGTGCCACACTCTCTTATTTTTCTTAAAATATCTGGGCTTACGTATTGACTTTCACAACAGAAATCCTGGTTCATTGAATCACATAGATACTCTTCACTTGAGCTATATACATTATCTTTTAAATTTTTCTGCGAGTACGGACTTAACCCATCAGTTTCGTATTCGTTGTTTGAGCTGAGATCTCCACTCGACACACCACTGGAAAGACTAGCATTATCCCATTTCTTATTGCCAAAGTTTGTGTCTATAGTCAGTTGTCGTATTATTTTCTTTCTACCGCCATTTTTGTTTCCTTTTGATTCTTCGTTAAGATTTCTGTAAGAAGTTGCTCTTCTTGTCAATCCTACGTTTTCGTTAACCAAAGGTGGATCATGTGCCATAGGACTTTTCATTTTCAATGTATCTTCGAATAAGTTCCTAACTTTTTTGACTGTGTCTGGGTTAGGTAGTTCTTCCTCGATTATTTCTTTGTTTACTCTTATGGGATGATAAAAGAAATGTCTTCGTACAGCATTTTTCGGCTTGTCGGTTTGGCAAGCATTATTATCGTTTTTCTTGAGTAATGTTGGTGGAATTTTACATGTATCGGTATTCTTTCTTGGTGCTGGTTCCACTTTAGTACGAACTGGTTCAATAATTACTATATTATTATTTACCAATAGTTCCTGAAAGCTGTAATCTTGAAGATACTGTAACAATCCGTCAAACTGAGCTTCTTTGCGATAGTTAGCTATCATACTGTTTTTGAATAACTCTGATTTCATAACCTTGTATCTAACGTGGTCAAAGTCATCACACCCTTTTTCAAAGCCTTTTGCTTTTATAAGCGTAGCTTGTGTCTTTTGGTTTTGGTTATCATCGCTGCTTAACTCCACTATTTCTATCTCAGGAGTATCTCTGCATAAATCTATTTCAGATTTTACTTCACTCTTATCATAATAGTTTGGATCACAGTCCTTAACAATTTTATCCAATGTTGATTCTTCTATTTCTGAGTCACTTTTGACTTTTTCGGTTTCCTCTTTCCATAATTGTATTTTCGCCTGACTGATTTTGCGTATACTGTCCACAATTTTAACGCTTTCCAAGGACTTGATAATATTTCCAACTGATATCTCCGATAAACATTTGCTGTCATCGTTCTTCTGTTCAATCTTTTCTTCTTTTGCATCTGTAGAATCACCACCGCTGTTGTTAAAATCTTCTTGAGGAACTTTTACCTCTTGTTTATTAATATTCTCATTGCATTCTGGATTTTTGTCAACTAGTTTTGACCAATAGTTTTTTACTGAATTTATTTTCTCCTGGTATTCGATATCAGTTTTTATTGCGTTGTTTAGTTTTTCTTTCACGCTGCTTTCAGTTTTAGGAGCTTTTATCTCCTCTTTAGTTTCGGATACATCTAGTTTCTTATTTGCGGTACTACTTGTTTCGATGTTGTTCTCCATTTTTGTATTTAGTTTTTTACTTTTGGAGTCAATCACCTGTAAAACTTGAGGTCTAGTCATGGTGGTATTTATTTTTTTGAATGTATATAATGATTGCTCTTGGTTATTTTTGTTGTCTTTAATAATTAACTTTGGAGGTGGTTTGTCAAACTTGTGTTGTACAAATGCTATTTTCTCAGTTGTTTCTTTTCTGATTTTTGGTATTGTAGTTTTTACTACTTTATTTAATTTTATGGTTATAAACGGGTCTTTAGGTGTATAATAACTCGATGTATCAATGCAATTGTCTGCTGTAACTTTTTTAACTTCTTTTAAAGGTTCGAAAACGGGCGTTGGAACTGTTAGTACTTCGGATTTTGGTTTTATTTCTGGCAAATTTGTTAACTCCGGTAGAGTTGTCTTCGTTTCAGGTTCTCTTTGAGGATTCAATACTATTCGGTTATTATTTTCAGTAGGTGTTTGTGTCAGTGGTGGATCTATTACAATTGTTTGGTGACCGCTCAGAGGGACTATTGCAATATTAGATTCTGCCGAGGTCTTGAATGATTGAACTCTTGATAAAAGCGAATGATTTTTCACTTCCTCAGTTGTAGGGGATTTCACTGTCGTGGAATCACTGGTTTTTACAATACTTTTTTCTACTGTGTCTGGGCTAGGGATACGAATAATTTCGTCTTCTTCTGTTGGATCTCGTTGCCGAAGAGAATAATGTTTTTTAATTATTCCCAATCGTGGCTTCTTGTCCTGCAGTGATTTTTTAATATTATCATTAGACAAAGATTTAGTTATATTTATTTCTGGTCTATAATCAGAATTTGATATTTTTAGACTTTCAGATTTTGTGATGATTTTGTTGTTTCTGATAGTTCCTTCTATTTCATTTATCTCTCTTTCGTTTTGGTGGTTGTCTGAACGAAAATAGTTGGTTTCTTTATCGTCGGCGTTAGAGCTATCGATAGTTATAATAGATTTCAAGTCGTCATCAAGTTTGTTGAAATTTTGTATTAATTGCGGTTCTGTATATTCTGGAAGGTAAATGCAGTTGTTTGTTTGAATTTTAATGTTATGCGATGGTTTTGTAAAAGTTTTGTTTAATTGGCCGTAATTTTCAGTGCCCTTAGAAGATAATATTTCTCTAAAATGTGTTTGTGCTATTTCATACGTGTTTTCACAAGGTATGTCCTCTGGATCCTCCTCTCTTAATTGAGCATCAATACGTTCAGATTTTCTTAAGCACTTGCTGATATTAATATCAGGAAGCGAATAGTACTGATTTTCGATAAGTGTGGTAACAAAAGGTTCAGTTGTAATGTTTTTAGAAGTGCAGTGACTCTTTGTGGAATATGTATCACTTTCAATATACGTGTTACTGACATACACTTCGTTGTTCTGTTTTTTCAATATTTCGTTGAAAAGGTTGCCGTTCTTCTTCAAAAAAGAATCTCTACGAATGTCAGCAAAAGTCTTTTTCTTGTTGACTTGGGTATAAATTGGATCCGTCTCTTGATTATTGTTTTCAGAATTTATGGTGTGCGACGCGATGGAAGTGTTTTCTTTAAATTGGGAGTCGCAATATTCATCAATCTTTTCAGCAAGAGAATTAGCTAAATATTCCAACTTGTGTGACTTATCCGAAGATGCGATTGAAATTGAAATATAGGAAGTTATACTGTCAGGGGGGCTAGACACTATTTCGTCGTTTTCAGAGGCTATAGATTGTATATCATTATCGTTTTTCGATTCTTCTATTTGTACGATGTTTGCTGGTGTTGGACTTGTTTGTTCCTCACTCTTTTTGCTTTTTACAGAAATTTTGTCATAAGTTTCTATGTAGCTTACAGGTTCAGGGTCGAGAGGCTTGTCTTTATCACTCCGCGAAAGACTGTCGTTTGTAAATGATTTTGGTGTATTGTTTTTAGATCTTTCTTTATCTTCGTTATCAGTCCCGTGTTCGTCAGTTGTTACGTAAAGTTCTTTGCTGGGATTAGGCGAAGCAATAGATCTGTCTGATTCAGGTGAACTGTCTTTATAACTTTTTCTATGGGCTTCAAAATTATAATGTTTCCTCACGTAGTTAGAATCTAAACTATCAATTTCACTCGGGTTACGAGAATGTCCGATGCTGTCTTCAGAAAGGTTTGTCTGTTTTATTTCTTCATTCAAGTTTGGCCAACTTCCGCTTACTGATCTTGAATGATGGCTCTCGTTTCGTGATACTACGTCTTCTTTTTCTGATCTGTTGTCAGTATTATTATCTGGTTTTTCGTTTTCTTTCTGCGCGTTGATGTCCCCAAAGCAAGAAGCAGTGCTATCAATGTAAATGCTTTCCAGAACTTCCTCTTTCGTTTGGTATTTTGCACGTCCTGGCAACCTGAAATGAGATACGAAAACATGTGAAAAACATAACAAAACATCACGTCCGTTAACAGAAGGGAAAGAGGTACGAAATGCTACACCCACATCACGTTACGTTAACGTTAAAAATCACTAGAATATAATAGGATAACACCTAGATAGCTAGCTATCTAAAATATTTATTAGTAAAGTTATCATAAGTGCAATGTGCTGTTTTAATAATTTATGTTTTTATATTTTACCAACCAGAATTAAATATCTGAGATTAGTGTACATTTTAACACGTGCTTGGCGTTACTTATAGTATTAAACATTATCAGTATAAAAATGTAAACTAATAATAATGATAGTGAGAATTTAATTTTTCACTCAAGTTACTTAGTCTATACTGCAGATTATCTTAATCTATACTAGTTTAGATTGTCTCAATCTATAACACAGATTCGGTAACTTGAATGAACAATTAAATTCGCTAATATAATAGGTAGTAAAATAAATTACCTGTCTTTGAAGCAAGGCTTGTCAAATAAGCGGGCGCGGGGTATCAACTGGGATCTCTTGCTTTTAGCGTGATTTTGTATCTGAAGATCAGTGAAGGTTTCCTCTCTTATCACTGCCAAGCTTCGACTGCGTCGTAAATTAGCACCTTCAGGCTCTTTATGTTTGCACAATCTTCCGTAGCTACCGCTGAATTCAGTATCGGAATTAGCAAAACGTTTTTGTATAAGTTCCTCTGCCGCTTTAGACCTTGTCAAATGTTGGTAAAATTCGTCCTGAGGCAGTTGTACAGGTAATTTGTAGTATTCTGCTAACTTACTCTGATACTTCTCGTGTTTTTTGCTCTTATTCTCGCAAAGATCCTTCTCCTTTTCCTTTTCTTTGCTTTTTGATAGTTTCCTCTTTTTAGGATGCTCTTCTTGACTCTTCTTAGATTCAAGCGAATTCCGCGGTTTGTCAAACTCTAATGTTTCTGTAGGGTTTTCAAAATACTGTATATCACCGACGGTGTCTGCCGCGGACTTGTGCTCGTCCTGACTCGATTTCCTTTCGACAAGTTCTCGAAGGCGGCTTCTTGTAGAGCTGGTGTTGGACGTGACGCTCTCAGGTCGCTTGTTGGGATATTCCAAGTTAGATGACGACCTTCTGAAGAGGCTTGTCTTTATCGACCCGAAGTCGCCTTCGTCTTGACAAGAAGCCGCTGAGAAATTCTGTGCCCTTATACGGTCAACGTGATTCTGGCTAGAATACGACGCGACCGAGTCCACCGAGTGTCTGAAACGCAAAACATCGCAGATTAGATTAAGATGTATTTCCTACGAGCTTGATAATATTGTTTGCATAAGATATGTATCTTTTGGTGTGGCTGAGTTGAGTCATAGTTTTTTATGACATCAACTAGGTCAAACATTGATATAGGGTGACATAGTACACAATAGGTGTTGAGTTAAATCCTAGAGCGTATATTGTGGGTATCCTGGTATAATATGAGATTTCAGTGAACTAGACGATATGTGGTGTGTGTACAATTCTGGCTCGCTGCCAACGACAAGAACTATTCCGTTGACAACAAAAATATATGTCTGTGTGAAGTGCTTCTCTTTAATTATCATAGCAAACAATTTCTAACATGCTTTGGGAATATTTGAAATTGAGCAGGAACAACGATTGCCACCTGTTTAACTTTAGAAACAATTTCAAAAATTGATCCATGTATGAAATAAAAAATTTTAATCTTGCAGGTGTAAATTAAACGACTTAATAAAACTGGGTTCTCTCAAATTATTGTCATAAAACAGAGGTTTTCATTAAAACCGAGTTGAATTAATGGCTTCGGGGTCACAAAATAAAAAAGTTATCGCTGGCAGAGAGATTCCTCAGTGTCCGGCGACATTTTATCATCAAATTACATAATTCGAGTGTCTTATTATTTGTAATAAGATTGGCGCGAAATTATTCACACAATATGGATATATTTTTAGAACCATAAGAAAATCATTGTGTTTTTTTTTTAATATAAATTAAATCTCAATAAAAAAGTACAGAACTATACTACCTGTATGCTCTGCCCTTTCTCTTAAGAATTTCTGCAAATAAAAGTGTACAAAGTTCAGTCTCTAGAATTAAATATATAATAACCTATTTTCTCCCCTTTAACAAATGAGCTTTGTGCCGCAAAATTCTAAGACAATTTAACGAGTCTTAAAGCATGACAGCTGCAGTGAACATTTGAAACCATGCCAGAATGGGCCTTTCGGTAATAAAGAACTGGCGCCTTGTGTACTACGAGGTATGGTTATAGTAACTACGTTGAGAATTCTAAAATTTTAAGATGCTCAGTCGCATTTCTGCCATGTTATCCCCATGCCCCATATATTCTGCGTTCGAGGGTTTAGAAGTAAGATCGTAAAGTAAAGCAATCATGTAATAGTAATGAGCTGGTTTACAACTTCAGGTGCCTCCTGTGATGGGGACATTTTATTCCTACCGTATTTCAGGTTCAAAGTACGCTGTAAAGATTGATGGAAATAATAAACTTCTTTGTAAAAAGTGAAAAATATTAACTCGACCACGTTCAATGTACCATTTGTGACCATTACAATTCAAAAAGTCAACCAGATCATAATCATGCTGGTAGCGGGTTCACAATACAACTACGTAGACTCGTAATTGAACCTATAAATTCTATGCGGAAAGCCTAAAGGCCTATGATATATTTGTTTTAGTACAAAATGTGTTTATGCGATGTACGTGGAAAATGCATGGACATATCCAGATCAGATTAGCCGAGTTCCGGACGACATCGGGCCGGTCGTAATTGGCGCATAGACTCGTGTGATGACTGCCTAATCCCTTTCATACATGTGGGTGTAGGATCACAGGAGTTCGCACGAACATCGGAAACGAGATAAGCGGATATTCTACCGTTCATAAACGAGTGTTTTGAGGGTATATACTCGTAATGTGACATTATACTCTGAAATATAAACAACGTGAATTCTGTATGCTTTACAAAAAAGGGTCTAAAAGCGTTGGAATAATTGGTAGGTAAATGGCACCATTTTCTAACATTTATAGTTCTAAGATTGAGAGAAATCATTGTTTGGATATTACATTAATGGTTGCTCAAAGAAGGGCTCTACTGATTTATTTCCAAATGGTTTTTAAAACCATCTTACGACATTAAGAACAAATTAATGAAAGAGTCTCTCGCAAAACTGCTAGCGGTGACTTTCTCTGTGGGATGTCTATATTCCCACCGCCGAATGTCTATAAATATTCATAGTCTCGACACTCGCGAGTCTGGTATCTTTTGACAGGTCACTTGAGACTTTCAGAGCCACTGAAGCTTCCTTAATGTTTCCAAAAACTATTTTGTTTCGCAACTTTTGCGAATGGTTTTGGGTACGTAAGCTGATCTACAAACTTTTCTAGATAATATTGTGCTGGTTGAACACGTTATTTATACAAATACCTAAGTATTGAAACAGTTTTTGCACTAGACTAGCTTTTATTCATCGACGGTTACCTACAAAGTATAACTAGACAGTTTGTATACGTTTTTATTCAGCGTTGCTATTTTTGAATCGAAGATACTCGTATGCATCTTGCTCTACGTAAACAAAGTACGAGAATTTAATTTCACATCACATCGTATGTTTTGCATCTCTCATGTTGTCATTAAATATTATTTATCACTAGTAAAAATCCACTATATCTTACCATTAGTTATCTGCCGCATACCTTATTATTCTCAAATCATGGGTCTTACTTATAGCAGTAAAGGGAATTCATCTTAACATTGATAAAGAAACAAGTCCGATTTTTTACAACCTTTTGCTATGTACTCGTTTTGCCATAAATACGACCCCAGAGAGAGATATCAATTCATTATTATCCTTAATATGCTATTTTTCCTTAAGGAATAAAGTAAAGTAGTTGGCTCTGCGGTCATAGCTTCCTCTTTTATCCTATTCATGCATGGTCGGCCATTACGTCTTCTACTCACGTTGTTGTCATACAACACGAGATAATGTGGATATTCGTATTCTGAATTAAATTCTGTTGATAACACTATGCTTTATTCTATATCGTGATGAATGCCAGTAATTATTTATGAGAGTAATGATTTCTTGTATGGAATTTTAATTATACTTTACGTAAGGTTAGTTATGCTTTCTTCGTGACTTAGCAAAAGGGTTTTTTCTTTTATGTCTAGGCTATGTATCTGGGTCGTCTCATGCCAATTGCAGACTTTACTTGTTCGACTTCGAGAGCCATGGAGCGCTTATCACCAAATACTTATCTTGGAGTAGATAGAAAGAACTTTTAAGATTTAGTTACTTCAGTCATGTATCTGACATACTTGTATGTATTTTCGAGACGTTTTTCGGATTATCTTGTAGCATGAAATTACTTTTGTTTTGTGTTGAAATATGAAGAGACAATTAGTAAGTACTGGTATATATAGATGATATTAAAGTTCACGCTAACGTGAGCCCTTTCAAGCTTTGGGAATGGCCGGCTTGCGATAAAGAATCTGGGTAGGTATTATAGATAGATAGATAGAGAATATCTACGAACTAAAATAGGAATTATAGCGCTGTAAAGGCTAAATACTGATAATTTTACGGACAATGATTGTAGTTAGAATGTAAAGTGATGCTTTCGGATACTGCATAAAGGACGACCTCAATTTTCCAGTGTTTTACGTATAGAAGAACAATAGTCTATTAATAGCGGCCATACACCATACTGCCTATCGTACAATCGGCATGACGATCGATTTGATCAAATTGGCAGTTCGTCCATATACACCATACACCATACTGCCTATCGTACAATCGGCATGACGATCGATTTGATCAAACTTCAAATCGGCAGCAGTGATGCCAGCTTAGCAACTTTATAGCTAGATCTAGCTATTATTCGGTGACCGACAGCTACAATTTTATAAAACTTGTGGCTTAACTTTTTAGCTACTATTTTACCGACTTGTTTTTTTACCGGTCTATCCCACTGGTGGGAATCAGTTGGTAATACAAGTGAAGGTCGGAAAACATTTGCTTATCGTTAAGCAAATGTTTTCCGACCTTCAAGCGATTTTCGACCTTATTGACATTTATGCAAACACCGGATTTTAATGAAGGAGCAATGTTAGCTAACGAGAATGTGAGAAAAAACAAACTAAATTTTAAATGTCAATAAGGTCGAAAATCGCTTGAACCAGTTTTTTCCACTCCACTCCACTGTAAAAAGTGTCGTGACAATTTTTTCCGCCTAGCCCCCTTTCGCAACGCGCCATAAGGAACTTCGTTCCAAAAAAATAAACGTTTCGAATTGAGAACCTCCTCCTTTTTTTTACGTCGGTTAAAAAGTAGCTACCGAATATTAGCTAGATCTAGCTATAAAGTTGCTAAGTTGGTATCACTGCTGCCGATTTGAAGTTTGATCATTCCGATTTGATCAAATCGATTTGATCAAATCGATTTGATCAAATCGATTTGATCAAATCGGCATGATCATGCCAATTTGATGGATTCCACGCCCACACACGGTCAAATCTAACTGATCAAATTGGCAGCGTCATGCCGATTGTACGATAGGCAGTATGGTGTATGGCCGCTATAAGAAGAGGAAATTGAGATTTATAATGCGTCTACGCTTAGTTTTTCTCAATTATTCAAGCAAAAGGAAGTAAGTGCACATAGCGCATGAATCATTTCGTTTGTGTACAAATGTCATCTGTTGACAGACGAAAATGAGTGTGTTGAAATTTGAATCTTAAAATAAAGTGTTACATCTCAACGTTTGTTTTACTTTTTTCTTTCTCTTTTTGTGTTTTGCACGAACACTTACTTTTTTCTCTTATTTTACGAGCGTCTAAAACCTGTATTTATTATTCCTGGCACGAACCACAACCCCATTCTAATGCACTCGCTGAAATATTCAGAACAACGGCTCAAATCGCTTTTCTTTTTCAGTCAAATAATATTTGTAAAACGAACCTGCGCTTTATCAGAATTTAATACGTTTTATAAAGGGAAGGTTATATGCAGTACAAACTTTTGACTTCCCTGTAAAACAATTAAGTATGTTTAAACGGTAAATTGTTCAATATACATTGGGAGTAAAACGGATAGGTAGTTACTTTAAATTCTATCAAAAAAGTTTATCCTATACTAACTTCAAATATTGTCAACCTCAAATATGACGTTCATCAAAATTTAGAAGCCGCGAGCACTAATCATTTTTACCGACTTCAAAAAAAAGGAGGTTATCAATTCGACCCGTATGTATGTAATATTATCAGAACTGCCCAGTTTTCATATATGTTAGTCTATATCAGCGTCTGAACAAATGTGCCAAATTTCATAAGTGTATGTATGTATGTATGTATGTATGTATGTATGTTTTTATGTTTGTGCACGCATATCTCCGGAACTACAAGTTCGATTTAAGTAATTCTTTTTTTGTTGTACTAGGTATTGTTCAACTTAGGGTACACTGCAAGTTTCATCTAAATCGGTTTAGTAGTTTTAGAGATATGGATTTTTTTATGTTGTGACGCATTACAAGATTAGTGCATATGTAAGAAAATTTTGTATTTTACAAGAATTTGGGTTGAATATGTAATAAATAAACTAAAAAGGGTAAAATAAAAACTTTTTTAAAAAAAAGTACCGACTTCAAAACAAATACAAAAAAGTTTAAAATAACTTTTCTTTCGGAAGTCGGTGGCTTTGTTTTGTTGTGTCATTGACTATTGCCACCGACTTCCGAAAGAAAAGTTATTTTAAACTTTTTTGTATTTGTTTTGAAGTCGGTACTTTTTTTTACTTAGTTGGAGACTACAGATCATGTGATCAAAGAACTCTGTGACTTTCAAAGATCAATAGAGATTACTAATAGAAGCAAGTTAATCTCTTGCCTCTATCAATCACTAGGGTGCTTAAAAGATTTTCGCTTTGACTAAGATTAAATCACATGTTAACACGTAACTAACTTGAGAACATTCTGATTACAGAAAGATTAGTTTGTGTTTGCGGTAAGTGTTACCGATTATTTGGAAAAGATAGTCGTTATTGAGATACTGAACTGAAGAGGGGATCAACTTAGTTGCTTTTATTTGAGCTTTAGTATAGATATCTACTCCTTAGCATTCGCTTCACATAAATACTACAAATCCTTACGGAAATCCTTACAGAAAAAAGAAAAAAAATGGAGGAAATTAGAAAGTACTCCCAAATGGATCCTCAATTTCCGAGAAGTGTCTGTCAAGGGTTTTCAAATTGCTTTCTTTGTTTCTTAAGTGTGAGCTTGAAAAATACCTTTTCAAGCTCGCACAACGTGACCTGAACTTAAAAAAGGTTGCACTTTAGACCATTTCAAAACCTATTGAAGAGGGCGAAGACTGGGTGTCGGTTTTCCAATTGAGAATTTGAACTTGGAAGAACCTGTCAGGCTTTCCATTAACACTTTGATACTCGAAATTCTTTACTTCAATATTCTCAATTCAAAAAGCTGTCTATATCTTCCGAAATGCTTTTGTCTGCATCGTGGTTTAAATTGGTAATATAAGTTATTAGTTTTGTGGTTAAAAGTTTAATCACATACCAAGTACAAATGTTCACGGGCCGTAACTTATTGCTTGCATCTTAACAGCAGGCGTCTTAACTTGGTTCCAAACGATCTCACGTAATAATTAGGCTGTAGTAAGGTTCCTTTACTACATACTAGTACTTCACCTACGGAAACCCAGTGTTATTATGTAATAGGCTGTTACGTTACTTATTCCATGTTATCAAACTCATAAATCTACATTTTATGCCAATTTCAGAGTAGTTAACGGAGCTATTTTGTAGATACATCGTTGATCCTACCATTTTATTTACGACTGTCTACCGGTGTACAATATGTTATTCCTATTTTAATATTGAGATGATTGTAACAGTTACCTGTAGTAAACACAACAAAAAAACTAATGTTTTATGTGTAAAAGAGATAAACTTAATCATTTTGCATGGACGTGAAATTGATGACAGACGAAAGTCTATTGGCAAATTGTAACCAAGTAACTGTAGTTTATGTTTGTATAACCGATAATTTGAAGCTGATAATTATTCATCGGCGAATTTATGCAAGTTTAGTGACCCAGTCAAAAAACTTTCAAGGATATTAAAGGCATTATAATGGCAGACTTAACTGTACATAATTGGTGTATCTGTTATTTACAATTAACATGCAATTTATTTCTTCATATTCTAAATTGTGCTAATAAAAAGTACCTATTATAATTCTATCCACTGATTGAAGTTAACATTTAAAATATTAAGATAATCCAAATAGTTTTGCGACGGTACGGGCGCCAATACAAACATTCGTATCTCCCGTCCTAAATAGCCGCGTTTGTTATTATTTCAGCCCATACAGACGTCATAGTCATTCCCAGATTACCTTCCTGTTCGAAGAGACAAAATTACGTAAATACTTAGGGCAGAGAAAATACTTTTTCCCGGCGTAAGCGTCGCGGTGCCGCCAATCTTATTTTTAGATAACCATAAAGATAGAAGTTCGTGAGTCAATGTCAGAGAATATTTTGAGAAACTAAACAGATAAAGACGTTTTGTAAACTGAGTGGAGTTATTACATGGCGTATCTAGTTTGCAAGTCTGTCAAACTTTTAAAAAAATATACTAAATAGACACTTCTTTTCAATAAGACGATATAAATATTAACTACTTTTCCATACATAAACACATGTCTAACAGATGCTTAAGTTATGTTTGACTTAGTTTTAACCTCCATTTATGATGGTCTCTGTGGTCGAGTAGTTAATTGATATTGAGTGTTGGATGAAATACTTACAATATAAGATAGAGTAGGTACCTGCTTTCTAGATAACTGAATCAGTAGATAAAACTAGATAAGTGCCTACTTAAGTCTTGGTGAATTGCTATTCCTATTTTTTACATAAAAAGGCTACTTAGGTACTTAAATTTTTTATGGAGTAAATGGTTTTTTATGGAGTAAATGGGTCTTATCCTTATTTCCCCGGTCTAAGTCATAAAATGGTAACAGCTGTTTTAGAAATTTATTCAAAGTCCGTTTCATTAAATTGTGCTTCAACTTGCGTACGTATTAATAATGAGGGCCTTTCAAGTAAGCGAAATAAAATTAAAAAAGTTTGCAAACCGGTCGTTTTTTTGTAGATTTTATTTGTTTTATTTTTTGAAGTGTTTCAGGCATTTTTTAAAACAGGAAGTTGTGCCATGCCAACGAGTAGAAATTGTTTTTATTTTCATAAAATCTGAGTAACCTCCAGATATCTAGGTAGGTACTTACAAATTGTATTAAATGGAATAGAATTTTTATGTATTACTTGTTCGTAATCATTGAAATGCGCAAAATTTTATTACAATGAATTTAAATGGAAAGTGCATGTTCAATTTATTTTCAGTAGGTATTGAAAATGGTGTACCTAGTGCACGCTTATCCGTTGTCACTCATCGAGTTAACGTATTAATTAACCTAATTCATATGTAAAACGCTGTCATGCTTACCTGTCAGTCACGCGTGTTTTCCATCTGTTTATCGCAATTAGGGTTGCCATGCATGAATAAATATTCAACATTATGTTTACCAACTGCATGTTGTTGGACTCGATTATGAAAGGTAAACGACAACTTTATATTTTTCATGTTTTTACAATTCGAGCAGCAAGATATATTTCTACACACGAAAAACATGATCATCCATGCCAAACTCCGGAATTTATCTCTGTTATTTATTGCCACATAAAATAAAGATGGCATGGCAACCCTGTCTGGGTACATTGTCGGCCATAATGCAATAACTTTTTGCCTACATCCGTCGTGTCCGCTTTCTTCCGGCCGTGACACCCCAGTTGCGATCTGTGCCCGGCACATATGTAATTATTCAATTAGCTTACCGTAAATATAGGGTATCGGTTTAATTGATACGGACTTGTTTGTTGTTGATACTGTAATTTTGTGTTGTTGTTACGATCAATATCGCCCAGTAGCACAGTTATACATTAGGTACCTAAGTCCACAATTAATACGTTACAATATTTTCTATTATGTCTCGTTCAAGTTTATAAATCTTAAATTGCAGATAAATGAAAAAAAAATGTCAAAATAGTGTGCATAAAGTTTTCTCATTCGTTAACAGGCAAAACAATATTATGTAAGAAAGATTTCAGTCAAAAAACTATCAAACGTCAAATTCAATGAAACACTAAAACAACAAATTATTTTAGTTTGCTTTGATATCATTTTAGAATTCAGATAACTACTGATCTGAATGCCGACTGGTGGAGCTGTCAGCATATTGTCATTAAACAAACTTCTGCACGAATTAGTTTGCAGAAGTTAAACAAGGAAATCATGAAGCGAGAAGCGTCGGCTTCATCAGGATACAAAACCCGGTTTAATTTACTTTGATTCATCCGTAGCATCTGTAGCAAGAATCTGCGAATCGACCAGCGGGTTTATTCGCAATATTTTTACTGATTTTATCTTTTGCCTGTGTATCAATCTTTTCATCATATCTACCGTTCTCGACTTAGTAACGCAGAACAATTCCAGCCATTAGAATAAAATATTATCTGGGTGCTTACAAAGACGAGCTAAAGATATCAGAAAATTATTTTGCCTTGAAGCGAAATAAACATTGGGCGGCCAAAAGAAAATAAATAGACTTCTTGAGTCGTTGACCTTTGCCCCAGCTACGTAGATAGGTATGCTGGACTGTTAGGGCCGAGGCTCCCGTCGGTCCTAATAGTTACTCATCTTAATAAAATATTCAATTTCGCATTGCGAATAAAAGGTGCCAAACGCTTGGAACTTGCAGTTGAAAGTGACAATCGGAGTTATTCAAAACACGAAAAATGTACTTACTATGCCTGGAAAAAATGCACAAATATATCACGACAATGTTTGTGTTTATTTTCATTATTTGTCACACGAATGAATGCATAAAAATGCGGAGGTAACGCATAGTTTTTACGTGAACAAATTGTTCAAGCTGTCCGCTTGCCATTTCGTTGGTATTTTAATGTTTAGGAATGAACGACAAGTCCGAAATAAACCAACGTCATTCTCAGACCACCTGCAATGACAGAATGATTAATATAATTTATTTGTACTCTTTGAAAAGCGTATTCGAAGCAGAAGTAACGAATTGATTTATTCTGTATTTCTCTTGCTATAATATGGTCCGTTAGTTACGGTGGTACGCAACGTCGAGTGATAGTAATGTATTGTACTTATACCGTTGAAATCTATTTGTGTGCGGGAATAAAAGTGAGAAAAAATGTTATGATCCGTGCCAGACGATCCTATAGTAACGCTACATGAAATTGTATTGTATTGTGTGACAACCCTAGCTTTCAAAGTGCAACAGATAATGATAAGATACAATTTTATAAACAGAATCTGTTATATACAGAATCGTCTACTAGGTATTGTCTATGATAACAAGTCTCATTTATGGAATACAATATTCATGAGCAATAAATATCTACTAACAAATGAAAGAAAAGAAAACTCTTCTCGGAAGTTATCGGTACAACCATCTTCGATATACCTACTTCCAAATTATGTTTTTTTTTAATATGTAAACTTGTCAATCTTCAGCAGATAATCTGATGACAAGAGTTCCGAATATTCCACTGCTTTTATGGTATCCACTTGGCTGATTAAATAATCGGATTTCGGCAAAATGAGTTACCGTTCGCTGATTTTTAATTTCGGAACGAAAATGTCTGGAGTAAGTACATTTCACCAATTTATGATGCGAATCTCACTACCGAATTTATTCCCAGATTCCAGCGAAGTGTGAAACGATGTTTACAGGTGAATTGGACCAGGTGGCCACTTAGAGCTGAGCCACGTTAAAATGGCCGAAGAATTTTCACTGAAAAATCTGTCACAACCACGTATGAGGCTATTTGCAGCTTGGATCGAGATCCATTCACACTTTCCATTACCGAAAGAGTATTTAAGTTCGTCGTTGGTAGCAGTCTAGCACATAGGTACATCTAAATCTATGTTTAGTCTTATCTATGAAGCCGTGCCTGAAATTTCAATTACTATCTTGAGATTAAAACGAAAACTTTCTGTTATACAGAAACAATAGGAATGCCATCTTAATGATTGCTTTGCCAGATGTTTAGTTTCCCTTGATATTATTTCTCTCGCATTCCAATTCATCATATTTTGAATTTCTATTATTGAAAGAAAGAAAAGAGATTTATTGGGACACACAAGACAGAACAAACAAAATTACATGAATAAAAAACAACAAAAAAAAACAAAAATTAAATAAAAGAAAAAAAAAACAATTTAGTCTGGTCCTGTGTGAGGCCAAAAGGCTCCTACCTCAGCATGTGCTGGGACAATTTTAACTGTCACAGCGCTGGTTTTCTGGTAGGGCCCAAAATTATTCTTACACTTATTTCGAAGTTAGAAAGCTAAATTCAAATATTTTGGCGTGTTGTAGAACACACATTTCCTGTGTTAAGATTACTTGCACTTTCAAAAGTCGATATAAAAAAACACGGCATGGCTTCTCAAATAGGTACCTCATTATTAACGTCTCACAAGACAACTTTAGTAATATCTTTGAACATAACTGATGTGTCACAACGCTAACTACAAGCAATTTCACCGTAATAAGCATCTGCGGCAAAGCGGCTGTTAATCTAGTCATCTGGTGGCTGAATTTAATATCTGTATCATACTTCATTGCATACGACACGTATAGGACGCAATTATGTGCTTGGGACATACCTACATGATACACATTTAAGTAAATCGAGATTTTTGTAATAACAATGAGTTGTTGTTAGAGTTTTGTAATAAGTAACAGGTCTTTTGCATAAGCTGGAGCAGTCATTCATCTTTTTAACGTTCCTTTCCTTTCTATAGATCTTTTTCGCAATAGTATTTTGGCTTAAAGTTTTCTAGAAAGAAAGAATTTCGATACCAGAACTGGACCTATTAAGTTCTGAGTAAGTAAAGTTCTGTCTAAGTACTCCAAAAGCTAAGTCAAGATGCTAATTAATCGCGTAACTGTTTTTAGTGCGAAGTGAAGTATAGGTGGTCGAGATCCATAGTACAAGTTACCTAAGTTATAAGGCGGACTATACAAATGATTAACTATCATTCTTTAGTAGAAATCAGTTTTGAAAAAGCGCCAAACGCCTGATTAAGTTACAACATAATTTATGAGCAAATAATTGAATTGCAGCCATTTACAATCGTTATCCATACAGGTTTGTTTGCCAACTCTATAAGATTTCTCATTGACCGAAATAAAAAAGACCAAGGTATACCACAAATCGGTGGGTTTAATCTTGTTGCTCAATGTATGTAGCGGCTTTCTTTGCATTGAGATTATAATCAGCATAATTTGTGGGGAACTGATTAAAAAACTTTCAATTTAATTTTCGGAGTTATTAATTAATGTAAATTAGTTAAGACTAAGTAGATATGTCCCACCGGCTGGAGTTGCCCAGTTTTCCCTTGACGATCTGAGCAAAAAGTCTGGTAAGTTGCTCGGACCAAATGATACAATACGAAGAATTTTATTATTTCAGATTTAACAGATCCTATTTTGTTTTTTTTTTTCGTTTAAGGGTTGCCTCTGGAAGCAGCCGAGTAGAGCTCGGTCAACCAGCTTGTACTCATTTTAAATTATAATTATGTAGAACTGAGTGTACCTACATTATTTTGTAAATAAGTAGGTAATCTTTAACATACGAAGAAGTCAAAGTTAGGCCTAATAAACAGTGGGCGTTTGTTAGTTTTGACAAGTGAAATAGTTTGAAAATCAATTCGTTAAACACACACTTTACCCAAACATTTGTGGAACTTAATCAGCTAAATGAAGCTTATAAACGGAACCACCAATTAATTAGGATCCAATTGCTACTGGAAATTAACCAAATATCGTTTGTCGAAAATGTAGTTTTGATTTTATGCAAATTATGACTATTATATCGCTTGGGAAATGTATATAGGTATGTAGTATTCGTATTGATACAAACATGATTGCATTGAGTGTGATTGGCAGATTTAACATGATAAATTGAACCTACTATGTAGCGATCGCCCCTATCGAGTTCAGAATTCAAGTGGTTTGCATCCTAAACTAGCATGTCAATACACAATTCATGATATTCTGTGATCGATCTATGTTTCAGACATGGGTGTCAAAGACAGAATTAATCGGAATCATAGTCAAGTCAACCAAACATTCGAAGACAATGTGACATCTACCAACCCGCACTGGGCCCGCGTGGTGGATTATGGCCCACTCCCTCTCACAGAGAGGAGGCCTGTGTCCCAGCAGTGGGAACATTATAGGCCGATGATGATGTGATAGTCAAGTCGTATTCAGGGATGAGCTATAGTAAGAACCAACTAACTGTTTTCCACAACATCACAATCGCGAAAAATAAATGACCTGTCGCATTTACCATTTTGTCAATTCGAACCTGCCTTTGTTGTGATTAAATTGAAAAATATTTAATAAAAAAACTTTTTGAAAAAAAAGGGAACTGACTTCAAAACCAAACACAAAAAAACTGTAAAATAACTTTTCTTTCGGAAGTCGGTGGCTTTGTTTTTTATTTCATTGACTGTGGCCACCGACTTGAAGTCGGTTCCCTTTTTTTTCCAAAAGTTTTTATTTTTCCCTTTTTAGTTTAGATATTCAACAAAAATCTTCATATAAACAGCGTCTTTGAAAATCTACAATCCTAGTAAGCAACAAAAACGGATCTATGCGGGCAATTTCACGAGATATCCATTATTGTTATATAATAAAACCTTCCACAGAATGTAACGAACACTTTTCTGAAAACCACAACAAAATCCGTTCAGCCAAACGCGAGATAATCGCGGACAAACATACATACATACATACAGGTCGGACTGAGAACCTACTTTTTTTTTGAAGTCGGTTAAAAATGTGTTGAGTTAATGTTGTACATGTTAATGTTCGAGTTAAGTTGAGGAATTAGGAGTTCTGTATTTAAATAAAATATACTTAATATTTTAATTATTTTCTACTTTGCTCTTAATTCTAGACTAGATCAAAGATGACAGAGACAATGCAGATGGTGTGAATTTACCCAAAAGAAGCCTGTTCACTCTAATTTTGAAGAGATTCGGGTTGTATGCATTCGGGAACACAGATTTACGTATTGAGTTTGCACTCTTTTGGAACTCTCTCGTGGTCCATAGATAACATTGTCCAGTTTTAAAGTATGCCCCATACTTTTCTGACACACTCTTTATATTTCTTATCCACTTTAATCTAAGTGATTGATAGTTGACAAAAATGGACAACATGTTTATTTGATTCAATATCTGACGTGACCTTTGATTCCGTTTTTCTTGTCAGGACAGTATGGAATCATTTATTTCCTTAATCTAACTATCTGCCTATGAATGTAACTAGGTACATAATATTTTTAATATAATTATTTATAAACTTTTCCTTGAGTATGTTGCGCAAGTTTGATGTTTATCAATAGTGCTTCTTCGTGTCTAGGAAATTCATAAAAAGTAAGCAACATAAAATATTATTTTCAACATTAAATAAAATATGTATAAATAATAATTAATAGTTAAAAACTGTTTTACAGTCTAGTATAAATTGAGTTAGCGAGTTATTATAACTGTGCGGCTATTAAACTTTGTTCGAAACTACGTGAGAGAGAGTTTTGTTAATTAGAATTAGTCTTGTTCTACCAATACTAGCTGTTAAGTATTAAATACAATCCGACTACATTATTGAGTTGAAAACAGAAAGCAAGAGTTATTTTAGTTCCCCGATGTTTATATCATGGGAAAACATATGTCTGTTCCCACGCGGTACATAGATATTGATATAATTTTAATCCTCAATGTCGAGTCGACATTTATAAGTTCATGACATAGCATTGACCTCCGTGGTCTGACGTTGCCTATGAACTAGTGAGTTGAAAAGTGATGTGTTCTTTCCCCCCTATTTTCTCACGGACGCCGAATAGGGTTGCCATGTTGAAATTTGTAAAGTTCTGACATGAAGCTGCAAACATTTGTAAAAATTTGGAAACTTTTGCTTTTAATCATAAGTTTAACCGACTTCTACAAAGAGAAGCGGGTTCTAAGTTTATTTGGTCATCGACGCCGACGTGTAATGAACAGTTGATGAAGTAATAAATCACCGACTTCCGAAACTATGAATATTTTGCATTTATAGGTATTGTTTTTTTAAGTAAGTGGATACTTTTGAAAAAGTTTTTCAGTTGTCTTAATAAACTTTTTAAATAACAAACAAAACCCCATATGACTAGGTCAAACAAAGTCTAGGTAAGGAGCCAAAAAGCCAGACATGTCCAGCATAAAGCGGACGGATGGCAAGTGGCAACCCTAGGTATAGTTACACTCACCTATTAAATTGATCCGGCGTTGAATTCGCGCCTGTTTTACTTTTATTACACCCTAGAGACACAAAGAAATATACCTTCTTCCTATTTTCCAATATCATTCGCTCTTGTTTCTTTTATCGCGAAACTTGACTTCTATTTGTGTAGCCTTGGTTAGTAGACTATTTTGTTTCAAGAGCTGCTTAGTCCTAGATCTAGCTTAGATTTAATTCCCCGTGTGCACGGTAATGCACGTCCTGAGGACTGCCAAAGCAAATACCTACACTGCATTAGTGCACTAGATATTTTGATTGTGGAGGATAGCGCTTCTGTTTTGTCATTTGTTTTAAGTAAGTAAGTTAGTTTCTCGAATTAAGTTGAGTATCTTATATACTTGTACCTAATGCAGCATGTCATGACCACAATTTAATGATACTGTTAGCCTTTACCAACTGGAGAAAGGCTTCTGCAAAAATTAACTTATTATGCAACTACAATAAAAGTTGGTCGCTTTTCTAGCATTTACACACTCTTTAATAAATAATAATCATATAATTGAGAGCAGTAGTGGCCCAGTGGTATCGGCCTCGACTTACAAGTAGTAGGTCGTGGGTTCGAACCCCGTCAGGCGCATTACTTTGTGTAATTTATTTCAACACCACTGCTCTCAAAACGGTGAAGGAAAACATCGTGAGGAAACCGGCATGTCCTAGAACCAAAAATTCGAAGACATGTGACATCTACCAATCCGCACTGGGCCCGCGTGGTAGATTACGGCCCACTCCCTCTCACAGAGAGGAGGCCTGTGTCCCAGCAGTGGGAATATTTATAGGCTGATGATGATGATGATATAATTGAAACTAACGTTGACAAGATAATAAATATGATAAAAAAATAATTTCAAGTGACAGTTGACAAGTGGTTATTGATGTGGTCATCCCGTTATTCGTCATCCGTCTCTATGGTTTCATTTGCAGAAAGGATTAGTTACTGAAAGACCATAAGCAATGAACTGGAAAGTACTTAAATACATTTCAAGTGTAAAGTGTATAGGAGGCCAATAAAAAAATCAAAGCAATAACGCAATGCGTCTATTATTTAATTTGTAACACGACTCTAGTGTCAAATAAGTAATATCTATTATCCAATAAAGTAATCGGTGACCGTAAAATGAACAAAAAATATACTGATTGTGTAATAACATGGTTTGTGCCTATTTCGAGGTCTTTGACATTTGCCCTCATGGAGATTGAGTGTAACCTGAACATTAATTTAAAAGAGATTTAATACAGAAGTGGACTAAATTAAGAGACCACTGACTAAACTATACGAAGGTAGATAAATAAGAATGAAAAAAAAATGAAATTATTATTTTATGCCCATTTGAACTTAATAAATCTCTAATTGAATAAGACTCGAATGTATAACGCTGAATCATTTCATTAGTTCTTGGCGACCGAGATTTTCATAAATTGCAATGTGCTATTCAACTTTCAGTCTTGCTTAAACAAAACAAAGTCTACATTTGAATACATTGATCCAGTTTTTTATTATGACTGTGTATTTCATTCAATGTTGAAGTGAAATCGATTAATTCATTGATACATTTTTTTATATGTTCGTGATACTATCGATTAGTGTTATCGTATCAAAAACATGTTAATAGTTATTATCTTGTCAGTCTATTATTATGGCATAATGCATTATCTGTTTCATTAACACTATCTATATTTTCAAGTGCTTTTACGTAATATGTGTATTAGATATTAATTTAGTTTTTACGTATTCATTAAAATTATCTTTTTCCGCGCCATTTTCATCCAAATCTGAATTATTTTAAGTAATTCTATAGTTTATCATCTTCTTGCCATCTATCTTGAGTCTATTCTTACTTATATTATAAAAGCAACGGTTTGGATGTTAGAATAGATTTATAGATATTTGTCACTCAATCACGTCAGAGTGGCTGAACGGATTTTGATAAATTTTGGTACAGAAGTAGATTACAGTCTGCATTAACACATATGAGAATTTATCCCGGTAATATAATCTTTTGGGACAATAAACGAACTCCACGCGTGCGAAGCCGCTGGCATAAGCTAGTAATTCTAAATTTTCCATAATATAGGGTGTAAGGAATATCAACATACAAAACGGTCCGAACGTATGTAGAAATTATACCTATGAAGGTAGTTTAAATCACTTTCATAATTTTCGAACTTCTACTTCAATACGACGAAGAAGGCACACATCTCTTGTCACGTAGGAGCACTTCTATAAAACATAAGTTATACATAGCACTAGCAGACTATTCAATCAAAAATTCAATACTCCATTCCCAAATTAGTCACGAATTCACGATGCGCCGATCATGAATCGATTAGAAGGCTAAACGAAATAATATAATATCGCCAGTATTCGATTAAACTGCCCGCATCACTGGTTTATGTCATGTCATTGTCGCTAAGTTCACAATTGTGTCAAGGGCACCCGAACAAATCGTGAAGGTTTGTTTATTTAATTCGTTTTTTTTTTATTAAATTAATTTGCGAACATCGTTTAAAAAAAACTAACAACAATAGCATATGAAGAGGCTGCATGCGCTATATTCCTTAGCTTACAACGGTAAAGAAAAATAAAACGATTTTAACTCGAGTGTCAGCGTAAAATAAATTAAGTCATAAATTCACTGGATGACAACAAACAGTCTAAACTATTCCTACGAGTATATAATGCTAGAGCCTTGTAATCGAATACAAAAAATTCTTTGCTTTGTACTTCGGAAATGAGCTCATAGAAAATTAGAAGATATTAAAGATAGAAGAATAATTCATATCAGTTAAATATGAAAGAATAACCGCAGATCGTATGAAATTCAGTATTTTTTGTCGATGGTAAATCCCATTGAACACACAGACAAAGTCATTATTGCGACATTCATTTTTATCTTTGATTACCTTATAATGTTTAAGGAAAAAGGAAAAAAAATCGTTTTCCACGAAGTTACTTATTCAGGTCTCCCTTCTATTTCTTTTTGTACTTTCCTCATTTGTGTTGCCAGTATCAAGATAACATCATTATATTCTTTTTGATCTGTTTAAGTCGTTAGAGATGGGTAACTAGCCGAAATTTCAATAGCTTAGCTAACCGGCTATTTGTGGTGTAATAGCCAGCTAGCTAGCCAGCTATTTGGCTACTTGGCTATTGAACAATAGCGTTTACTAACTAGCGGCGCAACGAAGCGGCGCCGATGTAGCTAGGTAGGACTTAAATAACGCAACATCAACTGCCCGATCTGAATTCGATCCTAAATCAAAAAGAAATGATTTCTAAACACAATAACTAAAATACTAACTATCAATTTTTTTATTTATTTTAAACCTGACGGTAACTAACCAGCTTTCTAATCATCGTATTTCATAATTCGATCATTAAACGAACGAAATTACTAAGTATTATAATGCTCTTTCTTTTGTCTAATCTATTTTGTGAATATTGTGAGAAAAAGATCGACGATATCAATGAAGATCGTACACGCGTAGCGCAGTGAGCGCGCACACAGCTATCGGCTATTTTGGCTACTCTAGCTACCCGGCTACCGAATACCGGGACGGCTATAAAACGTAGCAGTTAGCTATACTCCGTGGCGGCTACGCGGCTACGAGCGGCTACGCGGTTACGAGCGGCTACGCGGCTATGTCATAACCTGTCAGTTATCTAGCCAACCAGTAGCCGATAGCTAGCTATCGTGTTGACGGATATCATAGCCGTGGCTAGTTTGCTCATAGCCGGTATTTGGCTAGTTATGCTATAGCTACCCATCGCTATAAGTCGTACATTTACAGCTCAAGTTCAAAACAGGTATTCATTCCAGGCTTATCTGTATGTAGAACGACATGTTTTATATGACCTACACTGAGTTTAAACCCATGACACATAATGCAAAGGTTCTACAAATCCTTTAAGTCCTAACATAAACGTTAGAACACGATATATTAGATCATCGTATCTATCTTAAAAGATAACGGCCATAATTGCTTTTCTAATAGAGTCCAATATTGCTTGACCGTTCTATGTGTTTGCTAACTATCATCGTCATGTATTGCATTCATTTATCCTTACCCTATTCACTGAAAATGTTTGTGTTGGATATAATATGTTGATTTGCATATCATTTAGCGAAAGCGTGTTTTGTAGAAGGCTGTTAACAAATCAATAGTCACGCCTTTGCCTCGTCTGACGTCTTGGGCAATGTTGCCAGAACAGAAAAATATCGGAAAGGTACTAATTTAAATGTCAAAGGAAAAATAAATAAATGTTGTTGGCTCCAAAAAGTTCTGACTTCTGTTTATGAAGAATGAAGTTTGAACAATGCAAAGGGCGAACGTTCACCAAGTCTCTTTCAAAGAAAAAGACTTCAGATAGGAAGGACAGAAACAGTGAAAATGAATTACGATAGGGATCTTACCACAAGAAGTACAGCATTTTATCAAACACAAACAACTTGCTAAACAACTTTGGTCACTAAAGATAAAATAAGATATACAGAAGGTCTTAGGATGAAGTAAATACGCCGAATAAAGTATTTTTAGAACAACATTGATTTGATACCATTATTATAACAGTAATATCTTGTCACGTTTTGAGAAGAAACAGCACAATAGATTCTAGAAACAATATCTTTGAGAACAACCGTCTAAGATTGTTTCTAAGTTGCAAATAAGTCAAAACAATCCACCGTATCGAAAACAGTGATTAGACTAAATTAGTTTGCCCGAAGCATAAAACAAAGTCTATTTTCCATCTGAAGATAATCAAATTTATTCAAAACCAGACATTTTATGATATTTGCAATCATCTTAGGAGATTGCCTGCCAGTTGTGGACTAAGCTCGATGAATCAATAATCTAGAAATAGATTTCCAAAATCTGTTCTTATTTGTTCAGAAATCGTCTGCTGCGTGATTAATGACCTTTTTAATAAGTATTGAGATTGATTGATAGTTTACTAAGAGAATGACTCATGAAATGACATCTAGTAAAACGTATGAGAAAAGAAAACTTACGATCCCAAGTAAATTGGGAAAAGGACAGGAGTTGATAATGATAGTTGTACCTTGTTTTTTTGGGGTGGATAATCATCAAATGATTATCCGGGTGGAATGGAAGGGACTGTCAGATTTGACCGACTAAAAAAAGACACTGGGCCTTCAGTTTTCCTTTGTGTCCCTTTTAAGACTGATCCACGATCCTTGATAGTTGTACCTACGATTTTTATTAACCTTCCTAGTTTATTTTACGGATCGTTATTGGCTAATTTTGACTTGATTACTAATAATGAAGTGTATCCTTCCGTAGCGTATCGTCTAGTGACTCTTGAATCCGTTAGGAATACCACTGGTCGAATTGGAAACAGTCTTCGTAGAACAAAAATTAACGTAAATAAATCGCTTTCACGGCTGGCGTAACAATAGGAGTCCCTTGCGGTTTACAAAACGATTAACTAAAAGCACGGGTGTGACATAGGTGCGTTTACAAATGTCCCTAACATTTACAATAACTCCAAGGCCGCGTTCAAGGACACGCTTTACGTCAAGCAGAGCGTCGGGTGAAGCGTGCTGCGCGGCGTTAATTGATTTCTCCGTCCAAAGCGGTGGCGTCCTCAAAATCAAACAAACGTTTGTAAATCCGCTTCTCTGTACATCGCCGTATGTTTGTGTTTTGGACGGCCCGACTCGCTCGACGCTCCGCCCGACGCAACGCGGGCCCTTGATCGAGGCCTAAAACGCAAACAGTAAGTCTGTTTGCGTTTTAGGTACAGGTGTAGTACCACCTCAGTTGACATTTTGACAAAGCTGAACAAGCAAATTAATAATTTCTAGATTGCACTTAAATTGTCACTTCCCATAAATGAAGGTTGACTACTCAAAAGGTAACCCATCACTGAAAGTCAAGTGATTTACAAAGTTATTTGAACTTCTTTGTCAATGTTTACTGACTTTCAGCGAGTTTGGTCGTTAAAATTAAGTAAAGCAATTTGTTCCCGTTATCTCTTCAATAATGAACACTTATTTTTGTTTGCTTGTTCATTGACTTCAGTGTCTCTTTTGTCGTAGTCTCAACTGGTTAAGAATCAGCTGATCCATTCATTTATTAGGCTTGAGGGACATCTTTTGAATTTAGAACATAATTAGCCTCGTATGATTCTAAAGGCCTCCCACTAGGTGGACCGACGACATCGTTAGGGTCGCGGGCAACCGATGGATGCAAGTGGCGAATTCAGGCCTATGTTCAGCAGTGGACGTCTTTCGGCTGATGATGATGATTCTAAATGCTGGGATGCAGTCCTCGTGCAGTCCTCGTCTCTATGAGAGAGAACAGGCCTTAATCCACCAGGGTCTTTTTTAGCGTCGTATGTCCATTGTCTGGTATTTTCCGATTCTAGGATATCTTCATTTCTTTACGATGTTTTTCCACCATTTTAGAGCAGTGATTATGTCTTCGTGTGTTCGTGTAATGAAAACTTCATTCAAGTCATTAGTGCTTTGTATAATTTCATAACTGGAACATGTAGTTATGATATTTTGTATATACATATTCTCTAAATACTATAGTCAATATAATTGACTTCCAATTATTTAGATTGCTAATTGTGTCTTCATTATAACACATCGCGTTTCGACAAATAACACGTATCTATCTATAATTACGACTTTACATAAGTTGTTATTAGATTCGATTTCTATAATATTTGATTGCAGTATTCCTTTAATTTTGTAGAAATAACGACTGATTATGTAGGTATGTACGTGTTCTTTTATAAAGTAAAGTAACTGTTATTACAATAATACTACTGCACTAAAATACTAGATATTAAATCGACCTGATAACTTTATCGACAACAACTTTCCCAACAGTTTCCTAAAACTCCCATTAGGAAACATTGCATTTTGAAATTGCATATCAACAATGCAGAAGCTTCCAACTTTGTTCCGTCGACTCATGCCTCATTACTTCTTGAAGTCTCGAGGAACAACAAACTGGGGAAACTGTCGCTTTTGATATATGAGCCCAGCACATACAGGTGGCTGAAAATTCGTTACTCAAAGTACTAGCTTTGGAAGTCGTATTTCAGACGGGTCTAGATTGCGTAGGAGTACTGTTCTCTTGATTGCGAATTTCATCAAGATAATTGTTATAGAGAATTCTTGAGATGTTAAATAACATCTCTTGAATGTTTCTTAGGATAGTAACACACGTTCCACAACTATAAAACCTGAGTGGGCGCATATTTGGTATTGAAAATAAATAGTGGAATTTACACCACATTTTGGTGTCATTATTGACCTGACGACATCACAGCCACGTCTAAACCCCGGCCACATCTCATTAAAACAACCACATTTACATAGTGACGGTACCGCATCGCAAAAAAAGTTGCAGCCGCACTAATCATCACACGTATTTACCTACTGCTTTACCACTTTTTGCAGTTGCGATGTGGTGTGGATTTGGTATGTGTGGAACAAGCCTTAAGCTGAAAAAGAGACATTGATAAATGTAGTCCTCTTTCTATTGGTGTAAGCAGTTGTAAAGCTCTGTGCTCACAGCACGGACACGGCATCTATCAAGTCTCTGGATGCAGAGATGCGATTGTGTTGCGATGAAAGGAAATTATCGTTTCCTTTTTCGCTCGTGACACATTGTTTTGTGAACTAGTGTGTTCTGTGGTTAAACAGCTTTGTTAACGTGCTCACGACGATGTATCTTTAGATCTTTGTGTTTTGCACGTGTCATGAGTTTGTTTGTACCCAATTTTAAGTTGATTTTTAAGGGAACTGTCCGAGGCCACCACCAACGCCATCAATGTGGCAGAGTTCTGGTCGAAATATAAAATTTAAAGGAATCATCGACACGAAGAAGAAGAAGAAGAAGTTGATTTTTTTTAACAGAATAAGTTGATTCATATGAAGATTGGATTTGAGAGTTACTACTTCTAATTTTGCTGGGACACAAGCCTTCTCTCTGTAAGAGGTAGTGGGCCGTAATCCACCACGCGGGCCCAGTGCGCATTGTTAGATGTCACACGTTTGTGAATTTTTGGTTCTAGACCATACCCGTTTCCTAACAATATTTGAGAGTAGTTGTGACGAATTAAATTAATCAAAGAAACGCGCTTAGTTGGGTTCGAGTCAACGACCTACAACTTGTAATTCGGTATGTTACCACTGGAACACTACTACTACACCCATGAAATAAATCTATTAAGGGGTTATTTCAGGATAATAGCTCGTCAGAACATATCACGTTTTCAAAAACAATCAATTTTGAATAACGTACCCTCATTTACATATAAACCGGGCGGATACGGGATTACGCATTATTTTTATTCTAGCCGTTTTAGAAATGGCTCTTTGAATCGAGGTCCGGCACTCACATTCTGAAGAATCTAGCGAACATTTGAACAAGTTGTGGTAAGGTCACATAACCAGGAATTGAATTTTCCGATAGGCAACGGTCCAGAAGGCCGTTTGTGACAATATCCGACCGAATATGAATCGAAATACCGGTTCCCTGAACATGCAGAAATATATCGGTAAATTTTTATCGATATTTTTAGTATGGCATCGATGCCAAAAGTTGTACGTGTTCTTACTTTTAAGAAGCGGTTGTGGTCCTAATTTGAAGTCTTGTAAAATTCTTGACTCGTTAAGAAATCAAGGTGTATTCAGCGACTGAGTAAAATTGGGCAGTCATGGAAAGTTAAACATCTATCAAATGTGATATTGGTGAGGTTAAACTTTGTCAAGAAAGACAACGATCAAAAACTTGAAACTTTTAGTGTCTTTACTTAACTATTTTTTTTTAGCAGCACTGCTTGTTGCATTTGAGTGTGGAAAATGTAGTACATTCTTGGTAAATATATCAGACATAATATGCCAACAAGATATAATATAAAATGAAGCATTTTCTTCCTTCTTCCACAAATAGAGCATAAAGTACAACTCTACGTTTGAGTAAGCCCCATCTAAGAATAACAATCCTTAACTTTGACGGCCCAAGTTCGGACTCTCCCCAAGTTAAATTAGAACAATCAGAAGGCCCGTTAAATTAAATAAAAACTTCACGAAAGGTCTTATGTATTGTAAATGTAAACAGAAGATCATATAGAGAAGGGGTGGTGGGTAAAAGGCATGAATGATCCATCTTTGAAATAGTTAAGGAACTGAGTTTTCGGAGGGAATTAAGCTTAAACGGAAATGTAAGAATTGTGGGTCTTGAAACATAAAGGGTTATTGAAGAAACAGGGTTGGTTTTAAGTCAGTACGATTCTGAAGACTCTCTACACTGAACCAAAGGAGTCATTTGAAGTTTTCCCAACTCAAAAGTCACTTGCATAACCAAGATTAAGCACCGTCTGTTGACTGTCTGTGAATGGAAACGAGACCTCTCAGTGCTTGGTCTCGGCTGCCATTTTTGTGGGTAGTAGAAGTCTGGGTGTCCGACAATCGGTGTTATCTAAGGAGTATTGTATTGCCCAGTAACTGGGTTGTTGAGGTCAGATATTCGCTCTAGATGTGAAATGTCGGTTAGACTGGGAGTAACCCGAAGATATTTGGACAAAGGCTAAAGAGATTAGAAAGGTTTAGAGAGGTCTTGAAAAGCAGTTCCATATTTCCATATAAATCCAAATATTCAGCTGCTTTTATGTAACCTGAATCCCAGAAGAGAGCGAGATAACAGAACGCTTTGGGAGTAACGTGTCTTATCGCAAAGTGACATCTCTATCTCTACTGCACCGATGTTATCGTCGCGTCGAAATCTGCCAGCTTAATGGCTGTGAATCGTGTAAAGGCTTATACACAGTGGCTGATGCTGGTCGTACTGAGTGCAGTAAAACGCTTTTTGAACGATATTTTAACGATCTTTTTCTGAATTTTGATTTTAGAAAAATACATTGTTAATGCTCTTTCTATTATGCAACCAATATTCATTTGCTTCGTGTATTTTGCTTTAAAGTGTTTCGATTAAATTTCATTGGAATTAGAGAATTCATTCATTGATTTAACTTTGACATCATTCTCATTTCACAATATGAAATTATGTCAATTAAATGTACAGTAATTCGATACGAAGTGTTACATTAACATATTCACAAGAAATTAGTAACAGTTAGTTGAATCTAATCAAAAGGCATGTATTATAATTACTCAATGAAGACACGTTACGTATATTATCACGCGAATTAATAATTTCAACGTCTTTCATTTAAACATTCGTTCTCTATGCTATTATACAATTTTAAGTTCAAGGATCTTTTGGCGCGTGACTAAAATCAGAACTGATGTTGCTGTGCAGCATGTCGCCGTGTCGCGGGTTCGATTTGTGCACGTAAAAAATATTTGTATGACCTACAAGTAGTTGTTCCGAGTCTGGGTGTTTGTGTTCGTGAGTTTCTATGTTTGTAAACGCACCCTCGACACAGGAGAAATTCCTAGAGAGGGGTAAAGTTTTATTTAAAAAAAGAAAGGTAAAGTGCAACTCAATAGATGAGATAGAATTGGCTATTATACATAGTGTTGGGTTACACTTATGCGGGAAACACTAGCGGGAAATGCAAGTTAAATATCGCGATAATGGACTTAAAATGTTCGACCCCAGTATAATTATGTACATAATTAGTGTTTAGTATTGTCTATAAGAGTACATAAAGGTTTTTTTTTTATTATTACACCATCATTTCACTGATTTTTCTCTACAGCCCATATTCGCCCTGTGCCAAAGAACATATTACGGTAGTCAACAATATTTAATTTTCTCCAATATAAAGGTTAGGTACCAACTTAGAAAACGGTTTGCAGTTGAAACTGAATATTTATTCTTTTGTTTTCATGAGAAACAGACGTTGAAAACAAATGAAGACTCGATATTAAATTGGTTTTCAGTTGACAATGTAATATTCTAGTGAATTTTATTATTGCAGGCAAAGTTAGTAGTAGATTTGTTTTTCTAGCGACTACGACTAAAGGAAAATTCGTTCTGAAAATATTTGACGGTTCGCGTAACTTTCCTGTTCACGGTACTGTTTTAGTTTATCGTCAAGTCTCTAGGGCTCTCACGACTCATTTGATAATTTTCATTGGCTAATATTGAAGTGCTACGGTAGAAGCAAGCAAGAAATTCAATTTCGCATCAAATTAAAATCGCCCTTCGACGTAATTGCTTTTAGAATTACAATTACCTCCCTCCGTTTCAATTTTATTATTTCAAGGACGTTTCTTATGTAATTATTCAATTACGACAAGTATAAATCATTTATTGGGTATCTAAAGGTACCTTTGGAAGAAGTCAAAATCATTTCAAACACTTGGTTCTCATTGAAATTCGGGGTACGTATGTAATGTTTTTTTTTCAAATACGTAAAAGGTTACCTAAGCGATTTTGCGTGAGCAAACATACATTTTTCTTTTCACTACGTAGATTTTATTTGTAAATCGTGCGCGATTTTCAAGGTTCTAAAACAGCCGTTGCGAAAAAGACATTCTTGTCTAAGGACTAAGGAAAATAGGGTAAATGAACGTAGAATAAAACTTCATACCATTATGAAAGGTGAACAAGTTTCTCAAACTGCTATTAAATGCATTATTATTATTATTATAGTTTTCCTTCCACACTTTCCTTCCTACAGGTGTGTTAGCAAACAACCCCGCTCAGCATAATTTGTATGTAAAATAAACCTTGCGTCGATGTGGATTCTGCATTGCCAAAACTCCCTACCGAAGTGGGTAAATGAGATGGAGCGAGGATGATGTCTTATCTTCTTTATTTAAATAATTTTGTTGATAGACTATCGTCCTGGGTTTATTATAAATGAAAATAATTATACTTAAATTTGATATCCATGACGGCCATAGGTTTTCTTTTAATTGACTGCTTGCTTATACTTTTTTTATCCTGTTAAAATCATCAAATGAGTCCTCATGCCAAAGGGGAGAAGGGAGGAACTGTCAGACTCGTACCGACTAAAATCTAAAGTGATCCTTCAATAGCCCTTTAAGTTCCAGGGTCACGATTACCTGATGAGACAGTCCCGCGACCCCGACAGGCTCTGACCCTCTAAGGGGGGACCCGTCAGATGCTTACAGTCTCTCTTCAATTTAATTCCTTGCTGGACTAAGCTTTGAATACGAGTATTTAATTTGGGATAGGTGGGATCCACTTCTTGCGGTGGCAGGTCTCATAAGGGTCACCTGGGGGGGGGGGGGGTATTACAACGTCTTAAAACCAGGCTTATTCCTGTGAGTGAACGAGATGACACTAGACGACTTGTATAGTTCTGTCACTTTCACTCGCCGGAAAAAACCTGGTTTTAAGACGTTGTTATACCACCCCTGGCTGGCGACGAACATCCTGTCGGAATCTGGTGCCAAAAAGGTTTTACTGTGTTCCGGCTGTGTGTAACAGCACTTCCACTTTCTTTTTATCTCTTATAGATTCAGGCCAAAAGTAAACCCAGCAAATAAAAGAATAAGAGTAATTTATTCAAAACCCAAAAACTGTTATAGCTCTTTCAGTAAAATGAACTAGGGTAGGCCAAGTTCATGTCCAAAATAATTTGAGTCGTCAAAAAGTGATCTCATTTTCTGATAAGAGGCCCACACTTTTGCTTTTGCCTGGATATCTGGGACAGGTGTCAGTGAAAGCTGGTCTGTCCCGTTTTGTCTGCAAGTACAATTTTATAGCGGTTTTGTTAATCATAAAATCAGTCTGTCTACGTCCGCTGCTAAACATGGGGTATAGGCAAAGGTATTACTTTGAGCTCTGAGAACGGAAAAGATACATAAAACTGTGACCTAAGTATAGTCGGTATTTTCAATGTGATATTAAATTTTCTTGTTTATTGCTTTAATACTAGGGGTTTAAAGCTCTCTTCAGTAAAACCCTTATTTGAATTGCGATAAATTATTTTATCTATTTATCTGTTCTATTGCTTGAGCAGTAGAATAGAATATTCCATTTTACGAACTTTGTTGTAGACCTTTGTCTATCTCCAGGTTTTCTTAATGGAATGGTGGTAGTCAGTTGTTAGAAACATTACTTCATTGCTTTCCCTAATTGAAAAGAAAAAGTGGCTTGCGTGAAAAAATGCCCAAGATGCAAATCTTTCGCGTGTTATTTTACATACTCTAGATTTTTATCTTGAATTACTCAAGCTGGTATGTTACAAAAAAGCATAATATTCGATATTGAAATAGAAATTTTGAAAATAGAAATTTTGAACCTTAATTTTTACGATTCTAGAGGTATTTTCCAACAATAGCGAAACTGCCAACTTATTTGGAGTCACAGCGGGTAATAATATTCCCAATGATTCATTTTGTCATTTCCAGCAATGTCATTGGCTATTCTTCTATTATTATTTCACGAAATGAATCATTAGGGATATTGCTAAGAAACCGCTTTAGACTCGCAGCATTTTTCTTCTTTCGTACTCCTATAAATATCAGCTGTTATCTCAATAATCTCATTTCTAGCCGTATTATCTCTCACACTGTCCATCCATCGGTTCTTTACAACGCGAAGAAAAACGTAACATATTCTTTAGCTTCTCTATAAATATTTTGTAATTCTAATCTCACACGTATAGAACATATGGTACAGTACTAAGTATCTAATGATGCGTGAATGATCTGTAGTACGATGAAACAACAGTTGATCTATTTAACCGTTCACTGTTACATCCGATGCTGGGAACGTTCCATGAATGAAAGAAATTGATTGCAATTATGGCTGGCGTAGACTGATTGAAATAACCATGGATATTGAAAAAGAGATCTATCCAGATATCTTTTGTATGTTTTTCAGCAATAGTAATGGCCAAGAGGTTTTAATTTCACATTACTAATGAATAAAAAATTGCGGGTCTAAACTTAGCAACATTGATTAAATGGCTATTTTCGACCCTCATCGCAGGGTTCATTTATAGTCAGTACGAGTTTAACAGTTGGCGATTTTCGAACCTGAGTGTAGGGTTTATTTTTAGTCAGTACGAGTTTAACAGTCCTTTCAGCTCCGGGCGGGAGGGATCTCACCAAGGGAGCGTCATCCCGGACTCTGATGATTTTACCAACCAAAAAAAAAATAACGGCTTATGACATACTATTAAAATTAGATGGTTCTTTCTTTGTAAAATTATCAATAGCAACAAGATTCTTTGGTATCTTATTCTAGATAAATCTCCTATAATCTTTAGTGACAATGAGGCAAGATCATGTCGTCACGGACAATGATCTTATTTTTCTTAGACGTCGAACAATCTTTTACGTTCTTGGACATCCTAGCAAGGAAGTGACATTATCCGAAGAAACGTGACATGACCAGCTCAACCGGCTTTTCTAGGGCTAGAATATAAAAAGAGATCATATTTTTTGCCTGGCAACCCCGAATTTGGTCTTTGGTCTTTTGGCCAAACTTTTACTGTTTTTTTATTTTCTTTTGTTTTTTAAATTTTTTTTTATTCATTTTAGTTGTTTTCCTGTGTGATTCGAATAAAAACTTTTCATCCTTTCTTTCTAATTTGAGTAGCTTATTGAAATATTTTTGTGATGAGTAGAATTTGAGTATGTAGTGGTTGTGGGTAATATTTTGCTTTTCGTTCAGCTCCACGTTTTATTATGAGATTTGACACCGAATTATCGTCAGTTCGCGCAAAATAATTTCACCGTTGCTTGTAATGTCATTTTTACGGACGTTGAGTGGGCCAATCTAAATATTTACACGAAGCGAAATTTTATAAGAATTTTGCCTCGGGTTTGATTCGAAAGCTGATATTATTATCAGACCCAACAATCTTATTGCAGGATATACAAGGCAAAGATAAGTTTAAGAAAACTTCGTCACTTTATTGATTGGAGCGACAGAGAATATGATATTATTAGTTTTGATAACAACGTTGAAGGAGTAAACAACTTTAGTGAAGGGCCGTCTTGATTACTGGGGGGTAAGAAATGTAATAATGTACATCTTTTGTAGGTAAAATCATCGCTTACTGTATAATCTTGCAAAGATACCGACCATATGACACGCTAAACTGACTGTCTAAACAACCGTGTCCCTAGAACATAATAGCCAACTGAAGGAACGCGTTGGAGTTTAGTTAGTACAAGTCTGATGGTCCCTTCTGCTCTTCCCAGGTTGGGAGGATTCATTGGATGTCAAAAAGTTTTAGGGTTTCACAAAAGCGAAAAAATTACGAGCAGTGCGGTGAGGAAACATGCAAGATTTAATACATCAGGAGAGACCCAAAGTACATATAACTTATGTTATTCGTAAGTTTTCACGTTATTTGTCCGTCTCCTTCTACTTACTAGGATATTGTAACGTTTAACTAGCTTAGAAAAGCCAATCGCTACTCGAAATTGCATAGGTAGTCTTGTGGTAATAGCAATGTTTGATAATTACTATATATTTCCATTTGCCATGACACAATTTGTTAGTTTATGCTTTTCCTAAGTAAAATATCTTGCAACTGCCATAAGCACCATGTATTTACTCTGTGTTTACTTACAATTAAACTAGTCTTAAACTTGAGTAAACTAACCAAAGATTATATCTGCCACAGTTATTACGTTGTCACTTAAAGTTGTGCTTAAGTCTGAGATAGGGTTGTCAACTTACGTAAGTAAGAACTTAAAGTTTGGGTTTATAGGACTTCAGTTAAGTTAGGTTTTGTGATAGGTATATTCTATTGTAGTGGGAATTGAAGAAGAAATTCTCTCGTTTGTAAACATGTTTTTGGATAATTTTTGGAAGATTTGGCTATCTGTACATTTTAATTCTTAACGATTATTATTTGATGGCGCGGTGTGTTCCACGCGCGCCTCAAAGAATGTCAGCAATGTTAGCCCCCTCTTAGAGGGCCAAATCCTGCCGGGGTCGCGGGACTTACCGAATTACCGTAACCTTGGAACGTAAAGGGCTATTGAAGGACACCGTGGATTTTAGTCAGTACGAGTCTGACAGTCCCTCCCGCTCTGCCCTGGGTGAGAGGACACATTTGATGATTTTACCACGATTAAAAAAGGCATAAGTGTGGAACTTCAGTCAGTAAGAGCTTGCCAGTATCTTTTACTCCCGCCAGGCCGGGAGGACTAATTAGATGATTTTACCATCCGGGAAAAAAGGATATAGTTTCGTTTTTTTTCTACAATTTTGTTAGTTGATTGTCATACTGTTTAAAGCTCATAATAATTTTAAGGGGATCTTTTTAACTACTTCTTAATGAGAAGTAGTAATTCAATCTAAGTAGATACTTAATTCAATTACTTCATTTGAGTGACATAATCAAAGGCAGTAGAAAGTGGAAAGAAAAATCGTTGAGTAGTCTAACCTAAGATCGTAAAAAAAATTATGGACGGTAAAGTAAATCCCGCCAATTTGGCTAATGAAGGGGAGGAGTCTTGTTTTATTTATTACGAAAATAAACATTAGTGCCAGCCCTGTAGAAGTAGAACAACACTTTCACATGTAATAGCCCTCTCCTGACCTAACTGCTCTTAATCGTGAGTTGTATCATACCTAATTAAATACAGGACGTGCTATGCACACTGATTTTCTAGACTAGCCTCAAGAAAGTCGGTATTTGAAGTAAATATCATAATCCATACAGAAAAGCAGCTTCTATTACTTCAAGTTTCAAAGAAAATTCTTTGATTTTTTTTCAGAACTTCAGTAATGATAAAATATAATGCAACTATCCCAATAAATCTTGGAGTTAATAACTCCGTAACTGAAAACAAAAAATAAACCGTTGTTCTTTATTCAAAACAAAATAAAAATCTAAATGGCTGTTAACGCGTTGTTCCACGACCCCGTTTTGACGAATTAACAAGCGGTGACGTCATTAAAATTAGAATAACCGTGTGTGGGAGTTTCCTCGCCGCAAATTAGTTAAAAACTAAACAATTTACGTGTTATTAAATCTAAACCTTATTGTCAGTAAAATAAGGATGATGTTGGTTAAAGATGATCGTTCCTACCCTGCCGAGCATAGTTCCTGCCGCATTGTCTCTTCACAATTACGCGAATTTGATCGTGTAACTTGATAATAGTGTTGATGTCATAATTCACGTTTTTTGGGGTTTTTACAATAGTGATTGAATATACATTTTTTAAAACATGCACTTTTTGAACTGACGGTCAGTGACACTCACATTTTTAATTCTGCGTAATGAACATAAAATTATAAGTAGGTATGGAGAAATATCTTTAAATCGACGCATGATTGATGATTTTTTAATTCTGGTCAATGTCAACGCCTTTTTCTTTAATAAAAGGCCCTAAGACAGAAATGACAAAGATAAAATATGCAATCAGTATGATTACCCAAGCTTAAAAAATTAATATAACAACTAACGCGTAACGATTACTTACTGAAACTCTTCATAGAATAAGCTTTACAGCGCAATTTTCGCTTTGAAACCACTAAACGGATTTAATTTTCCGCAGAATTTTATTTCTACTGGCAACAATTTCGTTTGTTTTAGTGTCTAATCGGCTTACAAATTCTGAACGCGACCGTTTGTTTCTAAAGTTGTTGCAGTATCTGACATTTTAACTCTGGTAAATTCAATTTTTACACTATTTTGTATGGGTGTTAAAAGGTTATTGGGAAATAAAAACTGGCATTTTATTATTGTTCAATACTAAAAAAAATATTGAAGAACATAAGGAGAGTTGTAAATATACAGCCGTATGAAGCCATAACCTTTTATTGTGAAAAACCGGTCGAGACGACGACGAGCGACGCACAAAATTTGCCTGTTCTGCATCTTTATTTCCTTATGAAATTTTAACTGGGTCAAGATACTGCTTTAATATGGCAACTGGATTGCCCAACAAGGTTTTATTATAAACAAGAGTAACAGGTGACAGGTCAACTCGAATTATACGTGATAATCACATACATATAATGTAATAGTCACTTTGCTCATAATCTTGCCTAATACTACCTTCACTCTTGCTTGGTGTGTGACCAAACACGTTTACCTTATTACAGGATACATGTTAATTACGATTAATGTTTTGAGTAACATTTATTTTGTGTTTACACAACCACGCCCTAGGCTATGGTACTAACTCGTTCATTTAGATTACGCTATAAACTTAATGTACAAAGATGGGATTATCATTCTGTTCAAAATGTTAAAAATATTGTATTACCATCGGAAAAAAACAATAAAAAAATAAATTAAGTGTGCCACGATTCATCTTTTGCTAAACGGCAGTTTTATTATAAAAATGAGCCCTGATAACAATGCAGCCATTAAACTCCTGTTATATTCCAACCAAACAGCATTTTACAACACACATGCACATAAAATTACAACAAATTACCTGAACATAGCTATGAGCTACGATCCACAAACAATAGAAGCCGCAAACAGCTATAATAAAGTTCGAAATAGTGCACACAACGGCAAAATTACCTCATTTAAATGTACTGTTTAACTCATTAAATTAAACCTGGTAACCCTGTGTATTCGCCAAATCGCTTTCTCCTGGAAACATGTGGTACACTTACTAATAATACAAGAATAAATTAAGTAGAATGAGTAATAAGGAACTAATTAAACTTTAAACAAGCAGACAGAATGTCTACATAAACGTAATCAGTATTCAAGCTTCATAAAATTACGCAAGTTTAGAAAAAGGGCAATGCGTGGACACATACTTTATGTGCGACACAGAAAGCGCATCACTCCCGTTACACGAAATTACCAAAACATGCACGTAGGTCTTTTGTTAAAAAAGAGGCCATTAATGTGACAGAGAAAGTAGATTTACCAAGTTAAATCCTTCTTTGACCTTGATACAGTTTCTCTGGGAGATAAGTTGTCTACGTCACGTGTGGAATTTGAATCTCTGTGACCGCCTTGCCACGGCTGTGATAATTTTCTTAAATAATTATCACGGCCTGAATAAACGTGGTAGAGTACTAGATGAAATTTTGAAGGTCTTCGTAGAATATTTTGGTGATAATAAACCTAGAATGACGTCATTGTTGTGTAATATCTAGCACATGTTAGAGATGAAGAGTTTGAATATAAAATAAACCTAAAAACGTTTTACAGTGAACTTTTTCGTTATATAAATGTAGAATTCAGGCGTTTAATAGATTCTGGTCACGAATTTGAACACTTTTGCTTTTAACCAACGCAAACGCTGTTGCCATAGCCGTATTTTCGTACGTAAGACATAAATGAGAAGGAAGTACATTAAATAAACTACGAGTATCGGGAAAAAAAGAGAGATGGAGTAAGTCTACGAAACAAAATCAAAGGCAGAAACCCAAACAGTAATCGAAACGGACACGAGGCAATTGAGTGGAAGAACGTTCCGCTTGCGATGGATAAATAACTAAGAAATTTTCCTACATTTTAGACGACGAAAGACTATCTATCTCACAGGTTTATATTGATTCTGCTTCGTTAACATCGCTTCATCAATCTTAGTAGTACACGAGAGCTCGTTCCTTGATAGCACATTAGCAGTACTTCTCAATAAACTTGGACAATTTATTTTGAACTCATAATTCGGTATCGAGCGAGAAATGTTCCAAGGGCTTTGTGGATTTATTTATACGGACGAAAATTTTGTCATTGCGATCTTGAAGCTTCGTTAGTTTTTGTCCGAGCACCTTTTGTTAGTCATGTATGTCCGGAAAGGATGGAATTTTCTATTAAAGCGACCGTAAAATAATTTTATTTTGTGGTCGCTTTAATAGAACTAAGAATAACATTATCCCCATGGTTAATTGTAGTTTAATGGGCAACTCGCCGTCCGACCATGGACCATGCCCGGGTTGACGGCGCGTTGTGTTCCACGCGCACCTCAAAGAGTGTCAGCAAGATGACGGGGCCTCCCCTCTAGAGGGCCAAATCCTGCCGGGGTCGCGGGACTTATACCATTACCGTGACCCTGGAACGACTAGTCCGGCAGTCCCTCCTGCCCTGCCTTGGGTGGGACGAATCATTTGATGATTTTACCACGTAAAAAAAAATGGTTAATTGTACCTAGTTCCCAAAGGGTAAGGTAGAGCTGTGCTGTGCCTAATTTTGTTTTAAAATGGTTGCCCAGGAATTTCTTTTATCAAGATACTTTAAACAGTCGATAATACATTTTTTCAGTTATGTTTTGAGTTCCATGGAATAGGAGCAAGCCTATTGCCATCAACTACTACTTACTACCTAGAAGGTTGTGGTGCAAAATCAAACCTTACACCTTATACCCAACCTAGTAATCGAAATGAACACCTTATGTTCAAAAATCTCTAACATAGCTAAATAATCTTGCAGAGAAGTGAACGACACCGCATCTCTTATCAATTTTATCTATCTTCGTATCTGAGAATGAGTATGGGAAGGAATTGTCAGTTTGCCGATAAAAAATATTTTGTAATCTGAAGTTACACGAATTCCCTTACAAGTATTAAATTCTTGTTCCATGAAATTATATTTATTAGAATTGGATGAGTAGGTATTTGTCATGTAAGGCGATGCTGAAGTCGTGGGAGGGTCTACACAGGATCCCGCGGCCCTGGAACGCAACGGTCAACCGAATGAACAGGGTGGTTTTTAGTCAGTACAAGTTTTACAGGCCTTACCGCTCCAATTATACCGGGAGCATTTATGATTTTACACCCAAAAAAGGCCATACTGAAAGCCTTGGCGTGTGGATTTAGTTGAAAAGGGAAGAAACGAATGGAATGAACACATTATGATGTTTTCTATGAAATAGTAAAGATTCGAGATGTTTTCACTGCAACAAAGCGTCTAAAACAAAAGGTTCGTTTACTATTGTTGCCATTTCACGAAGGTTCTATTAGCAAACCGCTTTTGATCCGGAAAATTGGAGGAAAATTATCCGAGCGGAATTCTTGGGTGAAATGTTTTTAAGTTCCTTGATGTTATTTTTATTCAACGAAGCTTAGGGTTACGATTTATTTATAGTAACGCGAAGTAACACTTAAAAGGTTACTGTTTTTTTTTATAAATAATTAAACTTTAATTTAGCTGTCAGTAACTGCCTAGACTCATGGTAAAAATCAAGTTTCCGGATATATTCATTTACCTTTTCATTGTTAAAGTTTCTATGACATTGAGGTCATCATACATGTATGTAAATAATTGTAAAAAAAGATTTTGTCTACCTTATTGTCATTCAGACATTTAAGTAAAAAATTCCCATCATTCTATTAAAGCTATTATATAATTAAATTGACAATACGCGAAGAAAACAATAAGCATCGTTAAGCATGTGAAAAGATAATTACAAACCACTAATTATTACGTGAACAATGTTTACTAATATCAAAAACAACTTGACCTTTCAAAGTCAAGGCTAACTTAACAACAACTTAATTGAACATTACCTTTAAAAACATGTTATAAATCCCACTGATTAGGCACAGTTTCACACAAAAATGTAAATTTAATAATAAAAAGTCACTTTATATGTCACTCGCGTGATAAGTTGTGCGCGGGAGGCTGTCGCGCGGCACCGGCGCGTCTGAGTAGCTGCGCGGGCGCATACATCACGTGCGTGCACTACTAGCGCCACCCGGCACGCCACTACGCGGACAAGTAGCGAACTAACGGGGCTTTCCACGCTCCAACGATTCACTGAATGGTTGCATCTGACGAAATGTATTGCGGGCTTATTGATAAGTGTAGAAAGGCAGTTATTATCGTGTTACAAATCGACTAAACATAGTACCGTTTATGTAACTTGTACATTATATTTCTTTTTGCTTTGGATAAGCATACAAAAAGTCAGGAAACAAATCAGACAGTGAAACAGATGTACAATGTTTGGAAACGAAACAAAGTGTACACTTGAAGCGTTGTACACTGAAAATCTTATTGTGCATTTGTTCCTCAAAGCGAAGCGCAGCCGTAGAGCAGAGTAAATATGCACGAACACTTCGGGAAGTAAATAGATGGACTTCGCTTGCCTTTTCGTTAGAGAACTGGGAATCAGCCAACCTTTCTATGTATGTTACGAATTACTATTCAGTATACCGCAGTAATTCTTTCGTGTATATCAATATTCATGAGCTAAGTAATGTACATGAACTATTTAGTGTGTATTTTCCTTACTGCGCCGTTGGGTTCAGTGATCAAGCGCTACTGGCAAGCATGTAGGTTTGATTCCTGACATGACCAATTTAGTTTTGCCCATTAATTTACAACCCCTAGACGACTGAAGTATATAATTCTACATTTGAAAAATCCCCATGCTTAGGACGATAGAAATCTTTCTATATTCTGTTATTTTGTTTATTCTTTAGTAAATTAAATACGTTTCTACGGTGACATGCTACGCGTGCTGGATTAGGCAGTGTTATTGGGTTTTACTGTCAGGTTTTCTTTATTGGATAAGTGAGCCCATTCTTTTTTACAAAAAGTGGCATTGACTATTACATATATTTATTTATGGTTTATACAATATTCTGTTAGTCCGGATTTGTATTCGGTTTGTGGCAATAAGCTCTCCTATTACTTGGGACTTGAATATAACTTGTAGGTATCACCTTTACCTGAACTCTTGAAGATTAAAAAAACCAAGATATGCTTCGTTTAAATGAAAACCTTTACATTATTGTGATAATAGGTTTCTATTATATTCATTCGTACTATTAATCTCTTTTACCCCTATCACTTTCACTCATTTTTCATGTAATTGCGTACCAAATTGTTGAATAGGAATCGTTGTTAAAATGTGGCTGTTACGAGTAATTTATTGAAACGAGTCACGTTTTTTTACTGTTCTATGCGAGTAACTGCTGACTTGCACTATTATAACCTGAAAAGGTTATTTGGCTCGGCTGTCTGTCTGTCTGTTCGTCCGTTTTTCTCAGGACTTGATCTTTCAAATCATTATTAGTAGACAGTTTTTTTTCTATCTCTAGAGACGAACTTCACAATTCTATTGGCAACGCTTTTACAAAAAAAATATAGTAAAATATGTATAAAGTCATGCCTTTATCCCCTAGCAGTAAGTAACTACAGTCACGCTAACTGCTACGGTAAAATAAAAACTGTTAAAGTTAAAGGTCCCATTAATCAAACAAGGAAAGATTTTTTGTTCGATTTTATTACCTGGAGAAACCTTTATGATGTGCCAGTCACAACTAGCATTATACCAGTTTTTTTTAAATATTTTGTGCCGTAAATTGCCAGTTAAATATCAATCATGCTTGTCATGTGATGTCATAAAGCTAAAGATTTGTTTGTTGGGCACAAAAAGTACCTATTTACCTACTTGATAGATTCTTACGTCATTTTTGTTGTTGGATAAGAATGGAATGGATGTCTAGCCATGTTTGCCACGCGAACATGATAAGATAGTCATAAGCACTGACTTAACACATAAATAGAGAGGTTTGGAAAGAGGAAATCAAAATCAAAAGTCATTCATTCAAATTAGGCTGATTCATCAGCAGTTTTTAAAGGTCAATTTTTACATAAGACAGTCCCCCAAAGCGACAACAGCGTCCCTTCGACACTTCCTAGTGTTTTGGCTGGGAAGAAAAAGTGGCGGAACAAACACTCCAGCAACACATCTGTGAACGATGCTGGGGAAGCCTTTGCCCAGCAGTGGGACACAGTTGTCACTGGAGTAAAAATCTTCGACATACTGAAAATGCCATAAGTCAAGAAAATCTGTGATATGATAAATGCTTCAAATCTGGATTTTCCTTTCGGTGTTTGCGAGAAAGGTCGTGACTGACATTTAGGAGTATTGAAGTATTGTTTACCTTTGAATGCTAATATTAGCTTCAGTGCTTAATACAGAAAACATCGTATTTACAGTTTATGAAGGAGTCACGTTTGCAAATGTCCGGCTTATCACGCGCTCACAGTCAGTCCACAGGTAATATTCCATTCATAGGCAATCGTTTTTACTTTTTTTATAGTCTGACAGCAGAATGGCGACCAGTCCTCTATGCAATTTGTTTACAACTTTTAATAAGCAATTTTTATGTTAATTTATGGATCAAACTGCCAGTATGCGAGCCTTTTGTAATAATATGCAAATTCTCGCAATATTAGGAAGGAAGTTTAGTTTTTTTGGCAGTTATGACGGAAATTCTTTAGTCGAATTCTTTGATAGGGTAATTCGAAATGGTCAAAGTAGTGCTCGTTTACACAGAGGTCCGTTTTATTGTATACGTTTTTATTTGGCAAAAGCGTATGTAATTGTATGACCGAGTTCACACACAACAGTATTAAAATACCGATCCGTTTTAAATTGATTTTCCGACGGGTGCATTAAAAACGGTACTGTAAATGCCTTGCGGATATCATCTCCAGTAGCGACGGATCCTTTAAAATCAGATACATTTATGGTCTGTGTGAACGAGCCATAACTAGTAATTCGTTTTCATAAATACTTAGCTTTACGAGAGCCGAAACTAATTACATCAATCTCTTGTTCATAATTTTTTTTTGTCGAAGTTTTTTTTTTTTTGCAGTGTTTACACATTGCACACCGAACCTCGTAAACACGTTCTTGACCTGTCCTTGCTTAATGCTAAGTAACCTCAACTTGAACGACTTAGGTCATGCTGCTAATGTAGATATTCGCAGTTCACACACTAACGAAATTAGGTTCTAATCATACTTAGGAAGACCTCGCTGTGACGTCATTTTATCTGTAGACTTTTTGAAGGCTTGTTTTGAAGAATAGTGTGTTAGAGAAATAATTATATGTTTGGTAAGGAATTTGTGAGTAAAGCAAGCGAGAAAAATTGTGACTTTTGTTATGGTCTATTTTAAATTATGACAGCCGTGTTAGGGAGGCTAATATGTTTTGCCATATTAACGACCGTTCTGAAAAATAGTTGGACTCGAAGGTGACTCCATTATAGTTTGGTAGAGGATAGGCAGTGGTAAAACGCCAGTCTATCGTTAAATAAATAAAAATATGGCTATGGCTTACTTTAGGTATTTCACAAAATCCATACTAATATAAATAGGAGATGTAGGGGGTAATCCGTTTAACTATTGTTTACCCGACTACGGCAAAGCCAAAAGGAGGGTTATCTAAGACATCGACTATCAAATAAGTGTTCTCATTGGATAATTTTCGAATTTAATGCGAGCAAAGTTACTAAATATTATGACATATATGTTTATAGAAACTCCCAAAAAGGTCGTAATTTTCAACTCTTTAATGCAGCTTTTCTCTTGTTTTTGCCCAATTTTCTCGCTGAATTCTATCCCATTAGTACCCAGCCAGACTACCTTCTATTCAACGACTTTTCCATTCATAAGAGGCACGATCTCTGCATACGGTTGTTATTTGCTAATCCGAATTCGACACGTCCCAACTCTATTTGCTCAAGCACTTCACAAGCTGTTTCTACTAACTAGCAAAAAGTTCTGCTCAAATCTGAGGGTATTTAGAGAAAAACAGTAAGTGTGGGTAGTTGCAGCTTATACTACCTCCGAGGAAAGTCGAATTGGCAAGTTTGTTCAGGGACTTAATTATTACTTATTGCTAAAGTTATGTTTAGCAAGTATTGGCCTATGATATATTGATATAATTTCATCACAATATCACGCCTCTAATTTCCGGAGGGTTATGTTTAAGCCCCATGTAATAAGGAGCGAGCTTATTGCCAACAACCAGGGACAAATCCAGACATCGTGGTTCTTGTTTAAACTTCTAATCGAAAAACCCAATTACACTTTAACCTGAGACTTCATGCTTAGCAGTAATGCTTGTTACTTCTAGATTAACGAGGCATTACAATCATAATATGACCTTGTCTTATTTCTGTGTGGTGGTGGTAGTGGCGGTCCACACTGCGCTCCAAAACACAAATTGCTGGCGTTGGTCAAAAGGCTGCTGCACTGAAATGGGCTTGGGCCGGCCACGTCTGCCGCATGCCCAATGAGCTGTGGGCCAAAATAACCACTTTGTGGAGCCCTGACTCAGCCAGAAGGCTTCGCGGCAGACCTCGTGGAATATGGCGGGACGAGCTTGACAAAACCAATGATCAGTGGTCCACTTTGGCCCTGGATTGTGAAAACTGGAAGTCATGGGGAGAGGTCTTTGTCCAGCAATGGGATGATGTGGGCTAGCAGTATCAGTATCTTATTTCTGTTTGCCTCGTCTCGATATGGATAATCCACACTCACTTCAAGTCTGTTGAATCCTTGTGTACGTCATCTAAAATAATAGAGAGGTCCACTTGCACCACAGGACCACAAATGCGTTTAGTACTGGACTGTCACCGACTGTCATCAAACTAGTGACTAAAGTAGAACAACGTTTTAGCTACGTTTAAGTGACTTGTGCACGTGGGCCATAGCTGGACATAGCCTTTCCTAGGCTACGCCACATCACCCTGTCCCCTGCATTCCGCATCCAGTCTGTTCTATTCAAGTGGGCCTGACTCATAGATTCTAGTCACATCCTTTTGCTAACCTTGAAAACTGCAAGATGAGTTAACTCATCTGCAAATATAAACACAGGATTATATTTCTTCAAAACAACTTCCTCATCAAAACTTGTTACATCATTTATAAAGCTGTGAAGATCACTGTGCTATTAAAGGCTTACCCTATAGGCTGTGTCACTGTCCCCTAATCCTAACTGTTGTCCCAAGGTGTCTATTGCAGCTTTAGCTGGACTGTACATTTTTATTGAATTAAAATTTTATTACCCGTATAAAGCTCTTAAAATACCCTTTTAGTGTTCCAAGGGGATTTATAGTGTGTTCTCTTAGTTTAACGTCGGGATTTTACAGTCGAGGTTTTATATTTTTTTGTACTTTGTCGTCGTGGTTGTTTGTTTTAAATTAATTGGTATTATACCTTTCTTTGTACAAAATGGTTTTGAAAACGTAGGAACTTATATTTATCTAGCTTATCTAGCTTCCGCCCGCGACTCCGTCCGCGCGGATGTTGGTCTTCGCGTGGATGGTTTATTTCTCCATTTTGAGTAACTCTGACAATGACAAATTATAAATATCTATTGGGTCCAAATACGGCTAACCCTATAATAAATAATTAAGGAGATCCCTCTATTGAGCTACTGATAAGGTATAATTATACCAAGTTTCATCGAAATCGAACCGTTAGTTTTCACGTGATGCCTGCATACATATACAGACAGATAGACAAAATTTTTTTTAATCATATATTTGGGTTTGGAATCGATCCAGCAACACCCCCCGCTATTTATTTTTTCAATATTTTCAATGTACAGAATTGACCCTTCTACAGATTTATTATACGAGTATGTATAGATTTTGATTATATAGGTACATTTATAGTTTGGTAGCCTAAAATATTTGGCTAGAATGTTTTATTTTGTTCTCATTTATATTTTTTTGATTTTCTATCTCTTTTTAATTTGTGTGTGGAATTAATAAATTCTAACTTTTTAAATTGATACCTTTTTAATTACACGCAGTGCCATAACTAGCCTTTTATCGTCCACTCCGAGCTTCTTTAACTACGTCCTGGTCTAGCCAATTGTGGTTCTGGTCTGGCCATTTCTGTACCTCTCCAGGGTATGTGCCCTGTGCACAGTTAGCACACCCCTATTTTCGACACTGATTACACGATAGTGGGCAAAATACAGAATGCCACATACAAGTTTTTTTTTTTTTTAAACCGGTCAAGTGCGAGTTGGACTCGCGTGAAGAGGATTCCGTACGATGTTACCTATCACGATTTTTTAAATCTGACCCAAATTGGTACGCACAATATTGAGTGATTTACCATGTTATTTTAATATTAATTTCTTCTAACTCTTATAGGTTTTCCTATAATCTATAAGTAGAAAAGTAATTTCTGTATTTTTTCAAAATTTTAGGGTCAGTAGTTTCGGAGATAAGGGGGGGGGGAATGGTCAAATTTCGTGTATTTTCTTGAATAACTTGGAAATTATTTATTTTAAAATTACAAAAAAAATACATTTAAAATTGTCTCAACAAGACCTTTCATTTGATATGTCACACGATGCAGTTTTCAAATGTTTTTTTTTTAATTTTCCCCCCAAAAATTACCTCCCATATACAGATATGGACTTGTTATAGATTTTCCTATAATCAATAAGTAGAAAACTAATTTCTGTATTTTTTCAAAAATTTAGGTTCAGTAGTTTCGGAGATAAGGGGGGGGGGGGAATGGTCTTTCATCTATTTTCTTGAATAACTTGGAAACGATTTATTTTAAATTACAAAAAAATACATTTAAGATTGTCTCAACAAGACCTTTCATTTGATATGTCACACGATGCAGTTTTAAATTTTTTTTAAATTTTCCCCTTCCCCCACAAAAATTACCTCTCATATACTGATATGGACTTCTTATAGGTTATCCTATAATCTATAAGTAGAAAACTAATTACTGTATTTTTTTCAAAATTTTTCAGTTGTTTCGGAGATAAGGGGGGGTTTGGTCAATTTCCGTCTATTTTCTTGAATAACTTGGAAACTATTTATTTTAAAATTACAAAAAAAAAATACGTTTAAGATCTTCTCAACAAGACCTTTCATTTGATATGTCACACGATGCAGTTTTAATTTTTTTTTTAATTTTCCCCTTTCCCCCCAAAAATTACCTCCCATATACAGATTTCATCTATTCACGTCACACCTCTGTGCTTGGGTCACAGGAATTGATATGTGTACCAAATTTCAACTCAATCGGTCTAGTAGATTCGGAGATAATTGACTGTAAGCGACAGACAGACGGACACACGAGTGATCCTATAAGGGTTCCGTTTTCGTATTCGGACGTACGGAACCCTAAAAACGTTGCCCCACACTAGTGAGTTATCAATATATTTTTAGATGTACACAAAAAAATTACGTCATTCGTGAGAAAAACACGCCAGCGAAAAAGGTGATAAGAATCTACGTAAGATCAAAAAATCAACTGGTGCATTTCATTCCAGTACGGTCTCTTTGAATCATCTGTATTATCACAACTTACTTCTATCAAATATCACTATCTCTGTGTGTTAAATAAACAAGCATGTATAAATACCGTGTATGTACAAATATTGCTTCACGGAATGTACATAAAAATGGCAATGTATTGCTGAATAAATCTGCGAAGTGATTGTCTATTACTTTGGAGTCAAGGCCTCTAATGATGCGGCAAATGAAAACAAAGAAAGAAATAATTATGGCCAGTCTCAATCACGGTGTGATTGGATAAGTAATTGAAATAAAAGCCAGGTGATAATGTTGGTGTGTTGTCCGCGGAAAAGTATCTGGGGGATTGTAATATTCATTTTATTTCTCGTGTGTTTGAATTGCGAAGCCTGTGTAAGTTAGTTGAAGTTTCATACAGATAATTAATATTTTTCATTTCTTGAAAATGATCTTGTAATAAATTTTTTTTTGAATTATTTGGCATTTTTCTTTATCTTTCTTATCTATGGTACTACTAATGAGACCACATGGGCCCAACAAATTGAAAAAATTAATAGATTTAAAAAATCTAAAAACCCACGTTTTTAAATGATCTAAAAAGATGAAAATAACCCTACGGGGCTGAGAGAGTGGCCACTCAAAACGTGGGGGCGTATATTATATAAGGGATTATTTATGGGATATATTTACATGACGTGAGATCGTAGGTGTAACTTGCAAAGATACGCCCCCACGTTTTGAGTGGCCCCTCTCTCAGCCCCGTAGGGTTATTTTCTTCTTTTTAGGACATTTAAAAACGTGGGTTTTTAGATTTTTTAAATCTATTAATTATTTTATTATTTTTATCATTGTTCATCGGGTTTGAAGCTACCCTGATAATTTCAGCCTGCTAGCTTATCGGGAAGTGCCTCAAAGCCTGTCCGCCATCTTGGACGTCCGCCATATTGGATTAATAGCCTAGCCTAGCATAAGCCACATTACTATTTTTTTCGGATTCCTGACGGCAAACCCTTTCATTTGATACCCATATCATGGGTGTGGGTTTCAAACAGCCAGTCCGCCATATTGGATTTGTTATGACGTTTCTTAGCTAGTCATGTATTGTCATCAGAACTCAAAGCGTGTACAAAATTTTAGCCTGCTAGCTTATCGGGAAGTGCCTCAATATTGAGTTGCAAAAGTCCAACCGGAACGAAAAACAAACAAACAAACAAGAAAAGTGAGTGTATAAAAACGTGGGAAAAAAAGTGGGAATAATATGTTATCTAGTAAAAAAAAAAACAAAAATTGGTGGCCACGCATTGTAATTACAGGTTTTACTAATTGTTTGTGGATACGAATAGAAAAATCATATTCTTATTTCTATTCTAATTTTAAATTAATCGTATTTTTTTAAGGCAGTGTGAGAGCAGTGGTGGCCCAGTGGTATCGGCCACGACTTACGAGTTGTAGGTTCGAACCCAGTCAGGCGCATTACTTTGTGTAATTTATTTCAACACCACTGCTCTCAAAACGGTGAAGGAAAACATCGTGAGGAAACCGGCATGTCCTAGAACCAAAAATTCGAAGACATGTGACATCTACCAATCCGCACTGGGCCCGCGTGGTAGATTACGGCCTGCTCCCTCTCACAGAGAGGAGGCCTGTGTCCCAGAAGTGGGAACATTTAAAGGATGATGATGTATTTTTAAGGAACTTGTTCTTCATATCAAGAAACCCAATTTTCCGACTAGTAGCATTTTGCAATGCTGCAATTAATAAATGATCATGCTAAAACAACAGTTTCTACTTTTTCCAACTCGATATAAACAAATGAAGTCGGTTGTCGTTCCGCTCGGTTAGCTTGCTAGGGATGCCCAGTTACTTCATTGTTATGCGGTGCAAACGGCATCTTTCGTATCACGAGTATTTCACTGACAACTATCTTATCTATGACTTCTTAAATCTTCGCTCTGTATTCAAATGTTTTATTCGTTTTTCTTTTTCTTTGTTTTACGCCAGCTGTATTTTGTTACATACTTTCAACAAGTTGCCGTTTTTGTTTCATTTTAAGTTCTGCAATGTTAAATTTGGAATTATTTGCACAGATATTATTCTTAGCACTGAGAAATCAAACTGACTGATTGAATTTTATAAGAATGGATACATTACTAGCCAGCATTCAATGGAAAAATAGTTTTTTTTTAGTACAAAAAACTTTGAATACCAGTTGAAATAATGACAGCCTGATGAGGCTACTACCTTATTCCGACTCTCATAAAGATAAAGCCTTCATATATCGCCGTACTAAAATGATATAAAAACTATTGGCGAAATCAAAAACCTCACATAATAAAGAAGTGTTTCCTCATACAAAGAAGACATGTACTCGTAACTTCACGATCAAATTATTTTTCCCCAAAATTAACTAATAATGATAGGTATTCGGCAATCATTATTATAAGAACGTTTTTTTAGTAGGATGATGATATCACTTCATGTGTAATCAAACGGGTCTGAAACGGCCACTCAGCAATATTCCTAATGATTCACAAATTCGAAGAATAGCCAAAGGTACCCAGTGGTACTTTGTATAATTTATTTCATTACCACTGCAGGCACTGCTCTCAAAACGGTGAAGGAAAACATCGTAAGAAAATCGGCATGTCCTAGAACCGAAAAAATTCGAAGACATGTGACATTCTACCAACCCTCATTGGATCTGTAGGCTGGGATATGTGGCTTTTGTCCCAGCAGTGGAAACATTTTAGATTGATTAATTTGATTATGCTATATGCTACGTGGTGGAGTATGGCCCACTCCCTGTCACAGAGAGGAGGCCTGTGTCCAAACAGTGGGAACATTTATAGGCTGATGATGATACCAATGACGTTGCTGCAAATAAACCACGTGAATTATTAGCAATATTGCTTAATCAGGTTGTTTTAGCCCCGCAAATCAGCTGAGAGCGGCATAGAGTTGCGAAATGCGAAGGTCGGTGTTTACGGAATTGCATTGATTTCCTCAATACTACTTTTTATGCAGGATTTTATGTTAGTACTTCACGCTTTTATTTGATCTAGAATTGGTGTTTGTAAAGTTGTATTTTGTAATCTTAAGTTGATATCTAGGTACTATTTAGTTTATGTATTATTTATTTGACAATTCGACATTGTTAAAAAATTCTTAAAAGGGATAAAGGAAATATAAGATATTAAATATAGTAGGCCCCGATGCCAAGAGCAAAGTTCAAGCTAACGGGGGTAAGGACTACAGAAACAGAAACCTATTCTAAAAATAAAGTGAAATAAACTTCAAAAAATATATAAAAAGGTTGTGGTGTCTATTAAATTTGACACGTACTTTCACATCGCGCGCTGCAATCGATTTTATAGTCTCCATCACCGACTTCGCACGTAGCGTAAAGCAGCTAACTATCGAAATTAAATATGTGTCGAAGCGTAGACGCATTTCAATCAACTTGGATCAGCGCCTCCTACTCTCATTGGAGGAACTACATAGTTAGATTTGACAGATAACGTTTAGGAACGTCAAGTAATTAACTTTGGGATGGTTAGCGTGGAGTAATGGCGACACCGAGCGAATAGTCGAGTTGAATTCGATCGAATCGATTCGGAAGTTTAAGAGGAAACACAAGGGTCGTTTTTCCATACAAACGTATTACCCTGTTTCCTCCTTGGATAATGCCAGTAGAGCAATAATTTTTTTACAAAAAATCTATGGCCGCTATTGTGGCATGTCTCTATGTTTTCCTTGTTTCCATGAATTAATTATTAAAAGAGATATCATCCAAACCCCAAAAAATTTGGCCAGATTTTCCGCTGTGTTCAAATATCCAGAAAACAAATTTGACGAGATTATATCAAAAAACGAAAATATAGGAACACGGCCAAAACCTTTCTTTACTTTTTAAAGAAAAAAGTAGTTAAATCGGTTAAGTTTTGGAGTAGTAATCAGGGGACTACGAATCGTTGATTTTGTGCTCATTTAATAGGTATTTTCGGTTCAAGCTGCAGTTGTCTCTATCGCGCTCTGCAGGGTTCGGTTCGGGCACTGCGCGACAACAATTAATTTTAAAAATACCTATTTTTCAATTCTCTATCCCTTGGTGTTTCCTCTTAATCAGCTATTCGACGTTGACAGATAGGTTGGCTAACCTCTGCGGGTAGGCCACGTGGGCGGTGACGGTTGAGTGATGTGATCACTTCGAATCGAGCAGTCGGTCTGAGTAGACGTTTGTTACTCCACGCTAAACTTCCCGCGTTCCTAAGTTTTTTTAATCGAGTCATATCTCGGGCATCCTTGATTATTTTGTATTCAGTGTGTTTTAGCAAGTAATTAAAAGTTTTAACGAAGGTTTTGTGAGTGTTATTTCAGATATCGCGACCCACTGATAACGATTCTTCGTTATATAGATTTCAAATATGGGACAGAATATAAAAAGATTCACCTCGTAATGCAAATATCATTGCTATAAATAGTTCTATAAAAACACATCCATCAGTAAATTAAAGCTGTAATAATAACGTCGAGGTAGATAAAGTACAGAAGCATTTCAGCGTTGTCAAAATTTATCTCTGAAATAATTTCTCTTTCAATATTAAATAAATGAAGCGAAATGAAAGTACAAAATTTAATTTTATCGTTGCAGATTTCGTAATTAATTATACCAATCATGTTTGCCAGTGGATAATTTGAGTAGTTTTAACTTGTATTTTGGTAATTAAAACGGTTTTGATGTGAAAGTGAATGACCTAATGAATGTTTTTTTAGTAACAATAACAGTCGAAACTAGGAATGAAAATATAAATACTATATTTTTACTGAGTGCGTGTAATATGAACTCAATTCATCTAAACTTTACCTGAAAATAAGTGCATCAAAAATATTAACTTAAAATTTTTAGTGGTTACCTCTGGAAATTCTGATCTGATTACGACAATTATTTCCTTGATTGAATTTTTGCTTGGTTGCCATAAAATAAGTGCGAAATTTTTGTTTGGGAAAGACACTAGTTACACTCACACGCCATTTCACTCTATTTATTTTTAAATTTTTTCCTCATTACATTTTAAGGACAAACAGTTTTACACGGTCAAAGTCACGGGCGGCTCCTAGTTAATAATAAAAAAGGGTTCGGCTTATCCTTCTATGTAATTAACCACTTATTATAATGATTTTAACGTTCTAAGTAGGATTATAATAAGTTAAACGAAAAAAATAGCATTTCATGTGTTCTTGTTAACTCTTTCAGACGTTATGAATTTTGTAAAATCATTGAAGTCAGCCAGTGTTAATGGAACGAAGTTTCTTATCGCGCGTTGCGAAAGGGGGCTAGACGGAAAAAATTAAAACGAAAAGTTGTAACGACACTTTTTGCTATAGTAAGCCGTGCGGCGTGCTCATGTTTCTCTGTCTGTCTCTCTCTCTCTCTTATAGAAAGCAAGCCAGATATTTTCGTTTCGTCTTTGTATTTCGCATTGAACAGTGTGGTGTCGCGACGATTATTTTTGTTGAGTGTATACAGTAACTTCGTTCCATCCGGGTGTCCCTTAACACCTCTCAAGTTTTTTTTTGAAGTGTCAATTCAGACGGTATATGAAAGACTACTGTTTGCACCGATTGTGACTTTATGTCGCGGTAACTTATTGTCACCTATTTGTCACCATAATCAGCGCTCTCCAATTATCTTCATAGCACTGGACAGAGCAGCGAAATGTCAGTGGGACAAAAAGTGACCAGTGCCCGGGAAACTTAAAACTGTTACTTATTGGAATTATAAACAAAATGCACATTGCCATAGTAACATCAATTTAAGGCCGCTGTGAGCAAATAAATAAATGAAAACTCTATAAGGTTTCCAGTTATGGATTATACTTTGAAAATCTCAATACCATTAATCAATTGCCGTAGTGTAAAATATTTGATGTCGAATATTTTAAATCGAGACAGCTCTGTGGTATGGGAATTCAAACCAAACCAATAGACCATTTATCATTTAAAAGATTGAGAAAAATGTTTCTAGGAATCTCAGTAGTGTATTGAATAAGTTACATTATTTGACGTTTTGATGAACTGCAGTAAGAGGTAGGTAGATTCAATAAGATTTAAACAAATGGTAGTACCAATGGTACGTACTTTAGGGAAGGCTTAAATCCAGCAGTGGACAGTAAGGGGTCGAAATTATGTAGAGTACCTAAAATAGATTTAAAAGTTACATCTTGTGTCCATCTCTACTCTGTACAATATTAAACCATTCACATACAAAATATTTTTAAGTAACTAAAGTTTTTCGATCATCCTACAAAACCTATGATTTCTTATAACAAACTCTTTCCTAGAGCAACATATCGAACACTAAAAGAAAAAATACCAACAAAGTATTGCTAGCGTCTACCTCTCCAATATTTACACATACATCATGATCGGAACCATTACCCCAAGGTCCCTGGTGTTTGATCGTTCGATCATCATCCACCTTTCCTTTATCCAATTTACTTGGGATCGCGTTGTCTTTTTCTTCCACACCTACTTGTTATGATCCTTCGTCTCAGTGTTGCCTTCTATCTTTGCAATGTCATCTTTTAAGCAGCCCCGGAGGACCTATTCCACATTTTCTTTCCCTATTCTAAGTTTATGTTAGCGTGCGTTTACACATGGAAAAATATCATTTTTATATGCATCATTTTGTCCGGAAGCAAATTAATTTAGGGACACATTCTCTTTTTCTTCGATACTTCCAACTATTTCCAAACATTACACACCCCTATGCTTACTCCTACCTTAGTTATGTAATCGTTCAGACAATTTAGGATGTGTCCTCAATTTTTCCTATTTCATTTTTATCTATTTACAATGTATTTGTTAGCTAAAGTCCAAACTAAAAAATACTTTCATTTTCGCATTCACATTATCTTTGTCCAACTTCATCTCTAGCAACATTCATCGCAGTATTATTATTACTTACTTCTTTCTTAGTTATGTCATCTTTCAGACAACCCCGGATTTCCTATACCACAATTTTTATCTATTCACAAAGTAGTTTTTACAAAGAATAATTTTATTGTTAAATGCATCTTTCCTTCAGCCAATTAATTTGAGATAGCATTGTCTCTTTCATCCATATTTACGTCTAAATGACCTTCTATTTTTACTTCCATATCAACTTTTAGACGACCTCGCACGTCATATTCCCCATTTTCTTTATGCCCTATTTTTGCAAGCGTATGTCCAAGCATAGAAAAACTTCATTTTCGCATGCATGCTAAGCACACACCAAGACATCACGTCCCTTACATTTTAGGAACGTGAACTGGGTCAGTATAAAAATCGTCGCGTAACCATACGATAGGAAACATCCAGCATCTTCTAAACGTTCATTTTAATCCTGTCAACTTACATGAAGTTATAGTCTTTTTATTTTGCCTGGTTTGTATTCCTTTCGGGGATTCGAAGCTACAATAAATTTTAAGAGAACATGCTCGGTACAAAATAAATGTTGGTTTGGCTTTAGAAGAAAATACTTGCTCTGAAAATATACTGAACTGTTTTGGAAGTTTCCTGGAATTTATGTTTTTGATTCTGAGGTAAAAGCTTAAGTATGTTAAACAGTTCTTAAATATAAAAAGAGATCTGAATTCGACCTTCATATACTCAATACAAAAGTCAATGGGCAAATGAACATTATTCTTCCTTATTTTTATTCCATTTTCCTCATCTTTCAGTGTCTAAAACAAATAAGGACCTTTTTATAAATGTGTTTTCTTCTTCACTAAAACAATAGATACCTTTAATGTGTTTGTTTACTTATGAAGAGGTACTAGAGTAGTTGTCGTAACTGACGAGTTCATGTCCTTGAACTTAGCAAGTTTCGGAATTTATCTGTTTCTGTCAGATGTTACCGCATTCAGGACATTTCTGAGATTGGTTTTTCAGAGCGAGCGAACTAGAAATCTCTGTTACTTACATAGTTACATACTTAAAATCTTAAATTCTGACAAGTAATCTTACCACGGGATAAATCCCAGTCACTGTTTTGTGGAGGCCAGACCTACAGTCACTCCATGTAAAAATGTTATTTAGTTGCATCCGTTTATACAGATGACAAAAACTAAATGTTTTTCTCGGTTCTTTCCAATCAGTAATAAACATTAGACAATTACCTGGTTTAAACATACCTACCTCTTTGTTAGAATTTTATCTTCACTAAATTTCAGTTTTACGTTCTACCAAATATTGATTGTATGTTTGTTCCGTCTTCACGTAAACCAGCTAAACCGATTTGGAGGAATTTTGGTACAGGGGACCCTAGAGTCGGTCATAGGCTATTTTGTGGGCAGGGGGTCGAGAGAAGCCGCGGGCAACAGCTGGCAGTCCATAAATGTTAATATTTTTTATACAACAGTACTTACGTCATCTCAGTGTGTCCGTCCATTGATAGCACGTGCTTTGCGAAAAACGTGATCAATAATAATGATGTACAATTACAACGTAGTTTGTGTCTTTCATAGTAGGATGTTAGGAAGATGACAGTTGGATTTTTTGTCGAGCCATTTTGGTCTTTAGCGACGGTATTGTTTCAATAAAGACTAAAGTTTTTGTGGGAACTTTGGAAGTAGCGTCTGATGAGGTTTTTTTTCGGATAACTTAGTATGAAACGTGTTAATGTGCTTGCTCTTTTGAAACCAAAAGTTATAAAGTAATAAAATTTCATCCCTCCAAATTCATCAAATCGCTTTCTATTATTTATTTTAATAGAATGGTTTCCAGTAAAAGCGTTAGTAAACCAACAGCAAGATAGTTGAAAGAGAAGTTCAGAAAAGTGCGCATAAGACCTGAAAAACCTGGATAGCCATGACTCAAAACCGCCAGGATTGAAGAGAATTTGCAAGAGACCTACACTCAATCTAGCTAAAAGTTGAAGAGACTAGAGGGAGGAGGCCTATATACACGTACAAAGCAATGAGTTGAAAGCTGACAATGATAATAGTGACCTAAAGAATAACATCAATCTTGGACAAACCAGCTTTAGCCAATACAAGTGGCCTAGGGTAAAAAGTGTGGGAACGAGATGGCGCTAGACGACTTGTATAGCTGTCTCTTTCCCACAGTGGAATCACGTCATGGTAAGCCACCTGTGCCAATATCTTACATACAAATCAGTCACTCAATTAGTCTAACGTAGAACTTACTAGAACTCATTGAAATATTCTTCTACTTCACTCCATTGCATATTCATTTATCTGCAATTCAAATGCTCAAGGGTTAGACGAGAGTCAGGGGAACCGCATTTCACTTTAATTGGCACGCCCTTTCAACTGAACTCAAAGGCAGTTTCCTAATTACTGTGGCTAAAAACTGAAAAACCTCAGAATCCTGGAGGATAAAACATATTCATTGTTGGAGTAGTTTTGTCGTTTTAAGCAGTAAAAGCGTTTATTAAGTCTCATTAATTGCCGTTCTGTTCCATTATTATGCTTTTGGGATGATTAATGTGAGTGCTGAATTCATTTTGAATGGAGGTTTTATTGTGGCTGTCACTTAATTAAAAGAATGTTGTGTCAGTTGAGGTTCATTTGAATTTCTGAAAAACGATGAGTACTCAAGGGAAAAAATTTGTGCCAGTCACACATGATCGAGTTAACCGTCAAATTAGCTGTACGCTGGAAGCGGCATGCAGATTATAATGGCTGTCAGTTTACATGACAAGTCTACACTATCTAGTTTACTGTAAGCCGTTTCCAGCGGTGTAAGCTTGACGGTTAAGTTGATCATGTAGTGCCACAGGTATGGCTTACATTATAGAGAAACAAGTATCCGAATTCCCGAATAAAATCGAAGAGTTCGAATGTCATTTTAAGGAAAACAAGATAACACTGTTAGTTGAAATACCATTATGATACTATTGCCTATGTACACAATATTTCTAGGGTAAAATATAAAATGAGTATGAAATTATTTACCAACGACATCAAATAGAAATCATTCATCGACCCCAAAGACTATTTCGTAAACTTAAACCTAGATTTCTTATCTCTCACCGTTCACCCAAAAGGGGTATTAAAAACTTCGCTTCAGATTAAAAGTTGTCCTATTCAATAGTCTTTATCACCGTCTGCAAAATGGGACTTTTCTTCTAGTCGATAATTGGGTCTTTGAACTGGGCTCTTATGCCAGTAGTAACGACCCTGTTCAGCTTAATTCTAGCCTAGTTTTCAGTGAAACCTTGCCAACTCAAGTACTTGGTGTAAAATTGCCTCTGTTCTGCCAATTCTTTTTCTCGACATCTTTAAGTATGTCATATATAGTGCAATTAGTATCTTTTGGTTTCCGAATTACATCTTTAAGGGTTTTTCTGGTAAACATATTTTTTTTCTTTTTAGAATGAAATATTTGAAAATCAAAATGGCGATGTTTGTTTCACATACTTTACAAGATTGTCGTTTTTATCTTTGTTATTCCCATGTTTTTTGTTAGAAGACAAAAAATATGGGAATGTCTTTGCTGAGATTTATGAAAAATTCTAGATAGATAGGTACACTGTTGATTGTTAAAGTTATTTAGCCAATTTCCTTGAAGTTAACTGTTGATATTAAAGTAAAAATACATTTCCTAATATTTCAAATACTTTTGACTCAGTGGACGTTTACGATCGGTACTAAATCAAAGTGTCTTTTCAATCTCGTTAGCGAAGTTCACTTAAATTAAATTCTATCGTAATGAAACATCAACAAAGTCCATCTATCAGGTTTTAGGTCGTTTGTCCTTTCATCGCTTTAATTGCTTAATCTAGCGAGCGATTTATCTTAACAATCAATATTTTAATTCGCTTTGCTACCAAATCCATTACCATTTTTTTTTGCGTCTGGCAATTCAACAAATTGTCTATATTGTTGCCGGCCCGCATGTCCCATCATACGGGTAAAATTTATATTTATTTTCTCTACAAAAAGAAAATGGAAAATGGTAATTTTTCAGCCATTGAAAACTTGATTCAGGAGTTCGATAGACTTTCATAATATTGTATACGACGTCTCATAATGAAGTAGCAAACTTGTAATCGACCATTTCCCCAAGTTTAAAGTATGAAAATATCAGAACCAAAGTTATTGAAAACTGTTTTTGTGTTGAAAGCATGGAAGAATGATTAGTAAAACTTATTGTGATGAAGAAATACCAATAATAAAACAAAATAAAAAATACGGGATTTTAGTACAATATACTGTTTTATTGAACGAAAATCACAAAAGAGATGAAATTATTAATGGAATGAAAACAGATAAAAAAAAACAAGTATTCTGGCGACTTTATGATGCATGAGACAAGCGAAGGTGATGATGATGATGAATTAAAGATTTTGATGCATTAGCCAAGTTATTATTTCAAAATGACGGCAAATAGTATTATGTTTTTTTTTTTTTTTATAGTTGTACCTTCTTCTTCTTCCTGCCCTTATCCCATTCTACTTGGGGTCGGCGCAACACGTTTTCTTCTTCCATTCTCCCCTATCAGACGTCACAGTATCATTTACTCCTTTTTCTTTCATATCATTCCTTAGACAATCCATCCATCTTTTCTTTGGCCTTCCTCTTCCTCTCCATCCATCAACATTCATATTCATCACTTTCTTATTCACATGTCTCAGAGTTGTACCTATGCTTTAATAATAATTTGATTTTTCTTGTTCCAGGTAAATATCCTTTTAATTATTATCTGCGGGAACGTAAGTAAGAAATATTCAAAATAATAATAAATCAATCAAAACTGAGTTAACAGTAATATTACGTTCCATTCAATTTTATAACAATTCCAACTATAAAGAAGACGATTTTAATAAGCGTCATAAATAATGCCTTCTGGCTGAATGGAGGAAAAATTAAGTTAAATACCAGCATGAATGATGGCTTGTGAAATACCATATGGTAGTGCCAATTTAGTTTTAAAAATATCTCGTTACCATTGATTTCTTATTAACTTGGAATACACTTGGTCAGCGTGTGTAGAAAATGATAAAATAGTTACTATTGTTTTGTATTTTTAAGGTTTTTTATATATCAATGTTTTTTTTAATCTGTTCATCCATTTGTCTCATTATTTTCATTGACCAGGATTATTCTCCAGTATCCTTTGGTTCTTACTGGAATGTAAGATCAAAACCAAATATAACTAAAATAGAGGATCTGGCTCGAAGGACCACTATTTTAAGTCTTTTAATCTGCACACAATACCAGAAAAAGCTTGTCTACATACATATTTCCCTTGTATTTCGTAAACAACTTTATTTGGCGCACTTACGTACTTTCTTACCTCCGTGTTCTTTAATTCCAAAACTAAGTCTAAAGTGCTTAAAACAGCGATAAAACTTTACAGTTATAGCATACAGCAAATCAGTGACAATTGTGTGCAAAAAAACAGTGAAATACTGGTGAAATAACAATCATTAAACTAATGTGTGAGAAGTTTTAAAATCCTAAAGAACAAAATTTTTAAAATTGTGCTCTCTTTGGACTTTGACCTCTTTAGCTAAACAAAGGAATTACCGAGGCTGACCAAAATTGAAGAAGCTACGTATAGAAGCCATACACGTATTTCGCCAGCGCTTGTAGTGTCCGTTTAGCACTGTGGAATAACGCGCTGCCTAGTCGCTACCCGTGAAGTTGTGTCTTCGAATCCGATGCGCTGCTCTTATTTTTGCTAATAAAAATTTACCTTTAAAGTTTTTTTCTGAATTATTTTTGACAAATTCTTCAACAAAATGTATAAAACACCGCTTGAAAAAGGTTTGAGTCCCGGTCAGTCTCTTTCTGAACCCGACATTCCGACTTCCATTGCTGAAACAGACCCTATCAATATCACCGTACGGAATAGATTCAAACGTAAACGTCTGGCCGATTCTCTAAATAAAGAAATTGATGCTGATCGATTGACGGCATTGGTGGATTTCAAATCAGAGTTATTGGACATGTTAACAAATTGGAAATCCGAACAAGAAAAGCTGCTAATGCTGTGGAAAGATGAACAATCTGCTATTTTATCGAAGCTGGTCAGCGATGTAGCCGAGCTGAAACTGAAATGTCTCTCGATTCAGGAAACTAATGCCCAAATGGATCGCAGCATGTCCTTCATAAATAAAAATTATGAAGATCTCACTTCTGAGATATTGAAACTGAAGAAAGAGAAAATGGAAAATTCAGAAATAATAAGCCGACTGCAGAAGCAAGTACAGGATATGAACTTCATGTCACGGCAAGCTACCATCGAACTGCGTAATATACCAAATAAAGGGCACGAAAAGCCGGAAGAGCTCATTTCTATTGTGTCTGTCATAGGCAAGACTATTGATATGAATATTCAGACCTCTGCTTTTAGGGATGTATATCGTATACCTGGAAAATCGGGCTTATGCAGACCCATTGTTGCGGAATTCGGCTGTGTCAATGTGAGAAATGAGTTTCTTAATAAGGTCAGGAAATTCAATAAAGACCGTGCCATCAACGACAAACTCAACACACAACTGATTGGGATTGCTGGGGAAAAAAGACCAGTATACGTTGACGAACATTTACCTCCCGCAATCAAAAAGTTATTGTATGACGCCCGCCAGTTTGCTAAGGCACGAAACTACTCCTGCTGGTACTCCAACGGGAGAATTCTCTTGCGGAAAGACCCAGGGGATAAACCTGTTGAAATTAAATCAGAGAAATGTCTAACCATGCTAACAGAAGCAGTATCTAGTCAACAATGACTATTGTCACCTGTAAAATATAATAATTACGATTGTGCACCCATTCAATCTTATTTTGTATCTCTTTTCTACTTTTATTTTGATTTATATAGCTTCATGATTTTTGTTTACGTTGCATGCGATTATTTTGATTTTTATAACTTTTTAATATCTATTTACGTAACGTACGTTTATTTTGATTTTTATATCTTTTCTATTTTTATTTACATAACACCTTTACTAAAATTGCAAACACATAACATTACACACAAATACAGTTCTACTCAAGCAAATAATTATGATATCACGTCATTCCTGGGTTCGATGGCTCTCTATACTTCAATATATTACTATTTAATTTTACAAATGCAATTCTTGTACTACAGAAAGCGTCCTTTTTATATAATTTATAATTTTCCCACTAGACAACTAAATCTTCATCTCCGTGTTTTAAACTCAAAATCACCGGTTAACTATGGCTAATTTAAATCAAATTTCCAATGAACTGGACAATATGTCCGCCGCTCAATCTTACCTTTGCTCTCCTGAAGAATGTATTGAGTTGGTCCCGATGCTAAATAAGAACTTAAAAATAATTCATACTAACATAAGAAGCATTAATAAAAACTTAGATCAATTCCTGACGATGATCTCAATTACGAAAATAGACTTCGATGTTTTAGTACTGACAGAGTGTTGGTTGCAGGTTTCTGGACCTGTTCCTATACTTCAAGGCTATGCATCATTTGCTACGACGAATAATGTAATACAAAATGACGGAGTAGTGGTCTACATTAGAGAAAATTTAAAATGTGTGACGTCAGAACCCCTATTCCAGGACGCAAACTGTATTGTATCCTGTATAGGCTCTACAGCAATAATTTCAATATACCGCTCTCCGTCCTTCCAAAACCTAGAAAACTTCTACAATAGTCTGCAATGCGTAGTTTCTTCTCTCCAATCACATGTTAACATTATTTTGATCGGTGATATGAATATTGACATCAAGTCAGGATCTAATGACCGGCATGCTGGTGACTATCTTACTCTAACTGCTTCTCTTGGCCTACTTCCTGCTCATTTATTACCGACGAGACTAAACAACTGTCTCGATCATATCATGCTTAGGTCACAAAAGACTTCCACCGTACTGGTCTTGGACTCCCACGTTACAGATCATCAGCCTATCTGCTTGTTCCTACTCCTCAACTCCCGATCGAGATTTAATGGGCAAAGAACTACAAAGCATTATGATTATGAAGCTATCCGTAAGGGACTGGACAGCGCTGACTTCAGCCCTATCTTATCTTGTAAAAACGCTAATCAAGCAGCTGATCTCCTAATAAACAGTATACAACGTGTGATTACTAACCATACCCGAATTGCCGGAAATAATAAAAAATGCAAGGTTTTGAAACCGTGGATGACAGCTGGCCTAGTTAGATGCTTAAGAAACCGCGATAGAATGCATAGCGAAGTCAGAAAAAACCCTGAGGATACTATCCTTAAAATTTCATACACACGGTATAGAAATTTTTGTAATACTCTAATTAAAAAGTTAAGGAGAGCTTTTGAAAGGGAAGAATTCCAAAAAGCCAAAAATAACCCAAAAGCAACGTGGAAAGTGATCAAATCTATTACAAATACCAGCGTTCAAACTCGATCCCCTCGCGAACTTCTGAGTGACTCAGTTGACGTTAAAACATCGGCAAACCAAGTCAACGAGTATTTTACTAATATAGGCAAAAACTTAGCATCAAAAATTACAGCCAACATCGCCACCCCTCCTGAAGCGCCACATTTTAATCAACTGTCTAACTCACTAGTAATCCTTCCAGTGGATGAAGAACAGGTTGGTAGAATTATCCGTAACCTTCGCAGTGACTGCGCTACTGGGTGGGACAATATTCCAGCAAGAGTAATTAAGAATTCATGTGTTGCCTTAACCCCCGCTGTTACTCATATTTGTAATCTGTCTATTGACTCTGGAACCTTCCCTGAAGCTTTTAAGAAAGCTGTCGTACATCCTATTTACAAGAGCGGGGGCAGAGATAAAGTCTCAAACTATAGACCTATTTCCGTTCTGAGTTCCCTTTCGAAAATTCTGGAAAGAATCCTAAACAATTGTCTGGTTAGCTTTCTGGAAAAACATAAAGTGATAGCCAAAAACCAGTACGGTTTTCGGTCTGGAATCTCCACAGAGGATGCAGTTATCGACTTCAATAATAGTCTGGTAAGTAAGTTAGATAGTAATCTTAACTGTTACGGCATCTTCTTGGACTTAACTAAAGCCTTTGACACAGTCTCTGCCCCTCGACTTATATCAAAGATGGAAAGCTTAGGAGTGCGTGGAGTAGCTCTTAAATTATTCACAGATTACCTTTGTGATAGATCACAGTGTGTTATCATTGATTCTGTCACTAGTTCATATGATAAACTCACCTTTGGCATTCCACAAGGTAGTATATTAGGGCCGTCACTTTTCGTGCTATATATCAATGATCTATGCAAGCTCTCTATCTCAAACTGTGACATTTTCTGTTACGCAGACGATACTGCACTTCTAGTCTATGACAAAAACTGGGCTCAAGTCAAAGACAGAGCAGAGTACGCACTACGGTTAATCATGAAATGGCTTTCCACTAACCTACTGACGCTGAATTTGGAAAAGACAAAATTAATCAGGTTCTGCCGCCCCCAATCAGTTACTCCGCCGTCTTCATCTAACACCATTAAAGCCCACACATGTTGCCTTCATCAATCAGTAAATTGTAACTGTATTACTCTTAGCATGGTCTCTAATATTAAATACCTGGGAGTGATTATTGACGAAAACCTGAACTGGCGCGCGCATATAGAAGCACTTTGTACTAGAATCAGACGACTTATATACATTTTTAAAGAACTTCGACACTCTGCTAACTCCGAAACATTGACTCTTGTGTACCTCAGCCTATGTCAGTCTATAGTTACATACTGCATCCCGGTGTGGGGCGGTACCTTTAAAACCACAATGATCCCCGTTGAACGTGCACAACGAGCGGTATTGAAAGTGATGCTTTTCAAACCGAGAGACTACCCCACTGATAAATTATATTCAGAGGCCAAAGTTCTCACAGTGAGGAAATTATACATCCTTCGTTCTATCTTACGAAGACACTCCAGCCTACCCTTAGATAAAAAATTACTCCAAAGACGTCAAGGTTTTCCTATTTGCAACGCAATCCCCTGTCGACATGCATTTGCAAGCCGACAATTTTTGGCCCAAAGCTCACGCATATATAATAAAATAAATAGGAATATTAATTTGTATAGACATAACTCACACGAAATTAAGAATAAACTAAGTAAATGGCTCCAACCCTTGACATATGACGAAGCAGAAAATATATTGACAATTAGCTCATAAATAGAAAAAAAAAAAAAAAAAAACCCATGAAGTAATTCTCACACACACACAAACAACATATACATCATACACACAAATACACACACCCCATTCACATACTCATCACTAGACACACAATCACACTCATTTACTGGGTACATTTGCTGTGTTAAAACAACTAAGTATTCTTTAACAAAAATGTCACGGTTGTACTATATAAAAGAAGCTGCAAAATCTTCGACTCCTAAGATACAGGTCTGCGTACCTAGTTTAGGAGCTCGGAAAATCGACATTAATTTTGACTTTGATTGTACAACCTACTATATTCAATGCTATGTTCTGTGCTGTTGTTTTATGTACAAATAAACATTTTATATTTTCTCAAAATTAAAGCGTTTTCACTAGTATTTGACAAACACTGTTTCGCTGTTAACTTGCTTTTGATCTCCAGCTCACTTTGTGAGCTCGCGAATAACTTAGAATGTCTGCTAATATTAACTTTTTACTTTAACGGAGCAGTTTTTGCGAACTGAAAATTTTGCTAATTGGAGGATTTTCTTTGAAACCGTTCGGGCATATGAGCAATTAATTTACTTAGGAACATCGGTAGTTGATGTGAAAAATCTTTGCTTGTTCGATGAAAGTATGATAAAAATATATAAAACCTCTTTCGACTTTTTGGCACCAAGTATCCATAGCTAGGTCTCCAAAAAGACTGGTCTTTATTATCTAAAGTGAGTGAGCTTAACTTGGGGAGTTAAAATTAAGTAACATTCGCTTGTACCACTTAAATCATTCCCTTATCTACGCCCCACTGCATAGCAGTAATAAGTCCTTTCGAATTTTGAACCGGAATTTTTCTTGGACATGAATCTAATTTCGTTGCCTTGATTGCATACACAGAAAATTTTGTTGAAGTAGTTTTTGAATTTCGAATGGAACGTTGCATTTTGTATCTAGCCGGAAATGCGGGAAGCGGGAACATCACGACGTGTTCCAATTTCAAACTACTGTCAAAAACAAAAATAGAATTGTTCTAAAAGGAGTTCTGTTTTGCATGATGAATTGATGATAGTAAAACTGTTTTTAGTTTAGTCAGCATTTTCGTTATCTCAAAACAGAAATTACACACACTAGAACGTTTAACGTTCAGTTTAAAGTCACGTATTATGGGCATTTTCTCAAAAGTAGATTCCGAACGCACGCACTATCAAGATAATAAATCTAATAGATAATTTCTATGATGCCTGTAATCTTATGATTCCAAAAAAAATAATGGCGGTGTATCTCTGAAACATAATAATTCCCTTACTAAGTCCCTTCTTATGACACCCATGGGAAGTCGGGAAGATTTATTTGTTTTACCGGATCCACATGACACAGTGGACGTGTCACATGATATTTTAGGAGAATAACACCCTTTTCGGTCGTCTCTGTTACTTCCTGTTGGAATTTTCTGCCATAGAGTACCTATTATAGCAATATAGCAGAAATGTCCAACATTTGCTACCACCAACGCATCAAATTACGCGTAAAATCAAAATTGTTGAAAGAAAAAAAATGGCGGATGTAAGTTCCGATTTTGTCCTTAGCGATTTAGTCTTCGTATTTCTCAATTTAAAAAAATAAAATAAAACTTGAATCTCGTAATCGGGATTTAGATAAAAACACACGTCTATTATTTTGCTCACTCATACAACATTTGACTGAAATCCGCCGAGGTTTTTACTAAAATCTATTTTTCCATATAAATCCCACGTATCTTCATCTCGCAAAATGAATAAGTACCTATAATATGATTGAAATATCTATAAAGAGTGTTGATCTAACGGATGAGGACCAATCTCATAGCTCATAGAGCCCTGATTAGATTGGCCCTCACATATTTGTTTAGGTTATGTTTGAACATTTCTGTACCAAAGACTCTGAGATTGTGGCTCATGTCCGGTTGGTTTTTGATCTTTTTTGAGTTTATTTGTTGCAAAGAGGACGAAGTGTTTAGACGTATTTCAAACTAGTTGACCACATTAGTAACTCCATAATTTCGCTCCAAATCATAAACAGCGCATGCTGTCCTAACAGCAAGATTAAAGTGAAACTGAGCTGGTCATAACTGCCGCATGTTGGAGGATAAATTGGCTAAAAGAATTACTCATTGGGTTCCAAATAAACACATTGCGACAGGCTCAGAAGGAGATGGCGGGAGGAGCTGGACTGGCAAACGATTGGCCTGCATAAGCTCGCGAAAGATGGAAGGAGGGAAATGCGGCCTTTCTGCAGTGGGACAATATAAGCTCATAATAATAAATATTATTGAACGCAATGCATTATCATCTTTCTCGAGCCCTTGTCCCAGTTTATTTAGGGTCGGCGTAGCATTCCATTTGTCTCTATTAGAAGCTATCTCATTTTCCTTTTCAAAATTCAAACTAAGAATGAGCGTTCAGCGTAAACACTTGAGGTGACAGCTTAAAAATGTGTAAACAGAGGAGCTGTCGCCGTATTGATCCTTCAAAAACTGTCTCACAGCAATCCGCAGACGAAACGCAGACGATCTACGTGTCTTATGCGAGTGAGTGGTCGCCAATCAGTCGAACCTTGAAGGAGTACCTACCTAAAAACACCTTCATTTACATCGAACATTAACTAACTTAAATAGACCGTTCAAACTAATCCCCGCTGTTAGAACCCATTACCACCGCGAAGCGACCCCTCTACCCGAATCGTTCACAAATAATTCCAAATATTTGCCCCTCTGCCTAACTGGTGGCACTTTGTTTAAAACTGTTTAATTTTGCATAAGTCCGGAAGGCCACAAGCCGCGTGAAAGCCGCATGGCTTTGAAACTCCTGTAACAAGATGTGGTTTTGGGGTCACAGCTCACTGGTAATGTAATTATTATTATTGTTTCACTGTCCCACTGTTACAAATTAGTGAATTAAGGCTAGCTTTAGTTGGTCAATATTTTTGCCGTAGTATCTGAGTGGACAATCAAGTATTTATGAACAGTATTCTTCTGATTTAGCCCATTCCGTGATGGAGTGACTTTGGCCACTTTGTGGCTTGTGACTAAGACTCAAGAGTACGCCCATCTACCTACGTATAATATACTGAACCTTCAACTAAAATAAAACAACTTATTGACGCTTCCCGTAACGCAAAGGCATCTTGTCTAGAGGCAAAAGGCTAAGCATTGCCAGACAACGTGGAAACGCCTTAACCCCCAGTCTTTTAGTTTTTCAGTTCTATTTATTATAGTTTAGAAAGAATTCAAGTTCAAATTCAATTTGCATTCCATAATGTAATGTTTACAGACTACAGCCCCCCTAGCCAAGTCACAACAAATCGCAAACGATAATCGTAAACGCTCTGTACTCTCCAATAGATTTTCAACTTTATAGCCTAGAGCCTAAAGTTGAAAATCTATTTAAGATATCTTAGCGTTAGCGACAGGAAAGATCGAAAACGATAAGCAATCTTCACTAGATCTTCAACGTTTTACCTAAGCACGTAAAGTTGAAAATCTATTAAAGCCTACTCAGCGTTTGTGTTTATCGTTTGTAACATGGCTACAGGGCCTGATCTTACAATAGGCTTTTAGCTAGGTATAATTATGAACCCTGTAGGAAGTATGTATCTGCTGCCAATTATGACAGCTATTTGATAGCCATAAAATCAAAACAGCGTGTAATATTCACATGTCTGCGATATAGGCGTTCAATATTTGAGGGAATAGGCTATAATCAACCCACAAGGGCTTAAAGAGGATTGGTCAATGATTTCGACTGATGAAATGGCTTTTTTGATTGGTGGTTACTATTTTCGCAATCCAATCAGGAAAGCCTATTCGAATTTGAAAGTCAATCAGCCTCGCGAGGCATTTGCTGCGCGAGGAAATTGACTGACACTCTGTGTGGACGCGTCTATTGTTTTTCGACCGAGGCACGAAACAATATACGCGAGCAAAACAAAAGCCGACACTGGATTGGTCGGGCGCTCGGTCGCTCGACCGGGTCATTCCCAATGTGCTCCAAAAAAAGTTCCCAATGTAATCCATGATAAATCAGCAGCACTGTCACTTGCCTCGCCCGAGACACGTCCACACCAAACGAGCTGCTTCGCGCGGAAAATGCCTCGCGAGGCTGCGCGCTCTGTGGGGACGCACCTATTGATTAGTTTTGATGGTTTCGCAAATCAAAATTTTAGGGACATCATCAAAATTGGCCGATTTTTTTTATTGAAAACTATAATGTTGTAAAACACAATACGCGTCCCACATAAATAGAAAGTTTTACATTAACAGCGCGCCCTCATGCTAGCGCCTTTTTTTTATCGTGGTAAAATCATCAAATGAGTCCTCCCACCCCGGGCAGGGCGTGAAGGACTATCAGACTTGTACTGACTAAAATCCACGGTGTCCTTCAATAGCCCTTTGTGTTCCGGGGTCACGGTGATGAGATAAGTCCCGCGACCCCGTCAGGCTTTAGCCCTCTAGAGAGGGGGCCCCGTCATTATGCTGACGCTCTTTGAGGTTAAAAACAATTTACTTTTTCTTACTGATTCTAAACGGGCAGCTACAAAAGGAGTTTTCACAATGAAACCTACTTATAAAATTCTCCTACAACAAAGAAGTTCTTTATTACAGTAGTGCACCACAAACATTTAAAAAAAAATATATTCTCGATATATATACGCGATTTTATTCTTAAATAAATAAAAAAAATGTTATGCAATAGCTTCACCGCGGCAGTCTCCGAACTAGTACACACCGTGTCTTCCTGTACAAAATAGGGTTAACATCGTTACAGTATCTCCCAGAAGGATACCTGAAGGTGGAGATAATCTTTTTACAGGTTATTTTACGTCAGTGTTGGCATCACTGTTTAATATTAAAGTTATCTTTGTTGTCGTAGCAATAAGGTTGTTATTTATTAAATGTGAAATTTTATGAATATTGATGGAGGGAGGACATGTTTGTTACTCTTTCACACAAAAACTACTGAACAGGTTTGAATGATATTTGGTACACAGATCATTTGTTGTTTTATTTAACACATGGCTTCATTTAATCAGGTAAAAAGTTTTGGGGTCGAAGCCGTTGGCAAAAACTAGTGTGTTATAAATACAGCGCTATCATAGTATTCTCCTGCCTCTCATCGGTTACTATGGTGATCTTTCCACGTGTATTGTTTAGGCGCCATTTTGATCACATCCGACATTTTGTTATTCGTAGAACCGACATTATAATGTCTCCCATCTTTGCGAGTTCATTACAGATGTTTAGGTATTAGGAAAATTACATCATGACAGGTTTTTTTGTTACCGAATTTGTGCTCGTTATGAAAAATGATTGTATATTCTTCCGTCTAAAAAGGTATAAAAATGTCTTGTTAATATTTTCCTTTTCAATACCTACACGTGCCAGACATATTGAGACTTTTATAATCATCTTATTTTAATATCCTTTTTAATCAGAAGCAAAATGGTATTGGAAAATTTTAATATTTATTGAGAATAGATTTTCTTCTTTGCATGGAAGTCACGTTTTATTGAGTTTGATAGAAAAATCTAGTGGACGTTTTCACTCATAAAAGTTTGACCTAAATATTATTTAAAGTCTTTGAATTTTTATCTCTTAGATCTGATTAGAACGCAGAAAATACTTTAAAGCTATTGTCAAACAGACAGGCGAAGCGAATGCGATCCGAATCCTGTCATGTAGAAAAGCGAAAGCGGTCCGATAGTCTTATGTGACAGGCTTCTATCAATTCCATACATTACAAAAAAAAAACGCTTCGCTTCGCCTGTCTGTTTGACAATAGCTTTAAAGCGTAATTGAAAACATCAGCGTCTATTTTAAACCTACATTCTGCCATTGGTCAAAGGTTTCCCCCTTACCATTCTTTCATAAAAATGTTTATCGTCATCTAAGAGAATAAAGCATTAAATTACATACAAAAAGAAATGAACGTAAAAACTATATTTTCCACGTTTTCCAGCGCATGCACTCTAAACGGCGCACATATATTATTCAACAGCACTAGAAATAGTCTGGCTACAGACAAGCGCGCTAAACATAAGTTGGTGTGGCGTGGACTAATCTCCGTACACAATGGGCCACTATGGGCCACCTGAGCTGGTACACGCTCTCCACTTTCGTAGACACGTCGCACTAATGTCACACTGAATAACCTCTTTCCTGGATGCCATAATATACGAGTAAACAAAATTAGGAAAGAAACATCTCAGTTTTTGGGCGTTACATATATCCTAACTTGGCGTGTCATGGTCTAATCTTCGTATACAATGGACTACTATGGACCACTTGCTCTCTCCATTTTTCTTTTTATTTTATAGGGTAAAACCACACTCAGGATAACCTCTACCATGATTTCCGTAATAATTATTTAAACGAACAGAATTGGGAGAAAGATTAGAGAGAAAATTTTTGATCGATAATAATTTCATGAGATCAGTGAGATTTTTTCGTTTTTTACTCATATTTGGTGACACTCTCCCACTGTTACATTTTTAACGCTCGACTCGGCGTCAAAAGTGCGTTTGTTACGCAGTTTTGGTGGTGCTCTAGTTAGTGAATATGGCTTTTAAATAAAAGGACAGTTGAATAATGTTATATTTTTAGTTAAAATGCGCACTGCGGCTTCAAAGAGCAAGAAGATTAGAGACTTTAGAGAGCCTCCGCATTTGTAATAAAAGAATTACTCTCCATGATGTTAAGATTAATGTAAATGCCTTCTACAATTCGATTTTGCTCACTGATTTCTAAAATCCAATTCGATCTTAGATTCAAATCCATTCTAATTATCTTGATCCACTGAAAAGGTCGAAGAATTATGTTCAAAATGACTTCGAAGACGTACGTCAATCAGCTCGTATGGCGTAAGTTAAACCAATAAGGTTGGCATTGCTATCAAACCTTTTTGTAGCGTCTAACAATTGTCGGTAGATTTAGCTAACGTAGCGATTTACGAATTAGACTTCAATTACTTTTGCTCACTCATGTTATAGTCCGATATTATAACAGAGACGTTTTAAATATGGCATGACGTTCAAAGATAGTGTAGCGTGTGAGTTTGATAATTGTCATATGAAATTCTAGTACCGGGATAAAAAGTATCCTAATACAGGTTTCAAAATATAATTTTGCCAAATTACATCCAAATCCGTTCTGTAGTTATGTTAATAATAATATTATAAATGCAAAAGTACGAGCATGCGACTCACCCTAGCTTCGTACAGAAGCGATTTGAATAAAAAAATAACAACAATACCTCATGTCACCCAGGAATAATGTAGCTTTCTGCTTGTGAAAGAATTTTCAAAATCTGTCCAGTAGTTCCAGAGATTACTTCCTACAAACTCATAAATATTACCTCTATAATAAATTAGTGTAGATAGTATAAGATGAGATGAGGATAAGGTCGATATTGCAATCAAACCATTTCGATCCATCTAACAATCTTTAGTAGATTTTGCACAAGTTACCGAGTAACAAATTAGACTTTATTAGACAAGGACTTTCATCACTCTAACAATGGTTATCTCAGGTGTATCTGGTGTTTCGTCCTATTGTGTGTCCACAATAGATGTTCTAATGGAAATGATTCAAGTAATTTGTTCTCTGAGCTCGTTAAAACAACGTTGTTTTCTGAAATACTCGTATTTCATTATTATGATAATTGTGTTTCTCTGGCTTGGTTGCCCATGGTTTTGAGGAAGTTTAACAAGTTACGCCTATATAGAAGGATGCACATTATTTCTTGAATTTTTGTGTACCTACTTATTGTTGAAATTAGGATTTATTGGCGTCTTCATTTTATGACTATTGTTGTATGTGCGTTGGAACGCCGAATTGTTGCTGTCATAAGCATCAATGCCATAATTTCTGTGTTAGTGATAAATGCACTTTTATTGTTATTTTCTCATTAGGTTTTTTTTTGTTGTAAATCATTCTGGAACCTGTTATGAAACAGAGTTTCTTTTAAAATGTGAAACTTTTCTTGCAATATGCAAATTTTTTAACTGTAGTTTTTTTTCAATCTGCAAAATATTTCCATTGCATAAATCCTAATTTATTTTGAACCGCAGTCACATGTACAAATGCTTACCAATTATACAAGACGTTATTCATAAAAAACATGATGTTTACCTGAAACAAACAAATGATTTTATCATTATACATACATGTATAGTTTGGTCAATGGTTTGACTATTAACTATAATAAATAATCTATACAAAACGTTTATTATCGTCATGTAAAATAGCACTTGAAGCTTGATATACTTATATATGTATACGACTATTTTAAGGCCACGGAGTTAAATCTATCCTTAGATACAAACAGGCTGACTGCTAAAACGAAGGACATAAATTAAGATTAGATATAAGTAAAATAATTTCAATTTTCCACACCTTTAGGCTATGCGCGTACTACGAAATGAAATCGCAAACTACATACTCGTAGTTCGTGAAATCACAAACGATTTATTTTCGCAGTGCGCGGATTGCAGTACATTTCTGTTGTTCACAGATTGTCAATTTTTTTTTGCAACGATTTTTTTTCGTAGTGCGCGCTTATCCTAATACTTAGCTTAGCCTTATATCGTTGGTGCGTTTACGAACATTTAATTGTACTCATATCAAACAGCCTGGAAAAACTTTTTTAAATAAGACAAAATCATAGCGCAGTATTTAGCAGCATGCAATCTCAAAATGCCCATATAAGTACACTTTACAGGTCCATCAAAATAAAGTTTGTAAAAAACAATTCAAGTATTGGCTATAACTTCCTATTCAAAGGTCATTTAAGGCAGGAAATGAAATTATTTTATGAACCTCAAGTGTCACAATAATTTGTGAATTATTGTGGCACTTGAATTTCTTCAGATTTTTAACGATAGCGCCCAAATTGTTGCCTTGACATGTCCCTGGTTTAACCAGTCACACTGTAGTAATACTTGGACATTAGTCTTGTGATACACCATAGTATTAATAGAATTTCATGTCGTTAACATTCGTGACCGGATGGCCTTATTATGAAGTTGTCATTGTCATATTAGAAAGATCTGAACCGTGAAGATGCAAGGCAAAGAATTACCTAGTTATGTAAATTGTTACGTGTTATTGAATTATGTGTTTTGTTTTCGTGTGTGTAAGTATGGGATTGGAATATAAGCGCTAATATTTTTCTTTTTATTTTGGACACTGTTTTTGTTTTTAAAATAGCTTTTAGGCTAAGGTGAGGCAAGGTGGTCAGGTTAGGCTTAAGGCTAACATAAATTAACTCGATTAATTTACCCAAGCCTTAGTATCTCCTATTCCAAAATTCAATCATATCAGTTCAGTAGTTTTGGTGTGAAAATGTTACAACACGAAGTTACTTTCGCATTTATAATATTAGCGTTCATTTTGTGGTGGTTTCTCTAGACTCTAGAAAATGTTTCCTGATACAAACTTCAGTAGTCGGCAAAGTAAAGACAAATAAGTAAAGGTTTATGTGTCTACAAACGATAAAACTGGACAGTTGATGGTCTTTAAAACGGGATATGAACTGTTAATAGATAAAATAACTCTTTATTATGGATTTGTAACGTGCAAGGGAGATATAATGGACATGGCGGCGTAATCGGGCTTTATAAAATAAACTAGATGCATTTAAACTTTCTTCTTGAATCGTCTGACTACTGATGAAAACCCCAATAAAATTCGTTGCGTAGTTTGAAAGATCTAGGGTTAAAAGTTTGCTTTACTAGTTTTAGTACTTAAGCAAACTTTTGAGTAGGTAAACTTGTATCGATTAAAATGTTTTTTTTTTACTAAACTGTGCAATGTGATTGCACACAAAATGGTTGATTGCAATTTTTCAAAAATGGAATCAGTGATTTTATATCTTTCAAAATGTCGAAACGTGCGAGCGAGAGGTACATTAGCCCTTGTCATCGCCTTAAGGGACTTCCCCCAACGCGATGCGGTCGAATTGCAATCGCGTCGCGCCATGGGTAAACTCCCTTACGTTGCAGTGTCACGGTTATCCGTTCCGACAGTTCCTTGACCACAGGACGACAGCTACGCTCCTTTAGATACTCTATTGATTTGACCACGTTTATTCATCTGGTCTTGCATACGTCGGTTGCGAGTAGGTAAAACCTTACCTGTTCAGTGTGTTCAAACAATGTGAGTATATAAATATACATAACTTGTACTTTATATATGTATGTACGCCTACACTCTTTATGTGTCGCCACAACTATAATTAAGGCGTGTCAATAGATTTTCCTTGGTATTCTTCACATGTTTACTTGTTTACCATATTCTAGAATGTTCTTTATGCGGTGAAAACGTCACGCCTATATTTCCCAAAGAGATCATCAGAAGAGGTGCCTACTACACCCACATTTGGCCAATTAAAGACATTTAAGGATGAGCCCACTGTCATAAAACGACCCCAGGCAAATGCAGTTAAAAATCTCTGAAGACTTAACAGTATTGTCATATGACCCAAGAAAATTTGCAACCACTTTACCAAGAACCCTGGCAGTTTTCTGTACAAAAGAATATCAATAGTATCATAAACCCTTAGGTAGTATCATAAACCCTGGTGAGCAGTGGTGGCCCAGTGGTATCGGCCTCGTCTTACGAGTAGTAGGTCGTGGGTTCGAACCCCGTCAGGCGCATTACTTTGTGTAATTTATTTCAACACCATTGCTCTCAAAACGGTGAAGGAAAACATCGTGAGGAAACCGGCATGTCCTAGAACCAAAAATTCGAAGACATGTGACATCTACCAATCCGCACTGGGCCCGCGTGGTAGATTATGGCCCACTCCCTCTCATAGAGAGAAGGCCTGTGTCCCAACAGTGGGAACATTTAAAGGCTGATGATGATGATGATGATCATCATCAACCCTTCGTCTTTTTCCATCAGCTCAACCGGTATTTTCTTCCATTTTCTCCTGTTCACATTCATACAAAGGAAAAGTCAATACATCGTCGTCTAGATCTTTTGAAAAATCCCGGTTCCACCCGCCATGCGCTAAAGGTGATCACTGGGGTGATTTTACTGAAGTTTGGATTCCACACTCCCCGATGTTTTTCCTAAAGACCGGGCACCGTTTGAAGGTTTCCCCACCATCATCATCTTCCTGCCCTTATCCCGTTTTACTTGGGGTCGGCGCAACACTTTTTTTTCCATTTCCCCCACCCCCCTATTTGACGTCACAGTATCATTTAGTCCTTTTTCTTTCATATTACCATTGAAGGTTTCCCCACCGATACGAAGACCGATACCAAGAAATAAAGCAATGAATCGTCTTTCTCGTCTTATAAAACTGAGTAAATAAACAAATAAAGTTTCCAACAGTCTTCAGTAAAACAGATATAAGAGTATTTACACTTTTTGCACACATGAACGTTACATTATAAGTTTTCACGTTCCAAAGTAGATTTTTTCTCCAATCTTAACAAGTTTGTCATAAAGTATGTAGTTTTATAGGCTTAGCTATAAGGTTACTTGTTTATTAAACTTGATAGATGTTGTTGCGTGTTCCTTGAGTTATGAAAAAGCCTTCGTTTGGTAACTTTGAGTCAAAACAAAGTTTGACACGGTTCCTTTTTAGATTTGTTTTGGAGCATTCATTAATTTTGATAACTAGAGGGTGTACATTTAGTAAGAAAACTATCGGGCCCACCTCCCCTGTACGTAATTTATTTATTTATTTAAATAGGTGTTAGGGAAAGAAAGGTAAGAAATACTTCCATCCATCGAGTCGTTTCGGAATAGTTAAATCACAAACACCGTAACATGAGATTTTTTCTATGTATAGACTACTGGCGACATAATGTTAGTTACGACTAACTAATAATATAATTTCTGTTTATCAATAACGTCAGATTGCGTATCATTTAATTATTTTACGTCTTTAGTGATGGATTATTGTAATAATTGGTACAAAATCAATCGAATTCACACTTATCTGATTTTAATGGGTTTTAATTGCAGTCTATAAAGAGTGACAGCACTTAGCAGCTCCGTTTGTCTCATACATTTTAAATTGACTTGTCGATACGTCCGAATACAGGACACGGTAGTTCGTAGTGGCGGCATTGTCCACACTTTACATGCAAACCTTGGGCTCAAGGACTGACTGCTTTAAAGGTGGTCCGTGAGAGAAGTTGCGTTCTCAAAAGACTTCGCATTTTTGACTCCAGGAATTAGTAAGCGCATGCTACACAGTAAAACATAGGTGAACTCGTATATACGAGCGGATCAAAATGCTAAGCGTCTCGTAGGGTAGGGGTTAAGCCTCCTGCAGACACACGCGATTAATCGCGCGGGGCGACATGTCGCGGTCCATTCGCAGTATTTTTAGAGTGGAAATTAGATCGGCTCGTTGTCGCAGCGCGATTAATCGCGTGTGTCTGCAGGAGGCTTTATTCTACCCAATCACATCATTCTATTGTCATATTGAACTTAATTTCCCATGTGAAAACCACTCTCTTTAGCTACACTTAATTCATAGTCGGCGTCATGTGCGAAACTAAACGAACGTACCTTCGTTTCGCTTCGTTCTGTCACCTGTAGTGTTATTCTCTAAATGCGTCGAAGGCCGAAACCAGTTTTTTTGTAGCCTGGTTGGTCTTTAGTGTAAGTTCGTCGACGAGCTCGTCGTAGTCTTATAGAGAATAGCATAGCTGCGCCTTGATACTGCCGTCTCTAGACGTTTCCGTGCTCTGTATTTCCGTGTCTAGGTGTTCTTGAATCCTGGTAAGTTTCAGGATTGTTCCTAGGCTATCTTATAATAAAGTTTGGCTTTAGTTTGATCACGATTTCGACTTTCGTGAGCTAAGTAATGGAATTCGTTCGCATGTCATAACTCAGTTAGGGGTAATAGCGTTTTATGTGATTTTAAGCAGAAACATTTTCTCACGATAGATTTCTTTTTGTGGCAGGGATTTGACTGGTATTTTCGTACTATATACAAATCTATTTTTGGTAGGCAATGCTAATCTTTTCTATGTAATTTTAAATATATTTGTCTATTGTTTACGTCGGTTGTCGGCTGCGTTACATCTCGTTTTATCACTTTTCCTGATTCCCGAAAATCTTGCTCCCATATACTGTCTCAGTACGTTATAATGGTGAGCTATAACAGTTTTATGAGGACATGACCCATATTTTCCAACAACTTCAATCTTACCGCCTTTTAACCGTTTACCTATCAGATATTCAATGCAGCGTCTTCAACATATTTCATAACCCCCTTTCCGATTAAGGTCTTCTACACGTTCAGCAGACAAAATTTGCAAATTCATTTGCATATGCAGTACCCATAAGAGGACCGTAAACGCTATCCCTATGGTATTTGCATGGTGTAGGCATTCGACCCCTCGTTTGTTAGTGCCTTTAGGACTTGTTCTACAGTCGGCGATTAGCGATAAGCGCGTAGAGTTAGCGGAACGAGTAGGTGGGGAAAGAGCAGCGAGTGAGTAGTTCTGATGGTTTCGTTGCTGGGCTTCGAGTGTCCAATGGCGACAGGCGTTTACTTGCTGGTATGCATATTTTCTGTTTAAAATGAAAAACACTGAGTTTTCTACTCCCCACAAGCGAGTTTTATTGCACGTTTAGTTTCGTTGATAGATTTTGTCGCTTCGATAGAGTGCTCGCGGGTAGTGGTAAAAGTAAGAGTTAATAGTACATTGTTATCCAAGGCGTGAAAGTTACTTATTTACGTCCCGAGACGGGGTTTGGCGCCCGTAACGTAGTGAGGGCGCTAATAGTTCGAGGGACTAAATAAGTAATTTACCCGAGGTAAACACTGTGCTTTTCATTACGAATACGAGGAAAGTAAAATTAACAACATAAATTTTAGCTAAAGAAAAAATGAGCGTAGATCGGATTGTCACTTTGACGCTTGTTTTTTTTAATTTTTGTGCTGTGGTCGTCCAGCTATACAGCCAGGATTTTTCATGTTCATTATTTTAAAAAAATTGGCAAAGATTTTGTCGAAATCTGCATTATTTTAAAGAAATAGTTGAAACTAAATTATTTTAAAGTCATTATTTATATTCGTAATACTTAACTTTATGTTATTTTAATTTTAAATCGCTCTGTAATTTCGTGGCTGTATAAAAAGTTTGAACATGGTTCAATAGAAATGTCAAAATATAACTAGTTTTTTTTTTCTTAAATTTGGCAGCTGTCAGTTGAAAGCGATTTTCCCTAGGGCGGCAATGGATAACTTTCAAACGGCTAATCAGACATGTAATGACCTACTTTCAGAGTATGAGTAATGAAAATATAATATTCCTTTGTACTTATAGTCTTTTTCCACCCTTTTTATCGAGATCCCAAAGCACTACCAATCCAACTAAAAGCCAGACTCAACAGAGGCGTACACCATCAAAAAAATAAAATTAACTTGTATTTCGAGCGAGAAAACAGTCAATAACTACTCGCTTCCTCGCTGATAATATGACAGGTGCTTTATGCTATAATATAACAAATAAACATAGGTAAGCATATGGCCGTCCCATTGTTTCTTTATGACGAGCACGGATAATAATCGTTGTACCTACTTGTACTTAGGTCAAGGTATTAGGAAACGCCAAATCATCTAAAACAACATTTTACCTCAATTATTTTCGAGTTACTGTGAACGTAATCAGGTTTTTTTTGGTTTGTTGATTATGTAATTTTGAAATGAAGTACTATGCAGTTGAACTAAGTTGGAGAGTTGCTGACGCCATACTGTGATGAAATGAAATTATCAAAATGAGTCTACCATCCTGGGTGGACCTCTTACTGACTAAAAATCATCCTGTTCCTTTACATGCCTTTTGTGTTCCATGCATGGGCCCGATACCTTGCTTTCTCAGTCCCGTGTTTAATCACTTCTTGATCCATATTTTGACCATATTAGACATTTTATAGTATGTCATTCTTTTAAAAATAATAACATGAACAATCCCAAAGGTCAAATAAAATACTTACACATTGTCAAGTAAATCATGCTGCTGTCACGAGTTTTCGAAGTCTGTTAATTTTATTTGACATTCTTGAGTCAAAGGTCATAATAGACTATTTCGATATAATTATATTAGTTACGATTGCGAATCGTTGTTATTGTCAAGAATTTCAAAAGTTTTAGTTCGTTTTAAGTTGTACTTGAATTTAAATTCCGAGTTAAAACTTCGTACAAATTTCTATTGCTAATTTGGTTGCAGCTAAAATTCAAAGAGATTCCAGTTCATTTTAATTTAATCTTATCTTCATAAAATATTAGCGCCCAGACTCACATGGGTGCAAATAATTATTTGACTATGAACAAAAGAGAAAAAAAAGACACGTATTTTTTTTAAGCTATTGTATAGCTTTTATCGCAGGTTCTGAGCGCGGCGCGGCGCGGCGCGGCGACCGAATCAAGAAATTATTTACTTTTCTTACTGATTCTAAACGGCCAGCTACAAAAGGAGTTTTCACAATGAGACCTCCTTATGAAATTCTCCTACAATAAAGAAGTTCTTTATTACAGTAGTGCATCACAAACATTTTAAATAAATGATGTTCTAGTTAAATATTCGCGGTAGGCGATATTTTTTACATCTAAAAATAAAATAAAATAAATGTTATGCAATAGCTTCACCACGGCAGTCTCCGAGTGCCACATGTATTTTTTTTGTGTATGGCATCGCACAGGTCAACCTAGAGGAGGTTGTATGCTGCTAATCAGACAAAGATGATCCTGTGGTATGCTTTGAATGTAAAGCCTCCAGCCAGCAGTTGATTAAAAAACGCTTACCAAATTCAAATCTTATAAATCTATCGTCGTCTGTGCTTCATGATCTACTTTGTCACTCTTGACCTAGACTAGAGTCAAGCTCAAGAGCAAAGCCATGTTTAATAATAAAAATGTGAATTGATGCACCATCATTGCGTCAACATTAAAGAGACAAAAATTTTAAAAATTGTTTTTTGATGCGTTAAATCCAATGATATATAAACTATAGATACGTTGTCCGCACTCTAAAATGGCAACAAAAAATGAAGCCAATTGGCCACATTGCGCGTAGTTGCGTCTCCCTCCGGCCGTACGGTGTCATATTTTCTTTCTCTTTCTTCACGCGTATAAGTAGTTCTAGTACCTATTGTCGCCGTTTTTAAGCGCCGCGATATTCGTTCATGGCGTGTCTATATACAGGGTGATTTGTAATTCGATGCAGTCCTAGACCTTATTTGCAACAATTTTAACCCCGACAATATGGGGTCTAACCTGACTGGTTTTAGAGATATCGAACTTTAAAGATTTTTCGAAAAATTTCCACCTCTCCTTCATTAAGTGCTTATTGTTAGAAATTAACGATAGTCACCACTTAGAATTTATGCTTTTCTGATAGAATATGAACGACTGAATCTAGTGAATACAAGTTTGTTATAAAACTAATCATATCTTGGGAAATTAAGTGTCATAAAGTTTCTTTCACTTGGTGTACAAATTACAGAAAAAACTTCCTTGTCTCATCACCTTTCTAAAATGGTGCCACAGTATCCACTTTTAGTTAGTGTCTTACCAGAAAATTAGGGTTGTTACTGACAAAGTAGTAAATCGAAGAAAATCGGTTATAATGTTTTTTCGACCCAACATTTTTTTTCTGTGGTTTTTGTCCAAACTGCTATCTGATATTAGCTTTTTGAGTCAATGCGCTTAATTTTGGTTGATCGCATCAAGCAAAATTGGTCTTTATCTGGAGTATTTTTACCTATGGACCAGATAGTCAAACCATCAATTTTCTTTCATTTGAAACAGCTACTTGAAACAAATGTACAATGATGGAATGTTTATAGGCTCTGGTATCGCAAAAAAAAAACTAAACTGGCGTACAAAAAATTTGGGTCACCCTACTTGTAGGACAGGTAAAAATACTCCAGATAAAGACCGATTTTTCTTGATGTGATCAACCAAAATTAAGCGCATTGACTCAAAAAGCTAATATCAGACAGCAGTTTGGACAAAAACCACAGAAAAAAAATGTTGGGTCGAAAAAACATTATAACCGATTTTCTTTGATTTACTACTTTGTCAGTAACAACCCTAATTTCCTGGTAAGACATTAACTAAAAGTGGATACTGTGGCACCATTTTAGAAAGGTGATGAGACAAGGAAGTTTTTTCTGTAATTTGTACACCAAGTGTCATACATTTATTTTGAAAAATATGCTTTGAAAGACAAGGAAAGTTTTCAGAAATCTACAAAACAGAAACTGTATGACACTTAATTTCCCAAGATATGATTATTTTTATAACAAACTTGTATTCACTAGATTCAGTCGTTCATATTCTATCAGAAAAGCATAAATTCTAAGTGGCGACTATCGTTAATTTCTAACAATAAGCACTTAATGAGGGAGAGGTGGAAATTTTTCGAAAAATCTTTAAAGTTCGATATCTTTAAAACCAGTCAGTTTAGACCCCATATTGTCGGGGTTAAAATTGTTGCAAATAAGGTCTAGTATCACCCATTTCAAGGACCGCATCGAATAACAAATCACCCTGTATAATACGTCATTGGTTAAATCTTGGTAAATATGCATAATTTAGCAAAAGAAAAAAATGCGTGTCTATTATTTTTCAAAACTTCAGTTGACGGACTAATTTGAAATGTAATGGTGCTGTCAACATGCCTTTTGCCTATTTCGATTTCGCGTTTCGATTTTTGGGCCACTTTGCCGAAATCACAAAGCACTTTATTACCTTGTCATTGAGACATTTTTTGCGTAGGCTTGTTGAAAGATAGGTAAATAAATGCATATTCTATGAGTGGGAATATACTCGTAAGTTAAAAGCTTTTAGGGTTTGATGGTTTAAGTGTGTTCACTCAATTCGTATTCTGAAAGAAAGGGTTTCAGTTTTCTTTTACGTATCTTTTGTAGGTATCATAAGTATGAGTGTCGATTAAAATAATGAATTTTTATTGTCATCAAACAGTAAGAGGTATTTGCCATAGAGACATATTTATAAAGCAACAGCTTTCGACACAAAATAAAAACTTCCGTAAAGGCTACCTAATTAAAAACTGGCCAAGTGCGAGTTGGACTCGCCCATGAAGGGTTCCGTAGTAGCAGGCATAGATTAGGGATATAATTATATTGAGATTAGTAAGTAATATACACAAACAATAAAAATAACTTTGTTTTTCATAGTGTTTGTATGAATGGCAAAGTTATATTTGCGGTTTTTGAAAATGTACTATATCTCAAAAACTGCTAACTGTATCTCATCCAAACCAATTTTCGTTGGAAGTTTTTGTTGAGGTCTACATTATACATTTTTTTTATATTTATCATTCTCTTATTTTAGAAGTTACAGGGGGGGACACACACATTTTACCACTTTAGAAGTGTCTCTCGTGCAAACTGTTCAGTTTAGAAAAAAATGATATTAGAAACCTCAATATAATTTTTAAAGACCTATCCATAGATACCCCACACGTATGGGTTTGGTGAAAAAAAAAATTTTTGAGTTTCAGTTCTAAGTATGGGGGGCACCCCCAAAATTTGTTTTGTTTTTATTTTTGTGTGAAAATACTAATGCGGTTCACATAATACATCTTCCTACCAAGTTTCAACAGGATAGCTCTTATACTTTCGACAAAAAGTGGCTGTGACATACGGACGGACAGACAGACAGACATGACGAATCTGTAAGGGTTCCGTTTTTGCCATTTGGCTACGGGTTCCGAAGCCAAATGGCAAAAACGGAATAACGTACATAACTAACGTCAGAATCCCTTTCCAATGATGACAGTTCTTGAACAGTGTATAAATGTACCGCGATTGGGACCTATTGCGAGTGGAACCTACTGCTCCTGAGACCTATTGCAAATAAGACTAACTGCTAATGGGACTAACTGCAACTGGGACCATTGCAAATGGGACGAACTGCTACTGGGACATATTGCAAATGGGACGAACTGCTACTGGGACCTATTGCAAATGGGACGAACTGCTACTGGGACCTATAACGAAAGGGACCAAGTGAAAACGCTAAACGAAGTGCAAATGGGATGAAATTCGCATAACCCATCGTGTTCAATTCATACGCGTGACGAAGTAGAAACAGGACAAAATTGTTCAGTATCATTGACGAAATCTAAAAATCACTTACTACACACTGTCACCATTTTCATTTTGCAACAAAAGTCTAGACAACTTAGCAACACCAAATGGTAAATATTTTTGTTTTCTTTCTAAACAACGTGTACCAGTTGTCTCTAATGGGTTAAGATCGTCTTTCGTCCAGAAATTGCTTACATAACAATAATACCTAGATAAATCTATTTGGATCGGCTTACTTCTCCGGCTAGTTTTATTTGTAAGAAAGAAAAACATAGAACAAGTTACAGGTCATTCACATTTGGGACTTGTTTTTGGGTTAAATGTTTGCGGGGTATTTTTTTTTGTTCATTTTAGGGCTTCTTAAGAGTTTAATAAAAGTAAAACACTTATTCAAACAGTCTATAACGAGAAACCTTGTGGAGTTTTTGCTCAAAAGAGAAATTATATTAAAGGTTTCTAGGTATTTTCAACACACAGGTATACCGTGACCCCGGAACATAAAGGGCTATTGAAGGACACCGTGGATTTTTGTCAGTACGAGTCTGACAGTCCCTCTCGCCCTGCTCTGGGTGGGAGGACTGATTTGATGATTTTACCACGGAAAAAAAAGGTATTTTCAACATATTTTGCATAATTCGGAGTTAGGTACGAGTATCTTAATCCTTGTATACGGTACATAATGTAATAACAACCTTGAAATTAGCGATGCATCCGATACGAATACCGATACCGATATATCGGCGATACTTCGGGTTAGCCGATATATCGGTATCGACGATATTTTATGACCGATTCAACGATACTTTTTAATTTAAAAATGGTCATGTAAACGAGCGTGTTGTCTCGTCTTTCGTTGCAAACGAGGCACGAACTATGCCCGGGGAAACCCAGTACTGTAACTGTAAGTTCTGAGATGCGTACGAGTGGCGGGCTTTGGAGTTTTTGTGAAGACAATATTAAAGAGTCCGAAGAAGATGAGCCCCTGTCTACTCTGAGCTGTAATTCTCTCAAAGAAGAAGTCGAGAGATTCCTAAAGTCTCCAAATATATGGGGTGCTAAGACAGGAAACCTCCACGTGCGCCCGTGGACTGGAGTTCCCTCTCGGATACGTCCGAGGGGAAGACCAGTTTTTCGGGCCGGTGCACCCTGGGATGCGGGCAAAAACTCTCCTTAGGCACTGTGTGCCTAAGGGGTTTCTTTGCCCGTATGCAAATAGCCTGTCGGGTGGATGCTCCAACGCGTGTCCCTCTGAACAGCCGAGGGCACAGCGGCGGAGCGGACTTGCGGACGGTGAGTAATGGGTATGCTCGCCGTCCGACCAAGGACCAAGCCCGGGTCGGTGGCGCGTCGTGTTTCACGCGTCACCGCCGGGGCCCCTTATGGGGCCAAATGCCTGCCGGGGTCGCGGAATTTTCTTAATCCAGGATACCGTGGCCCCGAAACGTAAAGGGCATCCGACGGAACACGGGTGGATTTTAGTCAGTAAGAGTCTGACAGTCCCTCCCGCCCCACCCAGGGCGGGAGGACTCATTTGATGATTTTGCCACCCTTAAAAAAGAAAAAAAAAGTCTCCAAATATATCGAGAGATGCAGATCCATTCGTTTTCTGGCGCAATGACGTTTTATACCCAAACTTGAAAAAAATTGCGCCAAAGTACTTTAGTTTCCAAATGAGTTCTGTCGCATCAGAGAGACTATTTTCCAGCGCAGGTCTTTTACTCTAAGAATAATCACTAAAATTTATAAATATCTAATATCAACCTATGACACTACTTTTTGTATTAATAAAAAATAATGTGACTAGTGATTTATTTATTTTATCTTAATTTTTTAATTTACAATAAGCGTATTCGTATTGGTATCGGTATCGCCGATATTTTTATAAGAGTATCGGTATCGGTATCGTATCGGCGAAAAGGCGTATCGATGCATCCCTACTTGAAATGACTGAAGAATTCTTGAAACCTTGCTTTTATTAAACTGCCGATATGTAATACATATTATAGTTGCGAAAGTAACTAAATGTGGTTTTGTTACCTTTTCACATATCAACGTCTGAAGAAATTTCGATGACTATACACCTCACTTCAAGGTGGACATAGGATCTGATGACACTGAATTCAAGCCGCTTCCAGCCCGTTTCATTGGAGATCTATAGGGGAGGCCTATATTCAGCAGTGGACGTCCTACGGCTGATAGGATGATCATACATTTCACAGAATGACTTTGACAAAGATCAGCCTATAATTTTTATTCCAATAGTAAATTCTCATAGGAATATTTCCTACCTCCACGTAGGCTAAACCACGGGCATAAGAATGTCTTCTGTAAACATCTTGAACTTTTGTGTTAACAAACTAAATTCAAAAGATACATCAGCCTTTTTACAAATTCCCAGTAATGCTCTCAAGAGATTTACTGACCAGCAAGCCGTAAACTCGGAACTATTTAACTTAAATCCACTTCGTTAGATGGCATCACTTCACGTTCTGACTAACAGCCGTAAGCATAGGGATAATCCTTCCGATGGGTTTACGATCTCTGGAGATTTGTACTTTTATAGATCATGAAAGCAAGAAAATGCAGGTGAAAACGTAATTTTATTAAGCCATAGCGTGTTGTGGTCTATAGAATTTATGGTAGAATGAATAAGAATTATTCTTTAAAGCATTATTGACAGAGATGTTCATTAAGAAGCATACCCAACGAGACAAATACATGTCAAGGTTAGGATGCACCACAATTTTTTTAAGTAGGTACCTATTTTTTGGGTTAATTTAATTTTTAATGAAGAAGAAGCCGAAATTTTTTATCAATGTAATCTAGTTGTCAAGGATTAGAAAGCAGATCTTATGGCCCCCAAGAATATGGCCACTAGGTGGCGCTGTCATCGTGGAAACGTCGTGGAAATATGTTATAAGTTCTCTCCTAATTTTCTTACATCCAAAAATATATCGGATCAGAAGTAGTTTCAGAACTACTTCGCTCTCAGCCCTTTTGAAATTCGGTTTAGTAGTTTAGCCATTAAAATGGCACTAACGTACAAGCTGTCTTCGTTTATGAAGATAATCTTCATTCATCCGTTTGGGGATAAGACCTTTTTGGGCAAATATTATTTTCATATAGCGTAGGTATAATATTCTCGTTTCCCTTTTCTAGTATCTTACTTTAGATCTATAGAACGAACTTGACTAAGGCTAAGCTTAGCTCAGACGCTCTTCATCCGAAAATAAATCTTATTCACATGAATTTAATGCCTATATTAGTATGATACACTTGATAACAGTTGCTTGTAGGAATATGCACATTAACTCAAAAGGCATAAAGTTTACGTTCGGGTGAAGCTCTCAATTCGTTTTTATCTGACCAACTGGAAACCTAAATCCAGTTCGGTCTCACTTCCTAAAGGATTTTAACTTACCAAGTTCAAACTCAATAAACTTCATCGAATAAAACATTGGTTTTAAAGAAAAACGGACTTTAAAATGCTAACTTTAAAATTGCTTTTCTGCTTTTGTCTAGAGTTTAAGTAAAGTTGGTGGCAGATGGAATTGAAACTTAGTGAAACGTAAACACGATTTGGAACAATGTTTCTGTTAATTGGAAAAATTGATTGTGACTAGTTCTGTGTCTGTAGTCTTTGTTTGTTTTCACTGCGTGTAATTTTCGTTGAAAAGTTTTTATTTGTGAATCATAATAACATTTAGTGCCCCTAGTAAGAATATCAAGCAAATATTACTTTTGAAAATGTAGGACTGTCTGGAGTCCCGGGACTGTTTTTGGGGACGCGGGACTGTCTTTGGGGTCGTGGGACTGTCTCACCAGGTAACTGTGATCCTGGAATGTAAATTGCTATTGAGGGGTCCTCGTGGATATAGTCAGTACGAGTCCGACAGTCCATCCCGTCCCGCCCTGGGTGGAAGGACTCATTTGAAGATTTCAACACGATAGAAAGAAAAAAAAGTGGGCAGATAGATAAAGAAAGTAATTTCTTCCAAACGCACGACATGATTCTTATCAAAAAAGTTGTGTCAAACTTCCGTCATGTTCGGTAAAAGTCGTCAAACGTAACAAGTAAAAGTTATTGGTAAAGTTTGTTCCAATTTTGTTGTAATATACCAAAATATGTATCTTGTGTCTTTAAATACTTATTGAAAGAACGCTTGGTTTTGTTTTGTCAATGGCAGTAGCAGTTGTATGTTTGTGTTGTTCTAATGTATGTGATCAATTTATTAGCTTATAGTTCGAATGTGTAGAAGCATCATAATCTTCATAATTATAAAATAGTTTTTTTTTTTATTATTTTTCTATAAGTTTGCGTTAACTTTGCGACCACTATGTTGCGATGATGTGGTTGACGACGATACACGCTTGCTTAGATTATTAAAAATAATCACCTATCGATATATCGATTTTGACTTAAGGTGGATGCTCCAGGGTAGCCCGCGAAATTCAAAATTTCTTGGGTTTTTTGCAATTTGCAGGCCAGTGCTAGGTTGTATGTTGATTAAAATATTGATCGCGACTGTAAGACGTATGTAGTTACAGAATTATTATCATCAAAATCACCAATACAACCCTCCAAGTTCATAAAGCTGCAGGAACAAAAAAAAAACATAAAAAGTCATTCCTGAAGCTTATGAACTTAGAGCGTTGCATGGATGATTTTGTTGATTGTAATTCTGTAACTACATACTCGTACGTCTTACAGCCGCGATCAATATTTTAATCAACATACAACCTAGCACTAGCCTGCAAATTGCAAAAAACCCAAGAAATTTTGAATTTCGCGGGCTACCCTGGAGCATCCACCTTAACCAAGTTTGTAGAGCTATCAGGTGGCCTACCATGGACTGTTAACGCGATCCAGTTTATGCTGTGGGAAAGAGATGGCGCTAGACGACTTGTATAGCTCTGTCTCTTTCCCACAGCCTAAACTGGATCGCGTTAAGAGCTCGTGATAAGGCCCCAGGAAACAAAGACCTCGGCAGGGAACTCGAATCCTTTAATTTTTGCCCAATAAAAGAATTGGCAAACCGCTTCGGGTGGAATGGCTGGGTGATCTTTCCGTATCATTTCTGTCCCAACAACTTCTTCACTGTTGTCCGTTCCTGTAGGAGGATATATTTACTAGTAACTTATAAAACTTATAATAAGTCAAAAGACAGAATAATAACTACAATTTCAAATCGAAGCTTACTAAGATTTATAAATTAATTAAAACTACTCCTTTATTAGATTTTTCCTACAATAGATTCGTTACAAATTCGTACACATAGTTTTATCAACTACTTAATTGAATGAGAGCAACCAATTAGTTCTAGAAAGTTCGTATTAACATGTGCCGGGATCACGGGAACAGTTTGGGAAACACGAGTGATTACACCTGGTTCACAACTTCGGGCGATGCTAAACGCGCGCGAGGAATTTGTCCTTCCTGTGAGTAGCGTCCGCGGCTATAAGCAACTCATTTCATTTGATTTCTCCTCTGTCGCTCATCATCATCATCAGCCTATAAATGTTCCCACTGCTGGGACACAGGCCTCCTCTCTGTGAGAGGGAATGGGCCGTAATCTACCACGCGGGCCCAGTGCGGATTGGTAGATGTCACATTTCTTCGAATTTTTGGTTCTAGGACATGCCGGTTTCCTCACGATGTTTTCCTTCAACGTTTTGAGAGCAGTGGTGTTGAAATAAATTACACAAAGTAATGCGCCTGACGGGGTTCGAACCCACGACCTACTACTCGTAAGTCGAGGCCGATACCACTGGGCCACCACTGCTCCCAGGGTATTATTACCTACTAAAAATATGGAGGAAACTCTTGGAATAATGAGTGCGGTTCCTTTTTTTGGCGAAGCACAGTGTTTTATAAAGACCATTTTTCAGACATGGCTTTTTTATGTAAAAATCTGATAGTTTAAGTTATTTAGATGCATTATTTTGTATCCCCATTTCACTAGCATGTTTAGTTATTGAGATAGAATTTTTTGAAAATCGTCTTTTTTGCAACCAGCTATTTAGAAAAAAAATCATTTCTCTGAAACTAAATATGATACGCAATTATGACCTTAGAAACATCGACGGCGTTTTTTATGCTGCATATTTTAGAGTACAAATAAACTTAAGAACTTTCATATATCCGGACTTATACGAGGTTTTTCTTTTTTAGATTTTATTTTTTTTCTCAGTAATTTTGTCGAATTTGGAAAAGTTATTTATACTGAAATTATGCCCTTTATCTTCCCTACGCACCACAAAAATACCACATCCCAATTGCGTGGAATGTAGAAGTTATACCAAATCAAACAAAAATACAGGCCTAGGAACATGAAATTTTGCAAATGGTTTCTTTTTTAATCGATTTCAAAGAGAAGAAGGTTTTAATTATGTTCGGTTGGATGTGTTTTTTATTTTTTCTGTATTTTCACCGATTTCTTGGTCAATTATGGACCGATTTTAAACATTTTGTTGTTTGAACGGTTATACTTTCGATTTGGTCCCATAAAAATATTGTTATGATCTGATAATGACTTTCAAAGAAGCCTAAGTTTAATAGTCGAAATTCTAATGACCAATACATCCCATCAAATAAAAATTTATTCATTGTAATTTCGATTCGAAAGTGAAAACTCAAGCAAAAACAGTTTATTTAGAAGAACTTCTACATTCCACGCAATTGGGATGTGGTATTTTTGTGGTGCGTAGGGAAGATAAAGGGCATAATTTCAGTATAAATAACTTTTCCAAATTCGACAAAATTACTGAGAAAAAAAATAAAATCTAAAAAAGAAAAACCTCGTATAAGTCTGGATCTATGGAAGTTCTTAAGTTTATTTGTACTCTAAAATATGCAGCATAAAAAACGCCGTCGATGTTTCTAAGGTCATAATTGCGTATCATATTTAGTTTCAGAGAAATGATTTTTTTTCTAAATAGCTGGTTGCAAAAAAGACGATTTTCAAAAAATTCTATCTCAATAACTAAACATGCTAGTGAAATGGGGATACAAAATAATGCATCTAAATAGCTTAAACTATAAGATTTTTACATAAAAAATCCATGTCTGAAAAATGGTCTTCATAAAACACTGTGCGAAGGTAGTAATTGCTTGCCTTTTTTTGTAAGGTGGAAGAAGTTAATTAGGTTTTTTTTTTCCAGTAATATGGTTGGTGTTTGTTTCGGTGTTTATTTTCATGTAATTGAAATAATTATAAACTACTAGCTGACCCGACAAACGTTGTTTTGCCATAAATTAAAAATTTTGTCTAAAAAATAAAAATTAGGGGTGGACTACCCCTAACATTTAGGGGGATGAAAAATAGATGTTGGCCGATTCTCATAGATACCGGATAAGCACAAAAAATTTCAGCAAAATCGGTCAAGCCGTTTCGGAGGAGTATGGCAACGAAAACTGTGACACAAGAATTTTATATATTATAGTCTAAGATCCCGATATACAACGACCTTCACCGAGATGCTTATTTAATGAAACGTATTTTATATTTAATTTAATATGTCAATAAATATAATCCATATGGGTTGCCTAGCAAATTTCAGTCCAGAGTAAGTTTAATTAATAATTAAAAAAATTATATTTTTTTAAACATTTCACCGGTATGATTATTAGATAAATTCTATACCAATCGAAAGTATGAAGCCCATAGAATATGCAAACGTTAGGTTGCCTATTCTTTTCTGGTCACAACTATCGGGTTGCCAGGTATAAACAGGTAAATCTATACTAGCATTTTGCAACGGTCTGTTTATTGAATGAAATTTAAATGAAATTAAAGATTTTTTTTTTTTTTTCTAAAATACTTACAATATTCTTACATCAAGTCTGGCCTCACAACGGAAACCTCTCTGGGTTTATCTGTGTGCAGGCGAGCCGTAAAAAACACTTTAAATCAGTTTACATGTGATGTTGTGTCAGGAAACGCTTTGATTTGTACTTATAACTTTTCGAACCAGTCATATATAACGTTTGTAATTCTTCTGGGAGTTTATTTAGAAAGTAAGGTACCAAATAATCAGCAACCCTCATCCCGTCGGTACACATTGTTGAATTTTGGTAATATGTATTTATTTTTAAAGGTATCGTTCTCAAAAATGTAGGTCTAGTTTTTTCAATTATAAGTTCAGGTCTCCTTACTTCCGCGAGAGTACAAAATTCAACTTTATTGAACACATTCATAACATTACAGTATTTAAAAAGGTCATCATCACTATTTTTGAATTTCTTTATCAAATGTTTTGGTGTTATAACTTTCAATATTCTTAATTGTATCTTATAAATGTCAGACAGGTAGGTTTGATAAGTTCTCCCATAGCTGCTAAGCCCGTAGTTGATAACCGAGTCCGCTAGGGCCATATATAGCATTCTGAGTGTTAGTATTGTGAGAGTTTATTCTGAACACGGTGGTATAGGGTTGCCTGCGAAAAATCAGTCCAGAATTGCGGTTGTCCATAGACATATAATCCCATGGATTGGAAATACCTACACCAAAAACGTGTATACCTACAAGTTCACCGGGCACATAAAATGGCGGCCAATGCTAGGGTTGTGCCAATCAAGAAACATAGTGTTACTGTAACGAGTATGGATACTAGTATCCCTAGTACTTTTAGGATTACATAATAGTATTACGACTAGATACCATGATTGAATTATAATCCATGTAGTTACGTAAAAATAATGTAAATTTTCACATTTGCGCTATTGCTTGTAATTAAATATTGTTTATTGCTTGTAATAAAATATGTGTTAGCGTTAATTTAAAATTTGACTATTAATTCGGATTGTACAGGTAAACCTTTGGACTTGTTAATTTGTCTTTTTAAAAAGTCTTTTGGTCCCGCCAAGTCTTATATCACAACAGCCTTCAAATTTGCAAGATTACCCTGATTAAAAAAAATCACTTTTATGGGTTTTGAATTTTTTCCAATAGCTTCAATTGATTTCGATTTCTCTGTTTACATATACACCGTGTTCCGGACGATATACATAAACTTCGACCAGATGTTCAAACCACGGAAGTAAGCATTTTTCATTATGGACACATTAATAAATTCTTATTTTTTATTTTTTGTTAATTTTCATACAAACTAAATACCTAGACGTAAATAACCCGATATGCATGCCTCTTTATCCGAATTGGCAACGTCATTCATAACATTTGGCGGGCTGAAACAAATGAAATGCAAATAGTATTTAATAGATTTCAAATTAAGATACTTTCTCACTGCATAGCTCAATTAAATTTCATTAAATGAAATTACAAATATCTTTGTAACGAAGCCTTTTTAAGTACTACTTCCTTTGCTGGATTTGATTTGTAAAAGCCATAGAAGTATTTGCTAAAGTTTATGGATAACGTGAAGAACACGGTGTATAATTTGCATGTAGTAATTTTTTTTTAATTTTTTTCAATCAATATTTTTAATAAGCGTAGTATTATATATGTATCACTATAACCTTCTTTTTTACTAAAGATGATATTATACTTTAGTTTCACATAAAAAATATACACATAAATATGAATTGATTAAAAAAAAATATAACTATTTCTCTTTTTAAATAATAAACTACTCCAAAATGATGCATAGTATATACGAGTCTATCGCTATCCTTTTCTTTTCCAAGCCCTTTACTTAGCCCTGACTTTAAACAGCTGCTATGCTGTGTCCTCTTCTATCGCATGGGATGGTCGGTTGGGACCTCTCAGTCGCACACATTCACTCGGAGCAATATTTTACTTTTTAAAATTCGACAACCGCAATTCTGGACTGATTTTTCGCAGGCAACCCTATACCACCGTGTTCAGAATAAAATAATCTTTAATTTCATTTAAATTTCATTCAATAAACAGACCGTTGCAAAATGCTAGTACAGATTTACCTGTTTATACCTGGCAACCCGATAGTTGTGACCGGAAAAGAATAGGCAACCTAACGTTTGCATATTCTATGGGCTTCATACTTTCGATTGGTATAGAATTTATCTAATAATCATACCGGTGAAATGTTTAAAAAAATATAATTTTTTTAATTATTAATTAAACATACTCTGGACTGAAATTTGCTAGGCAACCCATATGGATTATATTTATTGACATATTAAATTAAATATAAAATACGTTTCATTAAATAAGCATCTCGGTGAAGGTCGTTGTATATCGGGATCTTATACTATTAGATTATTATGTTACGTAGTAAAAATATCTTGTTAGGATTTAATAGTATGTATATGGCTTTAGTTGCTAAGATAAGTTTTATATCTAAATTTATGTGCCAATTTTTTTCTCGACTTTTTATAAGTGCCCATTGAGGCCCATATTTTGATTCTAGTACCTTATATGTAGCAGCACCTTTCAAACATAGAACGGATGGTTCTGAACAGATGAACAGATATTTGTAAGAAGGCTATTTTCCGAGGATAACAAACCAAGTATTCGTGCGAATTGTGGCTGAAAATACAACATTTACACATTTTTAGAGACCACAGTCATGCTTGAGCGTAAACTTGCTAAAACGGATGAAACAGGCACAAGTTTTTTCAGTTATTTTACATGTATTAATTCTGTCGTTGTCAAAACAGTAGTGAACTTTATTTCTATTACGTTTAGGTGCCGTTTGCTTGCTGTCACTGACACGTCGGTCGAAAAACATAGAGATCTTTATTTACTTTATAATACACATAGAAATGTTGTTGGATGGCTCCTGTCACATGTAAAAATAGAATCAGATGAACTGTAGGTATAACTATTACTAAAGTAATTAAAGTTAGATACTATTAAACAAAACCGGCCAAGTGCGAGTTGGACTCGCCCATGAAGGGTTCCGTAGCAGCAAGCATAGATGAGAGATATAATTATATTGAGATTAGTAAGTAATATACACAAACAATAAAAATAACTTTGTTTTTCATAGTATTTGTATGAATGGCAAAGTTATATTAGCGGTTTTTGAAAATGTACTATATCTCAAAAACTGCTAACTGTATCTCATCCAAACCAATTTTCGTTGGTAGTTTTGGTTGAGGTCTACATTATATATTTTTTTTAGTTTTATCATTCTCTTATTTTAGAAGTTACGGGGGGGACACACACTTTTTACCACTTTGGAAGTGTCTCTCGCGCAAACTGTTCAGTTTAGAAAAAAATGATGCTAGTAACCTCAATATCATTTTTAAAGACCTATTCATAGATACCCCACACGTATGGGTTTGGTGAAAAATTTTTTTTTGAGTTTCAATTCTAAGTATGGGGGGCACCCCCAAAATTTGTTTTGTTTTGATTTTTGTGTGAAAATCCTAATGCGGTTCACATAATACATCTTTCTACCAAGTTTAAACAGGATACCTTTTATACTTTCGACAAAAAGTGGCTGTGACATACACGGACAGACACACAGACAGACAGACATGACGAATCTATAAGGGTTCCGTTTTTGCCATTTGGCTACGGAACCCTAAAAACATGTAGGTATATTGGAAATGGATGAAAGAGACCTCATTCTGTAAGGTCTTAGGTCTATTTCGCTTTGAACTGCATGCGAATAAACAAACGTTTAGATGAGTAGTTGAACAAACTCATACATTTCTCGTTCAATAAGTAAATATTACAGTCGCGCCTTTATTGAAAGAAGATATCATCTGAGTATCGCAATAAATATGATTGGATGCTAGTCATGAGGAATAATAAAGAATGGTGTATCATACTTATATGCTCGTGGCTTATTAACTATTCCTTTTAGATAGATAGAATATACCTACTTTATTGTAGGTACACCAAAATTATTACACAACTGTTTTTTTTTACCAATTCAATGATGTCAATGCGATATCTTCCAGGCAATCTTTGGATGGACTGTTCGAATTAAAAAATAAAAAGGTGGAGGCACTCAGTGTCGCGCTGTGTTTGAGCAATGCTAGAAGAATAAAAATCGTTCAGCTGTTTCGACGTCAGTGAGTAACAAACATCCATCCATTCAGCCAAGTACACATTCAAACATCCAAACGCACTTTCAGTATTAGTTAGACACTTAGAAAAACGCATAGTAAGAAAACTCATACAAAAACTTTTGAAGTTCACCCAGTTTCACATATTTGTTTCCAAAGAATCCATTCATATCCAAAGTAAATAAATAAAACAATGTTATGATACAAAACCGCTGTAACTGAAAGGCAAAGTTGACCGAACATTTGATGAAAAAACTTTTCCGTGATAAGTCAAAGATAAAGTTATAACTAGGTTTCGCGTTTATTAGAAATAAGAGAAAAATGAGTCCTAGAGAATTGTTCAGTTGAAGTATCCTTTGACATCTGCATTTCAGATTTTTAAATCTATTTTTACTGTCGAGGTTTTAAGTGTGTTTATAGACCCACTGGAAACTTGCAGAGGACTGTCTGGTTCATTATTGCAGAGGACTGTTTTCAATTTCAATATGAATATTTGTTTTTGTTTGAGCCGAGGGAACGAGGAATGACGAGTAGGAAGATTTTCGTCACCGTCAAAATCTGTCAAAAAAGAGCGACAGAAGAATGATATTTATATTACTTCAGCTTTTGGGTACGGTCCCTTCGTAGAAGTTAGTATCGGCACGCATAGTGTGGGAATACAATCGCTGCTCTGAACAAAGGTGCCCTAAAAATGATTGCTGTAACGGGCATACCTCAATATCACACCCTATATACGGTCAACATCTAACAAACGAGTGTCCGTAAAAAAATGTCGTATATTCTTCAGTCGACTAAGGATAATTTTGGGCGAAAAAAAAGTCGAATTGTCTTGAATAAACTCTGTCTATTCTTGGTAGAATAGAGATAGAATTGATCATTTTACGCGTGCTGGAAGAGGCTGATGCTATAGTGTGAAGTTTCCCTAACCAAAATTGCGAACTTACAAAGTGATGAAATTGAAAACCGGTTTAAACGAGATTAAATTGGAAACTATGCCGTTATAACATTATCTGGCAATATAGTGGAGCTATAAAACCTCGTAATAGTTTTTTCACGAACGCAAACATTCCGCAGGTTTCAGTCGAAAGTTCTTCGGATCTGCCACAGAGTAGATTCTTTCAGCAGGTTAACTCTCGGTTTTTTTTTCTTGTGTCATAGATGAAAGTAGATTTTTAAAGGATAGTAATTTTACTTAATGTCATCCTTAAAATGTAATATTAGGTTTTAGCCTACGGGTATGTCGTAGCAGGATTAAAGTCATCTAGTTGTTTTTCCAGGTTATAAATTATCTGTTTCATCTAAATCTATTTAATCGTTTTTGTGTGAGAGAGTAACAAAAATCATCCTTATAAACTTTCTTGTTTATAATGGTAGTAAAACTACTACAATCAAGAAGGTATTACAATTTGAAAATGTACTAATTACGTTTTACATTTCATAAGATAGTAGAAAAATGTCTCTTTGGAAACGTGTGAGCCTTAAAACACTTAATTTTTTATTAAACCTCATTATGGCTGAATATGAAACAATTCCTATACCAAATTATTCTTCTGTCTTATCTTATTTTATAGTTACATGGAACCCGCGTCCCATAACGACCGTCGAGTCGCAATCCTCTTTTATTTTATAGCATAGGAAAAGGTGTCGTTAACGCGAATTGTACCACTGTTTATTGTTATACTATAACAAACTCCGCGGTAACCCTTTATGAGTCGTTCTCGAATACTTTGTGGCGTTTTTTATTAATCAGTTTTGGTTATAAGAACCTTAATAGTTTTTTAATTTATTTTGTTTTTGTGGTTGTCCTTTGGTTTTTGGGGGTATAAAAGGTTAACACTTTTGCTAATAGGCTTTTGCTTAGGTCAAAATTACTTAAGCATTTTGAGTTGCTGTAAATTCGACTTCACCAAGGAGAATTGAAATTTTTCGACAGATTTTCAAATTAGTATAGTCTAGGGCGTACACTTTTGTTGGTAAATTTCTATAAAATAGTTTTAATTTACCGAAGAAACTGACATATCGATCGGGTTTATCAAAAACCAGAACACTACGTACGTACCAGACGTAACCACTACAAGAAGAATTCAGCAATATTTAAGTAAAATAATGGAAGTTGTTAAACCTATATTTTTATGAGAGTTCATAAACCCCGCAATTTTAATATGTCGTGCAAAGTGACAATAAAATAGCTTGATAACAACGGAACCCTTTTACATGTTTATTAGAAGAGTTTCTCGTCAACCTGACCCCTAAGTACTGTTCTGTGTTATTCTTCATATAAGGAGTCATATAAAGTGGTATATTATGACCGTTAAATATCTGTGCCACTTAAAGCACAGTTTTTAGCTGATTCTTTAAAAACTAAAATTATTATGTTTTACTTTTTTTGGCGGTTTTGCTTGGTACTTTTTAAATCTTATTTGTAAAGGCAAAATACGCCGACTTGTCCGTCAATTTGAACTTTAAGAATTTCTTAAAGCAAATGAATGTTAGACTTATTTTCTTGCTCTGTGGCGGAATAGGGTAGTTTCGATGGTCAAAATAATTATATTCTATTTAGTCCGTATTTTAGATTATAAAAAAATATTAGACACGACGTATTTTTTCTTTTTTCGATTAAACGAAAAATAACAAAGATATAGCCCATTAAAGTTGACGTCACCCCGCGCGAAAAAATGCCACGCGGCGTGACGTCACACGTAACTTTGATAGGCTATATCTTTGTCATTTTTAGTCTAATTTACAAATAAAAAAAATCGTGTCCCTTATTTTAAATAATCTATAAGACGGACTAATTACATTTTTTAGGGCAACTAGCATAATCCAGAGGGTGACACTTAGTGAGTTGACCACTACGTAACGTGTACTTCTACCCAGACCCGTATCTTGGGAATGGGCAGACAACTAATTTATGGCTACTTTTGTTAGCTTGGGTATTACCTATAATAGCAATTGTATGTGTTAATGAAATAAATAAATAAATATTTGTAGTATCTTCATCTTCTTGTAGTAAGTAGTATTAATAAAAGCAGTCCAATTGGCAGGCCATTACAGCTCATTCCACCCCAATCAAGCACAAACCATGTAAGTCTTGGCTGTGACCTACCCCATCCCCACCAGAGCCAATACCACGCTGCGACGCATTATGAATATTTATGTACAACTTTACTAGCACCACACTTAACAATGTTTAAATCTTACAGAAATAATTATTATGGAGTGCTTTTAAAGCCTTAATGAGTGGCGATGTTTAGTAAGACTGGTGCCGCCCGGGAATTTGACAATGTGAAAATTGTAGTTGTTACGACCCGTTCACGATTTTGGTATAAGCGGTGAGTAGTGCGACGGCGGCGTGTTTCAAACATTTCTATACATTTCATCTTACCGCTCGCCACCCCGAGCTAAGCCAGCGCTCACGTTCAGTAGTTTAGGCGTTTAAAGGTAACAAACAAACTATATCGCCATATTAGTTTGGTTACACATTTCGTGAAAATCTGATAACATTGGTAGGTTTGTAGTAAATAGAATAGGAAAGTATAGTTCGTAAATCTTTTTGCTTTATGGTGTTTCAGAGTTTTCCTTCAGGAATGTATGTAAAAGGCATATACAATGGTGGTACTTATTCAGCCACATCCGGTTAAATTAGTAGCCGCCCCAATATATTCTAAAAAATTCAAAAAAAAATATGTGTTTTTCTTCATTAAACACATTTGTATACGTAATTTACTTTTTTTTTATGGGACAAACCCACCACACTATTCCCAAACCACTGCAACTCCTGAGAGCCAGAATCAACAGTGGCAACCACCAGAAAAGCGCCGAGACAATGAAGCTCGACGTGTCCCGGAGAATGAATTTACCTGTCTTGGATCCTGCACGGAATTTACTTATGAACATTTCTTATTGTCAATACTTTTCGACAATATTCCTGAAAACAGTGGCGGGCCTAGGGTTTCAAAATAAGACAAGCCCAATAAAATTTAAACCGATTTCAAAAAAAGAAAGTTCAGTTTTCGACTGAGTATGTAGGTACCTACGTATGTATCATCGCAATTTTCTCATAAACTACTGGTTAGGTACAATAAATTAAAAGTGAATTCAAAGTTATGGTAAGTAGTTGCTTGTTTTGTAACAGGACTAACAGGTTACAGACAAAAAAAAACAAAACAGAAAGTTACAAAACGAAAGTTAAAAAATAGCTAGGTAGAATGTAATAAGGAATTTAAATAAATTATTTATATTCTAATTGGAATCGTCTATCCTTCTTAAGAAATGATTTAATTACATCAGAGTAAAATGTTGGTGATCGTTTTAATTCTACCAACAATTACCTACTGTTTTTCAATAGCTAAAATCGTATCCCCGTCCCAGTTCTGTGGGTTGTCGCATAGATCAGAAAACAATTCAATAAGTTTACTTTTTTGTTTAAAAACCGTGTTTACGACTCGCGACATGTAATTATGTCCAACGAATTTTTTGCTGCAATGAGTATCGTAAAAAGCAGCTCGTTTTGTACTATTAGGTACAAAAAAAATTACACAAAGCCTGAAGGGCTGAAAAAAATAAACTAACCTCTTGAATTCTATTGCATGATTTATACACATATGAAATATTCTTTTATGCGATTTACTAGTCTGAGAAATACACAGATTAGGCGTCGGCGTCGGGAAGAAATAAACTGTTTTTTTTTTCTGAGCAAAGTTTAAAGATTTTACCTTATCTTCGCCAATCAAAACTTGAACGCATTTTAAATCCTCACAAGGTACAATTACCTCCATTGTTGCAGGTAAGTCACCAAAACAATTGTATCACTGAGAAAATCTAACAAAACACACAAAAAACTTTAACAACAAAGCTTTCCCCACTCAAGCAAATAAAACTGAAGTGAGCTAAAGGTCACGCATAGGTACGCGTGCAACTTCATACGCATGCACGGCTTAAATCTTCCATACTGATCGATTTGTAGACGCACAAGGTTCTAACTCGTTATACGGCACAACGCTTTAGGCGCGAAAGGGACAGAGATAGTATTTGAAAGCCCGGTAAAAGCCGGTACGTGTAAGCGAGATAGCTATATATAGATGTTGCAAATACGAAACTGCGCGCGAACAATTGCGATATGTAAAGTGTGTGGCGTGGATAGTTTGTGTTATTTTGATAACAATTAAGCGCGCGAACTTTTAAATAGTTCGGGTTTGATTATGATTCTCTGTCGAGCATTTTTAATAAGGCATTTGGGCTTTTGGGCTTGTATGAAGGAACCGCCACTGCCTGAAAATGATATGTTTGCTCTCAAAATGATGGATCTAGACTTCAACCCATGTCTAAACCCACGAGTGAAACATTATATTCCAATTCAACGAGAATAAAATATGTATTAGCTTTGTAAATATTTATTTCACTTCAGCAGCGACACTGTGGCGCTAAGTCTGTAATTTTATTTTACTTCTGAAATAAACCTTACGTTTACGACAGTAAAAGTCAAAATCGGAACTAAACCTACCTAGATTGTTTACCTTAGTTCTTTATCCATTAACATACAATTTTAAGGTGTAATATAACATGGCATACTTTTTTGTCCTAATAATAGGTATTTACGCATAATTTTTAGGCATAATTTGTCTAGTCTAACTAATGTTTACGCATAATGATGTAATTTTTTTTTGTAAGTATTATGAATTATTATAACGTCGAATGTTAAGCTGACGAAGGGGCTTCAATTTAAATGTTTAGGGTTTAAAGTAATCTATCCTAAAGTGGATAAAGGGATGATTGTCGTAAATACCGTCACAAATTCGCGCATAATAAAATAATGCCAACACAAAATGTATGCCAAAAATGATTAAAGTATTAAGGCACAGTATTAAGCCTCCTGCAGACACACGCGAATAATCGCGCGGGGCGACATGTCGCGGTCCATGCGCAGTATTTTTAGAGTGGAAATTAGCTTGGCTCGTTGTCGCAGCGCGATTAATCGCGTGTGTCTGCAGGAGGCTTTATTATACTAGAAATAATTATGACAAAAAATATTATATTAGTACAAAAATATTATGCGGAAGAAAGGTATCCCGTTTATGAACAGTATGAATATGAATACTGTAACAACATTATAATTATACAAATTTGAAATAATTGTAATGACGTGAATCTACTGAAGATGACGTAAGTTAAATCAAGCTGAAAAGGGTAAACTGAAGATTGTGGGCGGTAGCTGTCATTATAATTTGAATGATTAATACTTCAAATGATTTGCTTATAAATTGTTGTTGAGGATCGAAATCGTTATCAATAATTCATCGTCGGAGAGAATAATAAAGGACATTGCTCGTCGTCCATACATAGCTTGCCTAAGATCCAACAGGGAGGTGTATTTACTCTTTGGGTTTCAGATAATGTATATATTCGATTGAACCTAAATTAAAACAACGGACACTTTTGAGAATTCTGAAAAAATCAAAACACTTTCGGATTTTGAGGTTATAATTACGTCAATAAAAACATTCGGTGTAGCAATAACTTAGCATTTATTACTGAATGTAAGTATGTACTTATATTAGGTAATAAATTGTAGGTAACGTTTTATTGTCACACTGCCACTGCTAGGTCAGTCATAATACTGTTTCGAAAACAGCTCTGCTGCTATAAGCGAACCAAACTCCAGGAGTCGGCTTGACATTGAACTCTAGGAGTCAGGAGTCATAAGGATATGCAAGGGTTTTATTTTATTAAAGATTTACTTTTTCATTTTCGTGTGATTATAAAGTAGGTATAGTATTTTACTACTTATATAATAAAATCTCACTTGTTTACTCTTCCATAATCCGGACGTACATCCAGACTCTCCAGGCTGTAACTGAGAATTACGAAAATCTCGATAACATTTTTCGACCCAGGGATCGAACCTAGGATGATATGTAGCTACGCATTAGTACCAGCAAACAAGAGAAACAGCCTTTGCTAGACTATTTTATAGATAATTAATAGACATCTATTATGATAGGTATTTCAAACATTAAAACAAGAATGTTTTGCTTTGGAAAATGTTTATTAATACAGTTTACATCTGTAAATGGTACCACTTGCTGTGAGGTACTGTGGCAAGCTGGGAATAAGCACTGAGCATGAGTATCAGATGCGCTTGAATAGTTCGGTAAACTAATTCTTTCAGATCCTTCTGGAACTTGGTTACTTGCAGTAAAGGCATCTGCTTGAACAGCTGCTTCAGCTCTTTGGAAGCATCTGTGACAAATCACATCTGATGGAATCTAAAAAAAAAATGTTACCGTTACACACTGATATTACACAGAACTTCAATCAGATGGCATAATAATGACATTTATAGGAACATACTAATAAAAGTATTTTACCTCTTGTGGATGAATCCAGTTCTGCACAACCGTTAAGATGTGCTGGTTCTGCTCACTTTGTACAATGGTGTGCCGCAATTGTGTTACGGAGTGACCACATCTTATGCACACATTCTGATGACCTACAAGTACTGCAGAATCGGCTAAGAGCGTTGGTGTATCATTGAATATTGTGTGGCATGCATCACATATGTAGTCGCTGGCACTCACCTGAAATATAATCCATTATTTAGTCTTACTTGGATGAGAGGAAGCATTGCTTTATTTTATAAAATGTATTAATAAATAACTGGATATCAAGATAAGAAACACTCACCACTTGTGGTGCAACACGTTGTTGTATTTGAGACAGAAATGTTTCATTGTTTAAAATGTGTCGCCTCAATCTTGTTAAATCAATGCGGCAATTTGCACATCTTAATGCATTGCTGGTGGTTGTAGAAGCCGATGATGAAGTGGATGGTGTTGAATAATGTTTAGCAGCATGATCAGCCCTTTGCCAGCATGGATGACATATGTAATGTGATGCACGAACCTGAAATTAAAAATTCAATTAAAACAAATATTTACTAAATACAATTAGCATAGTAGTTGAGTGACTGGCCAGTGGCCACTACTTTACTAGTTGCTAGTTGCAGGCTATTCTTACATGGTATATTGTTTTATAATTTTTTTTTAAATTAAGTTTTTTTGTTTGGTTGAACACACTTATTTCAGGAAGTACTGGTTTTAATTTTTAAATATTTATGTGTTGGATAGTCCATTTATCAACATAGACTGTATAACATAACATATACAGTCAAAATCTGTTATTACGACATCGAAGGGACTATTCATATTTAGTCGTAAAAACCGATAGTCGTAACAACCAGTGATGCTGTCGAGGTGACAAAATATTTATTTTATGAAGTGGTATTTAAAAACCACTTTAACAAGGCTTCCTCAATCTTCGTATGCTTCTTTGTTCTGGCTCGTTTAATTTTCAAATAATTTTTATTTTATAGGGTTTTAATTTTTTTCTTCTCTTTCCTAATCGTTGAAATTGTCGAATGTGATACACCATATTCTTTTGCCAATTTGTTTGGAACTCCGCTCTCTAGCTTTGAAATTATACGCGATTTTTCTTCGAAATGAATTTGTTTTTGTTACCGACGTTTTAAAAGTTTCACAAATAACTCAACAATATAATTTTGTTGCGTCTTGTGTACAGCTAAGCTCCAGCTAAGTAACAAACTGACTAAGAGACAAGGAGAGAGCCTCTATAGCATACACATGTTTTGTTTCTAAGAATTACAAAAGACCCTAAACTCGACACGTGCTTACTTTTCGATAATAACCTTGACCATTTTACTGTGCCTATTCAAATTGTTTACAATACAGCTCAGTGGGTCGTTGTACAGATACAATTCTCCGAGAACATTAGTCAAATGTGGCCGCTAAATGCGGTATGTCGTAATAAGCAATGTCGTTAAAAGCAATGTTTTTGATAAGGCTGTCATATAGCATTCAGCCGGGACCTTTGATTTCGGTCAATATAACCGGTAAGTTGTTCTAAACGATGTCGCCAAAAACGGTTTTGACTGTATAATTATAAGCTATAAAATATAACGCTCCTCAGAATGGGAGCCCAGAAGCGGATATGAAATCTCAGAGAACAGCTAGTATTCTTATATACTGAAGAATATTTGTTGTATGAAACTGCAACTATCAACCATAGCTTCAATCTGTTAGGTATGAAAAAATATTGGTTACCTGCACTGGCAGAAGTCTTTCCAAGATAATGTTTCTAATATTCACATGTTGAACAGTGTCTGTCCTCAATGCAATTACTTGATGAGAACGTGCACGATGTGGCAATATTACATGACACAGAGCACATTCTTTACCAATGTGACTAACATTGGGAGTGCTTGCTGCAGCTCTGGCTTCCGCCCAATATGTTGTACAAAATAAGATCGTGAGCTTGAACCTGAAAAAAGTATGAAATTACTAAACAGTCACCAATAACCACTATCACCTGTCATCATAATAATCAACATAATACATAATGCTCACACAGGGCAGCTTACTCTCTGAGAGAGTCATTGATTTAATATTTTAATACAGTCAGCATGTTTGTTCCAAAAAAGGAATCAGCCGAGAAAAAGAGAGCTTTTACTTACCAAACGGGGAGCAGTCCATTGCTGTATACAATGAAGAACTTGCTCATCTTCCAATACCATGGTACCATTAGCTGATCCGCAGTTAACACAGAATACAGAAACGCCTTCTATTTCCATGTTTACTACACAAAGTCCGTTTAATATGCAAGGTCGTTGTTCTAAGTAGGTCCGTATCAGTAAAACTCAGCCAGAGGTCGATATTTCAAGAGAAAATCACAGTCCTTTGTTCACGCCAAGTTGTTAGATGATATCGGAAAAGTAAGAAAATGCAAACGAATTCAGTATGCAACCAACGCAAACGTAGATCGAGCACGGAATGCGCGCGCCAAGTGACATTACTACCAAATGTCAAAGTTGTCATATGTCAATTCATCAACTGTCAGTGTCGATATTATTGCTCGTTTCAAACAGCGCAGAGCGCAGCGCTTTCAATCGAGTTTTTTGATATGGCTTATATTATGGTTCCGCGACATTATAGCGGACTGTTTGTAACCAAAAATCATTATCGTATATCAAGTGTTGAGAATACTGACGCTAATCTGTGTCAAACTCTTATTAAGAGTGCTGTTACAAAGACTTGGCTGTATGAGATATATTACCTTTGCCTATTAAAAACCTCAAATTGAACCAAAAAGTAATAGAACTATCACCGAGGATTATGACGGAAGCTAAGGACGGAAGTGAATACTTTTTAAAATGTTTTCGGAATTAAAAAGTGTCCGTTCTATTAAAATATATGTAATGTATATTATTAAAAGAACTAGTAATTATAGTAAATGTTTCATTCGTGCTGGTTCATAGGCCATTTTTAACAATGTCCTTTCGTAGACATATCAAAAAAGTTTGCAATCACTTTGAAAAATCGAAAACTTTTTTGGTACAGTAGATTATAATTATGATTTCTTCTTCTTTAAGATTATAATTAAAAAAAAACAGATTTGGGGCTGATTTTTCAATATTCAGATAACTTTTATCTGAGGAATAAAAATGGCGGTTTGACAGCTTATCTATAGAAAATATATCAAGCCGCTATTTTTATTCCTCAGATAAAAGTTAACTGACTATTGAAAAATCAGCCCTTAGAATATGAAACATAAAAACAAACACAGTTCAATTCTTTTTCCACGGAAATAATATCAGCTTATGCTAAATGATCACAAACTTTATTTGAATTTTCAATTGACAACTAAGTATACGATTGATACGAACCCAGGGCGGGTTGTTAATCAATACCTAATTCCAATGTATTTCATTTCAGTAATACCTTGTTGAATGATAGCTGCCACTGACTTTTGAATCCTAGTTGTTAATTAAGAGTGGAGTAGTTAACTACCACTTCGTTATCTGGTTTACGAATTTGGCTCGGATTCCACAAATCGATTATTCAGTTGATAGTCTGAATTCGCAACCCGTCAGTCGCTTTGTTGAGATGTGGAATGCTTTGTGGATTTATTTTAGATTTTAGGTTTGATAAGGGGCTCCATATTGTTTTTATTTCCAATCAAAACTGAAGTCTGAGTTTGATATTCTTTTTTTAAGCTACTGCATAGCTTTTATCGCAGGCTCTGAGCGCGGCGCGGCGCGAAAATCTTAACGAAAAAAGCTAAGGAAAAAGCTTAAGGAAAATACCTGACACCGTCGTCTAACGTCGTTTCAGTTCGGGAGACTTCGGCAATTATAAAGGTACGGACAGACGTGCTCATAATGGGCTCATTATTAGCACGAAAGCATGCTTTTATTGAGGGAGAGGGAGAGGGAAAGGGAGAGGGAGGAGAACGTTTCACTTGATTGACGTGGCTGACCATAGCCTAATCAGTACAGTAATAAATATAATAAATAAATAATTATAATTGCATAAGTTGATAAAAAATGCCATGCAATAGCTTTACCGCGGCAGTCTCAGAGTGCCACACGTATTTTTTTTAATAGTATAGAGATTAAAAAATCTTAGAACCTATGATTATCCCACCAATGTTGAGTAAGAACGGCAAAAACAAACAAATTTGTTTTGGCGTCTAGTAAAAAAAGTATCAACTAGTATAATCCTTTATTAACCCTAGTAGATAATGTTCATGTATGTAACTTATAAATTACTCGTAAATTGCAACCTTTTTTTTAATGTATTAGTTTATAGTAGATTAGAAGCCAAGGGCAAGACAAGGCTGAATAGCGAAGCGACCTCTTTTGTCATTGGGCTGAATGCATGATGTCTATTGCCAGTATGATGGTTAGATGTACGCGAACTTTTTGAAAGAGTAAAGAGTTTTGTTTTAATTACTTACCGCTCTAGGGCTTTTTCTAGCTACATTATTACCCTAGAGCGCTAATTGGTTACCTACAAGCCCCATTTGGGGGTAATAAGGACCTACTTACCGAATATGAGAGATGTAAAAGACTTTTGTGCTTTAGGTTCATGCTTTCGCAGGCCACTTTTGTTAGTCTACAATAAATAGAATACCTATACAGAAACCTGTCTTAACATAAGCACTGTATTCATACCAAAAACTACTGCAATTGTAAAGCCACTACATTATGACTACCGCAGTCACTGGTGTATTGGGTGTTAACCTCTCCACAGACAACGCGCAGACTGCACACAACACGGTTTAATTAAATTAATAAACTAGCAGACGCTCTGAGCTCCAATATTCACTGGTATAGGACACTAGAGGACAGGAGCTTGTTAACAAGTGAATCCGGGTAGGGATGGCTGGTCTTTGTCTATGCTAATATTATGAAGGGGTACTGCTTGTTTGCTGGAAGTAATCTCTGGAACTACTGAACCGATTAAAAAAAATACGTGTGGCACTCGGGGACTGCCGCGGTAAACCTATTGCATAGCATTTTTTATCAACTTATGCAATTATATTATTTTATATATTTATTACTGTACTATGGCTATGGTCAGCCACGTCAATCAAGTGAAACGTCAAGAAACGTTCTCCGCCCTCTCCCTCAATAAAATTGCCCCTTGCTCAATAAAAGCATGCTTTCGTGCTAGTAATGAGCACGTCTGTCCATACCCTTATGAGCACGTCTGTCCGTACCTTTATAATTGCCGAAGTCTCCCGAACTGAAACGACGTTAGACGATGCGTGCTGTCAGATGTGGGCAGGAAATTTCCTTAGGATTTTTGTTTTGGGAATTTTTCTTGATTCGGTCACCGCGCCGCGCCGCTGTCAGAGCCTGCGATAAAAGCTATGCAATAGCTTAAAATTCTTTCACCAGTAGAAACCTACAGTATTCTTGAGTAATAAGAATATTTTTTTGAAATTGCACCTGTGTGAAGCCAGGGGAGGATCGCTAGTATGTGATAAAGATGTGTTGGGTTTATACCGATTAGTCAACTTTGTTACTGCAATGTTCTTGTTTAACCTTGTTGCTACAGTAATCTGGCTGATCAATAATCTGTAAAAGAATTTCTCCTGTATCGTGGGTACTTTTAAAACTAAATCTCACATACTTACACAAAAAGCCAGGCCCGGAAAAACTACTAGTAAATCATGCAAATTTTTGTTCAGTGCGGGAATCGAATCCACAACATGCAGCTCAGCTGATATAGCGCTCAGCCACCAATAAGAAGTTGTATTTAATAGTCATTTAATATAATAATATCTACCATTTAAATAAATATAACTCCGATGCCGAGCTCATCACTAAGAGGCGGCTCATATTTATGAAACGATCAGGCGCGCGACATCGCCCACATGCCTGGGATTCTGGGCGCCGATCCATATCAACAGATGTGTAGTGAGACGTGTCGACATCAGTGTTGCCAGTGGCAGATAGTCAAATATAACATGAGACAGCTCAAAAAGTAACATTTTCCCGAGAAAAGTAATATTACCCTATAAAATGGAAAACGATACAATTCTTTATTACTACAAAAATTAAAAAAGTTTCCTTCCTGTCCCATTTCTTAAACTTCGAAAAAATCGTAATAATGGTTGATCGAATAATCGACTGGCGATGCTCAAAGAGAAAAAACATACAATCAATGATGAGTGTTTAGGATACATATACCACACCTATACCAACCAATTTAATAATTTCTTTCAATTCTGCAACTTCATTATCGTTTTCCATATTTATTATATGAAAAAACGTCATCATAACAACTATGGCTATGGAGGTAGATTATTTGAACTGTTACGCACGCATCCAAGAATGTTTTTACCCCAAAACATTCTTGGATGCGTTCCGTTTATGATATTTTTTGTCTGCCTTAAAAGTAACACAAAAGTAACATATTGAGTCGTGTAACATGGAGGTAACATGAGAGGGTCAATAGTAACGTAAAATGTTACAAAAGTAACATTCTGGCAACGCTGGTCGACATACAAGAGACTACAGTCTTTTCAGTTATTTTATGCCTGGTGGCTGCAATCTGTCTAAATGTATAAAAGAAGAGACTCAATGACTGACTGACTGATCGATCAACGCACAGTTTAAACTCGGCTGTCTAGAAGCATGTTTTACACAAACGTTCATTTCATGCTGTACCTAAATGTGCACTAAGAATGAATTTTACGAAACCATCCCTCTAAGGGGGTTCAAATGGGATGAGAAATTGTATAAAAATTAATGAATATTTCATCCGATTAGAATCATTATTCAACATTTTTGAGAATTCCAACCCTCAAAGCGTAATTGAAAATCATAGAGCAAAACTATGATACCCCCCTTACAAGAAGTCGTGAGTGAAGTGCTTATTCAATTCAACTACACAACTAGCAATGGAAAAGGTAAGGCTATAAATGACGATTGTGTCATTGATAGTAACCTTAAATCTACCGTCCAGGTTTATTCCGCGTTCAACCCCCAATAATTTCTACCCTCTTCCGCGTTCGACCCCTAAACGTTTCCATATTCAACCCCTGAGGGTTGAATGTGGAATTTTATTTTTGAATGTATTTGATTCCACGTTCAACCCCCATTGGACAGTGAAGCAGAAAAGAATTTCGCGTTTTTATTTCTTACCGACTTCAAACAAAGGAGGAGGTTCTCAATTCGGATGTTTGTATTTTTTTATGTTTGTTCGCGCATAACTCCGTCGATCAAATCTAGTGATTTGATCAAATCCCTAAATCGGTTCAGTGAAACGACAAAAATTCTTTTCTGTGGTATTTTAAAACTAAACTAAATCTAGTAAAATGTTACTTACTTCTGGGTGGTTTAAAAAAAAATAACCACGAAGAGTGAAAAAATAACCCCCAGTCGTTTCTACAACATTTTTTATTTCTCAGTGCCCCGTTTCGTACACACGGGGCACCCCGACTCGGACAGGTTAGGTTAGAAGGGGATGGCGGGGTCTTCCAGACCCCGCCATCCTCTTCGTGGTTATTTTTTTTAAACCACCCAGAAGTAGGAGCACCGCGAAGCGGTGCTCCGTCGACATTTTATTCAGCAACCGGCGCCGCGCCGGCAGCGGAGGCACTTCCAAAATATTAATAATAAAGAAAATAAATGGCTAAAAACTTTTGCTTTCACTATTACTTGAATGTCATTTTAAGTGACATAAGAAGTAGGGGTTGAATCTGGACAAAGAAAAGATTACCAATATACTGAGTTCCACGTTCAACCCTCAGGGGTTGAATGTGGAAACGTTTAGGGGTCGAACGCGGAAGAGGGTAGAAATTATTGGGGGTTGAACGCGGAATAAACCGTTTTATCTATGAAGATCAATATTGTTTAGACTGTGACATAAAAGAGGAGGTAAAATAACTATGAAAGGACTGTCTCGTCGTCTCGTCTACGTCTGGTATGCGAGTGATTTATTGTCTGATCTAACCCTTCAAAGAGCTTTGAGACGGGTATTTGTACGTCAGTTGACAATAGATCCTGTTTCTTAGCAACCTTATAATGTCTAGATAGGGTTCGGCCTTCAGATTCATGTTTTTTGCTTCAATAAATATTATATCTTTTTTTTTTATAACGTCACACGCTAAAATTGACAAGCTCCGTTTACAATCATTTAAATTGTCATAAACGGACACCCAGACCAGTACCAACTATTTCTAGATTATTTATATATTGGGAAATGAAACCCACGACACGCAGTGCGGCCCATACATTACCACTGCGCCACTATTATTATACTGTATTATCTATATCTATACTACACACAGTACACACTATTCTATACTATCTAACTATCACATCATCAGCCTATAATGTTCCCACTGCTGGGACACAGGCCTCCTCTCTGTGAGAGGGAGTGGGCCATAATCCACCACGCGGGCCCAGTGCGGGTTGGTAGATGTCACATGCCTTCGAATTTTTTGATTCTAGGACATGCCGGTTTCCTCACGATGTTTTCTTTCACCAAGAGCAGTGGTGGCCCAGTGGTATCGGTCCCGACTTACGAGTTGTAGGTCGTGGGTTCGAACCCCGCCATCAGGCGCATTACTTTGTGTAATTTCATCACCACTGCTCTCAAAACGGTGAAGGAAAACATCTAACTATAATATTATTTATTTAATATTGTAAAACTGAAGAGTTTGTTTGGTTGAATACGCTTATCTTAGGAACTTCTGATCCGAATTGTAAAAATATTTTTGTATTGTATAGCTCATTTATCGAGGAAGGCTCTAGGCTATAAAACAACACGCCACGTCCAGTTGGAGCCGAGCAGCTGGGGTGAAACCAAGGGGCACAACTATTTCTTCTGTATACGAACTTACGGAATTTGGCATGTTTACGTTCAGTCATAATAAGTAAACTTCAATTAAGCTATCTACCCTAAATATTTGCACGTTATATAGGCAATTTGCGTGTCAATCTGCGCTCATCAAACAATAATATCTTAATTATCGAAACAGATGTGATCGTTCCAATATATAGTTAGTTAACCTGGCCCTGTAGCCATGTTACAAACGATAAACGCAAACGCTGAGTAGGCTTTAATAGATTTTCAAATTTATGTGCTTGGGTATAACGTTGAAAATCTAATGAAGATTGCTTATCGTTTTCGATCATTCCTATCGCTAACGCTCAGAAATCTTAAATGAATTTTCAACTTTAGACTCTCGGCTATGAAGTTGAAAATCTGTTGGGAAATACCGGGCGTTTGCAATTATCGTTTGCGACTTGTTGTGACTTGGCTAGGGGGGCAGAACTTATAATAGTACATACATAAAAATATTCACGCCTGTAATCTTCGAAGAGCTAAGCAGAGGCTCCTGTATAGATGGTGCCTTTACTAACAGAAAACTCACAAACACTATCAGCCAGACCTGGAACCATTACAATATTAATTTGTTCCATGCAGGGATAGACATCGAACCCGCGACACGCTACGCAGCAGTCGATTTCTAGCAATTGCACCAACCGTGCTACGTCTCATAAGTCCCACGTATTAGTAATACTTGTTATTTGTTTGGTAACATAAGAAATAGTATTCATTCTATCTATCAGTCATATATTTATTTAGACACGTTACCAATACTTAAATTATGAATAAACTATAAATAAAACTAACTAGTAAAATGTACAACAAAAAAAAAGCAAAATAATAAATAAAAAACATTCAAAGGGCGTCAAAGAATACGTCCACATCGCTGTCAACGGGAACAGTGCCCAGAACGCTGGCAGCATTGCCACGCTGTATGGGAATGCTGATTCGTTGGCCTAGGAATAGGCCAGCCCTCTGGTCACCTGAAGAGTCGACTAAACGCATGGCGATGTCCTTAAAAACGTTGTGGGCACTCGGACCCCATGGCCCTAGAGTTTCAACCCCAAACGGCTCAAACACATAGCTACTAGCTAAGCCAATGTATTTGCGCCGCTTGGAGTTTTCAGCACATGCAGCATCTATCTATCTATTAGGGGACGAGTCTATCACGATTAACCAGCCACAAATTGTAAGAAAAACCCAATAACACTTTGCATGATGTGAAATCGACCCCAAAATCTTATGATCAGCACTATCATTTGTAAGTACCAGACCAGAGGGGACGACTAATAGTGATTAGGACATATTAAGAATGATACTAGTACTTAAGGCCAAAATGGATACCTATTTGCAAGCAAATGGTCATTAGAAGTAACTGTTTGGAAGGACTCTCGTTAGGACAAAGTTTTACGAACATATCTAAATGTACGTAACCAGAGGCGTAGCTACTGTCGTATCAATTATACGGGGCCCCAAGAGTCAAGGACCCCCGACGATTGCAATAAAAGTAAAAACATAAAATGTTGCTCTTAAATGAAAACTTATAGCAGCCATAAAGCCTCAATTGTCGAACTAACATAGCTCAATTTTCAAAAAGGCTTTATTGTAGTTGTCATAAATGAGCTACGATCAGTTGATCAGCATTCTCAATTTTCTAGCTCCCTTCAAAATTCTCTTAATGACATCAGTAATAGCATTAGTAACACGAGTCAGGATGTTATTGTCTTTATTCTGCAAAACTATACACTTAGAAGGGCTCCAAACAAGTTTTGATACGGGGCCCCTCCTGGCCGAGCTACGTCACTGTACGTAGCGCAAAATAAATGTTGGTTACTAGGCGATTGCTAAAGTACATACAACCTTGGGGTCTTCAAGTCAAGAGTGATCAAGTTACTTCTAGGCAAGCGTGCTTCACCGTCAACCACATCTTCGTTTATCATCAGTCGAGATAGTGGTTAAACGCGAACTTATGGTTAAAAAAAAATTACAACTTTTGCAGGTTGCCATTCTAAAATTTTTAAATATTATTTATAGTTCAAAGTCAAAGTCAAATCATTTATTTCAATTAGGTCATCAAAGAGGCACTTTTAAACGTCGCATAATTAAAATTAAGGAAATGGGATGGGATGGGAATGAATCTACACCCATTCGCAAAGGTACTTTGTATGAAGAAGAATGGGCAAGAAACTCCATAGTTACTCTTTTTAAAAATGTTTTACAATATTTTTTTACATCATTTAAAAAAAAATGTGAAAGCAATGTACCTTGAAAATGTACACTAAATATTATTAAAAATTAAAATAATAAGAAATAAAACAAAAATAGCAAAAAGGTACATGGTGTTCACATTTAACAAAATATTGAAATTACAGCTCTTTTACAAATACAATATAAGAAGTGTGTGAGCATTCAAATTTCGACCAGCTTGATTCTGTTTAAGCCCTACATTGTACTATGGAGCAAGACCAGCATGTTTCCACGCAGTTACACGCACTAACGCCTGCGTCGCGTATCCTAATGGTTTTTGAGGAAAGAAAAATTCTGCTATGAGTGGAATTCGAACCCGTGTCTTCTGGACGCAGCTGAATTTTTAGTTCCTCAAAAAGAAAAAAAAAAAATAACTTGACAAGTTCTAGTAGACTAGAAACAAAATTGACTGGTATAAGGAGGGAGAAGTGCCATATATTTCAGTTTTACAAGTTGCCAAATGAGAATATGGTAAAAGAAGATTGGTCACTCTTTACGTTAGACATTGCTTAGCTGGGGTCACGGGACTATCTCGACAGGTAACCGTGACGCTAAAACATGAAGGGCTATTGAAGGAACACCGTGGATTTTAGTGAGTACGAGTCTGACAGTCCCTCCCATCCCGCCTTGGGTGGGAGGACCCATTTGATGATTTTACCACGATAAAAAAGGCATTGGTTGGCTAAATTGTGGTAAAACAGTCTTAAAAAACACAATACTAAAATCCATATTAACATAATAATATTGCCTTTGTGTACCTATTTATGTTTTTATAAATTAGGTTATGAAAATAGACGATATGGTAATACTGCTCGGTTGGTCTCAGCCTCGTTTGCCAAAAAATCCCTCGAGAATGTTCCATTATGTAGCTTGAAATATGATTACAGGGCTTTTAAAATTGAATGAAATTTGTTCAGTTTAGTTTTTGGGTTATTTAAAAGCGATTCTTTAAGTGGATTTTAATGATTTTCTTTTTGGTAATGTTGGTTGAAAGATTTCGCATTATTCTTGACTCTTCCCAAAATTACAAGAGTACAAGAACTAAAATGACTTCTTGTAAAATACATACTAACGCATTGTATATTCTAAATTGAGTCACTGTTATGAAAGACATGTTTTACCTACTGTTTAAATGCAGTTTGTAAAACAACCATTTGAAGACGTTCACTCATAGTCTTGGGATTTGGTCGTGATCGATTGCTCTTTATACGGAAAAGAAAACTTAAGGTTGAGAGCTATTGAGATCCTCAATTTATTACCTTTGGGGAATTTGGCAATCATCGGGAAAAATTGATCGTTCGTTAGTTACTGACTTCTACGAATGGATTTTATGACATCATAGGCATTTTTTTTTTGATAAGTACGAAATAAAGGAGTTTGGGCAAAAGTCATCTATGTTTTTATTTGTGTTCGGAACTGTGTCGCTTAGGTATATAATTTATCACTTCTCATTCCAATTTGCCCACGTTCCTTTTTCACATCGTTTTTAACGCCTTTCTTCTAACTTTACTTGGGTGAAAATGAATAAATTATTTAGTACTGAAATACTAGATATTAAAACTAGTAAGTACCCAAAAGTCTATAAACGGGGCCTCAACGACGGACGGACGGACGGTGTAGGATATAAATACTTGCCGTCTTGTTCATTCAAGTAACTTAACTAAGTTGTGGCCGTGATGGCTTAACTCAGCTTATTTGTTTCATACTACTTCGCTACAATGTACAAGGCATCCCCTTTCAAAACTTTACAGTTTACACTATCAAGTTTTTTCGTAAAGACTTTTTGTAAAACACTTGCCGTCTTACTACAAAAAGTTAAACATCTGTTGAATACTTTCTAAAAAAAAGTGTAACTGCAAAACGACCTTTATAACATCTTTAAATGCCGTTTTGACATTGACACTTTTTTTTGCCAAGTATTCAGTAAGACGGATAAAATCCTAACTATAGTCTCTGAAATGTTAGTCCGAGTTGAAATCTGTATAGTACGTAACCATAGTCACTTTATATTTCATATAAATATATGTCATAGGGGCTGATGCTATTGAATTGCATCCTAATATAGATTAGACTGCAGCACAACTGAGAAATTATATATGGAAATCATCGATAATAACTCTTTGTTCAACCTGGAAATTCAAATCAAGACGTCGCCGTCGTCATGCTCAACAGTAGCACGATCGGCCACTAGAAAAACAGATAATCTTATTTTGTTAGTCAATAATTCAAATCTAATAATGACAACAACAATAAATAAACATCCGAAGCATCTTAACTTGAACAATAACAAGGAATGCGTGAAGAGACATAATTAAAAAGATTTACAGCTCTTAAGACAGACGCCTGTATGTTTTCGCGCGCAATATTGCGTGATGGCCGCCTCAAGCCGGATTAAATAGGCAGGAATTAGCAACATTCCGAATAAATGAGATCGAACACGCGATGTAGTGAGAAAGGAAGTTTCTTTGAATATTCTGGCGAATTTTTTTATGAAAATGCTGTTTAGTCTCTCCTTGTGGACGTACTTAATAAATTGTCGTTTGATTAAGACTTGGTTGTGTCACACATCTTCTTTGGGTAGAATGACAAAAGGGAGGAAGCCTACACAAGTAGTGGGTTTGTAGAATAATATAGAGTATGTATACAGGGTGTAAGAGACATCGGCGCACAAGCGGATACCATGGGTCCAGGACATGATTCTGGACCACCCCGTGTTGGAATTTTTCGTCGGTATTTTACTAATTTTCAAAAAAAAACTTTCACTTTAGACTTTTCATAATCGTTATTCTTACTAACCCAATGAGATTTTTATTAAATAAGTAATTGATTCACTTTCTTGATTTACTTTCACTAAAAGTAGCAATGTCAATAAAACTAGAAATGGTGTCTTCTTAGATGTTTATAATGAAAGGTCATCGTATACCTAAATACTGTGTCCAGTACCACAGTACTTGTAGTACTTTAAGCGAGGCTCACTATTAAAAAAACAAACATAAAAAAATAAAAAGAATAGGAAAAATCCGACGAAAAATTCCATCACGGGGGGGTCCAGAATCATGTCCTGGACCCATGGTATCCGTTTGTGCGTCGATGTCTCTTACACCCTGTATAGAACATAATATAGTTTGTAACATAAATGAACTCGGGGGTAGAAACTACAGAACGCCACCTTCTGCGATCCTAAAATACTATTTACATCTCATCCACATTCAAACATATTGTTATACAAACGCAAACATAATGATGTACCTAATACATTAGAGTTGCAGTGATATAAGTAAATTGTTATGTTCGGTGTTCTAAACATAATTTAAAAGACATAGGTAAGGCATCTCTTGATCAAATGGATGAGTCTCTCTCATTCATTAACACTTTTCCAGAGTTGAAAATGGGTCAATGTAAGAGAATTTTCCAGGGTGCACTTAAGGAGAAGGTTGCGTCGATAAGTGCCTCGCATATTAACACGAGGCGAGAGGAAGAAGGCTCTTAACTAAATAAGTCGAAGACGGTGATAGAATACAACTATAACCTAAATGATTGAATCGATCTAGGACGTAGAACGATTTAAATAAGAATTTTACAGCTGCCATTGTACTTAGACTCTGCAGTGTTGATTTTATTTCGTAGTATCCAATCAAATATACTATTTTATTGCTTAAATATTTTATACGCATTGACACCTGTAAATTTCTTAAAGGTACCGAAAAACGGTCAAACAAAGGAATTAAAGATTCGGCCACGACGTCTGACTTCCCTCCCTGTTTCGGTTTAAAGAGTTTATTCTCATAAAGAACACAAACAGTTCACTTAAACTATGAGATACACAATAAAATCATGCAGTAATAATCATAATCATGTTTCAGTGTTAATAGCTAAACAGAAGAAAATAAAATGAAGCTTTCACAATGTACTCGTAATCTTATATATAAAAATCAATGCCACTTTTCGTTGTAATATTATAACTCAAGAACGGGCTCACCTATCCAAACCAAATGTTTAGGCTTTGTTCGAACTATTTAGTAGATGCTTTATGTGAAGTTTGCACAAAATCGGACGAGCGGTTCTTAATAGGTATACCCGTGCGAAGCTGGGACGGGCCACTAGTCATTTATGAATCCTACTGTACAAAAATATCATATTCATGATTTGCAAAGCAACGAATTTCATATCAACAGCAGAAATCTGTGCGTGCAGCATATAAATGTCCAAATTACTAAAAAAGATCTGATATACTTTGATCGTAGTACATTAATTGTATGAAAATGTAAGAAAGTTAAGTTATTTTGGTTTTGTAAAGTAAATGTGTCACGCAAGTTTTTATAATTGGGTCACTAAGCCCGTGGACATTAAGTTAATAACATGTTTTAAATTAAGTGAGAACTGTAGTCAGAGAATTAAATTACCTGGCAACACATTTTAACCTAAATACCAAATATGTACTGTGTTAGGAGTTTGTTCTAAGAGTATTTTATCACAAATATCCTTCTTAACTTGAAGAGCATTGATTTTATTATTTTGCATCCATCATCGTCATTATTAGCGTAAAATGTTCCCACTACTGGCACACGGGCCTTCTCTCTGTTTTGCATCAGAGTTACAATCGGGATACTCCGTGTGCTAACTTCTTTAGACTCGGTTTTGTTTTAAAGACTCCACGGTTTGTAGATCGAAATAAAATTGGTGTAAAAAAAGTGTACTCGTACAGTGTAGTGACGATTGCTCGTTTACTTCTTTGCAATTTATTCTTGACTAGCTTTTCTACGCGGTTTAGCCCCCATCCCTCCCTCTTTAACTATCATAAAACCGTCTCCACTGTCCCATCTCTCTTTGTACCAAAATTCATCAAATCAGTCCTGCGGCTAGGCTGCGTTTCCACCAGAGATGTGCCATGGAAATGTGTCGTGGGAGGATGTCTAGCTGTGCTGTGAAAATGTGTGGGCGTTTGTACCAAAGCTGTGCGATGAAAATGTGCCTACGAGGATGTGTAGCGGAGCTGTGAAAATGCGCATTAATATGTGGTGCGAGGATGCGTTGCGAAGCTGTGAAATGTGTCGACGAGGGTGTGGTGTAGTGGGAGCGGAGACACAACACATCCCTCGCAACACATCCCACTCACACATCCCTCGCACAAATCCCTCGCTTGTTTTGTATGCGCAAAAATCTAGCACCGCTGCCTGAGCCGTATCCACCAGAGCTGTGCTGACCGAGGCGAGGTAAATGAAGCGATTCTATTGGTTCATTTACCTCGCCTCGGTGGAAACGCAGCCTTAGGCTCAAAAGCAGTACAAACAAATAAGTGAAACAAACTCACTTTCGAATTTATAATACTAGTTAAGATTTTAATTAAGGCGAGTATGATGTTTTAGATTAGCATAAGTTAGTGTCGAGAACTCTTGAAGTGCAGACTTTCTGAGGTTTTTAGTGATCAAATGGTGTGCTTGAACTGCTGCCAAACATGCCAAGGCCTGAACTTCGAGCAATGAACCCATTATCGTTAATACTCGAATAAACTAAAAGATTTGGTACTACCCCAACTTTGACGGGAGGTCAGTGACCCAGTTGTACTATCAAGGCCAAAGAGCTTAGCTTAGCAAAATTCACATAAGAATGTGTGCGGGGTGGTTTGGTTATGCGCAAACGTTAAAGACCCATTGACACGACAACGATATGTTATGGTGAAATTGGGAATTTTGGATCAGAACTCAACAATCCACCGTTGATATGGATAACAACAGATACTATTGAACACTGAGTAGCACTTTAGACGCCTTTTGTTCCACCTAGATCTGTAATAGTGCAATATTGGGACGTCATACACGCTTTTCTAACACTTGCACACTTTCTTACTCGATCAACGCTGTGTGCAACGTATTGGTCGGATGCAATTTGAGTACATCGAGACGCAAAGAAGAACGCTGTGTGAACGTAGTAAACGCACAATTCCTCAAAACTTCTTACAAATCCTGATATTATGCCATTGTAACTACACTAGATATTTGCATAAACTATTGTCTGTAACTATAAAAGCTACAGGAATGAAATAAAGTGACTTCAAGACATTTGAGCGTGACATGTGACAGAAACGCACGAGAAAACAATCGGCGAATTTCACTAGGTGCAAAGCCCTTCGTACCAATGCGTTGCAAACCTTTCGACTATTGTATCCATTGACACATGCCTGTGTATGAACCTCTATGGATTTGTATTGCGATAGTCGCCTGGATACCAAAGGCGTAAGGTATCGGGGACTTTTTTTTTTTTTTTTTATCGTGGTAAAATCATCAAATGAGTCCTCCCACCCCGGGCAGGGCGGGAGGGACTGTCAGACTTGTACTGACTAAAATCCACGGTGTCCTTCAGTAGCCCTTTATGTCCCGGGGTCACGGTAATGGTATAAGTCCCGCGACCCCGGCAGGCTTTGGCCCTCTAGAGAGGGGGCCCCGTCATTATGCTGACGCTCTTTGAGGCGCGCGTGGAACACAACGCGCCGTCGACCCGGGCATGGTCCATGTTCGGGCTGCGAGTTGCCCTTTACTCGCCGCCCGCATGCCCGCGCCTACGGTGGCCGGAGATCGTCTTGCGACGTCCGTCGCCGTGGGCGTCCACCACCGCGGGTGGGGCGGAGGGAGGACATTGTCCTCTCTCTCACGCGGCCCGCCTCCTCCTTCGCGAGCATTACTGCTTCGCAGAAGGAGGCGACCGCTTCCCACTCCGTCTCGCCCCGCAGCATGGCCGCAACCAATGCCGGGCGCGAGAGGTCTCCGCCTATCGCCGCCGTGAGGACACGTCGGTGCTCTGCCCAAGCGGGGCAGTCTTGCACCGTATGCTCTACTGTGTCCTCCGGGCGATCTTCGCAGTGGTGACACCCAGGCGTTTCCTCCTTTCTCCTTAGACACAGGTACCTCCCGAAACTTCCGTGTCCGGTGAGGACCTGCGTCATGCGGTAGGTCAGGACGCCGTGACTCCTATCCAGCCACTCCTCAAAGAGGGGTCTTACCGCCGCGATTGCGGCGTGCCCGAAGGTATCGGGGACTTGCGTTGCGTTGTGTACGAGGAGTCTTCGAATACTGTTGTCCGTGACTGTACAAGATACATGAATGAATTGAAATGTTTTTTAAGCATTTGGGATCATAACATTTGACTGACAAGCTGCACGCAATCGGAATTTATGTGACAGATTTTTGAATTGTTTGCGTTTGGCAGTATTTTTTAGATATAATTGGCTGTTGTTAGACCGATGCTTGTTTTGTTTTTCGTATCGCCAAGCGGCATCTGGAAGCCTACTGTTGGATTTTTAACCCTCAGTTCAATTTTGAGGGTTTAAATTGCAATACTATTATCGTCATTAAATTACAATCTAAATATATAAAAGCAAAAGGTCACTCACTCATAGGACACGAAATCTCGGAAACTACCAGTGCTAGGGGTTTAAAATTTTGCATATGGGTTCTTTTTAGGACGTAGGTACTCGCTAAGAAGGGATTTTGCGATATTACAGCCCTAAGGGGTTGTTTTTGGGGTTGACAGTTTGTATGAAACTTTTTTGCTACAAGTACTAGAAGTTTTAAATTCTGCATGCGGGTTCTTTTTAGGAAATAGGTGTTACTTACGAAAGGGGTTTTTACAAATTCGACCCCTAAGGGGTTGTTTTTGGTGTTGATAGTTTGTTTGAAACTTCGTTATTATAAGTGCTAGGAGTCTCAAATTTTGCATGGGGCCTATTTTTAGGAGGTAGATGCTCACTTAGACGGGGTGTTGCGAAATTCGACTCCTAAGGGGTTATTTTTGGTGTTGATTGATAGAGGTCTCAAATTTTGCATGGGGATTCTTTTGAGGACATAGGTGCTCACTAAAATGGGATTTTGCGAAATTTCACCTCTAAAGGGTTGTTTTTGGGGTTGATAGTTTGTATGAAACTATGTTACTACAAGTACAAGGAGTTTCAAATTTAGCATGGGGTTTCTTTTTAAGACGTACGCATTGCTTAAGACGGGATTTGCGAAATTTCACCTCTGAAGGGTTGTTTTTAGGGTTGATAGTTTGTATGAAACTATGTTACTACAAGTACAAGGAGTTTCAAATTTAGCATGGGGTTTCTTTTTAAGACGTACGTATTGCTTGAGACGGGATTTGTGAAATACGACCCCTAAGGGGTTGTTTTGGGCTTGATAGGTTGTATGAAACTTTGTTATTACAAATGCTGGGAGTCTCAAAATATGCATAGAGATTTTTAGGACGCGGCCATCGTACACTTTCGGTCACGCCGCAATCGCGGCAGGCATGCTAGCGAAAGAGTAGGCGGGACGTGTGAGGGAGAGGACAGCGTCCACCTTACAACCCAGCCGCAGTGTTAGACGTCCACTGCGACGGACGTCGCAAGACGATCTCCGGCCACCGTAGGCGCGGGCATGTGGACGGCGATTAATGGGCGACTCACTGTCCGACCATTGACCATGCCCGGGTCGACGCGACGGCGCGTTATGTTCCACGCGCGCCTCACAGAGTGTCAGCACAATGACGGGGCTTCCCCTTAGAGGGCCAAAGCCTGCCGGGGTCGCGGGACTAACGAATACCGTGACCCTGGAACGTAAAGGGCTATTGAAGGACACCGTGGCTTTTAGTCAGAACAAGTCTGATAGTCCCTCCTACCCTGCCCTGGGTGAAAGGACTCATTAGATGAATTAAACACGCTAAAAAAAAGATGCCCCCTAAGACGCTGCTTTGTTCTTGATAGTTAGGAGTCTCGCTTATGGGTTTGTTTTAGGACGTAGATGCTACCTCAGGCAGGATTTTGCGAAATTTGAACCCCTGAGGGGTTGTTTTTGGGTTGATAGAATTTTTGTTGGATATTGATTTAGATTTTCCAAAAGTATCCCATAAGAAGGGGGTGGCCGGGAGTAGAAATTCACAGATAAAAAGTTCGAAATACGCGCAGACGAAGTCGCGGGCGAACTGCTAGTATACTAATATAACTATAATGGTGTCCTAGCGTTATAAGCGAAGATGAATTGTTAATGGAAAACTGGGAATAATGGCGTCGTATAATTTAAAGACGTGCCTGTTTCTAGCACTAGGACATGATTGCTAAGTTAATTAATTTTACAGATTAAATCGTAGTGCCTGTAGTAAATCTAGTTTCCAACCGAGAATGCAGTTTTCAGGGAGTAATGCAATAATTAAGTCTCTTCTTAACAGGCTTCTTCAAAGTAGTCATTTGGAATTAAGCCTCTTGGCTTGACACGTTCTCAAGAAACTAATTAAAGCAACTAAAACCATTTGATATACCGAGCTACCATATTTTTTAATAGTGCTTTTAAGTTCTTCAACAAACTCTGGCAAATAGTACACAACACATCCATAATATTAATTTAACTTTGACGTTATTGCATGTCAAGTATGGTTTTAGCAAGTTCAAGTGTTTGTTAACCGTACTTACTAAATCCATACTTCAACATTTTGACCTCGAGTAGGGTCATTGAAACCTACTAATTCCTAATCGAGGAGTCCATTAGTATTGTTTATGTTTCCTAATCATTTACTAAGCGTGTCAATGAGCGAGCTCCCCGCCTATCCAACGTCAAATCGCGTGACAGTAGAATGACACATCGCGTGACAGTTGACAACAGGTGGGATGGTGCGTGAAGTTCAAAATATGTTGATTTTATTGCGAACTCTTCCGCGATACTCATGGTATTTAGGTCATAATGACCTGAAGAAGTTATTGATCACATGAATTGTACAATATCAATATTTTTAAGCTATTGCATAGCTTTTATCTTTTAGCTGAGCGCAGCGCGGCGCGGTGACCGATTAAAAAAAAATCCAAAAACCTAAGGAAAATACCTGACACCACGCATCGTCTAACATCGTTTCAGTTCGGGAGACTTCGGCAATCATAAAAATATCCGTCATAAAAACAATTTACTTTTTCTTACTGAATTCTAAACGGTCAGCTACAAAAGGAGTTTTCACAATGAAACCTACTTATAAAATTCTCCTACAACAAACAAGTTCTTTATTACAGTAGTGCACCACAAACATTTTAAATAAATTATATTTTCGTTAAATATACGCGGTAGGTGATTTTATTCTCTAAAAATAAAAAAATGTTATGCAATAGCTTCACCGCGGCAGTCTCCGAGTGCCGCATGTTTTTTTTATTTATGACTAGCTATTCTCCGTGGTTTCCCCTGATACTCGGCTCCTATTGGTCGTACTGTGATGTTATATAGCCTTTCTTGATAAATAGACTATCCAGATAATTGTACAACTCGAACCAGTAGTTCCTGAGATTACTGCGTTCAAGTAAACAGACAAACTCTTCAGCTTTATAATTTTAGTATGGATTGTCTAAACTAAAGTCACCGATATAGCCCACCGGATTAGCAAGCTGAAGTGGCAATGGGCAGGCCATATTGCTGGCAGAGCAGATGGCCGATGGGGTCGAAAATTGCTAGAGTGGAGACCGCGGACTAGCAAGCGCAGCGTAGGACGTCCACCAACGAGGTGGACAGACGACCTTATAAAGGTCGCCGGAAGACACTGGAGGCAGGTCGCTTCCAACCGGTATATGTGGAGATTTAAAGGGGAGGCCTATGTTCAGCAGTGGTCTTATGTCTGAGATGATGATGGATTGTCTCGCGTTTGATGGTAGGGAATGATGTGGTCGATAGTGGAGCACGCTTTCCTTGAAGTAACCTATTCACTCTTGATTTAAAGATCCTAAGGTTGTAACTATCAGAAAATACCGACTCTGGCAGGTAATTCCACTCCTTAGCTGTGCGCACAACGAACGTATTTTCATAACGCTTTTTACACACGGGTGGGATGTTCACTGAGTATGGCGCATTGCCGTTCGTCTTGTTGTCCTATGGTGAAAAGTACCTTGTACATTTGTTTGCAATGACTGGATAAAAACAGATGTATGTATACGTTCGCTAATTGTTACAAAAGTAACGAAAAGAGATAGTAAAAAAATTGATGTCTAGGTTGAAAGATAATAAAAAATATGTCAAAATAGCGACAGAGACAAATGATTTAAAAGAAACCGTACAATAATTGCAATTATTGCTTCATCCTTTGTCATATTAAAAACTAACAGTCTTACCACCCGTTAAACACTTGTCTAAAACAATTGACAACGTCAAAAGGACATTTCTCCTTGATATAAGGGTCGTTTTGCAGTTACACTTTTTTAGAAAAGCGTTCAACGGGTGTTTATCTTTTTGTGGTAAGGCGGAAAGACTTTTAGCTAATGAAATGTCCAACAGTAGAAGCTAATGCAATAAAGGCTAGCTAGAACATTGCTCATCTCAGTCACACATTAACGTTTTATAGCTTTAAAGCAAAACAAAATTAAATTATTCAAGAACAGCGCTAAAACTCGCATCAAGTTTTAATTAAACTATATTTTTGAAGAAAGATAAACTTTTCTTTCTGTCTAAACCTACGTAGAAAACCACCAATTCTGCACCGATTTATTCTAACTTAAGTTAGTTTTTATTATACCGGCGATAAAGGAATTGAAAGAGACTCTCATTGTTCCGCGGTCTATCCTCTAGAACAGTGTTTGTTCGAGAAACTATCGCACCGATTTGTTAACCTCGACTTCGCTTTGAGTAAAGCTTCAGTACCATTGCGGCGCATGGTTGCGCTTGCATGAAAATTTGGAATCATTGCATAGAGCACAAGTTGCTCGATACGGCATTGTCAGTACATTCCATGTAAATTAAGTCTATAATAGTTACTATTATCTTTGACTTCCCAAAACGCAGGGATTAATTCAGTCAATGCCTGTGATTATGTGTTGATGCTATTCCGTGCTTTGCAAACCCCAAAGCCATGCTGAGCAGTAGAGTGCTTAGTGACCAACATTAAATAAAACACACACAGTTCTAACTCTAAAATTATGAAGAGGTAGTAATGACAAGTGAAGTTTTTAGGCGTGTATGAAAGTACCACCACTACCTCAAACACGTCGCTGCTAAACAAATGCTGATACAGCTAACGTGCATAATATCTTCGCATAACATGCGCTGCAGTGGAATTGGACCTTAACGCCTTAAAGCGACGAGCTGTGAACGTTTCAAAAGATTTATTCTTTAAGGTCCAAGCAGTTGAATCAGTAGCCATTTTGAATGCAAATGCGAAAACGCTGGATAATTCGATCAAAGTAAAGTTACATTTGATGAAGAACTTGATTTGATTGAAAGTGTAAATTAGATTGGCTGGCTTCTTTCCAATTGATTTATTTAAAGGAAAGTTTAAATGGCAATTTATAAAAAGTAAAATTGGAAAAAGGAGTTCCGGTTAGGGTCGGCTCAGACCGAAACGTGACGCTGCGCGCACATTTCAATAGATCTATTCAAAATCGAACTCTATTTCCTACACGAAAAGATACACCTGTCACAACCCGGCGCGGCGCAGCGCGGCTCCGCGCTGTATTTTAACTCAAAATGTAACCTTATACACGAGAAAAAAAAAATACATATTTGAAGTATCGTTGCGTCACGTCGCTTCGCGTCACGTCTCGGTGTGAACTGACCGTTACGAAGCAATCTTTTCATAGAATTTGAAATGGCGACTGGCTTAGAATAAATCAGACGTTCAATAGAATTTTTGTTCGAAAAAAAAAGTCCGAGTCGTTATAACCGATTCATCGTTTATTCTCAACAAGTATCTACCAAAAACTTCGGGAATAACTCAAAATGTAACCTTATACACGAGAAAAAAAAATACATATTTGAAGTATCGTTGCGTCACGTCGCTTCGCGTCTCGGTGTGAACTGACCGTTACGAAGCAATCTTTTCATAGAATTTGAAATGGCGACTGGCTTAGAATAAATCAGACGTTCAATAGAATTTTTGTTCGAAAAAAAAAGTCCGAGTCGTTATTACCGATTCATCGTTTATTCTCAACAAGTATCTACCAAAAACGTTGGGAAAGTTGGTTATCCCTGACGGGTCGAGAGCCTTTTTGGTGATCCCTATAAAAAAGTAAAAGTAAACAAAAAAGCGTCGCGTCGGATAGGAAGTGACCTTTATCCTTTGAAGTTTACAAAAACTTTAGCAGCGGATATTTAGGCGATTTCATTCTTAAACAAAAAGGCACTCTTGTTCTATACAACAACTTAACGTTTGTTTAACTAGTAAGTTTCAAAGGTGTTGTATTGTTTTCTTAGGATGTTCAGACTGTTCAGAGTAGGTATACTCTGTTTGTACCTAGCCTAGTTAGGTTCTACATACCTACAACTTCAACAAACTTAACAAGCATCATCATCTAATCACGTAAATATACTCGTAATTAGGCTTTGCCTATGAGTTCTTGAGTTAGGCAGAAATTTTGTAAAAGCGATTTCATCAAAAAGACTTCTGGAGTCTAGTTTCTGGAGTAGAGTCTATAAGTTTGCCGTACATCATTACTTCCCAGAATTTGATCCTCCTTAATAAGCAACACCCAGTGGCCCAGTGGTATCAGCCTCGACTTACGAGTTGTAGGTCGTGGGTTCGAACCCCGTCAGGCGCATAACTTTGTGTAATTTATTTCAACACCACTGCTCTCAAAACGGTGAAGGAAAACATCGTGAGGAAACCGGCATGTCCTAGAACCAAAAATTCGAAGACATGTGACATCTACCAATCCGCACTGGGCCCGCGTGGTAGATTACGGCCCACTCCCTCTCACAGAGAGGAGGCCTGTGTCCCAGCAGTGGGAACATTTATAGGCTGATAATGATGATGATGATTAGCAACACCATGGAATGGTGTAATAACACAGGGTGTGATTTTTCCTAAATCACCGGATTTGATTCCTGGCCAGGGTTATTGAATTTTCTAAAACCCAATGATGCAGTTTTAGTTTTCGTTAAAATCGGTCTCGAGACTCCTTTCAACGTTTTCGATATTCCTCATAGATTCGCATATAGTCACGTACGCCCAGTTGGAAAATTTACCCTGTATAGACCCTATTTCATGATTTTAAAAATAACATACAGTGTAATCTACTATATAAAAATAAGTCGGGTTTTCCTTCCTGACGCTATAACTCCAGAACGCACGAACCGATTTCCACGGTTTTGCATTCGTTGGAAAGGTCTCGGGCTCCGTGAGGTTTTTAGCAAAGAAAATTCAGGAAAAAAAAAAACCAAATGTTACATAAAACGAAGCCATCTGGTGGCGAAACGGAGTTCGCCGGGTTTGCAAGTTTGTTATAAATATTAACTACCTTTCATGGGCTGAAAGCACTTATGGTTATAAATTACTTTTACTATGAAACCTATCCTGAAAACTTTTACATAGGCGATAACTGTAACAACACGACACTGTCATCTATCGTCTATCGTGCTTTCTCGTTCATTTTCCCTAGAGATGAATGAAACTACCGATGATGTATGTTGAGTAAATGTTCACAGTTATTCATAATTTTTCCGATAATCTACGAAGATTTACGAGCAGTTTAAATTCTTATGTTTTTTGGTACATCATTCTGCGGGCAATGTTGGTCTTCATTTTATTTATTGATGCCAGAACAAGGGTGATTAATTGAGTGTGCAGAGATATGCGCGTGATTCGGTGAGATTAGAAAGTTGCAGAGTTTTTTTTTGTGAATTTTGCATAGATCATCTTGTTTTCTTTGATTCTTCTGCCAAAATTCTGAACAGACATTTTGTAAGACAGATTTATGTAGAAAAAGTCACTTTTTCTAAAAAACATTTCTAACTAGCTGATTTGTGGTCGGATTATGTTTTGAAATCATCTCACTTATAAATACTTTCGACACTCATTCCATTTGTGAAATATTTTTCTTGATCGAAGCAGTAGTTTCGAGGATTACGCCCAAACATAATAAGCTTACACATTTTCAAACTTAACCTTCAATATTATACTTGTAGTTAACTGTTTAATTATGGTCGGTTTTATACAGAAAATACTTAAAGTTACTCTGAATAAATTCTAATAAACAGTATGTTCAATTGAGAGTAGTGGTGGCCCAGTGGTATCGGTCCCGACTTACGAGTTGTAGGTCGTGGGTTCGAACCCCGCCAGGCGCATTATTTTGTGTAATTTATTTCATCACCACTGCTCTCAAAACGGTGAAGGAAAACATCGTGAGGAAACCGGCATGTCCTAGAACCAAAAATTCGAAGACATGTGACTTCTACCAACCCGCACTGGGCCCGCTTGGTGGATTATGGCCCACTCCCGCTCACAGAGAGGAGGCCTGTGTCCCAGCAGTGGGAACTTAAAAATTATAGGCTGATGATGATGAGTATGTTCAATTGATACCCCCTGTTCTTTTTACTATATGCCGTGGAATTGCGGATACCAGCCCGTTATACAATACAATACAACAGTACGCCACGCAAATATTGCCACGTGGGAATCTATTTCAAAGAGTAGAGACGCGAATATAGTAAATAGAGATATGGACGTAGATATATTTATATACAGGGTGAATTTTTCAACTGGGCGTGGAAAAAACATTCATTCTGTATATTTTCAGTAGCAGCTGAACTAAGGTATTTACATCTTGCTACCTTAAAATAGAAGACCTATTTTGTTTCTTTTCTACCTTAAAAAAATCTGTACCTATGATATATTCTAAAGTAAACCTACATATAAAAGGAATAAAATGTACATTTGAAGTCAGCTACGAGTACATTCATAATCCAATAATATAAATAATGCATAATCATTACAGATTCTGAATACGTACAGAGTCAATATCTATACTAATATTATAAAGCTGAAGAGTTTGTTTGTTTGTTTGTTTGAACGCGCTAATCTCAGGAACTACTGGTTCGAATTGAAAAATTCTTTTTGTGTTGAATAGACCATTTATCGAGGAAGGCTATAGGCTATATAACATACGCTATCACCAATAGGAGCGGAGCAGTAAAGAGAAATGTTTCAAAATCGGGAAAATGGATTCCATTTCGAGAGCTTCCGTTGCGTGCGCTGCGTAAACGGTTAAAGATACGCAAAAATAATGTACTACGGAATTATTCCTGATAAAAAGTTCTAAAATAAAGTCCGCGAGAGCATACATTTATCTTTTAAGGTTAAGTCATTATAACCTTTTTGATGGAAATCAAATTTGATATTAAAGTAATGCATTACTTGCGAAGGTATTTTCATTAACACAATATTAATCCTAGTAATAACCTAATATTATAGGATGGGATAGGATGGGATACATGGGATACGATGGGATACGATGGGATACGATGGGATACGATGAGATACGATGGGATACGATGGGATACGATGGGATACGATGGGATACCGTGGGATACGATGGGATGCGATGGGATACGATGGGATACGCATAGGTACGACCTGTTTCCTTGAAAGAATGACTTTCGCCCATGTCTGTTTACGTCCTGGGGCTGCCAGCGCCGGTAAAGGCAGGAACGGGCAGGCTCCGGAGTCCGCCTATACTACTCAGGTCCCAGAGGCGTTTAAACGTAGATTTGCACGAGCATGCGGGCGGCGAGTATGCCTGGGTCGACGGCGTGTTGTGTTCAACACGCGCCTAAATGTGTCATCACAATGACGGGCCCCCCCTTAGAAGGCCAAAGCCTGCCGGGGTCGCGGAACTATCGAATTACCTTGACCCCGGAACGTAAAGGCCTATTATAGGATTTATAGGACACCGAGGATTTTAATCAGTACAAGTCTGACAGTCCCTCTTACCCTGCCCTGGGTAGGAGGACTCATTTGATGATTTACGTACGCATATTTATGTATGCTCCAGAATGCTGGTTTACAGCTAATGTTGTTAATAAAGAAGCACTAAAAAAATACATTGTTGAGTTCCGACCTCCACGCGAACGAAGTCGCGGGCACAGCTAGTATAAGATAATTTTATCAGATTTATAGGGTCATTCCGACCCTTCATAATTTAAGCGGCTGTCCCTGGACATATATCTGAAATCATATCTCGATTGGACGTTATTCCGTTAGTACTAAATGAATTAGGGCCTCTTCTGACGCGCGACGGTACTAAAGCTGCAGTAAGGAGATTTATACATAGGTTCATTTATAAAGGAGCAGGTTCTCGGCACAGAAAAGTGACATAGCCTAATGTCAAAGAACCACAGAAAAAGCCGACTAGTTTGCTTATCACTTTTCATAATTCGTGATCAATTTACATGTACTATATTAATTTTGTGGGCACTACACCGGCAAATGCTGAACCCGCAAGAATCGGTACTGGAAATGGATGGATATTTATCTCGCATATAATAAAATTGATAGGTGAAAGACATTACTTACAGACCGATCATACCTGATCTGATCGTCCAGGAAGGTTCATTGAGATAAAAAGCTACAACAATCCGCAACAAGGAAAAAGTTTATCGAAAAAAGTGTACTAAGTTTTGTTAAAATCGTTTGTTCGAAACAACCTTCAGTTCTACTCATTAAATGCGATGACTGTTTAAACGATCCTTAAGCCTCCTGCAACACACGCGATTAATGGCGCGGGGGACATGTCGCGGTCCATTCGCAGTATTTTTAGAGTGGAAATTTGCTTGGCTCGTTGTCGCAACGCGATTAATCGCGTGTAGTGATGGGCAGAGGATAAATACTCAGAGGATAAATACTCGAGTATTTATCCGAAATGGATAAATACTCGTATTTATCCGTTTTTATCGGATATTTACTCAAAATGGTGGATATTTATATTTATTGCGTATTGGGTGTTTTTTTTCATTCAAAATTACTAGTAATGTCAATAAGGCTTTCCAAAACACAACAATATAACATTATTATTAGTTCTAATGTCAAGACAAAGCAGCGCGCAAGCATCGTGGCTCTCACTGCGCCCTATCCCGCTCTCTTTTTGACCAATTCCTTGGCCCGCCAGATCTCGTCGCGGAGGACGGTCTTCGCTGCCCTGTAGCCTTCGCGCAGCTCCGCCTCTACAGTCGCCGCATCCGGAGGTCGGGTGCGGCGCCTGCGGAACCTGGTGTACCGGCGTCGCGCGGCAACGCACGCCTCGCGCAACGCACGCCTCGCGCAGCGCTGCCAGCTCGTTCGACCACCAGTACAGCTGACGCCGGGCGCGTCCTTGTCGGACCCGGGGCATGGCCACGTCGCAGATATCCGTCATGGCCTCCCGGAACCACTCCGCCTCGTCGTTGATGTCGGCAGGCCTGACCGGTGGTGACACCCAGGCCTGCACGATTGAGGGTTCCAGGAATAGCTCCCGGTCCAGCTGCTTCAGCGCCCATCGCGGACCACTTGGGTTCCGTCCACTCGAAACCGGCGCGTCTGAGGTCTGGGCGGAGACGTCAAACTGGATATACCGGTGATCGGAATAGGTCTCCACCTCCTCCACAACGCGCCAGCCGGTGACGCGCGGCGACAGGTCTGAGGTGGCGAACGTAACGTCCACCACCTACTCGCCCGCCCACCGCACGCACGTGGGGACAGAACCCCGGTTCTCGATGACCAGGCCCTGCGCCAGGGCCCAGTGCTCGAGCCTTCTGCCCCGCACAACGTCCGTAAACCGGGAACCCCAGGACACATTTTTGGCGTTGAAGTCCCCGAGGACGAGCGCGGGGAAGTTTGTCAGTACTTAACGAAAATTTTCGTTATTGAGTTTACAGTAATTTTGTTTTTATTAAAGGGATTAATATATACCTTGGTTAAAATCTATATTTTCAGATTTTCATTTATTCCCACCCTTTTATTCATAAAACAAATAAAAACCCGTGAAATAACGGAATTAAAACTGTAAATAGTTTTTATCCACTGTTTTGAGTAAATACTCGAGAAGAAACGGATATTTATTGAGTATTTATCCATTTTGAGTATTTATCCGGATAAAAACCCATCACTAATCGCGTGTGTCTGCAGGACGCTTAAATCTAAATCCGAACCGCAAGCTGTCGTCAGAATTCGCTAGTCGAGTGGGAGTGCTCGAATACGATCACCGCTCGTGTATGTACGACGTTACGTCCTTCACAAGAAGTGGAGTTTAACTAAGATGGACGATCCGCTTGTGTGGACCGACTAGATTTGTTGAATTTAAAGTTTGCACTTACTATTACTGAAGAGTTTTTATTTTATCAAAAGTGTTCCTCAAGTGTTCTTCTCGATTTAAAGATGTTATTATTGTTAGTTTCAATAACGCTGGAAATTAGATTAATCTCAGTCGATATCTTTGTCTGTAACAAATCAATGTCCGAAATTACATATCCGAGTCTTTATGGTGTCCAAAAAGGCTGTGGGAAAGAGATAGAGCTATACAAGTCGTCTAGTCGGCGCCATCTCGTTCCCTGAGCTGAACCACTCACGCTTCAAGACGTCACGGTAGGCCACCAGGAGTTTGAGATTGAATATTAATATCGGGCGTAAATGAAATAGATGTAATAAGACTTTAAATGGAACCAATTTTGTAATTTTTTATCTTGATACCTAACGATTAAAATCTTAAAGATGATTTTTGAGGGAAGAAAAATTCAGTCGCAAGTGGGAATCGAACCCGCGTCTTCTGGATAAGTACTCCAGACCCCTTACCAACTAGGCCATTGCAACCCACACCTGCAAGCTGAAATTCTCTATTCCTTGTTTGAACGCTTTTCGGTAACGTGGCACCATCTCTTGATTAGTTTTTCTAAAGGCGCGGGTTCGAATCCCACTTGCAACTGAAATTTTCTTTCCTCAAAAATCATCTTTACGATGCGCGTCGCATGCGTTAATGCATTTAAAAATGATTTAAATCTTTGTACTATTTTAACATCTGTTGTATATTTTACACACTAATCATACTATACTATTTTTATTATGCTTCATTTAAAAGTTCATAGCATCTGCTGTATTGAAAAGTATTATAAAACTTAATGAAGATACATTTTGCTAAGACAAAGACTAAGCAACTAAGTATAGATAGGTTCCAATATTCTCCTTGAGCTTTCCAATAATTCCTAGCGGCTACAAGAAATATAATACGAACCATCTTGTATAATCCCTCGGGCCTTGTTTTGTTTCAAGCTTAGAGCAACCGTTGAATTTGTTTCAATTTAATTAATTTTCTAATTGGATTCAAAGTTTCTGTTTTCGTATTGTTTAGAACTTTTTAGGTTAATGCACAGTTATAACCATGGCGCGAGGTCACCGCTCCAACTTGAATTCGGAATTCCTTTTCCAATCCTTGCACGCGTTGACCTAGCCTATCTTTTTCCCACGTTTTTATACACTCACAATTCTTGTTTGTTTGTTTGTTTGTATGTTTGTTTGTTTGTTTGTTTGTCGTTCCGGTTGGACTTTTGCAACTCAATTTTGAGGCACTTCCCGATAAGTTAGCAAGCTGAAATTTTGCACACACTCTGAGTTCTGATGACAATACATGACTAGCTAAGAAACGTCATAACAAATCCAATATGGCGGCCTCCCCAAGATGGTGGACTGACTGTTTGAAATCCACCCCCATGGTATGGGTATCAAATGAAAGGGTTTGCTGTCAGGAATATGAAAAAAATAGTCACGTGACTTAAATCCAATATGGCGGACGTCCAAGATGGCAGACAGCCTATTTGAAATGCACCCCTATGATGTGGATATCAAATGAAAGGGTTTGCTGTCAGGAGTACGAAAAAATTGTCACGTGACTTAAATCCAATATGGCGGACGTCCAAGATGGCGGACAGGCTTTGAGGCACTTCCCGATAAGCTAGCAGGCTGAAATTTTCAGGGTAGCTTCAAACCCGATGAACATAGATAAAAATAGTTAAATAATTAATAGATTTAAAAAAAATCTAAAAACCCACGTTTTTAAATGTCCTAAAAATAAGAAAATAACCCTACGGGGCTGAGAGAGGGGCCACTCAAAACGTGGGGGCGTATCTTTACAAGTTACACCCACGATATATACACGTCATGTAAATATATCCCATAAATAATCCCTTAAATAATATACGCCCCCACGTTTTGAGTGGCCCCTCTCTCAGCCCCGTAGGGTTATTTTCTTATTTTTAGGACATTTAAAAACGTGGGTTTTTAGATTTTTTTAAATCTATTAATTTTATTAGCTGATGTAATTTTATTCTTGACAAAGTATAAAACAGAGTTGCTTCCCGCCTCTATATGCTTACATCTTTTAAACTTCGCAACTTTGACTGACTTTGGATTTGCAGCGGATTTCATAAAAAAACACAGATCGATTCAAGTTAAAATGTGTAATACATCTAAAGATATTTTACTTGTGTGAAGCCGGGGCTGGTCGCTAGTACATACATAAAGTTCCGCATTTTTATCATAGGTCAACCATCAGTACAAAATACAATCATACAAGTACGGTTGTAAGTTCTACGCACCTGACTTTTCTGAAGAACCTTAACAATTACTTTTTGTAAGCTGATAGTAAAAAAGAGATAAGGTAATTCCGATCCGATGTTGTGCTTATATGGGTGCTTTGAGCTTTTAACAAACAATTTTTAGGCGATTCTCACACTGCCCCGCATGATGCAGCGTAGTGCGTGGATGCGTGTTCTTCCGTTGCTTGTAAGTATCTCCGTTTGTATGGAAAACACGCACAGTCTAACACACAGAAAATGCATCCACGCGCGTTCATGCGGATCACGCGCATACACGCGGAGAAACATGCACCCCCGCGCGTAGGTGCGGGGCGAGACGCAAGGTATGGCACACTGAATCCCGCAGTGCCGCGCGTGATTTTGAATGGGCGTGACGTGTGTTTGTGTGTGACCACAGAGAACGGCGAATAAATGAGAGCCGCCGTGCGTGAATCTACAAAACGCACCTACGCGCGTGAGTGCGCAAAAAACCCGCACGATGATGCAGATCTGCACTCCCGCAGGAACGCGCGTAGGTGCGTCGACACGCAATATGCAGCATGATGCGGGGCAGTGTGAAAATCGCTTTAAAGTGTTGTCGCCTTTCCATTTGCGTAATTGAAATGTATTCGAATGATTTATGCGTGTTTTTGTATGTAGGGTGTTGGTTTTGTAGTTATTAATATTTCAGTTGAAAGATAAGCCAGTTAAACTGTTTGTTAAATAAATTGTATACTTATAGTATTTTCACATTTTGCTATTCAACGTCAACGATAGATTCAAGTCAATCTCTGATTTTGATGTTTAAAAGGCTAAAAGTTTATTGACCTCATTGAAAGGAATTTTTGCTAGGTTTCATTTTTGCTTGGTTTCATTTTTGCTCCAAGAATCTTCAATCCAAACAAAGTTTTATTTAAAGACTACATTCAGAATTCCTAAGCCAAATTCTATTGTAATTTCTGACTAAAATTCCACAAAACGAACACACGAAACACGGAGATTCATAATCTCTAAAGTTTAAACTATCCAAAGAAATATCTTTCGCGAATATTCAAAATATTCTCTTACAAATTGCGGGTAGTTTCACATTTCAGCCACTTAATGTAAACTAAAGTATTCTTTTGTGCTCTCGAAACAAGATGGCAGCCATTGTTGGATGTAGAGCTTTTAAAGTAATGAAGTTTTGACACTAGTTAATGTTCGGAACGAGAATTTGTATAGAGAGGTAATGGATACCGGTTTCTGATATAAGAATTTAATTAGTGAAGTTATGTTGAAACTGGCTAATGCCGTGTATTGTTCGGTAACTGTCCCACCGCATTTGTAGTAGGTATTACCAAATTACCTTGGTATAAAAAGTATTTTATATGTTATCCTTATTTTTGCATAAAAGAGTCGGTGTTATCGTTTAGAATAATCATCGCACATCTAGACGCACGGCAAATTACCATCCTTACCTCATTGCAATACCACCAATTCGCACAAAGCGTTTCCAAACGTCTTTTATAATGCGGACAGCTAAGGAGTGGAACTCTCTGCCTGCGTCTGTGTTTCCGAATACATACAACCCTAATCTCGTCAAAGTTAGAGTGAACTTCTCCTGGGTAAGCTCGCTTCATCGTCGACCTTGTCTTAGTCACTCCTGACCTAGACTAAGGCCAAGAGCAAACCCATCAAACATAAAAAAATAAAAAAAGATCCCTTAAATCGCATATTTCGGTTTGGTTACGTGGAAAATATGGGATTGTATCAACTTGTTGTAAAATCAAAGTTATAAGTAGGATATTAAAGCCCAAACAGATTCACGGCGAGGAACTCGGAGAACTCCCGAGAAGCGTTAATGTGAAAGGTTTCTCTACGTGTCATTATCATCATCATCAGCCTGTATTCGTCCACTGCTGGACATAGGCCTCTCCCAATGTGTGCCACTGAGCCCTGTCTTGAGCTTTCCTCATCCAGTCTCTGCCGGCCGCCTTTCGTAGGTCGTCACTCCACCTGGCCGGCGGGCGCCCCACACTACGTTTGCCAAGTCGTGATCTCCACACACCACAAGGACACGTCTACCCCAGCAGTTATCCGTCGTGCGAGAGATGTGGCCAGCCCACTGCCACTTCAGCTTACTAATTCAATCCGCCATGTCAGCAACTTTGGTACTCTTATTACTTCGTTCCGGATTTTATCCATCAAATATCATCCTTTACTGTAATAGAAGTTTTTTTTTTTTAAACTTTACCCTACACTCAGAATTTCTCCTGTATCGTGGATGCGTTTACAAACAGAAACTCGGGGAGAGATTTCGATATAAGTATACAGGAAGAATTTTTTACCACCGTCCAAAATTTTTCTAGGCTTTAGGTATCAATCAATAACCTCATTTTTGAAAAAAAAATCGGTACGTAAAATTTTCATATTAAATCATTTTCTCATAAGAATTATCCGCTCTGCGTGGTCACCAAGCGTAACGTTTAGTTAATAATACTACACTTGCCGGCGCATGAAACGGGCAGAGCGCACCCCGCTTACCCCCCGCCCCGCCCCGCTCCACCTGAGCGACACATCACAGCTCGGTGTCCAGATTCATCAACTTTTTATAAAGATAACTTTGTGACGTGATATCTCAATATTTTTGTATTGATTGATACAAAAAGAAAATACACGTATTCAATGATTTTCGCCAAAGATTAATATATCAAAATTTGGATGGTGACTAAAAAATCATTCTGTATATACGGTCTATTATATTTTATTTTAAGAGGCTAACAGTAATCTGTTTTATGTGGACTAATTATCTCGAAAACTCTCAAGATTTTTTCCCTTGTAACGTTCTTGTATTCATGTAATATAAACATGATAACGCCAGGTCCTCAAACTTTCTACTCTTCTATTCAGATTTTAGTGTAATATTCTGATAAAGTTTTTTTTTGTATTATTTCAGGTAATGTATGCTGTTTTTACATGGAATAAGCATCTATTTTGTGAGGTAAACAAGAATACAGAACACGGTTTATCCCTCAGGGTTTGTTTTCATGAGATTGTACTGAAGATTTTTAAATTATGACGAAACGTGAAACATTGTTTTGCGAATATAATTTTAATCAAGAAAATGTTGTGTCCAAAATCATAAGCATATATTTCAAGTAGGCCAGTTTTGAGTAGTTAAAGACAACATTATGATGAAAATTATAGCGTTACAGTCTCAAACAGATAAATAATAACTGAGAATATAACTACCCATACCAGAGTGTAGATCTCTATAGTAAAGAACGGGCAAAAAACTCCAGCGATAATGAACTCCTTTTTCTGAATCAGAAAATTGTTACAAAACTTTTGTGCCATTTACAAATTAGAAAACCATTTTATTATTTACCGTCAAAAAGTTTATCTCTCAAAACAAAATGTTCAAGCTACTCGTAACGCTAAGTTTTTCACGCAAATTTTGCAGGTACATACATCTTTTTGCGCGAGTTTTATGGCCACCATAAAATAAGGTTACGAACCGCTATGTAACCATTGTCCTTCACAAATAAATTGAATGTTTACTGTCTTGTCATGTGGTGACGTTTCACCCATATTTTTGCTTCTTTCGTAATATATTTTTTTTTTACAAAAGTGCCCATAACTTTTTACTTGCGGTGTTTTCCAAGAAATTTAGCTATGTTTACATTCGAGAGTGTTTTAGAATTTGTTCAAGAGAAATATTATTTTATGGCAGTTATTTTAGCAGTCTATTACGTGTAAAAGCTTTCTAATCTTACTTTTAATTTTAAATTTATGTTCATATAATTTATGGTTATAGTGGGACACATAAAATACACACATGAAACGATTTATTCAAAACGGTAAATTCACTATTAAACATTTTATCCAAGGCTAATATTTTGCAGCAAATTGAACGAATAGCGCCAAAACTTGATTTACGTAGCTATTAGCTACGAAATATGCTACGAATTCGTAGCGGTATCTACGAGGCGTAACTCGTAGAAGGAGCTACGAGCGAGCGTAGCAGATAGTGCGTCCTTTAGCCACTTTTCACACTTTCATGTCAATGGAAGCTGGTGCTTATGCGAGATAGTCGTGCTAACATTTACTAAGAGAATTTATTAGCTTAAATAACGAAACTTCGAGCCTTCAAATTCAAATTATTTATTTGCGAAACATAGGTAGGTAAATAAGATGAAATTACAATGTTAGGATCACTATGTTTAGCCTAGCGATGGGTAGCTATAGCCATAACTAGCCAAATACCGGCTATGAGCAAAATAGCCACAGCTATGATATCCGTCAACACGATAGCTAGCTATCGGCTACTGGTTGGCTAGATAACTGACAGGTTATGATATAGCCGCGTAGCCGCTCGTAACCGCGTAGCCGCTCGTAGCCGCGTAGCCGCCACGGAGTATAGCTAACTGCTACGTTTTATAGCCGTCCCAGTATTCGGTAGCCGGGTAGCTAGAGTAGCCAAAATAGCCGATAGCTGTGTGCGCGCTCACTGCGCTACGGTGTGCGATCTTCATTGGTATCGTCGATCTTTTTCTCACAATATATTCACAAAATAGATTAGACAAAGAAAGAGCATTATACTTAGTAATTTCGTTCGTTTAATGAACGAACTTATGAAATACGATGATTAGAAAGCTGGTTAGTTACCGTCAGGTTTAAAATAATAAAAATTTGATAGTTAGTGTTTTGGTTATTGTGACCTCAGAGAGGAAATCATTTTTTTTTGATTTAGGATCGAATTCAGATCGGGCAGTTGATGTTGCGATAGTTAAGTCCTACCTAGCTACACCGGCGCCGCTTCGTTGCGCCGCTAGTTACTAAACGCTATTGTTCAATAGCCAAGTAGCCAAATAGCTGGCTAGCTAGCTGGCTATTACACCACAAATAGCCGGTTAGCTAAGCTATTGAAATTTCGGCTAGTTACCCATCTCTAGTTTAGCCTAATAGGCATACAAATTTTGAGCACTTAATACTAATTAAGACTATAATTAATAATATATGTTTTATGCATTGTAATATTTGATAAATTATCAGCGTTATACAGATTGAATTATAAATGTCATAACCCCCACTTTATGCCAAAATTAACAAGAATGATTAATTTATTTGTCTGTTAAGCCTTCAAAATATTAAATCATTTTTATTTAGGTGACCCAATTTCAAAGGAATTAATTTTATCTTTAAAGCACTATAGTATGTTTATGACGAAATAAATAAGCGTGGACGAGGTGAAAGGAATAAGGATCGTAATATGGCTTTCGGTAGGTGGAAAACTGTATTTTTCTTATACATATTTCAGTGATTATAAAGCAGCACAGGTTTGTATTCAACACTAGGACATTATAGATTTGTACAATTACGACCAAATATATTCATTGTGGCCATGATATATTCAGTATTGGGCTTTAACTGTACAATTTAACGTCGAGCAAGTGAACCAAAACGGATTTATAACCCGAACATACAATTCTAGATATAAGTGGACACACGATTTGCATTCAAAGCGGATACCACTAACACTCGCTGCATTACAAGTAGGCATAAGCAATGAAATGAAAGCTGTGTGAAATGGACACTAAAGATATCTTAAAACTTTGAAAAAAAAATACGTGTGGCACTTGGGGACTGCCGCGGTAAAGCTATTGCATAGCATTTTTATCAACTTATGCAATTATAATCATTTATTTATTATATTTATTACTGTAGTAATTAGGCTATGGTCAGCCATGTCAATCAAGTGAAACGTCAAGAAACGTTCTCCTCCCTCTCCCTCTTCCTTTCCCTCTCCCACAATAAAAGCATGCTTTCGTGCTAGTAATGAGCTCGTCTGTCCATACCCTTATGAGCACGCCTGTCCGTACCTTTATAATTGCCGAAGTCTCCCGAACTGAAATGTAGTCGTCCTTAGGTATTTTACTTAGACTTTTTACTTAGTTTTTTTTGTTAAGATTTTCGCGCCGCGCCGCGCTCAGAGCCTGCGATAAAAGCTATGCAATAGCTTAACACAGTCTTAGATAAAAAACAAGTCATGCAGCAAATCGTATAGTCAATTTGATTTGATATAGTCAATTATACGTAAAATTGATTCTTCATTTATTTATTGATTGTTCATTTTAGGACGTCCACCCACAAGGTGGGCAGACGATCTTATGAAGGCCACAGGATCACGCTGGATGCAGGCCGCTTACAACCGGTGCTACTGGAAGTCTAAAGGGGAGGCCTATGTTCAGCAGTGGACGTCTTACGGCTGATATGATGATGTTCATTTTAGTGACGCGACACCACTAAAGGCCTCTACCCACAGAGGGCGATCCGTTATGGCGAAATACGATCTGAACCAATGCAATCTATGTAAAGATTCTTATAATTATTTAAGAACATCTCTAAGGAACAGGCTCTTTGTATTTTATTCGAAATTTCTTCAATACAAAATCATTTGCTGTGGTGAATGAATGATGTTTAAAGGGTCATAAAAGTACCATTACTTTCGTCTCGTGGACCCTCTAAGTCGCCTTAATCACGGTTTCACTGACGTTCTTTATATCCTCAAATGAAGTCTGAAGTGTTACCACCACTTCAGAGTTTCGGACTCTCTCTCAAGTGTCATTTATCATCTGGCCTTTAATACCTAGAAGAAAACCTGTAATTTGAAGCTTATGAACATATTATTTATTTTAGGCATAGAAACGTACCTAAATACAACAATTTATAACTGTAAAGTTAATTAATAATTACATTCCAATACATAAAATAAAATTGGAGATGAACTAAAAAAAAATACATGTGTCACTCGGAGACTGCCGCGGTGAAGCTATTGCATTTTTTTTTAAAGAATAAAATCGCCTACCGCGTATATTTAACGAGAATATAATTTATTTAAAATGTTTGTGGTGCACTACTGTAATAAAGAACTTCTTTGTTGTAGGAGAATTTCATTATTATTCAGAGGTTTCATTGTGAAAACTCCTTTTGTAGCTGGCCGTTTAGAATCGGTAATAAAAAGTTAATTGTTTTTATGACGGATATTTTTGTGATTGCCGAAGTCTCCCGAACTGAAACAATGTTAGACGATGCGTGGTGTCAGGTTTTTTCGTTAGGTTTTTGGAAATTTTTGATTCGGTCGCCGCGCCAAGCTATGCATTAGCTTAAAAATCAAATGATTTATGTTTAATTTTCCCCATTTCGACATAATTCTGTTAACACATACCATTTGAAGATTTATTAACTTACACGCCTTACTGAATGTTTTTTTTAAAGAGGCTTTACTCTTCACCGCTTTTAAAATTCACCGTAATCGCTTTGTCGAAGCACAAAACTCTTTTGTTCCGTAAATATTTGATTGTTTCGGCCGCTATTATTCACCGGGACCTCTTTACAGCCACCGACTCTGTATTCACGGTTTGAAATTAATGGAATCTGGTGTAGTAATGAGAATGCGTTTGCTATGATAGCATAGTCTATATTTGAAGGAAAGTTATGTTTTTGTTTTAACTGGTAGACACTAGATAGATAGGTAGGTAAAATTTATTAGGTATAACAAAATTAAATAAGAATGTGAACTCTCGGGTAATAAAATAAAAGTGCAATAATTATATGGTAAAATATGAATGAATCAGTCAATCAATCTGTTTTTTTTTTTTATAACAAACGAGAATTTTCTATGTCTAAACACCCGGTGTCACGGGGTTTTCTGAGCAGGACACCGTGGCCCTGGACCGCAAATTGCAACAGAAGAAACATAGGGGAATTTAAGTCAGTAAAGCTATTGTCAAACAGGCGAAGCGAATGCGATCCGAATCCTGTCATATAGAAAAGCGCAAGCGGTCCGATAGTCTATGTGACAGGCTTCAAATAATTCCATACATTACAAAGAAAAACGCTTCGCTTCGCGATCGCATCGCCTGTCTGTTTGACAATAGCATAAGAGTCTGACAGTTCCTTCTGCTTCATTCAGGGCGGGAGGGAAACCAAAGAAACCAACACAAAAAAAAAAGGTCATATACATAATGTATATGTATGAATGAATTTTGCGGTAACAGTTTAAGCATTGATATTCCCAACGACCATTTATATCTAGACGCCTCATGCACGATCTGACTAACGAAAATTTTCTGCCAAGTCGCTGAGGTACGACGTAAGCGAGGGGGACGGGGTACTTGCGTTCTGATTGGCTAACTCAAGGTCAGTGCGACGAGGGGACTCACAGGAGTGGTCGAAACTAATACGAACTTAAGACTTTTTTGCCTAATGTGTTGACAGACATCGGTCGCCTGTGATTAGGAGTCTAGATATAAATGGTCGTTGGATATTCCTCATGCAGAATAACTTACATTAAAATAACTAAACACACGTAACAAACTAATAAATAGATTTAAAATAACTTGAAGGCTTCAAGTAAGTTGCTAACAACAGTTCGTCATTATATGTATAATTAAATACACACTTATCTCGAGTAGCTAGAGTTATAACAGTATTAAATACCATTCAATTAAGGGAAGCATTTCCCCACACGGTGTAAGTGTGCCACGGTCGGAGCAAATCGTCACGCAATGTACTCAACCGCACTTGATCGTATTCGACATTTGTGTTGAGAGTCCTTAAGTCTCTTCGTACACTAGGCGACGGAAGTCTCCGATATCTTACGACTTTAGTATTTATTGAAGCGTGCCTGTGCACGAACTTTTATGGATTTGTATTGCGATAGTCACCTGGATACCAAAGTCAAAAAGTATCGGAGACTTGCGTTGCCCAGTGTACGAAGGGCCTTACACCCCTCTCGCTCTCGCAAAGTTGCCACGATAGAGAGATCCGATGTTTTTAACTAGTGTTGTGGCATTCGAAAACTCTTTAAAAGAATGCGGGATGTACTGAGTTGGGAAAAGTAGTTTTAAAGAAATTGGGTTAGGTTAGTTAATAATTGACAGATTAGTGAACATTTGTTCAGGCTTATTAATTATTTTTAAACGCATTAACGCATGCGACGCGCATCTTAAAGATGATTAATAAGTATGGTAGACGCTATCTCATTATACAACATTGATTTGGCTGTAATGTCAACGTGTTGGGTGGAAGTAGTTAAACACTAATCCAAGAGATGGCGCCACGCTACCGTAAAGCGTTCAAACGAGGAATAGAGAATTTCAGCTTGCAGGTGTGGGTTGCAATGGCCTAGTTGGTAAGGCGTCTGGAGTACTTATCCAGAAGACGCGGGTTCGAATCCCACTTGCAACTGAATATATATTTCCTCAAAAATCATCTTTATTAGTTAAGGCTGTTAAAGATGAATCGATGATGAAGTCGTGGGTTCGATTCCCACCCAGGACAAATGTTTGTGTGATGAGCACGATCATTTGTTCTGTGTCTGGGTGTAAATTATCTATAATATGTATGTATTTAGAAATATATAAGTATGTTTATCAGTTGTCTAGTACCCATAACACAAGCTCTGCTTAGCTTGGGACTAGATGGCGTTGTGTGATAGTTGTGGAATATTATTATTATTATTATAAGGAGTAGATTTAATTCAATTAGAGACTTGAAAGTTGTGCTTGTGTATGTGAGTTAAAATGTTTGTAAGCGCATACGTTACAGTATAAAGCCCTGTGTGGGTAAACGTTAAAATGTACAGCTACGGGAAAAAAAGCTCTCTCGAATAGCATCTCATGACAAGAATAATAATCAATAATTTCCACATAACACATAAACATAATGAAGGTTACATATAGACGTAACTAAAGACGAAAGCTAAAAGAGAAATGGACAGAAAGTTAGTTTATGATCATGAAAACAAGAATGCAAAACTTAAACAGTAAGAAAATATTTAAAGAAGAATGGTTATTCACCTAGCAACGATGAAAACATCACTCTGTGTTGGATCTATGTTTAAAAACTTAATTGTCCAACAATATCTCTATATTTTTTCATACGTGAAGCGTTTCTATCCCAAACTACACTTGTATTTTCAATGCTTTTAACTTAAAAGCTTTTTATAGTTTGAGACACGTTTAGCCCATGAGAAAATAAAGGTTACTTGAAGTTAATCATCTTATTTAGTTATATAGTACTAAGGTGCTTTACAACTGTATTTGAGAATTAAATGGCAATTTCGTAATTAAGTCTAAAACGTTTATTATTTGAGGTAATACGAGTTGATAAATTATAATATTGGAACGTTCTAAGCATAATAAACACGGCGAATTAAATAAATTCTAAGCTTATTTAATAGAACACTAAATAATTATAATAGTTTCTAAAGGGTTTAACCGTAAGATCCAATTAAGCTGAACTTGACACTTATAAAACAATAGTAAGATAAATTGAAAGGCTTTGATGCGATGGAAGTGGCAAAATAATTTATCTTTTTTTGGTCAATGAAACGTAATTCTCTAGCATTATTAAATTCATCGTACCCTTATTGCAAAAACCGATTATCTGCATCAAAATTCGAGTGAAAATGGGTTTTGTACCTGTAACCTGTAGCTTCGCCGTGACTTGAGGATTCGATATCTATATTTAACTAAAAATTGGAAAAAAATGCAGGTAATCGGTTTTTGCAATAAGGGTACGACATAATAATGTTTTGTGGGATCCAACGCCAAAAATATTAAACTGGGATTAAAATTTGGGATCCAATGGTAGTAAAACAAAATCAATCTTTTTTTTATCGTGGTAAAATCATCAAATGAGTCCTAACCCAGGGCAGAGCGGGAGCGACTCTCAGACTTGTACTGACTAAAATCCACGGTGTCCTTCAATAGCCCTTTACGTTCCGGGGTCACGGTAATTCGTTAGTCCCGTGACCAAAAAAAAATCAATCTTTGAAAAATAAATTCATAGGTAATTTTTAGTTGCCTCTCACTAGGAAATTTCTCCTGTATCGTGGGTGAAACAAACCTCGTCATAAGTATCAAATAATTATCTCGAGGTGTAGACTCTCTCACAAGAATGCAGGAATCCGGTGGATGCGACAGAGCTGAGCGATGAGGCGCCCCTAAAGTAGTCGAGGTATTTCGGGTTATTTAATGAAGTTAATGGAATTATAACACCCGCCGATCAACCCGTAATGGTTAGCTCGCCGTCTAATCAGGGACCATGCCCGATTCGCGCTGTCAGCAATGTGACGGGGTCCACATAGAGGGTCAAACGCCTGCAGGGGTCCTGGGACTATCTAAACAGGTAACCGCGACCCTGGAACGTAAAGAGAAATTAAAGGAACACGGTGAATTTTAGTTAGTACGAGCTACGAGTCAGACAACTACAGAATTGGATATTTAAATTTTAAAAAATACATGTGGCACTCAGAGACTGCCGCGGTGAAGCTATTGCATAACATTTTTTATTTTAAAAGAATAAAATCGCCTACCGCGTATATTTAACGAGAATATCATTTATTTAAAATGTTTGTGGTGCACTACTGTAATAAAGAACTTCTTTGTTGTAGGAGAATTTTATAAGTAGGTTTCATTGTGAAAACTCCTTTTTTAGCTGGCCGTTTAGAACTGTAAGAAAAAATAATTTGTTTTTATGACGGATATTTTTATGATTGCCGAAGTCTCCCGAACTGAAACGATGTTAGACGATGCGTGGTGTCAGGTATGTCGCTAGGTATTTTCGTTAGGTTTTTGGAATTTTTTTGATTCGGTCGCCGCGCCGCGCAAGAGAGTTGCGTTTAAATAAACATACAGCTTTATAATAACATTAGTATGATAGATAAAAGAAAATATAAATAACGATAATGTTACGTTTTAAACTAAGTCAAACATTGAAATTAACTTTTAGCTATGGATAAACATACGCTTGTTGTTGTTACTAACAACAAACAAAGATTAGAAACAGTATTACAAACAAACAGAAGTCATTTTTCAGCTCATTGATTCTCAAACAAGTAACTCTGAAGACAATCATACTTGAGTTAAATGAAACAGAAATTATATTAATCCAATGAGCCATAGAATTAGCAGACCAGTAATTAAAATATTTTATCGTGTTGAAAATGCGTGTTTAGTTAATTGCTCTGCCTACCTTCTTTAGAATTAAATGCGTGATATTGCTATCCAAACTTTCACGTTTATGATATTAGTAGAGTTTTATAATTTTACAGATTTCTAAAAAGATATCCTAACATTGCTCGTTTTGCCTGTGTTGCCGTGACCCCGAAACGTAAAGGGATATTGAAGGACACCGTGGCATTTTAGTCAGTATAAGTGTGACAGTCCCTCCTGCCCTGCCCTGGAGGACTCATTTGATGACTTTAACACGCAAAAAAAACTTTGCCCGTATGTCGGTTGCCACCTCATTTAAGAAACAGCGTGTTTGTATTAATTCTGCGAATGTACAAGCATTCAATGTTACCCCAGGGATTAGATATGAGCCTTTTCAGACAACTACAGCTCCAAGGTAACAATGATAACGTCTTTATTACTAGCTGGTCCAGTGCTCATAAGACCGAGCGCTGATCATAAGATTCCGTTTTTGATTCTCAGTTCAGGAAATTGGAAATTTTTTATCACGATTCTCTCAAATTCAACCGCGGAGTCTGAATTTGTCAAGACCGGCTTATGGAAGTAGACTTCGGCCCTCTTTGACGACATTTGGGTTTACAGATACACTTCTATCTAAGGTGCGGGCCACATAGCAAAGACGTAAGACGAGGACGCGTCGCGGACGGGCGAAAATGTATGAGAGTCGCGCCCGCGACGCGTCTCTTCTGTGTGTTCACGTTCGCGACGCTTCTATACATTTTGTATGAAAGAGACGCCGAAGAGACATATGTCTCCGCCCCGTCTGCGTCTTACGTCTTTTCTATGTGGCCCGCACCTAACACCTTTGTTTTTAATTTGGGGTTGAAAATCGTTACCGCCGTGGGTGAAGCACAAGTTACTGTCACTCGCACTGACTTAAACCCACCCTTTTCTTTCTATTGATATTGACATTCAATAGAAGGTAAAAGCGGTATCCTTTTAAGAAATTCCACATATGCCTCCGTCAGTCTGTCCCCTCAAATGTCGGTTGCCACCTCATTTAAGAAACAGCTTCTTTACATTCATTCAGCGCCATGTTACATTCAATGTTACACAAGGGATACAGTCCACCTATACGTCGTAATAGTTTCCATTAACAACACTTTTATTACGTAGCAGTAAGGTCGGTTTTCGTACTATTAACGTAGCCCGTATGTAAAAGTTTTCTTGTAATGTGTGCCTACATGACTACAACACCAAAAGTTACAGTTGCTAGGCAAAAAGTGTGTGAGAGAATGTTTGTTTCGTCGCTAGTGGAAATGCGGGCTGTTTGCTTGGACCAAACGTGAAATTAACGCTAAAATACATAAAACATACTCTTTGGTTTAATTGAGATCTTGATTCAAGTAGGTACATAATGGTACATCTTTCAATGTTTACGGCTTAAACTTTGTAGTAAGTATTTACAGTAAAGAAACTATGAATAAAGTAAGACGGTTATGTTTATTAGATTATTTACCAAGTACTGTACTTATCAATTTATGTCTGCGTGGCATGTGAAGGTTATATTATAGTGTTGACTTAGAAAAGTGTTTGCTAAAACCTATTTGCAAAATAAATATCGTTGTTTATCGGCGCACCGTCAGCGCATCAGGCCAGGTGAATTTGTCACTGATTATGACCAAGAGCAAGGTGGCCCCCCTCGGACGGCATTGACCATCCCTAAGTTAGAGTTGACAGGGGCGGCGCTTCTTGTGCGTCTATTGAACCACTTTGCTTGAAGGCACGTGCCTCGAGACATGAACCCAGGCGACGTGGCCTCACTTGGGGGTATGGCACCCCGCTTGATTGTTAACTCCCCTTTGGTGGGGGCCAGACTGGCTGACTCGCCGGGAGGATGATTGAATTAAAGCAATTGTCAAATAGACAGGCAAAGCGAATGCGATCCGAATCCTGTCATATGGAAAAGCGAAAGCGGTCCGATAGTCTATGTGACAGGCTGCAAACAATTCCATACATTACAAACAAAAACGCTTTGGCACGCATTCGCTTCGCCTGTCAGTTTGACAAAAGCTTAAACCTTTTTGACACCCCCGTGTCTCGGAAAGGACGATGAGCCTTTGGTCTTGCGCCTAAGCTTTTTTGAGTTAACTCGATCATTTGGCCGAAAACTAATGGGTTTAACAGTATAAACGCGAAAAAGAAAAAAATAAATCTATTATAAATTACCAGTGAATAGCTTTATTCTAAAAATAGGTTCATTACAAGGCTCCTTTTAGATTTTTATGCGTAAAGATAACGAAAATGGTTCACAGTAAGAGTCCCGAGGGAATAGCTAACTCAAGATAAAAGGCCTATCTTTGAAAGGTTTACTTTATGTAAAATTGATTACTTATGAATTATGAACGTTCGTTAAGATATCATTGAAGAGGCTTTTGAATAATATTGCGAAATGGCATTATTGAAATAGGTTGCTGTTTTCGTAACTAAGTTTATTTAAGAGTACATTTAACTAATTTTGTATTATTATTTTCTGATCTGTTATGCAATTTTACACTTTTATTATGTGTTGAATTTAAAACAACTTTTGATGCCGCAAAATTGAGCTTCAAGAACTCTTCATTAATACGAGAAACTGGACTATAACCATTAATACGAAAAATTAGGAAAAAACACGTGTTTCAAATATGAACAAGCCTTAATAGGAGTTATTTTTGCTCCTCCATTGTTTTCCCATAGGTACAACATTATGTATACGAATTTAAATTGAATAAGGCACTTCAGCTTCCCTTATATTTTGTCAATACACAAGAGAGGAAACATAATTTACACACCCTGAGTGATGCGATTAAAACAAGTGACGTGGGTTGTTTACTACAAAGTAGCGCTACGAAAAACGACCTTATTGTAAGGAAATAAAGGCGCTGTAACGAACATATTTGACGCCTCAAATGTGTGGTTGGCTGTTCATAAGCGTATGGTGAAAGATGATTCGAGCTGTGTATTATAAGCAATATTCAAAAGGTTATTTTTCACTGTCGCCCGCGTCTTCAAATTGTCGTTTTATTTAAACTGTCAATTACGGGATATCTTTCGTGACTATTCATTCTTTTGAGCTCCTTGCCTCCTCGTAAATGTTGTTCGACGCTTAGTAACATAAGAAATTCGTTTTGTGTGTTTTTCGATTTGCTATCTAACCAGTTGAAGCTGAATATACTCGTATCTTTTGATATAAAGCGACTGGCTAATACTGGCTATTTGACCTCCACAACACAGTAAATAGCTAAATTAATACGTAAGTGTAAAAAAATGTTACCGTCAAACTAACGAGACTTCTCTCTTGGTTTCTTTGGATATTGCATACCAGGCAGCTCTGAAATCTAGGTCTCCCATTCGACATAAAAGCCTTTAGAAGCATTGTTTTTGTTTTCCTCAAGAAATCTTCCCCAACGAAACCGGTAAAACAATCGTATGTTCCTCTCAAAAGTAAAATGTCATTTCTGTTTTGGTCGCTAGAGATTTTTCGTGAAACTTTCCTCAACCGCGAAGTGTAAAATGATTGTAAAATGTATTGTTGAAACTTATCGTCGAATTTTGACGATTCGGACCGCGTAGCAGCGGTCGCGTAGCCGCTACGCCGTAGCAGTGTTCGTAGCAATGTCCGGCTACGCGTGGCGTGTTTTCCGCTACGTGACAAATATTTGTATGGCCAACAAATATTTCTGGTATTGTTTATGATTGTTATAGCGTTCACGTATACAGAGATAATCCTTGTTTAGGGCTGTTGATTTGGTTTATTTATTTTTGTACTAAGCCTGAAAATAACATACGAAACAAAAATACTTTTGAGGTGAATTTACTCAAAATCTGATTTTAAACACGACTAATTAAAATAAATCACCTCTGTTTTTTAGTCCAAGGTTAAATCACTTCGAGGTACATTATGATAAAGGTTGAAATGTTCAAAAAATTTTTGTGACCGCCATGTTTTTTTTAAGCTATTGCATACCTTTTATCGCAAATTCTGAGCGCGGCGCGGCGCGGAAAATCTAACGAAAAAACCTAAGGAAAATACCTGACACCGTCGTCTAACGTCGTTTCAGTTCGGGAGACTTCGGCAATTATAAAGGTACGGACAGACGTGCTCATAAGGGTATGGATAGACGTGCTCATTACTAGCACGAAAGCATGCTTTTATTGAGGGAGAGGGAGAGGAACGTTTCTTGACGTTTCACTTGATTGACGTGGCTGACCATAGCCTAATTAGTACAGTAATAAATAAATAATTATAATTGCATAAGTTGATAAAAAATGCTATGCAATAGCTTTACCGCGGCAGTCCCCGAGTGCAATACGTATTTTTTTTATATTTGGTACTTATTTTACGCCAGGTCACTGTGTTTCCACTGTTATCACAACATTTCGTTTAAGTGTGTAAAATGTATGTTTTTCCTGTTGCTGAGGTAATGTGATCATTATTTGTAATGAAAGGGACAACGTTAAGGCAAACATACAGATACGAGTGTACTTTATTTTATGTTCAATTGGGTCTACAACGTTTACTTTCAAAAACTGTTAAATTAGATTTTAATAGCTCTGTTACCAATAAATAGTAAAACCATTGAGTTTAATGGTAAATGACGTCATAGTTTACTTTTGCCATACAAAATCTATGGGGAAATCGCTTTTGACAGCTCATGAATAGTATGTCAATTAATTTGTGGTTCAAATTCCCTATTTACATTGAATAATTAATAAAACTGTTTATTTAAAATTGTATCAGTCAATCCAACGTCAAATGACATACTAAATGTGTGTGTTTGCCCCGTAAATATACAGTTTAATAAGTATCTATTTTCAGAATTGTTCTGTAAATGTTAATTATACTATCAATTCTGAAAACACTAATGTAAATGCATATTATTGTAGTTGACCACACACACTATACCGATTCCGTGCACCATACATACCATACGTACGAATATTAAATGAACCTGGCTGGCCATAAATAAAATCGCTGTCCTCCCTTCCTCTAATAACTATGAAGGTTTATTGTTATCTCCAACTTAACAATTTCCTTACGGTCGCTCATTGTGGCAGAAAACGGCTTCGTGGAATGTAGAGGAATTTTTTGACGACATCGAATAGTAAACTTTATTTTCAGCGTCGTAAAGTGCAAATAATTCCGTGGTCAAGTTAGCCCGAGGACAGCTGTGTGATGTTAGTGATGATGTCCCTACGAACAACTTTGCATTTTATGTCACTGATATAATAGTTTATTATTAAGCTTCATAAAAACTTAGACTTTCTTTACTCGTGGTTTGCGTTGAGACTTAAAACATTTAAATGAATGTATGGTTGTTAATCCCACAGTGTCTCAAGACAAGGGTGTTTAACCAGTGTGTGTTGCCAGTGATGACATATGGCTCTGAAACGTGGTCTCTAACTGCTGGCCTTTTAGAGAGACTAAGAGTCACTCAACGAGCGATGGAAAGAGCTATGCTCGGAGTTTCTTTGCGGGATAAAATCCGGAACATGGATATCCGGCGAAGAACCAAAGTCACCGACATAGCTCATAAAGTTTGCAAGTGGAAGTGGCAATGGGCAGGCCACATCGCTCGTAGAACTGACAACCGATGGGGAAGAAAAGTTCTCGAGTGGCGACCACGGACCGGAAGACGCAACGTAGGCAGGCCTTCCACTAGGTGGACCGACGAAATCGTGAGGGTCGCGGGCAACCGATGGATGCAAGTGGCGAATTGTCGTTCGGCGTGGCGGTCTAAGGGGGAGGCCTATGTTCAGCAGTGGACGTTTTCCGGCTGATGATGATGATGATGGTTGTTAATCAATCACACAAAAAAGGGCTGGAGCGACTTAGATGAAGTTCGATATACGGACAGTTTGTAACTAGGGTGACCCTGGAAGTACGATCACCTGGAACAAATATCGAAATTCACGCTGGCGATTCCACCCACAGGTTTAAGCTAGTCAACCATATATTTAAAAACACAAAGTTAAATTAAATCAATAAAAGGTTCACCCAACTAAAATGTATATGCTTCAAACTTAATCGTGTTTGTATTGCGAATAACTTTTAATTGAATCTAGTTGTATTTGCAAACATTATTACTTCGTTTATCTGCGTACTCTACTACTTCTTCACGCCCTTGTTGAGGGTGTGAAGGAAGTTGTAATTTCAAATTGAAATAAACAAGTTTACTCACTAACAAGTCATTATTTTACGGCTTTAGGATAGAGAGAAGAACAAATAATTTTTATTTTACATCATTTGGTAAAACATAAGAGAGGAAGTTTTAACACATATTTAATGCTTGCTATCGTACGTATCAACATAAAATATTTACAACAAGGTTCCTTGCACACCGCAGCCTGCAATAATTTAATATTTCAACAGCTCAGTAGAATTAATGGACCATTACCGACAGTGTTAAAAGTTTGTGTCGCTTACAAATTAATGAGGGCCACAGAATACGCGCAAATTGCAGTGTGACAAGCGTTATTTTATTTACAAACAGGATACCATATTATCGCGCCTGTAATCCCTGAAGAATTACGCAGAGGTGACGTATGTATACTAACATATCCATATTTCGGAGCGTATGTATAAGGCTCATGTATTAAGGGGTATAATCTATTGCCGTCAAAGGAGTTCACAACTTCTCCGAGCTATACATTAAAAGATATACCAATGATCTGTCCTACAGGGTCGTACAAAAGACTAAAGCAATGAAATCCTATTGATTCTTCTGAATAATATTAGAGTAAGCTAATGACTGTAAATATATTTTAGTTATCTTATTTACAATATTTTCTTCTTCTTGTTTAAAATCTTTAAGTTTTATCACACGAAACTGAACAGGATAAAAACTTAATATGCATTATTCACTGTCCTCTTAGTATTATCGTTTTAAAACGAGGCTTATGCACGTCCTAACAAATTTATCGACCACAGTCCACCGTGATAAGCAGTACCACAACTCAACCAAACTTTATCACAAAGTTGAGACAAAAATGGATACAGTTTTAGTTTAAATTGCTTTTATTTCTGTCAGTGCATATTTTGTGCTCGCTGGCACCGCTTACACGTTGTAATATGAAATTTTATCGTTGCGGGGAAATAACTTTATGTCAAAAACCTATGAGGCAATTATACATAGTTTTTAACAATATTTGCGTAACATTTCTACACGAAGTTTTTAATGTTTCAATTATTTTGTAACGCTTGACAAAGATATGGCCACTTGCAATGGCACCCAGCGAGCTAGCCAGTCAGCTAGCCAGTCAGTCAGTCAGCCAGCCAGCTAAACTGCTACAGTAATTACGGCATATCGCCACGAGATCTAAGTGCGGGGGAGCGGGGGTGGCATTTGTCAAAATCAGTCAGCCTTAGGCCATAATAAAAATCTAGTTGGGCCTATCATGGGCCTCTTTTTAATTTGCAAAAGCAAGGAAATATAAGTGTGTTATAGTTTATTTATTATTTCTATAGAGACTATACAGTGGTGGAACTTTGCAGTGAGCTCTAAACTAAGAGCATTGCAACCGGAGTCTGACTCAAATTGTATAATGGTGAAATCTAAGTTCAGAGCAATTATTTTAATGGCGTTCAGATGCAGCTGTTCTGTTTTAGCATAACTTTAGATACCACGTTAAAACTAATATTATTTATGCGAGCGTTTGTTTGTTTTTGTTTATTATTTTTCGGATTTCAACGTGCATAAGTGGAAGGCTTAAAATAAATATTAAATATGTTCAAAACGAGGTATGCTTACGAGTATTTGTACCTGCCAGTTTTTCGTTTTAAAATCTTAAAAAAAGTGATCGATGATATAGTAGGGACTGTCAAACTACAAATTAGGTCTAAGGTAAGGTCCCAAATGGGCAACTCGCCGCCCGACCATGGACCATGCCCGGGTCGACGGCGCGTTGTGTTCCACGCGCGCCTCAAAGAGCTGTCAGCAATCTGACGGGGCCCCCTTCTAGAGGGCCAAAGCCTGCTGGGGTCGCGGGACTCATCCCATTACCGTGACCCTGGAACGTAAAGGGCTGATGAAGGACACCGTGGATTTTAGTCAGTACAAGTCTGACAGTCCCTCCCGCCCTGCCATGGGCGGGAGGACTCATTTAATGATTTTACCACGTTAAAAAAAAAGGTAAGGTCCCAACCCCATACTTCAATTGCTTTTTGCATTCCATGGCTGCGTAACCTTTAACATATTCCTGCGTGGCTAAGCCATCGGCCGTAAAAATGCATTGATCAAAATAATAAAATAATGGAAATTTAGGCGGGCCACACACTCTAAATATTACACGGATGTAGTTTAGAGCCAAAACATGTAGGATTGAAAACATGTAAACTTACACTTTGTTTATTTGAATAGTTGCATAGTAGTCACTTTTTATACTTTCATCAATTGTATACCTTTCAGCAACTTATCACTGAAATGCAAAATCCACACAAAGAACAATGGCGACCCACAATCATTTTTATTTTCCCTTCGGAAGTAAAACGAAGGCTCGATGAAAGGACATGTAGTTTTTACCCCCGGACCGGACCATAGTTGCAAAACCCCAGATAATTTATGGCACAGTGAACTAACGAAAGAGATTTATGAATTTGGGAGCCTATTCGCTTTTGTCTCTGTCACTTTTAACCCCATTGCGTATGGTGTGACATGGGGATTCTGAGAATTTCGGTTAAATAATTTCTAAACTATTAATGTACCTACAATGCGACAACGATGAGAATGAAAATGTCAAGGACCTCCATCTTCTGTCACTTGAAAATAACGTACAGCATAAAAATTATTTATGTCTTTGTCTGATTTATCTTTTTATTTTTTCGATAATTGTATAATTTAAGAGCGTGTAAGTGTTAGAATAACTCGAATAAGTATATCGTTCTAACTCTCGTAACTCATTATGCGGTGTAATGTGGAGGCGACCAATTGGCCGGCATTCAATTGTCAAAACAATTGTTATAAAACTTTTTTTAAAAAAAGTACCGACTTCAAAACAAATACAAAAAAGTTTAAACTAACTTTAAAATAACTTTTCTTTCGGAAGTCGGTGGCAATAGTCAATGACACAACAAATCAAAACCACCGACTTCCGAAAGAAAAGTTATTTTAAAGTTAGTTTAAACTTTTTTGTATTTGTTTTGAAGTCGGTACTTTTTTAAAAAAAAGTTTTTATTTTACCCTTTTTAGTTTATTTATTACATATTCAACCCAAATTCTTGTAAAATACAAAATTTTCTTACATTATGCACTAATCTTGTAATCCGTCACAACATAAAAAAATCCATATCTCTAAAACTACTGAACCGATTTTGATGAAACTTGCAGTGTACCCTAAGTTGAACAATACCTAGTACAACAAAAAAAGAATTACTAAAATCGAACTTATAGTTCCGGAGATATGCGTGCACAAACATAAAAACATACATACATACACTTATGAAATTTGGCACATTTGTTCAGACGCTGATATAGACTAACATATATGAAAACTGGGCAGTTCTGATAATATTACATACATACGGGTCGAATTGATAACCTCCTTTTTTTTGAAGTCGGTAAAAATGGCCACAGTTCATGATATAACGTAATAATATGGCACCCCTCTTTTTACGTCCGAGCTTCAAACCAGCCTGTAAAAAAATTTGAAACATTGTTCATTTTTATGCGATCTCTTTTTTAGAAAATAAATCATCCCATATTGAAGAACGAGTACATGTTTTAGATTTTTTGTTGTACGAATACATTGCCAAAATCAAATAAGTATGAAATCTTGCCTCATACATATTCTCCTCATACCCTCATCTTATAACAGTAAACTTCATCGTGTCAGTTAAACGGCATCAGCATGTAAGTACGAGTTCTTAATAAAAAATGTACAGAGAGTCTTAAAAAAAGTACACGGGGTCTAAAAAAAGTACAGAGGGTCTAAATAAAGTACGGAGCGACTAAAAAAAGTACGCAAGCCCGAACGTTCGCAGCTTGGATGAATATTTTATTTATCTTGCGCGAGTTCGATTGCTGTGCGGGCTCGTATATCATAAACTTGGCAGTTTTTCCTTTTTTTAAATCGTATTGTATTGGCTGATGGGGAATCGTTGTGCTAAAAATAAAATGTTTGATTTTGAACACTGTTTTGGTGTGATGTTTGTTTCGTTAAACATGTGAAATACCACGGTTTAGGGAGTTAGGGGGTCGTAGTACTATCTAAGCAGGGTACCGCAGCCCTGACACGCAAAGGGCGTGTGAGGGAACATGGTGTTTTTTAATCAGTAAGAGGCTGACAGTTCCTTTCGCTCTTTCATGTGTGGGAGGACTCGATTTTTGATTTTTGCAACCCACAACCCCCTTGGTTAGGGGCTGAGAGTATAGTACAACAAACTAGGCCTTTTGAAATGTCTATATCTCTAAATGAATATGTTTTGAAATAAATACATTTCAGAAGGCGAGTTCTCCCGTATTTTTCAATAAGGTAAAAAAATAACGACTGCCTAGATCTTTAGATAATTACTTCTTAAAGTTCCTTTGGTGTATATCGTTATACTTGCCAAAGATATTTATGATCTCAGTATCTATGATTCTATCTCACCCGCATTGGGCCCGCGTGGTGGATTATGGCCCACTCCCTCTCACAGAGAGGAGGCCTGTGTCCCAGCAGTGGGAACATTTATAGGCTGATGATGATGATGATCTATGATTACGGGTCAAGATACTGGTAGCTCACTTAAAAAAAAAAAAAAACAAGAACGATGCTCAGACAAACGCATTTAGCCAAATCGCAAAGTAAAATACGTTTGTCGTACTACTGGCCTACAAAACTTTCTTGATGTTATGCCAAAGACATTACTTTCAAAAATATGTCCATTCTAATTCATATTGCACCGAGGAGCTCTTATAGAGCCAAAAGCCTGCCGGGGTCAAGTGGGAGAGGGGTATATTACAAAAGGCACCGCGGCCCGGGAACGCAAAGGACGTGTGAAGGAACAGGGTGGTTTTTATCGGAGTCGGACACGGCTGAGGACACATTTGATGATTTTTGCACCCCAAAAAGTTTAGAATAGGGCGGAAAGCGGTTGTTAAATTCCAAACATTAGTTTCAGTGTTTGAACTGCAATGGTATAAACAACGCTGTATACATTTATGTATGGACATAGTATATTTGGTTTATGAGTTATACATTGCGTTGGACGCATCCAGGTCGGGTATCCTGCAATGCGTATATCATATTGCGTTAGCCAAATATTTAACCGAGAAACAATGTCCTATATACTCGTAAAGACGTACCCTGAGCACGAGTTTTCAGTATTTGAGACGTAAAGTAAACTGGAACTTTGACAACTTCAAATTGACAATTTTCAAGGAAAAAATTAGTTCCTTCTTCGCACACCAGAGGTGCTGTTCCATTTTTTCATACAAGAAACGCTGTAAATACTGGAAAGACGCTGTAAAGTGAAAGAGTAAAAACTCGTGCTTAGTTGGTCGCATGCCAGAGGGTGGTGAGGGATGGCTATCCGAATGATCCGGGGATACCGCACGATCGCCGGCGAATCGGCCAACCTGCTTGCCGGATTACTGCCCTGGGATCTGGAGGCGACTGCCCTCCAGCGCGTCTATGAGTGGCGCGTGGAGGCGCAGCGCCGGGGAGAATTCCCGCTGCCCCGACAAGTCGAGGCGCGGCGGGAAGAGGTCCGGCGCGATCTCAGGGCAGTATGGAGGGGACGATTGTCGCAACCGACGGCCGGGCACGCCGCAATCGCGGCGGTAAGACCCCTCTTTGAGGAGTGGCTGGATAGGAGTCACGGCGTCCTGACCTACCGCATGACGCAGGTCCTCACCGGACACGGAAGTATCGGGAGGTACCTGTGTCTAAGGAGAAAGGAGGAAGCGCCTGGGTGTCACCACTGCGAAGATCGCCCGGAGGACACAGTAGAGCATACGGTGCAAGACTGCCCAGCTTGGGCAGAGCATCGACGTGTCCTCACGGCGGCTATAGGCGGAGACCTCTCGCGCCCGGCATTGGTTGCGGCCATGCTGCGGGGCGAGACGGAGTGGGAAGCGGTCGCCTCCTTCTGCGAAGCAGTCATGCTCGCGAAGGAGGAGGCGGGCCGCGTGAGGGAGAGGACAATGTCCTCCCTCCGCCCCACCCGCAGTGGTTTACACCCACGGCGACGGACGTCGCAAGACGATCTCCGGCCACCGTAGGCGCGGGCATGCGGGCGGCGAGTAAAGGGCAACTCGCTGCCCGACCATGGACCATGCCCGGGTCGACGGCGCGTTGTGTTCCACGCGCGCCTCAAAGAGCGTCAGCATAATGACGGGGCCCCCTCTCTAGAGGGCCAAAGCCTGCCGGGGTCGCGGGACTTATACCATTACCGTGACCCCGGAACATAAAGGGCTATTGAAGGACACCGTGGATTTTAGTCAGTACAAGTCTGACAGTCCCTCCCGCCCTGCCCGGGGTGGGAGGACTCATTTGATGATTTTACCACGATAAAAAAAAAAAAAGGGTACAGATTTAAGTTCCGTTTTAGCTAACCACGATAATGGTGAAGCTGTAACAGCGCCATTACGACGTAATGCGCGCTTTTCTAACAGTTGCATATAACAGATTCCTTCAAAGGCCGAGATTAAGGAATTTCTCTGAAGTTATTTTTGTAAACTTTTGTGAGAAAAAGCAATTAGAGAATTGCGAATAATTTAATAACGCCATGGCATTAATCTTAGTTTACGAACTTCATAAATTAAACCAATGAACCACAGAGGCACTGAAAACATTAAATTTGAAAGATTCGACTTTTTGGGTTTGATTTCCAATTTATTAACATTGATTGAATTGATTAACATTTTAACTTCTAATATCACAGTTACTGTTTCTTCCGCTTTCATACTGATGCACGCATTTATGGCATACTGTATCCATCTTGTACCAACCACTTAATTCGTCGTTTAAACCGAAGTCTATGCAGCTTTTTTTGCCTTCTAAAGGCTATATTTCACCAAGTAATTGGGTTATTAGCACTTCTAAATCAGGTTCACATTCGTTCTAATTCATGTTTAAAATTCTCACTACCAGCTTTTGAACTTCGTTTAAATGTAATGCGTTCAGATTTATGGTAAAATTAGCACTTAATTTCTTTATTTATACCATTATTTGTAGTAGTAAACCTCTTTCAAAAAGCATTAGGTACTATGTTTATCTAAACGTAAATCAACTTATTTACTTAGCATGTATTAAGTTCGTATATAAACTTCGTGTATAAACTTCAAAACTATTTGACATTCTACGAAGTTTGAGGCTCGTGTCAGCGCCACATCTTGGTTTGCAGACACGGATGCGGAATTATGCGGATGAAGTCGAATCTCGAACTGAAATTAGGTTATCTAAAAGCTAGTTAGTTATGTTATTTAGGCAGCAGAAGCTAGCAATTTGAACGTCTGGTCTGGTACGTCTGGTACTTGCGTCTTCACAATACGTATTTATTTTGACCAGAGATCGTCAAATAACTAAAATTCGGCACATAGTTCTTCTGAAGTTAGGACGTTAAATGTTAATCTTCAGTACCTACAACATTTGACATTCAGTGATTGTGAAACCGTCAAACGTATGTTAATGTGTGTAACGTTGTTTTAATTTATTTATTGTGTTTATAAGGCATATTGGAAAGAATTTCCTTATGGCGCGTTGCGAAAGGGGCCTAGACAGAAAAAATTAAAACGAAAAGTTGTAACGATACTTTTGCTATAGCAGGCTATTGTAAGCCGTGCGGCGTGCGCATGTTTCTCTGTCTGTCTCTCTCTCTCTCTTATAGAAAGCAAGCCAGATATTTTCGTTTCGTCTTTCTATTTCGCATTGAACAGTGTGGTGTCGCGACGATTATTTTTGTTGAGTGTATACAGTAACTTCGTTCCATCCGGGTGTCCCTTGACACCTCTCAAGTTTTTTTTATGGACAAATATTCGTTTTCTGCACTCCTCCGCGTAAACTTTAATTGCACTCGTAATTTTCGGGAAAAGCGTTACAAAGTTTTTCCTTTTATGGGTGGCAAAATCTTCAATTGACTCCTGCCCTGGTCCACGCTTACTGACTAAAATATCACCGTGCTCCTTTAGTTGCCTTTTGCGTTCCAGGGTCACGGTAAACTTTACCGACGGCCCCGCTAAAGTTTTCCCTTCACTTTTAAATGTAATAGATAAACAATTAAGAGTATTATGATTATTACTATGGAGCTCAAGTTGGCTCAAGTTTGTATTTGTGCTATCCCAGGCCATTAACCTATATTATACGCAAGTGCTTATTCTAGAAGTAGGTTCAAGTTGTGTGACAACGAGAGGGTATCGAACTTGTGACCTCTCGATTGGCTCTCTGAGTTTTTTTACTGCTGCTGCGCTATGTATCCAAGGTTCGATTCCCGAGGGGAACAAATATTTGTATGGCCTATAAAATAGCTGTTCTAGGTGCTATTTTTTGTATTAGGTATGTTAATAAACGCAGCCAGTAATTAATATTGAGACGAGGATTTTTTAAATAAAAAAAAAATTATATTACGAAAAAATCATAGAAATATTTTAAACAAATCTCTACTTTTTGTAACAATAGTGACAGCTAAACATTAAAAATATCTGGTATACTTCTAAATCGGAACATAACTCATATTTAGAAAAGTTCCATATTTTCTAACAAAATAGAATGTGTGAATTGGTTTCACGGTAACCACAAAAGATATTGGAACTGCTGCAGGCAAAGAAAGGCTTTGGAATATTACTTTGTCAAAATCAGAAACTTTTATGTTCGAAGAAAGGAGAGAACAATTTCGTCTTGTTTCTTTGTAAACTAAAACTGAGCTTAGGAACTTTGTTGCTTATAGTTTTAGGTTAAGTTTGAATTTAGAATGGACAAGGTTAGCGCCCACGAAACTTCATACCGGGATGAAAATAAGTACCGTGTGTGTGTGTGTGTGTGTAGGTTACAAACTTTCGTATTTATAATACATTATTATATATATATATATATATATATATATATAGAGATACCATCACGGTAAATGTTGATCTTTCAAGACGTACGATCAGTTAAAAGTTGATCCAAAAACAAATGTTGATCCGAAGGCCTTATGTTGATCCATTACGCTTTTTTTCATACCAATGTGGCTCCAATCGGATCAACATTTGACATTCTTGTGACGTCACTTGACTGAAAAGTACGCTTGTCAAATGTGGCTCCAATATACAAATCCGCTCCGATAAATGTTGATCCGATTCAAATGGACCAATCACAATGAAGCACTTTCTTACTTCCTCCGTGATTGGCCGACGGTGGTCACTCCAACGTTGCCGTTCCGCTTACTACAAATCTTCGTGAATTTTAGTACAAAGATTGCTAGCAAGCCGGAGACGGACATAGGCTACTTTTTATCAGCTATCGAGGGTCTGGAGTACCTGACGTGGAACATCAAGAGTCCAGTTAAACTGTACGAGATACGGAAATTATGCCTTTGTAAAAGTTGTTCATCGTGATGGGCCGCTTCTGCTGGCACTTAGAAATTGAGGACCTGGAGTACCTGATGTGGAATATCAAGAGCCCAATTGAGCTAGTACAGTAACAACTCACTGTATTAGAGCTAATAAAAATAAGAAGAATGATAAAAATACAAAGTTACATACTTACCTAGTACCTACCTACAAAACAAAAGTAGGACAAAAAAGACTTCGTAATCTATACTTATAATAAATCTGTAGAGAGGTCAATTCTGTACATTAAATATATTTCCAAAATAACTATCAGGGGGTGTTTAGGGATCGATACTGACGCCAAAAATGCAATCAGTAAAATTTTTAAAATCCACCCCCATGATATGGGTATCAAATGAAAGGGTTTGCTGTCAGGAATACGAAAAATTAGTCAGGTGACTTAAATCCAATATGGCGAACGTCCAAGATGGCAGACAGGCTGTTTGAAATGCACCCCTATGATATGGATATCAAATGAAAGGGTTTGCTGTCGGGAATACGAAAAAAATAGTCACGTGACTTAAATCCAATATGGCGGACGTTCAAGATGGCAGACTGGCAGTTTAAAATCCACCACCATGATATGGGTATCAAATGAAAGGGTTTGCTGTCAGGAATACGAAAAAAATAGTCATGTGACTTAAATCCATTATGGCTGACGTCCAAGATGGCGGACAGGCTATTTGAAATGCACTCCCAAGATATGGGTATCAAATGAAAGGATTTGCTGTCAGGAATACTAAAAATTAGTCAGGTGACTTAAATCCAATATGGCGAACGTCCAAGATGGCAGACAGGCTATTTGAAATGCACCCCTATGATATGGATATCAAATGAAAGGGTTTGCTGTCGGGAATACGAAAAAAATAGTCACGTGACATAAATCCAATATGACGGACGTTCAAGATGGCAGACTGAATGTTTAAAATCCACCACCATGATATGGGTATCAAATGAAAGGGTTTGCTGTCAGGAATACGAAAAAAATAGTCATGTGACTTAAATCCATTATGGCTGACGTCCAAGATGGCGGACAGGCTATTTGAAATGCACTCCCAAGATAAGGGTATCAAATGAAAGAAATTGCTGTCAGGAATATGAAAAAAATAGTCACGTGTCTTACATCCAACATGGCGGACTTCCAAGATGGCGGATTGGCTATTTGAAATGCATCTCCATGATATTATTATTTTTATTATGGGTATTAAACGAAAGGGTTTGCTGAATGAGATACGAACCAATACGAATATCACATGACCTAAATCCAACATGGCAGCCGTCCCAAGTTGGCGGATAAGAAGTAAATTAAGTTTGAATATTAAGAAGACTAAAAAAAAAGTATAATTTTAAGTGGGTGCTAAAAAAGTGTTTTTCCCACGTTTCGTCGTTCCGGTTGGATTTTTGCAACTCAATTTTGAGGCACTTCCCGATAAGCTAGCAGGCTGAAATTTTCGGGGTAGCTTCAAACCCGATGAACAAAGATAAAAATAATTCAATTATCGGTTATTTTCTTGTTTTTAGGACATTTAAAAACGTGGGTTTTTTAAACTTCCGTCACGTGTGCAACCTGACAGAAATCATTTATGACGGAAATGTTCTCCTTAAAATTATATAAAAAATATCCCACGACAGCATTTATGTCTATCTTTTATGGTTGACTCACAATAACACGTGTAACTCCCAATAGCTTAGCAGTTCGAAGCTTTCTGATTACATTTGAATACTCTTACGTTTATAACACTCTCAGTCATCCCTATTTGAAAAAGTTAACATTAATTAACTGTTCCATAAAAAAAAAACATATAAATCAGTACAGAAACACCAAAGTTATACATGAAATACGCCAATAAGCCATTGCGCGTGAATACTGAATCATGCTGTAAGGATTATTTTTGAGAATCGGTCGCCACGCTCGACGCGTCTCGCGGCCGAAGGTATAATAAATAGTCAATTTATAGAGAAAGGCTATAAGCTATATATAATCACGCTAAGGCCAATAGGAGCGGAGCGCCAATGAAGAATGCTTTGAAATCCTGGTTAAATTTAACGTTAGCCCAAAGTAACTATTCCACGCGGACGAAGTCGCGGGCAAAAGCTAGTAAAGAAAAATAAAAAAAAAACATCAAATTACGTGAAAGTTATTAAAATTACTTGTACTAACTACCTACCTTACAGTCTCTCTCTTTTTTCTAAAGTGGCCTCCTCCCAGACGGTCGCAGACGTGAGCGCGCCGTAATACACACAAAACACCTAATACTAAAAACAAAACCGGAAACGAAAATCTGAACTAAACAAATGTTTCACCTTACGCGGTCGCGATTCAACTGAACTGATTGATTTATTCCCGATTTACGAAATTTGCTCAAACGCATCCCGCGCACGTGCGACTAATCAAAGGATACCGCCGCGCCGCGTCGCCGCCCGCTACAAAGCATGCCGCCCGCCACGCGCCGAAGAAAACCGAACGATACCTACCGACCGACAACGGTAATGGTGCATTCACACTCTCACCTCGTGCCTCGCCTCGCGACTCGTCTGGTGGCTCGCCTCGCGGCTCGCGTGACGAGCTTCCGTTCACACTCTCGTGCTGTGCAGTGTTGCCGCTGGTCATTTGCACAAATTATCTATATATGTCCGGGTTACCGTGTACGCAAGAGATGAAATTACCGAATTGAAACAAAAAGAGAGATAAGAGCGTATGTTTCGCGTACGGTTTTGAATTCATGATCTTACACAGCACCAGACATTAAAAAGTCGTATAAACACGATTTAAATCGTACGGTTGGCAACACTGCCTTTGACTCGTATCGCTCCTGACGCGAGCGCCGCGAGTCGCGAGACGAGGCACGAGCGTCTGCTCACACTCTCACCTCGCGCCTCGTCTCGCGACTCGTACGCGAGTGTAAATGCCGTATAAAATAAAGCTGTCCACACACAGAGTAGGAGGCGGTTTTTTCGGTGTTATTCGAATTAGTATGAAATCCGGAGAGTAGGCATGGCTAGCTTTTCGTCGCACCGCGCAACGTCTACGTGTAGACACCTCCGCTCCGCGCTCTGTGCCTGCACAGCACATCGATAAACAACTTTATCATGCCTTCTTGAACAAGGATCATCTGATTCTGTCTTTTCAATTTGCTTCCTTCGGGAATGTAACCTACGATCTGATCGAAAAACCAACACCCTAACCACTAGACCACGGAGGCAGTTTAAGAAGAGCGCCAATGAATTGTGGTGAACGTGACGGAGTGAGACCTAGGTTCTACAGTGGTCAACTAACATGTGGTCAATCTAAAGCTACGTTCGTGTGACCAAGCGTCACACGAACTTTTTTAATTTCGAAAATGTGGAAATCTTCTTAGTTTGCGAGCACTAATCACTACACCACTTGAAAAACTACTGGTGCATTGCTGCTGCCACAAAGTAGGTAAGTAGGTACCTACCTAAGTATGGAGCGGCGGCGGCTGCTACTGCTAGCTAATACCTACCTAGATCTGTAATTTTACTTCAACGTGAAGAGACTCTGGTGTTGAAACTAGAATGAGTAGGTACCTACATCAGCTGTAAGTAGGTAATTAGCAGTGTAAAAAGCCTAGGATCAATTTTAATTGCAGACGTAAGAAAAAAATTAATAGATTTTAAAAAATCTAAAAACCCACGTTTTTAAATGTCCTAAAAATAAGAAAATAACCCTACGGGGCTGAGAGAGGGGCCACTGAAAACGTGGGGGCGTATATTATTTAAGAGATTATTAATAGATCGTGGGTGTAACTTGCAAAGATACGCCCCCACGTTTTGAGTGGCCCCTCTCTCAGCCCCGTAGGGTTATTTTCTTATTTTTAGGACATTTAAAAACGTGGAATTTTAGATTTTTTTAAATCTATTAATTATTTTATTATTTTTATCTTTGTTCATCGGGTTTGAAGCTACCCTGAAAATTTCAGCCTGCTAGCTTATCGGGAAGTGCCTCAAAGCCTGTCCGCCATGTTGGACGTCCGCCATATTGGATTTAAGTCACGTGACTATTTTTTTCGTATTCCTGACAGCAAACCCTTTCATTTGATATCTATATCTTAGGGGTGCATTTCAAAATTTTCAAATAGCCTGTCTGCCATCTTGGACGTCAGCCATATTGGATTTAAGTCACGTGACTATTTTTTTCGTATTCCTGACAGCAAACCCTTTCATTTGATATCCATATCTTAGGGGTGCATTTCTAATAGCCTGTCTGCCATCTTGGATGTCCGCCATATTGTATTTAAGTCACGAGACTATTTTTTCGTATTCCTGACAGCGAACCCTTTCATTTGATACCCATATCATAGGGGTGGATTTCAAACAGCCAGTCCGCCATCTTGGGGAGGTCGCCATATTGGATTTGTTATGACGTTTCTTAGCTAGTCATGCATTGTCATCAGAACTCAGAGCGTGTGCAAAATTTCAGCCTGCTAGCTTATCGGGAAGTGCCTCAAAATTGAGTTGCAAAAGTCCAACCGGAACGACAAACAAACAAGAAAAAAAGTGAGTGTATAAAAACGTGGGAAAAAACAAGAAAAGTGAGTGTATAAAAACGTGGGAAAAAAAACGTGGTAAAAAAAAAATAAAAAAAAAAAAAACTTTTTTTAAAAAAAGTACCGACTTCAAAACAAATACAAAAAAAGTTTAAAATAACTTTTCTTTCGGAAGTCGGTGGCAATATTCAATGACACAACAAAACAAAGCCACCGACTTCCGAAAGAAAAGTTATTTTAAACTTTTTTGTATTTGTTTTGAAGTCGGTACTTTTTTTAAAAAAGTTTTTATTTTACCCTTTTTATAGTTTATTTATTACATATTCAAACCAAATTCTTGTAAAATACAAAATTTTCTAACATAATATGCACTAATCTTGTAATCCGTCACAACAAAAAAAATCCATATCTCTAAAACTACTGAACCGATTTTGATGAAACTTGCAGTGTACCCTAAGTTGAACAATACCTAGTACAACAAAAAAAGAATTACTTAAATCGAACTTATAGTTCCGGAGATATGCGTGCACAAACATAAAAACATACATACATACATACATACATACATACATACATACATACACTTATGAAATTTGGCGCATTTGTTCAGACGCTGATATAGACTAACATATATGAAAACTGGGCAGTTCTGATAATATTACATACATACGGGTCGAATTGATAACCTCCTTTTTTTTGAAGTCGGTAAAAAAAAAACGTGGGAAAATCTTAACTAAGGCGACGTATGTATCACTGTGCACTTGCTGCTGCCACAAAGTAGATAAGTAGATACCTACCAAGTATGGCGCGGCGGCTACTGCTAGCTAGTACCTACCTACCTACCTACAACCCGTGCGAGTTAACTTGAGAGCTGGCCCGATGATTCAAATTCAATTTGCGGTGTGCAAAATGATGCGTCGTAGTATTTTTTTATTTGAAATTTTTGAGTTTTGCACGAGATTATTAATAAAAGAACAAAATACATCTCTTGCGCAGAAATGCGCGACAGCATCTTGTCTCACTTTAACTTGAAGTAGGAACTTATGTTTATTTCATTCGCACGCTAGTGCGATGTTGCCGTTCTGTTTTTTAGTACGTACCCTTCATATTCAGCTCCGGAGCAACATTTACCACTAACAGTCAGATATAAACCGGAGCCACATTATACGCTTCAGTATCATTTTTTTGACCGTTATTGGATCAACTAAAACCGTAAAATTTTATGACGAGTAATTTAAAAACAGGCAAATGCACATCCACTGACGTCACACGCTGAATTCATATATTCGATAAATACAGCTCTATCTCACTCCGGAGCCAAATGTACACACGAAATAGGTGGATCAACATTTGTTCTAAATCTAAACTGGATCAACATTTACCGTGATGGGTTGATTATATATATATATATATATATATATATATATATATATATATCTATAATTATATATACACCGTGACTTTTTAGTCGTCTTACAAAAGCAGCCCAGTTCATGTATCCAATGACTAGAACACGTTTATAATAAAAAAAAAAATGTATTTAAGAGATCTTAAAAATTTAATAAAAAAACTTTAATTGGTTATTATGACACAAGGCGTAGTTAGAAACGCCCTTGTCTCATAGAAAATGGACATGGAATGATCTACCCGACTATTGCGCTGGGTAGGTATACTCTACAGATTGATACGTAAACATTTTAACAGGATGTTTCATATTTCTAATGTACCTATTTATTAAAAATAAAAATTATTATTAACGATTTAAAAAAAAAACTCGCCTAAAGGTATTTTAGGTCGGATACATTAAGTAGACGACTTTTGTAAGACGACTAAAAAGTCACGGTGTATACACCGTGTTCCGGACGATATACATAAACTTCGACCAGATGTTCAAACCACGGAAGTAAGTATTTTTCATTATGGACACATTAATAAATTCTTATTTTTTATTTTTTGTTAATTTTCATACAAACTAAATACCTAGACGTAAATAACCCGATATGCATGCCTCTTTATCCGAATTGGCAACGTCGTATTTTCATTCATAACATTTGGCGGGCTGAAACAAATGAAATGCAAATAGTATTTGCACTAAGCGGCAGCATAGGCCAAATTAAGATACTTTCTCACTGCATAGCTCAATTAAATTTCATTAAATGAAATTACAAATATCTTTGTAACGAAGCCTTTTTAAGTACTACTTCCTTTGTTGGATTTGATTTGTAAAAGCCATAGAAGTATTTGCTAAAGTTTATGGATAACGTGAAGAACACGGTGTATATATATATTTAAGATATTCCCGCGAGGCTAAACCATCGCTTCATGTAAAATAGTGTTGGGACTGGAAGCCCAGATAGATGATGATATACATTTTGCACCAGTTATCATAAAAACTTACGATCTAATTTAAATAATACTTCCATGGCTTCTTAAAAAGCCATGTTGCTTTGCAATTCGCGTCATAATATAATATTATAATAATAATATAATTTAATGAATATTACATTCGAAGTTATGTAATTTACCTTCGTGAGCCTTTGTAATGTTTACTCGAGGTTTTTATGTACGTTGGTTTTAGAAGCTAAATTTTTACACGTCTTTGGGCTTTGTTTTATTATAGATATTTTAGAGAGAGAGAGAGAGAGAGAGCAGTGGTGGCCCAGTGGTATTGGCCCCAACTTACGAAATGTAGGACGTGGGATCAAACCCATGCAGTCAGGGGCATTACTTTGTGTTATTTATTTCATCAGCACTGCTCTCAAAACGGTGAAGGAAAACAACGCGAGGAAACCGAAAAAATGAATGTCCTAGAACCCAAATAATGTGAAAACAACTAGACATGTTAATTCTACCAACCCGCACTGGGCCCGCGCTGCGTGGTCGATTATGGCCTACTCGACTTCCAGCCTGACCAGATGCAGCTGAATGTCAGTATTTTATAAGGACAAACTTTACGCTTAGTAAATCGAAAAACATTTACTATGAACTCGTTTCATCCACGTAATAACGGGATCTAAGCCTTTTGTCAAAATTGTAACAGGCAGTTTTTGTTTCCATTCAGTGGGCAGTAAAATTGTTTTACAGCTTGTCGAATCAACTTCGCAATTTGTTTAGAATGTTTTTTTTTGGGTTGAATGAGTTTTTCCCTTTGACCTTTATTTTCTAAAACCTATACGAATAAGAATATTGTCTCTTGTAATCATGTTATCACACTCTAGGTATTTGTCTTAAACATTTTTCGCTGACAGACGAAAGATGGAGTAGGAAGGTTCTCGGATGGAGACCGCGCGTAGGTAAACATAGGGTGCGACGCTCCTCGGCAAGATGAACCGATGACCTGAAGAATGGAACTGTGGCGCTCCCTGGGAGAGGCCTATGTCCAAATGACTCCTCTTGCCAAGAGTGGTGAGCGTGAAAAATCCACGGTATTCCTTCTATAGCCATTTACGTTCCAGGGTCACGGTCACATAAAGGGCTATTGAAGGATCACCGTGGATTTTAGTCAGTATGAGTCTGATAGTCACCCCGTCCCACCCTGGGCAGGAGATGTCATTTGATGATTTTACCAAGATAAGAAAAAATAAGGTCACGGTTACACTACACTGTTTAGAAAGTATCGCCACCCTGGAAGTAGATAGAACCCTGGAATAAGAAATTGACTACTTTTTGTGTGAAACTTAAAAGCGGGGAAAAAGCTATATGTGTCTTGTTGTGAAAACATTCTGAATTTTAGCAATATTTATTTAAAATATGTAGTGTGTTAGCTAAAGCCTATATTTCAAATTGCTGTTTCTATGTTTGTTTGCGTGTTGTTTATTAAGTAATAACTATTGAACGAATTTGATTGTTTGATATATTTGAACGAGCGGGCTAAAACTAGAGGGGCGTTCGCATAGTTTTTTGAAAGCTACAATTTTTTTTTTTACTTTAAGTCGATTACAACACTCTATGGAAAGACCTATCTATTTTTGTATGTGCATTATTTGTTCTCCGTATTACTTTAACCATCCAGTAAATTTTATTATATTTCACCTGCTTTTAATTCACTGAAACATTACACAACTGAGTAAAACAACAAACAATACAAACATCGATCCAAAGTTCGTTAATTTACTGCATTCTCAATTAACTTCCGAATTCCGAGGGAAACTACACGAGGAAAGAAAACATAGTGTAATAGCATGTACAGTTGTATATATTTTATTATGTAAATGAACAATAGGTATAGAAAGCTTTTTTTATCATGGTAAAATCATCAAATGAGGACGGGAGGGAACTGTCAGACTTGTACTGACTAAAATCCACGGTGATCCTTCAATAGCCCTTTGCGTTCCAGGGTCACGGTTACCTGATGGACAGTCCCGCGACCCCGGTAATATAGGAGGATAACATAGGAGGCCTATGATAAAGATTTCCTGTAGGACCGATTGGAAGCGACTTGCATCCAGCGTGATCCTGTGTTCTTAATCAGATTTTTGTTATATGGTTCGATTCAAATACCATTAATATATGAACAAAGCTCCCTGAAAAGAGCAAAAAAACTTGAGAGGTGTCAAGGGACACCCGGAGGGAACGAAGTTACTGTATACACTCAACAAAAATAATCGTCGCGACACCACACTGTTCAATGCGAAATAGAAAGACGAAACGAAAATATCTGGCTTGCTTTCTATAAGAGAGAGAGAGAGAGACAGACAGAAATATGCGCTCGCCGCACGGCTTACAACAGCTTACTATAGCAAAAAGTGTCGTTACGAATTTTCATCTAATTTTTTCCGTCTAGTCCACTTTCGCAACGCGCGATAAGGAACTTCGTTCTTTAATTTCACTAAGACAATATTCAATAATATTCCATGGCGCTGAGCTGTATTTAAAACCTAGTAAAAATAATATAAGGTAAGGTAATAATATACATAACGGTACTTAACATATTTAAGGTCACAAAATACTGTTGTCTAAAAAAACTTCCAAGGACATTTATTTTTTCAACAACCCTCATTGCTTCAACCCATGGGGGCGTTACAGGATGTAACATACAAAAATAAACTCCCCATGGTGGTTAGCAAGGTTATAAATTGCGACTATGGCCTTCAAAGCGATCGATTGGCCTTGACAATACGTTGAACCACTATTGAAAGTTTATAATAATTAGTTTTTAATCGATGAAAACATTGTATAATTGCAATGGAACTTTAATTTTTATCTTCACGCAATATATAAAACAATAAAAGCACTATCGACTGTTTTTTTTTTCAAATATATTGAATAATTTGAGCTTACAAGTAAAGATAACATAATTCCATCAGGTACACTAATAGTTCTCTGTTATTTGTATTTGATATGTGTATGGTTAGTTAGTTTCCAATATACAAACTTATAATTCCAATAGAATACGCTACGGGTACATTTAGTCAAGATTAAAAACTTAAGTAGATATTTTATAATTTGCAAGATAGTTCGAAAGAGTTAAGATTACGGTGGCCCTTGAATGCAAAGGACAATTGAAAGAACAGGATGAGTTTTAATCAGTAAGAACCTGGTACTCCAAATCCAGGATAAATCATTAGATAATTTTCCACCACCCAAAAGGAAAAGTATTTTGCAAGTAAACGCGGTAAAACCGCATTCAAACCTTTCCCTAGAAAATTATCAGCTCTAGTTATCTAACAGCTGTCTACTAATCCTTCAGATAACTAACGTTATGTTAAAACGAGACGCAATGCGGAAACTGAAACGTGAGGGGGCAAGTGGAGCGGGGGAGGGGTCGTACGCACTTTCTGCTCCGTACTTTTAACCCTCAACTTCCGCATTGTAAGTACCTTAAATTTTGTTGTTTACAGGACTTTTTTGACAAAACATTTATCTTTTACACTGATAAAGTACTTAAATTATTCTATCTAATTTAGGGCTTAATCTTAGCACAGTGTTTCGTCTTAAAATGAAAATGGCTTACCTACTTGTGTTTCTGAGCCAAAATTTTGGTGGTAATTGGTGTATAATTCTTGTACTGTCTGCAGTACCAGTCTTAGGTTATTTATGTAGGATATATGACGCGTTATAAATAAGAAAGAAATAATCAATAATTTTCATATGTAAAAGTTACTGTATTTAAAAAAAAATAGAAGAAAGACAACAAAACATAGACACATCAAAATGTAACTTATTAATTTTTTTTCTTCAGCCTACACTGTCCCACTGCTTGGCATAGGCCTCCCCCAAGTTTTTCCAAGTATCCTTGTCCAGCACCACTTGAACCAGCCCTCACGGTATGAGTCCAACCCGTCTCGTCACCTTTTCCGGGGTCGACCTATTACTGTTTTAATATTTATCTAAATCAATATCTTATACGCATTCTATTTGAGTGAAAACCGTTCATCTATCCACCCTCATAAACTTTCGCATATATAAGTTAGAAGTTAAATTATATATCACAATACCAACCGTGGAGACTGCAGTAAAGTAAATAAACTGTTTCTTCATCGTCACTTCCTGCTCTGAGAGTAAAAGAAAAACAGAATAATTTATGCTACTTACTATTCTTCACACGTAAGCAAAGAGTGAGGAAAAGAACGTTGTAGCAGTCAATCCATGACAAGTCGGTTGGGCAACCACCCTTAGAATCACAATTGTATTTTTGACAACTTTGCCACTATCTTTTTAGGGTTTCTTTCATTTTGAGTCATCATCAGCCTATAAATGTTTCCACTGCTGGGACACAGGCTTCCTCTCTGAGAGAGGGAGTGGGCCATAATCCAGCACGCGGGCCCAGTGCGGGTTGGTGGATGTCACATGTCTTCGAATTTTCGGTTCTAGGACATGCCGGTTTCCTCACGATGTTTTCCTTCACCGTTTTGAGCAGTGGTGATGAAACAAATTACACAAAGTAATGTGCCTGGCTGGATTCGAACCCACGACCTACAACTCGTAAGTCGGGGCCAATACACTGGGCCACCACTGCTCTCATTTTGAGTAAGATTTCTAGTAATTGTATGGACTTTTTATGGTCTACCAGATATAGACTCAGTATCTGAATTAGGAATTAGAATTTGTGAAATTTTTAGTCTTCTTTCAAGTCAATTTTGAACCTAATATTATACTAGAAATAAACTTTTTGACAAACAAAAAAAAATGAAATCGACTTCTAAAAAAGTGCAAAATAAATTATGAATGAAAAGTTTTAAGTCCAGGTTTTGGATGAACCGCCTTAACTACAAGCATACTAACTTTATGTACCTACGGCTAAATTTATGTCAACGTCTAATGATCTAAAAAAAATACAGTCAAAACCTTTAAATAGTCAAAAATGCCCGTTCTTTATCACTATGTCTATTTCTTTAGTAAGATAATCTAGAAGTTTTTTTTAAACTTCAGCTTGTTTTACTGCTTCAGCAGCAACCAAGTTCCTTATTATAAATTCATGAAGTTCATACTAATCCTAGCGTCTTACTCGGCTTTAAAATTAACTAGCTTCTTTGAAATTATAAGGAAATCGACAAGTTTACTCTTTTTAATTAATTCATAGCTTTCGGGTGCCTCAATAACCCAGTGGCTTTTTGCGGGTTAAAATTAAATTTGATTTTAAAGTTTGGCGTTGATATTTTATACGGAAAAATATTAAAGCTATATTTTATATTTTAATATTATTTATGTTGTGTACTTTAGTAATCATGCAAGACTTTTTGCATAGCTGTCCTACTTATTCTACTTAAAGTTAACTTTAAAAATGAATCTATACGAAAACAGCGTTCAACAGCTTACTTATTCATTACTATGAAATATGCTTTTTGTGTTCATTTTCATTTGTGAAATTCACCCTTAGTTTGCGTTTACAAAATTTTTAATTGCTGATATTGCTCTTAGTAGTTTTCTTTTATGACAATATAGGCCTATTATTTTTTTTATTCTTCGTTTATGAAAATATAATTATGCCCTTAAGAATCTGTTAACTTTAATTTTCTTTTGGGCCCGTAAAGTTTTTATAGTCACGAGCAGTATTAATGCGGTTATAAATTTTATATATAAATTATATTTAGACTCCCCATTTTACTACAACTAGATATACTACTTCAAGTATTTTAATAACCATGGAAATAAAAAGAATAATTAATGACATATAATTATTTTATTAGTTAACTGAATAAATTTATTTCTTCATATAATTATTCTTTCCCACCAAAAACATTCTGTAAAAAACTAGCCAATACTCGATGGAGCTGCTTGTTAATCTCTAAAAAGTAATGAAATCTAGACAAAGTCGTGCCAAGTGTAAGGTTCCTAGAGAGGGTGAGTGAGCGTCGTAAATGCGAAACTTTATTTCCACTTAACTTTGGAACTAAATGACCTATAGACTTGAAATTTTGGATTTTAGGTATGTGATTATGGTTTACTGCATAACGAAAATTTCTGCGTTCTAGTCTTATCCAGAGGTTCTCAAATAGGGGCCTGAAAATGCGGCGAAATGGTTCCAGTAAAGGATGGTACGGCAGTGTTTGCTTCACGCTCGTCTTGGCGGGGGCACGGCCGTGCCCCCCGATAATTATACATAATCGCGTCATAAAAGTAAGTACGTATGTATGAATATTCAAAGTGCTGTCCTAAGAGAACGTTTTGGTACCTGTAATAATGGGGTGGTTTTGCCGAAGTCGCGGGACTGTCTCATCAGGTAACCGTGACCCTTGAACGTTAAGTGCCTAAACACACTATGCCGAAGTTACGCGACCGAAGTTCGGCGCAATTACGCCTGCAATGCTATTTGAATTACTGACGACACTCTATGCCGAAATTACGTCGCGTCATAGCGTACAGCGTAACTTCGGTCGGGCGTAAGTTCGGCGGGAACTTATTCTGTGACCACACATTATACGCAACCGAAGTTCGGTTCGATTACCGACGAATATCCGGGGGCGGGGAGCAGCAGGGAGCCGCCCGCGCCACCCGCGCCGAATTTCCGCCACGTAAGTTCGGCACTTATGGTGTGTCATATCAGCCGAATACGTCGGAACGTGAAATCAGCCGCCGAACTTCCGTCGCGTAACTTCGGCATAGTGTGTTTAGGCCCTAAGGGCTATGAAGGAACATCGTGGATTTCAGTACAAGTTCGACAGTCCCTCCCATCCCTCCCTGGGCAGAAGGACCAATCTGATGATTTTAATTTTTTGCGGTTTCGCTTAAAATCGGTATAAAAAAAGTTTGTTGAAAAGATCTCGAGCTATTAAACTCTGATTACCCACTTCATCTAACTGATATTATTTCAGTTTGTAATTCTCTCGCGCAAAAACTACTTATTGGATTGATGCAGTCTCTGCCCCTGCAGTACGTCTCGACATTAGACAGCGACAAAAATCGGTCGCTAAGTCGTATAGTTATCAAATTCCTTTAATAGATTTTCAACTTTATTTTCAAAGCATAAGGTTGAAAATCTAGTTAAGAAATTTGACATCGATTAGACTTAACGACCGATTTTTGTCGCTATATTTGTCGAGACTGCAGGGCCTGGATTCATAAATAAGATACCTTTTACCATAGTTTTATGATCACGTGAGATAATTATCGTCTTCCAAGCAGGAAAAACTGGTTATTCATAAACTTGGCACATAGTCCGTCATATTTCAGCAGCTTTTTTGTTGGCGTGGTTGAATGATCACACTGTAATCTTTTGAAACCCTGGCTTAGTGTGTCATGCGTTGGAAATTATAAAAAAAGATCTAACATTTTTTTTGTTGAAGAATGTATCGGCGTCCCGTGTTTGGGTTATTTAAGGTTATTTTGGTTTATTTGGCACATAGTCCGTCATATTTCAGCAGCTTTTTTGTTGGCGTGGTTGAATGATCACACTGTCATCTTTTGAAACCCTGGCTTAGTGTGTCATGCGTTGGAAATTATAAAAAAAGATCTAACATTTTTTTTGTTGAAGAATGTATCGGCGTCCCGTGTTTGGGTTATTTAAGGTTATTTTGGTTTATTTGGCACATAGTCCGTCATATTTCAGCAGCTTTTTTGTTGGCGTGGTTGAATGATCACACTGTCATCTTTTGAAACCCTGGCTTAGTGTGTCATGCGTTGGAAATTATAAAAAAAGATCTAACATTTTTTTTGTTGAAGAATGTATCGGCGTCCCGTGTTTGGGTTATTTAAGGTTATTTTGGTTTATTTGGCTAAAATTAGAAATTTTATACTTTTCAGAAGATAAATTTAAATAGCTTGGTGAAAGATTTGTATATTATATAATTGTCAATTCATTACCAATAGTTAACAAATTATTTAGTTTTTCTTTTACTACGAATCCTTGAGATACAGGCCCTTTGAAAGAAAGAAAGAAAAACGTTTATTGGCACATACCTATCACAAGTGAAACCAGTATAAGAAAAAGCAAAAAAAAAAGTACTTGCCATAATGTCGGACAACTGGTGCCCGACACTGGATACCTACTGCAGACAGCATTTTTTTCTCCTACTATAATAATTCCTAGAACTTATGAAAGCTGTGGCTCTTTCCCAGCTTCGCAGCAGTTACTTGCTATGAATACAGATTTTTAGGTAAAATATTGATAAAAACGGTAAAGTAGTTTTAGACATGATCAAACTAATCTTTCTACTAAAAATCAAATCTTTTCATAAAAAAAGTAACGAAAATCAATGTAACGTATCCAAAAAAGGAACACAATTTAATTTTATTCGAACAAACGTAACACGAAAGTCATTTTACTACTCTAGCCCTCATCGCTGCACACCAACCAAAATTACACCTCTTGCAGTGGGTATACAGTTGATTTTTGAATGAGAAGGTCTTCAGGAATTGTCCCTTCACATTCAACGTACACTGTCGTTCAGATTAACAACCCACTGTGTGTCGACGTTTCACCAGATACACGTCAGGTACGGATTTTGAGCAGTGTGTGTGAATTCGGATTGTATGAAGTTGTTCATACTGTTGACGTATCTATCCGTAGTTTCGGAGAATAGTAAACTTGGCGGAAGCTCTTTAGAGGTTAGTAAAGTCACACAAATCACCAATGAGTTGCCAGAATATCATTACATAACTATAGTATTTTCATAGCGACCAGAATATGACACGATTTACTTAAGCGTTACTAACAGTTTCTGATTGATAACGTCTTGTAAAGAGTAGAAAATATACTACAAAAACTTAAACATCTGTTGAACACTTGTCTAAAAAAAGTGTGACTGCAAAACGGACCTTATTTCAACGACATAATCTGACATTTTTTTAGACAAGTGTTCAACAGACGTTTAAAAGTTTTTGTGGTACGACAGGCAATGTTTCACCACGTACTGTTTCCAGTTGTCAATACTGACTGAAACTGTAAATATTAAGTTTTACAACTGTTTGGTTTGCGTTTGCGACAACTAGACCAACGATTCAGTTCTCATACATCTATGAGAACTGAATCGTTGGTCTAGTTGTCGCAAACGCAATTTCAGAGTCTGCGGACTGGCATTTGATTTCTGGGTAGATCAGTGTTATTGGGTTTTACGTTAGAAATTCAGGAAATATCAAAAGAACAGAATTTAGACGCATGTCCATGTGATGCTAATAGGCTACTGTTACTGAAAAATAAGCTTATGTGACGCAATTCCGATATATTATAATTGCAGGCGTAATTTTATGAAGTGAGGGATAAATATTTCTGTCAGCTTCACAAAAGTAATCAACTCCATTTTCAAAGTAAATAAAATATCAGTAATATTTTTGTTTGTTATGAAAATAGTGATTTCCCGGGAGCTATGAACTTTCCTGTAGTAATTTATGAATGGAAGCGCCCATTAAGCTACCGCCAGTGCCCATTAGCTCAATTTCCTATGCTAAGACGACTTGATTTATTTTTCTCACCAGAATCGTGAAGGCATGCGATAAAACTGTAGTTAATAATAATAATAATAATATTCCACAACTATCACACAACGCCATCTAGTCCCAAGCTAAGCAGAGCTTGTGTTATGGGTACTAGACAACTGATAAACATACTTATATATTTCTAAATACATACATATTATAGATAAATTACACCCAGACACAGAACAAATGATCGTGCTCATCACACAAACATTTGTCCTGGGTGGGAATCGAACCCACGACCTCCGGCATAGCAGTCAGGGTCACTAACCACTAGACCACTAGAATAACTCCCATTTTAGGGTGATAAGTGAAAATTTAAAAATAAATTTATCCATGGCGAAAGGCATTGAAGATTCTTAATTATGGCGACTGTTCACTCTGTCTTTTGCTGTCTCACGCTCGCTCTGAATGTATGTGATCGTTTTAATCTCGACTAGGCTGCCCCACTGCTGGGCCAACGTGTCCCCCAAGTCTAAGGAGCAGTCCAGGAGCTCTATTTTCTTTATCGTGCGTGCATTTAGAAACTTGCAAGCCAAGCCAAGCCTTTGAAGGAATAAAACTATTTTATTGGGAAAATAAAAAAAAGGTATTGCACAACCCTTTTTTTTTTTTTTTTTCGTGGTAAAATCATCAAATGAGTCCTCCCAGCCCCGGGCAGGGCGGGAGGGACTGTCAGACTTGTACTGACTAAAATCCACGGTGTCCTTCGGTAGCCCTTTTGCGTACCGGAGTCGCGGTATACGTATGTCCCGCGACCCCGGCAAGGCTGTGGCCCTCTAAAGGGGGGCCCCGTCATTGTGCTGACGCTCTTTGAGGCGCGCGTAGAACACAACGCGCCGTCGACCCGGGCATGGTCCATGGTCGGACAGCGAGTTGCCCTTTACTCGCCGCCCGCATGCCCGCGCCTACGGTGGCCGGAGATCGTCCGCGACATCCGTCGCCGTGGGCGTCTAGCCGTCTACCACTGCGGCTGAGGGAGGACGCTGTTCTCTCCCTCGCGCGGCCCGCCTCCTCCTTCGCGAGCATGACTGCTTCGCAGAAGGAGGCGACCGCTTCCCACTCCGTCTCGCCCCGCAGCATGGCCTCGACCAATGCCGGGCGCGAGAGGTCTCCGCCTATCGCCGTCGAGAGGACACGGCGGTGCTCTGCCCAAGCGGGGCAGTCCTGCACCGTATGCTCCACCGTGTCCTCCGGGCGGTCCTCGCAGTGGTGACACCCGGGCGTTTCCTCCTTCTTTATCCGACACAGGTACCTCCCGAAGCATCCATGCCCGGTGAGGACCTGCGTCGTATTGCACAACCCTGGCGGTAAGCCTACCTAACAAATTAATGTTTTACTCGTACTACCATTAACCCGAAAATAAAAACATAAATTATGCCGGTACTTCAGCATCAAAGCTCAGACCTAAAACCTAAAATTAATTTACCCTACTCAAATTATACAGTACAAAAGCCAGCAGAATAACCGAGGCCGTAAATTTTTATTATACCCTAAAATATGTTTTTATGAAAACACTCGTGCTTTAATGAGACCGTTAAAATTACCGATACCATCTTAACTACCCTCCGACCAGAAGTAAGATTAAAATTTGATTATACCCTCACCCTGGAGAGAAAATCCCGGGATATTTTTTTTAGATTTACCTTCCCAATATCGCTATATAAATGTTCGCAAATGATTCCCCTAGGTGATTTTCCTTAGATGCTCGAGAAAATATTAGAAAGGGCCCTCTTTCGGTTTTGCATTATTGTAGCAACTGATTACGCGTTTGAATTTCGTATTCGACGATGTCCGAAATTTCCAGGGAATTCCGTGTAATCATTTCGGAATTTTCGAAGAAGTAAACCTTTTAGAATCGAATGAAGTCGATCATGGTTTATTAAATCTTCGAGTGAATGATTAAATAGTAATTTTGAATAGAAATGTTCATTCGGATTTAATCACAGTGAAACTCTCTAGAGATGCGCTTACTGAATTGCACAATTTCCCTTGCCGTGCACTCATCCGATTAAACCGTTACCGGCGTAGTCTGTACGATGAATCTTCATTAGACATTGTATGATCTTTCTTTACATAAACTTAAATAGTTACGTTATAGTTACGATCCGCTTGTAAGAACAGCGGGCTCAAGGTTTGTTTATCATCGATCTTCTCAATTTCCTCTAGTTTCTTCATCGTCACTTATCGGTTATTTAGATTAATGAATATTTTAATAAAATGGTTTTGAAATGAATTACTTATACATTGTTCTAGTTTTCTTTAATGTTGCTCCAAAGCGTTACGTCTTACTAATAGGATTATTAACTTGCTTCACTGTTTACAACTTTAACATGGGTTAATTTATTGCACACAAAGTGTAAAACGTACATTTATATCACTTTGAAACACCTTATCCGTATATTGACGACAGTCTTAAGGAAATAAGTATTTTGCACAGTTTCCGCAGAAAATCTATGAAAATGTGAGGAAACGTTGATATGGATTTGTGTTGTTGAATAAACAAAAAAATGCCTTATTCATTTTTTCTCTTCCGTATTATAAAGGAGACTTCTTTCCCAAAAAGTCAGAAATGGCTTGGCAAAATTATTGACTGTACTTTTTCGTTGTTTCGTACATACTCATTATTTTGTGTAAGTTTGTTAGGAATTACTGTTGCGATTCCGAAAATTCTTTCACTTTCGCCACGTTATCCCCGTGTGTCTACAACCCATTTCTAAAACATTACCGTGAGAAAATTTCGAAAAAAAAAGTTGCAAGCGACACCTATAGATACGAAATCATAGCCTATTCTTTTTAAACACTTCCGTGGGTCAATTTTTGATCATAACAAACGAGGACTAGGCAACATAAATAAAGATAATATGGAAAATCAGCTCAGTTCCATTCAGACTATTATCACCAATAAATACCTGTACCTTCAATTTGATAGCTTTAGAGATATGACATTCAAACTCCCGTCACCAAGTAACATTTGAGCACAAACTGATAACTATGGGTAGGGTACGCTTAAACCATAAAGCATAGCCTGCAGAACTCTTCAAGCATTATATACAACTAAGAGAACTTTCCAATTCAATAACCAGAGACAAACAAAGCGAGTATCAATTAATTGGTTGTTAGTACTGCGAGATTAACAAACGCGAAGCGGTGAGTGTTATAGACAGACGGACCGAACTAATTGATCTTCTGTAAACGGAGGTTTCTATTAGTCCCTTATAATTGATATAAAGTAACATTGAGCTTAGAGTTATATTTAGAGTTGGCTAGTTAGAATTAAAGGACCATTTTTTTTCGTCCTTCGATCCGGATACTTCTTGTTTTCGTTTTGTGTACTTTTTGGACAATGTGTCGTCTTGTACTCATTTCTTTTTTTTGTTTTGTTACAGGTAAGATTATTTTGAAGTATACAGTTGGTGTTATCATTGCTGCGAGAGTAAGTGTGCCGAAATAAATTGTATTTTAGCAGTTTTTTTAAGCAATTATACTGCTGGCCATTTTGTACCAATGTAAAAAGCTACGTGAATATTTTAAAAAGCAGTGGATAAAGTGGACTTCATAACCCAATAATGCAAATCCCGTATTATTGAAAAGTAAAAAAAAAACACTTCCTCTCGTTTCTGAACAGCGATATCACAGTGGACACTAGTTAATTAAACTTCGGATTCCAGTGCAGTTTTTAACAGTTCAATTTAAACTACTTTTTCGTGCTACGATTTTATTTTGGTAGAGAAACTTTTTTACATGTCATTTATTAGTACGTATCGGGTTCTACGTCATATTGAATTTGTTGACTTAATATTGACTGAAAATATTGTGTCAAAGCTGAAAATAAATGAAGTCATTACCATCACCGTCACTGTACGTAGGGCACTAGATAAGTTTTGAGATATCGTTAAACTATCGAAAGTATATGCGTCCAATTGTCACCGACAAGAGTGCATCTAATTAGTAGTCAGTATCAAATAAAAAAATATCTTTAACTACCCGCAATTTTATTTTGTGATTTTTTCATTGCTTCAAGATGTCAGAGTTAACGCGTCGTGATTTTCGTGCAATTATGCTCTATAATTTCAAGCGGGGTTTAAGTGCTGATGACTGTATCAGTGAATTAAAATTTGTGTTTCGTGAGAAAGCTCCATCCCGTAGCTCAGTGTATCGGTGGTATAAACAGTTCCAGAGAGGAGATTTTAATCTGTCAGACGATTCTCGTTCAGGAAGGCCTGTCGAAACAGTGACTTCAGAAAATGTAGCAGCCGTTAAGGAACTAATTGAGCTAGATCGACACGTAACATACAAGCAGATAGAGGAACTCTTGAAGATTAGTGCACCATCAGTTCACACTATTTTACATGACCATCTTCAAGTTAGAAAAATTTGCACGTTGTGGGTACCTCACCTTTTGACAGCGACCCAAATGGAATGCCGTAAGAAATGGTGTAAAAAAATGCTTATTATGTTCGATGGTGGAAAATCTCCTAATGTTAATTCTATAGTAACAGGTGACGAATCATGGCTGTATTACTATGACGTTAAATCTAAATCTAAAAATAAGATATGGATTTTTGAAGATGAGGAACAGCCCACCGTCGTTAAACAGTCTCGATCCGTGAAAAAGAAAATGGTCGTTGTGTTTTTTGGCAGAAGGGGTATAATTAAAAGAATGTGTCTTGATGAACAGAAGACTGTTACGGCGAAATGGTACACAGAGGTTTGTCTACCTCAATTGATCGAGTCTCTCAAAAATCTGCGACCAAACTCACGCCTTGACACTTGGCGGCTCCATCATGACAACGCACCCGCACATCGCGCTCAACTCACTCAAGATTTTTTGAGCCGCACTGGTCTAATTCCGCTTGAGCATCCTGCCTACAGTCCTGATCTCGCACCCTGCGACTTCGGACTCTTCCCAATGATAAAGGATAAACTGAAAGGTCAACGGTTTGCCAATGATAACCAACTAATTCAAGCTTGGGACTTGGCGTGTGAGGAAGTCTCTGAAGAAGTGTGGAAGAAAATTTTTGATGATTGGTTTCGACGCATGGAGAAGTGTATTGCAGCCGACGGAAATTATTTTGAAAAACTCTAACATTTAGATATGAAATCTCAAAACTTATCTAGTGCCCTACGTATTTCATACATTCTTAAAAATTGATCTCCTCTAATAATAATAATAAGCTAGTCAAGTATCTTGATTTGGCTCGCGACGTGGTCGATATGTGGGATGGATGTGGATTCAGCGATCGTTGTGCCGATAGTCGTGTCAGCCTATGACTAAATTGCCAAAAGCCTCGAAGCTGAATCAAGGGCCTGATTCAGAAAGAAGTTCTTTTGGACATGTCGCGCATTTTTAGGAGATTCCTTTCTTTGGATCCCTGACTGCCGGTTGACTTGGACCCTTTTGTCGATACGGGTGGACATTGTAGATATTTTATATGTTAAAAATGTAACGAAAGTGATAATAAAATGAATAAGGAGTTAATTGATAAAATTACACGATTAATTCAGGGCAGTTATACAATAAATTCAGTACCTTCAAACAAGTGTGTAAAATGTCCTCTTTTTTTTTTTTTTTTTTAGGGTGGCAAAATCATCAAATGAGTCCTCCCGCCCTGGGTGGGGCGGGAGGGACTGTCAGACTCTTACTGACTAAAATCCACCCGTGTTCCGTCGGATGCCCTTTACGTTCCGGGGCCACGGTATCCTGGATTAAGAAAAATCCGCGACCCCGGCAGGCATTTGGCCCCATAAGGGGCCCCGTCGGTGACGCGTGAAACACGACGCGCCACCGACCCGGGCTTGGTCCTTGGCGGACGGCGAGCATTCCCATTACTCACCGTCCGCAAGCCCGCTCCGCCGCTGTGCCCTCTGCTGTTCAGAGGGACACGCGTTGGAGCGTCCACCCGACAGGCTATTTGCATACGGGCAAAGAAACCCCTTAGGCACACAGTGCCTAAGGAGAGTTTTTGCCCGCATCCCAGGGCGCACCGGCCCGAAAAACTGGTCTTCCCCCCGGACGTATCCGAGAGGGAACTCCAGTCCACGGGCGCACGTGGAGGTTTCCTGTCTTAGCACCCCGTAAAATGTCCTCTTACTTTAAATTACAAATAAGCTGTTCAAAGGACCTGAAACCTGTTTATTGTAAAACAGGCAATTTAGTTACAATTATTAGCCTCAGAGTCGGACTCAGCTCATGAATTTTTCAAATGTCTCGTCGACACGGGTCTGAAAGATCAATTTGTGTCAGCCACATAATCATATTCAGGGAGTCAGTGTTTGTTTTACACTTCAAGAAGCATCGGGACTTTTTGTAAAAAGGATGGTAATGAGATGAATTTGAATTGAGGATACGGTTGGAGTAGTGACTGAGTGATTGCCTGAACAAATTCATGTTTTTATGGCCTACAGATATTTCTTGCGGTTTTGGCTGTTGGCTTTCAGTTGAAAACCAGCGTTGGGCACTTATGATACGACATTTTGCTTAAGTAGCCCCATTCGGCCACGATGGGTCATTCAATGTTGTTTTCCTGTTGTGTTTTCTCTTTTTATTGTTTTTATTCTTATTATATTTTATTGGTGTGCTCTAGTGGCGTATGTCAAATAAATGTATTTTCTTTCTTTCTTAGTATATGAGTTTTCGCGGGACATATGTATACCGCGACTCCGGTAGGCAAAAGGGCTACCGAAGGACACCGTGGATTTTAGTCAGTACAAGTCTGACAGTCCCTCCCGCCCTGCCCGGGGCTGGGAGGACTCATTTGATGATTTTACCACGAAAAAAAAAAAAGTCAATGTTTGACATTGCAACCACGATACAAGAAGAATTTTAAATGGCAGGGGAAGGCATTGTAAAAAAAAATCCTGTGTGTGTGTAATAATTCGCAAGGAAATAAATAGGCTTAAGATTTTTCCTCATTCCGCTGTACCATACAAAATGATATTGAAATTCAGAATGAAAGAATAAGTAAAGCGTCTGGTTTTATTAGAAATTGTTTACTTTTTTGGAGTTTCTGTCTTTGATCAGAAAAGTGTAAAAAAGCGTAGATTGTTTGTGAAGTATTTTTTGTTTCTTTGCCCGCATTTTCTTACCTTGTTACGGTAATGATGAGAGCGTTTTTTTATGTTTTGGCCTCCTTTTTAAAATTATCACATTTTTTTTTTAATTTTCATTTTGTACAGCAACGTAAAAACTAGTATTTCACAATTATTCAAACTAAAGCCATATTAAGGCAGTCGTTACATGCTTTGCTATCCTACTCAAGTATAGGTCATACCTACTTCACAAACAACAACATAATATTCCGGTATCCGTTTTGTATCTATATGTAAAACCATACATTACCGGACAGCTGTAATTAGTAAGCTCACGATACAAGAGCCGCCCAATCGAATGACAAACGATGCCGACAGTGGCATAATAACAGAGTTGTGCCCACCACTCTGTATTAACAACCCTGGGTAGTTCAAAGGGGTTGGATTTGTGAAATAGTGGCGACTAGCTGCAGCCAGCGGCTTTGTTAGCTATAACTCGAATATTAGGTCCCATGGTCTGATATAAACGGGATAAAAACTATCCCATGTGTTAATCCAGGTTATATAGTATCTATGTGCCAAATGTCATCCAAATCCTTTCAATAGTGTTTGCGTGAAAGATAAACAAACATCCATACATCCACGAACTTTCGCCTTTAAAATATTAGGGAATAGTAAGATAATTATTTTATTCTGGTACTGGTATTATTGAGGGTCACGGTAATGACATTTACCGGTTATTTATTAAAACTGAGTGATAGATAATTATTTATGGCCTTTTGAAATGTAGGTTTCGGTAATTTGTTCCCTAAATAGCTTAGCTGTCTTCAAAAACGAAGTAATCATGTAGTTGCAAAGTTTTGGTTTAAGTTTTGTTACCATTGCATTTTTCTGTAATTTTTTGTCTTTTGAAATAAAGATTATTTTTGAACATTCCAAATACGATTACCTAATAGACCAGTACCCCTAGCACGAATATTTGAAGGTTTCGTCTCGCCACCGTATCGTACCGTCGATACAATAACGGCATACAACGAAAGTCGGAAGCACGAAGCACTTTCGAATTAGTACCGAGGGCGCGATACGAAAACGTTGGTGACGTCATACTAACGTAAATAAGGATGAATGTTTCGTTCAGAAACTGGATTTTTGTTAGAAAATTAGTGATTTTAGGGCATTTAAAATTGTAATACTGTTCAATTTATGACGCAATACAAAGGAACTGCAGAAACAGTTAATATTCCGTTAGATAATAATTAAAATAATTACTAAAACTTTGTGTTTGATTTGACTGCGTTCCTAAACGAACGTCTGTCATACTGGCACAAATAAAAAGCCATGAAAAAAATTTGATTTAGAAAAAAAGCTTGTGTCATACCTAATGTCTATATTGTCAAATCTGTCCGCTGTCAAGAGGTTTCAAATCAATATTCAATGATTTTGTTGTTATAGTTCGTTATTTTTCTGTAAGCTATTCCAGTAAACTGAGATAACTAAACGGAAGTATTCTTACTGGAGTAAATAAGTAATTGACACCCTGATCAAGAAGGTCTGTTAACCGGCTGAACAGAAGGATCCCCCACGATATTCAATGATGAGACGAGGCTCTCGTTTGGAAATTCGGCGAAGAGCTTGAATGAGAAGACAGTACTTCTCCATAAGGCTTGCATTATGAAGAAATTCCTATCTTTGAGGTCCTAAATAACTAACTAATACATTGAACTGTGGTCCATAATAAAATGTTTATTTTGTATTTTTAAGTGTGAATGTTTTAAATCCATAGTAGTCAATTCAAATATGAGTTTGTTTGTTCTTTCACGTCATATTGCTAGACCGATATTGAATAACACAGAGTACCTTAGTGCGGCCATGAGACGATAATAGGCTAAGGAGCATATTTTGTCATGGTACCTATTTAATGAAAAATGTATTGTAAAAATAAAGAAAAACTTTATGAATGTTCTGTGTTTGATGATTTTATTTATTTTATTAATAATGACAATAATATCAATCAATGAATCGAGCAATGATTGAGAAGCAACATGATAGGTACGGTTGCTAAAAGATCTATGTAATCCTGTCATGTCAAGTGCTTATTTTTTGTGAATTATGGCAGCATAAATAGAAAAATATCATATTATTATAATAAATATTGGAGCACACATTCTTCTTCTTCTTCTTCTTCAACCTTTAGTCACCCAATGCTGAGTATAGGTCTCTTCCAAATCTTTCCACTGCTGGCGGTTTTGTGTTATGGCTATCCAGTTTCTTCCGGCCACTTTAACAAGATCGTCTGTCAACCTAGTCGGTTGTCTCCCTACATTCCTCTTTCCCGTTCGTGTTCTCCACTCCAACACTTTCCTTCCCCATCTTCCATCCGGTCTACGGCATATATGGCCCGCCCACTTCCACTTTCTTTTTGCTATCACCCATGCTATGTCTAAAAGTCTCGTTCTTCTACGAATTTCTGTGTTTCTCACCCGGTCGTAGAGAGAGATGCCCAACATGGCTCTTTCCATAGCTCTCTGAGTAACTTGCATGCCGTGGATTATATTATGCTTGGTGAGCGTCCAAGTTTCAGCACACATTCATATTATAATAAATATTGGAGCACACATTCATTTTCTAACAAAATACTACAACACAATCACTTTAATTATAATTTTATCCATACAATAAACCCCGACGAATGTTTTCTCACTGTCAAATTTGAAGTGAATAAATATTCGTAAAACTCGTAAGCCAGCCTTCGACAGTTACGAAACTATCCGTCATATTTTGTGTTCGTGCTTGCTATCTTCATACAAATGGCTCAAATTACGTTTCGAATGAAGTATGAAGACGATACGAAACTTACACGTATTTGTTCGTGCTCTCAAAATTAGTTCAATTTACGCTCACCAGAGGCGCTGTTCAAGTTCCCATACAAAATGCTTTCGGAGACGATACGAATATTTTTTCGAAAGTGATTCGTGCTCGAGGTACAGTTTCCTCGTGATATTTTTGACGCACTACGTAATCTTGTACAAATTGATCATATAGACAGCGTCACATGTGTCACTTCCATCTTGGAAGTATTCCTATTTCTATGATCCAAGATCGACCCTCATTCATAACGTACTGAATACAACGTTCCTTCTCGTTTACATTACATACCCTACATTAGCTCAACCGCAACGGTTGATTGCTTTTCCTTGTTCATTTGTTCTAATTTGATGCGTTTGTTATTCTTCAATTTATGGACGATTTTAAAAATTTATTGTGTTTTTAATGGTTTGATTTTATGCAAAGGCTTTTGTTTTGAACTTTTTTTGATCGGTTCAGACCGAAATTTCAGCCCAATTACTAAAAACATCCTGATTCGGCCCGTATTGAAATGGTGTTTCGTCCCAAATTAAAAGGACTTCAAAGTACAGTTGACGAAATCGTCAACATTACGTAACAGTTGACGAAATATTCATTGATGAAATGCAACTTAAAGGCGCGCCCTCACCGTGATCATTCACCTGTAATGTAACGTTACAGATGAGCATTTCATCGGTGAGGGAGAACAATAGAGCATTACAATGCGCACCTTGTATCAGATCTATACTAAATGTACGCGAATGCTCGTCAGTCAGTGAGGTAGTACTGTAATGTAATGCTCAAAGTCGAACCTATAATGTTTCATTACACGAGAATGCGGTGAGGGAGCGCCTTAAGTCAAATAGGATAATGAATAATATTTAGTTTCGGTTTTACTTGGTGTTTATTTTACACCACTTAATTTCTAGATAATAATGTATCTCTATCTTTTCTATTACTAAACTAGAATTCTTGTATAAAGTGTGAGTTCCTTCTTTGTTTTTCTTTAATGGAAGTATAAAGCCTCCTGCAGACACACGCGATTAATCGCGCGGGGCGACATGTCGCGGTCCATTTGCAGTATTTTTAGAGTGGAAATTAGCTTGGCTCGTTGTCGCAGCGCGATTAATCGCGTGTGTCTGCAGGAGGCTTTATGTTTACAAAGAAAAGAAACGGCTTTAGCTCGATACACGTAATGTCGTGACGTTGTACGTCAAATGTATGAAAGAAAAGACGAACAAGGAATAAGATTGATGGATCTTTTGTTCATTTTCTTTCTATCACAATGTTAGCTGTATTCTTGTTTAAGCACTGACTAGTCTACCTTTTAGCAGAGAGGGGTGTTGAACCAGGGCGGTTTCAGATTGGCGTAATATCATCGTGTTTCTGTTCGTTACAGGAACACACACGTAGCGGTGTATACGCGCGTTGACACACTGAAAAAAAAAACCGGCCAAGTGCGAGTTGGACTCGCCCATGAAGGGTTCCGTAGCAGCAAGCATAGATTAGAGATATAATTATATTGAGATTAGTAAGTAATATACACAAACAATAAAAATAACTTTGTTTTTCATAGTATTTGTATGAATGGCAAAGTTATATTTGCGGTTTTTGAAAATGTACTATATCTCAAAAACTGCTAACTGTATCTCATCCAAACCAATTTTCGTTGGTAGTTTTGGTTGAGGTCTACATTATATATTTTTTTTAGTTTTATCATTCTCATATTTTAGAAGTTACGGGGGGGGGGGACACACTTTTTACCACTTTCTCGTCTCTCGCGCAAACTGTTCAGTTTAGAAAAAAATGATGTTAGTAACCTCAATATCATTTTTAAAGACCTATTCATAGATACCCCACACGTATGGGTTTGGTGAAAAATTTTTTTTTGAGTTTCAATTCTAAGTATGGGGGGCACCCCCAAAATTTGTTTTGTTTTGATTTTTGTGTGAAAATTTCTACCAAGTTTCAACAGGATAGCTCTTATACTTTCGACAAAAAGTGGCTGTGACATACACGGACAGACAGACAGACAGACAGACATGACGAATCTATAAGGGTTCCGTTTTTGCCATTTGGCTACGGAACCCTAATAAAACGAGACTTTCTACTGTTCTTGAACAGTAAAAAAAAAAAAACGGTTCCGGGAACTTATTTACACGTTAAAATAATTGATTACGGACAGTGCACTGAAATGGGCAAAAACAGTAAAGAGCTAAACAGTTATTTCAACTGTATGAACATTAAAGTCTACTGAAACAAACAGTTCCTTGTAAGTATTGCCGTTTTCAGAGCTTTACTGTACCCTTAGCACGAGTTTTCACTCTTTTACTTTACAGCGCCTTTTCAGTATTTACAGCGTTTCTTGTATGAAAAAATGGAACAGCGCCTCTGGTGTGCGAAGAAGGAACTAATTTTTTCCTTGAAAATTGTCAATTTGAAGTTGTCAAAGTTCCAGTTTACTTTACGTCTCAAATACTGGTATCGTAGCAGTTATTTTTACTGCTTCTGAACAGTTATTGTAGCATACAGTAAAGAGCTAAACAGTTATTTCAATTGTTTGAACATTAACGTTAACTAAAACAAGCAGTAAAAATAACCGACCAGAAAACAGTAGCAGATGCACAGTAAAATCTACTGTTATAACTCAACTGTTTTTTTTTTCAGTTAGTTTTACTGCTTTGGACAATAGGCTCTATTTTTACTGTCCAAAACGGTGAATATTACCGAAAAATCGGTTGGTATTACCGATTTTTAGGGTTCCGTAGCCAAATGGCAAAAACGGAACCCTTATAGATTCGTCATGTCTGTCTGTCTGTCTGTCCGTGTATGTCACAGCCACTTTTTGTCGAAAGTATGAGAGCTATCCTGTTGAAACTTGGTAAGTAGATGTATTATGTGAACCGCATTAGGATTTACACAAAAATAAAAACAAAACAAATTTTGGGGGTACCCCCCATACTTAGAATTGAAACTCAAAATTTTTTTTTTCACCAAACCCATACGTGTTGGGTACCTATGGATAGGTCTTTAAAAATAATATTGAGGTTACTGAAATACTAAAATAAAGAGAGACACTTCCAAAGTGGTAAAATGTGTCCCCCCCCTGTAACTTCTAAAATAAGAGACTGATAAAACTAAAAAAAATATATAATGTAGACCTCAACAAAAACTTCCAACGAAAATTGGTTTGAATGAGATATAGTTAGCAGTTTTTGAGATATAGTACATTTTCAAAAACCGCAAATATAACTTTGCCATTCATACAAACACTATGCAAAACAAAGTTATTTTTATTGTTTGTGTATATTACCTACTTACTGATCTCAATATAATTATATCCATAATCTATGCTTGCTACTACAGAACCCTTCATGGGCGAGTCCAACTCGCACTAGGCCGTTTTTTTAACTCGTTGTGCCCCATTTTTAGGCAAAGGTTTCTTTTCTACAGTTTTCCTAATCAAGCCTTTAATAACTTTAATAACCCATACGTGTGGGGTATCTATGAATAGGTCTTTAAAAATGATATTGAGGTTACTAACATCATTTTTAGGGTTCCGTAGCCAAATGGCAAAAACGGAACCCTTATAGATTCGTCATGTCTGTCTGTCTGTCTGTCTGTCTGTCTGTCTGTCTGTCTGTCTGTCTGTCCGTGTATGTCACAGCCACTTTTTGTCGAAAGTATAAGAGCTATCCTGTTGAAACTTGGTAGAAAGATGTATTATGTGAACCGCATTAGGATTTTCACACAAAAATCAAAACAAAACAAATTTTGGGGGTGCCCCCCATACTTAGAATTGAAACTCAAAAAATTTTTTTTCACCAAACCCATACGTGTGGGGTATCTATGAATAGGTCTTTAAAAATGATATTGAGGTTACTAACATCATTTTTTTCTAAACTGAACAGTTTGCGCGAGAGACACTTCCAAAGTGGTAAAAAGTGTGTCCCCCCCCCCGTAACTTCTAAAATAAGAGAATGATAAAACTAAAAGAAATATATAATGTAGACCTCAACCAAAACTACCAACGAAAATTGGTTTGGATGAGATACAGTTAGCAGTTTTTGAGATATAGTACATTTTCAAAAACCGCAAATATAACTTTGCCATTCATACAAATACTATGAAAAACAAAGTTATTTTTATTGTTTGTGTATATTATCTACTAATCTCAATATAACTATATCTCTAATCTATGCTTGCTGCTACGGAACCCTTCATGGGCGAGTCCAACTCGCACTTGGCCGGTTTTTTTTCTAAACTGAACAGTTTGCGCGAGAGACACTTCCAAAGTGGTAAAAAGTGTGTCCCCCCCCCCGTAACTTCTAAAATAAGAGAATGATAAAACTAAAAAAAATATATAATGTAGACCTCAACCAAAACTACCAACGAAAATTGGTTTGGATGAGATACAGTTAGCAGTTTTTGAGATGTAGTACATTTTCAAAAACCGCAAATATAACTTTGCCATTCATACAAATACTATGAAAAACAAAGTTATTTTTATTGTTTGTGTATATTACTTACTAATCTCAATATAATTATATCTCTAATCTATGCTTGCTGCTACGGAACCCTTCATGGGCGAGTCCAACTCGCACTTGGCCGGTTTTTTTCATTCAGTGCAGTCTGTGCCTCAATTCACGTAACAGAAGAAGTGACGTTGCAGTGCAGTTGCAGTTAAGTTTCGATCAAAACAACGCTTTTCGTATTCTCTACCGCTGTCAGACACGCTCGCGTCACGCGAGCGCGTTATCGGTATTCTACTGTTGCGCGTCTTTGGTGCGTGTTTTGGATCGCAACATGATTGGTATTCTACTATTCATTTGACGTCTCAAAATGACAGCATACAAGTTTCAATTCGATCAACTTTTAGTTTTAATGTCATATTCATTGAAATGTAATCGATTCCATTCGATTATTTAGTGGGCAATCATTTTCATCTCCTATGGCCACACCATGAGAAAGTTTGGTACAGTTAGGTTGTCGTACAGTTGACGTGCAGTTCACGCATAGCTTACGCGCAGTTCAAAGTTACAAGAATACCGTTTATAACACTCGAACTTGAACTTAACTGCAACTGCGCTACTACTTCATCGGTGCGTCATAAAATTACGTGAATTAGCCTTCTGTTCTCGCGCGACAACGTTGGAATAAGCATATACGTGTGTTCATACGAGCTATACGCGATGAAAACAACACTAGTTTGGATTCGGTCTAAGCTCTTGTGGCACATCTTACCCCGAAAGGCCTGCAAAAATTACAGGAAATAAACAACACATGGTTGTTTCTTAAAGTCCAATGATAACATTTCTCTTCAGCCAATTGCCGTCCACTGCTGGACATCAGGCTCCCCCAAAGTACGAGAACCATCCAGGTCCTTGGCAGTACGCATCCATCCACTGCCAACCACCTTCATGATTACATAGTCTTCCTAAATCTGTCCCAAAAGAAAACGTGTGTCCAATCTATACTAATATTAAAAAGCTGAAGATTTAGTTTGGTCGAACGTGCTAATCTCAGAAACTCCTGGTTCTAATTGAAAAAATATTTTTGTGTTGGGTAGTTCATTTATTGAGGTAGGCTATTGGCACCGTGCACGACTTTAGCGCCACCTAGCGTTTGCACTGTTGACGGCTCTGACCGTTCTAATTGAAATAAGATTTCTTTACAAAACACATGGTTTTGGATTCCATGGCGATCCATCAGCTCTGAATAAAATTAAATAAACATAGGCAAAATGTATTCTATAAGAAAAATGTCAAATACAGGATTAAAATGAGGATTATGATTTATTTACTTTTTTCTCTTCACGGCAGCTAACCATCTCCTGCATTGTTCATCTTTCCAAGAACCGCTTGGGAATCAATAAAATTTAAATTTACTATTTCTGCTAGTATTCTTGCAGTTTACAACACAACAACTGCTGTGACCTATGTTTTTCTGGCGGAATAACGCGATTATAAAAATTACGTACAGATATGTCTGACAAATTGATTCGAAATTGACAGATGACAGAGTTCAATGAACTTTGAGACAGAGCCGTCGTATTCCGACTGCTCCCCATCACCTGCCGTTGAAGAAATTACGATAACTCGTCAGATATTCATTGAAATCAAATGATGTCAAGGGAAATTTTGTACAAAATTAAATGTTTGTAATGATTAACGTATTTATTTGGGTAAGGATTAATATTATGTTCATAAAAACACCGTCGCAAGTAACGTATTATTTTAAAACCAATTTGATTTCCATAAAAAAGGTTATGGTGAGTTAACCTTAAAATATAGATATACGCTGTCGCGGACTTTATTTTAGAACGTTTCATGAGGAAAAATTCCGTCATACATAATTTTTGCGTAATATAAACCGTTTACGCAGCGCACGCAATGGAAGCTCTCAATAAGAATTTCCCGATTTGACAACATGTTTCATTGCTTATGCTCCTATTGGTCATAGCGTGATGCTGTATAGCCTGTAGCCTTCCTCGATAAATGGACTATCCAACACAAAAAGAATTATTCAAATCGAACCACAATTTCCTGAGATTAGCGCGTTTTTAATAGTTGGCAAAGGTGAATGTGCTCTTAGACAATCCCACATTAGTTTTACTTTTCGCCACCATGGGCGCTGCAATCGAATAGTACTACCCCCACCTAGTACTTCTCACCCAGCGAATAGGCTATAAAACATTACGATAGGACCAAAAGGAGCCGAGCAGCGGAGGTTACTAATATACATCTTCCCAACAACTGTAAACTTAAGAACATTTAAAGTTCCAAGAGCCCGCCCTTAGTTTGCAACTCCAATTAATTAATGACCCCTGAAACTTTAGTTACGTGGCAAAGGGTACATTCCTTGAGCCTCTTCCTTAATTAAGTTGGATTATCCGCTTTGTATTACAAGGAAACAGCTTTATGTGGCCAGTGATATATTTTAACGAACCACTGCGCTTAGTGATACAAAGAAGTTTGTAAGCTAAGTTAGATTTTCGATATGAACCTCTTTAACTTTCTTGTTTTTATAGCCATTTTTAGGGTTCCGTAGCCAAATGGCAAAAACGGAACCCTTATAGATTCGTCATGTCTGTCTGTCTGTCTGTCCGTCCATATGTCACAGCCACTTTTCTTCGAAAGTATGAGAGCTATCCTGTTGAAACTTGGTAAGTAGATGTATTATGTGAACCGCATTAGGATTTACACAAAAATAAAAACAAAACAAATTTTGGGGGTACCCCCCATACTTAGAATTGAAACTCAAAATTTTTTTTTTCACCAAACCCATACGTGTTGGGTACCTATGGATAGGTCTTTAAAAATAATATTGAGGTTACTGAAATACTAAAATAAAGAGAGACACTTCCAAAGTGGTAAAATGTGTCCCCCCCCTGTAACTTCTAAAATAAGAGACTGATAAAACTAAAAAAAATATACCTATAATGTAGACCTCAACAAAAACTTCCAACGAAAATTGGTTTGAATGAGATATAGTTAGCAGTTTTTGAGATATAGTACATTTTCAAAAACCGCAAATATAACTTTGCCATTCATACAAACACTATGCAAAACAAAGTTATTTTTATTGTTTGTGTATATTACCTACTTACTGATCTCAATATAATTATATCCATAATCTATGCTTGCTACTACAGAACCCTTCATGGGCGAGTCCAACTCGCACTAGGCCGTTTTTTTAACTCGTTGTGCCCCATTTTTAGGCAAAGGTTTCTTTTCTACAGTTTTCCTAATCAAGCCTTTAATAACTTTCATTTGGATTTGAATTGCGGTCAAAATCAGATTGCCAATATGCAGATAGGCTGGTCTCAACCCTGCGTTAGGTTTCAATCTACTATTATTTATTTGTGTTGAAACCCATTACATAGGTTTAAATTGCGTATAATATTCCACTATCTACTCATAGGCCCTAGAAATGATTTGTAGGAACCCTTATCGAGAACACTTTATTACATTTCCTTTCACAAAAGCCCGGGATATGGATCCTCTACATTATTTGCACCATTTGCAAACCCCGTTAAATCAACCTCCGAAATTCCTATGATTTATGGAAATCTATTACTTTCATACCTGCATGAATAATAGGTGCTATAATAAAGGTTTTTGAGTTGAAATATCATATATAACGCAATGGTAGAGCCGCCATTTTGATTGACCGTTATTTTTCGCGCCAATTCATCACCCCGGCGCCATCTTAATCTGGAACGTTCAAAATAAACGTTCTACGGTCGTTAACCTCTCCATGTTCCCCGATAATGGGAAACGATGTGACATAAGTGAACAAGATTGCTAATGATATTAAGATACTTGTGGCTACATTTCCCTTTTATAACGGATTTTCCTTAAGTCCTGCGGAGAAAAACGACACTCAGTAGAATGTTTGCTGGATTCCAAATACCAGGGAAATGGTTATCGGACCAGAATGAACGGAAGAGTAGTGGATAGCTGCTTAATTGTATCTCTAATTGACAAATGCGTTGTGGTTGTGGAACCACGGAAACATTAACTAGATTCTAAATTGCGGGAAAGGAAAAGTTGTTAGATTACATCTTCCTAAGTCCGTCCAACCACTATCTACTAGAAAGTAAAGGCCCATTTACACGCTGCGAGCTGCATACAAGTTTGACTACAGTCAAACTTGTACGCAACTCGCAGGGAATGTTTTGCGGACTATTAATGGACAAAATTGAATCAGTTAATTCAACAAATACCGCAATGTAGTCAAACTGTCATGCAATTTCTGTCATGGCAAAAAAGAGGTTTTGACATATTAACAGTTTATTACAGCCTAACTTCACGTACCTCGTTATGGAGATGATCACTTCCAAGTTAAAATTCTCCAATCCATAGGGAGAATACATACCTAGAACTAAAACATGGTGCTTCATCACCAAATGCCTATTGAAGACTCAATTGTCTTGTAGAGGCACAGCGAAAATCATAAAAAAACATTGACCTAAAATGGTGATGAGAAAATTTAATTTTGATAGTTCACATTTTTATAAAGTACGTCACAATGAAAAAACAAATGACTGTCTCGCAAATTGAAAAGTAACATGTTTCCAAAGAGTTTTTGAATTCCATTTTTTTTGTATTTTTCATTCTGTTATTGTAAGTGGCCAGTACCCTTAGCACGAGTTTTCACCCATTTACTTTACAGCGGCAGCGTCTTTTCAGTATTTACAGCGTTACTTGTATGAAAAAATGGAACAGCGCCTCTGGTGTGCGAAGAAGGAACTAATTTTTTCCTTGAAAATTGTCAACTTGAAGTTGTCAAAGTTCCAGTTTACGTCTCAAATACTGAAAACTCGTGCTAAAGGTACAGGTCCAGAAACTATCGGAATGCTATTCAGTCGTAATTAAAAAAAAAATTAAAAGCCGCTGTTTTTTTGCTCAGTTTCCAAGTTAGCATAAAAATAGCCGTTTTAAATAATACAGCTACCCTCATTTCGACCACATGTTGCTTCCATACTTCGGTTACGACAACGTCAGGGATAAAATAACGAGTACCCACGTATGTATCATATTCGCTGGAGCCGTACATAACGTTAATTTTGCTAAGGTCACTGAGACTTGTTTGAACAAATGGGTCACATAGAATTCACATTAGCAGAAGTTCAAATTGCATGTCTCATCCCATTTTACGTTTTCAAATCGATCTGCGCGGTGGATTTTTCGAACCATTCTAGCATACAAATATTGTCCGGACAATAATAAAGACAAAAAAAAGAATGATCCAATTTGGAACAGTCGTTCGGAAGTGGTGAGCGTACCGACAAACTTAACGTACAGACGCCAGCAGGTCAACCTACCCCAATCTGTCAAATTTTACCAATCGAACACTAACCTTCCACTATTGTGATAAGGTTGAAATCTGTTAAAGAAATTCGACAGATTAAGGTAAGTTTTTGTGCTGGCGTACATGATCATGTTATAAACCATGATCGAAAATAAATAAAACTTAACTTTTTGTTTGTTTTTTTTAAAGAGACCTCTCGATGTTGTTTAAAAAATTATTATGGACTTTTACATATCATAGCCATTTTCGAGTGCTATACCTATAATTTTTAAAAAATGATGACGGAGCTATATATAAAAATTAAAACTTCTGGTATTATCTCTTTTGTGGTCGCTAATTCTCGGCCGTCATCGTATGACCGCGACCTGCGACCCCACTTGTGTGATCGCGACCTTACTCTAATTTAAATCGCGCGATTTGTTTCTGAACCGTTCCATATTTGTTCCTTTTTGTCTACTACGGTATCATATTTCGGTATACAGGGTTGAACAATACTTTACTTTGTGTAATTCAGTTTCATAATTATACATATTACTGTGTTTTGTAAGTCAGATAGGCGGTCGCTTCACTTGCAAAATATTAGTATTCAGCTCCAGTGTTCAGTGATCACTGAACGTCACTGATCAGTACGGATAGCGTCGTACCTATACAAAATGTATCACGACACTATCATATTTCACTGACACTGATCGATACGGTACTGATCGGCACGTGTCGGCACTGTGCCGGCACTGTTGTGTGCGGATCGGCCTTTATACTCACTTAACACTATTTTATTAATAACCAAACGTCATATTAACTCAACGTATACGGTAACGTCATAAAAAATAGCAAAGTTAACGTGTGTTCCACGAAAATAAATAATTACAAAAAATCCATTACCAAATACGCACTAAAACATTAACCAACTTCTTTTCATACGGCAACAATTCCAAATGAAATACAACCTTGTTTTTCTGGAGCATTTAATAAATTACCTTACTATTTCATTTGTCCGTATTTATTCATTAGGTTAATTCGCTGAATCATATTCGTGAAAGGGTTGTTATGTGCAAGGTAAGGGCCGAAACACACTGGAGACAAGGCAAGGCAGCCCATCCAGGCATCCTTAACTTGTAAGCCAAAACTGTTATTAACTTTGCCGCGTTATCTTAAAATCCATTTTCCACCGGAAACGTGAAATGAGCAGAAAATGGGTAAACAGAGCAGACGACATTCTCATGAAATAATTTCCACAAAGAAAGAGTTCAGTCGCCTGATTCCCAGAGTGAGCTCAATTTTTTCTTTTCGCCCGTGAGTCATTTCTTCGCGACTTTTTGTTGATAGAAATACAATGTATGCAGTTTCTCACGGGGTAAATCAGTCATGAATGGGTTCGCCCCGGTCTCGGTGGAAACCGGACGGACGCTGCCATCATCACCAAAATTGTCGAAGGATACCCAGGAATACTGCTCAGGCATTCCGCCAAGGCGTGCCTTAGATTATAATAGAATAGATGAAAAAGTTCTTTGATATTGGATACACAGAAATAATAAAAAAATAAAATTAAAAATACCTACAATAAGAATTTTTCTGAGCATGTTCACACCAAAAGGGTTATCAACTCAGAATATGCTGGGCGAAAGACACCCAACGCTGGTTTTCAGTTGGCACCCCGCAGTGACACACTTAGCATCTTTGTAGTTGTCTTGACGGATGCCAAGCCATTCTCATTGAAATTTTCAATATTTTGTCGCAGGTATAATCAGAACTCACCTAATTAGTTTATCAACCAAAAATGCCTTGGCATGCCGTGTCGTCAGTGTGCACCGAGCCTGTTATGACCAAGTTGTGAAGTGTGAAAGGGGTCGGAAATGGTGAATACATTCTAATGTCATTCGGTGTCGGACAATTGACTCAACAGGTGACGGGGTGTGGGGCTAATAAATTGTTGAAGGAATTTAAAGCATCCTGCAGACACACGCGATTAATCGCGCTGCGACAACGAGCCAAGCTAATTTCCACTCTAAAAATACTGCGAATGGACCGCGACATGTCGCCCCGCGCGATTAATCGCGTGTGTCTGCAGGAGGCTTAATGCTTAGGGACATTGCTAGAAAATTAGGATTTTTTGCAACACAAATCTGTATTACATTCAGCGTTCAAAGAATTTAAAACGTTGCATTATTCCATTTTTCGTAACCTTTGATTTTATTTTGACGATTTGAAATTTGAAAGGAATAGAAGGATATTAATTAAATGTTGCATAAATTAAAAGGTAGAAAAGTCATAAATATTATGAACATAAACGAGGTGAAAAATGAAAGATATGTATGTGGCTTTCTACGGTTTTTTCTAACCCCCATGTTGAAAAAAAATTAAAATATTTCAGAAGTTAAATAGTATTTAGGTATCATCTATTTATTCATTGCAGATCTTAACCAAAGCTCCCCAACCCATCTTAGTCTTGGTAATATTTATAAAAATTGCAAAAAAAAAAACTAAAGCCGTAATAATTTTAGAGCTTCAGCACTTTATATTATGTTAGGACATTCCATTTCTATATAGGCGTTTAGGTAATCCAGACTCCAGTTACTCTTAACGCCCACCATCTGGCAAAATGGTTTGGCTATAATCGGGCACTTTCTAGTTTTCGGAGTCCGCCTAAATGTTTACTTAAATGTTTTGAATTTTTCATGCAGCTATTTATTGGATGTCCGTGGATAGAATTTTGTCTGTAGAAAGAAAAGCAGAGATTAGGTGGTAAATAGTTGAAACCTTGTTTAGGTTTTAAATCGTTCTTGGCACTTGAACTACGAAGTCGAAGTCTAACCGCCTGGCCACGGGACATTCATCATCATCATCAGCCTTTAAATGTTCCCACTGCTGGGACACAGGCCTCCTCTCTGTGAGAGGGAGTGGGCCATAATCCACCACGCGGGCCTATTGCGGGTTAGTAGATGTCACATGTCTTCGAATTTTTGGTTCTAGGACATGTCGGTTTCTTCACGATGTTTTCCTTCACCGTTTTGAGAGCAGTGGTGTTGAAATAAATTACACAAAGTAATGCGCCTGACTGGGTTCGAACCCACAACCTACAACTCGTAAGTCGAGGCCGATACCACTGGGCCACCACTGCTCTATTCGCGGAGTTCGAACCGTGAATCGTCTTATGACTTAAACAAGACTAGGAATATAGAAAACTTGGGACCACCCTCTAATAGCAATAAGATGTGTGTCTTTGGATAGGGCTTTTCATTTGGAACAATAGTTGTTGTTAAAGTTTTGTTGTTACAATTGTCCGTTCGGAGTTATAAGACTATTAAGTTACATTAAAAACAAGTGTTTAAGGCTGTCTACAGATCGACGTCTTTTAACCATTGAGGTACTATATTATAGATAGAGACTTTTATAGAATTGTAGGTACTACACATACATAAACTTACACTTCTATACATTTTTACTTACATTTATTTTAGTTGCAAGGCACTTCTCCGTTCGCACCGCGTGAATTTTCGAGTGTTCTATGGTCCAGTCTGTAACGTTTGCAAACCTAGAGATGTCACATACAATAGGCTTATATTGTTAGTCACTGACTCAGCTCAAGTCAAGTTTGTCACGCCCCAACTTCGCCCCCATGAGACGTTGAGAGAATGGTTTTAGAGAAGCATTTATCAAATTGGCTGAACCGGCTAACGGCCGATCTCAATAACGCACTTACATTTAACCATCTGTTAAATTACCAATCTTTAGTAGCTGTAGCCGCATTTGTGGGTTACAATAAACTCAAGATAGATAAGAATATCTATCTTTACCATTGATCTATCTTTGGGAAGCTTGCCGCTTACCGTAGTTATGTAAAGCTATAGAAAAAAAACGTAGAGCGTCTCAATAGCACTTTGGCAGTTAACTTTAGTTTGTTTACATTACAGTCAGTTACAAATTAGCTATCCCTCGAAATCGGGCGCTTAACTGCTGGTAGCAATAGTATTTACAACTTATTTAATTAAAATAATGGCTTTTTCCGTGATAATGAGATGTGGCCGGTGTATTTTATTTATTTGGCGGTAACTATAGAATCTGATGAGCGCACGATGCATTTTTTCATACAATTTATGAACAAAAAAAATACCAATTTTTTTATGATACCGTTTTGACTTACCTAATTTTATGTAAGGATAATTTCATTGTATGGAAAGGATAATTTCTGAGTAGCAGGAGTGGTTCAAATCTTATAAAACATTGACTACTACTAAGTAACCCCCTTACTTATAAAAACTTGTGTTGCTTAGCTACCGATTAAATATCACCTGTCCTTGTCATTTCTATTTTAATGAATAGAGATGGCAAGTGACTTAAGAGCTATTTAAGATAAGTAACGTCTAATCAATGTTTATAAGTAAGGCCCTAAAACTTTAGACCTAATTTAATGATGAAATGAAAAAATACTTTATTTTTTGGCCAACTTTTTTCCATAGCATGCAATAAAATCATCCTCACGTGAAACTAATCAAAACAGCATAATAATGTTTCTTTTTTAATTTTTTGGTGACCAATGTTCCGAGGTCTCGTTTTTTTCTTCCTATTCAATGAAAGATCCTTACCTGAAACAGAGTCGAACGGCATTAAAAAAAGAAACCCTCCTTTTTTGTGTCCAAACTGCAGTTAGGGACCGATCTGTGGTTAACTAAAGTTAGCGATACGCAAATTTTGTTATTGAGACGGCACGGCAGTAACAGATAGATCAGAAGTAAGAGTTAAGCTCTGGTAGCTACCCGAGTTTAAACTTCAGTACGTTATTGAGCTCGGCCGTAAGAATAATCCTATCCTTTGGTAGGCGTTTGACCCGTTGTCATAACGATTGAGTTTCGTTGAGCCGAGTAATTGTCATTGTTGAAATATCAGAGTACACAATGATTGGAAGTAAACAAACATTTAAAGATCGTTTTGACGTGGGACGTGTGTTTTTGGTCTACTAATTTCTATTATGTTTTACTTCATTTCTATTTACAGAACAAACCTAGTTTCATTCCGACTAAGTAAATTAAATTATTTCCATTTTCTTTCTAAGAATAACATTTATTTTTAGAAGCAATTTTCTTGTTCAGGTGTAGTAAAATATGCAGATTCATCTTTGTACCTGGCTTCATTCTCATTTAGTTTTTGTTCAAGTAAAACGTGAAAAACTGAACTGAGATTTACTTCTACATATTAGTATGGGTTTGTTTTATGTGTGTCTGGAACTTTTATTAGAAGTCACTGACTTTGTTATGGTGTGTGTTAAACAGAGATGGATTGAGCTATACTAAAGATTCTAGTACACATAGCATGAGAAAGAAATAGATTACGCAGCCAATATTATTAAACGTCAACTATTGGCAACAAAATCTCTTTGTCTCTCTCACATTTTTTCAACATGGAAAACAAAACGAAAGTTCCACAATGTACGGAATAACGCATCTTTCTACACTTAATGACAGACACATAACCGAGATGATCTTTTAATTGACTCTTACGAAAGAGCGCCAGGAAAGGGTGTTACTACGAGTAGGCATTATCTAATCTACACAGACACCATAAGGAAACACCATACCTTTTATTACGTAAAATATTTCCGTACAAAAAACATTGTAAGGTTGATGACTTTAGTCCCTTCCGCACCAACCAGGGCGAAAGGACTCATTTGATGATTTGACACGATCAAAAAAAGTTAGATGACCTATTTTGTGGTCTTAGAGTTGAAATTACATTATTTTAAATATTCGTGTAATAACAATCGTTTTAATTGAAAACAACTGCTGCACCACTATGCGGCTTCACTGCGGGTTGGTAGATGTCACATTTGTAAGGGCGGAGTAAGTTTACCGAAGAAAACAGTCAGTTTTTTACACTTGATTGAACTCTGAACGCGATTAGCTCATATAAATTCCATGTTCGACACTAAACTTGTCACTGTTATTTTTTATGGAATATTGACACTGACAGTTCCAAACGTGGACTTTGTATGAGCTAATTGCGTTCATAGTAACTACTGAAAGTCCATAATTTGTCTCCACGTCAAGAATTACAGACACTGGTTCATTAATTAACAATCATCATCATCATCATCAGCCGGAAGACGTCCACTGCTGAACATAGGCCTCTCCTTAGACCGCCACGCCGAACGACAATTCGCCACTTGCATCCATCGGTTGCCCGCGACCTTCACGATGTCGTCGGTCCACCTACTGGGAGGCCTGCCTACGCTGCGTCTTCCGGTCCGTGCTCGCCATGAGAGAACTTTTCTTTCCCAAATTAACAATATTAGATAGATAAAAAACCGGCCAAGTGCGAGTTGTACTCGCCCATGAAGGGTTCCGTAGTAGCAAGCATAGATTAGGGATATAATTATATTGAGATTAGTAAGTAATATACACAAACAATAAAAATAACTTTGTTTTTCATAGTGTTTGTATGAATGGCAAAGTTATATTTGCGGTTTTTGGAAATGTACTATATCTCAAAAACTGCTAACTATATCTCATCCAAACCAATTTTCGTTGGAAGTTTTTGTTGAGGTCTACATTACGTATTTTTTATAGTTTTATCATTCTCTTATTTTAGAAGTTACAGGGGGGGGGCACATTTTACCACTTAGATTCCCCAACTTCAACTTCAGATTTCTAACAAACATAGATATAATCTTCACTGTATATAACATGAGTATACCTATCGTGTTTACCAGCTCACGCATCCATCACCGTACACAATTACAGTTACATTTATGCTAATACACCATTCTAATTGTTTCCATAAACAGTCTGATGTTTTCACTTTCAAAACGTAATGTGTTTTAATCACATAAGATTGAAACTAACCCTTATGTAAAGATAACGTTGTATATAAATGGGTAAATGTAGTTAGGGAAGGACTTCCGTAGTTTGAGTGAAGATTAGACCACCCCCTCGATGTTTTGCAGCTTCTATCGCATACGATTTTATGGTATTTGACATGAAAATGAGATTCTATGTAAGCCTAGCTTTCGCGTAATATATCACATCCGTGTGTACTACATATTGATATCAAAACTAGTCATATCTAAAAGTCGTTTTTGTTTCTTCTTTTTTTACACTCTTCAGTATATTATGTTTTATGATAAATAAATAAATATGTATTAAGTCAAGAGTAAATAGGTTACATCGAGGCAAGCGTACTCCACAGTTGACCACAAATATCGATAAAAACCCGAGCCCATCGATAAAAAAGTCTAATGATTTAGTTACTTCGTCACTAACGCTGACGTATGACTTTGCCAGTGTAATGGACTATATATATTTAAAGTAAAAATTCAGATAGCGAATAAACGACTAAATGCTTCAGTTGCTTGTAGGTTTAAATAGGAAACAGACGACATATAAGCAGACGAATACACTGCAATAAATCTAGCAAATTAAAAAGAATGAGCTCCAAGAACTCCATCTTCCACCTTTATTCATGAATGGGGCTTTAAATTGCATTGAATATTGATACTTGCTTGCACTTCAACAGATGAAAATGCAACACACCAATAGAATTTCATTATTTCTCATTTCAGCGGCGCACAGTATTATTAGTGCCTCGAAAAACGGACATCCCCTTTTTATTAACTTATCCGATAGAACAGGTTATTTTAAAAGTAAGAGTAAAATACCCGTGTGCCAATTTTACATAAAACATGAGTAAAAAAATGTTGTTTCTTTTTTAACTTTTCTAAATTATTTAATTTAAAAATAAATACGCATTATTTTACCCTTTTCTTTATTATCAGTAATAAAACTATTTTAAAGATATTTAAAAAAATATATAAAAGGGTACTACCTAGTATAGATTTTAAGAAATATCCTTTTTTTGTGTTTTTAGATTTTGATTTTTCATGGTTGTATCTTTGCTTAGTTGGATTCAATATTTATGGTAAATCATATATAGACTCCAACCAATCACCAGAAAAAAAATCACATCCAAATCTCGCGGTATCTGGGAGTTATTCACTTCTAAAGTTTTTTCTGATAATCCTGATTTTAGGGTCATCACTTCGGAAAAAATAATATTTTTTTGTTTGTAGATTTAAATTTTATGTTGGATTTTGTTTAATCATTTACTTATCTACGTAAACATACGTTGCGGGGTCCAAGACAGTTAAATTCATTCTCCGGGACTTCAAATATACAAAAGGCGGCCTTAAATATTGCATTCGGCGATCACTTCCAGGCAACCTTGAATAGACAGAAATTGCTTGGACACAAAAATAGAGTCGCACTCGGTGCAAACACAAAATAAAAAAAAAACACTAGGTTTACGCATTATAATTCCGTTTATTCATTTTAATTTAATTTGCTTTTTAATCTAACTAATTTAACTAATATTATAAATGCGAAAGTTTGGATTTTTGGATGGATGGATGGATGGATGGTTGTTTGTTACTCAATCATGTCTGAACGGCTGAACGGATCTTGATGAAATTTGGCTCAGAGATTATAGGTTATAGTCTGGAATAACACATAGGATACTGTTTATCCCGGTATAACGTTCCCATGGGATAATTTTCTACACGCGGGCGAGGCTGCTTGCAACAGCTAGTTATTTACAAAATACAAGGTGTTAAAAAATCAACTGCAGGAATTTCGTGTGCGTACTCGATATCAAAAACCAAGTAGGTACATTCCAAAGAAAAAAAAATTTTTTCATTTTTTTTGGTCATGTTAATGAATTTGATTGCTCTTTGAGGTCGTTCACCCGTGTGTAGCGTTCACAGCTGATTCCAACTTTCACATCACATTTTGCAGACTTTGGACTGGTAATTTATCGAAATACTTACAAATAACTGATTTTATTGGCCATATTAATAGGCCAATAGAAATATGCTTGAAAAAAAAATTATCAATTTTGTAAAAAAAAATGAAAAAAAAACAAAAAAAAATTTTGGAATGTACTTGGTTTTTGATACCGAGTACGCACACGAAATTCCTGCAGTTGATTTTTTAACACCCTACATAATATGAAAATAGTTGGATTCATCATTAACAATGTGAAAATCAATGATACTGTAACTTCTTTCAGACAACCATGTTACTATGTCTTTATTTTTTTAACCGACTTCATTGTATTCATATTATTTTACATTTTTAAATGTTTCTTAAAAACAAATGTACAATAAACATTTAAAAGTATAAAAAATAGTTGCCCACCGGTATCGGTAACAGGTCCTATTGTTATGTTACTACATTTTACAATAAAAAAATCATTTAAGAAAATACGACTTATGCCAACCCTAGCGCCTAAATTTCAGAATCCTATAATTTCTGAATACCATAAGATTTGGATATGATATTTTAAATTGGTATTTCTTAGTGCCAAAGCAACAGATTGTCTCGATATTGAATCCAAATACCAGGAAATAAGCCCATAAAAAAATAAAATCGTAAATATGTAAAATTCGATGTTACTCAACACCGGTTAACGATAAAAATTGAGCGTTTGCTTGGTAATTTACTTAATATAAAGCACCAAGTAATTGCAACCAAAGATATAACAAAACCTAATTGGATCTAAAGTTATTGCGATTTCTATGGTTTTTATGGAAACCCTAGAAAAAAAATTAAAAAAATTATATCTCCAGATTGGGACAAAATTGTCACACGTACCCGTGTGACAATTTTGTCCCAATCTGGAGATATAATTTTTTTAATTTTTTTTTACTCTTTTTACTCTTACTTTTAAAATAACCCGTTCTATCGGATAAGTTAATAAAAAGGGGATGTCCGTTTTTCGAGGCAATAATAATACTGTGCGGCGCTTTCTCGTACTTAAATGTTGGAAGGAAATGTTGATTTTAATGATTCAATGCTCTTCGTCTTATCCTTACTAAATTTATAAATACGAAAGTTTGGATGGAGGGATGTCAGAATAGCTGAACGAATCTCGATAAAAGGCAAAGAAAAAGTAAAGATAGATTACAGTTTGGGATAACACATTATAGGATAGTTACCAAAGATCAGACATGATACAGGGAAATATTACCGGGATAAAATCTTATTATATTACTTATGTAATAATTAACCCAGGTCACCTACCTGTTGGTCCTATTTCATCGTTATTTGATCAGTCATAAGGCGGAAAATTGGAACTCAAAACGAATATATATTTGAATGGACCGTTTTACGTTTCAATAGAATACATAGTGTTAGTGACTGTATAGAATAACCTATATCAATAGCCCTGATACGCCATCAGTGCAAGTGAAACCACAGACAACAACATATCTGTTTCGATAAAGATCCGATATTGCCAGCCTCGACCGCCTAGCGTGAAGCGATTCGACGTTACATGTGTGTCATCGAGAAATATGTGGTGTGGAGAAACGCGAGAGCGGCGAACACGCTCCGCTGAACGCTTTTTTATACATAATATTAAGTGGGGAGCGGTCACAGTGGTAGCGGGGAGCGATTTGTGAGCGTTGTTATGTCATGCTTTGTTTTGATTTGTTGTGTTGGTTTGTTTGGGTTGTGTCGGGTTGTGTTATTGTTTACTATGCAATTAGTCATTGATTGGGGTAAGAGTGCATTTGTTATGAAGATATTTGGATTTAATTGTGTAGTTATTGTTATGCTATATCTAATAGTTATTTAAAGAAACATATTAAAGGTACGGCCTATATTAAGATAGCTGCAAAGAAAATGTAAATATTATTGAGTATCAAAAGAGGAATAAAATAACTTAGAAAATAAGTAGACCAATGAATATTTGGTCAACGCCGTCCAGAAAAAAATGGGAACACAGCTTCGACCACAAATAATATTCTAATAAATATTTTTCAGTGTCCGCTACCAGTCCGTAATCTAGCAACCCTGTATCGACATAACGTTACCAATTCAAATTGTAAACATCAATGTATTTCCTAACGCAAACCAACGTCACAAATCAATCATCCTCGCTTACAAAGGGACCACGGCTCGTGTAGTGTTAGCAGCAGAGTCAGCGCACTTGGCGCGTACCGTACGCAAAAACACTTAATTAAACACCTCTGCGCGACCGCCATTTTAATTAATTGTGTTTGTTCTAGAAGTGAAAAGTTAAGGTTTGCAGGATAGTATGATTCTGGTTGTCAAAGAGACATAATTAATGCCATTTTAGAACAGTAATATACTCTTATGGTATACTCTTATGAAGTTTGTACGGATAAAATTATATTATTCTCTGTTATTCTTCACTCGTCTTAAATTATACCACAGGCACCTACTATTTATACACCGTGACTTTTCAGTCGTCTTACAAAAGCAGCCCAGTTCATGTATCCAATGACTAGAACACGTTTATAATAAAAAAATATGTATTTAAGAGATTTGAAAATTTTTAATAATAAAACTTTAATTAGTTATTATGACACAAGGCGTAGTTAGAAACACCCTTGTCTCATAGAAAATGGAAATAGAATGATCTACCCGACTATTGCACTGGGTAGGTATACTCTACAGATTGATACGTAAACATTTTCATATTTCTAATGTACCAACCTATTTATTTAAAAAAAAATATTAGTAACGATTAAAAAAAAAACTCGCCTAGAGGTATTTTAGGTCGGATACATTAAGTGGACCACTTTTGTAAGACGACTAAAAAGTCACGGTGTATACAAACTATAATCAAAATCATAAATAAAGATATTTCTTTTAAATAAAATAGTTCTCAATTGACACTTCAAAACGTTGAAAAATTGGCGCGGTTCGGGTTGGAAAAGAAATGGTTAATGTGAGAAGTTACCATGATTGACTTTTGACCAACAATTTTCAGAAGAAATCTAGAATTTTATTGTTTTGATATTTTTTCCATTATTTTCTGCCCTTTTCAGCAACTTTACGACATAATGATACAGATAAGAATCGCTTTGTTTAAATGCTAAATTTTGAACACATCACGTACCTAATTCTATGAAAACAAAAAAAAAATACATGTGCCACTCGGAGACTGCCGCGGTGAAGCTATTGCATAACATTTTTTTTTATTTGGAAGAATAAAATCGCCTACCGCGTATATTTAACGAGAATGTAATTTATTTAAAATGTTTGTGGTGCACTACTGTAATAAAGAACTTCTTTGTTGTAGGAGAATTTTATAAGTAGGTTTCATTGTGAAAGCTCCTTTTGTAGCTGGCCGTTTAGAATCAGTAAGAAAAAGTAAATTGTTTTTATGACGGATATTTTTATGATTGCCGAAGTCTCCCGAACTGAAACGATGATAGACGATGCGTGGTGTCAGGTATTTTCGTTAGGTTTTTGGAAATTTTTTGATTCGGTCGCCGCGCCGCGCTCAGAGCCCGCGATAAAACCTATGCAATTGTTTAAAAAACTTCGCTTTCTATCAGCACTCTGCACACTGCAGTATGAATGTTGAATTCTGAAGGCTTTTCGCGTTACGGTTGAATCTCACTTTATCCTACCTAGATTGGAAGAAAAGCTGGGATCTAGGATGAAAAATTTCTTGGTAAATGCTACTCTGTATTTTTCATCCCATCTATTCGAAAAGGACGACTTGGTTCGCCTTTAAGTGCACCCAAAAGTGGTGTTTTCTATAGGAAACTTTTAGCGGGCAGTAATGAGTTTTTAATCCTCTTTATAAGCACATAAGTGCGCCGCAAATAACTTTGCCGCGCACTTTTTGAATTTGGAACATCTTAGTGTTCAGCGCTAAAGAAATCGAACGCAGATATTGTTTGAATAAAGACTGGCTGGTACGACGGCCCATAGTCACGCCGTCGCTGGCTGAAAAAAAAAATTAATTTAAAATTTTTTCGAAAAAAAGGGAACCGACTTCAAAACCAAACACAAAAAAGTGTAAAATAACTTTTCTTTCGGAAGTCGGTGGCTTTGTTTTTTTTTCATTGACTATGGCCACCGACTTCCGAAAGAAAAGTTATTTTACACTTTTTTGTGTTTGGTTTTGAACTCGGTTCCCTTTTTTTCAAAAAGTTTTTATTTTACCCTTTTTTAGTTTATATATTCAACAAAAATCTTTAATAATAATAATAATCGGCGTCTTTAATAAAAATCTACAATTCAAGTAAGCAAAAAACGGGATATCCATTAGTGTTATATATACTAAAACCTTCTCCAGAATGTAATGAACACTTTCCTGAAAACCGCATCAAAATCGGTTCAGCCAAACGCGAGATAATCGCGGACAAACATACATACATACATACATACATACATACATACAGGTCGAACTGAGAACCTACTTTTTTTTTGAAGTCGTTTAAAAACGCGCGAACTACAGCCCGGCCCAGCTTAGAAATTCATGGTTTTGTTTTGAAAAAAAGAGTTCTTCAAGTGGCAAGTGAAATATGAGTTTTTAGTTGTTTTATTATTAGATACTTTTTAATTTCAATTTAGTTGTTACTCTATGTTTTATTAAATAATAATATTACAATAAAATATGAGGCGCTTTTTATTTTCTCATAGTGGGTGATGAAAAGTAGAGTGTATCACTCGGGCGCAAAATATATTTTTGGCTCGGGCGACGTACTTTGAATCCCTCGCTACGATCAGGATTCTACTAGAGAATCCCTCGCTACGCTCGGGATTCTACTGTAGAATCCCTCACTTCGCTCTGGATTCAAAATAGCGCCCTCGCCGTAAAAATATTATTTTGCTCCCTTGTCATACAATCTACTATTTTATTCTTACATACCTGATAAGAAAAAATAAGGGTGCATTCAATTTTTCATCTTGTCTATGGAATACCTACAACATATTTATAACTAACTTAAAATACTAACGAAAAATACTTGCAGTCATTACATCAAATCACTTTCGTGGAACAAACTCTAAGTGAGCAGTTTTTACGAACAGAATTAGAATTATAGTCACCAATGAAAAAATGTCATTAAGAACACCATATACTTGACCAGTGACGCCATTGTAACTAAAAAGTTGATGAGTCTTTGTTTGTCAAAACTCAAAACTTTATTGCATCCGTCCGTCTTCTGCCGACGAGACGGAGAAGACGGACGAGGGTGAGCCTAAATTTTACAGTATATGATTTCTCGAAAATGACCTATAAAAGAACAGTAAATATCAGCTTTAAATAACGTGAAAAAGAACAATAAAACGTAACTTGTTTTTGATGAAATCATTTGTCACATCATAAAAAAATATGACATAATAGTTCAGAATCGTAAGATTTTATATTTTTTCCTAAAAGAGAATTTCATAGCCCGCTGATTGCTGGCGTAAGGGCCCTTAAGTAACGACGTATTTGCTATTTTCCCGCCCATTGCAGATACGCGGTAATGCGGCAAAGATGGTGATTTTTCTCGCTTCATCGCAATTTTGCCTTCCTTATTTCTTTTCGTGGTTGAGATTTGACTCCCATTTCTTTTTATAACTGGGTGTTTACCTGTTTATTATGCGATTCTTTTTTTTTTGTTTTTGGGTGTAAAATCATCAAATGAGTCCTCTCGCCTTGGGTGGAGTGGAAGACTCTCATTGACTAAAAACTAGACCCTTATTCTAACATACCCTTGCGTTCTAGTGACGCGGTGCCCTTTTAAGATAGTCCCGCGACCCTATTACTATGTGGTCTGAAATTTGAATATGCAATTTACGGAAAAATCCTTTTATATCTGTCAGTAAAGTATCTTTACCGAAGCTAGTACGGTTATGAAAATATCTTTATGATCAATGAGACATTTTCATAATGTTTGAACTACATGTAAAATGTTCCGTATGTAATTAAAAATCCATAAACGAAAGATCATTGCGTAAGGTACTCACAATGGCAATTCTTTATTGTTTTATTTAGACAACTTTTCTTTTTAAAATCTTCGGATTAAGTTAGAAAGTGTGTTACGTAATCGATGCTGAATTTAAGTTAATTAACGTTGTTCAATTTAAACCTTTCTTTTACTTTTCATGTGCAGATGTAGTCACCCTTAATTATTTTTATTTTATTTTTTTAAGTTTGTGTTATTAGATCTCGGTTACCTGATAAGACGTCCCGCGACCCCTGACAGGATTTGGCCCTCTAAGGGCCTCGATTGCTGACAGCTCTTCATAGCAAGCGTGGAACAAGATGCGCCGTCAACCCGGGCATGGTCCATGCTCGGACAGCGAGTCACCCATTGTCGCCGTCCGCAAGCCCGTGCCTACGGTGGATACAGTTTCTTATTATGTTATTAATGTTAGATGGTGGGTCTTCGAGCGTTATCATCCTCACTTATTATGTATGTGCGGTCCGTCACGCTCTCTTCATGTCGTGTCCAAACAGTAGACACACGTGGTTAAGTGGCGTCACTTGTGGCGAATGTAGTGTGTCCGTCTTCAATGTAAAAGTGTCACTGTTGCAGGGTTTTTCTTTCAAGAATTATCATTGATTAGGGCAAAGGAATGTGGAAAAAATGAATAGTGGAAATTCATTGTTTTTTTCAATGAGGTACCAACATGGGGTTCTTCAAAAAGAGCGTGAATAATTCTCCAATCTCGGTAACAGCGTAGCGTCGGGCGGCGAGAGTAAGATATTTATTAGTAAGTACGCGAATTAGCAACTATTGGCGCCTCGTGGCGATCAAATGTACAGAAATGTTTGAAACGTGTTCAAACATTTTTATATACATTTGATCGTACAGCTCGCTTCCTTAATTCGCAAAATATTAACGTCCCAAGTCCCTGTTTACATTTCCTACGTCACAAAAACGTGAAAACTCGTGATAAGGCCTTGCTTTTTCTACCCAAACTTCCGGGTAACGCAATACGGTAATCTTTGTATTATTTAGGGAAACACCGTGACCCATCGTTAATAAAGATGGAAGTACACTGGCTCTATGAAATGACAGCCTGAAAGTCATTTATTATCTTGCTTGCAGTTCATTAATTGTACAGTTTTATTAAATACGGTGACGTGTTAGGCTTATGAGTTATGGGTTCGTAAACCAACATTATTACCGCGACTTGAGGTAATATTTTCACATATTCTGTTCTTAAATAGAAAACAAACAAGAGGTTTAAAAAACATACACGAAACGTGATAGGTATTTGATTCCCTTATTTATCAATGTTATAAATTTTTCATACATTTACGAAATACTGTTTCTCTCCTATAAAATTACTTAAATTCTAAAGGATATTTGTATTTTCGATGTCAAATCGGCATAATTATTTAGTTTACACTAGGTGTTACCAGCGGCTCCACCCGCTACAAGTCGAAAATTATCCCGCGGAGGATAAAATTGGGATAAAAATCATCTACGTTTGAATCCAAGTTATAAACTATCTGTGTACCTCTCATCTAAATCCATTAAGTATTTTTTGCGTGAAAAAGTAACAAACATCTCTGAATATTTAATTATTCGCATTTATAATATTGGTAGGATTAACGATAGTACAAGGGAATATCACAAGAGAGCAGAAGTACATATATATCATACTATTCGTGATGATAAACACACAAACACTAATCAAACATTCATACGTAATTAATATCGGATATAATGCTAAGCAGATACGATTTATGTTCAGTTGAAAACGCTGGCGGAATGTGAATTAGATTTAATTGCCACCACCGCGCACCGTTACACTGGATTGTCTTAACGATAGTTTCTGTTATATACTGCCGAGATTTTCTAGTATTTACAACTGTGTGTTTTGCATCTTTAAATTATTGTTATTAAAATTCTTGTGGTATTAATATGAGTACCATACAGACGCATTTTGTACTTTAACGTTTCGACTTAAAGGTACGACCTACGTAAACTGTCGTTTTTAGGGGTCGGTACTCAAAGCATAAAACGGGAACCTGTTACTAAGACTCCGCCATCCGTCCGTCTGTCACCAGGCTTTATCTCATGAAACGTGATAATTAGTCACAGATCATCAACAACAAATACAAAAAAAAAAGAAAAAAAAGGAAAGAAGGAAAAAATTTTTTAATGGGGTAACCGTTTATTTTTTGTCATAAACGCAAAAAATAAAACATTTTGAATGTGCTCAGCTGTTGTATTGCTGAAAATCTCAAGAGCGCTTTTGTAAAATTATTAAATTTAGTGTCATTTAAAATTATGGTAGTAGCGAGTAGAGCAATGACGGCCAAGTTCCAGACCCGTGGTGCCCTTGTAAGACCCGCGATCCAGTGGTAACGGCCCTGACTTACCACTGAGCCAGCACTACTCAAGCTATGGCTTCAAGGTCGCGGGTTTGAACCTATAAACGCATTTCTTGGTGTAATTTATTTTCAAAAGTAAATTCTAAAATACGAAGATATGTGATATCTACCATTTCGCTCTGGACATACGTGGTAGATTTCAATCCCTTTCTCAGAGAGAAGAGTTCTGTGGTATCAGTGAGAATATTATGACTAATTAAATACCATTTTTAGGGTTCCGTAGCCAAATGGCAAAAACGGAACCCTTATAGATTCGTCATGTCTGTCTGTCTGTCCGTGTATGTCACAGCCACTTTTTGTCGAAAGTATAAGAGCTATCCTGTTAAAACTTGGTAGAAAGATGTATTATGTGAACCGCATTAGGATTTTCACACAAAATACAAAACAAAACAAATTTTGGGGGTGCCCCCCATACTTAGAATTGAAACTCAAAAAAAATTTTTTCACCAAACCCATACGTGTGGGGTATCTATGAATAGGTCTTTAAAAATGATATTGAGGTTACTAACATCATTTTTTTCTAAACTGAACAGTTTGCGCGAGAGACACTTCCAAAGTGGTAAAAAGTGTGTCCCCCCCCCCGTAACTTCTAAAATAAGAGAATGATAAAACTAAAAAAAATATATAATGTAGACCTCAACCAAAACTACCAACGAAAATTGGTTTGGATGAGATACAGTTAGCAGTTTTTGAGATATAGTACATTTTCAAAACCGCAAATATAACTTTGCCATTCATACAAATACTATGAAAAACAAAGTTATTTTTATTGTTTGTGTATATTACTTACTAATCTCAATATAATTATATGTCTAATCTATGCTTGCTGCTACGGAACCCTTCATGGGCGAGTCCAACTCGCACTTGGCCGGTTTTTTTCTACCTATAACATTACACTAGAAAGTACAAGACATCTACATGTATTTAATCACTATATACTGTAGCATTTTTCCATATTGATAACTAAAAAAAGAACGTTGATAACGGAGCTCCGAGCTCGTTCAGTTAGGCTATGCTCCAATTGTTGGCTGTACCGGTGCGCCGGCGCAGACTGGACGTCGTTAAGATCGCTCAGATCTATGGACTACGCTCCGATGATAATTGTTTGATGCTATTATTTTTATCAGGAAGCGTTTATGAAGCAAAATTGCTTAGTTATTATTTGGTTTCTCTGTGTCGATTCAGTTAAAAGTTAAGTTGTTTCTATTCAATTTCTTTTCGAAGTTGAAAGAGGTTGTACATGCTATCTATCAATGTTAAGTCATGTCAATGAAAGATGGGCGCAGTGGAGCGATTGACTGCCACGCTGCGTGTCTCGGGTTCGATTCCCGCACGGATTAACTATTTGTATGATCTACAATTACTTGTTCCGCGTCTGAGTGTTTGTGTCACCCCCGATACATGTGAAATACCAATTGTGGGATTTATTCCCTATCTGATCTCCACAATCGTGATGACTGGTTGTCAGAATTTCATGCCAGAACCCAGCATTGATGGGAAGTGGCGCGCAAAAGACACATACTCAGCATTCTGTGGATATGGATTAAAGATGAACATTCTCTTCATGAATCTTTCATTTTTAACTGGTACAGAACTCTCTTAATTTTTCGAAACTTCGATCAATTTCTTTGTAACTGTATCACGTGAATGACTTCTAATGTTAATCTTCTATGAGTCATTGAACATCTTCATACAAAACTACTCGTTCGTTGCAATATGCTAATACATAAATAACTTATAGAATGTTAATCACACTTCAAGTGAGCGCACGATATTCGTCTGAAAAAGTGTGAAGTGTTGTGAAAATAACGTGTAAGTGGATGAACACGCGAACTCCTCATGTAGGCGAGACAGGTACTATTAATAAACATATGTAGGAGCTTGTATATAAGTAGACAATCAATGACTTGATCAATGATCGGTAAAGACAGATAAGAATAGGTATTTAAATCACGAATTGTGAAGAGCGATGGTTGATGAATAATGGTGAATTTCCAATAAAAGACAGATCAATGTTGCAAGTTATTATAGATATCTATGGATATGTGAAGAAGAATAATTTGTTTTATGATCTAAAACATATATTTTTACTTGATTTATCAATGCCAATGCAAAAATAGATTTATCTGAAATTCCCTGAGAAGATTTTCGCCAAAATCTTGGGTTTTTATTTAAAAACATCCAAGTTTATGGAATGTTCCAGGTTAGTGGAGCGAGTTTTTTGCCAGCATGAGTCTGACCGCTTAACCCAGAGCAGAAGAAGCCATTGGAAGATCTCCGACCCAAAAAGTTCAACTTTCCTAAAATATTCAACGTTTTGGTTACAGAGTACCAATTAACAGTAATAATAACTACAAAATCGTTGAGCTAACCTCTATTTATTTGGGACAAATTACATTTAAACATAACATAAAAAATTTCGTGGTGCAACACTTCTTTGTTCGGTAAAATAACGGAAATGCCACCAGAATCTAGAAACGATTCCAAGCATTTAGTTCTAAATGACGAAACTTTAAGTTACCAGCTTGGAACATGTGCATGTAACTGCCGCAGTTGCAGCATTCCTTGAATTATATCTCGCAACTTATAATCTGGGAAATATGGCTACTTTTGTCGCTTGTCGCATTAAACTAGCTACCCGCCATGGCATTGAACAGAAATTTCAAAATAAAATGTAGCTATGTTACTCTCTGATAACGTAGCTTTTTGCAGGTGTAAGAATTTTGAAAATCGGACCGGCTTGTTTTTGAGCTTATTAATAACAAACAAAAAACAATATATCTTTTATCTGTATTGTAAACTAGCTGACCTGTACCGACTTCGTAGGTCGGTAAAATATGCATGATATCTTTATAATTTATAGCCTATGGCACTCACGAATAATGTAGCTTTCTAGCAGTGAAACAATTTTCAAAATTGGTTCATTACTTCCGGAGATTACACCTACATTCGACTTCTTCATAATCTTAGTATAGACTAGTATAGAGGTATAGCCGTATAGATTATAATAATGTAGAAGACCATCAGCCCAGTCCAGCTTCGCATGGGTGCTATTTACTCGCTAAGATAGGATAGTTTTAGATAAATTCGGTGGCCCTAATGCTCTAAAAACCAACCAACCATAATCATTTACAAAATTTCATTGAAATTAGTTGAGTGGTTTTAGAGATTATCATGTACAAACAGAGTGACTTGTGAATTCTATTTATGTTAAGATTTTGATCATTGTTCGTACTCTTCCGTAATTGGGGCTTTACACACAACTTCAGAAGGATTTCGGTTTGACAGCAGAATATTTCAGCTATAATTTGAAACATTTTTCCTCGCAGATCAAAAATAACAAGCCATTATCTATTCTTCTGTTAATTTCCACATTTAGTTTGAACAGAAATGAAGCTACCATTTAAAATGCCTCTAAATTAGCTTTATAATTGTTATGAATGCATTTAAGAGGAAGGACAAAGTTCCGTTCGTTCCTTGGGGCAATATTCACAAAATCCGGTGAATGCATACTTTTTCCTTATTAATGGGAGAGCTCCGGGGAAAACTGGGGGAACTTAGTTTCCTATTACTTTTTAATTATTTTTATAATGAATTTTTATTTGAACTTTGTAACTTGGTATGTTTTTCTTTGGCCCAGATTTGGGTCTGCTGCCACAGTTCTTTTGACTTTATTTCACACTAGCTTTGCTTTTCCCAGCGGCTTCGCTCGTCCAACCCCCCCCAAACTTTCAACAGGTGAAAGAATTTTTGAAATCGGACCATTAGTTTTTGAGCCTATTGGTTAACCATTATATAGATTTTCATGAACTATTTATGCATTAGGTATATTTGTGTGTGGTGGGCATGACGTCTATTCTACAATGAACTAGTGTCCGCAAGTCCAAATCCAATGCACGTATTTTCCGTACGGGTGGAAAACTATCTATGGTATGTTTATTTTTGTCCCATTGCTGGGCAAAGGTTATCTACGTATAGGGGACACCTTCCACCGTTTGTGCAGTTTTTTTCCGGATAATTTCGCATAAAGTTAACATAAGGCTTCTTCTGTATAAGCTCGCTCCATCGTCGACCTTGTCTTAGCCATTCCTGACCTAGACTAAGGTCAAGAGCAAACCCTATTCACATAAAAAAACGCGTCAAATTAATCACGCCAGTGTTTTCTAGGCCGCCCTAGGCAACGATAAGATATTATGACGTATGTAATTACTGGCAAATAAATACAATGTAAGTAATCTATATATATAAAAGAACAGGGTTTTTTATTAAGACTCGACTACAGCCAAAACCGCTAAACGCAGTAACTTGGATTTTGGACAGCAGTTGCGGTCTACCGTGTAGGGAAGCAATAAGACGGGATTTTGCGAAAATCCTCCTCTAAGGGGGTGAAAAGGGGTGAAAACGTTTGTATGGAAAATCTTATTCCGTGGGTTTATAAATTTGAAACTTGCCACGAATAGGAACAATAATAAATAAAAAATATTGGCGCTATTATTTTTTTAAAACTACCCTCCATTGGTAATCTAGGTGTTGTTAAATTTTGTATGGGAAAATCATAACGCGTGAGTTGATTAATGTGAAAATAAGTATTTATGTACTAGATCAAAAATAATTAAACACGTGTTTTTGGATTTTTCGAAAATCACCCCCCAAGTTAGTGAAAAGGGGTATTCAAGTTTAAAAGGGAGATTCTTTAACCGCTGAACGTGTGACCTGAATTTTGATCGGTAGTTGCAATTTATTATGTAGGTGAACATAAGAAGGGATTTTGCGAAAAAAATCCTCCTCTAAGGGGGTGAAAAGGGGTGAAAACGTTTGTATGAAAAATCTTATTCCTTGGGTTTATGAACTTGAAACTTGGTACGAATATGAGTATAAGTAAATAAAAAAGATGGGCGTTACTACTTTTTTAAAACTACCCTCCATTGGTAATCTAGACGATGTTAAAGTTTGTATAGGAAAATCACCCCCTAAATTGGTGAAAAGGGATGATTAAGTTTTAAGGGAAGTATTTTAGTGCTTGCTTCCAAAATCCAATTATCTCTCAATCGAATAAAGGATGCATATTTATTTATATTTCAATAATCAACCCCTAGCGGGATAAACATTGGAAAATTAGTTTGTCTACACTAATATTTCAAAAAAAGGAATGATTTGATTGTTTGTTTGTATTGAACCTATTCTACTAAACTACTCGACAATTTTTAGATTTTCCAAAAGTATTCTTTATGAAGGGTGACCGGGCATTAAATTCACTGAGTTCGAAGTTAGAGACACGCGCAGACGAAGTCGCGGGCGGAGTGCTAGTATGATATAATTCGTCGAGTTGTAAAAAGCATTTTTATTTCAAACTAATTATAAACAGTTTTGGTTTCGTAATTAAATTCGTTAGGTTAGGTAAATAAGAGAGCTAAAAGGGTTGGGATGAGTTCGTGATAACTTATTCAAATAAATTAGTTCGCTGGCAAGTATTTAATTAGGATAACCCTTTTGGAATCACTAGATCAGTGGGACTTTATTAATGTCTGATTTAAGAGAGTTTGAACGTACTTTCAACGGTTTTAGTGGTCAGTCGAGAAAGGTTTTTATTTATAATCGTTGCTTCAGACTGAGAATTTGTGTATGTAAGTTTAAAGCCTCCTGCAGACACACGCGATTAATCGCGCGGGGCGACATGTCGCGGTCCATTCGCATTATTTTTAGAGTGGAAATTAGCTTGGCTCGTTGTCGCAGCGCGATTAATCGCGTGTGTCTGCGGGAGGCTTAAATGTTTTAAACATACCCGCGATACACGAATAATTTCTATATTTAAATTTATTACTTACTAATAAAAATAATTACTACGAGTATCTAAAGACATCCTGCCGGGGTCGCGGGACACACGTATACCGCGACCCCGGTATACAAAGGGCTACTGAAGGACACCGTGGATTTTAGTCAGTACAAGTCTGACAGTCCCTCCCGCCTTGCCCTGGGTGGGAGGACTCATTTGATGATTTTACCACGAAAAAAAAATCTAAAGACATAGTACTCGTCAAGACAAATCAAATGAGACCAAACTCGATGGGGTTGCGGGCCGTGTTCGAGTTTCATCATCAGATCAACTCCATGTCATCACAATACTGCATTATCCCACGATATATCTAGATATATAAAGAGTGCAAAATTTCAGCTAAATCAGGACAAATAAAAGCTTATAAAAAGGAACCAATAGACACTAATGATTTTCTTTCCACTTGGGAAATCTTTGAATATTTTCATTAATTTTCTATCTATTATGTATGGAAACCGATCCAACTACAGAATTATTTATCACCAGTGTCATTTTCAATCTTGTCAATCAATTTTGGTCACTACCTTTATCACTTTGAGGTTTCTTATTGCACACCTAGGCCTAACCTTATACGTTTTTCAATTTTGATATCTAATTAAGAGACTTTTGGGTCCATTTTTGTGTGGTGTTGGTGTAACAGAATGGAATGGTGCCAAGACTAATAATAATAGTCTAGACCAAGTCCAGACTATATCCTTGACCTATCGCTATCGGTTATATTGATGAGTTATCTCTGTTATGTAACGTTGTGAAGATCTTGATGGGTTCTTTGACTTGTTTGTTTGCTCTGATTGTAAAAAGGATTTTATTTTTAAGCTATTGCTTAGCTTTTATCGCGGGCTCAGAGCGCGGCGCGGCGACCGAATCAAAAAAAATCCATAAACCTAACGAAAAAACCTGACACCACGCATCGTCTAACATCGTTTCAGTTCGGGCAACTTCGGCAATCATAAAAATATCCGTCATAAAAACAATTTACTTTTTCTTACTGATTCGAAACGGCCAGCTACAAAAGGAGTTTTCACAGTGAAACCTACTTATATGTGTAGCGCGTAGGCACAATATAATTAGTTAGTCTTAGGCACATTAGATTTAAGTTACTGTATAAATTCACTGGAGTCAGACATTCGACACAGTCGTCCAATAAACTTCAAACCGAGAACACGCATATCATTTTGCCGCCCCTTCTGTCAACAATCACTCACACACTCACATTACCGGCAAAGTGGTGACCCGACGTGTGCGCGCGCCTCTTATAACTCTCGCACAATTTAACCGCGCGCGATAAACGACCCGTGATATCAAGCTCAACCACAGCCTGCAGCCATGTCTACAGCTGCACTACCGACCTCGGAGCAGCCACAGCAGATGACGGCAGTTACCATCACACCAAGGATACCGGACTTCTGGCGAGACCGGCCCAGACTCTGGTTCCACCAATTCAGCGCCATCGTAGACCCTCAAAAGGCAAGTGACCTCCACAAAAGTCAACTTTTAATAGCTAGGCTAAAACAAAGCGAATTAAGTGACATTAGCGATATTTTAGAAAACATGCCCGAATCAAATAAATTCGAAACGCTGAAAGACAGGCTAATTTCCGTTTACGAGGAGTCGGAAACCAAACAACTAAACCAACTCTTAAACGAGATAGAGCTCGGGGATCAAAAGCCGTCACAGCTACTTAGACGAATGCAAAATCTAGGAAAAAACCGAGTCCCAGATGAAACCTTAAAATTATTGTGGACCGGGCGCCTACCACATTCCGTTAAGAGTCGTCTTAATGGCAAGTGATTCAGGTGAAGTAAAATTAGATAGTCTAGCCAAAATCGCTGATAAAATTATGGAGAATACCAAACCGTCTGAGATAGCTTCTGTTTCGAAGCCTTCTCAGAATTTAGGAAATAATAGTTCCGAAATATTAAATGAACTAAACAAAATGAAAATGGAAATTGCAACATTAAATAACAAACTAGGCGAAAACAATAGAAAAAGTCATCATGAACCGCGAGGACGAAACCGACATAATCCCGGCCCGTCTCGACCGCGTTCCAAAAGTCGCGAAAATTCACAAATAAATCGAGAAAAGTTTTTGAACCAGTCCGCGAAACCCGGCGACTCAAATTTTCTGTGTTTTTATCACTACGTCTACGGCAATAATGCGCGCAAATGCGGAGATCTCGTTAATTGCCGCAAACACCCTACACAAAATTCGGAAAACTAATTCAGACACCGGCACGAATAAATAATGTCGCCGGTGTCGAACATTCATATCGTTTGTGCGTAACAGACACTACAACAGGTGTGCGATATTTAATCGACACAGGTGCCGACGTCTCTGTATTAGCCGCAAAAAAGCAAAACTCCTGTAGGACGTCAGACTATGTGTTATATGCAGCAAACGGCACAAAAATAAAGACATTCGGTGAAAAAGTCATTACGGTCAATCTAGGGCTACGCCGTACATTTAGATGGAAATTTATATTAGCCAACGTACGTAGCTCGATAATAGGTGCCGATTTCCTAGCCGCAAACAAACTTTTGGTAGACCTACATGGTAGGAAATTAGTCGACAAAGTCACATTGTTATCGCGCACCACAAACGTAATATCCTCCAACGAACCGAGTATTCGTACAATAGATGTCAATGACGAATACCATCTTATCTTACAAAAGTTTCCTAGCATCACCAAACTAGAAAATTTTATGACAGACCCCAAACATGACGTACAACACCACATTTATACCACCGGTCCCCCGGTTCATGAAAAAGTACGTCCACTCAATCCGAAGAAATACAAAATAGCGAAAGCTGAATTCGAACGAATGATGCAATTAGGTATTTGTAGGCCTTCAAATAGTCCTTGGGCTAACCCACTTGTGTGTGTTACAAAAAAAGACGGTGAAATAAGAGCATGCGGAGATTATCGTAGACTCAACGCACAAACTATACCCGACCGTTACCCATTACCGCGACTACTTGATTTCACTTATCTACTCAGAGGCAAAACCATATTTTCAAAAATTGACGTGCGAAAAGCCTATTTTAATATTCGCATGGCACCCGAAGATATTCCCAAGACTGCAGTCATAACTCCATTCGGTTTATTCGAATTTACAAGAATGAACTTTGGATTACGTAATGCAGCACAAGACTTCCAAAGATTAATCAATAAAGCACTGGAAGGTCTAGATTTCGCATTCCCATATCTAGATGACATTATTATCGCATCGGAATCAAAACCTAAGCATTTAGAACATCTAGAAACAATATTAAATCGTTTAAATAACTATGGCTTAACAATTAACACAAATAAGTGCGAATTTGGTAAATCCGAATTGGATTTTCTCGGTTACCATATCGATTCACAGGGCGTAAAACCGAGTGCGAAAAAAACACAACTTATTAATGACTATCCACAACCGAAAACAATTGAGGAACTTCGACGTTTTCTCGGCATGATGAATTTCTACAGGCAAAGCATTCCAAAAGCTGCAGAGATTCAAGCACCACTTAACGCGTACCTGCATAACTCAAAAAACGCGACAAAACTGAGATAACATGGAACGAAAGCGCACTAAAAGCGTTCAGTCAATGTAAACAACTCATAAACAATGCAGTCATGCTAGCCCACCCAGACGCAACCGCACCCTTAGTATTAATGACAGACGCTTCTGGTAGTTGTGTAGGCGCAGCTTTAAATCAGAGTCGACGGAAAATTACAATCCCTCAGATTTTATTCAAAAAAGCTTACGGATACCCAAACAAGATATAGTACCTACGACAGGGAACTTCTAGCTATATACGTATCAATAAAACATTTCCGTCATATGATAGAAGGTAGAGAACTAACCGTGTTAACGGATCACAAACCATTGACTTTCGCACTAACAAAGAAAGTTTCACCATCAGATTCACCAAGGCGTTTGAGGCAATTAGATTTCATCTCTCAATTTTGCGATAATATTAAATATATAGAAGGCGATAAAAATACAGTAGCCGACGCCTTATCTAGAATTGAAGAGATCACCATGCCATCTTTATTCGATTACCAAAAATTATCTGAATTACAAAAAACCGATTCTGAATTAGAAAGTCTACGCAAACGTAACAATCTTCAATTTAAATTAATTACTATGCCTAACACCGAGATAAAAATAGCATGCGAAACATCTACGAACGATATACGTCCTTATCTACCTAAACAATTCCGGGAACTCGCAATCAAAACATTGCACAACGTGAGTCACCCCGGCGTCGCCACTACGAAACGTTTAGTTAAATCTAGATACTTTTGGAGTGATATGAACACCGATGTCAAAAACTTCGTTAAAACGTGTATTCCATGTCAAAAAAGTAAAATTCAACGCCACACAATAACTCCGTTAGGCGAATTTAACACTGGAAACCGTTTTGAACACGTACACATAGACATTATAGGACCCTTGCCACCTGTTGAGGATTTCAAATATTGCGTCACCATTATAGATAGAGTTACGAAATGGCCTGAAGTTATACCAGTAAAAGAAATAACAGCTGAAACAGTTGCTAGGGTGTTCGTCGAACATTGGATCGCTCGTTTCGGTTGTCCAGTAAGAATAACTTCAGACCAAGGTCGTCAATTCGAATCCGATTTGTTTCGACAATTATTGAAAATACTCGGTATCGAACGCATCCGTACAACAGCGTACAACCCAAAGGCGAACGGCATGGTCGAACGACTACATCGTACTTTAAAAGCCGCTATTATGGCAAAATGCTCAGATAGCAAAGTATGGGTACACGAATTGCCTATAATACTCTTAGGTTTACGTACAGCGATTAAAATAGATTTAGGATACAGCCCATCACAATTTTTGTATGGTAGTAGTATAAGACTTCCAGGTGACCTATTCCAATCTAAACCTTCATCCAATATTAACGATCGCGAATTTATAAAACAATTAACGCAATCTTTATCATCAGTCCCAAATCTTAGTCTTTCAAGCTCACATAGCAACACAAAAAATAATGTATTCGTTCACGAAGATTTATCAGCTTGCTCTCATGTATTTATTAGAAACGAGGCAAGGCGAGCTTTAGTACCACCGTATGAGGGCCCATTCAAAGTCTTATCGCGGCATAATAAATTCTTTAAGTTGGAATGTAAAGATAAACAAATCACGGTGTCACTTGATCGCTTGAAACCAGCCTATTTATTAAGGTATGACGACGTGTTGGTCTCACGCCCGGAGAGCACAGCGACCACTCATAACGACACTTCACACCCGCCGAGCGATAAGACGCCACTCAAGACCGTTCCACAGCCGCCAAGCGATACGACGTCATCCGACACCGCAAAGCCCGATTCACAGCAAGTTACAAGATCAGGTCGCATCGTTAAGAAGACCGTGAGATTCAACATGTGAACCGTCACTTCGTCGTCAATCACAGCCCACATCAGCACTTCACTGCCACACGACAACAAGCACGCATCACCCAAGTCTGAAAAAACACCTCGACTCTATAATGGGCCAACCAGCCAGCAAAATGACACAAAAGAGCGCAGCTGCGAGCAGCAAAGCCAGGGTTGAGAACTCCAGCATCAACAGCTTCAAGATGCCCTTGGCCGTAGTCGTCTTAATCAGTACAGGCGTAACCCTCTGCGTACTCTACGTGGGGTGGCGATACTGCAAACGTCGCGTCTAAACCGCCATAGAGACAAGAATCAGCCGCACCATCACACAGAACGCCAGCAATATAGCACCGCCCATCATGCAGACAAACCACCCGTGCGTCAACCCTAAAACAGCATATAGTGAGGCATAAAGTGAAAAGTGCGCGCTAATAGTGTCCGACAACCGTAGCGTTTAAGTACTTTTATCTTCGTAGATATAAGTATATTGTACTTATAGTTATAATTTAGTATTGGGGTTCAACAATAAAATTTAGCTTCAACTAAGGGGGAGGACTGTAGCGCGTAGGCACAATATAATTAGTTAGTCTTAGGCACATTAGATTTAAGTTACTGTATAAATTCACTGGAGTCAGACATTCGACACAGTCGTCCAATAAACTTCAAACCGAGAACACGCATATCATTTTGCCGCCCCTTCTGTCAACAATCACTCACACACTCACATTACCGGCAAATATGTATATAATTCTCCTACAACAAAGAAGTTCTTTATTACAATAGTGCACCACAAACATTTTAAATAAATTATATTCTCGTTAAATATACGCGGTAGGCGATTTTATTCTTTTAAAATAAAAATGTTATGCAATAGCTTCACCGCGGCAGTTTCCGAGTGCCACATGTATTTTTTATTTATTCATGAGGTTTACGTTACCTACAATAAATAATATTATGTGATATGTATTGTAAGCATATCTTTCGTAAAATGTTTAAAATTAACTAAATACGAGTAGCTTTCCCGGTAAAAATACGCCGAACATTTTATTTTATTCAATTAATTTAAAATTTATCTGAACTATTATTTTAAATGTAAACATGGGCACCCTTAATAAAACGATCCTCTTAACACCATTTTAGTACAGATCCGTAGTATGTACATATAAAGAAAGTAGTGATGCCTTTTGTAAATAAGAATACTTTTAAAAAGCATGACCACCTGAAAGCTAAAAAGTCTATTTAAGTAATATTTGAGGTTGTTCTTATTCTGGCACTGTTCATTAATTCATTGCCTCTTCTTAATTGTACTCTATAACTGGCACAAATTGCTCATTCAGCAAAGGTTAAAACATTTATCTGGACCTAACTTATTTTATAGCCTTCACCAGCTGGACCCCAAAAAAATCCTTTGCACAGGCATACAAACTCAAAGTATTGATTTCGAATATTAGTTACAGGAAGTTATTTTTAAATTGTCAAAAACAAAAATGAAGCTATAGTCCAAATGCCCTAACATGAATTCTACTTTATACGACGTAAATTGTATGGAAATAGAAAATCGTCCCTAGCGTACGAAAGAGAAACTAGTTAAACTATCGAATTAACGTTAAGTCCCAGTTTAGTCACAAAAACGTGAAAACTCGTGATAAAGTCCTTGTCACAAGGCTTTATATCATGAAAGGGTTGCCTGACCAATACCTAAGCTTAGATGTGAAAACTCGACATGAAAAATCGCCACACGTACCAGATAAGGCACTATATCTAAACTGAACAAAATATTTGTTTACACTTTACTGGTCGCATTGTTTACAAGTTTACGTGTTACAGATGACAGTTTTACACTCGACCGTTTCACATTCCATCGACCATTTGCTCGATATTAACGAAAGCATGATTAAAGACTAAATCACTTAGTAGTCCAGAGCAATGAAAACAGTATTCTAAGTGAGATAACTTTGCTTATCAATTCTAAACCTTACGTCTTACCAGCTAAGATTTATAATCAAATAGAGATTATGCTTCTTGTGATCTTTAATCTAGTCTACCAAGGTAGCTTAGGCAGTATGAATGCGTAAAAATTGTTCACGCTCATAAGTACTCGTGATAGACATTTTATGACATTTATGAACAAAAATGTCCCGTTATTAAACGCTTCAATGACATTTGTATGGTTAAGAATATTTATCTGTTTTTTAAATGGCGCTGTTTAGAAGATATTTTTATGAAGAAAACTGAGATGGATTTAAAAATGTGACTGAAATAACTTTGGTGTTTATAATCTCTAGTTTGCCCTAGTTTTACGTCTCGTAATTATGAACGTCTTCAATTAAAACTGCTTTGTGCGTTCTTTACGAATTATAAAATAATATATTAATGTGTAAAACTGTTTTCAGAAATTACTTGTGTAGTTGATCGTTAGTTACGCATTTACTAACGTGAACTTGGTCATAATGAAATGAACATTAAGTTCACTTTTCTTGCGATATTATCACATTTTTTTTTCGACGCACCTTTGAAACATGTTATAACTCCAAAATAGGAAGTTTCACGCAAAGCTCGGCTCAGATGGCGCTACCAGCGCATGATGTCATTTACTGTATGATTAACTTGACATTATACTACACAATCAAATCTACACTTGACGTTGTTTACGTTATGCGCTTGAAGCGCCACTGACGGCTAAAACTCGCAGTGAAACTCCCTATTATCAGAAAATCACCTGTAAAAGGCCTTATTTCTAAACTCACCTCCGCCTCCTACTATGTGTCTTGCGCCGATCGTGGGCGGGCGGGTCACTTGCGTACGCGCCGCCCTCGCACTCAGCGCTGTGTCCAGCCCCCATCGCTACCCCATTCCACAACACACACCGTCACTGATGACACACGCCACCGACGACACCCCACACTCAAACAGTGACGATGACTTTTCCAACTATTCCGAATTTTTGGACTATACCAAATTTTCAACTATTCCGAATTTTCTGGACTATTCCGAATTTTTCAAGTATTCCAACTTTGGTGACTTGTGTAGGCTATCAAACGCGCGTGGTTAGTATGATGAGGTACAGGTTCAGGGTGTCGTGGTGCTAACGATAGCCCGCAACGTTATGCCCGGGCGGCTCGCGACGCGAATGTGAAGCGTAGCGTCGCATGCGCACCTCACGCGCAAGATCTACGTTATTGTTAATTAGTTTGTGTTAGAAGCTGATGGCGGACTTGTGGGTGTAGGTCATGAGCAATTGTTTGTTTTGACGTGGTGGAATGTTTTTGTCAAATCTTGAATGAAAGTGCGGGCTGTTATTGAAACTTAAAACGTAAACACGTGAACCATAAACGAAAGTTTTCACTTCTGTGTTGTGACTATACCATATATTACATCTTTTGGAAGTATTTTTAAAATAAGTTGTCAGTAATAAATATTATTTTTAAGAAGTAGGTAACTAATCGCATAAAACTTGAAGTTTCTCCTTATCGAGCATTTACAAACATTCAATAAAAATACAATAAAAATACCGAAAAACGTTGCCGGGTATAACGAGTTTCTCTTGTATCGTGGGTGATTTTACAAATACATATTTAAATTCCGACACACGAACACCCAAATCCGGAAAAACTACTTCATAAAAATATTTGTTCCTTTAATGATCCCTCGGGACGCTGCGCAGGCGTCGATCGCTCATCCACTACGCGCAACGGTACCGTCAATCGCTCATCGCTTACACCTCGCACCCACCCTCCACGGGCTACTAATTGTTGCGCGATCCGCCTCGGAAATCGGTTCGCTCTCGTTTCTTCTAATTACACGAGCGGGTGCTTTCCCGATGGAAACGTCGGAAGGAACCGAGACTGTCCACACGGCCATTTAGCTGCCACGGTGACTGAATAACCTCATGACTATATCTGTCCAGTGAAGCGAATGGTTACTAATGAATGGACACTTTGTTTAGTTCCGGAATGAATGATTGAGTTATGTCTTGTGATATTGTTTCAATGTTTGTGATATTGTAACTATGAGAGAAAAAGACATGGGTTTTTTGAATTGGGATACTAGTGGAAATTTGTCGTAAGTCAAACAATATCAAGTGGAAGTGGAGACTTAGTTATGGTCAAGGAATCTTAAGGCATGTGTTTAGAGAGAGACTTCCTATTATCTGCGATATTGGAAAGTATAGACACTTCACAGCAAAATCAAGTATAACTTAAAGTCTCGTCACACACCGTTAAGGTCCAGAATAACCAAATCATATTTTTTTATATTTATGTTCGGGTATATAAAATTAACTGAATCTCTAAATCTGATCTAAAGAATTAATTGATCTAAAGATCTGATCTGATCTGATCTGATCTAAAGATTTGACTGGCCTGTTGGTCTAGTGGTTAGTGACCCTGACTGCTATGCCGGAGGTCGTGGGTTCGATTCCCACCCAGGACAAATGTTTGTGTGATGAGCACGATCATTTGTTCTGTGTCTGGGTGTAATTTATCTATAATATTTATATATTTAGAAATATATAAGTATGTTTATCAGTTGTCTAGTACCCATAACACAAGCTCTGCTTAGCTTGGGACTAGATGGCGTTGTGTGATAGTTGTGGAATATTATTATATTATTATTATTATTATTATAATTCAGTGTTAGTCTGCCAGTCACTGGTGATTTTGTTTGAAAATATTTGACTGCATTCAAATTCTGTTGATTCCTCATTCATGATTGAGGGGATTGATGCCGGGGTCGCGGGACTGTCTCATCAGGTAACTGTGACCCTGGAACGTGAAGGGCTATTGAAGGTTCGCCGTGGATTTTAGTCAGTGTATGTCTGACAGTCCCTCCCGTCCCGCCCTGGGTGGGAGGACACATTTAAAGATTTAACCACGATTAAAAAAGAACAAAAATAACCCTGTTGATTCTGTGGCAACTTTAAAGCCTCCTGCAGACACACGCGATTAATCGCGCGGGGCGACATGTCGCGGTCCATTCGCAGTATTTTTAGAGTGGAAATTAGCTTGGCTCGTTGTCGCAGCGCGATTAATCGCGTGTGTCTGCAGGAGGCTTAAATCTTGCGTCTATCAAGTTCGTAGAAGGATGTTACTAGGTACCTCTGTAGTGCCTACCATCCATTGGAAAAAATCGCGTATTTATGTGTGATGGCCGACTTTCAAACGCCCGATCAGAAGAACTACTCCACAATGGAATCTACTTAATCACGCGTTAACTGAAGTATGATTGATGTATCAAAGTGATGATTAACTGCAGTTCTAGTACGCTGCGATTGGAAAACAGCAGTCAACTTACATTTTTATTGATTAGTACTACTGTGGGAATGTTCACACCATAAATGTTAGAGCCAAATGCATAAATGTAATTGACAATGCTGTGACATCTGTTTGAAATGTGAGTTGTTTATGTGTATGTCACAAAAAGTACTCGATTATGGGCTGATTTTTCAATAGTCAGATAACTTTTATCTGAAGAATAAAAATGGCGGTTTGACAGCTTATCTATAGAAAATATGTCAAACCGCTATTTTTATTCCTCAGATAAAAGTTATCAGACTATTGAAAAATCAGCCCTTACTGAAACAAACTTATTTTTTTCTATAATACATTCGATTTCAATCAACGGCACAGACGGGTGACTTTTCTGTCCCGCCTATCACTTTTGGAAAATGGAAGTTTTGGGCATACCTACTGTAATTATTTTTTTATTTTTACTCTCTGGTTACATTTATGTTATAATTTTGAATAGTCATTTTGTGAATAATTAAAAAATTATAACTCCATTTAGAAGCAAATATGAGTCCTAATGTCCCACCCGTCACTTTGGCATTCCTCATTATTAAGGTCCATCCGCACACAACAGTGCCGACACGTGCCGTTCCGTAACGTATCGATCAGTGTCAGTGAAATATGATATTTACTTGACTTGACTTAAAGTCCAATGTCCTATGTATGCTGTTCAGTGATCACTGAACAGCACGGAACGTCACTGTCACTGATGAGTACGGATAGCGTCGTACAAAATGTATGCGACAACATCATATTTCACTGACACTGATCGATACGGTACGGATCGGCACGTGTCGGCACGTGCTGGCACTGTTTTGTGCGGATAGGCCTTTATTCGTGACGCAGCTTTGTCATTAACGCCAAAAAAACACATGTAATCAAGAATTCCTGAAAAAGGTGAGGTTGATTAACCTTGTCGTATTTTTTTCCTTGTGGCTAAAATAAAAATCGTACTTCATAATATGGGTGATTTACGAGTTTGTTCAACAAAGCATATAAAGGTACGGTAAAAAAGTGACGTTCCGTGAATATACCGGGATTGGCTCTATTTTACTCGAACCAAAACCACCCCTAAATTATAACTTCCTGTAAGTAGGATTGGCTCTGGTTAGCTGCTGTTTAGTGGGTTTTATTACATACCTACACATATTAAATAAATCCTCGGAAAAATTGGATTTTCCCAAATGTGAATGTTTCAATTAACTATTCGTATTCTCAATCGAGACGGATTTATGTTGCCAAATATTTAGTATTTATTTCTTTCTCTTTTTTATAAACCTAATACATACAAATATATTAAAAATTAACAGTACTGCCATCCCTAGAAGAAAAAATAAAACTAATAAATAAAACGAATTGAAAATTACGATTTTGTCGGCCACAAATCTTTTTTTGCTAACCACACACGAATTATATAGGTACTTACCTGATCTACATTAATTTTCAACCTAATATAAATAAATCCTCATATATACAGAGTACAATATTTTAATTTAACATTCCGGGTTAGATTCCCGTTCGTGACGGAATGCCGGACATTTTTCAGTCCCGTGAAGCGGAGAAGTGAATTCCCGGGGTCGTGTCCGGGTATGAAGTTACGTACGTCTCTAGCTCAGTGAACGAATGAATGAGCGAACATTTATTGGTCCGTTGGTATGACAGGACCCTTTTGACGCAACGATAACGATCCAATAAAATGTGCGTAAACAGTTTGATGTTTACGGGTTAGGAGAGCGTTTATTAATTACGTTCAGCGATTTTGCCGATGTTTGACCCCTTGTTTGGTGAGATTTTGTGAGATTAGGCACGACCCGCCCGTAATGACATGTGTGATTTTTTTTAATATGTGCTTTTTGTGTTAATACGTAAATCTGAGCTTGATTGCATAATATTTATATATATATTTTAGCATGAAGCCAAAAGCTGCTAGGATACAGGCGGGCATGTGACATTTAGTATAAATCCCGACTAAATGATCTCGCTGATTATTTTTTCCACTTTCCTATTTAACCGTATAGTTCGGTACCGGGTCCGAAACGGCCGCGACAAGTAAACCTACGCTGGCTCAGTAGTGGGTCCGAAATGGGCAGACGTTGTAGTCATACGACATCCTCATTAAAAAATTAAAAAATATAATATTCTCTGCGTTAAATCCTATGAGTGCGCATTAATTAAGAAGGTTAAATAAAAATCTGATTTGTTCACGCCATTAAAACTTCTACATTTACAACGCATTTTCTTAATTTACCATTACAAAATCCAAAAGTGTAAATACGATTTACGCCATTTTGATGGCAGTGCTGGGTTGGGCTAAAAATCATAAAAAATGTGGTTTCCGGATATCCTAGGTATCACTATAGAAGGGATGAATAACTCGTCATTTAGTATTGTAACGAATTCATACGTGATTCAACATAAATTAGCAGTGGTAATGAAGAAATTGATATCTGAACTCGAAGTTTCGCGCCACTTGTGTTTGTTTACATTTTTATTTTTTACTTGGATCACACACACACGCTTATACTCAATAACAATTACGATAAATATCATGCCAAATTTTATAAATAACGTAAAAAAGCCCAGATCTTAGCTTAATTCTCTAATAAAGGGCCAAAAACACGAATTTTTCATTACCACTACTCAATTTGTATTCGTAATCGACAACCATGTTTTTTTTTTAATCGTAATGATGTGTGAAAGCGAGTATTCTAATCGATTCCATAATTGAATTTTTTGTCAACTCGAGTGAAATAAATAAGGAATTTAAGAAATCGATTCATAAAAATTAAAATAAATTCGTTTTAAGCTTAGAATACAATTATTTATCCATTCTATTCTTTTTTAAAGCTTTATAATAATTTTAAGTGCATTGTAATTACCAAAAAACAAAAATAGGCAAAGGAACAATGTCAGTAATAAATGTTTGAATGCGCGCCAATTTATTAATTCCATAATTTGAATTAGGAATGCGCTCGCTGATGTACTCGCTATTCAAAATAATAACATTTTAATTTATTAGCTATTTTTTAATGTACAGACGCCAGGCAGATCAACCTACCCCAATCTGTCAAATTTTACCAATCGAACATTGACCTTCCAATATTGTGATAAGGTTGAAAATCTATTAAAGTTTGTCAGATTGAGGTAGGTTGATGCCAGCACATCAACCTACCTCAATCTGTCAAATTTCTTCAATAGATTTTCAACCTTATCACAATAGTGGAAAGTTAATGTTCGATTGGTAAATTTTGACAGATTTGGGTAAGTTGACCTGTGCTGGCATGCATACAGATCAATACTGACGATTCGTCAGTATCGACACCAGTATAATAATATTTTTATTTAGGTCGCGACTTAACTTCAGTAAAACACACTGTTATAGTTTAAAATCTTTTGATGATTCTCTTCCTGGGTGGAGCGGAAGGAGAAGTCAGAGACTATTACTAACTAAAAATACCCTGTTCCTTTACATGCCTTATTGCGTTCCAGGACCGCAGTACCCTTTCAATGGTTTCAATACAATTCCGTGAGCCCGGCACGCGTTTGGCACTATTATGGCCTCGTCAGTTCGCTGATAGTTCCTTGAAGGTCGCTTGGAACACGACGCGCATTCGTCTCAGGCCTAGTCCTTGATCGGACGGTGAGTTACCCAATACTCGTCGTTCGCAAGCCCGCAACTACAATCGCAAAAATTAAGTCTGCGTCTTTAGATTTTTGTAAAATCAATTTGCTTGTCAGGAATCGAGCTTGTAAATTAAAATAAGAACACACTATACACTAAAATTCGGTGAAGTATTAATCAATAATTTAGTCATCGTACGCAGATCAAAATTCGCGCCAATTTACTTAAAGTTCGAATTTCAAAAATTTCGTTATTTATTTTTTGTACCGCGAGGTGATTATAAAAATTTGAAATGAGAACACGATGTAGTGAGCTATGGCCATTAACTAAAGTTTGAATTTATAGAAACCTTTTGCCATACGTTTGTCGCATGTACTTCACATAACATTGATGGTTTGATTGCTGGAAATTACTTAATATGTCAATTTAATTTTTATGCTGCAATTTTATTTTTTATCAAAATCAGCCACGAGACTTCTTTCAGTATTTTTCGCTATTCCTCATAGATTCTAATTTATTCCATTCACGCCCAGTTGGAAATTCAATTTGTTTATTACTGCAAGGAATCATTTTTGGAAGTACTCCCATCTCTTACTCCAGCATTTGATCCGTACCCGGTGTTTGTCTTTCCACGTTTTTAGATTCGTTTTTAATAGTGAAATAATCAGATAAATTGAAATTAATTACCGAAGACACAGTATGGGTAAAACTATATGGTTGAATTTAAATTTAGAAGACATACACACGTTTGGCCTCCATTGAAATACCTATATTTATTTCCATCGAAATCATGAATTAAAAATTAAATAATTTATTGGGTAATAAAAAAATCATCAAACGAAATAATACTCAAAATATTATAAAAAAGAATCTTCAGGTTCAGTTTCATAGATGTATTGCATGGACTAAGCTAACTATAGTCAAATAAGCAGATAAATCGGTCCATGCTCTATGTCTTGTTTTACTTTTTTTTCCATGTTCGATTATATTGCGAGTATCGATTAGGCTGAATAAACCTTTTTAATCGTTATAATGAACATTGGGATTACGGCAGCACTAAGAAGTGTCATGTTGCAACATAGTTTTCGGTAATTTTTATCAAGACTTTGTTTCGTTATTATTATGAAATTATGTATGAACACTGGCAAATGTAATTATGCATGTAGTAAGTTACTTTATTTATTTCACTGTATAACCGTTTTTCATCACGTGGGAAGCTTGTTTATGTACATATTTTCAGCACATCTAAATTATCTAGTTTTTGGAATGATGTAGCATTTTGTATGTTACACACATTTTACATTAGAATCACGCAGTTTTAGTGACCTCAACACGTTCTTAGAGATATTGTTCACAAACTTATCGTATGAAATAGCTGTAGCAATATAATTTTGATTGAAAATCGGATGCTGAAAATGTACAAAAAATCTTGAGTGTCGTCTTAAATTTCGAATCACCCGTTCGACTCAGCTGATGTGTCATGTGTCAAAATGTTGTCGTGCAGAGTGGTTAAAGGTATAAAGATTTCGAGATATCTCAACGACAACTTTTTCCAAACAAAACGTTTCTTTGAAAATGTCTAGTTTGGTTTTATCCCGCTACTTCTTAGCCAGGTCTGCATTTCTGTATTTAGGTATACCTAAGGGTCAATACACACGAGACGCGAAGCTGCGCGCACATTTTAATTGCGACTCAAAATCTAACTTTGTTTATAGTACGCGTCACGTAAAAAGAACGCTGGAGGAAAGTGGTGGGGATGTGTTTGCGCATGGGTACAGTCTCGCATGTGCCTATTGGATGTGGATTCTGCGCGGGAAGCAAAGCTCAACTGACGAACCAATAGCGCACCGGCAAACATGCAGCGCCTGGCTCACCCGCCCCGCGCCCTACCTCAAACCACCAAATAGACCGATAATTCGCCTATGCGCAGCTTGACCGCCAGCGTTCTTTTTACATGACGCGACCTGTACTACTCATCGAATCGCATCGCGTCTCGTCTAGGTGTGTACTAATTGAAGAAGTATTTTTTCAGAGAACCTCAAATACCTACCCAGAAATGTCATGTAGTTCTCCAACAATGTTTCATAATTATATTCTAGACTTAATTCAGATACACGATACTAGTCCTAACTCACATCTCATTCCTTACCAAGAAGTGACTTAAATAAGGGTACATTGACGTCATAATCAGAGGGACAGTGACGAAGGTTCGATTGTCAAAGAGACCGGATCCGGATTACTTACCGGTCTTCATCCGGATAAGGCAGTAAGGTTTGTGCTCGGTGTATATGGGTCTTAGGATTTTGTTAGGAATTTCGTAGCTCATTGTGGCCAGTATTTTGGTACCTATATTCAATTTACTTTCCCATCTTACTACTATGCAGAACAAAGAGGTCGGGGGTCTGTCTTACAGCTAACCATGTCCCTGGAACGTAAAGGGCTATTGAAGGAACACCGTGGATTTTAGTCAGTACGAGTCTGACAGTCCCACCCGTCTCACTGGGCCTTGGGAATCAATTTATGATTTTACCACAAAAATAAAACATAACAAAGGAAAATAATGCCTTATTAAATGCATGAAAGCGGTAAAACTCCAATTAATAATCCAGAAATCTGATTTTATTTTCCTTTGCGTTATTCCATCGTTTTTCCCTAACAATACACGCATTCGTGTGGCCTGTCCTTTATCGCCGTATTATCACGCTCATGAATTATGGATACCAGCAGTATTGTGAAGCAATAATCCCCACACAATAGAGATTAACGCTTTTGTTCTTAGCACTGATTGTGTATTGGGGAATTAATTAATAATTCATTTATTGTTGGGTCTCATTACCGATATTAATTGAACGAAAACAGTATACTTACCTTACTACCTAGGTATGTGTATTGAGTTGATAAATGGGACTTTTGTTATCTTTTTTATTTAAGAACGAAACAAAAAAAAAATAGCAACAGGCGCACACAACATAAAAAAAAGAATACATATCGTCGGCTAAGAGTGTAAACCTGCTAACTCACTTTTACCCAAATTTACAGGAGAAAGAAAAAACTTGATAAATTTAATTTTTACAATTTTAGGTTAAAACCAAAAATATAGTTGGTGTATTTTTGGATATTCTTCTTTACTAGAAATTAATAAAATAGTAAAGTTTGGTTTTTAATAAGTTATAAGTGTTTTTATGACTTAGCGGGTTTTTTTGGTAGCAAAAGTTTTATTTTGTGGACATAGCAGGTTTTTCGAAAGAAATCCAAGGTAAAATAAATTTAATTGTTTAGTTAATTTTACTTTATTTACAACATATAACTATATTATAATTCACTTTATTAATATTATAAATATATGAACTATAAATAAAAACTTATTATTCCTATGTACAAAAAAAAAAAGATTTTTTTAAATATAAATTCAAAGGGCGTCAAAGAATACGTCCACATTGCTGTCAACGGGAACAGTGCAGAGAACGCTGGCCGCATTGCCACGTTGTATGGCAATGCTGATTCGTTGGCCTAGAAATAGGCCAGCCCTCTGGTCACCTAAAGAGTCGACTAATCGCATGGCGATATCCTTAAAAACGTTGTGAGCACTCGGACCCCATGGCTCTAGAGTTTCAACCCCAAACGACTAAACACATAGCTACTAGCTAAGCCAATGTATTTGCGCCGTTTGGAGTTATCAGCTCCTGCAGCAACAGCGCCAGCACAACACGCTGTACTAGGAAGATGGGCTGGCACCCCGGTGACAAGAGTACGACGGATTATGTCTTTTAAGCTTGCGTGTCGCGCTAACCAACCTGCACTCCTGCTACAGGAATGGCCATGGTGCCCGAGGCAGTCAACTACTTTACCACATTGACAGCGATGTGTCCCCACAAGGAGCGCCCAAACATAAGCAAGTAGCGACCCGGAAGGTTGTGTCACCCAGCATAGTACCTGTGTTGGGTGACGATAGCGCCTGAAGCCAAAGGCTCAACTACCACTCACCCACAGCCAGCAGGCGGGCACGCTCCGCAGTATTGGTGGACGTTTTAATGAGATTATTCCGGTCAACCTTCAGAGCGGCTCATTCATCCCACTGTCTCTGGGAAAACGGTTTCACGGGCCGATCCGTATCTGAGCAAGCCACTTTCCAGGCGTCCTCTGCACGGAAAAACTATTAGCGCCCTTTATTGAATGCTAGACGTAAAACGAAAAGTGAATAGTAATAATAAAGGCTTGCCTCTACTATATTACAACCAAGAAATCTTGAAAAATTTGAGTTATTTGACAGAAAACATTTTTATTGCACGGAACGTTGTCAAGCCGAAGACTCAATACAAAATGGCGTCAATCATGGAGTTAGCAGTGCAATTTGATTAAAAATTTGGCTGTTTTACGCATCACACTTTTTTGCCGATTTTACGTTGAGAGTGAATTTAGCTGGTTTTACAATCCGTGTGTCCTAACTTTCTTTTACAGATTGTATAAAAATGACATTTTTGGTCAAAAGTGGAGTTAGCAGGTTTACACTCTTAGCCGACGATATAAGTTAGTAACAAAAAAAAAAGAGTTGAAATATCATCATCATCATCATCAGCCTATAAATGTTCCCACTGCTGGGACACAGGCCTCCTCTCTGTGAGAGGGAGTGGGCCGTAATCTACCACGCGGGCCCAGTGCGGATTGGCAGATGTCACATGTCTTCGAATTTTTGGTTCTAGGACATGCCGGTTTCCTCACGATGTTTTCCTTCACCGTTTTGAGAGCAATGGTGTTGAAATAAATTACATAAAGTCATGCGCCTGACGGGGTTCGAACCCACGACCTACTACTCGTAAGTCGAGGCCAATACCACTGGGCCACCACTGCCCTAAATAATGTTGAAATATAAACAACAATAAAAAAAACTTTTTGAAAAAAAGGGAACCGACTTCAAAACCAAACACAAAAAAGTGTAAAATAACTTTTCTTTCGGAAGTCGGTGGCTTTGTTTTTTATTTCATTGACTATGGCCACCGACTTCCAAAAGAAAAGTTATTTTACACTTTTTTGTGTTTGGTTTTGAAGTCGGTTCCCTTTTTTTCAAAAAGTTTTTTATTTTTCCCTTTTTAGTTTAGAAATTCAACAAAAATCTTCATATAATCGGCGTCTTTGAAAATCTACAATCAACAAATCTATAAGCAACAAAAAACGGATCTGTACGGGCAACTTCACGAGATATCCATTATTGTTATATACTTAAACCTTCACCAGAATGTAACAAATACTTTTCTGAAAACCGCATTAAAATCGGTTCAGCCAAACGCGAGATAATCGCGGACAAACATGCAATGGTCACTGAAAATCTACAATCCAAGAATGCAAAAACGGATCCACGCGGGCAACGTCACGGGATATCCATTAGTGTTATATACTAAAACCTTCTCCCGAATGTATTGAACACTTTTCTGAAAACCGCATCAAAATCGGTTCAGCCAAACGCGAGATAATCGCGGACAAACATACATACATACATACATACAGGTCGAACTGAAAACCTACTTTTTTTTGAAGTCGGTAAACAAATAAAGAAATGTTAAATTATGTGTCCCGTGGCTGCGCCAAATAAGGATGTTATATTTGTAGTAAGTATTAAAAGAGGTTATTGATATTTTATGAGAGCAGTTCTAAATCTATTTTCATAGAAACGGAATCAAGCAAACAGCGTTTGGATTCTGAGATAAAAAGGTTCTTATCTTAACTACCTACCAATTTATTTTAATCAATAATAATTTTTATTTAATCAATAAGTTGCAAAAATCGCTTTCAGTGATTCCCGAAGGCTTAGGCAGAATAGGTGTACTTAATACGTATTGTTTTCATTTGCGAAGAAATGCATGAAACGTATAGGGCACGTGAAGGAGTACCGTGGATTTTTTTAGTCAGCATGAATCTGACAGTCCCATCTCCATCCTGGGCGGGAGGTGTCATTTGATGATTTTACGAGGTAAAAAGATGTGTAGATACTACATAACTGTACCTAGCCCAACAGATAAAACGGGCCACGATATTCTGTTATTTTCCAAAATAAAATATTTTTGGCATGACTCAAACTTTTCCAAACAATTATATTGGTTCAATGTTTCCCATTTTCCAATTACATTGGGTTTGTGGCCCAACTTTCGTCTTCACAATTTTTCATTACTTGTTCCCGAATTTATAAAATAGGATACATACAGACCTCATTAAAATACGAAGAGAATATAAAATAATAATAACACACAAAATACATTTCATTTTGTGAACTACGAATTAAGGGCGCGTTTAGATATGTTATAGTACGAAGATGTAAAGTACCTACTGGCATGTCATTTTCATATTTCAATTAGTAATTGACAGGTCTGTTGGTCTAGTGGTTAGTGACCCTGACTGCTATGCCGGATGTCGTGCGTTCGACTCCCACCCAGGAAAAATGTTTGTGTGATGAGCACGATCATTTGTTCTGTATCTGGGTGTAATTTATCTATAATATGTATGTATTTAGAAATATATAAGTATGTTTATCAGTTGTCTAGTACCCATAACACAAGCTCTGCTTAGCTTGGGACTAGATGGCGTTGTGTGATAGTTGTGGAATATTATTATTATATTATTAATTAAATCATTTGACGTCTAAGCCAGAGTGTTAACACAACTAACTATAGTTTTGTATATTGTGATATTGTCAGCCTATCACTAGCAATATTAATTATTGTTATGCCCGAATTTGGCGTTACTGAAAGAACCATTAGTTGTTGTCGCTTGCAAAGAACAGGATACAAAAGACACTATATTATTAAGTGCACCATTTCTCATAATTGTCCAGGATAAATCCTGAGACAGTCTCCATTCTTTAGTCGTACACAAGCGAGATTTATGACTGTGCCGTGATGTACCCAGCAACTAAGTAGTGGAGGTCATTTAGGCAATCACTCTAAATATTGGTGTTCAGATGTATTCAGTTAGCCTGACCGACCCCAACCAGTAGTTTAGAGAAGTAGGTATATTTGATAATGATTTTCGTTCAGAATTCTCTTGGGGAAATATCTTCAGTGTTAATACATCGAAGTAAAAGGAAGTTAAGGTCAAGCGACATTTTGGTGGAAAACAAGTTATGAATGCCATCCTAATTAAATACTTCAGGGGCTACACTGATAATTTCTGATATTTTCGTCACCTATTGTCAAGCAAATACCCTGCGGAGTTTTTAAATGTTCAATGTTCTACAATCCCAAACTAAACTGCTCCCCTGAACATTTGATTTTTGTCGCTTTTACCTTTTAACTAACGATACGTTGTCATCAGTACTCTACTAGCCTACCTGCTTGCTCAGTGTAAACGCGCCCTAAAGGAACAGCGGCTTGATTTCCGCCGGGAGGTTTAATATAAGCCTGTTGTTGTGTTGTACTGCACGTCTCTTACCATTTGTATTTAGTTTCCTATTTCTCCCATTTAGTACCGCGGTAATAAGGATTTTGCGTTTTATGTTATTATAGGAAGGAATGTAATAGCGTTGTGCTTTTAAAACGGAGGTTTTTTTTTAATTAACATTTTCTTCAAGGGGTCCTTTCTACATCATCATCATCGTATCATCATCATCAGCCTATAGCAGTCCACTGCTGGACATAGGCCTCTCTAATCGCACGCCATTTCACTCGATCACAAGCTACTCTCATCCAGCTTTTACCGGCCACCTGGCCTGAGGTCGTCCCGCCTTACGTTTGACAGCTTCTGCAACCTTATTATAGGGAATAAGGGCAGCCTTATTCTACCACATTCATGTCATCCTTGCGATCTTCTGGTCGTCCACCAACCTGACTTATGATCTGCTAATGCTCTTTTGTCGCTATTTTTTTACATATCTTCTTTTATTATAGCTTATCTTTATAGCAGTGATCACTATAGCTTTATAGCAGATATTTCGATAGTTTAACTTAACCTTTTTGTTTACTTTAATTTGTACTTCCAGATTCCTCGGTGTCTACTTACTAGGTCCGTCAACGAAAACACGAAACTAACGTCAAAATCAAATTGCGGACTGATTAGTACCACTAATTAGTCCCACTCCGCGGGTCATGAGTGATTCTAAGGAGCTACAGCTTGGCAAAAAACAGTAGAAAACCGGAAGTCGCCACTGTCTTCTCGCTACCAGCACTTTGAATGATTTTATTTTATTTATTTTCACTTATTACGTTAGTTTTATGGCACAATAATAAATCTTACAAGCCTGCGTCTTTGTTTTTATCAAATATTTTAAAACGTTGTTAGCAAATAAAAATATTAGTTTCAAGACGTTCTGGCCAAGTTGTACCTGTCTAATCGTAATATCATTCGTTCTTAGTTCGGGCTCGTTGTCAAAACGTCTGTCTCTAAGGTCGACACTACGGGTTTCGTGATTCGAGATTAGAACTCCTGATACAAAGTTTGTAAGTCTATAAGAAGGGAGGTAATCCTTTTACAAATGAAAGTTTCAAGTACCTCGTAAATATCCAATGCTTCTTCAAAACAAATCCAAAGTTATTTAACGCTAAAGTAATGTTCTTCCGATTTGGTTACTGAACAAGTTCTGGTTGGTTACGGTTATATTCGCGGCTGAATTTTAATGTTTCGATCCAATCTGATCTAGAAATATTTGAGTTAATAAGTTTGTTACTGTTCATCCGATAGATTTGCTCTGATAACTTTAGTTTAATTTTAGCTTTAAGCACCATTGAACACAGTTAATAAAATACTTACTGTCGTACCACAAAAACTTTTAAACGTCTGTTGAACACTTGTCTAAAAAAATGTCAGATTATGTCGTTGAAATAAGGTTCGTTTTGCAGTCACACTTTTTTTAGACTAGTGTTCAACAGATGTTTAAGATTTTGTAGTAAGGCTGAATATGTTTATTGTATGCAAAACAATTGATCAGAATTTTATTAGCAGCAGCTTGAATTTAGGCTGTGTCCGGTTTTTTGGACTTTAATATAACTAGCCAAATAGTGTGAGGCATCGTTTTTAAAGGCAAAGGAAATAGGTACTTATATTTCTAAAATCTTACAACATCTTCCTCCAGCATTGCGTGAAAAGAAATGTACTTACAAAAGATTTGTTCCTTTATACGTAGAGCCACAAGGTCGAGATCGACAAATTGTGACAGATTGCTTCAATCTGTATCTCCACACACTGAAATGGCGGTAATCAGGAAAGTTAGCGAAACCGGAGAGCGATAGAAAGATATAAGGGACCATTATTCTTGTTGTTCGGGCTTTTGGCTTATGTTTGGGAAATGCGTATATGTTGGCGTAAATATACATACATCTTTTCTATTTACTTAGGTGCGTTCACACAGAGCGCGCAGCCTCGCGAGGCATTTGCTGCGCGAGGATCAGTTTCCAAGTGAGGCTGCTCACTCTGTGTGGACGCGTCTATTGTTTTTCGACCGAGACACGAAACAATATACGCGAGCAAAACAAAAGCCGAGAGAGGGAGAGGGGATGGCTCGGGCGCTCGGTCGCTCGACTGCGGCAGCGCTGTCACTTGCCTCGCCCGAGTCACGTCCACACCAACCGAGCTGCTTCGCGCGGAAAATACCTCGCGAGACTCCGCGCTCTGTGGGGACGCACCTATTGAAAAACAGTGTCCATGGAGTTTCTTGCCTGTCCTATAATTCATTCACAGTTATGACTCGAGGCAGCGACTGTAGCTGCAGTAATTTATTTTTGACCATTAAAATGTGCCTGTAACTGGCTTACTTGAAATAAATAATTTAATTTTTCATACTTATCCTGCGATTAACTATTTTATGTTTTGAATAAGTATAGTTGTTTTACAAAAAACAAGAGTTGACTGACATTGCACTGATTGTTGAATGTCTTAAACATCTTTGACCCTGGATTAATTTAACTTTCTGACGGTTATCTTGTACTATCAAAACTCAGTTTTGTATCGGATAAAATGTATCTGACGTTTTTCTCGTTAACAATAACATTTAATACAAGATAATAAGATTTTGGAGTCGCTGTTGCGGACCAGAGGATATGCAAATGTCAAGATAAAAAATATACAAAAATGTTAGATACAGGCATAATCTTCGTTTATTCAGAATCTGAATTTTGTGTCTTCGGTTTAGGTCTGTTTAAAATAAGATATTCAAGACATGTCTCTGTGTGTCTCTGTCAAAATATGGATACTTTATCGACTTACGGCATTATTTTGTAAGGATACGTTGATATAACCGCTTTACTCAAACATTTTTTACTTTCCTACATATCTTAATTTTTATGTTATAAATGGTAAACCGTGACTGAAACTGAAAGTGCTATTGAAGGAACACTGTGGATTTTATTCAGTACTAGTCTGATAGTCCTGCCGCTCCAACCACGACAGGAGAACTCATTTGATGATTTTAACAACTAAAAAAGTTATCCTAATGGCCAGTGATAGGGCTGTGGAAGTAAGATAAGGCGCTCTATGTCAAATACCAAAGTTTGGTCAAATGTTAAAAGAAAAACACATGTGGCACTCGGAGACTGCCGCGGTGAAGCTATTGCATAACATTTTTATTTTATTTTAAAAGAATAAAGTCGCCTACCGCGTATATTTAACGAGATTATAATTTATTTAAAATGTTTGTGGTGTACTACTGTAATAAAGAACTTCTTTGTTGTAGGAGAATTTTAAAAGTAGGTTTCATTGTGAAAACTCCTTTTGTAGCTGGCCGTTTAGAATCAGTAAGAAAAAGTAAATTGTTTTTATGACGGATATTTTTATGATTGCCGAAGTCTCCCGAACTGAAACAATGTTAGACGATGCGTGGTGTCATGTTTTTTCGTTAGGTTTTTGGAAATTTTTTGATTCGGTCGCTGCGCCGCGCTCAGAGCCCGCGATAAAAGCTATGCAATAGCTTAAAAATAAAAAGTTGTATAATTCCTGTAACGTGGGTGCTACAAACTGTAGACCATACAAACATTTATGCCGTGCGGGAATCAAACCCTCAACACGCAGCGCATCAGCATCTATTTATTATTGGAATTAAATATAGCATCTCACAATAAAATTTAGGACCCAAATATTAGAAGTAATTTTTACCCGTGGTGCAAGGTCCTCTCACAGAGAGGAGGCCTGTGTCCCAGCAGTGGGAATATTTATAGGCTGGTGATGATGATGATGATGGTGGAAGGCAACTGGGCGTCTCCCAGTTGTAATGTCACTTTGTGCCTATTGAAATTGTTTTGTTCTGTCTCCTTATTGATATGGAGGGAAGTGAAACTAAGTATTTTTCCTACTCCTCCAAAATGATTTTCTCATTAATTTTATTAGATCAGCGCAGCAATCATTCACTTAGCCACTGATGATGATGTAAATATAGAAAAATCTGTGACAAAAGGTCTTCAAAAGAAAATATTGGACCATTTTCCGATGTTTTTACAATCGAGGTCAACAAAAATAAATGGTCGTATTAAAACCAATAAAATAATAATGACAGCACATTTTTAATTCACATTTCATTCGAACAAAGGTTAACAATAGAGGTTGGCAACAACAAAGGATGAACACATCGAAATGTGTCGATATTATGTCATCGTTTTGCTGATTGGCTCGGTGGTGGTGCCTTTGATTTTTTATCGATGAACTCGATAAATGGAAATCAATTTCGCGCTAAAGGTGCTTATTTTAAAATCTTCTAATATTATAAACGAGAAAGTTTGTTTGGATGGGTGTATGTTTATTCCTCTTTCACGCAAAAACCAATGAACGGATTTGGTTAAAATTCGGTACACAGATGAAGTATAACCTGGATTAACACATAGGATAGTTTTTATCACGATTTTATGTTGCCACGGGATGATTTTCGAGTTGTAGCGGGAGAAACCTCTGGTAACAGCTAGTAGGGAATAATTTAGGATAACCAGGTTCATTGAAGAAAGGAATCTAAAATGGCGGCGCTTATCGTGTTCTCTCGCTCGCACACTAGTGCCGTTTATACTCACTCCACCACGTAGCGTAAGCAGAAAAAAAATTAGTCTTGATGTCTTGACGCGCTCAGTGATCTTGGTACGAATATTTGCTATAGTTTTCTGTTAATTTTCCGTTGTTACCTGTTTGTTATTATCGTTGAGTTTTGTTTTGTTGTTAAGTTTGAGGAATTATTGTGACCCAGTCTTGTTTTTATTTTTAATTTGATAAATACTTTAACTTGAAATGTTATATGCTAGCTGTACTATCTGTCAACGCAAGTACAAGCCGCCATTTTCGATTCCTTTCTTCAATGCACCGGCTTATACCATGCGGCCACGATAGGAACGACAACGTCATGATACCATCTGTCAACTGTCACTTGAAGATGACGTTTAGCAGAAAAATGTTTGTTCAAATTAATTTTCAATGAAATAGTTAGTAGACACCACGAAAACTGGTAGCTAAATACAAACAGTTGATTTGGAGGTTAAGCGGCGTTTACGAAGATCGACGCGTGTCTGCAGTGCTTCAAAAACGGAGTTAATACGTTGGTAGATATTGTATGTAGTTGACGGATGAGTGATAAAAAACCAACGAAATTATGCTTAATTTTGTTGCATATTTTACCAAATCAAACATCAATGATAATTAAAATTTTCATAATAGTGCGATTAATTTATGTATTCAAAAGGCAAACAAACACATTAATTAATCTTTAACGAAACGCATACAATAAACATTATAAACATTTCAGTTTCTGTTTACAGACATCTCAAGGTTTAAAGCAACCTTATAATCATCAGAATAAAGACCAATGTGGTGCAAAATAAAAGATAAACAATTATTAATGAATAATAATTCACAAACAAATACAAAAAAGTACAATAACGATCAAAAGCTTATTAGAAAAATTTAAATGATGGTAATAAAAAGAATAATGTGTAACGTCGCATGCAAAAGTGATATCTATAAATCAAACATTGGAGAGAAACGCTGGACACTGTGATGATAATTAGGAAAGTGACAGGGCAATTACAACGTCTGCCCACTGTGCGGGCGTCGCTTTATGCTGCGTACGCGCATACTTAAAATATCACGGCGTAAAGTATAGGAGATAGCGGGAGAGGGCAGACAAGAAGCGAACATAAATGCTGTGATTTTTGATGATGTAATTTAACCGTATGCATGTATGTTGTATAGATTTGAAAAATACGTGTACACTAATGTTATAAATATGGAAAATGTGCAAGATCTGTAGGTCTAACATGACGTTTTAAAGTGAGAGTAATTACAGTGTGAGAACGAGATGGCGCTAGACGATTTGTATAGCTCTGTCTCACCGAGCTTGATTTTTTAAGGAAAACACTAAAATAATATATGACAATTGTGAAAGAAGTCCAAGATTTCAACTTTCTATCACTAAGTACATCAAAGCCAATATACATAATATTATACTACGAAGTACTTATCTTACATGTATTATCTCAATTATAATACTCCAACAAGTGGTAATTAGCGGTAATTAGCTAACTCCTGCATTAATGTCGTAATGGGATTAACTTGTTGAATACAATAACATAGATTTACTCTTCGAGTATTACCACTGTCATGGATAGTGGACTGATGGCTAACAGGGAAGAAGTTACCGTGGACGAGGAGGAGGAGGAAAAAGGAGGTTTTTAATAAGTGCGAGTCTGACACTCATTTGCGCTCCACCCAGGGTGGGAAAAGTCAAAGTCACTGGTAATAAAAAAAATGGTAACGATCCTAGCAGGTATAAAAAAAGTAGTTACCGGCATGGATCTTGAGCGCTGACCTTCACCTGCGCAGAAGTAAGTTATTAGGTCCCTTTGGTAGATGAAGTGAGGAACGGGGGCGGGGAAAGTGTAGTGATTGGCCCGTTCTATCGTTGTTTTGTGTGTTTTATTTGTTTTATTGTGCGTTTCATTTGTCGATAAGTGTAGGTACGATGCGCAAAGCGATCCCCACTATTACGCCGAGCGCTCAAGAACCGTGCCGGTATTTGTAGCTGCTTTGAGTGGTTTTTGCCTACGCCCATATGGAAAATGTGTTCATTTATATGTATCTTCTGGCATACGTAAAAATAGCACTACACAATAAAAATTAGAACCAGAAGTTTTAAAGAAAATCCTGAACTATGTACGTATAGAATCAATCCCATCCATTTCCTTCAATTTTAATATACGACGCGACGTTTAATTATTAAATTGTTTATTCTCTTTGATGGCTTAGTTGGAATAAATGATTTGACTTTGACTATGTTGGTTGCCAAATACTTCTTCATATTGTAGTTGCGAAAAAAAACTAGGCCCTTTAAGGACCGAAAATAAACTGACTGTTATTTTTACAAAGATATTAAGTAAAATACGTCTCATAGTAGGAGCTTAGGGTCTTGGAAAACCGACCACCTGTGGGTACCAAACAATTTATTAAGTTATTTAGGGGCTTGTCACTGCTTTATGGCTTACTAAGGCCGTATTTATGGGGATTCGTCGTCATGGCATTTTATTATGAGACGCATGAAACATTGTGATTACTAAGGAAGAGCATTTATTGGGTAAACTGGCTACTTTCTTTTTTTTTTTCGTGTGAGGGTGTGGGCACCCCGTGGTGTCAGATTTGATTAAGCCATCTCGAACCCCATAGGTCTCTCGGTCGGACATGGCTTTGGCCATATATTAATTATTCATGTAAGTCCAGGTTACTTTTTTTCTAAGTATATTTTAATATGTATGTTCATACTTAAAAATGCCTAGAAAAAAAAACACATTTTACTTGCCCGGGTTTGATAGGTTTGAAGTCGCAATCTTGTGCAGGAGGGGCGAAAAAAAATCTGAGTAAAATAACCTATTATTATTATTAGCCTACGTTGCCCCACGCGATGTAATGCGATTGTAGGCCAACCCTTTAAAAATGAGTCCAGCTCATCTCGTCATCTCCTTCTGGAAAATATAAAGTAACCCATATAAATTAAACTAATAAAGATTACCTTAAAAAGTAGCTGAGTGTGCTTGTTATTTAATCTGTAAATTCACGAAGTACTTTTCCTACTGTATCTGTTACCTTTAAATATTCAGATTGTCTAAATTAAATTATAAGTATATACGTTCGCGAGCCAAGTTCATCTCGCTAGAAGGTATTAACACAATCCAAAGTTACATTAGCAGATGAGTTACTTCAGAATTTAATTTCACTAATTATGTGCTCACGTGAATGTTCTTCGCAGTAAGTTGGAATAATTAGCGGAAACTTTAGGAGCGAACAAATTAGCATTCTCCGCTACCGCTTGTGACATTAACCACAAATAATTATTGTACGTCTCTTTCTAACGATTAATCTGCTTGAAAGTTTAACAAAGTATTTTTGTACAGTTGCGTGCAAAATCTTAAAAATTAATTCTACTTTCGTTCTGACGGAACGTCCGCGTCAGGTATAATTATTTTTCCCCTTATTTGTTTTCTGTACGCTGTTTTTTTGTTTCAACTTTCCTTTGTCGTTATCGAGAAAAATTAAAACTTTGCCATTAACTTATGACAAGTCATGAGGATTCCATCCACTTGTCACACCTATCAAGACTTCGTTGTAGAATTGGAGACAAACGTTTAAATGTTAATGTGTCATAAATATTAAACTCATCAGTGACGCAACAGTTGGTTCCGTAGGTTGGGGGTTAGAAATCCCTGTTGTGTGGTTTAAGCAAAATAATTAATTGTAGTTCCTGTAGCACCTTATGAGTTTCGGACATATAACGCAGTTCAACATGATGTTTGTAATTAAACAATGTTTGGAGAAGGTACACTCGTCATTGCGCTCCTTTTTGCACTACTTTTGGTTGTTTATTTTCAACACAAAAAATTGTATAGGTACCTACACCTGAATTCGTTATTTGCGATATTTTAATTACGCAAAATAGCTCTGGAGGTTATGTACCTATTTTTTTTTGTTACTATTTAATTGCACTTTTTTTGTATAGGTAGGTACCACTTAAAAGAAACGTGATTTTTAGAAATATTATTTAAATTACAGATTTGATTCCTAGCTTCATAAATATTTTAGTAGGTTAACGCATCCTGTGGTCTCTGTCTTCCCTTATTATGTTTGTTTACAGAATTAAATTGCAATTTAATGAAAAGTAACAAATAACTATTTTTAAATGCCGATAGTAATTGTTTATTAATAAATTCATACATCGTTTAAAACTTTCGTCGTTAAGTGTACGTGGTAAGTGGAGCGTGCGGACAATCAGGTTGTGTCCGCTCGCGTATAATGAAACAATTTACTTTAGACCACTCCACACCATTATCAATGGAAAACATGTGTATGGCTATTTATAGAAAAAACTACGTGAGTCATTTCTTTTAATTTTAAATACGAGGCCGTTTCTTAAAATTTTCCAAGTTGAATAATGTGTACGAGGTACGACTGAGTGTAGCTATTTCTCAGATGTACGCATATAAGAGACTTTTTTTTTGGTTCACGCGAAAATCAGTGTAGTTCTACGATTTTTGTTCTCATAGACCTACTTAAGTCTGATTTAAAATATTTTTGTTCTCATATGTCTGATAGACATAATTTTTCGAGATCCTTATAGTATTACAATTCATTTTTACCTTTCTTTAGCAGTTATCTCTCAATTTATTATTTTTTTTATAATTTATCAACAGTGATCGGAATAGGGTGAGTATATTTACCTACAGTTTGTAGAACAGAGACAAAAATCGGAGACTTCCTTACAACATTTTTTTTTTACCGGTAAACTTTAATTACGTGAATTTATAAGTCTTATTCATTTAATAAAAACGTTTATATCGTCTAATATAGGTATTACATTTTTAAATATTTTAACAAAAGCTTAAAACGACATTATTAAAAAATAAGTCGGGAACTGGGTCTATTATTATTATTATCTCTCATATAAAGTGACTGTGTCTGTGTTGTCAGATGAACTATTCGAAACACGATCCAAATCTTAACTGATAAAAAAGAATATAAACCGATCTACGTACAGAAGCCAGCGTCCCAATAATTCCCAAACGTTATACCGAAAACCAGATAACAAGTCCTGAAAATTCCCGAACGACGAATACCAAGGTTTTACGGCAAACCACCTCGAAAAGTGGTTCCGTACAAAAGTTCATTTCCAATACACTCAAGTGTAAATGAGTTTCTGCTCGTTCCTTTTTAATCCGTTAAAACCTTGCATGTTTTAATAATACTGTATTTAGTTTAGAAATAATAATAATAATAATAATAATAAATCACAACACGTAAACACCCACATTTAATAAACACTACACGCTACATTTGCTTTGGTTTCGGCCCGTAAATGTAGCTAAAATCCAGCCTAAGAGCTGAGCAGTGGAAACACATACCGTAAATAATAATAATATTATTCCACAACTATCACACAACGCCATCTAGTCCCAAGATAAGCAGAGCTTGTGTTATGGGTACTAGACAACTGATAAACATACTTATATATTTCTAAATACATACATATTATAGATAAATTACACCCAGACACAGAACAAATGATCGTGCTCATCACACAAACATTTGTCCTGGGTGGGAATCGAACCCACGACCTCCGGCATAGCAGTCAGGGTCACTAACCACTAGACCAACAGGCCTGACAATGTCACGAAGAGGATAAGGTAGCTATTAATTTGTTAGACAAGTTTACATAAGTTTAGTTTAGAAATGTATACAACCTGCTGAATTTCATAACATGTTTACATTTCATTACTTCTACTTGGAACCATAAATGCCAGAAAAACACATAAAAAGTTACACAATGCCACATTTATTTGATGAGTCGTAAAAATCCTAAAGGTTAGGTTGTATAGATGTTTTCTAGATTCTTACCGCCATAACACAAAAAGATAAACATTTTTAAACAAGTGTTCAACAAATGTTTATCTTTCTTATGGTAAGACGGTTATAGTTTACAAAACAACATCAAAAGAAACTTCAGGCACATTTTTCAAATTGTCGTGAATCGCACTAATTGATCTCGATCGTTAAGAGCGAATCGACATTTTTTAATAATATTATTCTTTCTGTAGGCGATTTACACGAAATTCATTTTATTGGTGTAGGTACGAATCGAAAATCTGAAAAGGGTGTAGGCAGTTGGCATTAATTTTTTATCTTAGGAAAACAAAAAATAAAGAGTACAATAATCATCATAATCCATTCAAGAAATAACTTGAAACTAACAACGAATTATTCAATACCCCAAAACCGTGTGTACTTTCTGCATAATATTTAAATTTCATTCAGGAACCGTCGCTGCTAATATTCCATATCTTTGACGACACCAATCTTTGTAGCTAGCAAACATTGTAGTTCTAGAACTAAAAACTTTTGTTGATGTATATCTCCCTTTCTTTATGTAATATTTAATAAATAATATTTATTTATATCTTCCTACCTTAACAAATCATTAAAATAACGTCAATAACATCAACCTCATAACCTCAAAACACTTCAGCCACGATCATGCCAGTACCTCTTAAGCGGAGTGTTTGAGCACCTCCGCGCCTCTAGACAAAGGCAGCAAAAAGCCCGAGGGTGCTTCTCACAAGACGCTGTAGAGACGAGGATGTTTGAACACCCAGCAATGGCAGTTCCGTCAGGATATGAAAGACGTGAATGGAGATATTTTGCGGGAACGGTGTTCGTATTTTTAGTTGAGGAAGTTGAGGTGGGAATTGTAAAGTCGATTCGTAGTCTTTAGTTTATCTACACTTATATTATAATAAAGAGGAAAGATTAATATCTTTGTGTGTGTGTATGTTTGTAATAAATAAACTCAAAAACTACAGCTGGACCAATTTCAAAAATTCTTTCACCACTTTTAATATATGTATTTTACTTCATTTTAAACATGAGAAAATTGTTGATAAAAGTTTTCCCTTTAGTTAAATCATTTGTATTAAAATATATTCTTGTGCGTTTCACCGAAGTTCCTCATCTACTCGTACTTTTATTTGATCCTCTATGATTTTCAGAAAGTTTTCATAAATTTTAATTTGCAGGTCTCTTTTAGAATCTTTATACTTTATTACGCATCACTTCACTCTGTTTATTATTATAATGGGACATTTACACGGGTCCGTTTTCCGGTCGATTTAGTCGTATGGTCTAGCTGTATGGCGCAAATCACCCTGTGTGAATCCCTCAAAAAAGAGTGTATATTATGGAACACGGGCATGTTCATAGAGGGTGTTTTTTTATGTCTCCTATTTATGTAAAGGATAAAAACTTTATTTTTTTGTTTATTTCTTACAGAGGTGACAATAACGTACCGGCGCGGCCTGCCGGTGATCACCGTGCCGTTGCCGTCCCGGCGCGAGCGATGTCGCTTCACACTCCGTCCCGTCTCACAGACCGTCGGCGATCTTCTAGAACAGGTGAGAAATCTGCTTTACATTGCCAATACTTTTGTTGTACGCCCAGCTAAGGTGTTGTCGACTTGGCGACGGAACTATCCGATATATTACGAGTTTGGTATCCCGGCGACTATAGCAATACACATCCATAGAGGTTCGTACACAGACACACGTCAATTGATACCAAAGTCGTAAAGTATCGGAGACTTGCGTCGCCTTGTGTAGGAAGGGGCTAATGAGTGGAATTCCCTGCCGGGGTCTCTTTCCTGATAGCTATAACCTTGGAGTCTTTAAGTCAATATTAAACAGGTTACTTCTAGGCAAGTGGCTTCACCGTCGACCACAATATCGATTATATCAGAAGATTCAAAAATAAATAAGATTGTCTTGAGCTAAAGCGTTTCCTGTTCAAAGTCGTTGTAGACAATCGAAACGTTTTAAAAGCGATTGTCACACCTTTACGTCATTTGGATTTGATAGTAATCTATCTCTAGAATGGACCAGATAAAGCCATTATTGTTTCAGCATGAAAGAGAACGTGTAAATGAACCATAATCGGTGAAAAATCTGCTTAAATAAGTTAAAATTTACTTGTTGTTCTGCCAGTAATTGCGATCTTTCCTTATCCTTTTCGCAACAAATTAATGACGGGATCTTTTTTAACTTTTTTAAACTTTCTTTTTAACCGACTTCGAAAAAAGTAGGAGGTTCTCAATTCGTCGGAAGTCTTTTTATGTGTATTATTTTCTCGATTTCTCAATTATGCCTGGCTGGACCGATTTGGAAAATACTTCTTTTGTTTAAAAAGGAATACTTCACAGATGGTGTTATGGTAATTAGGTCAGGAAAATTCCAACAAAATCAAAGCCTTTTTTCTTAGAAGAAAGTACATATTATTACAAACTCCTTTTCAATTTCCAATAGCAGAGAAACATCAATCTACTACTTATACAGGGTGTCCAGTAAAGAATGGATAACCTTGGAATGGCTCATAGTAGAACAAAAGGCGATTCAGAAAAAAATCCAAAAAAAAATCAATACCGAGTATTTCCTAAGATATGTCACTTTTAAAAATTTTGATAATTTTTGGTACCCTACTTTACATTCTTGCACACCGCGACCACAAATTGATGAAATCCACCATATTTTTACTGTTAAAATAATCTACATTAACTGAGCTGATAGATGAGTAATAAATAGTAACACTGTTAATACACGGCTTTTCAAAGAATTAACTCGAATTAGAGCTTTAGTGAAAAAAATGAGAAAAAATTTCGTTATGACAAAGTTTAAGCAATCATAGCACGAAAAAAACGTATGACAACACACGTGACCAATAATTTTAAAATAATCTGCACTTAATGCAGATTTTGAAATGATATTACTGATCATTGTACGTAATGTAAATAATGAATTATTGCTAATTGTGTTTGAAAGGAGAGAAAATTACTGCTGAGAAAAGTTTGAAACATTAAGGTATTCCAGGTAAACCCCATACATTTTAAGAATTTCACCGAAGTAAAAAAAAGTCTCATCTTCTAGATGCTTCGAATGACACCTATATCAAATCTGTTGGATACCTTCACCCAGGTTAGGTTAGCAAATTTCTCTCCTTTCAAACACAAATAGCAATTATTCATTATCTTCAATAGGTACAACGACGAAAAAAACGTATGGCAACCCAGGTGACCAATAATTTTAAAATGAAATGCACTTAATGCAGATTTCAAAATGGTATTATTCATCATTGTACCTATTGAAAATAATGAATAATTGCTATTTGTGTTTGAAAGGAGAGAAATTGGCTTACCTAACCTAACCTGGGTGAAGGTGGGTGAAGGTATCCTACAGATTTGAAATAGGTGTCATTCGAAGCGTCTAGAAGATGAGACTTTTTTTTTCTTCGGTGAAATTCTTAAAATGTGTGGAGTTTACCTGGAATACCTGAATATTTCAAACTTTTCTCAGCAGCAATTTTCTCTGCTTTCAAACTCAATTAGCAATAATTTATTATTTACATTAGGTACAATGATAAGTAATACCTTTTTGAAATCTGCATTACGTGCATATTATTTTAAAATTATTGGTCACCTATGTCGCCATACTTTTTTTTCATGCTATGGTTGCTTAAACTTTGTCTCAATGAAAATTTTTCTCAATTTTTTTCACTAAAGTACTAATTCGAGTTCATTTTTTAAAAAGCTGTTTAGTAGCAGTGTTACTATTTACTGCTCATCTATTAGCACAGTTAATGCAGATTATTTTATCAATAAAAAAATGATGGAATTCATCAATTTGTGGTCGTGGTGTGCAAGAATGTAAAGTAGGGTACCAAAAATTATCAATATTCTTAAAAGTGACATATCTTAGGAAATACTTGGTATTGATTTTTTTTTGTATTTTTTTGTGAATCGCCTTTAGTTCTACTATGACCCATTTCAAGGTTATCCATTCATTACTGGACACCCTGTATAAAAAATAAGTCGGGTTTTCCTTCCTGACGCTATAACTCCAGAATGCACGAACCGATTTCCACGGTTTTGCATTCGTTGGAAAGGTCTCGGACTCCGTGAGGTTTATAGTAAAGTAAATTCAGGAAAAATTGCAAATACTACGCGGACGAAGTCGCGGGCAACAGCTAGTCTACTATATAAAAATAAGTCGGGTTTTCCTTCCTGACGCTATAACTCAAGAACGCACGAACCGATTTCCACGGTTTTGCATGCGTTGGAAAGGTCTCGGGCTCCGTCAGGTTTATAGCAAAGAAAATTCAGGCAAAAAAAAAATTTCTTCTCATAAAACGAAGCCATCTGGTGGCGAAACGGAGTTCGCCGGGTTTGCTAGTCAGTTTATAATTATCGAAATTATTACTTTCCCTTCAAATATTCTAGCAACCCGAGCTTCAACAGGTGGATAGACATTAATTACCGTTCACCTTTGAATCTGTAAATACGATGTTCATTATGCGAAGACCCGCGCCGGCGAGGAGAGATGTAGAGAGTCCAGCCATATTAAAGCAATCACTTTAATTTTATGTGATATTATTGACTCTTGGTTTTTTTCATAATATTATAATGTAATTTAAGTCAATAACTTGCTGCAACGCTTTGCCTAAAAATTGTTCAACACCATTTGTTGTGCTACTTGCATTCAATGACTGTACCAATGCAATGAATATACCACGTTTTGCTACATAATATATTCCTCGTCTCGTTTTTGCTATAACCATCGCTTTCTATTAAAATCCAAGTAAATTTGAAGGAACTTCCTAATCCATTGCCTCATAATGTTTGGAAAACTTATCTGCTGAACAGAGAAAAAACAGCAGTGAATGTGGTTGAATTGTGAAGTTGTGTGGCTTCTTATTGCCCCGAGGGCTTTTCTTAATCTTCCTATTCTTTACCAGACAAATGGTTCTTTATAGTCAGAAACTATTGGCTCCTCAAACACGACAACAGTCCCTATAGACACAAGCCTGCTACAAGTGCCTATCAAACTGAGATAATAGGCCCTTAGTTGCCTCTCATGACACAATTGTTGTGTGGACGATGTTGAGTGGCCCTTATTTGCATACGGTTATGCCTATGTTCGATCCGTTAGATCTAAGTTCAGACAATAGTCAGATGGTTAGACTTATTTTCCATTTTTTTGAGATATCATTTTGATTCTGGAAAATAGAAACTAGCGCCTTAAATAATTGTTATTGATTCGAAATAGCTGGGCTAGTAACTTGGTAGGTTTGATTTAACAGTTTGGTGTTAATTTAAAAAGGTCAACTAATCGGACTTCATGAAAAATTATGTATTACAACTTTATCTTGTAAATGGCTAAAGGGGAATTCCTAAACGCACTGTTCTCAAATAATACACATTGTTTAGTAGGTTGTTTAACTGCGCCGATTTGCGTGTCATAGTAATTTCATACACGATTTGAGTTGGTTTTGAATTAGCTAAATACCTGAATGTGTAGCAATCACCCAAGCTGCCATCGCAGTCATGGAAAGGAACATCTAGTTAACCGGATGGGATTGGCAAAAAGGGTGTGGGTCCGGCCACATCCACACCCGAGCCTCTCCTTGCAAGTTCGTCTGCTACATCATTACCCAATGATGAATGAATCCCGTAGTTAGCTACGGGATTAGAATTCTCTCTGATAATATGGCTGTAATAACGGCGCTGAACGGCAATATTATGTCGTCCAGCCTAATCTATGAATGTCACTTAGCATTGCAGAAAAAATCGAACCGCAATAGGGTCACTTTGCAATGGATAAAAGGACATAGTGGATCATTGGGTAATGATGTAGCAGACGAACTTGCAAGGAGAGGCTCGGGTGTGGATGTGGCCGGACCCACACCCTTTTTGCCAATCCCATCCGGTTAACTCAGGACCTGGATACGCCTACAAACCCAAACAAAACATAATGCCAGATGAGCATCTACAACCGACTGCAGACAGTCTAGAGAGGCGGTACCTGCACTAACACCGCGACTGACCAGCAGACTTCTCAGTCTTCAACGAACAGACTTGAGTTGTGGTGGGTATGCTCACCGGTCACTGCCCACTCAACAAACATCTGTTGAGATGGTAATCAACGCGACAGACAGCCCGTTGTGCAGGGGCTGCCTGAACACGGATGAAACGGCAACCCACGTAATCCTGGAATGCGAGGGCGTTGCTAACCAACGGCCACAAAACCTTGGCACTCCAAGGTCGCTCCAAGAAGCCTGTGAACGTCCCAGGAGACTTCTGAGCTTCTGGAAGAAGCTGCGTTGGCTCATATAGCCAGTCTTCCCACCTCACGCATAACGGACCACCTATGAGTCCAAATGCGGAAAAGGGAGCCCCTAACAATAACAATAGCTAAATACCTGACTGATTTCTCTGAATTTTCGTTATTAATCTATGAATCATATCCAAATAATATTAAGAACGTGTTAATCCCCACGGGATCAAGGGAATAAAGTTTTCTCTATCAAAGACTGATGGACTAAGACAGATTACGATTTAAAGACCCTTCGATGACCTTCAACACCCTTAACTACTAATCAATATACTACCACTAACTTCAAAGCCACTGGCTTGTTAATACTATCGATAATTACTTTTATTACTAGGCTCAAGTTCGGCCGTCCCGATAAATGAGTGAAGTTTCGGTCTTAGCCAAGATTTATGTGTGATTTTATTGGGTTTCGCGGATCTTGTACTCGTATGGGTTGATTGGCGTGTAATAAATACTTTTTATTTATTTATTACTTTTACGATTTCGTTAGGCCAAAATTTTGTTATAACCACGAATTTAGAAGGCAGGATAAGAGGAAAAAACCTCAACAATAAGTTGGTATTTCCGAAAAATATTTTATTTTGAAAAAAAAAATTGTGGGAGCGAATGTTTTGATTTCGTTTGCGCAGCGTGATTTTTACCCACATGCATCATTGGTAGCTTTAAGCTGCGAACAAATTATCGGACGCGTCCGTCAGCCGCGGCTGAAAGATGCGGCTTACTCATTATCTAGCCAGTACATTTAATACTACACTGTGCAAACTGTCGGTCATAAGACGCGGACGTGACCTTGAGCGTTCGGACGTCCGAACAGAATCTGGCCGGCTGGATGTTTGTGCATCCGAAGAGGGTCGTCCGAACTACCGTGCACACTGCTAAGCCGCGTCCCTCAGTCGCGGCTGACGGACGCGTCCGATAATATGTTCTCAGCTTTATCCATACACTGCTGAGTATAGGCCCCGAGTATAGGAGTATTGTGATCTTCTAAATGTCATCCACTCCTCTGGCTCTATTCATCTCGTAACCATTGTTTGGGTAGTTAGACGGCAGCATATCAACTTTTCCCACTCTGTCAAATCCCAATCGAAAATGAACTTTCCCTCATTGTGATTGTGATATAGTTAAAAATCTATTATAGAAAGACAGATTGGGGTAGCTTGATGATCTGGCGTCTGTACATAATGTCTTCATAAGACACCCCTAATTAGTTTCTCGCAACGGCACTAAAATCTGACAGCCTGACTACAAAAACTTAAACATCTGTTGAACACTTGTCTAAAAAAAGTGTTGACTGCAAAACGGACCTTATTTCAACGCCATAATCTGACATTTTTTGAGAAAAGTATTCAACAGACGTTTAAAAGTTTTTGTGGTATGACGGTGAATGTTTTTATTTAAGTATAGTCGTAACTCGAGGAAAACTAAAAACATCGAGCATTTTTCCAGGCGGCCCGAGCCTTAACGTAAATTATGTGCACTTGCACCTGCTCTTAATGAGGCTGGTTCACATTTTAGTGGCCACGGGGGTGCTTATAAATAAATTTACATAAAGGCATACCTAATGCCATAGGAATTCTCTACTAGTCTTACTTAGAACAATACAAACCTAGGTCAAATAAAAAAACCGGCCAAGTGCGAGTTGGACTCGCCCATGAAGGGTTCCGTAGTAGCAAGCATAGATTAGGGATATAATTATATTGAGATTAGTAAGTAATATACACAAACAATAAAAATAACTTTGTTTTTCATAGTGTTTGTATGAATGGCAAAGTTATATTTGCGGTTTTTGAAAATGTACTATATCTCAAAAACTACTAACTGTATCTCATCCAAACCAATTTTCGTTGGAAGTTTTTATTGAGTTCTATATTATATTTTTTTTTAGTTTTATCGTTCTCTTGTTTTAGAAGTTACAGGGGGGGACACACATTTTACCACTTTGGAAGTGTCTCTCGTGCAAACTGTTCAGTTTAGAAAAAAATGATATTAGTAACCTCTATATAATTTTTAAAGACCTATCCATAGATACCCCACACGTATGAGTTTGGTGAAAAAAAAATTTTGAGTTTTAATTCTAAGTATGGGGGGCACCCCCAAAATTTGTTTTGTTTTTATTTTTGTGTGAAAATCCTAATGCGGTTCACATAATACATCTACGTACCAAGTTTCAACAGGATAGCTCTTATACTTTCGACAAAAAGTGGCTGTGACATACGGACGGACAGACAGACAGACATGACGAATCTATAAGGGTTCCGTTTTTCCGTTATTTGGCTACGGAACCCTAAAAACCTGTCGTCTTTGTTATTCTTGTTTCATAAGCTTAGTTTTTCTCTCTGAAGACAACAGATTTTTAGTGCGATCACGGCTGATAAGGGGAATTTTTACACGGGTCGAACTTTCGGGTCAAATATGAGCCGTGCGGTGAAAATCGGCCTTCTAAATGGAAATTCCACTAGTTTTTGAATACAAATGTTTGCAAGCCATTGAACTGGTACCTAGCCGCGGGGTAAAATCGACCATCTAATCGACCCGAGTAAAGTCCACATTACGGACGATCTCGATTTCAACTGAAATAGACCTAACACTGTAATTACTAGAAAAATTCGATTTTCTGAACTCCATTCAGCGGTCGACCAAGAACAAGGCGATGTATTATCTAAAGTTATTCTTGTTACGAACCATGAATAAAACCGAAGTTATGCACAGATTTTGATAGAACATGTGCTTGGTAGAGGTCTACCAAGGACTAGGTAGTCTTTTGAGCCCACTATCTGTTTTTTTTTTTAATTTTCTTGTTGATTGCATTGTATCATCATCAATCGTTGAGCTCCTTGAGTTCTGAGTTGAGCTACACGATAACCGACAAATGCTTCCACTGACTGGAACAGTCCACTCAAATCTGTGTGGTTCTTTCCTCAAAAGACCATCTCAGACACCCGCATGGTCCTCTTGTGACCTGACAAAACAATGTCTGGACTTTAAAAGACCCTCTGAGTTTGTTTCAGCTGTTTCTTCTCAGAGTAGTCATGTACGAAACACCGGTCTCATCTAGCTTTAAAAATATTAGTTGTTGTGTTTTTTTTATAACCAACTTACAAAATAAATATTATTAATCAATATTTCTACCTCCAGGTGAAGGCTGAGGACCGCGGCGTGGAGCGCGCGGCTGCGCTTGCGGCGGACGAACGCGTGCGCATTGCAGCCAGCGACACCATCGAGGCGCTGCTCGAGACCGACTTCCGACTCATCATCAACGACACAGAGTATTATGTCAAGACTCCTGCGCAGGTTAGTGCTAGTGATTTATTAGACTTAGAGGGACGTCCCGTGTTGCGTAGTTTGTACTGTTACGGGACTGTGAAGATGACGTCACATTCTTCGGGAAGTTGTGACGTCATCGTTTGATGCATAGTAAAGGTCAGTGGTCAGCGTTCCATGACCCTCTTCGTTTTAGGTTGTCGCTATCAAATACAAAATTGATTTGGCTGTAATGTCAAATGTGTTGGTTGGAAGTACATAGTTTGAAACTGTTTCAATGGATGTGCAACGTTACCGTAAAACGTTCAAACATGGAATAAAAGATTCAGCTACAAATTACAACGAGTGTATTGCGGTAGTTTAATTGAAGGCACCTGGAGTACTTATCTAGAAAACGCGGGTTCTAGTCCCATTCGCAGCCATTTTTGTTTCCTCAAAAATCTTTTCAGACTAGACGAGTTCCCAAATGTAACACGTTCGATCAATTTACTATGTATGTATGTCGTTGGAAAACATCTCAAACACGACACCTGAATGGACAGCAATTTCTTACAGTTTTAGATAAAGCAAGTGTCACTGAAGTATATCACTTCAATTTGTCAAGTCAAATGTCCACCTTAAAACAAGTGCAAACATTTATCCCCGATCTCACCATTCCATCTCTGCTGTCACGTGCGACTCAATCAATCTTGATAAAGGTAAGTATGGATTGAAAGTGAGATAACTTTTAGATGGACCAATGATACTAGAGGGTGTATCCAATTATCATCATCTCTACTGCCTGCCTTTTCCCAATTATTTTGGGGTCGGCTTCCAGTCGAACCAGATGCAGCTGAATATCAGTATTTTCCATGGAACGACTGACTATCTGACCTCCACAACCCAGTAACTGGGTAATACGATACTCCTTGGAAAGACTGGTGGTCAGACTTTTGAGCTTCTGACGGTGATTAACAACTGTCAAAGATCTACTCTCAAGACAGACGGAACCAACGGCTTTACGTGCTTTCCGAGGCACGGAGGAAACTCACTATGACAGATGGTCACCCATTCACAGACCAACCTCGGCAAGCGTGGCTTAACCTTAAAGCTCAACCTGTGCGACTGTTATGTAGCCACGAACTCCAGGGTGGCCAATGGTGCACTGCAAATAAATAAAAAATACACGAAAGATGCCGAAAGTTTAATGACTAAACTAAGTTTGGCACTAACCACACGCGTATACCAACATTAAATATACTCACTTGTGTATAAATTTTCCAAAATACATGTACATTACTTAGGTATATACCTAAGTTAATTGATATTCGGTCAGGCTAACATTTATGTTTGTCATACGGTCTAATTGGTAGCTGGCGGCGAGCCAAATACGCTCATGTGAACCAATATTTAGATGTCATTATTGAATACCACTTCGATTAGCTCGCCCGTAGTCCTGATTTAGTCGTGTGTGAGAGGTTTAAGGGATCTACTGGATATCTGAAGCGCGATTTGATTAGTTAAGGATAATCTGGTGTTAACTGATGGATTTGAATACCTACCGACTTTGTATCTGTAGAATAGCCGTGGAAGAAGAAAAAAAAACAAAAGGCCTTGTTCCTATTAAGGTAGGCGGAATAAGAGGCCCAAAACCTGCTTGCCAGAGGTAACCGTGGCCCCGGAACGTAAAGGGCTATTGAAGGACACCGTGGATTTTAGTCAGTACAAGTCTGACAGTCCCTCTTGCCCTCCCCTGGGTGGGAGGACTCTTTTGATGATTTTACCACGCTAAAAAAAGGATAGGCGGAAACTATAACGTTTCTACGATTCATTCTTGGGCGGTAATAGTACATTGTTATCCAAGGCGTGAAAGTTACTTATTAACGTCCCGAGACGGGGTTTGGCGCCCGTAACGCAGTGAGGGCGCTGATAGTTCGAGGGACTAAATAAGTAGTTTACCCGCGGTAAACACTGTGCTTTTCATAACGAATACGATGAAAGTAAGATTAACAACATAAAGGAGAATGAGCAGCCGACTATGGCACTTGGTTGCGCTCTTTTTTGACACTTATAGTAGTGAAAATTGGACACAAGTAAGGGTTATTGACATACATGAAAGCAAAGTTAAATACAGATTGATATTTTGTGGGTTTTTTTTCCAAAAAACATTACTTTCTCAGGATTTTATTTGAGGTTAAGTTAGGCGTCAAAACAATATTATATACAACATATATTTAAAAGATTAACCATATCATCCTTTGCCTCTTATTTGGTGGATGCGATAATAACAAAACACAGTTCACACAGCACGACAGATTGTTTATTATCCAGTAGAAATCAACGTACACGTATAAATTCACTATAACAGCGCACTATACAGAAAGAGTCCAATTTGCTCGATGTACATCAACGTGAAGGTATCCTAAAACTCTACTCGACACGAATATAAGTTTACTAGCAGAGAAAAGCAAGAAATAGTAGTTCGCCGGTAATAACACAATCAAAACAAAACAAACACGAAAATCATGAGTTTGACTTTGACAATTGACATTTCATCATTTCATGGAATAGTGTTGTGACACATCAAACAATTACGACATCTTAACATAATCGATTATATCTTTACATTTATTATAAAACCTCAACATGTGTTATCATAAAATAAATCATATTAGAGTTAATAGAAATGCAATAATAATGGCTTTTAAGGTGGTCTTTAGGGACACTAGTAGATTTTTTAATTGTTTTACGACTATGTTCTTTGTTTAATCGATCGATTCTGGTAACGTAGCCATTCACTATACCGGAACAAAAACATAATAGTAATTACTAATAATATTGAAAATAAAAACCCCACAAATTTTTTAAGTGAATAATCTATGCTAAAACAAATTAAAAATAATAACATTATTTATAGATTTGCTTAAGTGACCATACGCTTCAAAAAGCGAAACCATGAACGCTCATTCTCCTTTAGCTAAAGAAAAAATGAGTGTAGATGGGATTGTCACTTTGCCGCTTTTAATTTTTGTGCTGTGGTCGTCTATCTATACAGCCAGGATTTTTCATGTTCATTATTTAAAAAATGGCAAAGATTTTGTTGAAATCTGTATTATTTTAGAGAAATAGTTGAAACTAAATTATTTTAAAGTCATTATTTATATTCTTAATACTTTATGTTATTTTAATTTTAAATCGCTCTGTAATTTCGTGGCTGTATAAAAAGTTTGAACATGGTTCCATAGAAATGTCAAAATAGAACTAGTTTTTTTTTTTCTTAAATTTGGCAGCTGTCAGTTGAAAGCAATTTTCCCTAGGGCGGCAATGGATAACTTTCAAACGGCTAATCAGACATATAATGACCTACTTACTTTCAGAGTATGAGTATGAAAAATCATAAAATGAGTCTCCCTGTCCTAGGTGGAACAGAAAAGATTGTCAGACTCTTACTGACTAAAAATCCACCCTAATCCTTCAGTTGCCCTTCACGTTCCAGGGTCACGGATACCTTTACAGACAATCCCGCGACCTAAATCTGCTACTATCCTCCTTTTACCTCGTTCATGCTCATTCACACGTGCTGTTTGTGGGTACAAAGCGCTTGATCTTTCAGAAAAACCTTACCAATGTCCAATAAGTTAAAACTGACATTTTTAAACTTTCATGTCCATGGCCATTGAAATCTTCTAGAAAAGACCATAACTCACCAAATAACCCCAGTTAAAATAAATAGCGCAATTACAGATAACATTCAGGAAAAAATGTTTTAGTTCACACAATGAATGGTAATAGAAACAGTAAGGCGGGTCGCTCACACGATTAACAGTCGAGGTGCAGTTGAGGCGCGGGCGCATAAGAGGCACGCCGCAACAAGGTTTTCTTTACAAATGAATGGCAGTGCGCGCGTGCTGCGACGCCGAACCTCCGCTGACGCGACGTCGCCGTCGCTTCGACTTACCAGTGAGCGACGCGCCTTACTTACCACATAAAAAGGAGCAGGTGACTTATGCGTCGAATAAAGGGAAAATAATAGAGTTCGCTTTTCCTCAAGATCTTAACAAATAAGTCCTTGACAAAAAACAATCTTAATTAATCTTGGAAGCTACAATTTGCCAATCATTCTCGTCGTTAATCACTTTTTTCTTTAATTAGTTAAAAGTCCGAAGTGCTAAGTTTGTTGAGAAGTCATAAAACTTTTTAAATAAGATTTTTTTTTTGCTGACGAAAGGGTTCACACATTTCTTTAAAAAATAATTGTGACACCGCCGAAACGAGGAAATTGGATGACTTTTTTATTAGGTACCTACGTTTTTTTTTAAACGTCTCTAACTTTGATAACCCAGAAATTCAAAAGTTTGAGAATCGGTCTAACCAGAAGTAATTAGATGGTGGAGGTCTGAGGGGTTATATGGATGAGTGTGAGAGGGTGGATCATCATAGCCCGGATTTTTGTCTCAGGCAAATATTTTTCATAACATTTTTTTTTTAATTTCTGTGCATTAACTTTATCGTTTCATTGTTAAGACATAAGTGAAGAGCGAGACAGCCTCGACACAAGTACTATTGTAACTTACCGGGGCTTCCTCATAACACAATACGAAAAAAATATTTTTGTATTTTTTTTTTGTTTGATATTGATTTCTACAATGTAAAGCCTGATTCCCTCTCTGATAAAATGTCTTGTGAACTTATGATCCCTTAGATCTTTAATTTGTGAAACCCCAAGCAAACCTGATTTAAAGATCGTTCATTAATTCTATGAGAATAGGGATTTGTCCCGAAAAATAACAGTGACAGACTGACGACCCCATTGAATAGACAGAGAAAATCTGACCTTTTTTAATCCACAACGATCCTTTACATCCGACACATACGAAAAAGTCAGAGGACGAAATAAATCTGACCTAACAAAGCCACAATTGCTCTCACCTCGTGAAGTGCCACATAAAACCTTTATTGTGCCAGTAATAAATAACAGACTTATGTAATTGCAACTACTTATTAAGATAAAGTAGGTTGTACCTGTATTACTGTTACAACTTAGAGCAAATGGTACCTTTTGGAAAATTTGTTCATTAAACTACGCGAGCAGCGATGGGTTAAAGAAGAACGGAAACTAAATGAGAACAAACAATCTTACAACGATTATTCACTCTACTTGTAATCGTCGAAGCCCTGCTACGCGGGACTCCTTTTTCTACCTTAAGGTTTAAAGTAACCTAACACGAAGGGGGTGGTTGCGCGTCCACTATCCTCTTTGACCCTAACTTGTCTGAGTCGGATTGCCCAAAAAGTTCTGAGCTGGCTGTCATCCTAAGTTTTCCGACATTGTTACTTACCCTTATTAAAGGACATTTTCTTTGTCATAATACATATAAAAAAAGCTGTTTGAAGTCAGGTTTTGATAACATTAAGAAAAAAAATATCTTCTGGTTCCTGAATAATTAACCTTGGTTTTAATAAAAAACGTGACTTTGTCATAAACCTGTAGGATAAGACATTCCACTAATTATAAACAATCAAATGAAATCTGGGCTTTGTTTATATCTTTTTGTAGCTGATCAATCATAATAATTCATCCACGTCACCTGCATTTCGTGCTACGTGCACACCAATTAGTTGATAGTTAATTACCGTATCAGGGGCCCAATGGTGCAATTAATTTGCGTAAGTACCTCCCTGTAATTGTGCCTGGGCACTATTGTGCTCCGTTGCCTGTTTTCTATTTGTTTGGGAGGGCTATTACTGTTGTTTTGTAAGTAGAGATTTTTTTATCTAATTAGGGTAAAATATGCAAGCGAAAGATACCCAACTTTTTGATGCTTTTTAACTTAAAGACTTGATTCTACTAACTTTTGTTTCAATAAATTAGTTAAGTCTGCAGCTATCACCACTGCGATGATCGCCCGGAGGACACGGTGGACCACACGGTGCAGGACTGCCCCGCTTGGGCAGAGCGTGTCCTCACGGCAGCGATAGGCGGAGACCTCTCGCGCCCGGCATTGGTCGAGGCCATACTGCGGGGCGAGACGGAGTGGGAAGCGGTCGACTCCTTCTGCGAAGCAGTTATGCTTGCGAAGGAGGAGGCGGGTCGCGAGAGACGAGAGGACAGCGTCCTCCCTCCGCCCCAGCCGCAGTGGTAGACGCCCTCGGCGTCAGACGTCGCAAGACGATCTCCGGCCACCGTAGGCGCGGGCATGCGGGCGGCGAGTAATGGGCAACTCGCCCCCGACCATGGACCATGCCCGGGTCGACGGCGCGTTGTGTTCCACGCGTGCTTCAAAGAGCGTCAGCAAGATGACGGGGCCCCTCTAGAGGGCCAAAGCCTGCCGGGGTCTGCTGTCTAAACTAGTCAAGAAACTCTTCGAGGTCCATCTCCACTTAATCAATGTCTACCTCAAAGATCTTACAATTAATTGATCAGGAGATTCTGGGAAGAATTACTGGTTTTTGGAGATAAGATAGGTAATGTTTTATGTAGGTAAAATACTGGTAATCTATTACATTTGGTTAGACCGGAAAATTACCTGTATATAGTTGGGTAAAGACATATAGAGCCCTATCAAAAGAAAACTTTTTCATTTCCTCTCTCCTTTAATTCTGCCGGTTGTTTTTCCAATTATTCGCTTATGTTGGATCAGTTTTCCGGCAAACTGGCCCATCATAAATGGAAGCACTCAATCGTAACCAACATAAATCCATTTCAAAAATAAACTCATATTCTTGCAACGTTATTTCATAAACTCACTCCCTCTTATGGAGGATCGTCTAATCCTCGCGTACATATCTGGATGAGGGGGTTAAGCCGTCGTTAATCCGGCCGTCAGTTGGATGGCATTTGAATAGCTTGCTACATGCTCTCAGTTGCTGAGAACATTATGTTTCGTACAGCTTTACTAGACTTAGGAAGCATTTTGATAATGGAGTTTTGAACGATTTATGAGATGAATTAGAAATGTACATTAATAAAATATAGCTGAAGAGATTTTTTCTTCTGTTATTGTCGTAATTATCTAAAAATGTGGGAAAAATATTTCGCAATTCTTGGGTAAGCTTTAAGGTTATTTACTAGCATTCCCATATAAAGGGGTAAATCCGCGTTGTACAGTTAGTAGAAGTTTGTACTTTTTTAAACCGATCAGAATTTAAAACGTCATTTTTAACCGACTTCAAAAAGGAAGAGGTTCTCTATTCGGATGTTTTTATGCTATAAGTTAGACCCAGCTTCTTAAAGAGATGATAAATGTTTAGGTCTTTTGTATCAAGATCTATTCACGGTTGGAACTTCAAACTAAAGTTCCATCAATTATAACCAACAATGGTTAAAGTGAAGGATGTATGAAAGTCACGTATTGAAAAGCTTTCAGGAAAATGTACCTTACTCATTCAAGTATAGGTATCTATATTGATTGAATATACTTGGAACCTCGGGTTTTCAATGCCAGGGTCTTTTTCAAGTAGGTGCGTACTTGGAAAAATGATCCGTAATTTCAAGGTCCGTTGCCATTATTATCAGTTATTTTCGATTCTGAATAATCCATTATAAATAATGAGCCATGATTTATTCCGAGGATAATTCAATTAGGTATATTGGATCGCAATAAAGAGCAGTTCTTGTATTTAGTACCATATAATCAGTTTTTAACAAGCTAACCACCCTATTTAGCAAGTGTCCTTGAGCGAAATTAATATTCATCCGTTCCTTTCTTTATAATTCCATTTAAGGCGCATTCGGGGTAACAAGTGTCACGTGTCACCAATGGGTGGAAATAAAATAAAAAAGGAGATAGAATGAAAACTAGTAATTTTTGGACAAAAAATACGCCATTATTAATTTTCGTACATGTATAACACACTGAAACCATCATCATCTGCATAGGCTTCCAGTCGAACCAGATGCAGCTGAATATCAGTATTTTACATGGAGCGACTGTCTATCGGACCTCCACAACCCAGTAACTGAGTTATACGATACCCCATGGTACCTAAGACTGGTTGTCAGGTTTTTAGAGCTTCTGACTAATAGTAACAACCGTCAAAGATCAACAAATGACAGCCGGGACCAACGGCTTTACGTACTTTCCGAGGCAAGGAGGAAACTCGCTATAACAGATGGTCACCTATCCACAGACCAACCTTGGCAAGCGCGGCTTAACCCGGAAGATCGGCCTGTGCGGCTGTAATTATTTAGCCACGAACTAAAACCACAAGGTTAAAAAAAAACCTGTTTATCAAACTAGTCTTTGCTTTTCCATCAATTTTCTAAACGTTGAACAGTGCATAAGCTCGTTTAGTTCGCTATTCCCTAATGTCCTTTGATATCTTCAGTCATGTCCGGTGTTTACACTTTGATGTCCAAACGTATTAGGAGAGTATAGTTTGGGATATCTGATGGTATTTATATGGATAAGACTTCCGGAAAAATTGAAAGCCGATGCCAATGTGTTTGGAAAGAGACTAGATAGAAGATGAGTTGTTTTTTTAAGCTATTGCATAGTTTTTATCGCGGGCTCTGAGCGGGGCGCGGCTCGAAAAATCTAACGAAAAAACCTAAGGAAAATACCTGACACCGTCGTCTAACGTCGTTTCAGTTTGGGAGACTTCGGCAATTATAAAGATACGGACAGACGTGCTCATAAGGGTATTGACAGACGTGCTCATTACTAGCACGAAAGCATGCCTATTGGGCGGAGAACGTTTCTTGACGTTTCACTTGATTGACGTGGCTGACCATAGCCTAATTAGTATAGTAATAAATGCAATAATAAATAAATAATTATAATTGCACAGGTTGATAAAAAATGCTATGCTTTACCGCGGCAGTCCCCGAGTGCCACACGTATTTTTTTTTAGTTGGACTTACTCTTGACTCTAATCTAGATCAGAGGAGACAGGGCCAAAGTATACGATAAAGCGAGCTTACCCAGAAGCACAGAATACATAGGTACAGAAGGTGCACTTCGCAATAACAATCAAACAAATATAAATCTTTTCTCGAGAAAATAAAGTACATTTTACCTCGCCAGAAGTAGCCTGTTCATTTGGGTTGTATGCATGTGGGAACACAGACGCAGGTAGTGATAAGTGAAAATTGCCGCTTATCCTTCTCATATCAAAACCCTTTGCACTGAAGATAATGTATACAGTATAGATAGTATGTAGTTCTGGGTACATTACATGCCTCCCTTGGGGTACATAAGATCGTATTATACCGGTTCTTAGTACTCCACTCTACTTTTGAGGTCTCATAAAACTAGTGAGTATGCTTTCAAACGTCGACGTCTAATATTCAGTAAGTCGAATACCTCTTCGTAATATTGACACTTTATGTGTATTTTCATTTATGTATGATGTTACACACTATAAAGTTTTATAGTATTTTAGTTTGATTGGTATTTTGACGAAATATGGATGTTGAATTCTTATTTTATTCACTTACAGTGGCATCTATTCCTAGGAATAAAGCCTTGAATGCTATATGCAGTAGCTTCGACGCCTGGGCAGCACTACCCACTGCTACTGTTTGGTATTCACTAAGCTACGAAAAGCATCGTGCCTCAAAGTTCTGTATCAACGGCGAGCTCGTCGTAGTTAAGAAATTGTCTTTTAGTTAATAGTGAATACCATAGCTGTACTGTGCCTACTGGGATAAAGCCCACACAAAGGATAACTATGTCCCAGGCAGCTGTGGGAATGTTAAAAGTAGATTATTATAGTGTCCCAGTGTCAGTATGAGATGGATAGATAGAACAATTATGTTGTATTGTACAACGATATTTTAACAAAGTTAATTTTTTCTCTTCAGTCGTGGCAGTCAAAGCTTATTTACCTACAATAAACATTAGGTATTTAATCGTATAATAGACAACGCATGGATGGACAAGGAAACAGTATGTAACATTGTGGTATAAAACTGGCATAATCCATTATTAAGGCCTCCAATTAACAACTTGGAAAAACCAATTTTAAATGGAACATTACTAAGAAAACTTTTTCCACAAATCATTCCTTTCAAATTAATACTGGTAAACACAAAATGTTCCAAAATAGCTTGCTTCCCAATTTGCCAATAAAACTTCTAAAGTAAAGTCTCAATAATAATTAGTTCAGTTACTTACATGCCTGATATTCCCAGGTGTTGCTGAACACACAACTTGATTTACTGCCTAATTACTGACAGCAGTAATGAATCGGTTCACTGATTTATTCGCCATCCCGCAATAAGGCCACATAGTTGATTACTACTTACTCTCTCTCAAACAGAGAAGGTCTGTGTGCTAGCAATTTACAGGCAGATTTATAACAGACTTCAAACAGGAACAATTTACGTAGGTATCTTTTATTATAATTTTCTTTCACTTATTTGATCACTGATTTTGTGGAAGGCCGCAATTGAAAAACTTTTTTTAATCCCAAACTCAAAGCGTTTGAAGGTTTTCTATGAAAAGAAAAATTTTAACCGCGAGCAGGATTTGAACTTGCGACTTCCGGACTCGGTACATACGAAGCTCTTTCCAACCGGGCCACCGAGTTTCATGCCTACTGTGTCGAATTCTTCAATCCATTTCTAACGTCTCATGCTGTCTTTTTTTATTTGAGATGGCTTTGCTCTTCACTGTAGGTCAAAGATGACCAGAGACAAAGCCCACGATGGATGAAACGAGCTTACTAAGAACCCTAAATTGACAATTACATGCCATGATAGAACTGTCAAAAGCAAAAAGTGAAGCTACAAGGCAGAATAACTTGTTAGAGAAGGTCTCGGATCAAAGAAACAGGGTACCTAGGTACTTCTTTTCAAGGACCTAGTGTTTAGAAATCAAAGTCTTTTCAAAGCTTTCGTTTCAGTAACCATCTAATAGTTATATTAATATGCGACCTTCCAAACTCTCTAAAAACTAACATGTGAAAATGTACATCTTTATGAAATACTTTTCATAATCGAAGCAATTTTGTGTTAAGAAAACTAATTCAATCCCTGAATATATCTGTTCTATTGAGATTTGTGGCTGTACGTTACTAGATTACAATCAGTAAGTGATTGTCCACATTAATGTCAATTGAAACACCCACTAATGACCACATTGTACATCTGCAATCAGCCGTAAACCAAGGTACAGGCTTATGTTAGATGGTACTATCAGTTAGACAAGCGTTTATATTGAATAGTATGGAATCAAAGCATCGTTTGGAGTCATAGATATCTCCACAGTACACGAATATTGTTGACGTATTGAAAGGCTAACTTTCTGCATTCTGAAATTCAATGGTTTGCAATAATCTGGTAGAATATCTACAGTTCCATTGAAGTAGGGTTGCCATCTCTAGGAAGCCAGGACAAGACGCGTGAAAATCCTGGATTTTAGAGTCCAGAACCCGGACCTGAGTCGAAGTGCGCACTGTGGCAGGCAACTGCGTCAGGGCGGGCGGCCCAAGGCTTTAAATTTTTAAACCCGGACTACAAATAAAGACCGCCCCCGCCCCCGGACGCTCCCCGGATGCTCTCTAAACTAGGACAAATCCGGGGAAACCCGGACAGATGGCAACCCTACATTGAAGTTAAGTTGCAGGTAAGCTGGCAAGTAGTAGTTGAAAGTAAGTTGGTTTCTTAGAAAACAATTTTACGTACACGTAGACAAAATTAAAACTACTATACTCTGAGAAGAAACAGCTGAACCAAAGTCAGAGATCATCGTTGATTGGTCTTTTAGCCTTTGCCTGTGACTTTGTTCTGAAACATACATATCAACGCGTTTGTAATCCATGAAAGTTCAGGCATACCTAATAAGATGTATTGAAGCCCATAAGGCTTCGTAAGGAAATATTTTTTTCCAAAATCCTTTTGAATCGATTTTGTTGGTGAATGGCTTAATCCAGTGGAACAACAATTTATGGCAGTAGCTATTTAAGTTTAAAAAATAACGACGGTTTGTTTTTCTAAAGTACAAAAGGAAATATTTCATAGAGAAAAGCCTAAAAATAAGAGGTCTTATGGAGTATTTTCCTGTTCGGAAACGGTTTTTTTGTGTTTCTTAACATTTTAACACAAAACTTAACATGCTCACAGTACACGTTCAGTTTTCATTACATAAGCTTCAGTTAATATGTATCTTAACTGAAGTCCCAGCTGAGTTCCTTGTCGCTTCATTGCACCGCACCGCCCGTCTTGCTAACTCCGATATATGGCATCCCACATTCTGATACAAGTTACTGGTATTAAGGTAAACGAGGCATGAATTCGAAGTAATCGGTTCGAGGTTGGCCCTTATATTAAGTGAGTACCTTGTGCCTATGCGAAACGAAAACTTTTTACCTCTTTTTATGAATTAATGCGGAAGGAAGAGTATGTGGCAAAGTTACAGAAGAAGCTAATACTGTAGAAATTTAAAAAAAAAAGTAATACCTACATAGTATAAACGCCATTATAAACATTACGACGGTATACATTTGACGGGGCCCTCGTAGAAGGTCAAACCCTGCCGGGGTCGCGGGACTGTCTCATCAAGTAACCGCACCCTGGAAAGTAAAGGGGTATTAAAGAACACCGTGGATTTTAGTTAGTACAAGCCTGAAACTCCCTCCTGTCCCGTCCTAGGTGGGAGGACTCATTTGATGATTTTACCACGTATAAAACAAAACCACGATATACATGACAGTATAAACTGAACGACGTCGTTCGGTGACTGTACTCCCTATGGACGGTATAAGCAAGAGTTTTTTTGGGGACTGCAGTCACTTTGGACTGGCAAGTGGAAAACAAAGTCTAATTGCCACTGCGGCTCAAGGTAAGGGAAATCTTCATGGAAACTCGAAACTTGAGAGACCATTTTTCTGAAGTCGGTAATAATTTACCAACGTTTGTTAGCGGGCATGCGGGCGGCGAGTAAAGGGCAACTCGCCGCCCGACCATGGACCATGCCCGGGTCGACGGCGCGTTGTGTTCCACGCGCGCCTCAAAGAGCGTCAGCACGATGACGGGGCCCCGCCCAAGAGGGCCAAAGCCTGCCGGGGTCGCGGGACTTATCTCATTACCGTGACCCCGGAACATAAAAGGCTATTGAAGGACACCGTGGATTTTAGTCAGTACAAGTCTGACAGTCCCTCCCGCCCTGCCCGGGGTGGGAGGACTCATTTGATGATTTTACCACGCTAAAAAAAAAAAAAAACGTTTGTTAGCAATATATGAGCCATGGCCAGTACGTCCTAGTTTATCCATTCAACTGTCACTTTGGTCGGTTAATTACTGACTCATCTAGACAGGAATAAGTTAGTTAGTAAAGAACAAGAAAGAATAAGGTCGAAACCCAAGAAGTATGATCAAGAACGAAGTTTCTTACAAAGCTCACATTTTCCTTTATAATATAAGATCATATTACTGGCATAAGCTCCATACTTTAGTGATTAAAAGTGACAGGAACTTGGTTCGTAATCTCATTAGCAAGGTAACTTCCAAGTTCCTCGTTAACCAGTAATTGGCGACTCGTCTTACCACAAGAAAGATAAACATTTGTTGAACACTTGTCCAAAAAACTGTCAACGTCAAATCGACATTTTACGCTGATATAAGGGTCGTTTTGCAGTTACACTTTTTTAGACAAGCGTTCAACATATATTATGTTTATCTTTTAGTAGTAATGCTGGCCTTTTAAAGAGACTAAGAGTCACTCAACGAGCAATGGAAAGAGCTATGCTCGGAGTTTCTTTGCGGGATAAAATCCGGAACATGGATATTCGGCGAAGAACCAGAGTCACATAGACATAGCTCATAAAATTTGCAAGTTGAAGTGGCAATGGACAGGCCACATTGCTCGTAGAACTGACAACCGATGGGGAAGAAAAGTTCTCGAGTGGTGACCACGGACCGGAAGGCGCAGCGTAGGCAGACCTCCCACTAGGTGGGACGACATCGTGAGGGTCGCGGGCAACCGCTGGATGCCTGTGGCGAATTGTCGTTCGGCGTGGCGGTCTAAGGGAGAGGCCTATGTTCAGCAGTGGACGTCTTCCGGCTGATGATGATGATGATGAGTAATGCGCTGTAAGTCCAAGTCATAGTATAATACTATATCATATTCAGCCTATATTGTCTCTACTGCTATGAAACAGTACCCTTAGCACGAGTTTTCAGTATTTGAGACGTAAAGTAAACTGGAACTTTGACAACTTCAAATTGACAATTTTCAAGGAAAAAATTTGTTCCTCTTTCACACACCAGAGGCGCTGTTCCATTTTTTCATACAAGAAAAGCTGTAAATACTGGAAAGACGCTGTAAAGTAAAAGAGTGAAAACTCGTGCTCAGGGTACCGGCCTCCTTTCTGTGAGATCGGAGTAGACTGTAATACCACGCGTGCCCAGTGAGGATTGGTAGATGTCACAAATATCTTTGAATTTTTGGTTCTAGGACATGCTGGTTTTCTTCACCGTTTTGAAAGCACTATAATACTAATGCTGCTAGTGTGAGTTGCGATGGCCTAGTTGGTAAGGCGTCTGGAGTAGGTACTTATCCAGAAGACGCGGGTTCGAATCCCACTTGCAACTGAATTTTTCTTTCCTCAAAAATCATCTTTACGATGCGCGTCGCATGCGTTATAGCGTTTTAAAAAAAAAGTATACTACTATACTTAAGCTTTCACAGATGCTGGCCACAGTTATATGTTTCGTTTTTTAACAACTAATATCTGGGGCCACGGTAGTGGCTCCGCCAAGACGAGCCAAGCGAAGCGCAAGGGCACTACCTACCTTTTCTCGAAGTGTTTCGTCGTTTTTTGGAACCCTCATAGAGTTGGTTTCCGATGTACAAGATAGTTTATATTCTCAGCATATGTCAATAGTAGACTTATTAAACATACAAAGTTTCAATTGAATAGCTCTAATAATTTAGATTTTATTGATATCTAAAATACACCGATTTCGTCACTGACACACTGATGATCATCAAAATGTTTGGCTACTTCCTGAAGTGCTAGAAAGCTGAAATTTGGTAATTATCTCAGTTTAGTATACAACCAACAAAAAAAATCATAAACTTAAAACTTTCGCCCCCATCCCCTAAAATTAGGGGGGGTGTGGAAGTTTGAATGAGATTTTCACCAATTTTATGAATATGAATATGGCTGTTTCGTTGCTTCAGAAACTAAATATTCGCATCACCTTCACGACGGTAGCGAAACGGCGAAGCAAAATTTACTGATATGTAGAATTTGTGAAGTTAGGGTCGGTAGAGTTAGGCCGTGTAGATTCAGAAGTTTGGCTTAACATGAGATCTGACATCTTTTTCACAGGCTAAACATTATGTGGCCGTCTTGGCAACATTTTACATGAAATGTTTTTGGTGGGATACTCTTTATGATAACATTTAACAAATCTGTAGATACTGTTAATATTTTCGTATACATTCTATACGAAAATAATACATTGTTTGCATAATAAATCTACCTATTCAATTCAAATGAAACTGATTACCCCTCGGAGGTATACAAAGCTGGTGTTATTTTTGGAACTAATTGATATAGAATTGAATTTGATGAAATATTCATTAAAACCATTTTTTTTGTTAACAAACTTCATCAATTCAGCTCGCTATATCAGCTTTGTATATCATATGCCCATTAGTAAATTGACTATTTTATTTATTTCTGGACAAACCTAAGTACTGAATAAATGAACAGCGGTGATGACCACAAACCGGCTAATAAGGTACGATTGCCTACCGGTAAATGTACTCCGGGAGGTAATAATTTTATTTGCAAGCTATTTGTTCTGGATTAGCTTTGTGTTTCTTATTTTTTTCAATTTAAACAGTAATATTCAGTTGCATCAATTTATATTAGCAATTAACAGAAATTTATTCAGATTTTGAACGGTCTGTAATGTAACCGAATTACTGGAACGAAAAGGGCAACTGAGGCCTTATCATAAGTTTTCACTTTTTTGACTTGTGACGTAAAGTAAACTGGAACTTTGACATTTAATTTCAAGGAAAAAATTAGTTCCTTCTTCGTACACCAGAGGCGCTGTTCCATTTTTTCCATACAAGAAACGCTGTAAATACTGGAAAGACGCTGTAAAGTAAAATAGTAAAAACTCGTGATAAGGGCTCTGCAGGAAAAGGCTGGACTTTTAATAAGACGAGTCTGACAGTCCTTTCCGCTCCCCTTCAGGAGGAATCTTATGAACGTTAATGTTGTTTTTCTCGGGAGCATTACTTTTTTTCGAGATGTAAGGCTCATGTCTGTTTCTATACATCTCACAACGTATATGCAGTGTATCGGGATGATCGGTTTAGTGGTGTGGGCATGAAGAAGTTAACAAACTTACTTTCGCATTTATAATATGAAGTTTTTATTTATGATATTAAATTATTGCGTGGTTTATCTAAAACATCTTATGGTACCTACCCTTTTTTATCGTTGTAAAATCATCAAATGAGTTCGTCCACCCAGGGCAGGGCGGGAGGGACTGTCAGACTTGTACTGACTAAAATCCACGGTGTCATTCAATAGCCCTTTACGTACCAGAGACACGGTAACCAGGTGAGACAGTCCCGCGAAAACGACAACCTCTCATAGGTTAATGTGCGAGTTGCCAAAAAAAATCGCAAATGAGTAACAGTCAGGTTAGGAGATACGATAGGCGATATTTTCGCACTGTAATTCGAAAATTAAAACACAATTCTTGTTTACTTCGACGGAACGCTTCCCATTTTTAACCGACGAAAAAAAAGGAAGAGGTTCTCAATTCGACATGTACCCGCGGACTGTACCTGCGGACTCATTTGATGGTTTTACCACGCAAAAAAAGGGGTTGTCGTTTTCTTAAACGGTATTTCCTATGGGTGTCTTGATTTTAAGGTCTCCAGGCAGAGAAATGTGACTAAAGTTTCTTCAGGTTCTTAACCTCACCAGAGGACAATATCGTCTGAAAATTTTTGCCTTTAATTCGTAAAGTACCATTTATACGTTGCAAGAACTGGCATGCAAGTTTGAGTACATTGCGGTATCTGTTTGATCAACTGAATTAATTGTCTATTAATAGTCCGCAATGTATTCAAACTTGTATGCAACTCGCATGTAATCTCTTGTATCGTCTAAATGGGGTTCAACGATATTCTCGCCTCTGACGGGCGATAAAAGCCCCTTGTATAAATGAGCCTCAAAGGATGTTTTCTAAAGCATAAAGTGAAACTATACGGTATGTCAGCTGAGAGGAAAGCCTTTTTTACGGGTTTGGTTACTGTCGCTCGTTATTTCAGTAGCGCGCCTTTAGTAACCCTGACTGCGAAAGTTTTTATTTTGGGTGATTCGTAGTGTTTATAGCGTTACTCCGAGCGGGACTTTGTTGAAGAAATGTCTGGGATTCGTGGAAATCCACAGTGATTCAGTGATATATCTCTAGATACATCACTGTATCTGTATCATAATGAAGTAATGAAGTTTCATGCATACTATCAACCCTAAAAACAATCCATAGGTGTCGAATTTCGATAAGTTTAATAATTTTAAGATAGACTAGGCTACTCTACTTAGGTACTTCAAAAGTTTACTTAACAAATTCGTTTCGTCTGTGATCAACGAAGGAGTAGGCAGAGATGTTACTTTCTTCACACCCTCCAAAAGAATTACTTAAATCGGACTTATAGTTCCGGAGATATGCGAACACAAACATAAAAACATACATTCATACTTACTTGCATGCATATATACACTTGAAAGGCACATTTGTTCTGACGCTGATATAGATTAGCATATACGAAAACTGGGCAGTTCTGGAAATATTACATACGGGTAGTATAATAAGTATTACATACGGGTCGGATTGATAATCTCCTTTTTTGAAGTCGGTAAAAATATGCTTCAAATACATAGCAATAATAGTTAAACTGTTACATAAATCTCAATTTACAACAAATCGTCAAGATTTTTGCGTGCGACAACGCTTTCACCTTATATTTTCTCTTTATGCGATCAATCTTGTAAACGTTATCTATCAATCTTCATTTGAAGCATAAATTAAATCTGCGTCAGTGTAATAATGTTCTACATATTACTTTTTTTACGAAATGTATGGTAATTCTGCAACAAGGAATATGGGCACCCACCGTACTAGGCATAATAAAGAATAATGTGTATTATGATAAAGGGTGGATGTAATACACAAAATATGTGTGTTCGAAAATTTACTAAGAAGTATGAAGGTTTTTCAAAGCCTACCCCATTTTTTTTTGGTGTGTGAATAACATCCAAACAGCGCGATAACAACAAGATATTCACGGGATTGGAGTTTCATACATTTCTAGAGGAAATCGCAATTAATTTAGGTATTGCAATTAAGTTTACCTTCTGTGTTGGCAATGTAGTTTCGTGGTATGTTTAAAGCATGACTTTGAATCGTCACATATAAATGTCATGATCCCATTATAACCAAAAATTACCCAAACGTCATACCATGTATGTAATAATCATCATCATCTGTTGAGCGTTTTCCCCAATTTTTTGAAGATCGTCTGCCTGACTGTTGGGCTGCTGACTACCAGTAATGACTGTCAAAGATCCAACGGCTTTACTTGAAACCATGAATATTAATGAATAACTTGTCAATACAGCAATGTCAAGTGGTCAAGGTATTACGTGAAAACATGTTTACGTTTAACTAATAATAAACTATTTTCCCTTTCATATGATAAATGGCGAATTGACGTGAAGGCGTGTACAATCGAACAAACTAATTGGTAAACAGGTAGCAATCGCACCACATATAGATAGGCCTGTGACGCGATTGCAACGCGCGATGTGACAAAGATTTGAAGTACGAGTCACATGTACCACAACCTTGTTAACTGCTTTCATTTATTTTTCATGAAAAATAAGTCGAAAATGTTTACCAAAATATAAAGTGCTAAGAATTGGCAGCTTTTATGGCGCCCAATAATGTGGTTACTAGGAGGCGTTGTATGAAGACGTATGCTCGAAGACGAGTTATTCCACTCTGATCTTATACCTATTCCACTCCGATCCCCCGTAATGTCAATACAGTGTATACCAACCACCTTGTTTTACTATACATTCCGTACATACATGTTGATATGCAATAATTGCGTTAAAAATTATACCCTGAACGTTAACATGTTTCTGACACGCGAAGTGTATTGTTTTGCTTCGAGTAGCTACGTTGAAGTAATCATTAGTATTCCTGAAAGGGTAATTGTAGGAGTAGTAGTAGTAGATATCAAGTGCTAGTGTTGCTATATGGAATATCACATTTCCATTGAAAGTTTGGTAGAATTTTGGTAACACAGAATATGACATTTAAAAGAATTCTCGTTTAGGTTTTCGGTTGTTAAGTATATTCAGAAATAAATAACATAAAAAAAGAAAAAACAGAGATTAGGCACTTAATCAACATCTACCTTCTCTATATTGGAGTTGATTTGTAGTCGAACTGGTTGCAGTTGAATATCAGTATTTTACATGGAACAACTGCCTATTTGGCCTCCTGAACCCCTCGGTAATACGTTACCTCTTGATAAGACTGGTTGTCAGACTTAAAACGGCACACAAATATTCATCCTAATTGTCAACGACTTTAATAGAGGTGATATTATCAACGGTGAGAGGCCTTATTACAAGATTTCTGTATTTCATTTTACAGCGTACTGCGTTTATTGAATGGATAAATGAAACAACGCCTCTAGTGTACAAACGAGGAACTAATTTTTTCCTTCAAATAACGTCAAAGTTCCAGTTTACTTTACGTCACAAAAACGGTCAAAAGTCATATTAGGGTCTCATAAATGAAATCAGTGAACTATATTTTAAATGACTTTGTTTATTGCTCTATAAATTACATACACAAGCTTATAATGTGTAACTGTAAATCTTTTATGAAAATATTTACTCACAACTAACTGGATGGAAAATTTCCATAAAGCCGTCGCTTGTCAGCTTATTAGATTGTTTATCATACTTCTCATATTCGACGTGCTGTCGACAACGTATATTGTGACGTCACTTGCAAGCTGTTGAGGCTTCACTGATAAAGTACTGGCAGAAGTTCCAATAAGCTCTGAAATTGATGGCACAGCTCATCCATATTAGAAGTAAAACAGAATAATTTATGAAGAGGAGGAAATGAATTTTATACTGGGTGATATGGGTTGGTTGGCGTAATAGAAATGTAGCAATATGAATGTGCCTGTAGTAACTCAAAGGGAAGGTAGCTTGCTCAATTCTGTCAATAAAATTATTCTACATGTGGGTCGGAAACCAACTCACTCCTGAATCGTAGGCATTTTTGTTTTCGATCGCTTTTTATGAAGCGTACAAACGGCAACGTGTCTTTTAATAAGGCGAATCTTACCTAAACGTTTTAAATTAACGAAAAATATAATATTGATTCTAATTCAATCATAATTCTCAAGGTCAAGGTTCAAAAGTTAACACATTGGATACTTTTCATTCCGACTTTATCTTCTCGTAGGACAATTTTCATGCTGAGGGCAAAGCTAGTCTAAAAACTAGTCTAGTTGTTAAATAAAACCTTTTTCACTAAGATGAACTAATCAAGAACTCTCGTTACTGCCACTCTCGTCTACGTCTACTACTTATTCGAAGCAAACTTCCCGACTCTCTCCCTTGTTATTACTAATTTACACGTGTAGAACTTCTGCTGTTATCACGTGATAACACGTGTCGGTGCACTTGCACCTGAATATTTGATCCAAACTAAGTAGTTTCGTCTGCTTGTTAGTAGTACTACCACAGACAACACCCTCTAGATGCCACGTATAAGGCAACCTATGCGCGTCGTTCGTCAGTGCATTTACCTTCACGTAAGTTGATGTTCGTTCTTGATCCCCCCAGTGTTGAAATCTACTTTATGGGGCGTTAAGTCTACTTGAGCATTTACTTGTAATAGAACATCGAGCATTCGTCGTTTTTAATTTTGCTAAGCATAGACCCAAACATTGCTACGAAGATTTTCATAATATTTGTAGCGGACACTGTAGTCGATGGTCGCCAAATATTTTTTTCTTCATGAAGATATCGGACTTGACAATCGGTTCGGCGAAAAGCTCGCCAGAGCGCTCGTTAGAATGCTCGCTAAAACGCTCTTATTTTTTTTTGTAATGTATAATTTGCAAGAATGCTTGTTACAAGGAATCCTCAAGTTTATCAGCACCTTAAGGCAACCTTAATTCACGCCAAATGTTAGTGAATTTGCCTTCACATAAATTGATGTTCACGCCTCACTGTTGACCAAACACTAAAGCCGTGTTGACATTTTCTAGAAACTTACTTAAGACTTGAACTTGACTTGAGAATAAATACTTTTAGATAGAAGACGTTCTATGTAAACGGTAAAAAAAGAACCAAATGCACAGACGTCAGACGTGTCTCGCGAATAGGTTGCATTGTATGCGGAATCTAGATGAGGTTATCTGTGTTCCCTACCCTTCGTGTGGAATAGTTTGCTGGTTATACAGCCAAGAGTCGAGATTCGTAAAAAGTATACAGTGTTGTCTTGTTTAGAGGTTACGTGGTCTGCAGTTTTATATTTTACTGTCTCGCGTTTTCGTCTGCACTTTAAATTTTAAGCTAGACAATGTAAGGGTTCATAAGTTCTTTAGCAATAACTAAATGGAGTTACTGAGGTATACTTTTTATAATAATTTCTGTTACTATTTGCTTTTATCAACCCATTGCTGGTGTAAGACCTCTCTTATTTCCAATTTCTTTGATCCAAAGTCAATGTCAGAATAATCAACCATAATTAACTCATATAAAAAATAAACTGGAGATAACAATACCATCACAGCCTTTTCCAGGTCCAAGGTCGTCTTCCAGTCTAACTAGTTGCATCTAAATACAGAATTATACATGAAGCGACTGCTTATGTGGTTTGCACAACCACTTTAGTATTAGTTCATACGATACCCATTTGGTTGGATTGATTGTCAGACTTTTGAGCCGCTGACCTCTAACGGCTCCCATTTCTAGATTTATGACAGTATCCATTTCAATCAATCATGAAAACTCCTGAAAAGCCATACCATAGCTGTAAATTAAAGTGCTTTCAGCGACTTCATATAGGGCCGTAACATGAATGTGCTTCAGGTTTTTATTTAAAACTGAAACCTAAGTCTGCTCCTAAAAATGAAAACCTCCGTAAAAAACCATTACAATTTCAAAACACTCAAAGAACTATAAATAACAATGGCTTTACTTAGAACCCCTAACACCCCTATTTAGAACCCCAATGAATACTTGATCGTTGCTCGATGGCCTCTTAAAGTTGCCCACAAGAAGGGTTAAATTCGACCAGGCTTTGTAATCATTGTGATCATTTTAAGCAGTCGTAGAATATGCATTGAGTTTCACTGAGTTAGGCGAAGTTGCAGGTCGGTTTTCAATATCATTGCAGGTGTCGTCGGTTGCTAAGTAAAAGGTTGGGGTTGATTATTCAGGAGATAACTGTACTTTTTATAGTCCTATTGACCCATTTCGGCCATGGTGGCCAATCTTAACGGAGATTAGCCATCTGGGCCGAACATATTATAGTGCACATGTGTATGCGCAGGCACGGGTGAACTCTCTGTTCCTTTACTCTCATAGTTCGATGGTGCGGTAATCCGACACGACCGGAGAGAGATCAGGCGCAGGACCAACGGGTTAACGTGCTTTCCGAGCCACGGGGCATACTACCAACTTCCAAACTCCAGGCTGCTGTTACTGAAAAATTCTTATAGAAAAACTTCAATAGCACTTTTTGCCCGACCCAGGAATCGAACCTTTTTCTTTCATCAAATGAATCCGAGCCCTGGGTGGAGCCGAAAGGACTGGTGTCTTACTGGTTAAAAGTCCACCCTGTTCCTTGCCCTTTGCGTTCCACAGTATTCAGCTTAGACGGTCCTACGACCCCAGCGAGTTTTGTCTAATGGGGTTTACTGACACCTCCTTGAGTCTGGTTGTTTTCAACAAAAATGTAGAGAAGGTGTAGGGCATGAAGTCGAAAATGAGACATTATTTAAAAACTGTTTGATTTCGTTCATTAAGTTTTCTATTATATTAGATACAATATTAAATACATTACATAAACTGTTATCAGGTTGACAAGATTATAAAAAAAATAATTGTTAAAACTTTGTTAAAAATAAAATTCGACCTGTTTTAGTCCAAAGACCTTACAAAATAAACACAATAAAACCCGCATTAAACGCCTAAAAAACACCCTTACCTGTACCTGTTCAAATATACAAACAAACCATCACAAATTGAGCAACAACACATTTTCACCCCCTTTTCAACCTCAATTTTGACTCCGTTCATAAACTTCAAAACATGCGGCGTTTAATCAAAACTCTAGAGATTTAATATCGTTTGACATGTAAACAATCCACCAACCTTTGTATGAAACACGTTAGGAGTCTGCAAAATGGAACAATATGCTGTTTGCATATTTTTGGCGACGAGAGTTTCCTAGGGACATGAAGGAATGTGGATTAAACCTTACTTTTATAAGTACAGGATGTTTTTTTTTGAGATTCCGCTTCTGGACGAAATAAAGCGGCCGTACAAGTAATGGTCAAAGAAATATTAAGCTTATTCTGAAAACAAAAAATAGGTTTTAAGTTTTAACGGCAGGGTTTGCTCAGTAGTTAAACGATTGCCTTGCTGCGCTGCGTGGCGTGGGTTCGTTACCCGCACGATTCAAATTTTAATATTAGTGTAATATATTGTTGTTGTTCCGAGTCTGGCTGGTTGGTAACGCACCCGTGATATAGGAGAAATTCGTAGTATGAGATACAGTTTAAAAAAAAAAATTGTTGATTGGCTTCTTTGATAACCAGTTGCAGGTATTTCACATGGAGTGACTGCCTCCGACTCTCAAACCCAGTAACAGGGTGATACGATACCTCTTAGTAAGATAGGTTATCAGAGTTTCTAGCTACTGCTTACCCATAATGTCTGACAAAGGCACATCATTCACATTCGTTACGTGTTTTACCAGCTACCAAAACATAAAAAGTAATGTAGTAAAAAAACACCCTGTACTTTTCGAAGATTTGCCAAAAAAAAATTAATGAATTAAATTATTAATCCAACTGTGTGATATCAGGATTTTAATCATGACTTAGTAATGTCGTAAAAAACATCCTGTACTTTCCGAGGATTTGCCGAAAGGAAAAATTAATGAAATAGTAATCCAACTGTGTTCAAGATTTTCAGGACGTATTACACTGTCACCTGATTATCTCTGCCACGAAATTGTAATGTCGGGGTCTTAAGGAAAATGGCTATCTCCTTCCCCGGGATTAAATGTGTATATTACTAGCGTCCTTGACATCATTATAAGAAGAAAATACGGTAACCTTGAAGAGCCTTCTGAATGGCCTTGTTTTGCAGCACACTGAAGGTTTGTGAGGAGCATATGTAGAAAAAAATATCTTGTTATGTTTATGGAATGATTAAACCTTATGTTGAGAGAAATATCAGTTAGTTACCAGTCTGTTTTGAACGAAACTTGTAAAATGATTGTACTTTCCAATGTTGTTTATATTATACAATGATTTCAAAAGGAAGGATACGCCCATCAGAACATTTTGACGCAACCTTCTTCAATACATCAAAAAGTAGCGCCATCTATGATAACCCATACGAACTACGTTCAAGTAAGCGTTGCATAAATTGACGACGTGATCTTGTAAGAGCGTACCTACATGATTTTTAATCGGAATTAAGAATGTTGTAAAAAAACGTAAGAGTAAAATAAATGAATCGCCCTAACATAGCACGCTTATAACTTTGTGATTTTTCATGATACAGTTTTGAGCATAGATTCTTTACACAAAAATCCTAGATAGATGTAACGGGTTTATATTGTCGGGTCTAAAATTGTTGTAAATTAGGTCTAGTGTCATCCATTTCAAGGAATGCACTCAATTGCCAAACACTCTCAACCTTATAATAAAGAATTGTATCCGTTTGTGCGTCGATGTCTCTTATACCCTGTATACGAGTATGAGTTTCATTGCAAAAGTTAATTAAATCGCCAGTTTCAAATTATAACAAGTTCCTTCATTAAAAAAGTGACAAATTGAAAAAGCTATAATTTGATGTTCGAATAAATAGTAAGGTTTTGGTCAACTTCAAACTGCTTTCCATCAGCGACAATACTCAATTAAAAATCTAATAGTCACCGGTAAGAATATTAAAAATAGTTAACAATGTTACATAGAACATAGGGTATGGTCTATATTAGTTTTTGAAGGACCTAGCGCCTTTGCTTTCTCAAGCTTTGTACATCCATATTTAACTTATCTCTTACTTTCATGAACAATTACCTATCCGGAAGAAACTTAAGTTTTCCTATAAGCAATCGAGCCTACCAAAGTTTCCTTATAACATGGCGCAGGGGGCGACAGGCCCGGCAAGTTCTACCGCCTCTTAATTTACTTTCTTACTTGGACAAATTGCCGGGAACTTTGCGCTGATACCATGTTTATTTGTTTTAAGGATTGAAGTGAAGGATTAGCTACTAATAGCATAGGCGGTCTAGTGGTTACACTCTCGACTTTTAGGTCATGGGCTCTAAACCAGGCGGGTGCGTAATAATTCGCACTTTGTGTTTTTGATTTCATCACCCCTGCTCCCCTGCCGGGGTCACGGGACTGCATGTCTCATTAGGAAACCGTGACCCTGGAACGTAAAGGACTGTTGAAAGATCTCCGTGGATTTTAGTCAGTACAAGTTCTGACAGTCCCTCCCGTCCCGCCCTGAATGGGAAGACTCATTTGATGTATTATCCACGATAAAAAAATTCTGCTCTCAAAACTATTAGTTATATTAAAAACATCCTAAGGAAACAGGCATGCTACAAACAAAATAATCGAAGATAATGATACATCTATCAACCAGAATAGAGAAGAGCCTCGTGTGCCAGCTATAGGAACATTAAAGTGATTTGTAGCTACGGTGCTACAAGACCTTAAAAATGTTGGGGTTAGATTTAAGTTCATAGGAGGACCCTGCTCTTGCCCAAGAAGTATAATATCATTGACTTATACAGTATGGACAGGCCCTGCCGAACAACGAAAATGGCACCAGTTTGTTGGCCCGCCGTGTACAGTCTGTCTATAAAATCATGAAAATCGATGAGGGCGCTGCGGTTGTTTTCGACTCGTTATCTAATAGACAGACTGTAACGCGGCCCGCAGCCAATCACGGAGCTGTCGTAGGTACCGGGCTGAAGCAACTCTCGTAGTAACGACGTAACTTTGTACGAACGTCATTTTTAGTTAAGAAGTAAAGAAGAAGAGAAGAGTAAAGAGTATGTATTACAGACTTACTACAAATCAGTTTGAATATCATGGGTCCAGGACATGATTCTGGACCCCCCGTGTTGGAATTTTCCGTCGGATTTTTCATGATTTTCAAAATTTAAAAAAAAAAATGGGCGTTTTTTTTTTACTTTAGACTGTTTATAATCATTATTCTTACCTAATCCAATGAGATTTTAAATAAAAAAGTAATTAATTCACTACTTTCACTAAAAGTAGCAATGTAAATAAAACTAGAAATGGTGTCTTCTTAGATGTTTATAATGAAAGGTCATCGTACATCTAAATACTGTGTCCAGTACCACAGTACCTGCAGTACTTTAAGCGCGGCTCACTATTTAAAAAATAAACAAATATAAAAAAATAGGAAAATACCGACGAAAAATTCCAACACGGGGGGGGTCCAGAATCATGTCCTGTACCCATGGTATCCGTTTGTGCGTCGATGTCTCTTACACCCTGTATAGTTTAGGGGAAAAAACTATGCAACGTCGTTTAGTGTAACTAAAGAGCTATATTATAGGTATGTTTTGCTTTTGCCAGCGAAAATGTGTTTAAATGACTCTATAACTTCAAGATTACCATTATTTCAAATGTGCTCACCGTGAAAATATTCAATTTTAAAGTTTCAGGCGACTTTTACAGAAAATGTGAATACGCAACTAAAATAATCTTGCGGTCTCAAATGCCATCTTATCCCATCTTATCAAATGTTTTAAAATTCTAAAAGGTTTTAAAATTCTAGTACGTCTTTACTACATATTGGATATCGGAGTTTAGCTGACATTTATTTTAAAATCTTCTAGAAATCGTTTATGGATTATTTGATGGAAAGGGTATCAAATTGCTGTCATGTTACGAAATGAAATTCTTTCAGAAGATGCTTATTACATAGCTTTTCAAATATTTATTTTAGACTGGAACATTTAGAACCCTTTCAGAGACTTACAACTCCAAGCTTTTATTACAGTTGACTTTTGAACTATCAAGGACACAGTAAGTAAGAAAGTACATAGAAGCCAGTTATCCATTTCAAAACATAAATATTTAATGAACTGTGGAAAAAACGGGCTACAAATTAAATGGATACTCTTTTAAAGGAAGTGATATTATCTTCTTTACCATGTAAAAAGTAAAGTCGCTTAAGCCCCTTCGTACACAACGCGACGAAGTCGACGATACCTTATTCCATTGAAGCGTGCTTCATTAGTAACCTCTATTGATTGATATTGTGATAGTCGCCTTGCGGAGACTTGCGTCGCTTTGTGTGCGAAGACGCGAGTAACTTCCAAACTACTGCACCAAATTGGATAATTCTTTGTGTTCGATATTGTCATAAGGTTTGTATTTAATAAAGTTTTCGCAAAATCCACCGGGGACGTCGGGTGGGATGCTAGTTTATTACAAAATCCTGGAAACATGCTGTTTACAATACCTACATTGAAAACAGGAAAATGCAGTTTCAGATATTTTCTGCAATACAAGTAAGTTTTTGCTTGCAACCAGGTGTTTCCTGAACCAATATTGTATATTGCCAAGCATTGTTGACTGCTTCAAGCTGAGTCTGCTTGCAATATAGAAAAATGAAAGACAAGCTTTTTCATTGTAATATTTTCCCTGCGCTGTAAAAAGTGGTTCCATTGGTTTAAAAAAATAAAATAAACAACAAAAAAATCGCGCTTTAAAAAGAATAAAAAAAGAAGATATTCCTATTTTTTAACCGACTTCAAAAAAAGGAGGAGGTTCTCAATTCGGTCGGTATGTTTTTCGGTTTGTTTTTCGGTTTCGGTCCGATTAGTGTAATTCTTTTTCGTTCGATGCAGTATACTTGCAGTTTGGTCCCATAAAAATTTCATCCAATTTGGTTCAGTACTTTTTATTCCCACGTTTTTTTGTGAGCATTTTTATTGATGGATGATGTGATGATTTTTACTTTTTTGAGTGTTTGTTACGCGATTACTCCGCCAATTGTGGACCGATTTTCAAAATTCTTTTTTTGTTGTACGAGGAATAGTTCACTTTAGGGAGCACTGCAAGTTTCATCAAAATCGGTTCAGCAGTTTTTGATAGGGAATTTTATTAGCTTATTGTGTACATGAGCGATGTTAATACCAGTGCTAAGGATTACCAAATTCTAGTGCACATGTAAGAAATGATGTATTTGACAAGAATTTGGGTTGAATATTTAAACTAAAAAGAGTAAAATAAAAAACTTTAAAAAAAAAATTTAACCGCCTTCAAAAACAACCACAAAAAAGGGTAAAATAACCTACAAAATAACTTTTCTTTCGGAAGTCGGTGGCATAAAAGACAACGAAATAAAAAAAACAAAGCCACCTACTTCCGAAAGAAAAGTTATTTTGTAGGTTATTTTACCCTTTTTGTGGTTGTTTTTTATATGTTGGTTAAGATTATTTATTAGTGGTGGTCCAAAGCCAGTTCGCCCCATAGGGGTATATGTTATGTATACTACTGTTAAAACTTATTGTTTTATTTACATACTAACAAATCAGAATCAGAATTTTCTTATTGTTTCGCCGTAATTTGGAAGAAAAAGATGAAGAACCGTTTTAGATACATCTTATTTATATCAAAAAGCAAATGTAAGTATCGTTTTTAATAAAATAGGTTTAAATCATTATTAAAACACACTGCGGTTTGGTTTTACAAAATGTAAATGTCTAAGTGATTAATTTACCGTCTACTCTCCTAAACTACATAATTCTGCACATAAATAAATATTTAAATTTTATCGTTTCCAAGGGTTTAATGGTGCGTGTAACATCTATAAATTTTCATGGAGAAAAGGTCACAGTTTTTCTTCCCGGATCCATAAAATGGTATGCCTCATGATTTTTTTAGCTCACCTATCCTTTAGATGCTATAAATATTAGACTTCTGAACGAATATTGTAAAGAGAACAGTTTTATTTTTGCATTCTATGTTGTTAGGCCTCCTGCAGACACACGCGATTATTCGCGTTGCGACAACGAGCCAAGCTAATTTCCACTCTAAAAATACTGCGAATGGACCGCGACATGTCGCCCCGCGCGATTAATCGCGTGTGTCTGCAGGAGGCTTTAAACGTGAGTCGTGGTGGCCCAGTGCAGTGGTAGGTAACGTCCCTGACTTACGTGATGGAGGTCGTAAGTTCCAACCCAGACAGGGTACTTTGAGTAATTTATTTCTTCACCACTGCGTTCAAAACGGTGATGGGAAATTCTGAGACATGTGATAGGTATTATGTCACATGTTTTAGAATCCGCACTGGGCTCGCGTGGTGTCCCAGCCACGTCACTCTTAAACTTTTTTTTTAATTATTTGTCTTTGTAAATGCCCTGTTAAAATCTCTACTAATATTAAAAAGCTGAAGTCTGTTTGTTTCTAATCTCAGAAAATACTGGTCCAAATTAAAACAATTTTCTTGTTGGATAGTCCATTTATCGAGAAATACTATAAAATATCACGCTACGATCCAAAAGACCCGAGCAGCGGGGAAAACCGCGGGGAACATCTTGTTATATACATTTGTATGAACAAGATTGTACAGGAATAATTGCAATATTACTGGGGCTCTTGTAATAGGTATCGCTAATACCACCACAAGATGATTATACCTACTTGAGGTCTGAGTGCTAAGTGCAAGCACTAAACGTATTAGTTCATAAGAGCATCAATTTGTACACATACACATATGCTTTGGAGGAGGCATAATTAGATTCAATTTAATGCTGCTGTAAAAATAGGTCTTTCATTTTATCAGTTACGTGTATCAAACGATAATTCCGCCGAGTTTATGACACCTCTGAAGAAGTTAATAAATAAATAAAGTGTGATCAAAAAAATGTTAGAAACTCCTCAAGATCTGCAACATATGTATAAGCTCATTAGGAAAATTTTAAACACTTTTTCTGTGATTTTTATTGTATTGAAATGAGAATATTTATGAGTTATTCGACCAAATAGTCATGCGTCAAAATAGAACCAACTATACTGCCCTAGCCTTCAATTTAGATTTGATTGAAGCGAAACCGAGTGGGTTTATTTGTCAACGTTTCAATGCAATCTGCGGGCTTCGCTTTTAGTGCTGCGCATCGATTTCATGTCAAAGCGGTTTTAATCCACTTTGACGTGTGGAAATGGTTCGTACATACCTGAAAAATTTAAAAATGGAACCTAAAAATGTGGGAATAATGCCTGTTATTTGGAATGGAATATTTTAAGCCAGAAATCCGGTAGGTAATCTTTCCGCTCTATTTTCGTGAAAAGGATTGAAATTGGTCTTTTGTTCGCAACAACGTATTTTATGCCGTTATTTTTCCTACACTATCTTTAAAGAAGTATTTATTTGAAGCTTAAGTCGTTTAGCTACATAGCTACTGAAATTATGGACCGTATTTTAGATAAACCCGTTTGAACAAGACAAAAAGTAAAATATTTAATAAGCTCACATGGGACAAAAATAATACTAAATTATAAACTACATAAATACAAGGCGACACGTTCCTAACTCAACATTATACCGCGATATTTAAATCATCAATCTGTCAGAGATACTACTTTTTAAGCTATTGCAATAGCTTTTACGGCGGGCTCTGAGCGCGCCTCGGCGCGGCGACCGAATCAAGAAATTCCTAAAAACCTGAGGAAATTACCTGACACACGCATCGTCTAACGTCGTTTCAGTTCGGGAGACTTCGGCAATCATAAAGGTACGAACAGACGTGCTCATTATTAGCACGAAAGCATGCTTTTATGTGCTTTTATTGAGCAAGGGGCAATTTTATTGAGGGAGAGGGAGAGGGAGAAGGAGGAGAACGTTTCTTGTCGTTTCACTTGATTGACGTGGCTGACCATAGCCTAATTAGTACAGTAATAAATATAATAAATAAATAATTATAATTGCATAAGTTGATAAAAAATGCTATGCAATAGCTTTACCGCGGCAGTCCCCGAGTGCCACTTACTTTTTATTTATTTATTAAAGCAGCTTATGCCATTAACACTAAATTAATTCTTTCTTTCTGTCTTTCAACGCAACCGGAAACATTCTAACATTATCGTCTTCCATACATCAGGCAAACAAGTTCAATCAGGCAGATTACAAACAAGTTTGAATCCATCCGGGGGCCTACCACCACATCTTTAAGCGAGAGTATTTCTACTGTGGGAAAGAGACAGATCTATACAAGTCGTCTATAGTTGGTACCAGTTAAGATGTCAATAGCGGACATTGACCTTTACCTAATAAGTCCTCGTATAATGACATAAGATCAGAATTAGCATTTTTCTGTGATATGATAGTGTTTACTTGTGAGTCTTAAAGATAAAAATAATATAAAATCTTAGATATAGGTGAAATGTTTTTACCATTTTGGTATCTTATGAATACTTAGATACTTATATCCTTACAATATACTTACTAATTTATTCGGTATTTTATAAACATGCTAATTCTGTTCTTATGTCATTATACGAGGACTTATTAGGTAGGGGTCAATGTCCGCTATTGACATCTAACTGGCACCAACTATAGAGCCATCTCGTTTCCACAGTGGAATTACTTTCGCTTTAAGACGTCATGGTAGGCCACCTGGCCCTGTAGCCATGTAACAAACGATAAACGCGATTTTCAACTTTAAATGCTTGAAAATAACGTTGAAGATCTATTGAAGATTGCTTATCGTTTTCGATCTTTCCTGTAGCTAGCGCTCAGAAATCTTAAATAGATTTTCAACTTTAGGCTCTAGGCTATAAAGTTGAAAATCTATTAGGAAGTACCGAACGTTTACGATTATCGTTTGCGACTTGTTGTGACTTGGCTATAGGGGGGCTGATCTGATATGCACAGCCGGGCTTCGATATTGCTTGACATATGCCGCAGACTCAGAACACACGTGTAGCTCGCTTACCTAAGATCACGACACACAATTGACAAGACCAACACCATTATAACAGACGAACCTACCTCCATAGAACAACACAATCCCGTTTAAACCCCTCCGCCTACACATGTACCTCTTAATCCCTCCATAATACATGAGACGTTCCGTGTTAGCAAACAAAATGGCTCCTTCGTCCTCCTCCTTACAAATTGATCCTTAAGGTGCGTCTAAATTGGCAATATTTTAACTGCTATGTATTGCTGCAGTATAATTGCCAGCAATTGCAGCCAGACTATGCAATATAATGACATTATTTGAGTGTTGCTCAGCCACACATTTTTGGATTGGTCGCAACATTTTGTATGTCCATTAAAGTAAAGTAATAATTTGTTTTTTTTTTTCTTTGGGCTTGCATTGTATTTCAAAATAACGTACCAAAACCGCTGCGACGCGAATGAATTGCTAGTTTCAAGTCTGCTATTTTGTAGCCCGTGTACAAGACAAAAATATGAGCCATGCTGGTTCCGAAATATGACCAAGATTACTACATTAAAATGTTTTTGACGGCCGGAAATATTCAAAATGTTTTTGAGCTGGCCGGAAAAAGGTTGTGGCGACTTATTACAGTAATAATATTACCCACTAGCTTCCGCCCGCGACTCCGTCCGCGCGGATGTCGGTCTTCGCGTGGATGGTTTATTTCTCCATTTTGAGTAACTCTGACAATGACATCTTATAAATATCTATTGGACCCAAATACGGCTAAGCCTATAATAATTAAGGAGATCTATTGAGCTACTGCTGTTGAGCTCGCGTTCTGTAGTAAGTATTTTTTTCATAGTAATTCCGACCTTGTATTTACAAATAACTGATCGGAACAGTAATCAAAAAGGTCGCGCTGAAAAGCACGGTTTGAGGCAGGGGTTTTTGGTCCTCTAAACCAAAAATAACAGAATTGAATTACTTACTGTTTAACTTTATGATAAAACTTAGTAGCCGAGTCTTGTGTAGCTATTCCAATTAAGTCGTTGCCCGCAGGTGCACTGCTAGTTCAGTCACAAAGAAAAATAAGAAAGTCGCGGTAGTCGTTAACTCTCGGAGAATCTTAACACCGCGATTCAGAAATGCGCGTCATAGGCACAACGCCATCTAGTGGTGAGTGGTGGAACCTTTTTAGAAATCAATGGAGGCAGGCGTGGCGTAATGTTCTACTTGATAATAGGTGTCGCCAGTGGTTCCATAATAAGGTTTGTTACAGATTTTTTTTCTACGTATTTTTCCAGGATAAAAAGTATCCTATTTTATGCCCAGGATAATAAGGTATAATTATACCAAGTTTCATCGAACCGTTAGTTTTCACGTGATGCCTGCATATACAGACAGACAGACAGACAGACAAAAATTTTTTTAATCACATATTTGGGTTTGGTATCGATCCAGCAACGCCCCCCGCTATTTATTTTTTCAATATTTTCAATGTACAGAATTGACCCTTCTACAGATTTATTATATGTATAGATTTAGACGCACCTTTACTTACCTAAACAAGGGTTCTTTGACCTTACAGTCGCAATAGATTTTCTTTAGGTAGCTCGTAAACGTCAGGTGCATTAAATTATTCTACTTTTTTTTTATCGTGTTTACCTGGTTTTTGGAGCTATATTCACGCAAAGGACAAGTGATGCGTTTGGGGTTTTTGTATTGGGTCATTATTTGTCCTTATTTCGGGACGTTAAAGAAAATGATCGTGTTTTGTTTGAGATGTTATGCCCGAGTTAAGCTATAGATTTGAAAGCGTATTTTTTCCACTTCGAAGTTCTAAAAGTAAACTACAAATGACGTACTGTAAAGCCTCCTGCAGACACACGCGATTAATCGCGCGGGGCGACATGTCGCGGTCCATTCGCAGTACATTTAGAGTGGAAATTAGCTTGGCTCGTTGTCGCAGCGCGATTAATCGCGTTTGTCTGCAGGAGGCTTAAGGTCTATGCCTCGAATTTTGCGGTGAGTCAACGCAATATATCCTTAGATTATGACGAAGAAAACCATGTTTTTTTTGTAATTGGACATAAAAACCTACTGAGATTGCAACATGATGCTGTACGATTATAAGAATAGATGTCAAGTCTTAATATTTTTATCCATTTAACAATGAAACCTTTCTTGTTGTAACCAGGAGCGCCTGAGTCAAGAGGAGGTGACGCGATTGAGCGACGTACGAAACTTAGTGAACCAGCTGTATGAAGCGCTGAATGTTCGCGAACATCAAATACGGAAGGAAAGGGAGATTAGAGCTCAGCTTGAGAAGCTGTCCGCTGAGCTGCAGCCGCTGGAAGAGGTAAGGAACTTTGGTTAGTCTGTCTTTGTATGGAAGCTGTATTTACGATTGTTTTTGCTTAGGTACCTTCTCTTAAATAACTTGTCTCGTTGCATTCTTCGGTCCGATAGAGAAGATCAGAAATATTCGCTTATGCGATGGTTTGGTCTCATTTTATGAATATTGCCTCATAAATTATTATTATTATGATTAGACAGTACAGGATGGCGATCCAACTACTAACATATAGGTACAGTCAACGTCACGATGTGGTTGCGCTTGAAAGTGTAGGTGCATTCAAAGGGGGTTAAAATAGCAGTCCACCGGTCATATTCAACAACTTTTCCAAAAAAACTCGTATCCGATTAATTTTGAAGTCTGCAGATGACTTAATCTACAACCTTGGCGCAGTGGCTGAGCGATTGGACTGCTGCGCTGCCTGTAGCGGGTTCGATTCCCTCACGGAACAAATATTTGTATGATCTACAAGTATTTGTTTCACAGTCATGGCGTGCAGCTGTCAATTTCTGTTTTTGTTTATTATTTTTAGATTTAGTTAATTGATAATTTCTATGTTTTTTTTTCTTTCATGTTTTGCATGCGTGTCTGTGAAAAAATAAAATGGTTTTTCTTTCTTTCTTTCTTAAAGTAAACTCGCCTATTACTCAACCAAATTTCAGAAACGCCAAAGCCTCGAAGTGGAGACCACCCGTCGCACCTCAGCACTCACCTGGGTGGGTCTAGGTCTGATGGGCGTGCAGTTCGGGGTCCTGGCCCGTCTGACCTGGTGGGAGTACTCCTGGGACATCATGGAGCCGGTCACCTACTTCGTCACCTACGGCACCGCGATGGCCGCTTACGCTTACTTCGTTTTGACTAAACAGGTGAGATGTTGATTTTAAGGAGCTGTACATAGCGAACACTCTGTAAACGACTAGTTTTTCGTCGACAAGTTAGCCGTATCTGTACATGCCACAAGCTAGAAAAAAATACAGTGTATAGTCAAATATATAAAGTAAAGACTTTAACAAAAACAATTCACAAAAGTGGTCTAGAACTACGAAAAAAAATAATTGTCAATGATATGACCACGAAAAAAAATTTTTCGTCTCGAAATTCTCAATTTTTTCAGCGGTAACCATAATATTTTTTGTAACTATAAAAGAAGAAATTTCATATACTAAAGACATATCTATTTTTTTTTAACTCAGACCTGTAATTGTTAAAATATTAAGTTAAAACTGCAAAATTTCTTACATTTTTTCTTACTATTTGCCCCCGCGCGCAGCTGCTTCACCCCCGCGACTACCTTTGCTACATAGAGCTTGGGTACAGCGCCTTAAGGTTGATGCTCAAGGGTAGCCCGCGAAATTCAAAATTTCTTGGGTTTTTTGCAATTTGCAGGCCAGTGCTAGGTTGTATGTTGATTAAAATATTGATCGCGCTTGTAAGACGTATGTAGTTACAGAATTATTATCATCGAAATCACCAATACAACCCTCCAAGTTCATAAAGCTTCAGGAACAAAAAAATAACATAAAAAGTCATTCCTGAAGCTTTATGAACTTAGAGCGTTATATTGATGATTTTGTTGATTATAGTTCTGTAACTACATACGTCTTACAAGCGCGATCAATATTTTAATCAACATACAACCTAGCACTGGCCTACAAATTGCAAAAAACCCAAGAAATTTTGAATTTCGCGGGCTGGTTGGAGCAATCCCCTTAATGAATTGTCAATTTGCTACTGTTTATTGAAGACCTCTAATGAATCATTCCGCCCTATTCTGAGAGGAACAGACTAACAGACTGTTAGTGACTAAAGGTAACCCTGTTCCTTTATATGGCGTTTGCGGGCCAGGGTCTAGGTTGACGTAGTGGCCGAGCTATCGACTGCTGCGCTGCGTAACACGGGTTCGATTCGCCGCGCGTAACAAATATTTGTAAGGCCTACAGGTAGTGGTTCCGGGTCTATGTGAGTTTCTATATAATTGTAAACGCACCCACGCATACACGAAATTCTCAGTGGGGGTAACTTTTTTTTAACACGTTCGTGGACAGTAACGCTTGCGGACGTCAAGATAGCATAAAGTGATACGACAGTACGTCTGTCGACGTCAAAATTTCTAGTCACTTAAAATCAGTACGTTCATAGACGTGCAATTTTCTATACAATTCTAAGGAAGAGCATGTTGTACTGTCACCAAAGATTTAATTCTGACTTTCTACTGTCACAGCACAATGTTCAAAAATCCGTTCAAAAAATGTACCTACACGCACACATTAACACTTACACGCACGCACACTACGCCCATAGGCGTCGTATTTCAATACAAACTGTGCAGTACTGCCCCGCTGAGGGGCGCTACGTGTTCGCGCGCAAGTGGTTTTTTGAACGAAAGTATTTTTTGTTTTCAACGTAATTTTATGATTATATGAATACAAAATGTTAAAACTAGTATAGTTGTGTATCTAAATAACTTATTTATGTTGCTAACGTGTGTTTTGAATACGATTTAGTCGTACTTAATTCTAAATTCATATTTTTTCAAATGGCTTCCCGCGATCCTTATGATACTGAACAAAAGCGGCTTCAGGTTTTATTTGACGCTTCTTCAACTTCTGGATCTAATCTGGACCCTTTTAAAGATTATGGATAATATGCATCTGATGTTGATTATCAACCATCTTACCTTACGACAGTTACGACGTTAACGCCTTTATCCGTTCTGTCATATCATATTATGGTTTTTTAACCATGCGTTGTAACACTACGCCCGTGGGCAATGTATGAAAAAAAGTGGTGTCTCAGTAGCTGCAAACTGTGAGATAGTACTGTCCACGAACGTGTTAAAGTTGAAAGATTCTAAATCCAAATATATCACGTAGACCGTCTCTATTTCAAAATAACAAGAATCAATTTTCTGCTTTTTTCAAAATAGTTATGTCATGTTTTTAACCAAAGAAAAAAAAGGAGGAGGTTCTCAATTCCACGTGTTTTTTTTTGTTATTGGTGTCTATGTTTAGTAAATAAAACAAAATAATAATGCTACAGTATATTTTTGTAATAAATCTTACTGTTTTTTCCAGGAGTACGTGTTACCCGATGTTAAGGATAGACAGCACCTGTTGACTCTGCACAAAAAGGCGAAAAAGATCGGACTCGACATCAATCATTATAATAATCTCAAGGATGAGGTGAGCTCGACCCTAATTAGTCTTTATCTTAATTACTACGCTTCTCTTTAGTCTTAACACCTGTTGGAGTTTTTTTCCGTAGAACTTTGGCGTATTTTCTTTCCTCTTAACCGAGTTAATGAATAAATTTTAGTTTAAATACTATTGAACATTTAACGACATACGTTCGTTTAACATTGTCCTCATTTAAGGTGTCCTCATCTGAAAAGAAAGTGCATTTCAGTTTATTTAGAATTATCAGATTGTGAGAGACCTAACCCGTTATTAGATCTAATATACTCGTACCTTAATATTGTCCTATTTAAGTTTGTCCTCATCTGAGGAGAACGTGCATTTCACTTTGTTTTGAATTGTCATGTTGTAGAAGACCTAACCCGTTATTAGATCTAATATACTGGTACCTTAATATTGTCCTCATTTAAGTTTGTCCTCATCTGAGGAGAACGTGCATTTCACTTTGTTTTGAATTGTCATGTAGAAGACCTAACCCGTTATTAGATCTAGTATACTCGTACCTTAATATTGTCCTCATTTAAGTTTGTCCTCATCTGAGAAGAACGTGCATTTCACTTAGATTCTAATTGTCATGTTGTAGAAGACCTAACCCGTTATTACATCTAATATACGCGTACCTTAATATTGTCCTCATTTAAGTTTGTCTTCATCTGAGGAGAACGTGCATTTCACTTTGTTTCGAATTGTCATGTTGTGGAAGACCTAACCCGTTATTAGATCCAATAAACTCGTACCATAATATTGCCTCCACCTGAGGAGATTGTGCATTTCATTTTTATATTAGGTAGGTATGGATTATTTTTAAATTAGCTTATTGAGCACCACTAACAAAAACAACATTTTCCATTACAGGTAGCAAAATTAGAGAAAGATCTGGGCCGTCTTCGGGATCCCCTTCACATCCATCTGCCTCCTCCAATCGGGAAAGGGGGAGATAGCAAGCGTTCCCCTTTAACAAAAATCAAGGATATGCTTGAGGAAACCAGTAAGAAGATGAAAATTACGTAATATTGGCTGAACCTCCTGCGTTTGGGAACCAAACGGTAAAACGCAGTATAATGGTTGTATAGGGATAATATGATAATGCTTGTTGGTAAATATTGTAACTTGCTTGCTCGTGTATGATGGGGCTCGTTGTCTTTAATTTAAGTTTTGGTTTCGACTTAGTTCTGCCATTTTGAGCTAACCCACAGTTTCACATTAACCTAATCCCCGAAGGATAAGGCAACGGTGTACTGGCTCATCCACATTTTGCCACTTATGTGACTGCCTCATTAGGTCATTGAGCATCAGGTCCTGGGTTAAATTTCCAGGTCCGGCTAAGTTTTATTGGGTTCTTCCACTAGATACTCCTCAAAAGCAACCGCCTCACCTCAAAAGTTTGGATTTGGTTGATGGAATTCAGTTGAATATGTCTATAGTCTGCCTCTGGAAGTGATCCAACATTCAAAATAGAACCTGTCTTATTCATATACATCCAGAAGATAAAAGACACATTCAACATTAATCGGAACATAAGAGAAGTGGTGGCCCCTTAAACGATGATGGAAACATCGTGCAGAAATTCGATGGCATGTTAGTGTACATTTACCAACCCGCACTAGGCCGGTGCTTAACATGCAGCGGTTAATAACCCGAAATCATTACTTTGAAAAATGGGTGACATTTTCATGTGGGTTAGATTACGTTTTGGCAAAACTACGCACTTTGAAGGACGTTTTAGTTACGCTATTCCTAAAATTTTTGTTCCACAAGTACAATACTATGAGTTGTTGTAGTTTTTTAAGAATATGCTAAAATTATAATGACTATGTTTAGGAACTTGATACTTTATAAGATTAATTTAAATTATTTATTATTAAATTTATTTTAATTTTATTTGATCAACGCGCTGACATTCACACACGAGCATTTTGTTTTTTGTAAGTAACGTTGTAAAGTCGTACTGAAATAGTTGTTGATTACTTTTTCACGGACTCACTCGTATTAGTTTTACTTTGTAAGCATCAAAAGTCCATAAAAAGTTTTTTCGTTCCTGATAAACCGAAATAAAAATATTCAGTCTTGCCTTAATTTTGACTTTAGCAAAATATACAAATATTAAAAAGAATTACCTAATTGTATTTTTTTTTCTCGAATGTAATTAAAATAGATAATTATAGGTACACTTACGTTTTACTAGTTTAAATTATGCTCAGAAAAAATGATTTCCTAATTTAATTAATATTTATTTATTAAGTAAAAAAAAGATTTTAGTGTTTCTGTTTGAGGATGTGCAATAACTAACAGAATATTATAGGTGCCAATGAATTAGATAAATTCAAATTTTAAACTTCAGGGGATGGTGTTTATTTTATAACATAGTTTTATGGAATCTAGTCTTTAAACTAATGTTCTTTTATCAAGAATCATTTCACTAAAGCAAAGAGAACATCATTGTTTCACGTTGATGACGAATTAAGCATCCAAAGATGAGTGAAATGATTCATTAGAACATCACATTAGACGAATGTCGAATTTGTAGATACTCAAACATTTTTTTCTTTTCAGTATTTTAAAACTTGTAATTTAAAACATATGTTGATTATTACAAAAAAGGATTAAAATAATACTTTCATAATTATTTATTTTATAGCTAAACTATTTTTTTTTGGCATTTGTGCTAAGCTACGCTGGTGTTACAAATAAAAATAGTTGTTCTTAATGATTTAAAGCCTTTTGTACATTATTTTAATGTATATGATTCAATATTTTCATATGTTTGTTTAATAATTATTTGTCTTAGTTATAAGCTATAGAAAATGCACAAACCGTTTTTTTAGTTAGTGATATGAGGCTTGTTAGTTGAATTTCATAGTGCTGCCAATTGTTTTAATTAAAATGTATTGAATAAGCCGTGTATTTAGTAGCTAACATGTCTGTCAAGTACTAATTTTCCCACTTTAACCTGAAAATCAAACGTATATTAATTTATCATCATATTCTTGCGTTGAAACATTTAATTTTATTTAATATTTTAGTCCGTTTATAGTAAAAATATTTAGCAGTAGTTTAGGTAAAAAATAATAAAAAATAAGTTCTCACTTGTCCTGATATGAGTTTACGCAGCGTAAATATTTAAACAGGTATTTATGTTTGATTTAGTTAACGTTAAATGGGGTACATAGTTAATACAGCATTCAGTAAATTATATTTATGATTTATACCCAACTAGTTCTTTAAGCTGTATAAAACAATTTAAGCTTATACCTATACCTTTTTTTTTTCGTGGTAAAATCATCAAATGAGTCCTCCCACCCAGGGCAGGGCGAGAGGGACTATCAGACTCGTACTGACTAAAATCCACGGTGTCCTTCAATAGCCCTTTATGTTCCGGGGTCACGGTAATGAGATAAGTCTCGAGACCCCAAGCTTATATACCTAGCCTAATATATTTGTTATAAATATATGACTAGCTTGAGCTTCATAATTTGCAAGATTTTCGTCGAATAAAAATAGTAAACGCGGTAGGATAAATATTGGCTGTGAATTTAATGTGTAACAAGCATTATTCAGTCCATAGTAACATTTAGTACCATTTAAATATATTGAAAACATTAGTAAATAAAATAATCGTAAACATACGTAAAAGATTTTGTAATATTACATCGAAACTAATAAAAAATACAATACATATTTTGGTTTGTGTATTGCACAATTTAATCGAACGTAAAGTTTTCACCCAAATTGTATAATTTATGGAATAATGCGTAACTTTGCGGAAATCCATGTCTTGACAAATGTTACACAAACTATTCAGGGTTAATTCCGCAAATAGATCCAGGCGTGGATCCAAGATACTCCACCGCTCTTCCTCAAAAATGTATACATGCAAAAAATAGGTACCAAGCTAAAGATCAAGAACTCAACCTAGTACGATCGGTCCTAGACACAGTGTCTGCTTTGGATTGGCAATGTCTCGCCACTATACGCAGTGCGTGTAATCCAAACATTACTTGACACATATTCCTCCACGCATCTTCAGGTACAGTCAGCATCAAAAGTTGCTGACCACATTCAGATTTCAAAATCGCTGTTCACCGTAATAATACATAATAATACGGTGTACAACGATTTTGAAAATCTAAATGGGGTCAGCAACTTCTGATGCTGACTGTACCTTAATCCTGGATCTATTTGCGGAAATAAATTAGTTTTAAATCGACTCTGTAGCTAGTGATTGTAAAGTTCAGAACTATGAAGACGTATAAAGTCGATTAAATTGTGGCGATAACAATTTAGTAATCAAACACAAAGTTTAATAAAAAAGACAGATCTGAACCACGGTTTAGTATAGCTGTAAAAAGTGGAATAATAACAACTTTTATTACTCAAACTGTGAGATGAAAGTTTTTAAAATAAAGTTAGAAATAGCTCGATAGTAACGTAAGTCTATAGTGTTGTGTACTTCTACGGATGAAAATATTTGACCAAGTTAACCTAGATTACAATTTAAAGCCTTGGGCCCAATTATGTATTGGAGGCAATAAAGCCTCTCATATACATTAACATCGCAAAGGTAGGTTTTTAGATCCAGTAGCTTTGCACTTTAAGGTCTAATGTTTCATCTGTAGAATGTCTGTCATCTAAAGCATCGTATAAATTAAATACGTTAGGTGAGTAAAAACTTCAACAAGTAAGTTATCTGCGATTGTCTAATCAACAATGTACTAAAAAGTGCTTCGTCGGGTACGGTAAGGATGCATTGAAAGGTATTGTGACTTTTAAGGCCTTGACAATTCGGTCTAAAATTCTTTGTAAATAGCCCTTGTATCTAATCTTAAGCACGCACATAAAATTATTCGCTCAATAACAGCTTCTTCTCGTGATTTGCTAATTTGCCTTTTATAGTCTTTTTCTATATAATGTTTTTCTATCTATATAAATAGATTTTTTATATACATCCCTAGCGATAAGGTTAAGGAGCAAAGCTTCTGTTAATTGAAGTTTATTTACTGTAGTATGAAATAAATTACATTTACGTACATGTTTATCAATGTCTAAGTTTTAAGTCTGTATTTTTCGAATAAGTGAAAATGTTTTATTAAGTTTTTGTGTGTTCACAAGTTCTAAAAGTCTTCTAGTTCTAATAAAGGAGAATAGTTAGAAATCGTCTGTTATAGAGTCATAGTTAGTTATTACAAAATTCTGATGGTGAAGTTTGGTAAGATAAGATAAGAAATGACTCGGACATTGTTTTGTAGCCCTCATTCTTATCGTACTCAAGTGAGGACATGCTGTCTTCATGTGAGTTCGGTAATTATCCTCGTATGAGTACATTGAGTAGGTACGGGTTAATAAAAGAGTTGACCGTGTATACTATCGCACACATTATTTAATTTAGTTTATAGTCACAACTTCTGTTTAAAAATAGTTTATTTAAAGTATACGTATATAACTATAGTAATTTATTTATTAAAGAAGTCTTACAATATTTACACATTAATATAAAATTTATTTGAATATCCTAGCGAACTGTAACCAGTAATTATACATTTTTGAAATTATAAAGGAAAAAATATTAGACATTTTTTGATCAATTTCACAATCAAGTAGTTAGGTACTTAATTATAAAAAATAAATATATCTATTTAGTCTAAATTAATTTAACACCAAAATAACTTTCTTGTTACTATTTCACTACTTGAGATTGCCAAATTTAACCCTTCCAATGATATCCTATTCTTGTTATCTTTGTTACACCTTTTTGCATAATATTTCCTATATCGTTATGACATAAGGGGTGGCTACGGGAGTGGGGCATGGAATGATGACGTCACGCACACACACATACATACAACCCGACTCCTTGTAACAGTTACTATTTTGCATTTTGTTATTACAGTCGTGTTGTTCGAATAAATTTTTTAAAAATTATTTTGTATTTGTTTTATTTATCGTTTATTCATCTATTGAGTATTTGAAATATCAAAAGAAAAATATGTTTAAACCCTAATTGTGGAAGATTAATTCCGTTATCGACTATTAATTGGTATCTACTATAGATGCACTCTTGTTAGGAATTAAGAGCTCGTATTCTGAAAGTTGTCAACGTGCGTCGGTTGCAAGTAGCTGTCAAATATTTACAAGTTTTCATTAATTTGGTACCTAAATTTACAGTGTGAAAATAAGAAATATGGCTCTGTAGTGCACTAAAAAATTGATAAAGGAATGCAATTAAAACACTGAATTTCATGTTGTAACCGTTTCAGGTGTATAAAGACATTTGGAAAGTTCCCAAATGCTTTTTTTTTTACATCTAAAACTATGTATTCGGTGTTACGATATTAATTATTGCATTCCCTTATCATTTTTTTGTGCACTACAGAGCCATATTACTTATTTCCATACAGTAATACTGACAAATTCATTAAAATTTGACAACTATTTGCGACGTTGACAACTTTCAGAATACGCGCTCTTAAAGGTTTAGATGTGATATTTTTGTATTTGTAACACGTTCACTTTATGGCCAGGTCACAAAAATGTCAAAATCAAACACGAGACAATTTAAAGAAATCTTTATTACTTACATTACAATTCTTACAGTTTAAAAATAATACTTCGATGTAGAGAAATCGTTTAATCTTTTAAAAAACTTATGTTTGATCGTTTTCTAGCGCTTCAGCAGGAGAAATGGGCTTAGAACCAAAAGGGTATAAGTCAATACTTTGCACATGGGCCCTAACTGACACCCCAGGAGGGACTCCAAAGTAATCACGTCCTAAATTCCTAATAATTGTGGACCCGGGCTTATTATTATGATTTATATTGAATCCTATACCGTATTCTGGTGTGTTTTTGTCATGTATAACTTCATCTACAACTTCGTCGCTTATGTCATTTGGTGTCTGGAATGGTTTTAGTGGCACATACGGATTCTTCGCCGGCCTATACGGTTTGCTCGACGGTCGGCCCGGTTTGCCTGCAATTTTTTAATCAGTTCAAATTCCCTTGTTTAGTATAACGATCTGTGCTGTATGTGCTGCGTGCCGTAAGGTGTTTGTTGGTGTAATAAAAACCAAATTGGTTGTGAATAATATTTATTGCGTTCAAGCAAATATAATAAATAATATTCGAGTGCATCTTCAGGCGGCGCAAGCGGATTGAAACTCGTGATCTTGTGTCACCTGATTATGATCGACTTTTTGGATTTTGGTTAGCTTTTTACAAGAAATCATGCGTTGAATTTTCTTTCGAAAATCGCAAGTCGGATTGTTGGTAACCAAGAATCAAAAGTTTCAACGGAATTTTCAAGTTACAAGCCAACCTACAAGTTGAAAATTCCGTAAAAAGTTTTGTCCAAAAAGGTCGATACAACCGCTTGAACCACATACTTCACAAACTACGCCTTGCATAAGGACCTACTTCAAACATAATTTGGTCCTTCGTGCAGGATAGTTTTAGAAGTTCGTCATTCGAGCGGCACACATTACAATTATAAACAAGATCACTAACATCAATCATTGCCGGTGCTATTCATCACCTGGTCCTTTCGTCGACTGAGGAGGTGGTCCGAATGGTCCCGGGGGTGTTTGGTCTTCGTCTATGAAGGTATTGTCATCGGAGCCTGCGTTTTGAGGGAAGCTTGGAGGTGGTGGCGGGTTGTACTGGGGCTCGCTACCTTCGGCAGGGCTAGGAGGGGGTTCTGGTGCTGAAGCTGGGACAGTATTGCTGGGTCTGTCAGAATCGCTGGATGAGAATGGAGGAGGTTTTACGTGGCCCGATGCTGCGGTACCATCTGGTCCTGTAAGAGAAGGTTTCATGTGTTTTACAACTGTGACGTCTTACAAGGCTCTGTTGAATACCAGCGTCAGGCTCTCTGTGGCCTGGCTTTTTGCTGAACTGAGCCTATTTGGAACAACCGTGAGGCACACGGTACCTACTTTTGTGTACTTCCTTTTCTATTGTATTCTCGTGATAAAAATGTGTGCTTATGGTCTTCCAAATAAACTTTTTTTTTCATGTAATAGGTACTACCGATACCAATACCAAAATATTAATATTACAGCTGAAAATATGTGGAGGCGTTACTACGCCTCCACATATTTATAATTGGACTTGACGTTTGTGTTCTACTGCAAGGAACCAGTATGTGGAGGAAACCCGATTTATGAGTACTTGGCACTGACCTTACCATATCCAGATTTCCTTATTTCAAACTTGAACTCAAAGCATTTATTTCAATTTGACCATTACAGTCAAATTTAAATTGTCAAAAAAGAGAAATTAATGATGCTACCTACAGACGCAAGGCTTAATAACTTGAAGAGTAAAAAGAATTATTGAAACATACCTTTAAAAACATCATCAGCAACAGCCCCAGCTGGTGGACTTCCAGCGCCATATTTAGAGCCAGCGTTCACAAACTCAGGGTCATACTGACTGGGGATCGTGGGGAAGTATGGCGGAATGTAGGGGTCATTGCTGTTCTTCACTATGCGGTAGCCGATGCCGGGGCCCGCTATGTAGTTTACCGTCCTGGTGAGCAATTGTGAAATGACATTTAGAGAACGATAGAGATACGAGAGGCCAAAGAAGACAATTTGATGACAGATTTTCTGTCTCATGTGTTTGTGACTGAAATAATAACAGGATGTACTTGAATTTGGCATCAGTATGATCAGGGGAGGTAAGCAGACGGGTAGCCCGCCTAAAACGGGTATGCATTTTAAATTACACGTCGTTCTTGCTAATGAGAATGTGTTTAAAATGCATACCCGTTTTAGGCGGGCTACCCGTCTTAGGCTTACCTCCCCTACAACAATTTGTTGGCTAATTTTCGTTATGATTATTATAAGCCGGAGCAATGAAGAAAGGATTCTAAAATGGCGGCTTGTACTTGCGTTGACAGATAGTACAGTCAGCATAAAAGATTTCAAGTTAATTTTTTTTTTCAAATTAATAATAATAAAAACAAGACTGGGTCACAATCATTTCTCAAACGTAACCTAACAATAAAACAAAATTCAACAACAATAACAAACAGGTAACAACGAAAAAAATAACAGAAAACTATAGCAAATATTCGTAAAAAGGATCACTGAGCGCGTCAAGACATCAAGACTATTTTTTTTTCTGCTTACGCTACGCGCGTGAGTGAGTATAGACGGCACTAGTGCGCGAGCGAGAGAACACGATAAGCGCCGCCATTTTAGAGTCCTTTCTTCAATGCTCCAGGTTATATAAAGTACTTTCTTCAGATCTTTCTCTCTCTATCTCGATTTCTCAAGGACAATCACCAATCTTGACCAGAACAGATTTACCCAACTCATGCATTGTAGTAGAAGTAGACAACATACCTTTGAACACCCTTGTCATCCAAGAATGTGTATGATCCTCTGACATTTCCTTGAGAGTCACTACTCTCTGTCCTCCTCTGGTCGGGTCCCGCTGATATAAACCTGAACAAGGAAATGTATGAACAGTAACACGTCCATTTTATATGTACAGACGCCAGCACATCAACCTCTTCAATCTGCCTTTCTATAATATACAGGAAGACTTTTTTACCACCGTCCAAAATTTTTCTAGGCATTAGGTATCAATCACTAAAACCATTTTGAAAAAAAAAATAGGTAAAATTTTCATATTAAATCATTTTCTCATAAGAATTATCCACTCTGCGTGGTCATCAAGCTAAAGACTACACTTGCCGGCGCATGAAACGGGCAGAGCGCACCCCGCTTACCCCCCGCCCCGCCCCGCTGTAGCGACACATCACAGCGCGGTGTCCAGATTCATCAACTTTTTATAGATAACTTTGTGACGTGATATCTCAATATTTTTGTATTGAGTGATACAAAAAGAAAAAACACGTAAGTATTCAATGATTTTCGCCAAAAATTAATATATATCAAAATTTGGACGGTGACTAAAAAATTATCCTGTATTTCCAACTTTATAACAACAGTGGAAGATTAATGTTCGATTGGGAAAATTTGACAGATCGGAGTAGGTTGACCTGCTGGCGTCTTTACGTAAAAAACAATGCAGAAAAACAATCTTATGAAGTTGATAAATTCGGGCCCCATGGCATATGCAATAGTCAACAGTTTATGTCTATTTTGTAGTATCTTCTTTTCTCTTTCCTTCATAATGTGAGTCGGAAAAAGTGTTGTGAGTAAAACTAGTGACTATGGTAGTCGTGTCGAACGCGAAAACCGAACAAGAAAGAAGGTTGTTTAAGGATGGAAGTTTTATAATATTTGCTCATAAACATCCACCCGCAATAACTTCAGTCTGTTGATTCGTGATCATGGCGCTTGCAACAGCGGCGAAATATCGAAATCTCAAAACAATAAATATACAACAAATACAAATTCGAATTATAAAATATTTTAAATTCACAATAGTTAAAAAAAATTGTGATGAAAAAATGTGACCATGACAGTTCAAAACCTTACGAGTATAAACTAGAAGAGATTGGCAACGCAGACATAGAGTTAGAAGAAAAAAACAGCATACCTATAAGAGCCATCCCTGCCCCTCTGCACAGCAGTCCTTCCTCTGGCCTTTGTCTCTCCCCTGACAAGAGGCACTCGGTGGAAGGGGGAGCCGATGATGCTGGGGTTGTCAGGAACTGCTGAAGACACGTGGAAGCCAGTGTCTCTGCCAGCTATGTAGGAGACCTCGTGACGCTCTCCCACATCATCGACAAAGGAGTAGTGACCTGTTAAGTGGAATTTCATTTAGCCATATTTTAATTGTACATCTACAAAGAACTTAAACTAGGAACCTGAGACCGAGAACTATATTTAATTAAATATGATTTGTTCACGAATCTTGCTATACGGTAGGTTCGTTTCTATCAGGAAATAGATCACTGCTAATGAAAAACAATGCAGCTTTCAATTTATGTCATACAGTCATATACAGTCCTTATCCTGTCTTTATCTTAAAAAAGCCTCTACTCTTATCGTATGTAGATTACGAGAATATCTTTGACACCGTCGAGGCTTAGGCTGTGGTGAACTCATGCAGAGATGCCTCATCGACTGTCTGTATGTCGCGGTGAAGAGAGGTTTCTATATGACCGTAACAATGTCCGTCCAAGTGCAAAAAAGAAACACAAAATCAATCCAACTACGTCGAGGGGTAAGACAGGGAGACGTCATCGTTCCGAAACTTTACGAACGCGTTGGAGGACGTTTTCAAGACGCGTGATTGGAAAGTACGGGACATAAATATCAACTGTTATTACAACTCGCAACTCCGTTTTGCGGATGGCATTACCATCATGGCAGAAGCTCTGCAGGAGCTGGAAGTGATGCTGAACAGCCTTGCACACTTGCATCTAGGCGCGGGGTAACAAATTAATTTCAAGTGAGGAGGAATGAAACAAAAAAAATAAAAATAAAAGCAAATCACAGAAGAAAGGATGCAAGCCGCTTCCAACCGGTCCTATTGGAAGTCTAAAGGGGAGGCCTATGTTCAGCAGTGGACGTCTTACGGCTGATATGATGATGAAGATGATGAGTAAGCATGCAAACAGAAAGTGATGTGTTCCGTATTTAATTTAAACAGGGCATTAAATATTCACCGCGTCTAAAAATTCTTAGTCACTTTAGGTACCTAAATACGCATCCGATTAACTTATCACTCCTCTCAAAAACACAATACCTACACTTAAAAGCGATTGTCACGTGTTTAAGTTTTGAACAGTGGATATAAGTTACTAAGTTTTTTTAAATATATTTGTTTTGCCAAATCACTTAAAAAAAAAAACAGTAGTTTCTTTCATATTTCAGGCACCATCTAGACTCAATAGTGTAGGGTTTCTAAAGTTCTGCAGTACCAATTAAAAATGTGTAGGTAAACTACAAACCTGTAACATCCCCTCTGCTGTCAGCATTCTCATTCTTTGTATATGTTCGTGTGTCTATCTTGAACGAGTAGCTGGGGTCTTCACTGGGGTCAAAGTAGGGGTCATCCTTGTTACCGATGTTCCCCCGGGGTCTTTGGTCTAAGTCCATGTTTCTGTGCACATTTGGTCCTTTCGCGCGGAATCTGTGTATGAGAAGGTGTTACGACGGAGAAAAAGGCGTCCATAAAATTGATTCAAGCTCAAGTACACACATCAAAAAGGTTTGTGATCACTAGCATAAGCTAATTTTTTTTAATTAGTTGCGTCCACACTGAAATTTAAAGTAGTCCAAGGACCTACCTAAGGTCCAACTTCGGTTGGGCAGCGTTCGGGAAACTACGCAATGTCTTTTCGTCCGACATACCTCAGTGCCTCAAAACGAACCAATGTGTGTTATACCAGTGATGACTTACGGCACCGAAACGTGGTCTTTCACTATCGGCCTCATCTCAAAGCTCAAAGTCGCTCAACGAGCTATGGAGAGGGCTATACTCGTTTTTCTCTACGTGATCGAATCCGAAATGGGGAGATCCGTAGACGAACTAAAGTCACCGATATAGCCCACCGGATTAGCAAGCTGAAGTGGCAATGGGCAGGCCATATTGCTCGCAGAGCAGATGGCCGATGGGGTCGAAAAGCACTAGAGTGGAGACCACGGACTAGCAAGCGCAGCGTAGGACGTCCACCAACAAGATGGACAGACGACCTTATAAAGGTCACCCTAAGACGCTGGATGCAGGTCGCTTCCAACCGGTAGGTATATATAGAAATCTAAAGGGGAGGCCTATGTTCAGCAGTGGACGTCCTATGGCTGAGATGATTATGATGACACAGAACGAGCAGCCTCGCGAGGCATTTGCTTCGCGCGGCAAATACCTCGCGTAGCTGCTTGTTCTGTTTGAACGCGCAATTGTTTCTCGACCGAGGCACGAAACAATATACGCGAGCAAAAAAAAGTCGACACTGGATGGCTCGGGCGTTCGATCGCTCGCCCGCGGCATCGCACGCGCTTGCTTCGACCGAGACACGTCCACACTAACCGAGCTGCTTCGCGCGGCAAATGCCTCGCGCGGCTGCGCGCTCTATGTGGCGCACCTATTGACCTTTGTCAAGATTCTTTTTTGTGTGTTTTCTTTAGATGTAAATACCCTGTAATACCAATCAAAAAAGAAGAAGAAATCGTAATATAACATACCGTAACAAAAAAAAAAATAGATTTTTCAAAGTGATCGCAAACTTTTTTTGATGTGTGTAAAATAGATTTAAATTATCAACTTCAAATCAATTTCAGAAAAAAAAAATTAACATCAATTTTAATGAAGAATAAAATTTTATACTGTCCTGCAGTTAAAACTCAGCTATAAAGAAGTGGCAGTGTGTAATAGTACATTATGGTACAAGTGTGTAATGTTGGTGATTACCGCTGAGGCGCCATTGAGACCCGAGCCGTCAGGTGAGGGTCTTAAGAGAGCCGAGGACGGTAATCATCAATACACACGTGTATCATACGACGTTTTTCAACACACTTGCGAGGAAAAAACAAACATGTATTGCATAAATCGTTTAATTATTAAAACAATTGGTGAATGTACAATTTTCAAAACGATATTGGATTGTTTTTGATGGCAATTTCACAGTTTGTGTTACATTGGTACTTGCCACTTCTTTAGTACCTTCATTTATTTCTTGTGTAAATGTCGGCGACAAAGGTAAATCATACAAATTACTGGAAGGAGAGGGCACCAAATAACTCTCGCTAGTAGATGTACATGGTTGTGGTTCGGGGCAAAACTTTTTTGCCTTTGGCTCCAAATTAATGGCTTGCGTTATTTTGTCACTGATTTTTGCTTTGTTATGAATTGAGTCTTCTATGTACGATTCAGCGACTGCGTCAGAACGCCATCCACCATGTCGCTTCAAAGTTAGTATATCAGCCCCCGAATCAGCCAACATTGTAGCCGACGTTCTTCTGAAGCTGTGTCCAGTGTAAAAATCGGCCTCAGGCAAACCTAAATACTTCGCTATTTCTCTTGGCATATTACCAAATTTGTTAATACCGATTGTTTGTGCAGTACATTTTCCTTTCTGAAAGTTTTGGAAAAAGCGGTCATTCTTTGTTTTTGTTGAACGGAGATCTTGGTATTTTTTCACTATGTCACGAAACGTTCCTTGGATTGTAAAAGATCGTGGAATCTTGGTTTTAGTCTGGGTAATTTTGACAAGAAGCATATCTCCGTGGATTTCTACATCTTTTGTTGTAATATTGTACAGCTCTTGTCGTCTACAAGCACCAGTAACACCGAATATTAAGGCAACCTGCAAATAAATCAATTAATGAGTTCTAAGAAGTTATGCTAAAGTTACACACTTGTATATTGTAGATTCGTTTCGATTAAAAATATGAAACGTACCTTTGTTGCTAGATACTGACTATCCGGAGCCTCATTCAAAAACTTTTCAACGTCGGCTGGTGACAAAACTTTAGATTTCCGACCAATATATCCATCCGAGCGTCTCTTCAAAAATGCCATCAGGTTACAGTACGTTTTGATATCAACACCATGTTTGAGCTTAACCATGCTTCTTAACATGGAATAGATGCACCACAGGGAGCTAGGTTTGTATGTATTGGCGAGTTCAGAGAAATACGCCAAAAACACATTTTCAGAAAATGACTGGGTTTTTTTGTTGCTCTTCCATTGCAGGAAACTATCGTAAGCAGCTAAATACTTTTCTCTAGATTTTGCAGGTATTAGGCTTTCGTTTGCATTTTGTGCTGCATTTAGTATTTCTGGCGGGGTTAAATCAATCAATTGTTCATCTTCTGTACTAAAACCTGACATTTTTACAATTATTTACCACACAGCAACAAATGCGATACAAACAAAATATGAAAAGTATGGGAAAATTGGGAAATGGCGCGCAATTATTTTTTTTTTTTTGCACGCGCCAAATGTAAGGTGATTGATTACAGCCATACAGCCTACTTCAAAATGATATTTTTTGTGATAAAATGCAAATATTTTATAAGAAATTATTGTGAATTATAAATAATTTGATAATAATAAATGTTTTTTCGTCTTAATTAGGGACACATTTATTTATTTCAAAAATGTAAATAGATTTTCGGTGGCATAAAACCTCTTTGTTGTTACAAAAAAAAAAGCTGTATTACCCGGTTAAATTGAAAATGCTCTGTTTACTCGCATATAATTTGCAGTTAGGTACTAACTTAACTTTGTAGGGATCATTCTATTATGCACTAGTGTGTAATATTATTATGCACGCGTATGTTATAGTTCGGTTTATGGCCCTAAGAACGATATAATAAGGCTCACTTTACGAGCAAGTGTGTTGAAAAAATTTTTACCATATTTTTATTTGCCCTGCCCTGGATCGATAGATCTTCGCTGTAGATTAATTTATTTTATTTTTTTAAATTAGGCACTTATTTTTTAAATAAACTATTCCAGTTTTTTTAATCGTTGCCACCCACTAGGAAGTTCTCCTGTGTCGGGTACTAAAAAATATATATAAAAAAAATAGAATTATAATAAAACATAAAAAAACTCACCCTCTAGGCCCAGCAGTATAAACAGTCTCCTTCACAGTATCGGTAGCGGGATCCTTAGATCCAAACCGTCCTCCAACGACGCCATTAGTGTTGGCATGTGCTAGATGATAGCTGGCCCCTCGGTCCTTGTTCGTGTACCTAAGATCAGATACCATTCAGTTGCAACGGCCTTAATACGCGGCTTTTGTATGCACTATAGTGATAAAGTTAATGTTTCTAAAAAAAACTACTTAAATGCTGACTGACAATGGACTGTTTAGGAATCCTTGGATGTGAATTAGTAGATAATTTCGTTTTGTTTTTTTTTTAGATTTTTGTGCTTTTAGTGATTCGTTCTTTCTCATAGGTATTCAAGTACTGAATACATTCTGTATTATTATGGTTAGTGGCACCAAAGTTTTATTTTGGTTTCTAAAAGCATCAACTAAGTCCGCTCTGGGTGGAATGGAAGAGACTGTCGGACAATTTTTAAGGAACACCATGATCCTTAGTATGTTCTTTGTGTTTCAGTGCCTCGGTACTTTGCTTAGGCACTAACCACTAAGGATAAAAGCGATCCTTATTTTGCTATAAGTGAGGGGAGACATTTTAAATTGAGAACATAAAGAAAAGCTTTCTTTGTTTTTTTTTTGTTAATTACTTCCCAATGATGATTTTTATGTGAAAAGAAATCCCTATTCGTATAGAAGTAGTCAATAAAAAAAACTCTATTTCTAACTTCAAAAGATTTATGTGAAATTGATCTCCACGACTTTAGAATCCTTTGGATATGTTATGATAAGCTTCTCAAATATTCAAAAGATCCTTAACTTTCAAATACTAAATGTTTAAAATATAAAGAAAGAACAAATGAAAACTTAACTGAATTCATATTTAACTTAAGAAAAGCTCAAAATTAAGCTTCAATACTGTACAACACGATTTCAATCTGATTAAGACATTAAACAAAACCAGCTCTCAAACAAATTATTTAAGAATTAGTCCACAATTAAACAAAAACCAATCAGCAAACGCAAATAATTACCCGAAATCAAACGATCCGTCAGGATTAACACTGTTGTAATCTCCATCACTGGTTCTAGCCTTTCCAGGAATTACTTGAGTCCTTACTCCAGCACAGAAACACACTAGAAACACACTTTTATAAGTCCAATACATTTTCACTTATTACTGTTACTTTACTTTTATTTTTCTATTTCATCACACACTGGATATGTTGATTCGTTCAAATTCGGGGTAACTGTGGAGGTAAAAAACACGGGTTCTCTTATATATGGCGGTAAAAATGAGCGTCCAGCGGAGGCAGACCGCGTGAAAACGGCCGGACGTCATTGTTATTAATATTAGGGTCGTGTCTTAGTTGAAGCTAAGAAATATCGCTTAGAGGGTACTTGTTTTAGAGCTGAACTGCTTATGAAGCTGATAGATTCAAGACAGTTTAAGTATTTTCGTTCGGCAAATAAAGCTAAAATAGCTAAACATGAAATTGCCAGTAACAGTTTACTGATCCGTAGAATCGTAGAGATAATAAACCTTAGCTTACTGCACACCCAGTAACAATTTAGCTTTTAAGTTATGATATTATTTATTATATCAACAACTATACTTGTGTACAGAACAATATGGCTGCAGTGTTTAAAGTCTAGATATTCATGCTTATTTTAATAGTATTTCGGGGTGGTTTATACCTACTGTCTAATCCAGACATCCTTTTCATAAATCATCATATCAATGAGTCTTTTACATTTGAACATAATAATCAAACGAGACGTAATTAACTATCATAAAATCACTTTCTTTTACAAACATATTAACAACAGAAAATTGGAAATGCCCATCGTCGCCTAAATTCATAAAAAAAATGCTACTTGCGAATACAAAGAAACCGCATATTACATCCATAGCATATCTTTCACTACGACAAATCCTAACCAAGATGCAGCGCCTCAAGATACAGGGGCCACATCCTCTCGCACAAACCAGGAACAAATCGTTTACGATCATTATAATGCTCTGCTCAAATGGTAGTAATTATGTGCTCAGAAATTAATAACGCGTCTTTAGAGCCTACAAGATAAGCTCAGACGCGTTATTGTGAGGAACTTTAATTATGTGGTGCTTTGTAGGTGTTTCTTATTGCAAATCATTATACTATTTAAATAGCAATGGACTATGATTTTAATCCAGCTAGATTATACCTTATTCAGAAAGTGCTTGGCTGTACCTGATTTTTTTTTCATCGATCTAATATATTAAACACTTTTTTTACGTGGTAAAATCATCGAATAAGTCCTCCCACCCAGGGCAGGGCGGAAGGTACTGTCAGACTTGTACTGACTAAAATCCACGGTGTCCTTCAATACCCCTTTACATTCCGGGTTCACGGTAATTCGTTAGTCCTGCGATCAATATTTTAAACACTTTCAACATAAAATATAATATTGTAGAAATTGAACCTAGGAATGAAAATTTTGCTATTCGGAATAAAGGAAATTATTATGTCAAAACTCCTATGTCATGTAAAATAGCAATAAATTAGGAAAAACACCATTATCTTAGTATGTACAATTTTAAGATCGAGTTTCCAACTGAACCCAGAATCGTAAGTCAAAGTCCTTCAGTCCATTAAAATCTAGGAACCAGACAATGCACTAATGGTTTGATAATTCGTGTAATATACATTCATAATAGGCTATTAAATTCTGTAACTAACACAAATGCAAGTGCAACTGAAACAAAAACTTAATAAAGTATCTTTGTGTAGACTAGATTGAGGTCGGCTCAAGGCCTATAAGTTTTTTAGATAGTGAAACAGCTGGATTTTTCGGAACATCAAAGTGTTCTATTAATTTGAACTGATATTATAAATGGGAAAGTAGATGTTTAGATAGATCATCCTGGATGGATGGTTCATCCTGGTAGTACGTTCCCATTGGATAATTTTCTGGACACAGCTAAAACATCATAAATCAGAGAAAATCCCAGTTTCGTTTGATATCAATCAATAGCATTTTTCTCTATTCTGTCTGACAGTTCTAGCTAAGGAGTAGCGATTAACATACCGATTGTAGCAACTTTGGTATAAAAGCATGCTGAATTCCAGTTGGCAAGTGATTAGGCCAATATAACCACATTCTGTTTAAATAAACGTAATTAAATTCATTTTGATATGCTTTGGTTGATCCTCGTCATAACGAATCGGATACCATAGAATATTTGTAACCACACTTATACAAATATTTTTGCTTATAATTGGCAGATGATAAATACTTAATGCACCAACAGATGCGTATCCAGAATAACTGCTGGAATAACTAAAGTTCTCAAGCTTTAAATGCTCTTACAGACTGGCATTCATGCAGACAATAACTCCACGTATGCTAACAATGAGCATTATTAACATTTTAGTTAATTAAAGACACATACAGAAATAATATAGTCACCTATGTATGCATTTGTTTGAATAAGACACTGTACTTAGCGGGATTCGCATACAAATTATCTGTCAGACATTTTTAGATTCAGATTTTGTTTAATTTATTATTTTAGAAAGCATTTGATATTGTCATCACTGGCATTTATTTTTACAATCAAGTAATTTCAATATGAAATTAAATCTAAATGCATCTTAAGCCTGTACAATAACTTATCATTAATTTATAGTCATATTTCCTTCAATTCTTCTTTACCTGAAGCGTCAATTTTTAGCGCATACCTCAAGGACGCACACTGGGACCATCGCCAATGGACTCTATTCATTATCGACTCAATTAATATTAGCGTCCGGCGTTTGTTTCACTTCCCTGTCCGACGAGCCTTGTGGATGTAGCACAATGCTGTAATAAATGTCTAATTCTGATGAGAGACCTTTGTTAGGAGTGGTTGCATGGTACCGCGGGATATAAAATGAGACCCATAACCTAAAAAGCGAGGTGTGGTGTCTGGAAACTGTATTGGAAACAACTTGATCTTTCGAACTTGATTAATTATGTAGCATTTATATGTACAGCCAACAAAACAGCAGACAGCAAGTTTTATTTTTTTTTCAATGTTGTGTTTATTATAATTTGATGTGTTTTGGTTGTATGTAGCAAACCTGTGAATTCGGATAACTGCTACATCAACTTCAATATTTATCTGATATACACGAGATTTACAAGAAATAGATTTAGCTGGGAGCTCTAATTTCAGATATAAACCAACGCCCAATCGTATTCGTATCGTAAAACAATGAAAACAGTATCACTGATGCTCGTTCCGGTGCGATCATCTCGGATTATAGTGTCGAATTGTACTCGCTGACTTGTGAAGCGAACATCTAACTTGACCTCAGACACTACACTTAATTGTTCCAACTACTTTTAATAACATGGTTCAGGATACACTGGTCCTTTAAAGCACATTTGCATGTGTCCTTCCACCCGTAGTATTGTTTTGTGCGATATATAAGTTTCGTTTGGTCGAAGATTTATAATGATAGGTAGCAGCACAATAGCGATTTGCTGGTCAGTTGCGATAATTAAGGTGGAAGCTTTGATGGTTGGTTAGTCAGCTGAATTACCCTAAAAGAGCGATGTATGGGTATACTCAACCAGGATTTACACACGTATTTTGAATGACTCTTAATATTTTGGAAGCAATAATGTGATCATTTGCAATGGTATCAACGTATTTTTTTCCACTCTTGGACAAAGTTCTCTTTCCATTTTCACCATCCTTTGCGGGTTCTTCAAACTCTTCAACCTTTCTATCCAGTTTTGCCGTACCCTTTTCCTTTCTTCAACCTTGGCTACCTGTGTTGATGTTGGTCTGGTTTGAGTGGCTGAGTGTAGGTTTCTTCCTAATCTCTGAATTTATTGTGTCTAACGATAATTAAAGTTCCTTTTGCCCGTTGATAAGATAGTTTTATCCACCCACACACTCTGCCTTCTTTTCTTCTTCCCGCCCTTATCCCATTCTACTTGGGGTCGGCGCAACACGTTTTCTTCTTCCATTCTCCCCTATCAGACGTCACAGTATCATTTACTCCTTTGTCTTTCATATCATTCCTTAGACAATCCATCCATCTTTTCTTTGGCCTTCCTCTTCCTCTCCATTCAACATTCATACTCATCACTCTCTTAGTCACATGGGTGTCATCCCTCCTCATCACATGTCCATGCCAAAATAGACGATTCCCTTTCATTTTTTTCTGTAACAGGCACCACACACTCTGCCTTATGTATCAAAATAAGAAAATAAGAAAATAAGAAAAACTTTAATCATGAATCTTTAACCTTAATCACTCACGTATTTTCATTCAAATCAAACCAACAAGATTTCAATCTTTGTTCAATTTCTCACCTAACCGGACACAATTTAAAGCAGAGATAAATTAATTACCCTTATATTTAGCTCAAGCTCATTTAAAATATCCAACTTCTTATACTTAAGAAAAACAATGCGTGGTTTCGCACAATGGTAGCAGAGTAGTAGGAGTTATCATTGATGTATCAGCATCATATTCGGAGTTTGGCAACATCCTACTGTAGGGACCTACCCTCTATTCAATGTTAAACCAACTGCTGTACGCTTCGTTGATTCTGCGTTGTACCTGATATTGAAATTCGTTGGTATAACCTTTTGACCTGGATTCTCTTTGTTGTTAATCGTCTACATAAGAAAAAGCTGTATACTTTTTATTATTCGTAGTCATTATGATACTTTTAGTAAGAATAATGTTGGGAATTCATTTTGTAGGCTTTGATGCCTTATCATTAGCGAATTTCCTTTAATTTCCATATCGATACTTACTTTTTGTTCTAAATATTTGTAAGTACTGTGAGAAAACTTTAATTATATTTAGGTGAATTAGGTATTAGACCTGTCGTATTGTATGGATCAGAATGCTGTGCTGTGAAAAAGATGGATAAGAAACGATTGCATGTAGCGGAGATGAGGGTGTTGAGATGGATGTGTGGAGTGACAAGAATGGACAAAGTAAGGAATGAGTTTATAAGGGGAAGTTTGAAAGTGGCGCCTGTTACAGAAAAAATGAAAGGGAATCGTCTATCTTGGTATGGACATGTGATGAGGAGGGATGGCACATGGCACCCATGTGACTAAGAAAGTGATGAGTATGAATGTTGATGGATGGAGAGGAAGAGGAAGGCCAAAGAAAAGATGGATGGATTGTCTAAGGAATGATATGAAAAAAAAGGAGTAAATGATACTGTAACGTCTGATAGGGAAGAATGGAAGAAGAAAACGTTGTTGCGCCGACCACAAGTAGAATGTGATAAGGGCAGGAAGAAGAAGAAGGTGAATTAGGTGACTGAATGGTATGTCTATTATGGTCTTAGTTATTTCCACTGTTCTATCCAACTTCTAAACGTGTTGATGACTTTGAACTGATTTAGATTAAAGTGAAGCGACGAGTTTGGCATTAACCGTATCACCCCTTTCAACAATAGATCGTAGATTGATCAAATGACTACGCATAGAAGGCACTGTTAGTGCCCTGTAGCTGAATGATTAACAACTGCTCTGCGTATCGCAAATTCGATTCTTACACCACGAATAGAAAAAAAAAGAAAAATAAATATGTATGTGTTTGTCTGTTTGTGAATCATATGAGTCCATCCATCGCATCCACGATACGGAAGTATTTCCTAGTGTGCAACAAAGCTTTCCAAAAATATTTTAATACATGATTGTAAAGACCTCCCCAATTTGTCAAAATTCATTAACAGATTTCTAACTTTATTAAAAAAGAAGAAGGTTTATGTTCGATTGGGACAATTTGACAGGTTGAGGTAGGTAAATCTGCTACCGTCTGTCTGTACATAGGTAGTTCAACCACAAGTACCCGCCTCATTTAAGAATTCGTTTTGACGACCCGACAAGCGGCGCGGGCGCCGGTGCCCGCCCACCGTGAAGATGCGAGATGCCCTTCCAGCGCGGCCATTGTGCCCTACGACCTCCGTCCTCCCCAACCGATATTCAATCAAGTTGGGAAATTTTGTGGGACCTTGAGGGTTTCGTTGAAAGCGGGTATTTAAGTTGATGCACTGTTTATAATTGGCGCATTAACGAATAAGCTTCGGATATATTTTTAGTTCTCAATGTCAAGTCAAATTATTTTTGAAGGGCGATAAAGGGAAATCAATGAATAGGTACTTGACCTACAAACTAAAAGATGAAAACAATGATGAAATGAAAAAATGAATTAAATGAAAGCACATAAAATCACAAAATAAGAAAAACGTAGTTGCTTATTCGAAAAAATATCAGTGTGGATGAGATAAGTAAGAAATGGTAAGGATGATAGGTACGAGTAGGTACACACCTTATTTACACGGCCTACACCACATGCACCACATGGACAAGACGAAAGTCATGTCGAATGTCCATGTGGCACCCGTACCGGTTGTTGTTGGGAATGATACTCTCGAAGTTGTAGACCATTACACTTACCTTGGACAGATTGTTCAGTTAGGTAGGTCCAACTTCGAGAAAGAGGTCGCCCGAAGAATCCAACTCGGATGGGCAGCGTTTGGGAAGCTACGTGATATCTTCTCATCGAGAATCCCACAGTGTCTCAAGACAAGGGTGTTTAACCAGTGTGTGTTGCCAGTGATGACATATGGCTCTGAAACGTGGTCTCTGACTGCTAGCCTTTTAGAGAGACTAAGAGTCACTCAACGAGCAATGGAAAGAGCTATGCTCGGAGTTTCTTTGCGGGATAAAATCCGGAACATGGATATTCGGCGAAGAACCAAAGTCACCGACATAGCTCATAAAATTTGCAAGTTGAAGTGGCAATGGGCAGGCCACATCGCTCGTAGAATTGACAACCGATGGGGAAGAAAAGTTCTCGAGTGGCGACCACGGACCGGAAGACGCAGCGTAGGTAGGCCTCCCACTAGGTGGACCGACGACATCGTGAGGGTCGCGGGCAACCGATGGATGCAAGTGGCGAATTGTCGTTCGGCGTGGCGGTCTAAGGGGGAGGCCTATGTTCAGCAGTGGACGTTTTCCGGCTGATGATGATGATGATGATGACACCATATAAAACTACGATACGGGAGCGTATTATAGTAACTCAAACTTGAGTAAACCCCCTATTATTTTGAGTTTTGACCACAACTGTCTAGTTGTTTTCATTCATTTTTTTTTAATTCAAGCCGCGAAACTAATCTTATATACATACGTTCCTGATAATGAGTAAGAAAATTCCCAAAACTTCGGTCGAAACTACGGGTTTCGTGCTTAAATAGTAGTTCCCCAGTTACCTAATGACGGAGGTTCCCTTAGAGGGCCAATGCCTGTCGGGGTCGCGGGACTAACGAATTACCGTGACCTCGGACGTGAAGGGCTATTGAAGGACACCGTAGATTTTAGTCAATACAAGTCTAGCTCTCCTGCCCTGCCCTGGGTGGGAGGACGGAGGATGATTTTACCACGCTAAAAAAGAAGAAAAAACCCAGTTACCCATCAAACTATGGCATTATGGTGGAAGGCAATAAAGGTGTGAATGCTAGTACTTATTTATGATTCGCTCTGAACATCCGACTTCCTTTGCGTGATAAACACAAACAAATGTTCTTTAACATAACTTCTTCAGAAGATAGCACTGATAAGCAAGATCCTGTTCACTTTGCTTAAAAAAATAAGTGTTTTTGTAATGAGATTCTAGATTTCTACGTAATTTTAAGACTGGAAAACGTGTTAACAAGATTGTGTTGCAAAAATACTTTACTAAAGTAAAGTACGTCTTCAACATTAGCATTTCCAAGTATCAGAACTTAAAAAAAGGATAAGATATTTATTTTGAGTTTCCGATATTTCGGCAGTCCACGAGTGGTGGACCGTTTGGCAAGGACAGAGGGAATATCTTTTATTTCTAAAGCTTTGCACCACGCTAAGAATTTAAACTGTATCGTTTACAAACATAGAAACTCAAATACACAAACACCCAGATCCGGTACAACTATTTGTACTTAGATCATGTAAATATTTGTTCCGTGCGAAAGTCGAACCCGCTGCGTAGTAGTCGATCACTTAGCCACTGCGCCAACCACTTGTAGAAATTGTATGACTTATAAAATTATTCCCTTTGACCACCACTGGTGGACTACTTCCAAATTCTTCCGTTGGAAGGTCGTAGGGACCCCTCAGCACCAAATCAATGAATATTGACAAAGATAAAACGTATCAAAACACGACAGTTGGGGCTAATGACGCCGTAACTAGTAAGAATTGTAACGATGAGTGAGGCATTGCGAATTTAAAAGCGTCGAATCTTCAATTTGGTTTAAAAAAACGGGTCAAAATATCTTTGATAAGTAATTTAACTTACGGACTAGCTAATTACATTTTTTCAGACAGTCATTGCAAAATTAGGCATATAATTTAATTGCCACAAAGCGTCAACTTCGTTAATTAGAACCAGCCTCCAAGATTAATGACCACATACAATATTCTTCCCTCACACTCATAAATAAAACAAATTCCTGTTTGAAGTGTTATGTACTCAATCAACATACATAAAAGTATACGTTTCCTAGTCATAATGCCTCGTGAAACACAAAGCTTGAGTAAAATTGATGATCACTATCTGTCATTGTGTCTGTTAGTATGTCCCACGACCTTAACTACTAAATACGAATCTCCTTAAATACAAAATTCAATTGTACAAGCGTGATAAGGTTCACCTTTTGCGTTTGTTTAATTATCATAAATGTAGGTTTTTCCTATGTATAAAGTGTTGTGTTGGCGCTGATTTAGAAGAATTGCATCTTGTGTAGGAATAGATGAGCACTGGTCTGGCTGGTTTATAAAAGTTTGTTTTTAGTTTTCCTAGAACGTTTTAAAGTATTTAAAAAAAAGTTAATTTAAAGTTTTTCAGCAGAGTAGAGTCAAATTTTAGATGGACGCAGGAAATCGCAAAGGGAAAGGTCTGACGTCCGTGTCGAAATTATAATTACTTTAAAATAGCACATGATTTTAATAGCATGAAAAGAAAGACGCGATACAAGTTCAGCCAAACGTAATTAATAATCAGAAAAGTAACAGATTTGTTAGTAAAAACTTAATTAGATAGAACAGTAATTTGATAGAAGTAGTTCTGGAGCTTATTTTTCAGTCGGTTTCTTTCAAATTGTTATGCATGGATAATTCCTGCTTGTTGAATAAACCTTTCTACCAAATTTATTTATTTTACTATTTATGTACACACAAAATACAACACAGGATAACTAAAAACATAGAACTCAGTACAAGGGTACTGCTTATTTCTATATAGAAATTTCTGCCAGCAGACCCGCGAGAGGAGAAAAGAAAAAGAATCAAAAATTCTTAAAAAAATTTAAATTCTAATCATTAACTAGGTCATAAAAGTCAGGTAGTCTATCGCTCCACGCAATATAGGTATAATTGATACGGCTGATACTGATATGTGCTACCAGTAAAGACTAAAAACGGTGGGTTTTTAGTCTTTACTAAGAAACAATTAAAAAAGAAAACACTAAGAATTTCTCTTGTATCATTTACAAACATTACAACGCACATAAAGTTAAACAGGCAGGAGCAATTGCTTGTAGATCATACAAATATTAATATTTTCGTTCGGGAACCGAACTCGCGAGACGCAGCACGGCTGTTAATCGCTCAGCCACTACACCAAACGTGCCAACGGTGACAGATGTCATGTGATAAGGTTTTGCTAAAAAGGGGCTGAGAATATTTCCCCTTTGATTTTGAACAACAATAAACTTTTGCGCAAGCGGTCCTTTCAGGAGTTTTAGCAATCGGCTGTCATTGTCTATGACTAGCCACAAGCCTTACAAGCTAATTGGCCGAAGTTTCTAAGATCTCTCACGATCTGAACAGTCGTAGCCTAACAATAATTTATATTTTAACACGCAATAGATATTTCTTAGCTGATAAAGTCGAATTTTATTGAATCAGGAAACAAAAAAGTCGTGGGAGTCAAATTATGGTTATTAGTGGCGTGTTTTGAAATATTATCTTAATTCGAATTTAAGGTGATATACTACATAGTTAAGTAAAACCTTCAGTAACTGCTTACATCCTGATTACATTATCTGATATACATCTTCTGAATAGTTCGCCGTGTTGAGAGCATTTATTACAGCGGCGGCGTTAGGTCTCAATGAAACGCAAAGTAACAAAAACTTTTTGAAAAAAAGGGAACCGACTTCAAAACCGAACACAAAAAACTGTAAAATAACTTTTCTTTCGGAAGTCGGTGGCTTTGTTTTTTTATTTCATTGGCTATGGCCACCGACTTCCGAAAGAAAAGTTATTTTACAGTTTTTTGTGTTCGGTTTTGAAGTCGGTTCCCTTTTTTTCAAAAAGTTTTTATTTTTCCCTTTTTAGTTTAGAAATTCAACAAAAATCTTCATATAATCGGCGTCTTTGAAAATCTACAATCCTAGTAAGCAACAAAAACGGATCTGTACGGGCAACTTCACGAGATATCCATTATTATTATATATTAAAACCTTCCTTAGAATGTAACAAATACTTTTCTGAAAACCGCATCAAAATCGGTTCAGCCAAACGCGAGATAATCGCGGACAAACATGCAATGGTCACTGAAAATCTACAATCCAAGAAAGCAAAAACGGATCCACGCGGGCAACGTCACGGGATATCCATTAGTGTTATATACTAAAACCTTCTCCAGAAAGTAATGAACACTTTCCTGAAAACCGCATCGAAATCGGTTCAGCCAAACGCGAGATAATCGCGGACAAACATACATACATGCATACATACATACAGGTCGAACTGAGAACCTACTTTTTTTTTTGAAGTCGGTTAAAAAGCGGGGTGTTGAGGTACTGTGCGACAGTTCATGCTGTATTCTAAAATGTAAAATTTTAGCATAGTAGTGCAGTCCACTTAAACCTGAGCCAGCCAGCAAAAACTATAGATGATTTTGTTTCAGGTTTATTGACGTCTATTAGTGTGGGGAACTCTATTCTATTCCTGGTAAATATTTGAATAAATTCATATTTGTCATTTCCTTAGTCTACTCCTAATCAATACAGAGCTGTAGAGAAGGAACAATCTTACACATTTCACATCTTTGGTTTTTCGCAAAATCACCGATGTAACCTATTACCAATCAGCGAAAGTAAACAATTAAGTATTCAACCTAATTAAGCCTCAGTTGATCAGGAGCCGAATGACTATTAATTTATCAACTTGAATATACTTAAGTTTAAAAAAATTAAAACTTAGGTATATTATTGACTTAAGTTTAAATAATTTAAAAAAAAGTATTAATTTAAAAAGCCATAAGTTCTTGTACTCGGTATTAAAATTAATGACCCCTCACTAACGATTAAAAATTTGACCTTGTATAGATTTACAATGATGGTTCCAGGTTGAAATGATAATAATATCACTAATTATTATTATTATTATTAGCCTGTTGTGTCCCACTCCTGGGCAAAGGCCTCCCCCCATTCCTTCCTAATAATTAGTGATAATTCTCGGTCTCAAATGTGAACCTAAAGGTTTATGGTTGAAAGAGACCCTTATAGTATTGTTTACCTGGAAAAATTCATCATCATCATCATCATATCAGCCGTAGAACGTCCACTGCTGAACATAGGCCTCCCCCTTAGATTTCCAATAGGACCAGTTGAAAGCGGCTTGTATCCAGCGCGATCCTGCGATTTTCATCAGATCGTCTCCAAATCTCCTCATTTCTGATTTGAGCAGAGAGGCTCTGAGCATAGATCTCTCCATAGCTCGTTGGGATATCTTGAGCTTACTAATAAGGCCCGTAGTAAGAGACCACGTTTCGGCGTCATTACTGGTAACACACTTTGTTTGAAAACTTTCTACTTGGAAAATTGCCTGAACTTAATACTCGCAGGTGCTATAATCTGCTAACAGTCTTTAGACAGGCGTAACAGAACCTACTTGTAAAGAATGACGCCTTTACGTTGAAACATAGCATTCACTTTACAATGACAGGTTTAGAACTTATTTACACAAGGCGCTTCTTTTTTTGTGTGGTAAGATCATCAAATAAAGTCCTCCCCGGGAGCGGAATGGACTGTCAGACTCGTACTGACTTAAATCCACGGTGATCCTTCAATAGCCCTTTACATTTCAGGGTCTCAGTTACCTGTTTAGACATTCCCGAGACGTTATCAAATGATACATTCTGTCCTGTGTGGAGAGAGAGGGACTGTCAGACTCGTACTAGATGACAAAGTCAAACGTCCTTCAATAGCCCTTTACGTTCCAGTTTTACAGTTACCTGTTTAAACAGACCCGCGACCCCGAATATAAGGCGCTAACCTGGACGTTGAACAACGCAACAGTAAAGCCTGGCATTCACGACACGCAGTTTTTATTGACACAACCAAATGAAAGGGCGTCCAATTATAACTTAGGCTTACGTAGAATAGTAGATTATTAACCAAGGGGATAAAGCAGTGTCTTCTGTCGCGGGTGACGATTTAAATCGCGAGCGTAACGAAGGACTCGAGGCTTACTCCCGAGCGTAGCGAGGGTGTTAAAAACTTAAATCACGAGCGGAGCGAGGGATTTAAGACGAGTCCTGAGTGTAGCGAGGGATTTAAGTTCACCCAAGACTAAGACAGCTTTATCACCGAGGAAAATACTCTACTTTTCGTACCATTTGCGAAAAAAAAAACACAATAATAATATGAGATAAGCATTTATTATAAATAATGATAATTAAAATAAATTAAAATAAACTTAACGTTTATGTATTTGAAGAAAACAAAATCGCGGCAAATTCCTAGACTAATATTTTTTTTTTGTCGGAAAAGCAAAGGCATCAAGCTCATACGGCCTCGTCGGTTTGCGTAATTTTATTTAATAATCATAACTGCATAATAAAAGCGTATTCCTTTTTCAAAAATATGTATAATGCTTTATAATACAAACTCAATGGTGTAAACACAGATGTAGTTCAGTATATACGGTAAGTATTCCAAATTTAAATCACATTCTCCCCCTAGAGGATGAATGAAATTCAGTACAATTTTCTTTCCCTGTTTTTAACAGATTAATAATGACTATTGTTATGTTCGCTTTTTGTGGCATAGAATGTCACTTTTTTGAGCAAGTGGTACGAAAATATTTTTAGCATACTGACGATGCATCATCATGCGTTTGCGATGCTAATTAGGTATTTGAATTTAGAAAAAAAAAAACATTTTTTTACATAGGTAGGTAATTAATAAATCCATCATAAATAAGAACATTCATGGAAGAGAAAAATCTTAATTATTTTTTAATAATTATGACCAATTTAAAAGTGATAAAATTCGAACAAAATTGACGTGAACACAAACGCGCCCCAATTGCTCGCCTCGGTTGTGACGACACTATATCAAAGAATTTCCTTAGAAATGTGTCAACTGGCTTCTACAATAATAATTTCAAAGTTGGAACACGTACTATCGATTTATAGAAATTGATATTATAGTGACGTCACACCACCCCGTCGGGCACTGTCGCGATGTCGGCGTGTTTTCGGCTCAGAGTTCAAATAATGATTTTGAATTTAATATAACTTCTTAATTAGAGCAAACTAAAAAGAACTAAAAACAGTTTGTTAAGAAACAAATATATGCTCTTTCCATTAAAGACAAAAAAAAACCAATTTCCAATCTTGCTTGCTCGTGCGCCTACTGAAACATGCTGAAGAATCAAAATCTATGTAGAAGTACTACATATAGATTGTAAATTCTTCTGCATTTTTTGCTAGTTGCCAATGACGCTAACTTTTAATTACTTATTTTCTAAATTAATCTTTCGCCTTGGAAAGGTGTAAGTTGTACAACCAGCAGTGTAGTTGTAATTAGGTATTTCGATGTTGGTTTCCGTTACAAAACGGACGACACAGAATTATGCAGTCGTGCATTACTTTCTTCGGTTTTTGATTAGTATGGAGAAGAACAGGATAGACAAGTTAATCTAATGGACGTTCTCCACTCTTTGTCCCTCAAAATAATATTATCATTTGGCTATTTAGTAAAAGACACTTAATTTGATATTTAAAAAAAAAAGCTTTGTCTATTAAAACTAGTTTTCTCCGTGTCTCGGAAAGCATGAAAAGCCGTTACTCTCAGCTGTCATTTGTAGATCTTTGACAGTTGTTGCTAGTCAGAAGCTCGAAAGTCTGACAACTAATCTTACCAAGGGGTATAGTCAACGACCATTTATATCTAGACGCCTCATGCACGATCTGACTAACGAAAATTGTCTGCCAAGTCGCTGAGGTACGACGTAAGCGAGGGGGACGGGGTACTGCGTTCTGATTGGCTAACTCAAGGTCAGTGCGACGAGGGGACTCACAGGAGTGGTCGAATCTAATACGAACTTAAGACTTTTTTGCCTAATGTGTTGACAGACATCGGTCGCCTGTGATTAGGAGTCTAGATATAAATGGTCGTTGGGTATAGTATTAACCAGTTAATGGGTTGTAGAGGTCAAATAAGCAGTTTGTCCATGATAAAATACTGATATTCAGCTGAAACCAATTCGGCTGGGAGTTGACTAAAATGCAGTTGAGACAAGGCTAAGCAGATTATCGGAGAAAAAATAAAACAGTCAGTAGATATATACAAAACTTTATTACATAAATCTTAAAGCTATGTTAAATCTATCAGTTCGTTAAAGACCAGCTAATTTAAGAAGTAATAGTAGTCATAGCATTGGCATACAAGTTGATAACATGCAATTTTAAAACATTGTAATTTTTTTTTAAGTTTGATCTTGAGACTAAAAAAATCATGTCCAGAAGCCCTAGCACGTTTTTTAACGTTTTCGTGACGTAAACGGGAACTTTAACGTTAATTTAATGGAAAAAAATAGTTTCTCGTTCGTTCACTGAGGCGCTTTTTCATTTCCCACAGTTTATACGCCATGAATACTTAGGTATGCTGTACGAATACGGAATCGTGTGCTAAGGCCTCTATTTGTCCATTTCTGGGTAAATTTTAGATAACTTCAAACTTATCTGACAGAAAGTGCTTATCCAGACGTGAAAAAGTTTCAAAATTGCAGAGCGTAGAGCTAAATCTCTTAAAAATTCTTCGTAAGAAATCTATGGAGCTACCTTACATCTAAAATTATTGAGCATCACATTTTAGTTTAGTTAATTACAATCTATGTACACGTACCTTAATTCTAGTGGTTTGTTTCGTGTTGGTAACTTATGTAGAATTTTAAGTACAGAAGACAAAAATGGTAAAAAAAGAAAAATGACGTTGGTATGATAATTGTTAATTATTTCTGATTAAAGAAAAGCGATCTATGGATCCAATGAATTTAAAATGGGCAACACGCTTGTTGGGGCCAACATAAATAGTTCGGCAGTATTTTTTAACCTCTAGCCGACCCGAAGCCCGAGTCATTCCATACGGTTCAGATAACATTCAATGAAAGCTGACTTGGGAGCAAACATAGGATTTCATTTGGCTTGTTCCAATCTATAAACTCAATTTGGCATCGACCATCGCTAAATCCAATTTTGGGTCGACTTGGCACAATTTCAGCTAAATCAAGCCATATTTTCTTGTCTTGAATTATTGAATGATATGATTACGTAGTTACAAATCCATTATTGTCGCCCGGCTTTACCGAATCATGGCAACCGAAATAAATCCATAGCATCCCTTAGAATGGGTGCACGATAGTGTTCAGCCAAGTCGTAACTATCTTCTAACATGTCACAATTTTAAAGAATTTTTAATGAGTTATTCGAATAGTTAATTTCAATAGTTAAACCTACATCGACAGTTTGATTAGGGCATTATAAAGAAGGCAGTGAATTGGTGCATTAAGGTATCTTTTGGGGTATGTTACAGGCCCGAAGTTCCGCAGTATTCGCCGATACGGTCCGAAATACACTCGAAGATGTCGAACGATACATCGCAGTTACGGCCGTTATCTGAAAAAAAAGAAAAATAGATAATGAAATACTTCCAGATTGATAGAAACATTTATTGCATTCATGTGGTATTTCAAGATGTTTAACAATTTTGCCAGGACCTGATATGGGTCGATCTCCAGAGGCATTTTTTTTCGTGTCGGGCTGGATAAACCCATTTTCAAATCGAAAAAAGTTTTCAAAATATTTTTTTATATACAGTTCGGTGTCTAACCTACATGGTACAAGGCTAATATTATGAATAAGTTTATTTAAAATATTAAAAAAAAATTCTTAAACCCTAAAATCCTGATCGCTCTGGGTTGTCCCAACTCCCGATTGAATGAAAAAAATATTCTTTAATTTTTTGATGAGAATCTACATATGATACAACTTATTTAGATTACATAACAAATAGTTAATCTTCATTGTTATAAAATACTTTTAGTTATATTAAGAATACTTTTGCCACAATTTGAATTTAAAATCGTGTCCGGGCATTTTATCTCATCGCTCTGCGCTGAGGTAAAACATCGCGCTCATCCCTAGTTACGCGTTATAGACACTCTATTCCACTCCCGCTGGGCAACACCAGCAGTGGTCTAACCGTTGAGGAGGATACCTATGTGCCACTTATCCGCGAAGGTAAGTTTACGAAGGCAAGTTTATGATTGCTCTGGATTTGGTTCTCGAATTTTTTGATTGATATGGCACGTTTATCAAATGAAATATTAAGCTTGTGAATGTGTTTGTTATGTGAATTAAGTGATCTTTATGATAGTTTTTATGAGACGTAATGACAATTTTCTACTACTTTTAAATTCGGCTATATTCATGATTTTGTGACTTTTTCTGATCGATATGGATGTGATTGCTCTGTCCAAAAAGACCAGAGCAATGATATTTTGCATTAATTGTACGTTATAAATCTATTTTAAGTAGTAGTACCAGACTGTAACAATGACAAACGATGAACTATCTATATAACCTTTAATTTATAACCTTTCCTGGGTTTTTTTGGGTAACCTAAACCCATAAACAGATTTTGATGTATTTTACCTTGATGATATTATTAAATTGGCATTTAAAGCTAACCATAACCACTTCTTCTCTAAAATTTTATGTCAACTATCTTTGCAGATTGAAATCATGCCTCGAAATAAATTATCAATTGAATAAAAACGTCTTACGGGCAACCCAGCAAAAGGTTCGTAGGAAGAAAAGTAGGCTAAGTTTGGATAATATAGTCTAAATCTAAATAAATGAAACTAAGCCAAAAGTTGATTTTTATAATTATGTTAATTTGTTACTTTTAAATTATAATGCAATAGTTTGAAATTATACCGTATTTTTGATGCCTATTTATGTATTACTGATAGTATGCCTTGACCTTTTTCTAAAATAATACATTTCTGTTACATATATAATCTTGTTACACGTACATACTGAATACCTATGACTAAAAACGGCAAAACAAATAATATTTTTATCAATATTAATTTTTTTGTTTAATTGATTTGACCATTTATGATCGCTCTGGCGCCAATTATGATTGCTCTGGTAGCGAAATTTTTTGAACTTACATATTTCCATAACTGTTAGTGTAAATTGAAGGCCAATAGTAAAAATATACTATTTGAATATCATACTTTTTTATGAGATACATGATTACCATTAAATATCAATATCTGAAAAGCACCAGAGCGATCATACGAATACGCCCGTTTTGGAGATCCACCCATATGAACCTTGCAAGGCCACAGAAACTTTAAACAACTAAAACTCGTAAGTGATTTAAAATACAAGCTCTTGGTGTCTCTAATGAGGACAAACGTCAGAGAGGTAATGCCGCTTCATGTAAAATACTGGTATTTAGATACATGTGACTGGATTGAGAGCTAATTTCAACATATTTCAGAAAATGGTATATCAAACATAATGATTCCGGATGCTCCCCAAGTCTTATATTTGAAATTATGATTTTGTAGTTCTTCATGAGAAATCGCTTTTTAGCAGTAGCCTTTTCGGTTTTTAATTTAAGTAGTACTACTAATAACTATTTTCGAGGAATTTTGCATTTATTATTCTTCACGGACATTCCCCAGGTAAACTTATCTATCATGTTTACTAAGGTCACTATTTATTGGAAAATTCTGTAAGATAAAATACTCTACTTGAGATTATTCACGATGAAAGAACTAGGATTTTGTGACACTTACCCATAGGCATAGTTCTGGAGAACTTGTCGTGGTTCTTCATGAGACACTCGCGCGAGGCCTCGAGCACCGCCATGAAGTAGCCGCGCTCGTTCACGCCGTCAGAGTACAGCCCCACCAAACCTTCCAGGGTCGGGAAACCATAGCCGTCAACCTGGAATTGAAGACGTTCGAAAATAAGTAAAAATAAGTGATGAAGACGTGGAATATCAATAATGACCTCCGTTTTTTTAAGTTTTTTGTCCATTTGTTTGAAAGATATACCGCTAACAGCAATGTGACTAAAATTGTATTAAGTATCGATTTTGGTGTATCTACAGTAAAGTATAAGCAATCTTATATTTATCTAATGAGGTAGGCCTGTTAAAGCTCATTTATACATATATACAGTGACCATAGATGAAATCTGACCAATAAGATCAAGCATTTTTTAAATATAAAATTTCATAAACAGATTTTCAACTAATGATGATGTTAAAGCCTCCTGCAGACACACGCGATTAATCGCGCGGGGCGACATGTCGCGGTCCATTCGCAGTATTTTTATAGTGGAAATTAGCTTGGCTCGTTGTCGCAGCGCGATTAATCGCGTGTGTCTGCAGGAGGCTAAAGAACTAGTTAAAGAATTAATTTAATCCCCATTTAGGAAAATTGCACTGCTGACTCTCAGACCACCACACTAAGCAGATCCTCGAGGATTCTAATCCTGGATAGGTTTTCATAAAATTCGGTATTAGGTTCAATCGAATGTGTAGTAGTACAGTGCGGTAGTGTGTACCGCATGCATTACTGGTCGAGTGGTCTGTTTCACTTTTGCCTAACCCTTGGGGGAAAACGGTGATATTAGATTTTAATTAGGATATTTAGTTACGCTTTTCTGAGAGTTGACTCAACCACACAGATGATATTATTATAACAGTACCTTCAATACAAATATACAACTAAATATCCAACTAACAGCTAAGATCAAATAAACCTACAATACTAAAAGGGACTAAAGAGGAATTATATTCAGTACACAGCTGCACAAATACATGTCTCGTTCGAAAAAGGATTCACAGACAGATTTATTTCTTTTTCAGAGACCATTATCTCATAAAGTCAAAATCGAAAGATCTCACAGAAAACCTAGCTCACTTAAGTAATAAAATTCCGATTATGACTGTGAGGATAAAAATAACATTTATTGAAACCAATTCATACCGAGTCGTTCAAGATTTTATTGGACGTTCCTAACTAGTGTAATTCTTGCAATAAAATATTTCATACAAAAGAAATTTATATGGAAAAAAGGTATGACAAGCACAAACTGATGGACCCGACCCCCGACTATTAAATTCAATACCGCTTTTTGAATATAACACAAATAAAATACAAATTACAGCATGTACCGAAGATCTTTTACGGCCGTAATATTCCTGTTCAAAGGATTTCAAGTATAATAAACAAGCAACGAATTTTTCTTTTTCAGATTTACGACTTTACCCTCATGTTTTATAGTTAACAAATTGGAGCAATCCGTTCGTGACAGAACTATAAAGCATTAAAACTCGATTTAAAAATATTTTATTTTTCGTTTACGAGTAGGGTTGACCTCGGTTCACGGTATGGGAATAGCCTAACGTTAAGCGAAGGTTTTCATAATCATTTTTAATTTATTCTTGTTTATGTTGTTGTGTTCACATGCGGGTAATTGCTTGATGAGGTCGGAATGGGCACGTCCGTGCATTTCACAATGTTCTTTGATTTTTAAATGACTTATTGACGAAAACTTCACTTAAGCACAAAAACCGGTAATTTTAAGAGTAAGCAACTGACCAATAATCATTTTAAATTAAGTAATTATATTTAATTTTAAAGCTTTATGTTAAATTTCGTGTTTATTTAAATTTCAAGACAAGCAAAATGTTGAGAAATAAAAACTTTCAGCACGTTTTTTGCTGTCACAGTTTCGATTAATTTCTCTGTAACAATTCTCTAACACAGTAACATAATTTTCATCGAGATAAAAAAGTGTGAAGCCTACAACTGTCAACAGAAATGACATAAATATTTCCTAAACCCAGAATCCACAGCGAACAATATGAATTTTCTCTCCTTATGGAGGTAAATAAAAACTGCTTGTTGCTTGGTGAGGCAGAAAGTTCGTTTGATCATTCTCTGCTCCAGAAAAAGTGAATTCCGCCGATGACAATCAGGGTTGCCAGCGATGTGCATTGTGCATTCAAACTTTGGAAATAGTATGGTCGGATCGTGTACACAACAATAAAGAATAAGAAAAAACAAAAAGTAACAATTTATCTATCTACTTAAATGTTATAGAACTAGAACAATGAAAAAGTCATCATGTTTTCTATATTTTGTCGAATTATGTTACGCGAACTTATATGTATTGAGCAGATGTTTGTTTGTGGTCTGATAGTAATTCAGTTTTAGCTCTGCACCAAAAGATGTTACGTTATGTTATAATTTTTGATGACCTCTTAAAATCTTTCCAGTTATATCTAGACGCCGTGTACATAAAGGGAATGCAAAAAGATTTCAAAAGTTTCTCCAAAAACGAATCCTTTGAATAATACTTTTTTTTCATCCCAATGACAGCCCTAAGTTTATCAGTTTAATCGGTGCAAACGAGTTAGCAGTTACTTAGATAAAATAGATGAATGGAGTGGCACAGTGGGTTAATACTTACGGCTTTCACTTTCCTGTACACACACTGCAACAGGCACTGGAAACAAAAAAAAATGTTTGTTTAGTTATGGACACAGATCAAAGCAGATAAACTTGAAGAAAGTAAAGTGGGTAAGAGATTTTATTTTGGTTGCAAACAGGTTTCAAAACTTTTAAATAAAGAGAAAAAGAATATTATCAATATTATTAAGTACATTCACTTTGTGTTGTCTGATTTTTGTTTTTGAGCAAGTGGAATAACCGTTGAACTTTCCGTTGTATTAAATCGGTATATTGCTTCAAAAATCAGTCCGATTTGGTCAACGTACATTCAAAATTAGGTTTCCTAGACTGGCATCACTGGTTATTTTAAACTGCTGTATATTTTTCCAGTTACGGTTTCTAACTCAGAAACCTTAACTAGAAAATTAAACAGCAGCAGTTAGGTTAGGTAGACTACTCTTTCTAAGGGGTATCGTGTCAAGTAGTAAGTAACTGGTTTGTGTAGGACAAATAGGCAGTCGCACCATTTTGGCAATAAATGGGGCAAGCGGATGGTGAATCATGGACAGGTCCACACTCGCCACACTGTAGCATTAGTAGATACAACAAGAGTGAAATAATCTCACCCCAGCGATTCTCTTCTCGTCATGTGTGAAGGGCACCTCTCTCTTGTCGCGCCTCCTCTGTGCCGGCATCGTGTGCTCCTCCTTAATCACGTCTAGCGCCTCTGGAATAGAGATTTGTATGTTTTTAGCAAGTGATGTTAACAGATAATTATTAAGTCGTGAAATTAAATACGTAATAACCAGAAATCAAAAATGTGTAAGGCACTTTGGGGAAATATACGACAGAAACTGGTTTAATAATTTTTAATTAATAAACTGTAAAAGTTTTCATGAATCATCATATCGATCCCAGTTTCAAAAATTTTAGAACAAGCGAAGTCGGATTTCTCCAACATAAGCATTTAAGGAAACCGTGGGTAGGCACTCGTTTAATTCAAATTAGCGAGTTACCACGGCGATCATAATTGCTTCAATACCAAGTCAGAGCATGTAACATGTGGTGTACGATAATTTTACTCAATAAAAGACCGTTTTGCAGAATGAAAAATGCAAGTTTATTGTAGCTTTTGGCATATATTTAATGGAATTCAAGTGCAGAAGAATCACAATATTTTTACTGTTAACTCTGCAGAGAGATTGAGAAGGTTCAAAAAATCAATCTTCTTGGAGTGTGGATGGTAATCTAAATGGATGGGGCCCTCAACTGGGCCACGAGTTTACCTCATTGGGAAACCTACATATCAGTTCTGTAATCAATTACCGATAGAATATATAAAACACGATATAACATTTTAAAATTTAGATTGTAAGTCCTTATTTTTTTTATCAGACATTCAGTGTAGAAAATACTACACGAGTATGCATACTGTTTAAAACAGTAACCAGAACGCAATAAAATATTTTTGGACAGGTTTACCTGGTTCTAAACAAAATACCGTCTTAGCAGGAACTCAGCTAGTATTTCAACAATCTTACCAAGTTGCCAGATACACTGACATTATGTCCGGCAATAAAAGTTCAGAAATTTCAAGCCCATCTTGCTTCATAAGGAAGAAACACGTCAGTTAGCCGTAGAGACTCGTAAATTGCATCGAGTTAGTATTTATTTAGTAGTTCTGTAGTATGTAGGTCGGGCGGGTCACGATCCAGGCGCGAGTATACCAACGTTTACTTTCGATAGATAAACCAGTAATAGATGTTTCTGGATTTGGAGATATGACGTGTTTTTTTAGGAATTCAGTGGGTTTATTGCAGGAATGTTGAGGATACAAGACTTAACTTGATCAGATATTAATGTCTTGAAGAAGACAAGGCGTGTCTAGGAAACCTTTTTAGCAGATTTCAGAAGATTAAATCTAGAAGATTACATCCAATTACGGAAATCAATTGAATTAGAGGCAGGAAAAATAAAGGCAGCGGCAGCGCACCAAAGTTAGAGCTAAAGCAAAAGAACAGGTCGCGGGAATGTCTAAACTGGGCCCTGGAACGCAACGGGTAACCGAAAAAACAGGGTTGTTTTAGAGAGAGTTTTTTCGACTGGAACTTCTTGAGACTTGAGGATTCTCATTCATAACAACAATACAGACACAAAAAATGAAGCAATACTCGTATATCACAAATAAATATTCACAAAAAAATATATATCACGTAAAAGAATTATGTTCACATCAACTAAAGCGGGTAAAGTAATTGGCCAGCAATCTATCACAAAGTGGCTGTTGCAATCGTTAACTGGAAACTTGAATACCTAATTAAAACCTCATAAGGGATACTGGGTATTACGTGCTGTTCTTATGACTATGTGATGTGAGTGATATGTACTTAGATGAAGTAATCTAGCATAGTTAGGAAGTCAGTGATCCTTGCAAGGTGGTCTTTACCTTGGAGTATCTGTTTGTATACCTAATTTCATAAAGAGTTAGGCTTGGCTTGCCGAAGTTGGTCTGTGGATGGATGACCATCCATCATAGCGAGTTTCCTCCGTGCCTCGGAAACTACGTTAAGTCGTTGGTCTCATTTGTTATTTGTAGATCTGCGACAACCTCTACTGTAAGTCAGAAGCTCGAAAGTCTGATAACCATTCTTACTATCAAGGGGTACCGTATTACCCACCAGTTACTGGGACGACTTATAGCTAGTCGCTTCATGTAAAATACTTTTAATTAGGTGCATCCAATTCGACTGGAAGCTGACTCCAACATTACTATACACCGTGTTCTTCACGTTATCCATAAACTTTAGCAAATACTTCTATGGCTTTTACAAATCAAATCCAGCAAAGGAAGTAGTACTTAAAAAGGCTTCGTTACAAAGATATTTGTAATTTCATTTAATGAAATTTAATTGAGCTATGCAGTGAGAAAGTATCTTAATTTGAAATCTATCAAATACTATTTGCATTTCATTTGTTTCAGCCCGCCAAATGTTATGAATGACGTTGCCAATTCGGATAAAGAGGCATGCATATCGGGTTATTTACGTCTAGGTATTTAGTTTGTATGAAAATTAACAAAAAATAAAAAATAAGAATTTATTAATGTGTCCATAATGAAAAATGCTTACTTCCGTGGTTTGAACATCTGGTTGAAGTTTATGTATATCGTCCGGAACACGGTGTATTGACGTTTTAAGTTCCGCGTTGCTGAAAATGTCTTGGTGAATATTAGCATGATAATATTTTGCATAAAGTGAGAATCGAAACTAAGACCTCATGATCAGTCGTATTTTATTACAGTCTATTAATCAGTCACCAGTTTAATCATGGTAAACGTGCCTTTGTACATTTGTGATGCTTAAGAGAGATCTATTAAAAGTTTTGAAGATTAATCCCATCAGTTTTGAACATGAGTTCGTCAATTTTATGAATGGAAAATTCCCTGATTGTCCTGATTCAAACCAAGCAATTTAATACGAGATTTGCAGTACCAGTACCGGATAAATAAAGTTATTAGATTGTGTAAGCATACTTATCATAGAGTAATTGGCTCCTACATGAAACGTTAGTAAACCAATAATGATTGGTCAATTATGTGTGTTACAATATCCTGCAAATTGAAGGAAACTCAGTTACTGTTGGCTTCCTTCTTTACGGCATCTTGTTTTTTTTTGCTGTGTTTGCTTGTGTTCCTGTTATGAGTTAGAATATGGTTCTCAAGTCTACAAGACCACGAGTTTTGAGTCTCAACTCATGATTATTAGGTTATTACAATAAGTATTTTGCCATTAACCTTGCTTGGACTAAGCGTAGATTAAACGTTGTCTAACTGACGAGGCCTAATACCGGCAGACATAATTCCATGTCTGCCAGGTTTGCGAAGTTGTTTGAAAGTTATCAGGCACTAGAACGCAAAAGAAGGGTTTTAGGCAGTACGACTCTGGTAGGTGACCTACTTTCTTGCGCTTCACCCAGAACGGGAGAAATCATTTGATCAATTCGTAACTCCAAAATAAAAAGGTTATGCGTTGACGTAGACGACGTGGCAAAAACCCGGAATCTCTTGGGCACTTTACCAGTTGATATAATTGAGGAGAAAACAAACAAATATGTACGTATAGAGGTGGCTCCAGCCAACTTCTGGGAGATTAAAAACTAGCAGAACACGTACAAAATATACTGTCATGCTTTAGTATTGAGCTCCTTATAACCAAACTAACTCAAAAATAAAATCGGTGGTTAACCTTGATATACTTAGCTAATACGAAAGTTATAGGTTTCATCACATACAGGATTAACTACACTTCATAAATAACTATGATTTATTTTGAAATATTATGAATCTATTGCATATTGAACTGAATCTTAGGCACAGTCTTGCCTGCCTAATAGCTTAGTATTTTGCACAATTTCAGTGTGCAATCTTAGAATCTAATCATTTACCTAATGCAATTTAACTTTACAAACGGGTTATTGCGTCCCATCGTAATACATATATTATGCCTATCGTAAATGTTTGAGGTCAACTGCAAATTAAAATTATGTAGAACGGTGTTAGCAAAACGAACGATTACAACAAATTAATAGGTACAGACTAGTTTTAATGCCTTTTTAACTGGCCGGCTGTCATAAAAATGATAGATAAGATGTAAGAAATAATGAATATTAAATAAGTTTAATTAAAAATATTAAAGCAAAGTTTAAAATAACGTCAGATTTGTGGTGCTTAAATTTTTTCTGAGATTTAAAATAACTGATGGAATGACCTGGAATAGGAAACCTAGTTCCCTGTGGTGCAGGTTAAAAAGTACATGGAAAGACTTGGTCCCAGAGGCCCCGGTTTTGCACAGCATTGCCACAAGTTATGGTTATAATATTCTATACACATAATTATACATTAAAGAAAAAAAAAATGACTGATTATAATTATGTTTAAAACGTCGAGATATTTTACCAAAACTAAGGCGTCCAAATCTTTCAAATTTAACAGAACTTCATCAATGTTGCCTAGGCACGTAAAAGCTTTACTTATTTTTCCTTATGTGAGATCTGTAGAATTGTTGGCAAAGCTCGTTCTAAGCTTATTCGGATTGCCCTAGATCTTCTATAATGATTACTCCAAGGTCTAAATGCCATTTTATAAGACAGTCACGTAAAGTTGAAAGGTCAAAATTACAATTTTACTACTACTACTAATTTTACGACTAATAAGCGACCTCTATATGTCAACTGTCACTAAAATTAGCAATAAAATACATTGTCACACACAAATGAGTGTCTCTGCGTGCTCGAGTCAGAAATGGGGAGATTTGTAGACGAACCAATGTTGCCAACATAGCCCAGCGAATTAGCAAGTTGAAGTGGCAGTGAGAAACCACAAATCACGCAGAACTGATGGCCGATGGGGCCGTAAGGTTCTTGAATGGAGACCACGTACCAGCAAGTGCAGCGTAGGACATCCACCTACAGACGATTTGATGAAGACCCCAGGAATGCACTAGGTGCAAGACGCTTTCAACACATCTCATTGGAAATCTATGGGGGAGGCCTATGTTCAGCAGTGGTCGTCCATTATGATGATTATATATACCTTAACTTTACTGTACACAGAAGCTGTTGGATAACCTTAATAAATATATAATACGTAAAAATGAAATTAATTTTTTATTCAAACGACAAAATTGTTTAGAGCGGGCAAGTGTTAAAAAATCAAAATCAAAAGTCATTTATTTAAATTAGGCTGATTTATCAGCACTTTTTGAAGGTCAATTTTTACAAAAGACAGTCCCCCAAAGCGCCCCCTCTTCGACACTTCCTAGTGTTTTGGCTGGGAAGAAGTGGCGGAACAAACTCCCCAGCAACACATTTGTCTGTACGGTTAGAAGAACCAAGAAAGGTTAGAAAAACCTTGCCCGACGCTACAAAATGGCGCCATTGCAAGTTTTTCATCACGTAGTAGATAGTTACAGCCTATAAAAAGACTACCTATATGATTATGTCTTTCTTACATAATACCACATCAGATTTGCTATCACCGACTGTGAGGTTGGTAAATAAACCACCTGTAGATTTTGTAAGCTTGTGCAGTTGTGGCATTCACTCGTAATACTGGTTTTAAGACATAATTTTAAAGATTATGCTGGAGCTAGTTTTCGCCATGTGTTACGGAATTTGGAATGGGGCTTTGGAATAAGACTGTGAACAGAATAAGACAGAATGAAATATAAGGTGATGGTCAACTCTCATTAATAATTATCCAGATAGAATCAGATTGTGGATATGAACAATCAGCACATCATTTATTATATGGGAGTATATTCTTTGGCAGAACGAACGCAATATTATGTTGGATACTGTACAGTTTTTATCTGGAGTCATTAACTATACAGACCTTGTGGAAACTCGAACAAATTTCAGTGCGTTCAAGCGTTTTTGCCATATATATTATTGGAATCAAATAAAGCAGCTCTCAATTTAGGACCCATTAATACTAGTAGTAATTTTTACCCGTGGTGCTAGGCAACTGGGCTTCTCCCAGTTGTAATGTCCCTTTGTGCCTATTGACCTTGTTTTGTTCTGTCTCTTGCTTGACATGGAGGGAAGTGGAAATATATTATTCCTACTCCTCCACTATTCTTTTCTGATTCATTTCGTTGCAGGATCCAATACAGGTAAATTCACTTTCCGGGACACGTTACCACTGTTGATTCTGGCTTTCAGAAGTTGCAGTGGTTTGGGAATAGTGTGGTGGGTTTATCCCAATCAAAAAAACAGCCACATGGAATAAGCCACCCTGCCAAGACTGGAAGGGACTGTCAGACTCGTACTGACTTAAAACCACCGTGATTTTTCAATGGCTCATTACGTCCGCAACCCCGGTAGGCGTTTGGCCATTGCTGACAACTCTTTGAGGGGCGCATGGATCACTACGCGCCGTCAACGCGAATATGGTTCCTGATCAGACGGCGAGATACCCATTAATCGCCGTCTTCATGCCCTTGTTCCAGTGACCATAAGGTCCTTTTATAAATCAGGTATTTTATCTATAAGGTAGACATCTTTTTTTTTTCTGAAGTACAACAAGTTAAGTCTTACTCAATTACATCATACCAGGCATGCTATGCTTAGAGTCGATTGCACTATCCACCTCTCTAATATCCGAGGGGTAACGCACAATTAACACAACTGCGTCTTAACCCAGCAATTGCAGTTTCACAAACTCGTGTACAGTCGAGTGCACATCGCATGTCCTGCGGTGCAGCAAACTGCAACTGCGAGCAATTGCAAGTTATGCAATGTGTCGTGGATAAATGGGTCAGTTGCTCACACATACCTACGATTCTGAATCGTAGCTATGTGTTGTGAGTTTCATCATCTATCTAGCCTTTTTTCGACTCTTTTGGAGTCTTTTTTAGGGTTCCGTAGCCAAATGGCAAAAACGGAACCCTTATAGATTCGTCATGTCTGTCTGTCTGTCTGTCTGCCCGTCCGTATGTCACAGCCACTTTTTGTCGAAAGTATAAGAGCTATCTTTTTGAAACTTGGTAAGTAGATGTATCATGTGAACCGTATTAGGATTTTCACACAAAAATAAAAACAAAACAAATTTTGGGGGTGGCCCCCATACTTAGAATTGAAACACAAAAATTTTTTTTTCGTCAAACCCATACGTGTGGGGTATCTATCGATAGGTTTTTAGAAATGATATTGAGGCTACTAATATCATTTTTTTCTAAACTGAACAGTTTGCACGAGAGACACTTCCAAAGTGGTAAAATTGTAGACCTCAACAAAAACTTCCAACGAAAATTGGTTTGGAAGAGTTAGCTGTTTTTGAGATATAGTACATTTTCAAAAACCGCAAATATAACTTTGCCATTCATAAAAACACTATGAAAAACAAAGTTATTTTTATTGTTTGTGTATATTACTTACTAATCTCAATGTAATTATATCCCTAATCTATGCTTGCTACTACGGAACCCTTCATGGGCGAGTCCAACTCGCACTTGGCCGGTTTTTTAAATTCAAAGAACTTTGAACCTGTGGCTTCCGAATTCAGTACTTCCGACGCTCTTTTCAATCGAGCTATCGATGTTCATGCCTACTGCGTCTTTTGGGGTTGGCTTCCAGTAGATCCAGATGCAGTATTTTAAATGGAGCTACTGCCTACCTGACTCTCAGTTACTGAGCAATACGATAGTCTTTGGTAAGATTGGTCGTTAGATTTTCTAGCTTCTGACTTACAAAGATCTATAAATGGCAGGGACCGGCTTTACCTACTAACTGAGGCAAGAAAACCCTGAAGATCGACCAAGTTTACCTGTTCGATTGTTATTATTTAGCCACGAGATCCTCAACAAGCGACTGCAACTGCAACTTAAGCAACGAGTCGTGAGTAAATAGGTCAGTTGCACTCACATACCGACGGTTTAGAATGTTGCTGGTTTATGGGTCAGTTAACCTTACTTATTCATGATTGTTATCAAAGGATCTTTTGCGTGGGGAAATTGTTTGGGATGTTTTATTGGATATTCTGTGTAGAAATTCAGTAGGCTGACGTAAAGGTTTCAAATAAACTAAAATTGAATGGCAATGTTGAAGTGTTTCTTTTTTTAATGTCGTTTTAATATGCATTGCTTAATGAACTAAATACATAGATTAAATTTTATATGTTAAAATATATCTTATATGTGAAGTTGTTATGCAGGTCTTAGCAGATAGTTATCGTGATTGACATACGAGGCTGTTGAAAAAATAAAAGGCTAAACAGAATATTAACTTCCCCAAAACCGTGAGTAAATACAGAACGTGTACAAATTAATTATATGTAAGTAGACGAAGGTCAAACATATTTAATATATTTATGTAAAATATTCGCATGCATTTAAATATTCATCTTTTCTTTCCGTGTCTTATATGCAAAATGATTTTAATAATATCTTCAATAGCAATTCCAACATTCTTATAAGTATTACAAGCCGTAAATCAAAAGAAATAACGTTTTAATAATCGTTCTTCGTCTTACAAAATAAGCGTTACATAAGCTAATGACCAAATTAACAAGAAAATGAAAAAAAACCGTTTAAAATCCGTTACGGCATTCTTTTTTTCAAAACTGAGCGGGACTTTTGGGAAATGTTAATAACACAATATTAAGGGTTTATTACACAAGATAATTAAACGCTAATAAGTCAAAGTAATGCGAAAAACTCCGTAACGGGTTATACACCAAAGTTGATTTTGTTGTTGTCGTCGGGATAGTTGGCGGCTTTCGGCGGTTACTGCAAGTCAGAATACAGCGTCAACCGTGGTCTTTATTGCCAACAAAGTTTATAAAAAACACGTGTCACTTTTTTATAGGTACGCTTCGAAACCATCCAGCCGATTTTATAGAAATTTTGTGAATGTGTATAGTTTATTCCAGATTGCAAAGTAGGACAGTTTTTGACCCGTTATGTAGCACCATGCATTGCTATGAAAAATGTTTTATGATAACAGTCCCGGCCTCTGCCAAGAGATTTCGGTAATAATATTACCGAAAATTTCTTCGCAGGGAATTTATCACTATAAACCAGTATCCAAAAATGCAGTACAACCTGCACATTTTGATGATTTGCATGGGCACAAATGTATGAGACAGTTTGTTGATTAAGGCTGCCTTTCCACCAGAGATGCGCTATGCTACGTTGCTGTAGATGTGTTTGATATCCACCAATCATATTCATTGGTTTACATAGCATAGCACTGGTGGAAACGGATTCAACTAAGATGTGTTTTTTTATGGAAGGATGCGTGCTATGGCTGCGTGCTATGGGTCGTCTTCCCTACTATCGATACATTGCATACCTCGAGTTTCTCATATTTGTAGCGCAGCTGTGCATCTTCATAGCGCAGCTGCGGATCTTCGTAGCACAGCCGCGCATTTTTGTAGCGCAACTGGGAATTTTCGTAGCGCAGCTACGCATCTTTGTAGCGCAGCTACGCACTTTCATAGCGCAGTTTCGCATCTTCATAGCACATCTTACTCGCACAGCTACATAGCATAGCAGCAGTGGAAACGATCACACAGTTTCGTAGCTCAGCTTTTATATCCTCGCTGCACAGCTACCTAGCACATCTCTGGTGGAAAGGCACTCTAAAGCTCGGCTGTGTTGACGGACTGTATCGTCAGGTCATCAGCTCCCGGTGTGTAGAGTCCTTTAGAAGTGACCGAACGGCTAGCGCACCATATTTGGTGGCCAATACTCGATCATGTGACGTTGTACTTGCATTTGACCTCAGATTCAGTTCACGAAAACTTGCGACATTGTAGTTGCGATATGTAACTATTGAATATTCATGTGATTTTAAAATTAATTATTATTTATAGCGTCTATTGATTTTTAGATATTTCGTTTGTTGTGTAATATTAATGTTTTCATAATTGATCTGGAATTGAAATGTCAAGATTGATTTAGGTAATAGGTAAACCGCTGCAAACTACCATTTGAAATGGGTGTTACGTGAAAATAAAAAGAATATTTTATGCAACACAGGCAGAGAACAGAAATGTCATATTTTAGTAATAAGTGAGTGAAACTAGATATTGTTGGCTACCAAAGTTTTATCCTACTAACATAGAGGAACTACCTGAGCTAGTTACTTTTCGCTGGAACGTAAAGGGCTACACAGTCGTGGACTCATTTCATGATTTTTCCACAATAAAAAGCTAGGTACTTTTTAGAAAACTCATAGAAAACACGATGTTTAAGTAATGTGTCAAAGCAAAATTAAATTTATTTCAGGATTGGTAGGTTTACTTTTGCAATGACAGCAGCCAGTTTCTTGCAAGTAAGTTTGGTGCGATATTGCTTATTATGATATTGCGAGTCTTTATTTCCATTGCCCTTCTTTTTTTAACAAAAATGTTGCCTAACATCACTCAAGTCCCATTCCCTTAATCGTGGGTGCGTTTACAAACATTTAAATTCACAAACACAAAGAACCAGATCCGGAAAAACTAACTGTACGTATATAAATATTGGTTTCGTGCGGGAATCGGACCCGCGCTACACAGCGCAGCAGTCGATTATTCAGCATCTGCGCCAACCGTGTTAAACAACCTTGTTAGTACTATAAATATCATGGTTTTGCCAATAACTAAATTACCTCGAGTTGAACGATACATCTCAAAACCACTCAATAACAGTTCAGCTGTTTTCAAAGACATGCAGACAATACGTCATAAAACTGCGTTTATTTGCAGAACATGACTATTTTTCGTTCAGAAATGAGACATGAGTCAGAAAATGATCTCAGTTTATACAGTTACGAGATACAACCTTCCTTATTTAGTGGCTGGTGACGTGCCTACACAGTACCTATTGCTGTATAGGTAAATGGCAGACGCAAAATGAATATTCGATTTAATTAAGTTCTGTATTGTTTGATTTTGAATATGAACGGAAAATGATCGTGGTCTTTTGAATAGATTATTATTTTTGTGGAAAAGGACAGTTCCTGCTTTACGATTTGTGTTTTATTCGTTGTATGACATCCGTTCATAAGTCCTTTATAAACCCTTAGTAATAAGGCAGTTTTTCTGAATTTTTAAATTCTATTTTGTCGCATTGCTGGGCAAAAGTTCTCCCCCATACGCCCATACCTTTGTGCAGCTTTACCCGGCCAATCTCGGAAAAAAAAAAAACGTGTAAGTGTAATATAATTCGCACACAACCCATCTATCTTTTCTTTGGGATTCCTTTTCCTCCCTCATCACACTCTTATTCATTTTGATGACCCCCTGACTCTTCAAAAGTAAGTACAAAGTGTTCCCAGAGCCTCGAAATGTTTCTGATTCATGCAAATGAGAGTGAACCTACCTGCGTCTGTGTTCCCGAACGTATACAACCCACTCTTTTCAAAGATAGAATGAACATGCTTCTTCTGGGCAAGATCACTTCATCGTAGGCTTTGTCCGTCACATTTGACCTAGACTAGACTCATGTGCAAAACTATATCACATAACAACAAACATATGAACAATCCATGCCTAATAGGTCACACACGATGTTCTTTCAACCGTTTATTTGAATTAGGCACCATGAACCTGGTAGATCAATGATTACATAATTGAAAATTGTTGAACCAACATTCTATGGCACTTTCATCACAGCACTATTTACCTACTTGATTTTCGCATTTCTTTCACATCGCCATACAAACATACTTCTCATAAGTTTTTGTAGTGCAATACTTACTTGTCAATATGCATTGAGGACACTTCATTTATGTGGGTCTTTCAGATTTCAATCGTAAACCGTTGTAGCGAGTTAACCTCATTTCTATAGGTTCTTCGCCCTGTTTTACTTAGTTTGTGTAAAACAATGGCTTTGGCATTTGTTTCGCTGATATTTAGGCTTTATTTGGTAAAAGGTGAGGTATCAAGACCAGGTTGAGAAGTTGAATGAAATCAACTTTTCTTTTATACCTAATGTGGGTTTATCTCAATTAAGCCAAGAAGCACAGATGAGCTCCAAGATGTAGGTAGCGTGCTCACCCAGAAAGGAACTGCGGACGACGAATACATTAAAAACTGTTTGGAGCGGGACTCCGAAAGGATGGTGGTCACCAGACAGAGGGTCTAAAACGGCCATTTAGCAATATTCCTAATGATTTACTTCTTGAATGAATAATCGAAAAATAGCCAATGACGTTGCTGGAAATTTACGAAGTGAATCGTTAGGAATATTGCTTAAAGTGGCCATTTCTGACCCACAGGTATAGCGGGACTGAAACCTACACAATAAAATTGAAACTAAAGCCCATGAGACGATAACCATAGAGTTAGGAAAAGAAAGTTCGAAGAGAAAGATAATGTTATTAATCGTTCCTGTGTCAGTCTTAATTTATGTCAAAGGAAATGTAGAAAGTTAGAAACTATAATTACCTAGTTTTTATCAAGTAAAATGATCCATGACGATGATAATGATAGGAAGCTGCATAAATTAGCACTATTATGTTAGCATTTTTGATTTAATGCTGCAATGTTTTGATATGTGGCAGCGGGTTGCAAGTTTAGAATGACCCAAGACACTATAACAGGTTAAGGTTATGGCAATATAGGTTTATGAAACTTTTGTTACTATTATAATATGAAAGTTTGTGAAGATCAATGGATATATGGTTGTTAATCATTCACGCAAAAATGGCTGATCTCATTAAGGTGAAATTTAGTTACACATTTAAGTACACAGATAGTTTCTAACCTGCATTAACCATACCTTTTACCCCGGTTTTACGCTCATGTTGGATAACATTCGACTATTAATAAAGCTAGTAGTAGTCGCTTTATTAGCTTCAAATATTTTTAGCTTCTGCATCCGTAGACATAGGAAGCAGACTACCTGTTAATTTAGACAGGTAGATATCTAAAATAATAGTTTTTATGATGTATCGTGCCTAAACGTCTTCATAACAATATGCTACACAGATAAATATCAAGGCTTTCAGTAAAACAGTTCCTTGTAGGTACATGCATTATGATTTGATCTTGAAAATATGTGTAGCCTTTAGAACGTACCCGATAATTTCAAATAAGGTCATTTTGTGAACGAATTTATGTTGATTAATTTCGTGGCGAGTGTTAATATTAATTTTATGTATAGGTTCTAATAAGTGGATCAATCCATATTCATATCAGAGTGTCGTATTTTTTTAATTGGATCAAAGAATGTCGTAGTTTAACTTCCGCATTTAATTAATTTTAGAGAGCCTTTAGAGAGACTAAGAGTCACTCAACGAGCAATGGAAAGAGCTATGCTCGGAGTTTCTTTGCGGGATAGAATCCGGAACATGGATATTCGGCGAAGAACCAAAGTCACCGACATAGCTCGTAAAATTTGCAAGTTGAAGTGGCAATGGGCAGGCCACATCGCTCGTAGAACTGACAACCGATGGGGAAGAAAAGTTCTCGAGTGGCGACCACGGACCGGAAGACGCAGCGTAGGCAGGCCGGGACACTAGGTGGACCGACGACATCGTGAGGGTCGCGGGCAACCGATGGATGCAAGTGGCGAATTGTCGTTCGGCGTGGCGGTCTAAGGGGGAGGTCCTATGTTCAGCAGTGGACGTCTTCCGGCTGATGATGATTTAATTAATTTGTCATAAGATGAGACCTAAGATTAAGCGAAATCACCTAGAAGGAACTGGAATTCCTGTTCACCAACGGAATACAGTAAAAACTGTTTGGTGCCAGTTTCCAAAAGGATGGAGCTCGAGCTGGACAGCCCTGGTGAAGCATACCATCGCGAGTGGGATCATTAAGTCGTCATCGTAAGTTACAGATAACTAGAGTTGCTGTTGCCCGGGGTAGACTCCTAGGAGATGGACCACACCCACCTCAAGCATGCCTTTCAAAAACTATGGAATGGCACCTGAACCATCTTGAAATAGGTAAGTGCGATTACATGTAGCGGAGATGAGAATATTGAGATGAATGTGGGGAGTGACAAGAATGGATAAAGTAAGGAAGAATATATAAGAGGAAGTTAGAAAAAAAAATTGAAAGGGAACCGTCTGTCTTGGTATGGACATGTGATAAGGGATGACACTCATGTAATTAAGCAAGTGATTATAATAATATTCCACAACTATCACACAACGCCATCTAGTCCCAAGCTAAGCAGAGCTTGTGTTATGGGTACTAGACAACTGATAAATATACTTATATATTTCTAAATACATACATATTATAGATAAATTACACCCAGACACAGAACAAATGATCGTGCTCATCACACAAACATTTGTCCTGGGTGGGAATCGGACCCACGACCTCCGGCATAGCAGTCAGGGTCACTAACCACTAGACCAACAGGCCTGCCTAATGCCGATTGGTATGAATGTTGATGGATGAAGAGAAAGAGGAAGTCCAAAGAAAAGATGGATGGATTGTCTAAGAAATGACATGAAAGAAATAGGAGTAAATGATAAGATGACGACTGATAGAGAGAATGGAAGAAGAAAACGTGTTGCGCCAACGCGAAGTGAAATGGGATAAAGGCAGGAAGATCTACTTCATTTCCTACGATTATTTTTATTATAGGATGGCCTTCAAATTACAGCAGAAAATAAACACTGCAAAGCAAGGACATCTCTTTCTAGTTTACTAGCAAAACAAGCAGTAACAAATAACTGAAATACAGACACCTAAACTCCAAAACCGAGGTCAAATAACAATGCAATGCACGACTAGCATATCAGTTGTAAGAGCTAATTGAACAAGATCATTAGCATTCAGCCAGTGTACTTGCACAAAAGAGCATTCAAATGGATACTGAACAGAGCATGGAACTAGAAAGTTTTCTTTTTAAATATTAATCGTCTTTCTGTTTTGTTGCATTTCTGAACATGTGCGTGATCTACATTTAAATTTAGAAGGTGAGGTGCTCTAAAAACAAGAAGATGTAGGAAGGCAGTAGTAAAGTATTAAATAAAAGTTTTGCAGCAGGATTGTTAGTCCAGTTCAATGCTGTAAGCTGTGCCTATTAACTTACATGTTTAAAGCCGGTATTAAACTAAAATTTTAGGTACAATTTATTAATCGTTTCATCTTTCAAACAGTTATCTAATATTTGTTTCAGAATAATCACACTGCTAGGACACAGGTAAAGTTTTCTTTTCAATTAGAGGAGGAGTAAAAGTTGTGGGTTGTTGTAGGATGCAGGTCTATGAATAAAACATGTCTATACAAAGGAATCTAAATATATAAAACTCAAAGGTGACTGATATACATACAAAGGTCGCCGGAAGACGCTGGATGCAGGTCGCTTCCAACCGGTATATGTGGAGATCTAAAGGGGAGGCCTATGTTCAGCAGTGGACGTCCTATGGCTGAGATGATGATGATGATGATGATGACTGATATAGTGATCTATCAACGCACAGCCCAAACCACTGGACGGATCGGGCTGAAATTTGGCATGCAGGTAGATGTTATGACGTAAGCATCCGCTAAGAAAGGATTTTGATCAATTCTACCCCCAAGGGGATAAAATAGGGGTTGAAAGTTTGTATGAAACTTTTGTCAATTTTAAACCGATCGGGCTGAGACTTTGCATGCATAAAGTTACTATGACGTAGGCATACCCTAAGAAAAGATTTTGATGAATTCCACCCCTAAGGGGATAAAATAGGGTATGAAAGTTTATATAAATCTTCTTAGAGTTTAGACGGATCGGGCTGAAATTTGGCATACAGATAGATGTTATGACGTAGGCATCCGCTAAGAAAAGATTTTGATCAATTCTACCCCCAAGGGGATAAAATTGGGGATGAAAGTTTGTATGAAACTTTGTCAATTTTAAACCGATCGGGCTGAGACTTTGCATGCATAAAGCTACTATGACGTAGGCATCCCCTAAGAAAGGTTTTTGATAACTTACACCCCTGAGGGGATGAAATAGGGGATGAAAGTTTGTATAAATCTTCTTACATTTTCGACTGATTACGCGAGCGAAGCCGCGGGCAAAAGCTAGTATGTCTATGTAGAGCAGTGGTTGCCCAGTGGTATCGGCCCCGACTTGTAGGTCGTGTGATTGAACCCAGTCAGGCGCATTACTTTGTGTAATTTATTTCATCACCACTCTTCTCAAAACGGTGAAGGAAAACATTGTGAGGACACCGGCCATGTCGGTCTGTGACATCTATCAAACCGCACTGGGCCCGCGAAGTGGATTATGGCCCACTACACTACACTCCCTCTCATAGAGAGGAGGCCTGTGTCCCAGCAATGGGAACATTTTAGGCTGCTGAAGAGAAGGATACGAAGAAATTTATCTTTGTTTGTACGTATTTGTTAGATAAGATCAGATAAACATTAGTATAAATACGTAACAGGTCGTATATAAATGTAGCGCCGCATGTCGAGTAGGTACGCCTCGTTACGTATGGTGAGCATTTACTTTCACTGCTCATGCGCCGACCTTGACAACGCGTGACCGCGACTGATCGAGTTTTGATACTAGTGCGCTAGTGCGATACAACTCATACAACGGAGCTTGGAAGTGAAGGAAGCATGAATGATTTATATTTTTGTTTGATTAATGTTATGATTAGTGTTACGTCTAATTGCTGTATTGTTTGATTAATTTTCGTGTAATTGTCTTTTTTAATGCTATTTCTGTTAAAAACCTATGTTTATAAATATGTTATTGTGTGGTACAAGACATAATCGAATCGATCGGTAGGTCAAGTTAAATGTAAATACACAATTAAACTAATGGCCAATTAAGTAGGTATTATTCATTTATGCGAAGTAAGTAACAGCTTAAGTATTTTTTTAGGGAAATATGTGGATTGTGTTGTATGGCTTTTAGTTAACTTGCATAAACACATTATTTGCTCCAATATGAATAATGTTGTTGTTATAAAACACTGATATAGGTAGCTTTAGTTTTACTAGGAAACAAAAGATCAAAGGCGAACGATTATGCATTAGACAGACATAGCTATTTAGTCAGTTAGGCTGCCATCAGACGAAACACGCAAGTAATCGCACGTAGTCGTGTTCTCCAAGTATGTACAGTAGTAGTTGCTGTACGTTCGTTTATGCGTGATAAAGCAGTGACTTCAACTTCATACGGTTGACTACATTCGTCTAGCATCGACATTGCGAACCGCATGTTGTAGTCAGGACTGTATGCAGTTAATATCAACTGCACGAAAAGCGCTTAAAGTTGATATCATGACTGGACGAATGAAGTCGAACGTACAATACGCTATTTTATTCAAAAAAATAATTATTCCGAAAGATAGATTATTAAAAATATTTGACCCGTATTTTTATTTTCTTTTGCTACTTTTAAAACCAAATTTGACGAAGATACAATCCTGTAAAAATCACAAAACGTCACTCGGTCGGTATATATACAGGCGTTATGACGTTAGCAACCCTCACTCCCGGATTTTGAAGTATTTTTATTTGTCAATATTCATTGCATTAAAAAAAATGTATTCATTTTTTTCTGTACTGACGGATTAAACAATTATTTTCAATTTATTTATGGAGTAAACTACCCTAATTGCATGCAGTTAAATTTATCGACGACGTACGGTTACTGCGATGCAGTGCGTCTGGTGGCAGCCTTAGACATTGATATTACGACCGATCTTCCCCTTCACTTAAATTACGTTAAAGGTTTTAAAAATGTTGCTACGACTGCAATATGCACAAGGTTTTATACAATTGTGAGAAAAAACCTTTTGATTCTAAAACAGTAATAACATGATTGTTATATTGTAAATTGTTGTATGAACAAAGACCTCAATTTATTAATCGTGCGTGTAGATATCAACATTCGTGAGTTACATTTAAATTGATGGTAATTCCTTTGGCCAACAGAAAGGCTTTTTGTCTTACTGGTTATTGTTATCTTCATAATTTCCTTTCCAGACATTAACCTACTTTTTTAACCTGTGTTCGGTAACTATGATGGGGTTGACTTCCAGTATTTTTATGGAGGACTTCCTATCGGCCCCCCCAATCAAGATCTGGCTGTCCAACTTTCAAGCTTCTTAATAACCCGTAGGTTACAACTGTACCAGAGTACAGCACAGTGCATTTGTTAGTCAGTGAATTTCTGACAGTCCTTACTGCTCCATCCAGGCCGGGCGAGAAGACTCATTTGCTAATTTTTACACAAAATAGTAGATTATGCACCAAGGGAGTAAAGCATCGGGTCGACGGCGCGTTGTGTTCCACGCGCGCCTCAAAGAGCGTCAGCATAATGACGGGGCCCCAGTCTCTAGAGGGCCAAAGTCTGCCGGGGTCGCGGGACTTATCTCATTACCGTGACCCCGGAACATAAAGGGCTATTGAAGGACACCGTGGATTTTAGTCAGTACAAGTCTGACAGTCCCTCCCGCCCTGCCCGGGGTGGGAGGACTCATTTGATGATTTTACCACGATAAAAAAAAGGGAGTAAAGCATTGCCGTACGTCACGGGCGTATTGAATCCTGCGACATTCTTTTGACGACGCGATTCTCGCGTCTAATAAGGCTTCTAAAAAGGCAAATAAAATAAGACTCAAAGTCAGCCATAAATCGAAGGCCTCGCGTTATTACCACGAGACTACAAACTGCTCGAATTTTGATTGCACATAATTTTATCGTATCATGAATCATCTGAATTTAAACGACATAGGTCTAGATTCGTTTACAAGAAGAGGCCGGTAATCGAGAGAAATGGCGTGCGAATGAAGAGGCCTTTGTCCAGCATCAGTAGTCTGATGATGATGATGAAGTCGGCGTCGGCGAATAAAGTAATTTTAGTAAAAGCTTTTTCCCGAGTTGTTCTTAACTTACTCAGCAGGTAGATCCAGATTTTTGTATATGTGGTAATCGATGAGGAATAAGGTAATATTGTGTAGGCAGTATAAATCTACCAAATTTAGAATCAATTAATAATAATATATCTTACCTCTAAGTATGGAGAGTTTAATTTCATCTTGGCACAAAGTTATGACCCGTTCTATCTTTTGCGGTGCGGTGGGCGGGTTTCGGCATCTTGACTCCTAAAAACAAAAGAACAAAATCATTAAGTAATTAATTAGCTTATTGAGATCACGGATATACTTTTCCGTTAACATTATCAAGCTTCATAATTCATAAATTAAGGGTTATTTCACAAAAAAATATCCAGGCTGTCAAAAATTTTATTTTGTTGTAAAATAAAATTAAATTGGACGAGATCTATCGAACAGATCTTTAATTTATCCGTACCATAACTTTCTGCTAGCTTATTTTTTATGTATTTTGAATGCTCAGATTCACATGGATGAAACGTGCTCCTAATAAAATGTCCTTAAACAAGAGGTCAATATCATCTAATTTATTTAATTAGGTACTAACACGTTGTCTTTAAATGTCACATCTTTGTTATAGCTATTTTATAGATAAGCTCGTGCATTTTAATACCTATATGGATCTTTATCGTTCGCTGAACATTAGATCTTACTACTATTATGAATGCGAAAGTTTTTGAGAATCACGCAAAGATTCATGGACGGATTTGGATAAAATTTTGCACTCAGATAATTTATAACCTACATTTTCACATAGGATATACTTTTTATCTGGTATTTACGATCCCATGGGACAATTGCTGAACTTATCACGAGAGATAATGCAGACATATAAGCTAGTTTATTAACAAAAGTCTTGGTAAAAACAGATATGGACGCCCATAGATTGTCATAAGTAGGAACAACATATTTTGATGTATGTTACTATTGCTATTTACACCTTTTACCTATCTTGTATGTTTTAGGAAGTGACTCACAAGAGAGCAAGTTTAGAACATAACATTTAACACAACAAAGAACACGGATGTCACAAATGTCATCATATGCACAAATGAACTAAAGTTGCAAGACGGACAAACTTTACAACCTGTTGTTATATTATTTCTTACATAAATACACCTACAGATAACCAGACCATAATGTGAATTCTTGCAGTAATAAAAATTCAGTGTCAAATTGTGTTGTCAAGTCCTAAGTCTAGTGTGTCTATTTCGGAGCAGAAGATAAAACATTCGCATTTTGGCCCATAAAAAAGAAAAGCACTCGTTTTAAAACTTGTATGATGACTATATTATTAGTCCAAGTCTGCTGGGATAATTAGGAAGTAAAACTACTTGTTTGTAGCAACCATTTTGGAAAAATCACCAAATGAGTCGTCCCACCCAGGGCAGGGCGGGAGGGACTGTCAGACTTGCACTGACTGAAACGGTGTCCTTCAATAGCCCTTTACGTTCCGAAGTCACGGTAGCTCATTAGTCCCGCCACAGGCAGGCAGGCTTTGGCCCTCTAAGGGGAGCCCCGTCAAATGTAGTAACCAGCTTACAGATTCTTCCTGTCCCTTAAAAATCGGGATGTTACGCATAAATCGGGACACTTGGCAATACTAGTTCTGTACCTAACTATAGGCAGTACACAGACTACAGTCTGTCTTGTAAAATGCGTAGGCATGGGAACTCTGCACTTTCACCTGTACCTACTACAATTGTGGTAGAAAATCTTCGTTCCTCTATTGTTTCCAGGCACGTTTGATTATCATGATTATCATGTGGTACGGTTGTATGGAAAATACAAATAATAATCGCGTTTGATTTATTCTTGGGAGTAATTCAATCTCTTTATTGATCTGCATAAGCTAGTTGTTTCGATTTTTTTTTACGATCAACACGTACACATAATTACCAGCCTATAATGTTCCAACTGCTGGGATACAGGCCTCCTCTCATAGAGAGGGAGTGGGCCATAATCCATCACGCGGGCCCAGTGCGGGTTGGTCACATGTCTTCGAATTGTAAGGTTCTAGGATTTGCCGGTTTCCTTCACCGTTTTGAGAGCAGTGGTGATGAAATAAATTACACAAATTAATGCGTAACAAACCAGGTATGAAATAGTTTGAATTTAAAAGCAATAATCATCATAATATAAGTAAGAAAGTTAATTTCATAATCGCCATTAAAGGAACGCAAATACGTAAAGATCATCCGTGTATGAAGTAGAAACAAAGAAATTCTTGAAATGGTTTTGTTACACTTTCACATTTTCATCAGTAGAAAGCATGATATGATGCAAGGCTTGAGTACACATAAATTATTGAAGAAAAAATTGGGGCATCTGTCTATAGGAGTTGTTTTTTTTTATATGGGTTAATGATAAAACAAAGAATCAGTTTTCCTGCAAATTATGTATGGGTTTTTTTTTGTATCGGATTTCAACAAATATGTACTCCTGCCCTGAGAGAGCGAAAGGGCCTGTTAGACTCATACTGACTACAACAGACCCACCCTGTTCCTTCAATTGACCTATCGTTCCTAGGGCCGCAGAGAATTTTAGAACATTTCCACAACCCTGGCAGGCATTTGGTCCTATTGCGGGCAGTTCCTTGGAGCACGCGTGGAACACATTTCAATTACTTAATTTTCCCATTATCGTTTGCCTTTTCTCAACTATTTTGGAGTCAGGTTTCATTTTAACTGGATGTATCTGAATATTAATATTTTATATGGGGCGACCACCTATCTAACTTCCAAAGCCTGGCTGACCCGGTTTGCTAGAACAAAATCCTACATGTTGCTAAATTTTTGGCACTGATACGGAAGATTAGATATGGTCAATGCTCGTGCTACAAAGTAAAGAAACAATCTAAGCTTTTATCCATTGTTCAAACAATCAAAAGACAATAGATTGCACTAATCGGATATTGAATGACCATTTGTTTAGCGGTGGTACTCGTATGTCAAGGACTTTTAAAAGTGGGTGCACAAGTTTTTGTACGTGGGAGATAGAGGCACAGCGCATCATGGCTAACCTTTTCTTAAAATTAAATAGGTATTTGCATTTTATTACTATGTTAGATACGTGACGGCTTGTCCGCGCGGACGGGCGGATGATGCAAAGTGAAGGTATAGGCGGTGTGCGCGCGGACAGACGGTGTAGTGTACGTGTGTTAGGAATCGACGGACTAAATACAGTGCAACGACATACCGACTTCACCGCCCAATCGCTCAGATGAGCGGTGTGAAATGTCAAATGAGACTATAGCGACAAAATATTATAAATATTATCAAGGCATGTGTTAGGAATTGAAATTAAAGTAAAAAGAAGTGACAGAGAAAAAAATCAAGACAATGAAAGCCCTCCCAGAGTAAGCAGAAAAAGCAAGATATTTATGTGAATTAAATAACGAAGAGAATGTACTAAGTTCATTACCACTAAAAGGCTACATCCCAAACCGGAAAGTAAAGACCCAAATCAAAGCCGAAGGCTTGTTGATTACAAGCATTTTGCTTCCTTTGTTTAGTTTATTTTGCATTCTTATCCACATTGTACCTTCACGAAATTGAATTTATTCAAGTAATATAAAGCGATATGGATAACATGTGGCTACTGTGATATGGATCGTGAGATCGGCTCAAAAAGACACCGCGGCCGTGAAACATGGACAAAGAAAGGAACAGGGTGATTTTCTAATCAGTCTGATAAATCTATAGTCTGGAAGTCCATAGAGGAGGCCCATGTTCAGCAGTGGACGTCTTACGGCTAATATGATGATAATGATGAACAGTCTGATAAAATCCTTTCAGTTCCAGCCAGGAGAGGACTCAATTGATGATTTTACCACCCGATAAAAAAATATTTTGACATTCAGAAATTATTAGACTGGAATCTCCAGTGAATACAAAACATAATACCTTCGTCACACTGCGCAAGCTACCAATGTCAGTTAGCAACTATTGGTGCGTTAAGTTTGTTGCTTATTGAACAATAAGTGTGTTAACTTAAGAAATAATTTAAAATGACTCAATACTCGAACGTTCATTTAGATATTGACCGCTACTATGTTCTATCGTTAAGTTGATCTATACAGCGTGAATTTTTCAACTGGGCGTGGATGGCTATATCCAAATTATTTTATTGAACAAAAAATATCATTATTTTAAAGGAGAAACGGTTAACTTATGTTCTATCGTTAAGTTGGTTATTTATATTAGCTTACTTATCCATGTAAATAACCGAAACTAATTGTCAATTAGGACTAGAACGCTTGTATCTATATCTTCTTCTTCTTCTCTTATATATAAAAATCTATGTTGTTCGTTAGTCTCGCAAAACTCGAGAACGGCTGGACCGATTTGGCTGATTTTGGTTTTGAATTATTTTGAGAAGACGAGGAAAGGTTTAAAAGGTTTTTTTTAATTGTTTCTGAGGCGGTACGAAGTTTGTCGGGTCAGCTAGTTTGGATTAAAATAAACAGAGCAATTCATTGAAAAAAGATACTTGAGGAAAAATATTGAGGGCAAAATCAAACGAGCAAAATGATGTGCAAAAAATCTAAGTTGAGAAAGAAGTTATTAAGTAAAAGAGAAAGAAGATTTACGAAAATATATCTGCAAATACATTCATGAGGTCGATTTCTTCAGTTAGCTCCAACACCGTTGTCCTTGACCAAAGCATTAAGCAGATCTAGAAGTATTACCGAACTATGACATCAAATTCATAATAGCTTACAGTAATTTCGAAAGAAATGTCACTGGTATTGCATCAACATTTTCGTAAACTATGCTCTAAAATTAGAAGTTACTCCATAAGACGCAATTTTGTGTATGTATTAGATTAGTATGTAAATTAGATTTTACGCTAGATTCTGCCAGCGGATTTATCCGTGAGTAACTCGGATCAAATTATCCCGGAGAAAGTAATATTGAGATAAACTTGTATCCTATGTTATTTAAGCCTTAACCTATCTCTGACTTCAAATCCATGAAGATCCGTACAATCGTTCTATCCTGTTGGATGGAGTAACCAATATTCAACCAATCAAAATTTCACAACTATACAGCGTGAATTTTTCAACTGGGCGTGGATGGCTATATCCAAATTATTTTATTGAACAAAAAATATCATTATTTTAAAGGAGAAACGGTTAACTTATACTGGCGGGGGCACTGCCGTGCCCCCCGATTATTCGGATACAGTCATTGCCTTGAGATTGATAAGATTTTTTTCTTAAATTGATGAAAATCAGCTAATTCCTTAAGTTTGCCGCATATGGTTACTTCCCAGAATTTGATCCTTATTAGCAACACTATGGAATGGTGTAATAATACAGGCTACTTTTTTTCCAAAATCAGCGGGTTCGATTCCTGTCCAGGATTATTGAATTTTCAAAAATCCAACGATGCAGTTTTAGTTTTCGTCAAAATCGGCCTTAAGACTCCTTCCAACGTTTTTCGACATTCCTCATAGTTTAGCATATAGCCATCCACACGCCCTGTTGAAAAATTCACCCTGTATAATTAAATTATTAATAGCCGTTGCCCGCGTTTCTAATAAAATTGTCCCTATAAATTGTAGGTACCTAACACTCGGATAAAAGGTATAGATACTTCATAATCTGGATAGCACATATAGGTGCTATCCAGATTATGAAGTATCTATATCCTTTCAACCAAATTCGCTCAGTAGTTTTTATGTGAAAGAGTAACATCTATTCATTCATCCATCCAGATATTCGCAATTTTTACCAGTAAAGGATTGTTGTCGGTGAAGGTTTCTGTAGAGTCTAGGACATTGACCGTTTAGGTAACATTTACATCATAAAATATAATATCTTAGTAACACATAGTGAACATTGAGACAGGCGTGAGAATGCGGTTACGAATGGATACAGATCTTAGTCAAAACTTTATTGCATTGTGTGAGAAATGTGACTATGATTTTTATAGAATTTGATTAACATCTCAGATGGAGATATTATTATGTTTTCTGAAAATCCAATCAACAATAGACACAAAGTTTTGAACATTTAAAACCTTTTATGCACCGGAACAGAACCTCCTTTTATTAATGCTTCATTTACTAAGACAACCAACATGACCTTCCTTTCTTTTTCTAGCGCACAGCGTCCCACTGCTGGGTTTGCCTAAAGCCTTTGGGCCTTCCTTGGAAAATGTCCTCTGATAACTTTTAAGACCTACGTATTCTGCTTATGCATACGAAGTTTCATTAAAATCGGTTCATTCCGAAAAATAAGGACTTGAAATTTTGAATGAAATGCCGTTCGGCGCATACGCCCTATTCTGGAAACCCCACAGGCGTCGTGCAGCCAGGGACGATTTTTTCTTTGACCTATATATTATCAGTAATATACTCAAGATAAACTTAGACTTTATTAGGTAATCATACTGACCATCAAACACCTAATATGCAAGACGCTAGGCGTTAGTATGTAGGCGAAAAACCAACGATGTGAAATCATAAGACATTGGATTAGACACTGGTTTCATTTGACTCTGCCCTTATAAGACGAGATGTAGAAAGTTGTCAGTTCCTGAGGTTTTATGTGGACAAATAACGGTGTATTTAGCAAAATTGCTATGTAATGTGCGGCAAAGTGGAAAGTTTTAATAGGAATCCGGGAATTGAGGGAAACTCGATTAATGTGCAATTATCTTTCACGCGAGCTGGTAACATGAACTTTATTTGCATGATTGCGTTGATACAGCTACTTTGTAATGAGATACCTTACATGGGTCTCAAGACTGTCTATGTAGGATACGTGGCTCTGGAACGCAAAGGGCATTTGAATGAACAATCCCTTCCACACACAGGGCTCGTTTGATGATTTTTACACACTAAAAAGAATATACGAGTATTACAATTTACCATAAATTTTATTATGACTACTTAGGCGCCTTTTGTCATATAATGAGGACAAAGATTAGACATTCTGTGACACGAGCTATCAATCAACATAGCATTGTTACAGCATTTGACAACAATAGCACACAATAGCCTAAACTTTATTAAAATAACGTTACTTAATAATGATTATCATTTTCATTATTATTCTCCGGTTGGCTTTGAATGTCTTCTATTGCATTTTTATTTATAATATTATATATTATGTTGAAATTGTTTATGTTTTTAAGTTTGTACCTACATGTATACCTACAAAAACATGTTTTAAGTTTTTGCGTTATCGCCTGAACCGATTTTGATGAATTTTGGCACGGAGGTTACCCTAGACACGTTTATAGGCTAGGTCTATGGCCCGCCGCAGCAACAGCTAGTAATCTATAATTTTATTCATCCCAGTTAAAGTCCTTCTATAGTATCTATTTTCCCTATTTACCCTATGTCTATGTTTATATGGGTCGACGGCGCGTTGTGTTCCACGCGCGCCTCAATGAGTTTCAGCATGATGACGAGGCCCCCCTCTAGAGGGCCAAAGCCTGCCGGGATCGTGGGACTTATCTCATTACTGTGACCCCGGAACATAAAGGGCTATTGTAGGACACCGTGGATTTTAGTCAGTACAAGTCTGACAGTCCCTCCCGCCCTGCCCTGGGTGGGAGGACTCATTTGATGATTTTACCACGCTAAAAAAAATGTCTATGTTTAGATACAAACGAGCCTTTTTTTTTACTAGGTAAATTCATCAAATAATTCACCTAGGGCCGGAAGGGATGGACTGTCAGACTTGTACTGGCTAAAATCCACGTTGTCTTTCAATAGCCCTTTATCAACAGCCTTTTCAATAGCCTTATATACAGTCTCGCGACCCCGGCATACGAACGAGCCTAAGAGATAAATTAAACATCATGTCAAAGAAAACTTTCAACTACCCACCAATATATATGATGAACTAATGTCTGAATTAATCAGCCATCTAATGTCTCCATATTAATCCTAAGTCCTAATTACCCAACCCCGTATAACCAGCAGTCTCATGATGAAACAGACTAGACTCTTAGCCAATAGATTCAACTCCGTGGTTCAACTTGTGCCCAATTGCCGGCGCGGGCGCAACTCTAACCTGAACGACTGCTTATGTAACTGACGGAACATCGATGCAGATTGTGTTATCAAACTGAGTTTTTATTTGATTGTGAATAGAATATGTTCTTTTTTATATGTTTGAGTTGCTTTATAATAGTTTTGGAAGTTCTTAAGTATATCAGTGCATTAAAAAAGACGAGCTCGCGAATAATATAACAGCCGCACAGGGTGATCTTCAACGTTAAGCCGAACTGACCGAGGTTGGTCTATCGATGAGTGACCATTTATCATAGCGAGTTTCTTGTGTCTCAGAAAGGACATTAGCGCCGGCTGTCATTTGCAGATCATTTGGCAGACGTTACTGCTTGTCGGAAGCTCAAAAGTTTTACAACCAAGCTTACCTGGGGGTAATTAAAGTATTACATATTTACTGCATTGTGGAGGGCAGGTAGGCAGACCCTTCTTGTAAAATAATCTTATGATTGTCGTTTCTGGTTGAAAACTTTGGAGGAAACCATGACTTCTTATTATCCAATTTATCCAATAAATACATCATCGTAACCAATTTGTTTTGAAATGATAAATTTCTCAGGATGGATTGTACTTCAATTCCTATCTAACAAACGTCTTCTTCTCGAAAATTCTAAGTAATTTTCAGTTTCACAAAGTAAACAGGATATTTGAAATACAATAAGTATGCTGTCCTCATCGTTAATGCAGTTTCTGTGCAACTTACACGATCGAAACATTGTCTCTTGCAACATTATCCGTGACGGTCGATAGTGCAGCATTAAGTAAGATCGTTTGCCTTTATTGGAAGCTTCAAGGCAAAATAATGTTATCTTGATTGTAGTCGAGTTCATTGAATGCTATATTTTATGTCGTAATTTAGAATCAGTACCGAAAATAGGTGTGTGCCAATGTTGCCCTAAACTGCGCAGACCAGGAGCGCAGAATTGGCCAGACCAGGACCAGTAATGACCAGACTAGGGCGCAGTTAATGGCAGGCGGCAGGCACTGTTTAAAAGAAAAACTTATGATTCTTTGTCCTGAATTTTATCTAAATTCGTTTTCTATTATAGTCGTTAGTAGGTACAAGATGGACAGATAAACTTTTGCGTTGACTATATTATATTTTAATACCGAGATATTCTACTCTAATGTCAGCACATTATCCAGTAGTTAAATAAAGCTATTAAAAAAACTAAATTTAATTACTAAACTTTTAGCCAGATCACGATTTAAATTATTGTTGACATTTTAATTAGCCGAGTGCAATTAGACAAAAAAGTGGAACAAAGTTTATTGAGGTCTATGGAACATTTTTCTGAGTCCCCAGAATAAAGTAAATTCTATAGGTCGCCTTATCAGCATTTTTACAATATATTATGTGAAATACATTTTGACACAAGTGGGAATTTTTTTATTGCATTCGTGGTGAAATTCCCACCCGAGCCGTAGGCGAGAGTGATATGGGAGCCTAAGTGCAATAATAAATGGCCACGTGTACAAGTATCAAGCGACGACGTTTTTAGGGTTCCGTAGTCAACAAGGAACCCTTATAGTTTCGCCATGTTCGTCCGTCCGTCCGTCCGTCTGTCCGCAGCTTAGCTCAGAGACGCCCAGCACTAGAAAGCTGTAATTTGGTGTAAATATACGGATTTGTTGCGTCAAAAAAGTGGTAAAATAAAATCTCGTAAAATATTTTTTTTAGGGTACCTCCTGTACACGTAAAGCGGGGATGTTTTTTTTTTCTCGCGTACCCCTTAGTGTGGGGTATCATTAAATAGGCCTTTAAAAAATATTGGTAGTTTCCATCAACAATTTTTTGATAAAAAGATTCGTTTGTGAAATATTAAGCTTTAAAGTGCTAATTTTTGCCCTACTCGAGTGTCCCCCCCCTCTACCAGCTAAACGGTTATGTTTGGGGGTGTGAAAAAATTTACAGTAGTAGTATATAAAACGAAGTTTAAAAGAAAATTATCATGACTAAGTGGGCTTTACAAGTTTACGAGTAATAGTTGACCAACTTATAAAACGTACTGGGATAACATTTTCCTAAACAAAATGTATCGGAGAACAACTGCAAATGTAAGTTTGTCAACTTCATTTTTACAGCTATAATAGGTAGTGGAGTGGAGTGGAGTGCAGTGGAGTGGAGTGCAGTGCAGTGGAGTGGAGTGGAGTGGAGTGGAGTGGAGTGGAGTGGAGCGGAGTGGAGTGGAGTGGAGTGGAGCGGAGTGGAGTGGAGTGGAGCGGAGTGGAGTGGAGTGGAGCGGAGCGGAGTGGAGTGGAAGGGAGTGGAGCGGAGCGGAGTGGAGCGGAGCGGAGTGGAGTAGAGCGGAGTGGAGCGGAGTGGAGCGAAGTGGAGCGGAGTGGAGTGGGGTAGTGTGGGGTGGAGGGTCGAAAATCGCTTGAACCTTTTTAACAGGTTCATAGCGATTTTCGACGTGCCTTGACACCTCTCAAGTTTTTTTTTTAATACGTCATAAATCGTAAACCTTTCAAAGTTGGAACCAACTACAAGAACTTTTATAGTATGTTATTACTTGCTGCTACGGAACCCTTTATGGGCGAGTCCGACTCGCTCTTGGCCGGTTTTTCAATATACTTTCGAAGAAATAAAATAATAGACTGAAAAATAATAGGTAATACAGTCGGAACATAATTCGTCAAATATTCTCAAGTTAACATTTTGGCGTAAATTCCCTAACAAAAGGCGTATGTGAATCAGTCACCTCGGTCCGTGTGGGCGCGGCCTTGCTACGTAGACTATCTGCTCGCTTTATAAGGCATTGTGTGGGCTCCAATGACGGACGTACAAGACACTTTTAAACCTTATATTACTCATAAACGGTGTTTCAATAAGATTTGGTAGAAGGTTTGAAGTTAGCTCCAAAAGTGTTGAAGAAAAATAAAAGAAGCAAAAGAAAAAATAATGTTTGTTCGATTATTTCTATGCTGTCACATTTACGGCTGTTTCGAGTTCAATACTTCCAAAATTGATGAAGGAGCAGACCTCAGAGAAAATGGATGAATTATATACGAGTACCTATGTGTAAATGCTGTATGGATTATAGAAGGATGTCAAATAGAAAAATAACTACTGCTTTTATTTGAAATAAAAAATGAGGACCATCCGGTCCTCATCTTTTAAAAAACGATTTTTGAACAACGATGAGGAAATTAAAATCCAGACTTTCTTGAACAGCCTACATATCGATTCGTATTAGGGTGATTGCGCCGGTTAGCGACCAGTTAGCTGGGTTGCTCACTTCAGATGAGGAAATAAAAATGTTGTTTACACGCAAAATAGTATATGTTAATGTGAATTTGTCCCAAATATAATGTAGTTTAGATACAAAAACATAAAATGAAAGACATTAATACAAAAATATTTATAAAATGCTGAAAAAGTGAAAATATAGCGAAAACGTCGGTTTACGACCATTTTTATCAGTTTGTGACCACCAGTGAGCTGGTTTGCGACCGCTATTATAATATAAAAAGTATGCCAATAAAACAATTATAATCGCTTTAAAAATAGTTTAATTTTTGCTTTTTAATAAAAACAAAAATGGTAATCATTTGGTGTAATGTTTTCTTATAATTAAAAAATAACAATCTTACATTTTGTAGAGTTAGTCATGGTTGTAATAAAATCAACAATCATCGGTCAAACAGTATCATTAATATGTAGTAGTGTAGTATCCTTGGGATCTGATACAGTCTACATGTTTCTCTTATTCCCTTCCCTTGTTTTCGGATATCATCGAGAGATTTTTTCAGTGCTTCTTCTGTGTACTGGACAGTCTTTTTCTTATTTTTGTTGACTCCAAATTATTTGGAAGCTCCATCTAAAAAAAAATATAAGTATGTAGTTTGCTTTTTATGACTAAATTTTGTTTTAAACTGAAAAATAGTAGGTATTTCTGTTAGCGGCCGTTATTTCTCTCATACTAAATTATGGTGGCCGGAAACCAATGTCTTTATTTCGCTTACTTTGGTTTACGACCACCTGTTTTGTAGGTAAATTAAACAAACTTCTTACAAAGAAACTGGTGGTCGCTTACTAAGGAACTACAAAGAAAAACTTTTACAATACTAAATTCAAAATTGTAACAGTCCTGTATGAAGCATTAGGATCAAATTAATCAAAACAAAATAATGCTGATTTCGTCGGTTTGCGACCATGTGGTCGCTATCTAACGTTTTTGATAAATAAGCATTTCGGTTACCGACCACTTGATTTTATCTTAATAATAAGTTTAAAAAAAGCAAAATACAACTTAATTATAATCCATACTTATCGATTGTACAATTTAACATGTAACTGGTGTGTAAAACATGAAATAAAGTAATAAAACTTACCTTTGAGTGCCGCGCGCCGTGTTAGTTTTTTTTCAACTCGCGGTACGTCCACTCACCACGGAATCAAGACGCGCATTTATCAATTTTTTTTTGGCTCTGGGTTAACCCATTTATTTCAAACTTTGCAAATTCTTATTTCATAATAATGTATAAAGCGCGTTAGATTTATTTTTTATGTATGTTATCTCTACAAATACTATTTTCTTGATTTAAAGAAACTTAGTCCGTCAAATGGTCGCCTACTGAAGGTGGTCGCGAAACCGGCGAAACGACCCTACTTACCTACATTATTTTTGTATAGTCGTCACCATTTCTAGCTATCGTATGGAATGACAGCTGATTGACTCTGGACATTGACGACCTTGTCAGTACTACGTAGGGGACCCATATATTTGTCCTGATTTCTTAGTAGTTGATGATTGATAGGTGAAACTACTGATGCGTGTTTGCAAGCAGATCTAAGGAATAGGAGTTTTTATAAAGAAGCCGGTTGTCGGTGCAGACAGGTACTGATCTGGATCGTTGTGGGAAAAATCCATGACCTACCGACCTAGCCCAGTGAGTAAAATTGTCGTTTATAAAATACCCGCTGCTGCCAACGGTTTCGCCCGTCTGCGAAAATTATCGTATCATACCGAGATAAATGGTATCATGTGGTATTCCAGACTGTATATGGTATCTCGGCGTCACAGGAGAGTTAAGTACTTAAGTGAAAGAATTGTAAAATAATTATGTTTATGAAAATATATTTTTTTTTGTTTACTCGGGTGGACTGAAAGTTGGACTAAAGTGACTAGATTCAAGAATACACAAGGATAGTTTTCCATGAAAATATTATTCACTTGTAAACAAGGTCACCTATTTACATCTAACACCATATTCATAGATACATTTCCTTTAATGAAATAAGTAATTAATAACCTGGAAATTATAATAAAACAACATTCTATTGACAATCATCTTATAATGTCAGATGTAACAAACATTTGGTTGTCGGCAGAGAAATTAAGAAGGCTATGTACCTATTACGATTTGTTATTACGGACTATCGCAAACTAGTCATTATAATATAAAAGGGAATAAGAATCCTGCGTATTCAGAGAAACTCAATTGCAAAAAAGCTCGAAATGTATGTAGAAAGAAGTTTTATTTTTATTTAAGTATTTAAAACTTTTTGTAACAAAAAGGTACATAGGCGGATTCTCTATTTCTCTACTAATCAACCAATGGTAGTGGAGAGATAACATTGCAGAAGAATAAGATAAGTTAAAAATTCACTTTAAAGAGGCCTGCCTATAAACCACTAACCGAGCACGTGATGTTACAAGTGCTAGTATTATAGTGCTATGATAAAAGAAAGAAAAAAAAACGTTTATTTGGCTAGCCAACAGGGGCAAACAAAATAAACAAACAAAAAGAAAAACAATGATAAAAAAATTAAAAGTTAAATCTAAAAAACGATAAAAAAATAACATTGTGTGGCCCACGGTTATCGGTTTATGTCAAACATTACTGCTCATCTTAATGTAGTCATCTTCTGTTGTCTAACAAGTTACTGAGCTTGTGGTGTAAGGTAATTGATTTGTAGCTCGGTTAGCACGGATTACCATTTACCACGGTTATAAGGAGGCCACAGCCGGCATTGGAGCAACATCATTATGTAATCGTACGTCGAACTTTTTAAAGGGCAATCTCTCAATCTATTTATGGAGTTATCTGCAAGAAATGTGCAAATAGAATGCAGCAAATGAGCAAGCAATTCAGGCCATAAGTTCTCAAAAATCTATCAATTTATACAAGTTGACAGGACATGATCATAGCATGGATGGGACAATGCGAAAAAAATCATTATTCGTATTCGAATAAAAATTGTGGTATGTCAAATTTGATAGTTAATTATCATCTTAATTTTTAAAAGTACCTTTACATTTTTTATGACATAATTATATATAAAATCTTAAATCTCATGGACATGACGCAATCGAAGTGCATAATGCAAACATAATATTTTTTCTTTGTTTTTTTTTTTTTTTTTAATTTTTAAATAAATCCTTCAGTCTTGCAACATTAAAGGGGAAGTGAACGTTCTTATTAGTATTCGAAATAACATGCCAATATAATCTTTATTGGACAAATCTGTGAAGTCTATATTGAACTTTTAGTGGGTTTACGAAATGCAACCGAAGCTGGACATAAATTTTAAAAACCTGTCTACGCTATTTCGTAAATTGTATTGCATTATGAACCACCAAATACATAAATTATTTAATAGAGCAGACATTTTTATAATTTTGCTTAACATTTATGAATTCGTGATAAGATTAGCTAATCTTAATAAAATAAAAAAAGACACAAAGTTTCGTTGTGTTCAGAAAAATGCATTTTACATTCCGTTTCGTGAATTACTGTAGCGTTTTTATTAAACTACCGTAACTAACAATGAAAGTCGAAACAACCAGTACAAAAATTATCGTAACCGGTTAATCAGATTCTTTGTGAAAGCATATCAAAATCCATTACTTTCTGACATTGGTATTTATAACAATGTCTATTATTTTCTTTATAATTTAACTTTTTAAGTTGCATCTATCAAAGTCATTTTTTGTAGAGCAATATTTTGAAAAATTTTTGGCTTTGTTTTTTATTTCATTGACTGTGACCACCGACTTCCGAAAGAAAAGTTATTTTACACTTTTTTGTGTTTGGTTTTGAAGTCGGTTCCCTTTTTTTCAAAAAGTTTTTTTGTACCCTTTTTAGTTTAATATTCAACAAAAATCTTATTATAATCGGCGTCTTTGAAAATCTACAATCCTAGTAAGCAACACAAACGGATCTATGCGGGCAACTTCACGAGATATCTATTATTGTTATATACTAAAACCTTCCTCAGAATGTAACAAATACTTTACTGAAAACCGCATCAAAATTGGTTCAGCCGAACGCGAGATAATCGCGGACAAACATGCAATGGTCACTGAAAATCTACAATCCAAGTAAGCAAAAACGGATCCACGCGGGCAACGTCACGGGTTATCCATTAGTGTTATATACTAAAACCTTCTCCAGAAAGTAATGAACACTTTCCTGAAAACCGCATCAAAATCGGTTCAGCCAAACGCGAGATAATCGCGGACAAACATACATACATGCATACATACATACATACATACAGGTCGAACTGAGAACCTACTTTTTTTTGAAGTCGGTTATTAACGTTTTTTAACCATTCCTTACTTTTTTCCTTTTTCAAACGTTTCTTCTCAGAGAGTAGGCTTATCTAACTTCAGAATGGATGCACCTTAACTCATTACCTACATTTCTAATTGCGTTGCTTTCTGAACGGCAGCCATAATTAGCATATGCCATAACGTTGAGTGCGTCGACTAGCACTTTCACCTTGCTTCATTCGCACGCACCAATTGTTCACGACACCTGCAATTTGTAACATTTTCATACAAGTTACATTATGCGTGTTTCCCTCAGTTCATTGTTAATTAAACGGGTCTTTGAATTTATGAATAATATTATTATAATATGAATATTTGATGTGATGTTTAGTAGGTAATAGATACATTTGTTTGCATACAGTTTTCATCTCATAGAAAATAAAATTATTTGCAAAATCGTGTTTGTTTGTAACCTGTCTTCTTTGATGTGTAACCAGGAGTGTGCAATGTACATGTAAGTTGGCCAACAACGGGAAAACAAATCCATGAGAAACACAGAAAAACTTGAAATTTTTTGGCATATTTATTACTTTGGTCATGTGACTCACACAGTTTATAAAAATTAATAAAACATGCCATTTTTTAAATGTCGTTTTGTCTCTGCTACGTGTCGATCATTTTCATTGTTGAAAAAAAAAATTGGGATGGCGAAAGTTTGTCGAAGCAAAATATTTTTCCAGGTTTTTTTTCCATACAATTTGTATGAGCGAAAAAATTCTAACTAAATTATAATGCTGTTTGACTTAGTCTCTTGTAAGGGTATTTTCATTGGCTGTTCAATGGTTATTTTTATGTTTATTTTTATTTGTCTGATTACAAAAACCTTTTTAATTATGTAGTCGGTTACCGAGTAGGTAAATAGAAATTAATTGTAAAACTAATCAGATCTAGCCCATTCAAGGTTTTTGCTAGATACGTTTTATCTACCTGTGTCTTTGAATATGTATCGTGTATGAATCACCATGGTTCTGCACAATAGCCAATACTCATGTCTTACGAGTGTAACGAGCTTCAACCTTTGTACATAGTAGGCACTGTTACAGCCATTACCCGACCCCCCTTTGCATAAATGGTTAAGATTTTTTAGATTACTTATGAATCGATAGAATTTAAAACTTTTAATTCACTCTATATAACTTCCTTTTTTGAATGTCGTGGTTTCGGGAGTAAAAAATACATTGTATGCTTTAGGTACTTGAATTGTTGCCATAAAAAGGAAGAAATTGAATATGGGGAAAACCTTTGCCTAGCAGTAGAATAATACTGGATTACATAAAAAAAATCAGAATAATAAACTCAACAAAAAAAATCAGGCCAGAGTGCTATACCAACCTACCCAGACAGAAAAAAATAAACAAAGTTCGTATCCGCATTTAAACTAGATCCATAATAAACAAGAAAAGGAAAAAACTATGAACGAATTCAAATTAAAGTACAATATCATCTTTAAATAATACTTATAACGTGGCTTGTAATAATAATGTCCAACAGTAGTATGACAACTAAGTACTTAATGACAAGTTACATTCAATACTCAAGGTCGGTCAAGTAACTAGAGCAACTTTATATGTGCCAAAGTAACTAATGTCATAAGTACTAGGTAGTTATAATAATTTTAAGATTGATATTATTTTGTAATTGGATTAAAACCTCATTAAATCCATTATTGTGGCCATGGTCTTAAGGCATAAGTAGAGTTCGATAAAATAATTTCCCACGGGATTGAAATACGGAATAAAAAGTGTCCTACGTGATAATTTGGGTAATAAACTAGATTTGTGCCATTCTTCAAATATTAATAAATATGTAGCCATCATCACAAAAATTCGCATTTACAATAGTGTAGCCTATAGTGAGAAATCCAAAAATATAAAAAAAAAATACTACACGTGCTTTGAAAATACATAATGACTAGATAAATAAATTGAAAGTTGAATGATGTGCAATTTTATAATTTGATTTTGAATGAACAAAAATTACTTCCATCTGAAAGATTTATAACAAAATGCAATCATTAGAAAGTGGTGTACGCAAATTAAATTTCGATGCAATTACTAAGTCAATTTCCTTCATTTGTAACCTATAATTAGATTAATTACTAGCAATTATTAACAGCTATTCACAATACGCGATTTGATAGAACATTTTGAACGCTTAATTTTTCTAAACGATCAGTTGATATAAAATATTCGCTACTCTTGGCCATTGTGTGCAAGGGTCTAATAAATAATTCTAAATATTTTTTATATGGTTTACTTACGGCATCAGCTGATATTGCGCTATCACTCAGTGAAATACCGAAAACGCATAAGCAACACAGGAGTCCACCGAATTTTCGAACCATTTTTGCACTAACACTTTATTTCTTTTATAATAAAATAAACGAAAAATAATAAATCGTAACAGCAGCCAAAAATCGAGCTTCGAAAAAAAAAATTTAAACACGAGTGTTCCTGCGATCAGTGTTCGATCGAAATTCAAAATGTTTTTTTTTATCAGTGTTTATGGCGTGCGGCGAAAGGTGCACGGCCGGTCGCGTTAAGGAACGTAACTCGCGAATGTGACGATTTTTGAAAGGCCCGCGTAGGAGGGTTTCGCGCCGATTTCTGCTTGCGTTCCGTTTCATTCAAGCTGATAACATATGATGTAAGGGTCATAATTTGTATTTGTCTTAGACTGGACAGTAACACGTAATGTGCTTGCTAAATGAGAGATGTGGAAATAAGTAGCTTTATGAAATAACCTTCCTAATTCAGTCAAATGTGGTAAAGAAGAATTTAAGTAAATATTATCTTAGACAGATTTTTGTATTCATTTTATTCATAATTATTATTTATGTGATTGATTATAAACAAATATGATTTGAAAGTTCTGACTCAAGTAAATTGATTACTGGCATAGAGGAACACCATGACGGAGGGGCATGTCACACTCGACTAGTGTTTATTTATAAGATGCCAACAATTAACTAAGCATTACCGTTAACACATTACGTCTGCTTATTATTTTACAGTAATCTTGATCAGAGATTATAATCGATTAAAGTGTGAACATTTGCGTAACATTATTTTATTATATTGATGTTCATAAACAAGCACGTAATTTACCGCGCTTTGAGTAAAAACTTTTTTATTTCGTTTTTTAAATTAAGCACTGGCTGGATTATGCGTGTGTTCGATACCATTTTATTTTTAATCTATGTATTCTTGTTTTTGTTATTGTTGTTTTTAGACGCAGATTGATACATATTTGATTAAAACAAGATAACACTGCTTAGCCTATTACTAGTAAAAAACATAAAAATCTTGTCGCTGCGTCTTCAGTTTTTGCACTGCAATTAGTCACGTGAGTACAAACTATTAACTTTTGTTAAGGCGCCCTTGTTTCCACAGCAGTGTGTTGCAAAAGGTAATCAATTTGATCTCGTTTATACTAGGTAGTATAGCTAGCTAGAACATTGCTTTGTTTTAAAGATAAGATTTAAACAGACCCTTCACGAAATTGTCGAATAGGTGCGTCCACACAGAGCGCGCAGCCTCGCGAGGCATTTGCTGCGCGAAGAAACTGACAAGCGAGGCTGCTCACTCTGTGTGGACGCGTCTATTGTTTTTTGTCCGAGGCACGAAACAATATAAGCGAGCAAAACAAAAGCCGACACTGGGTGGCTCGGGCGCTCGGTCGCTCGACCGCAGCAGCGCTGTCACTTGCCTTGCCCGAGACACGTCCACACCAACCGAGCTGCTTCGCGCGGAAAATGGCTCGCGAGGCTGTGCGCTGTGTGGGGCACCTAATTAATATTATTCACAACTTACAGTAGGGTTCACTCAATATAACGCCAATGCTGTTACCCAGACTCGGCACTTACCTCGAATCATAACTGGTGTCAACTTATTTATAAAAGGTAGGTAGCTTTGCTCCTCCTGTCCCTGAACTCATCAAAATGAGTTCAGCAGTTTAGGCGTGAAAGTGGAACAAACAAACGAACTCACATTCGCATTTATAATAGTAAGAAGTTAGAATTGCATTTCTTACCAATGGAAATATATGTTTATTTTGATATTTATTTGTATCTTATCTACTAAGGCAGAGACCACAGAATACTTAATAGTACTACACAGAGACTGTTATAAATCAACATTATAAATGAGCACATAGCTCAGACTATCTACATGATACAAAATGCAAATTGGAATACTTAGTAAATAACATAAATACCTTAAATAAATAGGTGATATAAAGTAGGGCCAATGTTTAGACTAAGTATAGGTTCTAGAATACTGAAAAGTTTATAATTGCAAGGACTAAGTGGAGGGCAATGACATGTTTGTAAATATTTTTGTACTAAAACTAACTAACTGCCATGCATGCATCGTTTTGTGTGGCTTATCAGATCAAAAGGCTATTTTTTTTAAATGCGTGGGAAAATCATCAAATGCGTCCCCCCCCCACGGGGTAGGAGGTACTGTCAGACATGTAAAATCGTCTAAAATCCACGGTGTCCTTCAATAGCCCTTTACGTTCCGGGGTCACGGTATTCGTTAGTCCTGCTCCTGCGGCCAAGAATCCGTAGTTAAAGGCCGTTTTGAACCCGCAGTTCGTTCCTGTGGAATAATACGAATATTGTCCCCTATACGTACCTCGACGCAGGCGCAGCCACCGGCAAAAAAGACCGTAACAAAATAAACAAATGCATGTACTGATACAGCGCAAATAAAGATAATTGTCTCATCTTCAATTATACCTACCTCAATATTACTACAAATGCTACTAAATAGTAAACAGACAGTCGAGATAAATAGCTAGCAAGTTAACGAGTAAATAAACTTTGCGGGAGACAAACAATATCACAGATAACGCACAGTTCGCTAACTCATTTATTTTTCATCACTCAAGTATTACCGCTTTACAAACGGGAAGAATAGCACGCGTTCAGTGTCTATTAAAAAAGTGAATTAAAAAAAATAAAAAGCGCGCGATGAGTTCAAAATGGGAGACCGATGAGGTCGTACAAAGGTTTAGGGAGTATTTGAGAATTCCTAGCGTCCATCCTGATGTTGAATATGGTGAGTTTTACAGTAGATACTAACTTTTAATCCTAAAATTAACAACTCCCCGTTTCTCCCTTGATTAATGAAAAATAGGAATCTACTGTAATTGGAATCAAACCTATCTCTGCAACAAAATTCAAAATCAGTAGAAAGTTACGCGGAGACGATTTTTGAAGAACTACCCAAATTAAAATCGAGGCAGTACCTAAAGCCTCCTGCAGACACACGCGATTAATCGCGCTGCGACAACGAGCCAAGCTAATTTCCACTCTAAAAAACTGCGAATGGACCGCGACATGTCGCCCCGCGCGATTAATCGCGTGTGTCTGCAGGAGGCTTAATTCGATTATTCTATTAATCATTATTTTTTATAAAGCTTCAATAAAAAAGTGTCTACACCAGCAGGTATTGTATTCTGTTGAATATTTTACCCACAATATGCATTTACCTCAACAATTATTAAAATAGGTGGGGAAAATGGCTATGCAACTCATGGATTTTCCAGAAATATTCGTCAAACTGATATCTGATGAGGGAAAAATGTTCTTGAATGGCGACCATGTACCTATAGACGAAGCCTAGGCAAGCCTCCCCCTAAGTGGACAGGCGATATCATGATAGTCAACGTGCAACGGGATGTTAACGGTGAATTGTCATACGGTCTTAGGGACAGCTCTTTGTTCAGAAGTGGATGTCTTTATAGCCCAAACAGACTCACGGCGAGACGTCACGAGATTTCTTCCCGAGAGTTATATTAAATAGACATAGAAAAATCTCCCACATTCATGCATCTCGGGCGCTCTCGGGGTCTTTCAACGTGTCAGACTCACGGCAAGAAACCCCGAGAACGCTTTTGGGCTTTAGAATGAAATTAGACAGACGGGTACCCTTGGATCTATAGAAAGACAGGCTATTTTAGATAGAATAGGATAGGTAGGTTATTTTGCTTTAAATTATATTATATTATCAGCCTATTGCCGTCCACTGCTGAACGTAAGCCTCCCCCAAAGAGCGCCAACCCTCCCGGTCCTGGGCAGCCCGCATCCATCCGCTGCCAGCCACATTCTTCAAATCATCGACCCATCTTGCCGCAGGGCGTCGTACACTACGTTTGCCTATTCGCGGTCTCCACTCTAGCACCTGTCTGCTCCATCTACAATCGGTCCGTCTACAGACGAGGCCGGCCCACTTCCACTTCAACGTGCTTTGCTTTAAATTAGAACATTTCTATTCCTGTAGTCGAACGGTTACTAACGTATAATTTTGCAGGGGGCTGCGTGAAATTCTTGGAAAAACAAGCAAATCTCCTCGGTTTGCCCGTATTCGTTAAAGAGTTCGTGCCCAAGAAACCAGTGGTGGTCATAACATGGGAAGGTCTACAACCAGAACTGCCCTCCATACTGTTGAACTCTCATATGGACGTCGTTCCTGTTAATGAGGTAAGATGCTTTTTTAGTCTTTATAATGAGGTGGAACACCTGCGTGGTTCGCGGGAATGTGTTAAGAGGTTACCTTTGAACGCAGAGGGTAGGCAGGAAGGAACAGGGTGGCTTTGTTATTTAAGTCTGATAGTCTGTGCGGTCTCTTCCGTTCCATCATTAGCGGGTAGACTTGATGATTTTCCACAAAAAATTGAAAAAGAAATATTCCAAGTGTAGAAATGGCTTGCTATACTTATATAGAAGTTCTAACTTCTTATTTCTTTAATTATAATAATTGTTCTCAATCATACTACTTCAGAGTAATATTTTCATTTAGTAGAAAGTTGTCCCAATAAATCATGCTAACAGATACTCTAGTATTATAAGAATACATCACCAAGACATGGGGTTCATCCTTCATTTGAACTAATTAATTCGTGATAGTTCAATCACTTCAAATTAAAGATAGTCAACAAGGCTAGATGAGGAGGAGGTTGTGGCTAAATAATTAAGTCCGGGTTAAGCCGCGCTTGCCGGGGTTGGTCTGTGGATACCCACCCACCATCTGTCATAGCGAGTTTACACAGTCGTTACTATTAGCCAGAAGGTCTAAAGTCTAAGAACCAGTCTTACCATGGCGTATCGTATTACCCAGTTACTGGGTTGCGGAGGTCTGATAGGCAGTCGCTCCATGTAAAATACATTTTGATATTTAGGTTCGACTGGAAACCGACCCCAATATTAGGCAGATGATGAACAAGGCTAGAAGAGAGGGTCAACTGCTTCAAACCCACACTTGTTTTGTTATACGACTGTATAGTTACTACGCAGATATCTCGAGACGGATATACTTTACATAAAAATGTTTTGGAATATATGCCTACTAGATTACATACTATATCTCGACATAGTAATCCAGCCATCATTAGCTTGTAAACAATTCTCTTATCGCGGGGATACAGGTGAGGATACGTTATAAGTAAATAAAGACATATTATTTATCAGTAACTAGTTTATATATCATTGTCAGTAACTAAATCTTCATAATATCAGCCTATTGAAGGCCTCCCACAAGGAGCGCCCGATCTCCGGCGTTTTTCATCTTCTTCAAGTCATCTCATCTTTCTGCCCTTATCCCATTTACTTGGGGTTAGCGCCACACGTTTTTTTCTTCCATTCTCCCCTATCAGACGTCACCAGTATCATTTATTTATTTTCTTTCATATCGTTCCTTAAATAATCCTTCTATCTTTTCTTTGACCTTCCTCTTCCTCTCCATCCTAGCTCAAACTCATTACATCTTCGTCAAGTCATCGGTATTATTTAGGTAGCATTTTCATGTTCCCTGCAATAAACTTTTCTACACGTTTTGTGTTCAGTTTAAGCCTCCTGCAGACACACGCGTTTAATTGCGCGGGGCGACATGTCGCGGTCCATTCGCAGTATTTTTAAAGTGGAAATTAGCTTGGCTCGTTGTCGCAGCGCGATTAATCGCGTGTCTGCAAGAGGCTTTAATGGTAACTTAACTCTTCCATTCTTGTAAAAAAAATGATAAATAAGCATCCAATAGGCAATGCAAATAACAAATTATATTCTACACACATTTTCAGGAAAAATGGACCTACCCTCCATTCGAAGCAGTCGTGACAGACGACGGGTTTATCTATGGGAGGGGTACCCAAGACATGAAGAGCATCGGTATGATGCACCTAGAAGCGGTCAGAAGACTAAAAGATGCTGGAGTCAGACTTAAGAGGACAGTTCATATATCTTTTGTACCTGGTTAGTAGGCATTAAGATAAATAAACAGCCGTATCTTACTGAAATTATAAAACTGAGGAGTTAGTGTGTTAGGTTGAAAGCGCTAATCTCAGGAACCCAATTCGAATTGAAAAAATATTTTGAGTTGGATAGTTTAGATTTAACGAGGAAGGCTATATAACATCACACTCGCGCCACGGCCAGTGGGGAAGGCCAGTCAAAGAAAATGTAGATGGCGTGACCATAGCTAAGTCCTAATCCGACCAATGAGGTAGTACTATTTCGAAGTACCTATAAGATTTGAACCAAAGACTATGCTTGGAACTAGCTATACTAGCGCCATTCGTTTCCCAGTTGCCATCCCCATAGGAGTCGAGCCCGTTGGGTGAAACCTTTCTAATATAGTTTTTTGTGGAAAGAAAAAATCCATTGCGAGCAGGATTTGGACCTGGGACCTGAATCAGTACACCAGACACCTTACCAACAAGGGTACTACCTATTACTCTGATAAAGCAGATTGATTTGATTTGATTTGATTGCAGTGGTAGTACAGTGGTAAAGGTCCCGACTTACGAGTTGTAGGTCGTGGGTTCCATTAATTTAATCACCACTGCACTTAAAAACACCATAGCATAAAATTCTAAGACTCTTATATATATACCTACCAACCCGCACTAGGTCCGCGTGGTGGATTACAGCCTCCATCGTCCCACAGAGAGAAGGCCTGTGTGGCTGTGCCCCAGCAGTGGGAATATAATAGGCTGATTACTTATGCTATATCAGCCTGTAATGGACGTATAGCAAACCTACTCTTATTTTAAGAGCAAGAGTTTTTAACGGTATTACTTGTTGCTCTCCAAATTGTAAACTAGTTGAATGTGTATGGTTGGCTATCTCCTAGCGTTTGCTTGTTAAACAGTTAAAAATTGATTTAGAAAGCGAAAGTTACTGTACAGAAAGATTTCAACTTTATATTTTAGAGGATAAAATATAAAACCCGTCAAAGAAAAGCTAGGTGTAGCAAGTAAGCTATCTGTTGCGTAGGAGCCTTTAAAGTTCGGGGCCCCCTTTGGCCTTAGAGGCCAAAGCCTGCCGGGGTCGCGGGAGTAATGAGCTACCGTGACCCCGGAACGTAAAGGGCTATTGAAGGACACCGTGGATTAAAAGTGAATTTTTACTTTTTTACAGATGAAGAAATCGGCGGTTTAGACGGAATGGGCGCATTTTCAAAATCACCGGAATTCAAGCAACTGAACATTGGTTTTGCGTTGGACGAGAGTTCGCCCAACCCACATCCTAAGGAGTTCATAGCGTTCCACCAAGAAAGAACATCAAGACGTGAGTAATTCCCTAATGTTTAGGATACATACATACTTATACATAAACTTACACCTTCGTCCCATGGGGGTAGGCAGAAACTATAGAGCGCCACCTGCTGCGATACTTACATACTCCTTTCGCCACATAGCCCAGTCAACGAATGCTCAAAAAAAGGTATAGAGGGAAAGTCTTGGAACACAATTTTTGACTACGTAACTTTGTTAGGACAAGTTAGGAGGTGAACATATCAAAAGTCCCCGCCCCTAGCCCTTGAGCTGCGGGGGAGGGGGGTGGGGGGGGTTGAAGTTTTTTGCTTATATGAAATATAATATTATATGAAACCATGTGTCCTAGCGGCATAGCATGTATAAACAAAATAAAAGCTGAATACATTTCCCGTAAGTTTTATTCAATAAGCATTTCGATATCTTGTTAGTTTTCGAGGTATCTGCTCTTGAATGTCTGTAATTTGGGAAGAATCATTTTTACCTTTTCACGGTTGCCGATGTCAAGGATATGCCTGAGAAAAATGTTGCTATGCGTTTCAACTTAGAATAGGTCAGTATTGGCGCCACATTGTGCCTTCTGAAAAATCATAAGAAATAATATTAACAAGATAATAATGATAGCCATACACAACCATTATAATAAGTTATGTACTGTGAAACACTATGTCCCACTACTCACACACTACACTATTGTTCTAGGCAAAGATCTCATCTTTGTTTTGACTCTGTTAAGTTTAATTTTATCAGATACCCAATAATAGCTGTGCGTTTTGCACCCACAGTACAGGAGAAATTTCTAGCGTGGAGCAACCCTATATAAAAAAAAACTTTTTTAAAAAACGGAACCGACTTCAAATCAAACACCAAAAAGTTTAAAATAACTTTTCTTTCGGAAGTCGGTGGCTTTGTTTTTTATTTCATTGACTTATGCCACCGACTTCCGAAAGAAAAGTTATTTTAAACTTTTTTTTGTTTGATTTGAAGTCGGTTCTTTTTTTTTAAGTTTTTATTTTACCCTTTTTAGTTCAGAAATTCAACAAAAATCTTCATATAACCGGCGTCTCCGGCGTCACAATCCTAGTAAGCAACAAAAACGGATCTATGCGGGCAATTTCACGAGATATCCATTATTGTTATATAAGTACTAAAACCTTCTCCAGAATGTGATGAACACTTTCCTGAAAACCGCATCAAAATCCGTTCAGCCAAACGCGAGGTAATCGCGGACAAACATACATACATACATACAGGTCGAACTGAGAACCTACTTTTTTTTTTGAAGTCGGTTAAAAAAATACAGATACTACGTTGTAGAGTTCAAATAGCCAGTTACTCGATGTTCGTGTCGATGATTCCCTAAATTATCATTAAACTAGCTTGTCCCAGCGGCTTAGCTCGCCCCCCCCCCCCCCATTATCGCCTATGTCACTCAGGACCAAAGCAGCTTTCCTCTTTATAACATTAGTGTTAATTAAATTCGACCAAAACTCTGTCACATGAACAGCGTTGGTAGTAGATTCGGACAGGTCTCCCAAGATGCAGGTAGAACCCTACAGCGAACATGACAAAAGGATGATGATGGAGTAGAAAAGTATGGAGTTTCTTGTCTATTCTTCTCCATACAAACCTATCCTTGCGATTGCGTATAGAATCAATCGAATCCCATTTCCCTAAATTTTAATATTCGACGTTCAAAAGTGCCTCTTCGATGGCCTACTTGAAATAAATTATTTGACTTTGTTTTTGCTGTTGTTTTACAGAAATAACAGTAACGTGTAAAGGAGAACCTGGTCATGGCTCCCTACTGCTGGATGGCACTGCTGGTGAAAAGGTCAGTAGCAATTTAAGAAATCTTTGTTACCATAAATTATATGATGATTGATGACGATTTGCTTAAGCTTTCTTATGTAATTTTTTCACTCGAAGGGCAAACGAGGGAACCTTAGTAAGACTCTGTTGTCCGTCTGTTTGTCACCAGGCTGAGTCATGAACTGTGATAGTTTGACAGTTAAATTTTTCACAACTATGTTGTATTTCTGTTGCAAAAAAAAAACAGAATAAAATAAATATTTAAGAGGGAACTCATACAAATTAAAATCTTCTTCGGGGTATGCTCGCTCCGCATCGTCGACCTTGTCTTTGTCACCCCTAACCTGACCTAGAATTATGCTAGCCATACACCATACTGCCTATCGTCCAATCGGCATGACGACTTTTAACCTTCATAATAACATAGAGTCCGTCATAAATATAATAAAGAATTTGATTGAACTTTTTTTATAATATTCCTTGAAATACGAGGATGGTTCTTACCATAGACATAATATATTTTTTTTAATATTTCTGTGGTTCTTACGGGGAGAAAAATAAAAATAAAAATTCGACTGTTATGCGGTACGAAGTTCGCCAGGTCAGATTGTTTTAAATAAAGACACATAAAGACTAAAGTCTCTGACTAAGTCGTGGCGAGGAGTCTTATCATATACTTTGGAAGGGACAGAATATATTAACAACATTAATTTGTATGCTCACATTTTCTATTCGCAGTTACATTATATATTGGACAAGTTTATGACCTTCCGTGCTGGAGAAATGAAGAAAGCTGGCGAACATGTCTGGTTCGGCGATGTCACGACCATCAATTTGACACAAATATCGGTAGGTAAGCAACCTTTATAGTAGCCATACACCATACTGCCTATCGTCCAATCGGCATGACGCTGCAGATTGGATCAAATTGGCAGTTCGTCCATATACACCATACACCGTACTGCCTATCGTCCAATCGGCATGACGATCGATTTGATCAAAGTTCAAATTGGCATCACTGTTGCCGATTTGAAGTTTGATCATGCCGATTTGATCCAATCGGTAGGATCAAATCGGCATGATCAAATCGGCATTATCAAATTGGCATGATCAAATCGGCATGATCATGCCTATCAAATTTAACTGTCATGCCAATTTGATGGATTCCACGCCCACACGGTCAATTCTAACTGATCCAATCGGCAGCGTCATGCCGATTGGACGATAGGCAGGTAGTAGCAGGGTGTATGGCTACCATTAGGAACCCCTTCACAACATCACTACGTAAAAGGTGCAAAGAATGTAAAATGGATATATGAGATCAAAGCACGAATTGCACGAAACGTATGTACAACGTAAATAGTATTGAAAATGAAATAGTGCCTCTGACTAATAAGTCATTATATCCATCAAATTAACGTCAAAGTTCACGTTATTTTACGTCACAAAAACGTGTAAACTTGTGCTTGATAGAGCCATTGGGCATCAAATCTTCTAAACCTTACACGTTACGATCATTTACGTACCGTTCACATAAGATTTATAAACGACAATTACGCAACATTCACATTATGTTTACTCTAAAATGCGACGTATACTTATCATATTATATGCAGCATTTGCCTTGTTACTCACGCATGGTATGCGTAACATATACCTAGTAATTTACTCAACATTTACCCAGCATAAGGCCTACACGACTTTTACCCAAATTTTACCTACCATGTACTCTGGCATATAAATCTTTAGGTTTACGTGACATTTACGTGTTGTTTACGCAACACTTACAATGCTCCGTAGTCAACTCTATTTACCATTCTTAAATCGATTCTATGTCTTCCAGGGTGGAGTCCAAATTAATGTGCTGCCAGAGACGCTGACGGTATCATTTGACATAAGAATTGCTCCTGACGTGGACCATGATGAGTTTGAAAACATGGTGAGTAGGCATGCTGTTGGTTAGGTTAATTAAATTCTGGAAGACGAAATAAATGTTTAGGGGCAACTTGGAAGAGTTTTTAGTAGATAATTCCGACATCATCATCATCATCATTAGCCTATAAATGTTCCCACTGCTGGGACACAGGCCTCCTCTCTGTGAGAGGGAGTGGGCCGTAATCTACCAAGCGGGCACAGTGCGGATTGGTAGATGTCACATGTCTTCGAATTTTTGGTTCTAGGACATGCCGGTTTCCTCACGATGTTTTCCTTCACCGTTTTGAGAGGAGTGGTGTTGAAATAAATTACACAAAGTAATGCGCCTGACGGGGTTCGAAACCCACGACCTACTAATCGTAAGTCGAGGCCGATACCACTGGGCCACCATTGCTCCAATTCCGACATATGTACATAAAATCAGGTTTGAATCTTCGAATAGTTATGTATATAAAGTTGTAGTTAAATTTAGTCTGTGATCTGGTTGTAACGATGATGTCGGATATTGATTTTTTTAAATCCAATGTTGCTGTTTTAATTTTCGTCAATCAAAATCGGCCGAAAGATACTGAAAATAGTATCGTTTCTTTCGGTATTTTTCGATATTCCTCATAGTTTTGGATACAGCCATCTACGCTCCGTTACAAAGTTCACCCAAATGTGAAAAAAAGCGAATTCAAACCTAATCTCTTTCAGATATCCAGATGGTGCGACGAAGCGGGCGAAGGTGTCAGTTTTGAGTACATTCTGAAGAACCCTCAAGTCGAGGGCACCAAAATAGATGGCAGCGTGACTTTCTGGAGCGTCATGCAGGAGGCTGTCGCTGACATGTAAGTAGAACTGAAAGTTGACTTGTCTGCCAATGGCCAGTGGGTGCTACTAAGAAATTTCTTATGGAAAAACCTGATAGTAATAATATTTGCGTACTGGTAATCGAAACCAAGAACTTTTGCTCAGCGGTCGCGATGCAAGTTCTAGAACATCAAAGCAATGCGTTGAGTTACATTTATTTAAGAAAGGTTATTGTAAATTTTTTTAGTACCTACTGTACAACTACTGTGCTTGTCGTTTGACATAATATCAGGCTACTCGTAGATAACAACGATATCCACTTCCTCTCGTGAGAGTTTACGCGTGGATTAGGCAGCTCTTCCACAGTTTTATGTGTAGATTTTTTTTTTCGTGGTAAAGTCATCAAATGAGTCCTCCCAGCCCCGGGCAGGGCGGTGCTTTTGCATGGAACAGTTTCAGCACTTTCTCCATGATATGCTTCTTTTTACCTTTTTACGATGAAGCCATTATTTTTCTTTACAATTAGTGGCCGTTTTCAACCCTCTGTACCAATCATCCTGTACAAACGTTGTCAGAAACGGACGTAAAGTGCCTTTCATCCCGAGAAAATTACTGGAGATGGTGCCACGCGAGCGAGCTGTGGACAAAAGCTAGTGTGCCAATTAATGTATTTTCTTTCTTCAGGGGCTACTCAGTACGCAGTGTGACCTGCCCAGGCGCAACAGACATGCGTTACATTCGCGCTCAACGTATACCAGGCATCAGTTTCTCGCCACTCCTAAAAACCCCAATACTACTACACGCCAACGACGAGAAATTACATATAGATGTCTTTAAGATAGGTATTGATGTTATGGAGAAAGTTGTTCAAGCTATTGCTAATCATCTGTGTGAATGACTAGACCCAGTAACCCATTGTGACTTAAGTAGAAATAGCTAGGTAGAGTACGCGGCCACCACTCATGACCTTTTGACGCGGCGGTAGTGTATAAGTCATATAATTTAATCAAATTGTGTTAATAAAAATGTATTACCTTCAATTTAGAGCACTGGGGTTTTTGTTTGTAATGTATGGAATTGTTTGAAGCCTGTCACATAGGCTATCGGATGGATCACTTTCGCTTTTTTAAATGACAGTATTCGGTTCGGTTCGCTATCGCCTGTCTGTTTGACAAAGGCCTTAAAGGCCAGCAGTCAAAGACCACGTTTCAGAGCCATATGTCATCACTGGCAACAAACACTGGTTAAACACCCTTGTCTTGAGACACTGTGGGATTCTCGATGAGAAGATGTCACGTAGCTTCCCAAACGCTGCCCATCCGAGTTGGATTCTTCGGGCGACCTCTTTGTCAAAGTTGGACCTACCTAACTGAACAATCTGTACAAGGTAAGTATAATGGTCTACAACTTCAAGCGTATCATTCCCAACAACAACCGGTACGGGTGCCACATGGACATTCGACATGACTTTCGTCTTGTCCATGTTCATTTTAAGGCGGGAAACGATACTGAGGTCGCTGAACATAGCATTGAGGTGCTCCAACGATTCTGACATGATGACTATATCATCGGCAAAACGAAGGTGAGTGATGTATTCGCCATTGATGTTGATGCCGAGTCCGTTCCATTCGAAGAGCTTGAAAACATCCTCCAACGCGTTCGTGAACAGTTTCGGAGAAATAACGTCTCCCTGTCTCACGCCTTTCTGCAATTGGATTGGTTTCGAGCTCTCTTCCTGAAGTCGGATGGACATGGTGGCGTAACTCCTCCATAGGTTTCTATTAAAGAAAATCTAAGGATGTATTTTTGTACATAGTTTTAACCGACTTTCAAAAAAAGGAGGTTACTCAATTCGACCGTATATATGCTTTTTTATGTTTGTTCGCGCAGAACTTCGTCCTTTATGAACCGATTTCGATGATTCTTTTTTGTTGGAAATAATCTTCTTTCCAACAAAAAAGAATCATCATGACATATCTATGTCAGAGGTGGTCCCATGATAAGAAAATCAAGGTCTGATGATGGAAGACCAGAAATAGAGGGGAACTTTCCAAAAATCGTAGGGGTGACTAGTGCGTTTGTAAGTTTTTTCATTAAGAATTTTAAAGCACGCAAGCAAGGTCTGGAGTTGATCTGATGATGGAGCCGAGAGACAGTCGAGGGAACTCCTCAACGATTCACAGCAGCTATCTTGTGTTTGAGCTTGATTAATTTGTATTGATAAGAACTTTACACCTAGATGGTTGTATCTGTTATTAGGGGTCAGATGATGAAGACGAAGAACTGTTCAGAGAACTCTTCAACGGTTTACAGCAGCTACCATGTATTTGGACTTAATTAATTTATATTGATGAGAACTTTACACCAAGATGGTTATAACTGTTATTAGGGATCAGATGTTGAAGACGAAGAACTGTTCAGAGAACTCTTCAACGGTTTACAGCAGCTGCCATGTATTTGGACTTTATTTATTTAAAGTCGATGCAGTATACCTGCCATTTGGTCCCATAAAAAATCATTTAGTTTCGTTCAGTAGTTTTTAGCATTTTTAGCTTATCGTGTGCACGGGCGATGTTGTCACTGGTGCTACGGATAATAAGATTCTAATGCATATGTAAGAAAATTATGTATTTGACAAGAATTTGGGTTGAATATTTGAGGTATTCCTCGTAATAAAAAACTTTTACAAAAAAAATGTAACCGACTTCAAAAACGATCACGAAAAAGGGTAAAATAACCTACCAAACAACTTCTCTTTCGGAATTCGGTGGCTTTGCTTTTTTATTTCATTAAGTTTTTTTTTTGCCACCGACTTTATCGTGATCGTTTTTGAAGTCGGTTGCATTTATTTTGAAAAAGTTTTTTTATAGAATAGAATAGAAAAACATTAATTTGATATTGGACACATGCAACTATAGTAAATAACAAAAATACAATAATAATTTAGATGATCATGTCCACTCCGAAATTACGAGTATACAACAATTTTCTATTGGCATCAGATCAGATCATAAGAAAAATGCAACCAAATCACCTGCAAATTGGTGAAATGAAAACATACTACACAGCTATTGTAAAAAAATAAATACAATTTTTTTTTTATCAAGAGTACCTACAGGTCAATATCTTCTGCTTTGCAAAACAAAAAAAAATCCCCATACTAGGAATGAGCGTGGTGGCGCGGTTTCAAATAAAACTAGAATACTATTTAGGTATTAATACTAGATTTTTATATTTTCGTGTTAGTTACATGAAAATATAAAAATTTAGTTTAAATAACAACGATATCTACAATATTTAAAACTATACAATACAATTAATAAATCTAAATATTTACATAAAGCTGTACAAAAAACCCATAAACTAAATCACTAAATATTTATAGACAAACCCATAAGCGCTTAGGCATCAAAGTACTCTTCCACATCGCTGTCATCCGGAAACGTGCCCAGAAGACTGGCAGCATTGCCACGTTGAATGGCGAATTTTAACTTCGGTTATAGACTAGATAGGTATCACCATTCAACATGATAGCCAGGGGAACAGTGTATAAGACGGGGACACGAGGTATGATGGGAAATCACACACCTAAGGCAAACTTATAAACAAATGACGTCTTGATGACGCTTGCTCTACGTCAGTGTTGTGTTAAGTATGCCTAAAGAGTGTATGTCCCCATTATACCTCGCGATTATTAACGTCCCCGTCTTATACACTGTTCCCCTACTTAGTCTTTAACCGAACTACTTTTTACTCTAGAAATTACGCGTTCTCGAACCCCATGACATATAACTAAACAACTTACAAGATAATTCCTACATTCAAGCTTACATCTATTTATAAATATTTGTCTCGAAGTATACAGTCATAAATTGTTATGGGTTTTCGCCTTTCGATTAATGGTAAATATTCGGATAAATAAATGGTCTCGTATAACGATTGTTGGCAAATTGTGCTGTAAAGATTGGCGTCATTTTCTTGTGTTTTATGTTTAATTGAATATTTTCTTGAAATGCAGTTAGGATTTTCAGAAGAGTCGACCGGGATATCTTGTTGAACTCCACACCGTCAGAGTATTTTATTTTCTTAATTCCTGGATTAAAAAAATAATATGCTAAGTTTGAAAATCATTATAAGCGTAAGGGCTCCCACACTTAAACACGATACGACGTCGCGTCGTAAAATGATGCGGCGTCGTTTCACGATACGACGTCGCGTCGAAGAAATCTACGATGAGCATCGTTACAGTGGGGTGGTGTTTTAGTTCATTCCGAAAAATGGACCGCTCTAGACGCATTCTGTTCAATAGTAAGGGACGCTGCTCGACTAGGGTAATTAATTGATCGACTTCAATACCATCCGTCATCTTTGAATTTCGAATAACAACTGCGCAAGATTGCATCGTGAGTCATAACGTCGTATCGTGCATCGACACGTTACGACGTCGTGTCGTAGATTTCCACGACGCGACGTCGTATCGTGTTTATGTGTGGGAGCCCTGACTGATGCATAGTTAAGTGTATTACTGAGTAAAAAAAACTACACTCACGAGCAAATGGAATCACTTACTCCGATACTACTACATACTTGAATACTAAATAACTGTAATATTCAATAACTATAATATTATATTCAATAATATATAAGAATAATAAAAATGATACCATTTTAAAGGCTAACACCAAATTCATTCAAATCATGCCATAGGAGTGATTGAATTCCAAGTCAGTGATTTCATACTCGCGAGTGTAGTAAGTTTAATAAGCAGTGATGCTAAATCATCACATGTGTCCTCACTCTCTGGCGATGATGAAATTGTCAGACTTAACTGACTAAAAACCACCCTGTACCTTCAATTGCCCTTTGCGTTCCAAGGACATGACCACCTTTTAAGACATTACCGTACCGGTAAGCCTTTGCCCTTTAGAGCAGTGGTGGCCCAGTGGTATCGGTCCCGACTTACGAGTTGTAGGTCCTGGGTTCGAACCCAGCCAGGCGCATTACTTTGTGTAATTTATTTCATCACCACTCCTCTCAAACGGTGAAGGAAAACATCGTGAGGAAACCGGCATGTCCTAGAACCAAAAAATTCGAAAACATTTGACATTCACCAATCCGCATTGGGCCCGCGTGGTGAATTATGGCCCACTCCCTCTCACAGAGAGGAGGCTTGTGTCCCAGCAGTGGGAACATTAATAGGCTGATGATGATGAAGCCTTTGGCCTAATCGGCCCCCCTTCAGTTACTTGAGACATGGCGGTGCTCATTCCAAATAAGTAGGTATAAGGTTTTTTTGGTTGGTACCGTCATCAGAATTTTCATGCCTTTGGTGGAGCAGACTGTTGGAGTCTTACTGACTATAGATACTACTATTACTGAAATGCCCTTTTAGTTCCAGGACTACGGAAATCTGCCTAGACAATCCCGCAATCCTATTGTAAGGTGGCGCACAAAACATAAAAAGAAAACATATTTTTATAGTATGATTTTGTTTTGCTTACCTTTTGTATCGCCCTTTAATTTGAGGTTCACCGCCTCACAGAACATTATCAGACCACACAACAGAAAGGCCAATTTCATGACTTTCCTGAACAAAGACACATTTCAGACTGAAGCCTTCAATGAGAGTTATCGGTTGCAATAACGATGCTTGTAAGTACTATGGGAAACTCGATGTGTTTTCACAGTTCTCATCGTATTACAAAAAAAAACTCACCGCCTTCAAAAACCACCAGAAAAAAGTGTACAATATCAGTGGCTTTGTTTTTTAATTCATTTTTGCTACCGACTTCCGAAAGATAAGTTATTTTACACTTTGTTGTGGTGGTTTTTGAAGGCGTTTAGTTTTTCCCACTTTTTTATACACTCACTTTTTTTTAACTATTTTATAAAACCAAATGCTGTTCGTTTCTCTAAATCTCGAGTTCAAGTATTTGAGATATAACTAATTTTCTGATTGTTGAGACTGAAATCTAGAGTAGGGGTTTCATTTAAGCCACTGTTTAAAAATCAAGCAAATAACCTGTCAATGCCACAAGTATTGCACAAAACGACAAAATCATGAAATATTTTCTTTATTTTCAAAAAAATCAGATATGTTCAACATTTGCTTTACATGTACCTAAACTATTTCTATTCTAAAACACTATCACAAAATGCTTCACTATTTCATTTTTACATAATAAATTAAGCAATAAATAAAATGCATTGTATGCTGAAGACAGAGAAAAATGGTAACTTTATTTTTCATTATTTAAATTAAATTGTAAAAGACAACAACACTTTTGGATATTTTTGTAAACTTGTAAATTGTACAAACGACGATGTCTTGCCTAAAAAAATGAGGTAATTATTCAGTTGATATTACTTTCTCATTTTGGACAGAACAATATTTCATTGTGACCACACTTTTGTGACTCAAGCGTTTATAAAATGGCACATTTATCCGTATGTATAATATCTACAAAAATAGATTTATTTATACTAATCTTAATGCAAACTACAATATAATACTTCCACAAAATATACAACAATATCTCATCACATACAATTATTAATCACAACATTTGTTAAAACCATTTTACACTTTTTTTCTTGTTGAGGGAACCAATGCTCGTAGTCCAGTTTTTTTCTTTTTTTTTATATTGGTAAGTTTCATGAACGATAAATTCGAGATGGCTACTGGTAGGTATAGTTCCCACAGACGATATTCCTTCTTTAGCTTTTTGTAACTTTTGTTATAAGATGCGTATCGATATACAGTACTTAAAATATAAACACATGAAAAAAAATTGCGATCACTTTTAAAAATTCAAAATCTTTATTGTTAGGTACGGTAGATTAAACAATAAAAAATCATTTTATTTTTCAATTTAAAACGGTTTATTTATCTAAAGAAAACACACAACAAACATTTTAATCTTGATAAAGCTCAATTAAAAAAAAAAGAGCTTTGTTAGTGATCACAATACTTTTTTGATTTGTGTAGAAATCGATATATCTCAAGGCCATCATCATGCCCGAATCCACAGAAATGCATTAAAATAAAGGTGTTTCTCTTTTATCTCTGTAAAATATAATAAATAATTCAGTTACAACTGAGATTATTCCCAATGAAGTTTGAACCTAAGACAAAAAAAGATTTGTTTTTACTAAACTGTACTATAAGGCAGTAGAATAACTCAGGAAAAAACCAAGACTAACGAATTTTCCCTCAGATATTGCAATAGCATTTATCAGAAAAAATGGGCAAGCAAAAATGGGTTTTAACAATAACAATATAGGAACCAACCACAGACGTCTTACGTTCATACATATTAAGTAAATAAAATGCCCGGCAATCAAAGGCACACAGTTTCTCAGTATCTTTAGCATAATAGACAATCGTAGATGTTTGATATTTCTTTCTTATACGTTACACTTACAAAAATTATTTGAAAAATAAATATTATTATGAATATTTTTACAGTTAATTATTATGCGACTAAGATAAGAACGAAAATGTCAATGACCTCCAGCTGTCAACAGTCACTTGAAAATTACGATTGGCAAAAAATACTTCGTAGAAATTAATTTTCAATCATTTATCGTTATCGTCTCCTTAGTGGTGTTTTCATATAATTTTTGTTTATTTAATTATATGGTGCCATCACATCACAATATGGCGTCATCACAGTGTGTTTCTTATCATGGTCGCATAGTGAAATTTTATGTATTTACAAGTTCAATGAGTTAATACTGTACTTATGATAAAATACATACAAAAATCTCATTTTGATTTATTTTATTATTGGTTTTTAATATCAAATATTTAGCAGCTTTGCTGAACTATTTGGTAATAGGTTACTCTGTAGAGCATTTATGTACAATTTTACGATTATTTTAAAACATCACACAAACTGCAAACTGATTCGTATAAATAGAAGAGCTCCTTAAAAATTTGTGCAAATGATGACTACTAGAAAACTTGAAATAACTTAGAGAGTAATTTAAAAAAAAATCCTTAAAAGATCAAATGAGCAATAACTACCACACGTTAAAATTCTTCTCCCGTGAAATTAAGAGCCGTTTTAGAAAGATTTGCTAGTCACTTAATCCGTACAAAATTTTTATTTAAGCTCATCAATTCATACAAAAACATATCACATCATATAATATCATCACATCATATCATATCACGCATCAACACATCATATCCTATCGCACATCATCACATCATATCTTATCACGCACCATCACATCACACATCATATCAATCACAACACTTCACCTCCATCCGATCACGCTCCAGTCAATGTGTTGCGTCTCGTCAAAGACTTCCTTCTGCCGCTGAAGTAGTCTTCTATCTCTTGTAGAGACCTGCCTTTCGTTTCAGGAAGGTAGAAGTAGAAGAATGCTGTTGCTGTAAGATAAAAACATAATTATCTTTAACTAACACTGCCAATGAGCTTGCATCATGTGTCAGTCTGGCAGGGGATTTTGATGAGGCTTTCAGGCCGAAGAATATCGCTGCTAATATTTCTAATGAAACGAAGGGTTTTAAACCTCAGCCTCAACCTGATATCCAGTGCGAATGCCATACTAATGATCATAACATGACCCATGAAATCCCATCATAGCAGGATCTCTTAGGTCGGTAGTAGTGCAAATAAATTGTTTCAAGCCGTTCATCGGACTCCAACTTTTTTTTAGTTTATAAATACAAGAAGCACGAACTTACCACATATAGACATAGTTCCGTATAGTCCAAAGATACCGTAATCGTTCAGCGAATGCTTGAGGAAGGGGAAGGTCTTCACCACGGAGAACACGGACAAGTGAGCCACGCACGTCGTCAAACCACCCACGATGCCACGCACCTGGACATAGGAACAAAAGTTAGCATGATACATCATCTGCTGATATTTTCCAGCTTTATTGGGGTCGGCGCGATGGAGCAAATGCCAATCTGACCCTCAGAAGCCCGTTTATGTACCGACCTTAGTAAGTACTGTTAAATGCTTGAAGATATTTTGTCACCCAGTAGAAATAAAATAAGCATTACTAAAACAATATGCTGTCCAGATACAGGGCAAAAGTCTGCTCTCCTAACTAGAGCACTGAGTAATCTCGCTACGGGATAAAATGGAATGAGGTCTTACGGTTTAATGGTGGGTTCATATCTGACTGAACATCCGTCGCGGATCATAGGTCGCGGAACGCCAGAACAGACAAATTTATAGAAAAACAATTGACCGTACACACTCAACGGATGATCCGTTAGTGCGTCAAAGAACATTCAATGATCCACTCGACGGATGTTCCGTCAGATATGAACGTACCCTAAAAGTCACAGATATCGCAAGACGATCTCCGGCCACCGTAAGCGCGGGCATGCGGGCGGCGAGTAATGGGCAACTCGCCGCCCGACCATGGACCATGCCGGGTCGACGGCGCGTTGTGTTCCACGCGCGTCAGCAAGATGACGCCCCCTCTAGAGGGCCAAAGCCTGCCGGGGTCGGGGGACTTATCTCACTACCGTGACCCTGGAACGTATAGGGCTAATGAAGGACACCGTGGATTTTAGTCAGTACAAGTCTGACAGTACCTCCCGCCCTGCCTTGGGTGGAAGGACTCATTTGATGATTTTACCACGCTAAAAAAAAAAAAAGAGTCACAGATATTGTTAAAACTGTAGCAGGCTAAAGTAGCAGTGGGCTCAGGGCTGGTCATGTCTGTCGGAGAACCGACTAAAGGTGGAAGATCGTGCACTGTGGCGCTTCTTCTTCGGCGTGGAGGCTTATGTCCAGCAGTGGACTGCAATAGGCTGAAATGATGAAGATGATGAATATTTTACAAAAAATAATTTAACCTGTGTCGGATAAACTTCTCCAATCATAACCCAGGGTACGATCAGGTAGCCCAGCGTGCAGGCGATGACGAAGATGAAGATGCTGACGATCGGGATCCAGGAGTGCTGCGGAGGCATAGAGTTATCCTTCCAGAACTTTACGAAGTACATGTATACCGCCAGGATTATCATTGTGACGCCGCAACCCAGAGCTGGAACAAAAACGAGGGTTATTTAAAATCTATGGTAAATAATTACAACCGCACAGGCCGATCTTCTGGGTTAAGACGCGCTCTCCGAGGTTGGTCTGTGGATGGGTGACCATATGTCATAGCGAGTTTCCTCCGTAACTTGGAAAGCACGCAAAGCCGTAGGTCCCGGCCAGTCTTACTTCCCGGCAAGTCTGACGGCCAGTCTTACCATGGGATATCGTATTATCCAGTTGTACTGGGTTGTGGATGTCAGATAGACAGTAGCTCCATGTAAAATACTGATATTCAGCTGCATCTGGTTTGACTGGAAGCCGACCACAATATAGTTGGGAAAAGGCTAAGCAGATGATGATGTTATAATCATGTAAGCTTACGTGAAAGATTGGGTATAATTTATCAAATCAACTTTAAATATAAAGAAATTAAATGAAAAATATTTAGTTTTGATTCTGCGAAAACAAAAATCCAAGTTTGGATGCAGGATCCAGGAGGAATGATGAAATAAATGACTGCCGCGTTGGTCTAGTCACTAGTGGTTGATTGGTGGTGGTGGAAAAGATTTTCCTGTTCTGAGAATCGAACCTAGGACCTCAAGCTCAATCGAATCGCTAGCGACCACTTAACCAACGAAACATTCAACCAAATAATTTAAAAATGGCTTTGCCCATCATTGCACTTAAGAGCAGAAGTGAACTTTCCGACGGAGTTTATTATAGGTACATGACTAGCACTCCGCCCGCGACTTTGTCCGCGTGATTTTCGAACTTTGCCTATTTCTACTCCCGGCCACCCTCTTTTACGGGATACTTTTGAAAATCTGAATCAATATCCAACAAAAATTCTATCAACCCGCAATATCCCGTCTTAGGTAACACCCACGTCCTAAAAATAACCCCAATTTTGTGACTCCTAACTATCAACCTCAAAACAACCCCTTAGGAGTCGAATTCGGATTGTGAGAACCTGTCTTAGGAAACCCCATGCGAGACCTCTAACTGTTAACATCAAAGACAACGCCTTAAGGGTCTTTCGTAAAATCTCGTTTAAGGCCCGGCGCCCACTATCGGCATCGGCACGGCTGAGGATTTTAGGTGATAAAAAGCATTATACATTAACTTCATGGCAATAAAGTAGAAATTGCCGATGCAGTAGCCTCAAGCATACCGAAGCGGTATTTTTGTTACTACGATCATATATCATAGAAATTTCTGACACCGTGGAATTTAGGCAGTACGAATCTGACAGTCCCTCCCGCTCTGCACTGAGTGGGAGGACACATTTGATGATTTTACAGGCTAAAAAATAAAAAAACGTGGGAAAAAAGGGGTCGAATTTCACAAGGGGAGGAGTCATTTGATGATTTTAACACGCTTTATAAAAGGTTGTTTAGAAGGAACTTAGATTATAAAATGTACAGATCCCGTGTTCAAAACAAAACGTAAAGTTTTTCGTGAAGCCACTTTCTTATAAATGTGTGAGTGAACGCCACGCACACATTTAAATGTTTTCCTTGGAGATGTTCACTTGTTTTACGTAGGCATCGAACGAAGGGAATATTTTTTCTTCTTCTTTTAGCTTCAATTCTCAGTGGCCTACTATGAATGATTGATTAAAGAATGTCCACAACATTCTATAATCTAAGGTCTAAACATTAAACAACTTACCAGAGATAAAAGTGAGTATTCTTCTACCGCACTTCCTGCATAGTACACAGCCGATCACGGTGAATATCACTCGCACTATGCCCATACATATAGCCAGCACATTCTTGTCAAGAGTCGCACCGGACGCCTACAAAGAACATAATGATAGTTTGAAAAGCTTATAGCTAAATATCGGAAGAATATTTTAAAGAAAAGAAAAACAGTGGAACTCGCATTTACTTTTCAATTTGAGGAGCAACCTCCAACTTAATCAAAAACTACAGAACAGATTAAGCTAAATGAAAATGATAAAATTATGGTACTCAGATAGTTACCTATAGGATAAATAGTACCTGAATTAACACGCATGATTCTTTTTTATCTCGGTATAGGTAACTTTTCCGTGGGATAATCAAACCAAACTTCGCATACACGGGCACTTAAACTAGTTAATAGTTATTTATGATACTAGTGCGGTAAGTTGGTTTTTACAAACGAGTAGACGAATGTAAGCCCGAGATGAAGTCGAGGGCTTACCATAGTCACGAGTAAATACCAATTTCCGCACATGTGTCATACAATGTTTTTCAACACATTTGCGAGAAAACAGTACAATATGTAATTAAACAAACTTTATTTACAGTACTCCAAAATTAATAATGCACATGCAAATCTTCGCTAATTGTCGTATTCCCGGAAACACCCGAATCATTAAATCGGAGAGAGCCCTAAACAATACACTTGCATTTTGCACCTAGTTCGAAAGGAACAGGAGTCAATGTCATATGTCAAATCATGTGAAACAATTGAAAACAATTCGGGCGGTCGGCGGCTGTCACCGGTCAGTCAAAGGTCCGTCAGTCGTCTTTATATATTGGTGGTGACTGCACGTGTTCTCTCTGTGTGGAATTATATAGAGCTGCTATTACACACCCTTCTTGGTTTTGTTTTCAAAGGTGAATTTAATTTCAACTTTAATTATCTTACTCAAATTCTACGATGTCAGGAATAGAGATCCTCCTTGATTCTGATTAATTTTTTTGTAATAATTGTAATATTATTCTGGAATTATCAGTGCTGTAAATTGAACTGAGATTTTAATGATTAGATTTTAATGTAAACCTGTGTTTGAAAACCATTTTTTCTTCTTCTAATATAAACCTTGTGTTATTTAAACCTTCTTTTCTTCCATCATTACACCAGCTTCAGTATGAAGAAGTAAATCAATTCAACAAAGATTGTAGCATATTCGCAATCGTGTCGTTTTCCTCGCTATTTACTTACATAGAATTATCGAATCAATTTCGTTAATGATAAATCAATATTTATCTCTTTTAGCACAAAACACATAATTCTGCTAAATTATGCATGAAGAAAATGCACTTAACCACTCTATATACATATCGTCTTCCGACGCTCGTGGAATACGACCGTTGCCGAACAGTGACGAAGATTTCTATGCGCATTATTAATTTGGGAGTACTTGTAGAAGTTTCTAATATGAAAATGGCGCGAATTTGCAAATGGCGCCACATGCACGTGGTGAAAAATAGAACTACATCTTTCGTCTCATTTACTCTTTAGTATTAAAATGAGACAACGTATTGAGCAAAAGCGCTTCCAAGGAGGTTCGATCAGTCAGGTTGTTTATTCTCATAATGTGAAACTCTTTGGTGGAGTTCTTATTTTTTTTAATGGAAATTAAAAAAAAAAACCGTAAAGAAAACGCACGGATAGGTACTTAGGTGAGAGTACCTATTTTACCGCACGTTCCGTTGTATGGTGCGTAATTTTTAACTTTCGAACAATGTATACAGGCTTCGTAAACGCATTTTTCGAGCAAATGTGTTGAAAATAATAATGTATACGTACGTCAAAAACATCAATGGCGTAAAAAGTGATGGTGTTGACACCGCACCACTGGTAGACGAAGAAGTACACAGCCAGAATGGTGAACGGTTTCAGAGTAGACGGAGACAACAGAGCCTTGATCGTTTCACGGAAGCCATGTAGTCTGAAATTATAAGACTACAGTGATAAGTAATTGTCCACAAAAATGAAAAATGAAAGTTTTGTGGACACTACTCACACAAGACCAAAAAAATCCTGCCAAAATTGTTAAAATCAAAAGAGAGCTAAAGGTTCCTAAGATTGTTTTTTCCGTATCTCTTATAGATGCAGTTTTCCCCCTGTTGGCAAACTTAAAACAAAGACGATTAATTATAGATATTAACCAGTAAATCTTTTACAATGCGACTGCGGTTTGAATAAATCTGTGATTGCGCCATGAGCTTAATTTTTTTTTCAATAGACTTCAACAATACGAGGGGGTTATAATGGTCGACGTGTATTTTTTTTAAAGTTGTTCACTGATTTTTATTTACTTTTACGTTTTTTATTTACTTAGTTAAAATTCCTATCACCTAGTAGTTAATATAATTCAACCCTATATATTAACAGAATGTGGTTATTTTAATTTTAGACAAGGAAGTAATTACACATCGAGACGTAAACACAAATGCATATTTATACAGCCGTATTCACGTGTATATAAATACTTGTATATCATGAATATTTATTACTACTACTAACTGCTTTTATCTTTGCCAGACAAATGAGTTTAGATCGTGACTATCTATTAATTACCATAATATAATAATGAGATATTATCATTGTGAGTAAGATGTGACATATTAATAGCATCATCAGCATCAGAAAGTGAATGCTGTCTTCCGTATACATCCAGAATGTAATGAACACTTTCCTGAAAACCGCATCAAAATCCGTTCAACCAAACGCGAGATTATCGCGGACAAACATACATACATACAAACATACATACAGGTCGAACTGAGAACCTACTTTTATTTTAAAGTCGGTTATAAATTAAAAAAAGTTCATACATGCCAAATACCACTCTTAATGGCGGGATGAGTTTAGCCAAAAATTTTACTGTGATTATAATTTTATCACGCCCGCCATAATAACTTATCATAATAAAGACTGTAAGTATATTGATTTGGCTCGCGAGGTTGTCGATATGTGGGATGTGGATTCAGCAATCATTGTGCCGATAGTCGTGTCGGTCCATGGCTTAATTGCTAAGAGCCTCGACCAACATCTAAGGAGGCTCTCGTTAGGCAGCTGGATAAGGGCCAGATTCTGAAAGCAGTTCTTCTGGACACGGCGCGCAGGTTCCTTTCTCTGGACCCCTGACTGCCGGTAGCTTGGACCCTGTTCCCGATACCGGTGGGCCACTATTATTTATATTTTTAAATATTTTTTTTTATTATTTTTGTGAAAATATTTAAAAATGTATTTAATAAGTTAAAAAAATGAATAAAAGACTGTTACAAGTATTACATGCAGAAGGCATATTATGAAGTCTTAAATACGCTGAAAAAACCTAATAATTTTTCAATAATTATAATTGTTTGTTTAATTAATTTAAAATTGTTTGATCGAAATTATTTATTTTTTACAATATAATTAATTATTTATGGCATGATCTTCGATTGATCGAAGAGCATGATCGTAAAAATAGGTAATTGGATTGATTAATCCAGAGTATAAATATTGAACAGTTCCTTACACTTGTTTGCAAATACGACTGTGACGTAGGCATGCTAATAGCATAGGTAATCCACTACGTTTACATTTACTTAATATGAAAAACCAAGATAAATAAGAACAAATTGTTTGACAAAACAATGTTTTATTTACTCTAGATTATTGTTTTGTTCGTTTGTAGTAAATGATGTTATTAGCATTTGCCGTTACCTGCGCTCAACATCATTCAATAACAATCATCATCATCATCATCTCCTTAGCGTTTTTGTTATCATGTTCCTGCCTCATTAATATAATAATAATATTCCACAACTATCACACAACGCCATCTAGTCCCAAGCTAAGCAGAGCTTGTGTTATGGGTACTAGACAACTGATAAACATACTTATATATTTCTAAATACATAAATATTATAGATAAATTACATCCAGACACAGAACAAATGATCGTGCTCATCACACAAACATTTGTCCTGGGTGGGAATCGAACCCACGACCTCCGGCATAGCAGTCAGGGTCACTAACCACTAGACCAACAGGCCTATAATAATATAATGGTGCGACTACTGAGCATGAAGTTCAGAGTGTGATTCCCAGGTCAAGCAAAATGCCATAGGGTTTTTTCAATCGGTATTTCTCAGTAGCAGCCACGAGCCACCTCATCTAACTCTTTGGATGTTACGTTCTCATAGTGAAAATATGAAATGAGAACTTTATGCCACTTGGATATGTTGTCACTTCATCCTTACTACAAAAAAGCTTTATGTCGACTTTAATTCCAGCATATTTTAGAAGTACAGTCACTTCCAATGAAATGTACTCGTATATGTTACGGTTAAAGCCCCAAGTGCGGTTACACCTAGTTTTAACCGGCTAAACCTAGGGGTAACCGACCACATGCGGTTAAACCTAGGTGTATCCTACTTATCTTCGGTTAGAACTAGGTTTAGCCAGTTAGAACTAGGTCTAACCTCGGGACTTGCTGGCACCCCGACTCGGGCAATATAAGTTAGAAGAGGATGGCGGGGTCTGAAAGACCAATACTCAAGACCAATATACAAGATCAATACTTTGGAGAACAATAGACTTCCAGACTCGACATAATGGGACTCGACATAAAGGGAATAAATCATTTGTGCGACTACTAAAAATTAAAATAGTCCTTGTTACTACGATATAATGATGCAATTCGATTGACATACGTCGTTGTGGCGAGACTTTTGTTTTTCATCTACCCGAAGAAAACCGCCCGTTTTATGTCATATGTCGAAGTGGTACGGATGATTTTCACTTGTAGTTGGAATCGGTCGAATTGCATCGTATCGCGTCATCACAAAAAAAAAACAAAAATAATTACTTACGGCTCAACATGATTCTTCTCTTTAAACGCAATCATCTTCGCGATCTCATCGTCTACATTACAACTCATTCCCCTCAACCTCACGAGAGAGGTCTTAGCCCCCTCCTTCTGGTCCTGCTGCAGGAGGTAGTTGGGGGTCTCCGGGAGGATCAACATCCCCAGGAAGGAGAGAATCGGTATCGTTGCGCTGACGCCTGCCAGGATATTCCATGATGTGAAGCTGCCTATCACGTACTGGAAGGAGGAGACATGGTTATTTTAATAATTATGTGTACAGTCAGTCAGTCATATGACGGCTGGTGGCAAGGCTGCTAAAGTTGCAGTGGGACACACCTACGGTAACGGACGTCGCAGGACGAAATCCGGCCACCGTAGGCGCGGGCATGCGGCGAATAATGGGCGACTTGCTGTCCGATTATGGACCATGTAACGACGGCGCATCGCGTTCTACGTGCGCCTCAGAGCTTTCAGCATAATGACGGGCCCCCTTATAGGGCCAAAGCATGCCGGGGTCCCGGTACTAACGAGCTACCGTGACTCCGGAACGTAAAGGGCTATTGAAGGACACCGTGGATTTTAGTCAGTACAAGTCTGACAGTCCCTCCTGCCCTGCGCTGGGTGGGAGGACTCATTGATTTGTTGGGTCGCAAAATTGTCATTTGCAGGACGAACTTTGAACACAATGTTTTTCTTTTCTATTAAATTCTAACACCCTGGTGTTTTAGCAAATCAAAGTGTGACAGACCGTTCCGCTCTACCAAGAACACATTTGATGATTTGTATACCTACCCAAAACAAAGCCTGGCAGAAAAATATTTGAATCTGATAGGTTCAAGCTTCCAAAAGAAGCTCATTTTTGAATCATTTACGTAGGTTGACTTTAAGATCAAACAGACACGCCCCCTTCCATTTAAAAAATATTACACAGGCCATCAATCTATCAATCAATAGCACCTGACGTAGGAACCACGTGAAGTTTGCTCTTATAATGTAACCAATTTTGTTACAGATGTTTGCTCAAAAGGCGACAGGTCTAATTTTACTGAACCAACACCTCAATTATGATAGTTAGTCAACGGTTGACAAGCGTGACTGACTACCCTACTCCTGACGTCAATGATTGATAATGTCAATTTGAATTTGCAATTTTGTACCAAGACTAGATTGTATTTTTTCCACGTTGTTAATTCTAATATACGTTTATTGGATATGATTAATAGTTAGCTGTGAAATTCGTGGGTGACAGATTAGGAATATACTTATTTTCATTTTAAAAAATTCCAACATCCATTTTCATAATGCCTGTCTAATTTTTATAGGCACGTTTCTAATATTATGATTGTAGGTGTGGCTCTAATTATACAAAACATTCGTTATTCATATTATGTAAATGTATTTTTACATATAGGTGTGTGATGTGTGTTAAAGATAAAATAGACCAGGAACTACTCTATTTCTTAAAAGTAAATTTCTTGTAAATTCATCAGTAGAGTCCTCCCACCCTGGGTGTAGCGGAAGGGACTGTCTTGTCTTCTATATGGATGCTTTTACAACCATTTACAAACATCCGGACCCAGAACAAAGACGTATAGTCCATACTATTTTTGTTCCGGGAATGTTGATGGATGGAGAGGAAGAGGAAGGCCAAAGAAAAGATGGATGGATTGTCTAAGGAATGATATGAAAGAAAATGGAGTAAATGATACTGTGACGTCTGATAGGGGAGAATGGAAGAAGAAAACGTGTTGCGCCGACCCCAAGTAGAATGGGATAAGGGCAGGAAGAAGAAGAAGATTGAACTCGCGTCCAAATGTATGTTGTACCAGATACTAGTTTTTAACTTTTAACTCCTGTTACAGGTTTGCTGGAAGATGGACACTTCCTGTATAATTATAAATAGGAAAATTTATATATTTTCAAGTTAGGTCTTTCCCACATGCAGAAAGTATCAATAATAAATGCATTTGTCAACAATAGGCTACGTGACTTTAAGTGCCCATTATATGCCTAATGAGTTATTGTTATTTAAAAATGCATGCAATATTATGCAGTTCATAAGCAACCGAGTTTATTGGATTTTGGCGCCTATCCGACTACTTCGTATTCTAAGATTGGCTTCATCCAAAATTAGCAATAATTCTTATGATACCAATATAATCCACAAGTTAGAAGACTTTATGGCTTTTTGATCGTGGGCGGAACGGGGGGACTGTCAGACTCGTACTGACTAAAATCCACGGTGATTATTCAATAGCCCTTTACGTTCCAGGGTCACTGTTACCTGATGAGACAGTCCCGCGACCCCAGCAGGCTTTGAACCTCTTAGGGGGCCCCGTCAGATTGCTGACAGCTCTTTGGGGCGCGCGTGGAACACGACGCGCCGTCGACCCGGGCATGGTCAATGATTGGACGGCGAGTTACCCATTACTCGCCGTCAGTATGCACAGACTTTATGGCTTGAAGACAAGGTTGGTGGAAGAAAGATGACAGGACAAAAATTTGACAGGGTACTGTAATGACAGTTGATGTGTAGACATTAATTACTTGTAAATGAAGATACCACAGATGATGAGACAAATCTGTCCTAACGAGCGTCGAACTCAAACTGATGATGCTTCATCATGTGGCCTTAACTGACGCTGGTCATGTGAGTCACTCTCTCTATTAAAAATTCTTCATTCGCTAATCATGATAGCTTGAACTCTAATTGGCTACTCATGAACTTTACTAATGGCAAAGTCACATGACTTTCCGGAAACGAGGTATCTGCGTAAATTCAACAGCTTCTTGAATTGTATGTCCGCATTGTGCATATGTTTATGAAAACATCGTGAAAAAAACGTGCTGCTTGCGTAAGGGGTGCTAAAATTCTGGCCCGCAAGATTAAGCATCAATATTTTTATGCCCTGAACGGAAGGGAGTTTCAGACTCTTACTGATTTAAAAACATCTTGTTCCTTCACGTTGCATTTATATTTTATGGCCGTGGTATCTTGCTTAGACAGTCCCAGGATCGGAGACAGTCTCGAGACTCAAAACAGTCCCGCATCAGAAGACAGACCCTTCTTTTTTTTTTTCGTGGTAAAATCATCAATTGAGTCCTCCCAGCCCCGGGCAGGGCGGGAGGGACTGTCAGACTTGTACTGACTAAAATCCACGGTGTCCTTCGGTAGCCCTTTTGTGTACCGGAGTCGCGGTATACGTATGTCCCGCGACCCACCAGAAGACAGACCCACGCACACATGTATGTATATCTTTCTATCGGCTAGCCCGATTTGTGCCGAATCAGGCAAGGCCGAGTAAGTGTACCCGCCGCGCGCCGTGTACATGTTAACTCCTTAGTACTCAGATGGCTCGGCGATTAATGGGCGACTCGCTGTCCGATAATGGACCATGCATGCCTGGGTGGACAGCGTGTCGTAATCCACTCGCACCTCAAAGAGCTGTCAGCGCATTGACGGGGATCCTTTAGAGTGCCAAAGCCTGTCAGGGTCGCGGGACTAACTTGCTTCTGTGACCCCGGAACGTAAAGGGCTATTGAAGGAAACCGTGGATTTTAGTCAGTACAAGTCTGACAGTCCCTCCTGCCCTGCCCTGGATGGAAGGACTCATTTGATGATTTTACGCTAAAAAAAAGTTCTCAGGTGGCTGGCACTTTGTAGGTAAACGGTGCATCCACACCGCAGTTACTTTTTGTAGCTCAACGTTTCCAAATGTTACTCGGTAACATCCGCCAACAAAATGTTATTTAATGTTACTAAGTGTTGACGTGTTACTGTAAGTCGAGTAACGTTGCTCGACAATCGGTAACAATGTTACCCTCTGCATCCACACCGCAGTAACAAAATGCAACACGGTAACATTCGGTAACTTTTGTGGCTCTGTATCTTCGTATCTTCGTCATCTGTGATGGCCTAAGATATATCAATATAACATCTTAAGATAAAATATTATAGTATCTTAGCCGTGTGTGATGTGCTTTATTTAGGTACCTATTGCAATGTTGAGGTAACATTATCTAACAATGTTACCGATTGTCGAGCAACATTACTCGACTTACAGTAACACGGCAACACTTAGTAACTTTTGTTGTCGGATGTTACTGCGGTGTGGATGCACGGTTAAGTAACAATCAACAAATAGTAACAAGGAGCCACAAAAGTTACCGAATGTTGCCGTGTTGCTTTTTGTTGCTCCACAAATGTTACCGAAACAACAAACAAAAAGTATACAAGTACAGTACAAAAGTATATAAGGAAACAAGTATACCCCCTCATGCAATTTATTTCCACGACCTATTAACACCAGTGCCAAAGGAAACTTTAGTTACAAACAAAGACGTACCTGTATCAAGACACCAGTAGATACGCCGACAGATGCAAGAGCTCCCAGCATTCCTCTGAGATGTGGCTGCGAGACTTCACAAGTGTAGACCCTAGCAGGAGCGCCCACCATGCCGGAACCGAAACCGATCATCAACCTACCTGTAATCAGAGTCAGCATTTATAATAATGACCGCAGACCTATTCACCGGGATTAGACGGACGTTGAGTTTGATCCCTTTCTCTCCGGTTGTTAGCGAAAGTAAGCAATAGTCTTCCCCTTCTCTTTTACTTGGAAACGTTGACCGGGTTGTTAGAATTATAACCTACTAGGCAGAATTGATAATAAATACATTTCGTTGACGTAACTACCACCTATATGCCACCTTTTCCCATGTCTTCAAAGAGACCCCTACCCCCCTTTGGTGTTTATTACTTAAATAATCCTCAGAATAAAAGCCCTCTAGCAAAGTGATATAGTAATATTTGGTCTAGTGGCTTCAGTTTTCGCATAATAATCACGCGAGACCTCAGCATCTTTTAAGATGGATTCCTTAACAAAAAGATGTAAACGTGAAGCACCATTTACTTACCAATATAAAGCATAGGAAGATTGTAAGAAAATGCAACCAGAAGCCATCCAAATATGAGAGGTATCTCCGTAATGATGAGCGTCTTCCGGCGTCCGATGTGGTCCATAAGGTAACCGCTGACGATGCATCCTATTGGCGTACCAGCCGCGCTAAGACTAGCTGGAACAAGGAAAAGATCATGTAAGGTTTCAGTCCTAATCCATGCGGATGGATAATGGATGACTCGCCGTCTGATCATGAACCATGACCGGGTCGATGACGCGTTGTCTTCTACGTCCTTGCTGGTGTCGTGGGACTGTCTAAACAGGTAACCCTGACTCTGGAACATAAAGGGCTATAAAAGGAACACATGGATTTTAGTCACTACGAGGCTGATAGTCCCTCCCGCTCCACACAGGGCGGGAGCCCTCCTGCTCTGTGTGGAGCGGGTCCATTGATTTTACATTTCATGGATAAAAAAAAATAGGTGTGTCACTCGGAGACTGCCGCCATAAAGCTATTGCATAGCATTGAAAAAAAAAATGGGAGTTTTGGCCAATTTAGTCAAATTTTTATTCATACTCGTAGGTATGTGTTCATCGTCATGGAAAATCAGTCGTAAACTATTACCGCCTCAACTGCGTGGAGGTACTCCCAGCTTACTCGTATGTAATCTTATAATTATACAGTGAAATTAGTTATAGCTTTGATTTCCACATCAGGTGTTCCAGTTGTTCAATTTTTATACGTCAACAGATAGTACTCATCTGGTTGAACAACTCTTGCTAAAACGTCTTCCCTATACAGGGTGGGGACATCGACGCACAAACGGATACCATGGATCCAGGACATGATTCTGGACCCCCCGTGTTGGAATTTTTCGTCGGATTTTTCCTAATTTTCAAAAAAAAAATTGAGTTTTTTTTTACTTTAGCCTGTTCATAACAAGAGATGTTCAGCCTAATGGCTGAACATCTATGTACTTGTCTACGGCAATTTATCTTGTAGTGTTTACAAAGTATAATCTCAAGATTACAGTAGATGTTCATGTAATGAGATAAGAGTAACTAATTAACTAACATCTAATTGCGTTAAGTGCGCAATATCATCGCTTCCGGATTACTGATTTAGAATATTTTTTGGCTCATCAATCTTCAGGCCTGTTTTCAGAATTTTTGCTAAAATTGGACTGGAGGCGGGAAATATTAGGCTAAAATGACTAAATGACGATCCTTTGACGTAAGTAAGCCTTTGTGAATATAATTATGTATTTTGAAAAAAATATATAGTAGCAGCACACGACAATAATGAATTTATAAATCATGTTATTTTAGTTAAATCCAATATTAAATGATTTGAAATAATTTTTATGTATGAATAATTTGACCAAAATCTATCCTATGCGAGTGCAGTTTTAACGAACGCACGAGGCCTCTAAATGCCGAACCCAGCTTGCCATTCTTCTTTCTGGCCAAACCGAGGTATGTACCTACGTATCATATAACCTGTAGATAACAATTTTTTCAGATATAATTTCTCTGTAAGTACCGACGAAAAGTTGCTTCATCTGCTCCGTTTTGTCTTTCAACCTTTCACCTACTCTAAGTTATGTTATGAATTAGCTAAATATTTTTTTCCGAAATCAGCGTCAGTTACATAAATAAAAGACAGGGTCTGCCAAATACCAGCTCGATGCACTTGAGTCGATTGACAAACGGACGAAGAGGCTTATCTGCAACTATGCCCAGCCCTACAGCCAAAGAGCACACGACAGCAGACGACAATCGTTATCGCTCAGGAGTAACTAATACATTTTCAACTTTATAGGGTATAAAGTTGAAAATGTATTAGTTACTCTACTATTAAGACTGCTGAGCGATAACGAAAGAAACAAACGAAAACGATCTGTAAACTTCAATAGCTTTTCAACTTTACGCTCTGGGGTATAAAGTTGAAAATGTATTAGTGACTGCTGAGCGATAACGATTGTCGTCTGCTGTTTTTCTAAAGGGCCCTGGTTGATTCACGACGTCGAACATCGACGCCGGTTTGCCAGCCTGTCGGTTTTTTATCGGTTACATTTCGGAGAGTGTGCGATGGAACTGTTCTTTCCATTCCATCTTCGGACTACAAGACGTTCACATCAATCGCGAAACAATCGTAAAACAAAAAAAAGAAATCTTACCAATCCAACTGGCTTCATTATCTCCTACAGGTATCTTGGATCCAGGAGCTTTTAACTGAGGCAGTGACGTGGCCGAGAATCCGAAAGCCATTCCCGTATTAATGGTACCCAGGTTAGCAATTAAGGAAGCCACCACCTGCCTCAGGGCTTTGCCCCTCCCGGCTTTATTCGCCCCTTTATGAATGTATGGATTCTTCGTAATAGTGGGTGATACTCCATTCTTGATGAACGGTATGGCGTCATTTCTGAAACAAAGATGGCGGATTGTTAATTTTCAAATTATTTGGGATAGCAGGATATTGTGTAAAATTGTTTGGTAAAATTACAGTTGTGGTCTGACTAAGCAGGATACCGTGACCCTGGAACACAAAAGAGCACGCGAAAGAACAGGGCGAACTTTTAATCAGTATTCTTTTTCCTTTTATTTAAGTATAATATTATTTACGGTGCATCCACACCGCCGGTAACATTTGTAGCTCAACGTTTCCAAATGTTACTCGCTAACATCAGCCAACAAAGTGTTATTTAATGTTACTAAGTGTTGACGTGTTACTGTAAGTCGAGTAACGTTGCTCAACATTCGGTAACATCCGCCAACAAAATGATATTTAATGTTACTAAGTGTTGACGTGTTACTGTAAGTCGAGTAACGTTGCTCAACATTCGGTAACAATGTTACCCCCATTATCTAACAATGTTACCGATTGTCGAGCAACGTTACTCGATTTACAGTAACACGGCAACACTTAGTAACTTTTTGTTGTCGGATGTTACTGCGGCGGTGTGGATGCACGGGTAAGTAACAATCAACAAATAGTAAAAAAAGAGCCACAAAAGTTACTGAATGTTACCGTGTTGCCTTTTGTTGCTCCACAAATGTTACATTGTTACCGGGGCGGTGTGGATGCACGGGTAAGTAACAATCAACAAATAGTAACAAGGAGCCACAAAAGTTACCGAATGTTACCGTGTTGCCTTTTGTTGCTCCACAAATGTTACATTGTTACCGGCGGTGTGGATGCACCGTTACTACGCACAGACTTATGGATTCAAACAATTTTAATAGCCATTTCTTTCCTCGTAAAATAACATCATAATTATCACCTAAATTACACTTTCATAAACCATTTAAAGAAGATTATTGTTCGAAAGACCTCAGTGAACGGCGTAGGGTTATCTTCTCGAGATAGCGAGGCCTCTTCGACCTCACACTTGCATTAACCCTCACGAGCCAATGGTACTCAACATTTTAAATTGCCAACGTAATTATTGACAACTTCAATGGTCAACTCAATACATTGACTTGTAAATATGATAATTGTTAATCTTTGTAAATAAAAACTTGTTCTATGTTCGAACATGCTAGTCTCCGAAAGTACACTTTAGCCGCTCAAATTAAATATTAAACGTGAATTTGTTTGTTACCTACTCAATTATACAAAAACGGGTGAAGAAATTTGTACCTAGCAAATTAGAACCCAGTTAATTTATAAACTGTATTGCTTTAATATGGGGTACTTTAATCCCACTATTATCGATTTCATGGGACAATTTCCTACCTAAATCCACATAGGCAAAGCCAAGGGCTTTTGTCAGTATTATACCTACATAATTATTATATTTATTAAGTATCACATGTATTAAAACTGCAGTGATATTTTTATAATTAAGTTAATAGTTTGTAAAGAGGAAATTCTTGAGTATAAATTTAATATAATGTAAACGTTTAATATATTCTAATTGATACGAGACTAGTTTTTCTCAGATTATACTTGAGGTAACATAAATAAATAATTGATTTTTATTAACTTGTGAGAAACATAATGGAAAACACGAAAACGGAAATTACTACTACTAATTATTAGACTTTTTCAGACAAATACCATATTGCACGCGACGGAAGGGATTTATAAAGATCATATTATGTGGTGTCCGATAGTTTTGGACTTCATCATCATCATCATCAGCCGGAAGACGTCCACTGCTGAACATAGGCCTCCCCTTAGACCGCCACGCCGAACGACAATTCGCCACTTGCATCCATCGGTTGCCCGCGACCCTCACGATGTCGTCGGTCCACCTAGTGGGAGGCCTGCCTAACGCTGCGTCGCTGCGTTGTAGTTTTGACTTACAGTTTTTTTCCATGGGGTCTAAGTGGGAACTAGGCGTGAGGATATTTAAATAAGCGTAAATTCCCATTCCTAATAAACTAAGATTGAGAATAAATTATTGTATGCGTGTGCTCTAGATAACAAGCAAGAAGACTTAAATAACACTAATATCTAATGTTTGCTAAGACATTCATTATGATACGTAATATCATACTCATTTCGTTGACTGTCGCACAAGTATCAATTAACGATAACTAAGATCAGTGGGTTATCTTAAATAGCTTGTTTTACGTAACTTTGTTCCTAACCGGGACAATCTTTTTTTTTTATTCGGGCTTTCTTTATTTCAGACTAGCTGTTTTTGAATACATAAATATCATGCCTGTAATACCCGATGGACATTTCATTCATACAATACAAGCGGTAGATAAATTAAGGAATGAGTTCTACCAAATAAATGTTACTGTGGGGTCTTATTGACCACCTACGGAGCACTGTAGGGGTCGATTATGACGTCAGAACTAAAACTGTCGTAATTCTTACATGATATTGAATGAATTTACGAAATTAATGTAACCAATGTTTTGTTCCAAAACGGTCAATAGGCGATACCTTTGTATTATGTGCTATTAAAGAAGAAACTACTAGGCATAGAAGCATGCAGTTTTATACAAACATTGCCTAAATGACTTTAGGAAATTCATTCCGTGGACGATCAAAAAGGGGATTAAAGCTTGTGTGAAAGTACAAATGTCTTCAAAAATCGGAGGGAAATTTGGAAATCTAGATTTTGGAAGTACCAGAGGTGGGTAAATGAAAATCCTATGAGAGCACACGAAAATCATGAGAGTTGTAAAATCATCTAAAGAATCATACATACCACCCTAGATAGAACGGAAGGGACTGTCAGACTCATATTGTTCACCATCCACACCAGGTGTTCCATCAATAGCCCTTTACGTTCCAGGGTCAAAAGGTTACCTGTTTAGACAGCCATTGAGCTGACTAGACAGTGGTGGCCCAGTGCTGAATTGAGCACTGGGCCACCACTTACCAGCTCCATTGAGCTGGCTATTTCTTGTCTTTAAAAACCAAAATGTATTGATAGATAAAGTACAAGTAGCGGCACGAAACTTTAGCGCTGACCGTTATTGCGCGAAGTTAAAATTAAGGTACCTGATTGGGGCTAGCGGGATGAAGGGCGAGCGTGCGTAGCGCCGATTGGTTCTCCAGTCGCATTCTGTTCCCCGCGCGACCCCCCCGCGTATCGTTCAGCGCTAAACTTACGTGCCGCTACTTGTACTTCATCACTATAGCAACAATCGTAGGAAAATGCCCACACATAAGTATTCAGGGCAAACCTGTTCTATTACCTAAGTAAGGCCAAAAGTAACGATAGGCCACGAAAATCGCCATAAAATCTAGTATTTATTATTCTGCATCAATGGAGGAAAGTCATCAGCAATTTAAGTGTTGTCATTGATGGTAAATGGACTGGTTATCATAGTGTACTGTACATTAGTTGTGCATTGCATAAAATGAGGTTTTGTGGTTGGACTAGGTGGTTAACTTGTAAAGGGTTTGAAGCTGCTACCATATTGATTAGATTAAACTTTTGCCTTAATTCATTAGACATTTACATTATTTTGGAAACCATACAATAGGGTAGTTTCCAGGGTCAAAATAATTACATTTTATTTAATCCGTATTTTAGATTATAAAGAAATATTGGACACGTATTTTTTCTTTTTTAGATTAAACAAAAAATAACAAAGATATAAACCATTACGTGTGACGTCACCCTGCGCGAAAAAATGCCACGCGGCGTGAAGTCACACGTAACTTTAATAGGCTATATCTTTGTCATTTCTAGTCTAATTTACAAATAAAAAAATACATGTTCCTTATTTTTGAATAATCTAAAGGACGGACTAATTACATTTTTTAGGGCAACTGGCCTATTACGAAATAGGTCTTATTTCAAAGTGGAAACCAGAATTTCACGAGTAAATTGGGTTTGAATTTTGTTAAGTGTATATACATACTATTGCTCGTGACTGAAGCTAGTGCTTCTGCCCGCGAGTCTTTCACGTGAAGTTTCTCGACTAATATTATCCGCGCTAATACCTACTTTGTATTCGACGAAATTTCGACAGCTCGGCTTATGTGCAAGATATATAAATATGATGTATGGCTTGGCTAACTTAGGCTACAACCCATTTTGTTGGGTCATTCTACCCAACATGCAAACAAAAATACCTGTTTATTAAATTATTATTATTTAAGTTTTTTTCTTTATAACAAATCAGTTCTGTCCACGATTAGAGACCAATTGAGGAAATAATACAAATGAAAACGAAGCTTTCTAGATCTCTAGGTTATCTAGGTACCAGTATCAGAGGTGTGAGGTCGATCGCAACAGTACTGATAATATCAATGTCGAAGGAATAATATGCTAAACACGATGTTTTGAAGTATTTGTACAAACGCGTGTGAATGACAATTTTACCAAATACTTTGTCTATTTACCAACATTATATACTTTGTCTTAGGTACTTAATCCACACAGGCCACACGAAAATTGGCTACGTACTCGTATAATTAGGTATGCAATTTAGAAAAAAATATGACTACTTTAATTTGATCTATTCCCATCCAATACCAAGAGCTAATACCATTTGGTATTAGTTTATTTTCGAATTTGTTTTCTGTTCCCAACGTGTACCACATATTTTTAAATAAAAACTATTACTAACGAATACCAAAATGTGACTTTTTGTACACTCAGCTACACAAATTACATACAATAGCTCTTGGTATGGGAATACACCTTTAATTTAAGTACAGAACCTGATATTTATTTTTATTGTTTCTTTATTTTCTTTTTTTTTATATTATTTAGTTCTTTTTTTGTTATAAGTTGTTGTTCTGTCCTGTGTGACTCCAATAAAAACCTTTTCTATTTTTCTTTTACTTGCTTAAATAATAAAATTAAAATAAGTTCGAGTTTTAACCTTAGAAAATCTATGTAATACTAATATTATGATACTGAAGAGTATGTTTACATGAATTACTGGTTCGAATTGATAGATTTTATGTTGGATAGTCAATTTATCCAGGAAGGCTATAAGTATGGAACATCACACTACTACCAATAGTAGCCGAGCAGTGGGTGTGAAACCGCTGAAAACAATATAACTAACTAACTATAACTAACTAACTATAACTAACTAACTAGCTAATTAAAAAAATATATTTTAGTTTTTTTAGATTTTTACGCCAACACGCGATGTTATTTATTTTATTTCTCTTTATTATTCTCAATTACTTTCAAGTTCACCAGACTAATATTTTAGTTAAACAAGACAATGATAAGCTTTAAGTATTTTACCATAAACTCTAGTTGATATTACTGTGTGTATTTTTCATTTGTTTACGACCCACTATTTGCCCTGCGTTCGACCGTGGCACACTAAAATATTTACTTTATTTACTACCTCGTCATATCGCTCTAGTTCCGAAGTTAAAGTAAATAAAACATCGAGTTTAATGTGATGAAACTATTTAATTAATATTACTAACTACTAAAAACAAATGGCGATCTGCCCTGGCTTCGCATAGGTGTAAAATATTACCTATGTCACTCAGGAATTAATTTGCTTTCTACTGGCGAAAGAATTTTCAAAATCGATTCAGCAGTTTCAGAGATATCGACTAATTGGCTATTTGAATGAAAAAATTCTAATGAGTCTGTCACTTAGATTATCAAAAAATATTCGGACGACTGATGGAAAATTAGATTTGCTTGACACTGACAATTTTAAGATGTGAAGATACCAATCCAAGAAAGCAGGGGTATTGCCACTAAACCACTAAAGAAGTATTGTTATTATTACTACAGTTAAAACAAGCAAAGATACTATAGAATATACAGAAAGAGATATGGCTGCTTTAGTTATGGTACATCGTATCATCATCATCAAAGAAAGGAAGCGACGAGACTGTCGAAACTGCTTCCAATTGTCCTAATTAACTACGTAATTATGCCAACCGGGGAATCGAAGTAGAAGATAGAACATCCGATATTCCAAGACAATAGTAGGTCAGGTTAGTTACATCATTTTGAAAGTAGAAATTTTAAATTCTGTGCAAAAATACGTAAAGCCCGTATTTTCACACCGCTGATCGTATCCTATAGGCCGTAGCGTGATGTTATAGCCTATAACTTTCCTACATAAATGGACTATTAAATACAAAAGAAAAAAATACCTTCACCAACAGAAAGAGATCATGCAATCACTAAATGTCATTAATTATGTAGATTTAATTCATATTTTCTACTTACATAATAAACAAATCGACCATCACCAAAAACATAAAAATAGAACCCACAAACTCACGAAATCTAAAGCACTAAAAATTTTGCCCTCACACGCTTCCAAATCTTATCCCAAAAGGCTTGACAGTGAAAAACTTAAAATATTCATCAACATAAAAACGAGATTGAAAAATACATAAAACAATATCACGAAAAGTTGTAAAAAATTACAGAATTTCAGTCGCAGAATTTCGGTCGCTTTCATAGAAAAAAATTGCGTCGCGAAAGAGTCGTCTTTTGTTTTATATGAAAGTGACCGAAATTCTGCGACTCACGACTCAAAAATTACGCTCGTTTGGCCTCACCCTTAGTCCTAAACTGGTAGATTAGAAAAAAAAAAAAAAAACCCATAATGAAGTCACACACTGTGGCTTAAGAAAGCCCAGCTGTAGAACAACACAGGCTGAATCCCATGGAGACAAAAGCGAATCCCAAGAGGATAGTCAGGAACTTACGTAGTGCCGTAATTAGTCACCTGGTTAGGACAGTCATTCGCCAGAAAAGGACTGGTCAATCTGCTCCTAAATAAGAGATATAGATGAATTATAGGTAAGTATACTAGTCCTAAACTAAAAAAGTCTTCAAACAATAAAAATGATGGAATAGCAAAGTTCAGAGATTTCAGTATCCAGACGACTAAGCATCATTCTCTTTCTTTGAAATTATTTTTGTAACAAAAGATGATTATTGATTATAAATAATTTTGTAGGTTCCACCTAGAAGATACAAAATGTAATGCAGATCATTAGAGCAGTTCTCGAGACGTACAAGAAAAATATTAAACATAAGTAAGTAATTGGTTGTGAGATAAGGTCTTAATTGAAATGAAACAAAAGCAGAATTGTTTTTCGTATTAAACAGATTTTCATTTTAAATAGGTACAATATTTATGTTCATTAGCCAAACGAGCACACAATTGTATAGAAACTTGCTTAAAATTATTATAAAAAGTTGTTGGGCTGTGAAAATAAATAATTTCACGTAGCTATTTAAATAATGAGAGCAGTGGTGGCCCAGTGGTATCGGCCTCGACTTACGAGTACCTAGTAGGTCGTGGGTTCGAACCCCGTCAGGCGCATTACTTTGTGTAATTTATTTCAACACCACTGCTCTCAAAACGGTGAAGGAAAACATCGTGAGGAAACCGACATGTCCTAGAACCAAAGATTCGAAGACATGTGACATCTACCAATCCGCACTGGGCCCGCGTGGTAGATTACGGCCCACTCCCTCTCACAGAGAGGAGGCCTGTGTCCCAGCAGTGGGAACATTTATAGGCTGAGGATGATGATTTAAATAATAAAACATCATAACTTGTGTTTAGTCATAAAATGCATAGACAAGTCATCGCCATCTTTTCTGGTATCCATCAACACCTACTTTTACTTTCAAATAATCTTATGATTTTATTACTGTTTCCTATCATTTTATATCTTCGCGCTATTGAAAAATGAATTGTAGTTGCATTACCGTAAATCTATCAAAATCTATTAAAATCTTTAAGGTTTTGCCAAACAGCGAGCTTGGCGTGGCAAGATGCTAGCGTGGTAAAAAATACAAGTATTTTCATACAAAACACGCCACGCTTTTATATGTCGTGGACAGTCGTGGTAAAATCTTCAAATGACGGACGGGAGGGTTGTCAGACTTGTACTGACTATAATCCACGGTGTAATCCACTTCAATAGTCCTTTATGTTCCAGGGTCACAGTTATTTGATAAGACAGTCCCGCGACCCCAAGGCGCCACTAGCGCCTATGCTGGCGTTTAGTGGGCCGACGCACGCCAAGGACACGCTAGCGTCGCGCCACGCCGAACTCGTATTTTGGCGAAGCCTTTATTAGTATCCGTCAGAAATAAAAGACGAACGAGAAAATTCTTTCGCAAAAATGTGAAATGTCTGACGTCAGGAACTAAAAATGAGCCAATGTTGGTGCCAACAATTGGTGCAAAACGTAATCGGCCATGCTTGTTTATTTACGTATAATTGGACTGCACGAAACGGAATCACACGACTTCATTATAGAGCCCCCACGTGATAAAACGTTTATTTGCATAAGATATTGTGTTCTACATTGACTTCTAATGCTGTTAGTTTTACAACTAGAAGCAATAACAATTTCTTGTTGGCTGGCGGATTGACAGCTGTGATCCGTGAATAGATCTAGGAAGGTCAAAGTAAAGATGAATGGATTGTATCTGTGTGTCAGGAATTATGTCAAAAAGAAAAGAAGGGTGGTTGACAGAACATAATGTTAGAAGACCTGTTGTACTGACCTTTTTTTTTTTTGCGTGGTAAAATCATCGTCATCGTCATCATGAGTCCTCCCACCCCGGGCAGGGCGGGAGGGACTGTCAGACTTGTACTGACTAAAATCCACGGTGTCCTTCAATAGCCCTTTATGTTCTGGGGTCACGGTAATGAGATAGGTAAGTCCCGCGACCGTTGTACTGACCCTTGGCGGTAAATGAGTACTGGGAGCCCTGAGTGGAGCGAAAGGGACAGTCATACTGTTTTTGATGTGCTTAATTAGTTTACTATAAGTTTTATTTTTTCTCTTTCAATACTATACGTCTCCGACCTTGTCCCGACCCCTAAAAAATGAGAAGGAAGATGGTGATTATGAAACGCAGAACAAAACCAATTTTACTATATGTATGCCTATGTTTCAATGGTTGACGGTGCGTCATGTTCGACGAGCGCCTCAAAGAACTGTTAGCAATATGACGGCCATGACGGGGCCAACTTTAGAGGGCCTCAAAGAACTGTCAGCAATATGACGGGGCCAACTTTAGAGGGCCTCAAAGAACTGTCAGCAATATGACGGGGCCAACTTTAGAGGGCCAAATCCTGCGGGTCGCGGGACTATCAGGTAACCGTGGCTCTGGAACGTAAAGGGCTATTAAAGACACCGAGGATTTTAGTCAGTACAAGTCTGACAGTCCCTACTCGTCCTACCCTGGGTGGGAGGACTCATTTGATGATTTTACCACGTAAAAAAATTGTCCGTTTCAATACCTAATTTCAGTAGACCTTTAAGCGAAGGACACAAAATGGCAAGTTCATTACAAGATAATGTGGCACTATTTGCTGAACAATACAACTTTATACTAGTAGTTAGTAATGCGTCACCCTTATCTGTCATGCGACACTTATCTAGCTCAGCGTTTCCCAACCTTTTTCAGCCACAGACCCCTAGGAAATCAAGCACAGGTGTCACGGACCCCTTAATAAAATAAGGGGGGAAGAGTCACGGCCCGGCGCCCGTATGCACTATTTCACTCAGTCTCGCTCACCGTACGTTGGCGCACGTTTGCCGTGCTAACTAAGCATACGATTACGATAAATTAGCATTTATGTATGGTCCATAGATGACACCGCGGACCCCCAATCATATACTCGCGGACCCCCAGGGGTCCGCGGACCACAGGTTGGGAAACACTGATCTAGCTCAAACAAATGAAAATACTTGACTGACTACAAGTATTTAATTAGTTAAATTAGTTACTTGTTGATTGAACATGTTTTAGGTGAAATCATCACATGATTTTTGATCTGATAGTAGTTTATAAATAATATTATGTTTTGGTATTTGAGTTTCATCATTATCTTCGTTTTGTGTGCTTGTAAAATCCACTTCAATCATGTAAACTTCTCCTCTCTGTGTATTATTTATCAATCAGTCTCTCTAGACAAATGGCAACGATCAACGAAAACGCTATCAGAAAGGTAAACATCTGTTGAACAATTGTCTAAGAAAACTGTCAACTGCAAAACAACGGTTGACGTTGATATAAGGGTCGTTTTGCAGTTACACTTTTTTTAGACAAGTGTTCAACAGATGTTTAACTTTTTGTGAACGAAAGTCTAGTAAAATTTCCCCTTTAATATATTTGAACATAAAATTGAGAATCTGAAGACTAGGTACGGACACGTGTTTGCGTTTATCATTTACCCCTCTGCTCTAGTCTTCGATAATCAAATTCCTTCATCAAAACATTTACTTTAGAGACAGCATAGCCATTTTTATCATGCTGTCAGTCAGTTCAAAGTCCGAGTGTCACTTGTCATAAAGGGCATGTTTTCAAAACCTTGTTAATGTCAAATGGTTACTACAGAAACATGTCATGGTGTGTTGATCACTATGTTTTTGTAAATAATAAAGTCCTTTCATAATTATATTTAAAAGAAAGTGATCTTTATTTTCTATTGTGTAAAATCTATTTGAGATTGCTCTCATTGACAAAAGACTCTTTGGTCAAAAGATAGATAATTATGTCAGTGAGACCAACATGACCTCTAAAATAGGCTATTTGACAGTATCAATAAATTACAAATCTCTTAAGTCCGTTATTTAGAGTTTTGAAAAACAACAGACACAATTTTTTTCTTATGTAAAATAATAAAAATACGGGTCAAATATTATTTGATAATCTAACTGACGGCTTAATTAGATTTTTTAGGGCCGATTTTTCAATAGTCAGATAACTTTTATCTGAGGAATAAAAATAGCGATTTGACATGTTTTCTATAGATAAGCTGTCAAACTGCCATTTTTATTTCTCAGATAAAAGTTATCTGACTACCTATTGGAAAATCAGCCCTTAGTTATATAGCCTATTGTTGCCATAAAGTTCCTTTTGGCTTAATGTTGACGGTTTAAATAAAAATCTTTAGCAAGACTTAAATACAGCTTAATTTACTTATTATGTATAATGACACTACGCTGACTGACATATAAAAAATACTCATAAATGGGACTTTTACCTGAACGTTACTGTAAAGTAAATAAGTTAATGTAAACAGGGGAATTCCATTTTTAGGGTGTGAAGAACTTTTATCAAATATTTGTCCACGTATGTTTAGAAAGTAGCTGAAAACAGTGTTAGATAATTGCTTCATAAATAAACAATGAAAGAACAATAGTTTGTTAGTTTCGTGGGGATGTTTCGTCATTGTCATTGCAAATATGAAAGATAGTCCGTCGTACCACAAAAACTTTTAAACGTCTGTTGAACACTATTGTCTAAAAAATGTCAGATTATGACGTTGAAATAAGGTCCGTTTTGCAGCCACACTTTTTTTAGACAAGTGTTCAACAGATGTTTAAGTTTTTGTAGTAAGGCTGATAATCTTTATCTTATAAACGAGGCAACGTTACACACTCGTTTCTTTTATTATTGCTGCATTATGGGTGCGTTAACAAACTCTAATCCCGAAAACACAAACAGCCAGATCCAAAACAACCACCGGTCATGGTAGGTGATCGAATCGTTCGGCCACTGCACTAACTATTCCGTATTTATAAGGTCCGATGCCTAAAAAAATCAACCTAAAAGACCTATAACCAGAACAAATCGAGATTCCAAGCTTTTAATACACCGTGTTCCGGACGATATACATAAACTTCGACCAGATGTTCAAACCACGGAAGTAAGCATTTTTCAATATGGACACATTAATAAATTCTTATTTTTTATTTTTTGTTAATTTTCATACAAACTAAATACCTAGACGTAAGTAACCCGATATGCATGCCTCTTTATCCGAATTGGCAACGTCGTATTTTCATTCATAACATTTGGCGGGCTGAAACAAATGAAATGCAAATAGTATTTGATAGATTTCAAATTAAGATACTTTCTCACTGCATAGCTCAATTAAATTTCATTAAATGAAATTACAAATATCTTTGTAACGAAGCCTTTTTAAGTACTACTTCCTTTGTTGGATTTGATTTGTAAAAGCCATAGAAGTATTTGCTAAAGTTTATGGATAACGTGAAGAACACGGTGTATATTCAATAGCACAGTCTCAGTCAGCAGCATGGCAAGGAGTCAGTACATGTATACCACTTGCGTGTAATATGGCCGCCATTTAGATTAGATTAGTGACTATAAAAAAAACTTCTATTAACAGTTTTTTGTTTTAGGAATTATATTTAATTAGAAATTAGCCTTTACCCACGACTTTGTACGAGCGGATTTAAAATCAAATAACTATAATTAAAACAATGGGAATAAGATATTTTTCAACAATAAAATAGCGCGTATATTTTAGACATACATTCAATTCCATTTAGCACTTTTTGCGTGATGCGTGTTCAAAGTTCAAACAGACAAAATATCTAAAAACTATTTTTATTTGCTTCTCTTGCTCTAACATACCCATATTATTTATATTTGTTTTAATTCAATAGCTTTAGTACAGACATTGATCTGTTACGATTTTATTACATGTATAGAAGATGTATTTTTAAACATCGACCGTGACTTTCGAGCTCGCAGATCTACAGGGTGTAAGAAGACACTTAACGAAGCCGAAAGCCACGTATTCTACCCATTATTTGGATCATTTTTTTCCTTTAGACCATACCTGGGACTCCTCGGGTTCTCGAGATATTGAAGGTCAAAGTTGCTTTTTTTTAAACTTTTTTTTACGAAATCGAATTCTAAGTAGTATTAAAAAACTTTTTTCTAAACAAGCATTACCTGAATTTTCGATTTTTCTAAATAAATTACGCAATTGAAGTTACGAACAGTAATGTACGTATAAGAACTAAATGCAGAAACGCACGGCTTATGTTAGTGTACGTTTGATTTACTTTCGACGGTCGATGAGCCTCTTCTCTAGACTGAGATTTTCAACTTACTTTTTTTTTATCCCACTTGTTACTGAAACTTTTTTTCATCTCCGATCATCGTGATTTTTGGATATGTTTATTAAAATGACTCAAAATTGACAGGAAAAATAATAAAAAAAATCCTGGTTTTCCGGAAAAACGAGGAAAAGGTGGCCTTTTAAAAGGCCCGTCGTAATATGGGGATAGTCCACCTATATGTATGGCAGTCTAAGCGTTAATGAGACAAAGTATTTTGGAGTCAGTTTTTAATCATCTTACTTGGTCAAAACATATTAGTACTATAATTTTAATTAAATTAAAATTTATAAATTAAAGAAAGGCGGACATTTCCATGGACAAAACTGATTTTGAGAGTAATATACCGAAAACAGTTCCTGGGAAGTAAATTAATATTTTACTTTAATAAATTCTTATTTTTATTAATTCTTTGTAAGTTTATCATTGTTTATCTTCTAAGTGACCAATTCCATCACACCAAAGAGATTTTCGATGCGATCTAGATGTCGGACATGTGCCTCTCTTTTAGGTATAAGTTCTGAGTAAATCTTTTCCTAATAAAAGACTCACAAGTGGAAAAATGGTTATTTGGTACAGCCACAAAGTGCCTTTATTACATTGCACTAGCTCATCAACTAATTTTGTGAAATTGAACGATTTCAGAGGTCATGAGCTAATATAAAATAATCATATTTTGCTATCCCCATATTACGACAGGGCTTTTAAAAGGCCATCGATTTCAAACGTAAAAAAATATTATATAATTGTTGTTTCAAAACAAGGTATTAAAGTTTTTTTTTCGGTAATTTATCTAAAAGTTAATATCAAAGTTCGATTTGTTCCAATTCCGCATGTAAATATCTTAAAAACTTACTTTTGTAAGGTCGTCGTAAAAAAAAAATCTCTAGTTCTACAAAAACAATAAAATAACTGGAAAAAATGCATCAAATAATAAACGTAAGTGCATCAAATCAAACGTTGATAGGTACCACATAATGTGACATCATAAATATTAATGTGAAAAATTTTTAATGACAAGAAAAATTAAGGCAGATTAAATTAATTTTTTGGGCCTTTTAAAAGCCCCGTCGCCGTATCTGGGATACTTAAAAATAAAAGTCGGTTCCCAGCGATAATTTTAGCGTAAAGCTACTTAGTTAGATGTACAGTATGCGTAGTTAACGGCTTTGTGATGTGTCTTCTTACACCCTGTATATACCCAAACCACGACCAACATTTGAAGTGGTAACATCAACTCTAAGCCACAACACAGATCTTGGATCAGCTCCTAAAGATCTTTATAGGAAACACGTGAGAAGCTCTTCAAATAGCATTTATACGTCGGCAATTTATGTGTTCACGTGCATAACTAATATTATTTACAATCGCATGCCAAGTTTTAGGTCATTAACGATTGCTGAAATTCTGAGGAAGATGGAGTGGAGAAAATTGACTCTTTCCAAAGTCTCTCTTTGCATGGGTGATCAATTTTAAGCCACGCTTGTTGAGGTCAGTCTGAGCATGGGTGACCGAAGTAAAGAACCATTTGCTGAGTACTTCCTTTGGATGGCTGACTAAAGTTAAGTGGTGAGATATTACCTCGAGCACGAATCACTTTCGAAAAAGTATTCGTATCGTCTTGGAAAGCATTTTGTATGGGAACTTGAACAGCGCCTCTGGTGAGCGTAAATTGAACTAATTTTCGGAGCACGAACAAAAATACGTAAATTTCGTATCGTCTTCGTATTTAATTTGAAACGTAACTTGAGCCTTTTATATGAAAATAGGTAGCACGAAGGCATAAAATGACGGATAGTTTCGTAATTGTCGAAGGCTGGCTTACGAGTTTCTCGAACTCACTTCAAATTTGACAGTGAGAAAACTTTCGTCAAGTTTATTATTGAGCATAAAATTATAATTTAAGTGATTGTGTTGATATATTTTGTTAAAAAATGAATGTGTGCTCCAATATTTATTATAATAATATGATATCTTTCTATTTATGCTGCCATAATTCACAAAAAATAAGCACTTGACATGACAGGATTACATAGATCTTTTAGCAACCGTACCTATCATGTTGCTTCTCAATCATTGGTCGATTCATTGATTGATATTATTGTCATTATTATAATAAAATAAATAAAATCATCAAACACAGAATATTCATAAAGTTTTTCTTTATTTTTACAATACATTTTTCATTAAATACCATGACAAAATATGCTCCTTAGCCTATTATCGTCTCCTGGCCGCACTTAGGTACTCTGTGTTATTCAATATCGGTCTAGCAATATAACGTGAAAAAACAAACAAACTCATATTCGCATTGACTAATAAGGATTTAAAACATTCACACTTAAAAATACAAAATAAACATTTTGTTATGGACCACAGTTCAATGTATTAGTTATGTTGAATTAGTTAGTTAGGACCTCAAAGATAGGAATTTCTTCATAATGCAAGCCTTATCGTGAAGTACTGTCTTCAATTCAAGCTCTTCGCCGAATTCCCAAACGAGAGCCTCGTCTCATCATTGAATTTTGTGGGGGACCTTCTGTTCAACCGGTTAACAGACCTTCTTGATCAGGGTGTCAATTACTTATTTACTCCAGTAAGAATACTTCCGTTTAGTTATCTCAGTTTACTGGAATAGCTTACAGAAAAATAACGAACTATAACAACAAAATCATTGAATATTGATTTGAAACCTCTTGACAGCGGACAGATTTGACAATATAGACATTAGGTATGACACAAGCTTTTTTTTTAAATCAAATTTTTTTCATGGCTTTTTATTTGTGCCAGTATGACAGACGTTCGTTTAGGAACGCAGGCAAATCAAACACAACGTTTTAGTAATTATTTTAATTATTATCTAACGGAATATTAACTGTTTCTGCAGTTCCTTTGTATTGCGTCATAAATTGAACAGTACTTATTACAATTTTAAATGCCCTAAAATCACTAATTTTCTAACAAAAATCCAGTTTCTGAACGAAACATTCATCCTTATTTACGTTAGTATGACGTCACCAACGTTTTCGTATCGCGCCCTCGGTACTAATTCGAAAGTGCTTCGTGCTTCCGACTTTCGTTGTATGCCGTTATTGTATCGACGGTACGATACGGTGGCGAGACGAAACCTTCAAATATTCGTGCTAGGGGTACTGATGTTACACATTATGCGACTGCATTTTGTTTTTCGTAACCATATCTACCTACTGATCGAACCTTCTAGTAGGTAACAAAGATATTTAAAGTTACAACAACGCCCAATAGTTCCCGTTTACGTCACAATAATGTGAAAAGTGATGTGAAGTCGTGTGCCTCAGTTCCCGAGAAAAGCAGTCGTAATGTAGTCATCTCCCTCCATTGATGACGCTGGTAAGATCCGTCAAAATCTAATTTGGCGCAAACAAAGTCATGGCCAAAAGTTATTATATCATAATTATTGCAAAGAAACCTTGAAAATAGCTGAATGGTGTCATGTAACAGAGATGAATGATCAAATAAAGATAGGTGAGAGTAAAGAGCAGCATTAAATGACGACAAAACGCACATGTGACTCATTTTTTCACGAGAATACATTTCGTTTTTTACGAAACGCGTTACGCTTTCTAATGTTATTTTCACATTGAAATAGCTAAAAATTTGTTGGCTGACGTCACAACAAATGTGTGGTACTAGAGTAAAGATATTTTGATATACTCTGCCAATAATAATAGATACAGAATACGCATACAAACATATAATAAGTAGTGTACTTATAATATTACGTTTGTATTCGTTTATGATTCAATAATAATAGTACCTACGTAGTTATTTCTGTTCACTTCTTTGTTTTCTTTAGCCTCGTTTGGCTGCCGATATTATCTATGTGAAATTCATTTGACATCAGTAACGGCGTTAGAAAAATTGAAATGAAATTGCTGACAACCTCGACCACGAAGGCTAGAAAAGTAAAATTGTACTAGTTTTATTAAATGGCAATTTCATTAGGTATATCCTTTTCCTTATTTCATATGGGATTGAATTGCAATTAGGGGGCGCCGCGCCGCGCCGTAGAAATCTATCCCAGGGCGCTGGTAGTGCTAAATAAAACCGGCACTATTTGACATATTGACATAAAGTAAGAAAGATTGAGGAGGGCCAAAGCCTGCCGGGGTCACGGGACTCATGAATTACCGAGACCCCGGAACGTAAAGGGCTATTGAAGGACACCGTAGATTTTAGTCAGTACGAGTCTGACAGTAGGGTGGGAGGACTCGTTTGATGATTTTACCAAGCTTAAAAAAAAATGCCCTCAAACATCTAGTTATAGGTAGTAAATATTGTGCACCTTACAAATACATTTTGCTGTAAGTGCAAGCCAAAAATAACTGGAGTGGCATTAGTTTGGGCACGCTGTACGTCGCAAAGCGGATACTAGAGACGATTGCCAAGCTTTGAAACTAAGACGTAAATCCTAGGAAATAGTAGCACTTAGACACTTCTAAATAATAAATAATTGTTTTCAAACCCAACTGTCCTATGGGTACGTTCAATTGACACATTATGTTTTGTAATGTAGACTCCATCAAGTAAAGACCAAAGTTGTTGGAACAGTATTATTTGATCCTCTATAAAGAATTTGTCAGCAGCAGTGCCAGAAATGAACAATGAAAGTACTAATAGTATCGCCCGCTCTATGGTCTGAAGAAGTTGAAGGAACTGAAGGCCCAATTTTGGGCAGACTTAATGTAGATTGCCATCGACGGTCTAAGAAGAAGTAAGAGATAAAGTATTCCTCAATATAATCGTACTGGCAAGAAAGAGGAAAAAAAGATTTTTTTGTGTCTCACGGATGAGCCAAATAGGCCAAGTTCAGTAAAATATGACGAGCATCTAGTACCTACTCGACGCTGGTTTTCAACTGGACCAGCATGATACAATGTTAATTAAAAGCATGGATAATGGCCAGACAATCTCATTCATCAAAGAGGAAGCAAAAATTGGATAGCTATAACACACAATCGTCATAACTAGAAAGGTTTCGAAGAGATCTACACTCAGCATTTGATAAATTGTTAGCTAAAGGTTTAATAAGAGGAGAAACGTCACTCAGGTAATAGCAGTCTGAAGAGGACGGAGAAGAAAAAGTGAGAAAGAATATAACTCATCCACTGTCCCCTTCTACCTTGCATCTAAACATACTACTTACTAACATCCATTTAGTTGCCATTCTAATACAAATTCGCGCTTCCAAACATTCTTATAGGCACAGAAAAGGAGTAGAACTCACTACCTGGGTCGGTGTTCCCAAACGCATACAACCCGAGTCGAGGGCCAAAGCCTGCCGGGGTCGCGGGCCTTACGAATTACCGTGACCCCGGAACGTAAAGGGCTATTGAAGGACACCGTGGATTTTAGTCAGTACGAGTCTGACAGTCCCTCCCGCTCTGCCCTGGGTGGGAGAACTCATTTGATAATTTTATCACGAAAAAACCACGCACACATTTAGATGTTTTCCTTGGAGATGTTCACTTGTTTTACGTAGGAATCGAAAGACGCGGGTAATTTTTCTTCTGTGTTTTTGGTTTCAATTCTCAGTGGCCGACTAGGAATCTTGAACATTCTATAATTTATGGAGTCAATTTATTTTTATTTATTTATTTATTTATTAAAAAAACATTTAGTACAGCAGTAGCCATTAAAACTAAATTAATATATCCTGTCACTCTGTCGTCTCACAGAACCGCAAACATTCCAACATAATCGTCTTCCATTCATCAGCAAACAGGTCCAATTCAGGGTTGGTCTCCACGAGCGCGTTGAGCATCGTCAGCATACGCGGTATAGGGGAGGTGGAACGGGCCACGGTGCGACAAAATGGGACATTAAACAAATGATGCTTCCTGGCTCGATTATAATTAATCGGAACAAATAATTGACACAGCTCCGCATGCAAATCAGACGCATTGGTACGTCCATGAATAATTTTACAGGCTGTTGTCATTTGATCAACAAGTCGCCTTACCTTAAGCGAGTTGAAATTTAGGCATCCTAAGACGAATTTTGTAGGGTACATAAATGGGTAGTATCCAAAAATACGCTTATAGAAGTACCTAAGAAAAGCTTTCTGCACCTTTTCCAGCATAAGCGTATAGGTAACCTCATGAGGATTCCACACACAACCGCTGGTTTCGAGCTTGCATCGAACTAGAGCATTAAACAAAAGCCTGATTACTGCTGGGTTGTTAAAGCCTTGACAATTACGCAATACGAAACCTAAGCGCCGGAAAGATTCCTTAGCCAGGTTTATAATGTGCGTGTGAAAAGTCAGTTTGCTATCAAATATTACACCGAGATCTTTCACCGTCGAGACTCTGGCTAGTGACTCGTTGTTAAGGGTGTACTCGTACTGTATAGGACTACGGATGCGGCCAAAGCTCATAATTTGGCACTTAGAGATGTTAAATTCCATTTTATTGGTGGCGGCCCATACACTCAAGGCGTTAATGTCGTGCTGGAGTGCTATGCAGTCAGATACGGAGTTCACAGATGCATATAATTTCAAGTCATCAGCGTAAAGTAAACATTTTGCATATTTTACTATTTGCGGCAGATCGTTAACCATAATTAGGAAAAACAGGGGACCTAAAATAGAACCCTGACTCACGCCTGATCTTGTATGGTATGCATGGGAATTGTATGAGCCGAGACGAACAAACTGCTGACGATCTCGAAGATAGTCGGAGATAAGAATAAGAAGGCTAGGTGTAAATCCTATAGCACTTAACTTGCGTAATAAGATGTCGTTGTTAATTCTGTCAAATGCCTTGCGGAAATCAAAGTACAGCACATCCACTTGCTGTCCGCGGTCTAATTGAGCAGAAATATATTCAACTAATGTCAGCAAATTGGTGTCTACAGATTTTTTGTTACGAAAACCATGTTGTTCACTGCACAAATAAATATCTACTTGTCTCTGAATTTCCTTATACAGAATGTGTTCGAATACTTTAGCGGGGGCAGACAGTATAGCAATAGGTCTGTAGTTCTCAACTGATGATTTCTCCCCAGTTTTGGGTATAGGCGTAACCCTAGAAAGTTTCCATTGAGTAGGATATTTACCAGAGCTTAGGGATAAGTTAAATATATGACATAGAGGTTTGCATATGGAAGCTTTAGATAGTTTAAGGATTTTAGCTGGAATGTTGTCCGGTCCAACAGAACTACTGAGTCTTAACTTACTGATACCAAGTTCTACATCATCAATGGAGAAATTAACTATGCTGACGGAGTTACTATTGCTGTGTGTATTAAGCGCAGATATTTGTGAAACATTCAAATTAGGAGATTCAGGCAAGAAAACGCTGGCAAAAAAATCAGCAAAAGCATTAGCCGCATCAACACCCGATAATGATTGACCCTGATAGTTAATTGTGGGTTCGAAGCCTCCTTTACACCGAAGAGTGGTTATGTGCTGCCAAAACAGTCGCGGGTTGGCTTTGATATTATGCTCAACCTGATGCAAGTGTGACTTATATGCAGTCGTAATGCGGTGTTTTAAGTTTGCTCTTATATCTGAAAATTTCTTGTAAACTGATGTACATTTAGACTTTTTCCAATGATGGTGCAATTTATGCTTAAGTCGCAGATCTGTAATAATATCACGGGTGTACCAAACTGGATAACGTTTGCGACTAGTCCCATTACGTAATTTTTTTGGCATACATTCGTTAAAAATATTATAGATAATTTTGTAAAAAGTATTGACACAAGAGGTTATATCATTGGACTCTACGACGGTATTCCAAGATTCCTCGTTAAGTAAGGTACAAAGACGTTCGTAATTGCACTTATTAAAATTCCAGTCCCTAGACCGATCACAATTACTAACTGGCATAGGACGAACATGGGAAGCTGTGTCAATTTCTAGTGTGATATTTAATGGAGGGTGGTAATTATCAGGTGGTACCATACCTTCCGTTTCGCTTAGTGACACGTCAACGCTTTCGCGGACCAACACTACATCTAGCATACCTCCATGCATATTCCTCACAACATTCTTCTCAGCCAAGCCACAAAAAGACAAAAAATAACAAAAATAATTATTAATATTAACTGAAGCACTATTTAAATTTAGGTCACCACAAATAATAACTGTGCCCTTAATATTTTGTATGAAACTTTCAATTTTACAAAACCACGACATATAGTCGCTATCGCTAGCACTGGGCTTTATGTACACTACGCATACAAATATCAATCGACCACCTTTTTCACACGTTACCCACAGATCTTCACCTCCATCAGTTTCAAGATCCCGGCGCCGATTCATGAGTAGATCAGCCCGCGACAGGAGCATAACACCGCCGCACGGAGAACCACGATCTCGTCGTATAACGTTGTAGTCATTACATGTAACTTCAGCGTCTTCAACTGAGTGATCAAGAAATGATTCCGTTACAGCAATAACATCACATTCTTGTAATAGTAAACTTGTTCTCCACATCATAAGCTTTGTCTTCAATCCACGAACGTTTTGGTAAAAGATGTCAATTGTTGTTGTTTTGGTAGGTTTACTGTGGGTGGCCTGAGCCACGAAAAGTCTGTTGAGTAGGTGTTATCTGCTTCTTAGATTTATAGCGGCGTATAAAGGGAAACCAGTGTTTTATTTGGGCATTTACAGGCCAAACATCGACGGAAAAAATCTTCTCGAAGAAGGGAACAGGAACTCCAATTTTATAAGATTTGTAGTGACCTTTAGGCGTGAGTTCGTCGACTGTACATGTGGCTGTTGGACATATCTCACGCAAATAGTCCCGAACATCCTCAGCATTAGACTCCATATTCCATACATGAATGTACTTCCGTGCTTCAGCAGCTTTCAGCGTCGTTACATTTGTGCCTGCCGTGCCTGATAATGAAATGTGTCCATTATAGGATTCAGAATTATTGTTCTTAGATTGAGGTCTTTGATTAGATTCACGCTGATGGCTAAAAGGACTTGGCCCTGCCTTCACATTTTCCAGTGGAATCTGTTCACAGACTGTTTGCTGTGGTTGTGGTTGTTCAGAATGGTATATTTCCCTTTTTTTATCAATAGGATTGGTAGAAGTTACGGGTAGCAAAGGTGTTATTATGGGGAACTGCTGCTTAGTGGACTTTTTTTGCCGCTTGCGCTTTTTATGCGCTAAGGGGCCAGTAGCTTGCAAGGTTGTATCGGCCGATAATGTCGGCTGCTCAGCTACATGTATCTGTACGTTGCTCTGCAGACGCTCCTCTTCAAACTTTTTTAATTTGGCGTCCATAGTAGCCATTTGGTTAGAATAAATCTCAAGCTTATCATGATAGCAAGAAATTAAGGACATTGCCTGGCATAATTGATCGCTGAGTGTCAGCACTTCATGACGGAGTAAACGCATTTCGGAATTAAGCTCGCTCGAGTTTGACGATTGGATTTCATCAAGCTTAGGTATTGACGAGTACTTTCTCCTCAGTGTCACATTAGCATCATCATTCTCAAATGGATTTCCTAGCGAGACTTGACTGATATTATTTTCTGCGTGAGTACGCGGAATACAGCATTCCCGGCAAATCCACAAGTTTGAATCTACATCTTGTATATTTCCATCATGTATACATGATATATGGAAATAATTATTGCATGCATTCGAGGTACAATGTAAAAATTGTTCATAAGCATCAATTGTGTTATCACAAGCAAAACAAATCATTTTAAAACTTTGAAAGCACAGGTGTTCCAAACATGCAAAGGGTGCCTAAAGCAAATAAATCAAGCGCTATAGGAGACTCGCGTTCTATTCACCAACGCCGCGTAGAGCGCTTAGCGCTTGCGTACAGGGAACGCGTGGGCAAGAGCGAGTAAAGCGCAGCGCTGGCGCTGTAGCGGGGTTGCGTTTAATAAAAACTATTGTAGCGTCAAGCACTTGACTGCGCTTGATATGCAGTGCACGGTCCGTTGATACGCGAACGCGTCACTGTGATTTGAAATGTTTTAACAGGGGAATAATGTTAATTCGCACAATAAACTATAATGTCAGTATATTTCGACAAAGAAATCACACAGTTAGTTTCTTCACTTGTTTAAGAATAAATGTATGAATTTACACTGTTATCTGTTCACTTTATACTACAATTTACTATTTTATTTGCGGAACGACGAATTACGTGGAGTCGCTACGGGCGCGGCGCGGCATAAAGGTGCAAACCCAAACCCATATATTTTTTTAACATATGTTTTACATATGTTTTTTTAGATGGGTCAAGAGCAAACCCATCTAAAAAAACATATCTATTTCAAGTGATTAGATTACCTTATCTACAAGAGTCTATGACTAATCAAATTATGATTATGTTGGTAATATGCCAGAAGTTCATAATTTTCAACTTCAATAATTGGGCGTAGGTAGTTGGCACATTCTCGAAATAAATCAAATTTTCAAGAATGCGGCAGTATACATAATACAAATTATGTATTATATAAAAATCATTATAATCATGTGGTCACTCATTAACGAATCTCAATAACAATTATCACATAGCAATTTACGTGAAAAACTGGCGAAGTGTGAGCTGGATTCGCTTACGATGGGTTTCGCGACCCCGTATAATATTTAACACCTGTTGGAAGTCTATGGGGGAGGGCTATGTTCAGCAGTGGACATCTTACGGCTGATATGATGATGATGAATCACTGAACGGCATATTTTAATTGCAGCTGAAACCCTAGGAAGTGCTTAAGTACTAGTTATGGACTCGCTCTTATGTAATTTGGTATTAAGAAGGAAATTAATTTCGCTGTTACAGAGGCTGAGTGTTGAGCTATCGTGTTGCGTGTCGTGAGTTCAATTCCCGCATGGAATAGTACATTGTCATCCAAGGCGTGAAAGTTACTTATTTACGTCCCGGACGGGGTTTGGCGCCCGTAACGTAGTGAGGGCGCTAATAGTAATTTACCCGAGGTAAATACTGTGCTTTTCATTACGAATACGAGGAAAATAAAATTAACAACATACATTTTAGCTAAAGAAAAAATGAGTGTAAGTAGATCGGATTGTCACTTTGCCGCTTGTTTTTTTTTTAATTTTTGTGCTGTGGTCGTCCAGCTATACAGCCAGGATTTTTCATGTTCATTATTTAAAAATTGGCAAAGATTTTGTCGAAATCTGTATTATTTAAGAGAAATAGCTGTTGAAACTAAATTATTTTAAAGTCGCTATTTATATTCTTAATACTTAACTTATGTTATTTTAATTTTAAATCGCTCTGTAATTTCGTGGCTGTATAAAAAGTTTGAAAATGGTTCAATAGAAATGTCAAAATAGAACTAGTTTTTTTTTTCTTAAATTTGGCAGCTGTCAGTTGAAAGCGATTTTCCCTAGGGCGGCAATGGATAACTTTCAAACGGCTAATCAGTCATGTAATGACCTACTTTCAGAGTATGAGTAATGAAAAACATATTATATCTATAGGATGGTTATGGTTACAATATCGTGTGGGGAAATGTTTAAAAATAAACACGTAATGTGCAAAAACGTTGGTAGGTACCTACCTATACCCAACTACATTTGCCTAAAAGCATTAAGAGTATCATTGATATCATCAATCATCGTTTGATGTTATCATGTAGTAATATTTTCTATGCGCTATAAATACACATCGATCTAAGAATATCAAAAACAGGTCTAGTAACACTTTTCTATCAAAAATACCGCAAAGATTTTCATCATATAAAATCAGTCATGAAACATTTTACAAACACGTTTTTGATAAGAATGATAAGCATGATTGACTAAAGATTGAGTGGATTATTTACATTATAGTTGTATTTACCACCTGGTGTCCACACGAGCGGCATGGCTGAAGCGAATGATGGCCATATCTGCTCATCCGATATCGGTAACAATAGGTTTATGATAGCACGATAGTAGAGAATAGAAAATTATTTTTCGCTTTGTTCTGTCTTTGAATGTGTGATTGTTTTTGTTATCACTAATTAGGTAATAGTGTATAATTTGACCTAATTATTTATCTACAGCATATAACAGTATCAAAAACAGCCAGTTTGTCTATGAGGCCCATTTTGTAAGACGCGAAAGCCATCACCCAAAAAGTCAATATCAGATACTAAAGGCGCGTTTTCATTAGGCAGGTCTTGCATACAATTATGAAGTCACATTAGTATATGAGTTGCTTGAATTGAAAAAAAATACAATCTACAAGTTCAAACTACCTACTTGCAACTTGATGCAGGTTTGTTCAGGTTGCATACAATTTTCGACTTGTATACAAGTAATGTATAATGGAAACGCGGCCTTAGCGTTGCGAATATACGAGACATCTACTTAATAATTTTTCACGATAAAAATCTGGGCTAAATCTTATGTCACTGATCAAGAAATACAAAAGTTAACAGTACCTATGACAACATACAGTCGTCACGGTGTATGGGCTTAAAGCAGGAGCGCTTGGCAATTTCTTTTAGAAATTTTCTAAAAAAATTGGAAGATTCTCTATAACTGTGAGCTCAAATCGCTAGTCATCTAAAATACCTACAGCTACCAAACAGCTACACCTAATCTTCTCCTAAATCACGGGTAACCCATATTACATATATCGGACAGAATGAATCCATTGGCCATTTAAATTACTAGTAGGTACAACTTTGAGTTACCCAGAAACATCATTCATGTTTTACTACGTGAAAGAAGTTTGTGAAAGAATCAATGTCTCCCTGAATTACGGATACTTCAAAGCCAAAATTTTGAAATAGTCCATAAAAAGCTCGTGACTATTACTACAAAAGTTCTAAGACGAAAGCAGTTAATCCATCACACCTTTTTAAAGCTTTGACGTGGGCAGTTGTGTTCATACTTATGGAAGCAATCCAAATTTTAATGTCTTCCTGTGGCTCGTGGCCAAAATGAAAACCATGGTTTGTGAAATATAGTGTAAACTTTTTGGTAGCAGACGTTCGAAACAATAAAACACTGGCAAATAAAGTAAGAAAAAAAAGTGATGCCATTAAAGTTTTCTTTTTTATTAAGTTCTTCAGTTTGAGTTTATGGCTTTTCATTTTTTTCCGGACGTGTGTGCCTGTATTTTCTAATACTTACACACATCAAAAGTGTCTAGGGATCAAGCATTTTTATGCGGATTTCTTGAGATTGAGATGTGGCTTTGTAATAAATTTATGATTTTATAAATTTATATGGATCCTTTTTGGTGCATTTCATAATTTGAATCAGGAACTGTGAATCAAATTCGAGTAAAAGATGAAAATCAGCTGTCAATATTTTCCCTATAAAAACATACAACGCTTTGATGACATTATTAGTGCTACTGTTTCCCTACTACTGATTAAAACCAACGTTATTATGGAGCGGCGACGTCATTTAAGCAGGGAAGAAATGCTCAGAGCCGTGGGAATGATAGAAGCTGGTTCCCGGCAACGTACTGTGGCTTTAGCTCTGAATACAAGTCAGAGTGTTATCAGTCGACTTGGACACGTTACCGAAGCACTGGTACCATGGCTGAGCGCCATGGAGGACGGTATCGCTGCACCACACGGAGTCAAGACCGATACATTCAAATCTTAACTCGAAGAGCTCCAACAATAACCGCCATGATGTTAGCCGTGAGGCTTCATCACTCTTCAGGGAACTTAATTAGCGACCAAACAGTCAGAAACCGCTTGCATGAAGTGAACCTTCATTCCCGAAGACCGCTACGGGTACCACCTATAGCAATGCACAATCGTAGGATTCGATATCAATGGGCTCTTGAACACAGAAATTGGGCAGAAGAACAATGGCGTTTCGTGTGCTTTTCTGATGAGTCTCGTTTCGGTATGAGACCGGATACAAGACGTATACGACACTGGAGAACCCCTGGACGCCAACAGCGATTAAAATCCTGCCAGGAAGTCCATCCTTATAGTGGTGGAACCATCATGGTATGGGCGGGTATTTGGATCGGCGGAAGAACTGAGTTGATTTGGATCAGAGGCAACCTCAACGCTCAAATTTATGCTGAGACGATTGTATCAGACGTCATCGTTCCTCTACAAGTGCAAATCGGTCCCTTATTTCAGTTAATGCATGATAATGCACGACCGCACACCGCAAGAGTTGTAAGACAGACTCTCGCCGCAGCTAACATCAATGTCCTGCCCTGGCCTGCTCAGTCGCCAGACTTGAATCCGATTGAGCATGCATGGGATATGCTACAGAGAAGAGCTCTGCCGAATATGGAGGGTATCAAGTCGCAAGAAGACCTTTTTATGTTGTTGCAACGAACATGGGCGGCCATTCCACAGCGTGATTTGGATGAACTCATTTTGAGTATGCCAAACCGATGTTCTTGTGTTGTTAGTGTTCGCGGTAGAAACACGGATTATTAATTGTTTAAGTTACCCAATAAAATTTTAAAGAAAACTGTTATTTCAGTCTTTTTTTCGAACTTTTGTGTTAGTGGTTCAAATGTCAAAAATCCCTTTATTAGGAAAATGGTAAATTTCTTTATTAATGCAAAGGTGACTTGGTTTATCGTTACTGTGACAAACGAAAACACTTTATTTGATGAATCCTTAAAGAAAATTTTAATTAATATCAATCAGGAGAAAAGTTATTGCAAAAATATATGTTGATCCCTAGACACTTTTGATGTGTGTAGTTTATAAGTAAACCTCTGCGATAGGTTTAACTTTATGGATTGATTTTAATATTATACAAGATCCCCGATGTCTATTATTTCGTGAGAAACTATCTCCTAATATAAAATTGGGTAGTTTAAGTAGTTTGCTATTAATATATAATTTTATTGTAACCGTTTTAACAAAAAGGATTGAGAAAAGGATTCTACAGTTTTGTGAAGGTTTTTATCAATGGTTTTTATTAATGATTATAGCCATTATACGGCTGTTACCTTATCGATATGTTTTATCGGTACTTACTTACGAAGAAAATTTAGATTTTAGTACCTAATTAAAATGAAGGAATGTATGTAGGAATAATTTGCTTAATTTTAGCAGAAAAGTCCGTATAAAATTTTCTTCTCAGAAGAAACTCTTCCATGCGCAATATTACAGTTGCCTACATAAACATTTAGCAGACTAAAATACAGTATTTTTTTGTCAATGCCAAAAATGTTGACGTGCCTCTATGTTTCACGCCTGGCAGTGTATTTCATTTCTCATTACCGGTACCACACGTCACAGCAAACCAATATTTTCGTTGGCTTCTTGTTCAAAACTGAAATAACTTTGCCACACCCACTTTGGTTATGTAAAACGAGTCTCGTGTTTCCTTGGCTTTGCGTTTGCCTTCGAATTGGCGCCAATATTTGGCATAAACAAAATACTATTTGTTGAAAGGCATTATAGCACGAGTGAGTATCGTAAACATAAAGTCTGCCGATTTTTTAATCAAGCTTTAAGCGGGGAATTCACTAGACGAACATGTCCGCGGGCAGTTTGTACGTGTATATTTGACACCAGAATACAATACACAGACAAGACGGGCAAGTCTTCCAAACTGACTGCGATGGTCTTACACAAGCAAACATTGCACCAACGACGATATTGCATTGCACGGACGTAAAGTTGGGAGATGCAGCGGGCATTTCTGCATACTTGCCCGCGAACATGTCCGAGAAGTGAATTCCCCGCTATATCGCGCGGACTTGCAACGGGCAAGTCTGCCAGACCGACTGTGATGGTCCTACCTACACAAGCAAAGATTGCACAGACCTAAAGTTGCGAGGTGCGGCGGGCATGTCTGCAGACTTGCGGGCATGTCCGAGAAGTGAAATCCCCGCTTTAACATTTCAGTCTAACTTTTGACGAAAAGCACATATTTTTAAATATTTAAAGGGAAACGAATATTTTCAATTTTTAAAATCGAAGTATTGTTTACGTGTTCTTGTGCCGTAGGTAGACGAGCCAAGACTGGCGTAGAAATATTAGCACCAACTATTGAGACAGACTTGCATGACTATTTTTTGTTTGTTGTGACAGAAAAAAAGTAAAAAACAAAATGGGGGTGTGAGCTTGGCTCCGAACCACAGCGTTATTATATTTTTAATTTCAATGTCGATTAATTCATTTTTGACAGAAGCGCTATTTGCTTTTCTGTCAGTAAAAATGCTAGTTGATTTTTGTAGAAATAATGACTATAGTTTGATTATTCACTGATACAAACAAAATGAAACAAACCTGAACACTGGAAATGTCATTTTACTGACTGGAATCAATAATCGTATTTTAGTTAATTTTGTTATGTATATTTATATAAGCACAAGAAAACGTGAGCACAATTGACGAAGCAATTCTATTGTGACAAATCCGACCCATTATCGTTGAGAAAACAATAGTTATGTTCAATTACGATTTTATGACGTTTTTCTAAAAAATCGTTGGCGTATCTAAGCTCTCGAAAACATACGATACACTCTGCATCGCGACAGATCACACTACATTAAACACCTATCTATATAATTATTCCCATAGTCCATAGTACCAAACATGGCAAAAGTTCGTGATTTTAAGTATGCAACACGCAGGGAAATGTATACGAGAACTTCTGGTTGCAACCGTGACAGCAAGACTCATCAGTTGTCTTTACAACATTTCTAGTAATAAATACTTAGACCTTGTTATCTCTACTACTTACTTAGTATTTATTACTAGAAATGTTGTAAAGTCAACTAGTGAGTCTTGCTGTCACGGTTGCAACCAGAAGTTCTCGTATAGGCAGCCAGACATTTCTCTGCGTGAAATGGTACATAACGCGGATACCTACGATCTTAGATAATAAAATGTCCAGGTTCCTAGTAGCCACTGAGAATCGAATGCCAAAAAAAGGAATCCCTACGTCACACGCCAAGGAATTACATTCAAAACGTGAGCGTGGCGCTCACTCGCACATAAAAAAGTGGCTTCGAAAAACGTTTCCTTTCGTTATGATCACGAAATCTGGATATTTAATAATCTAAACCGCGCTACCACTACCTACATTTTTTTAAATGCAATTTGATGTAATGCCATCATAGACACTAGCGCCGCGTCAAAGGGTCATGAGAGGTAGTGCAGACTCCACGTTCCTTTTTTTCGCTTTATCCACTTTCAAATTCATATAACATCTGATCATAAGTAAACGACGCGCGGTTGCTACGCACCTGACCTTACTGATGAAAATCACTAAATAATAAGGTCCGTGTTTGAATTATGTAAGGCGGCGGTTCCACTCACACGCATTCGACATACTCAGCATAATTTTTTGCTGCCCTTGTTTTCAATTTATTTAAAATCGGTATAATTTTTCAAACTTCTCTATTAATAATTATTTTTAGTAGGTCTCTTTCCTAGCCACATTATTATCATCTTTGACACGCTGAGGAGCAAAATTACAATGAAACAAAATTTCAACCTAGCCTTATTTCCAGGGCCCGCGATTCCAAATACACGTCTGATTATCACTAAAGAACGTTGCCAGAAAACCACTGGACACGAGACGAACACGTGATAACGCAAACATAAATAAACATTTCATTTTGGCGTTTGGCAACCCCAACGGGAACGAGAATTTGGCGCGAATTTACGCAAAATCGTGTGATCCTTGAGAACTGAGCTTACAAAAGTATTACGGAAATATAAGTGCAGTTCTAATGAAGATGGACTGGAAAATTCTGGCCATCACCACCAGAAACGAATTTAATTCGAATTGAAATCATAATTATTTAAGCGGTGCATGTCTGGCAATATTTGACCACTGAAGAAAGAAAATAACATTAATAGACGACGAAGAGGTACGAGTACAAATACCGGCACGGATCTCGAGCGCTCGGCGTAAGAGTAGGGATCGCTTTGCGCATCGCAAATGAAACGCACAATAAAACGCACAAAACAACGAATCCCGAGTGGCGGCTATGACGCGATGCGCTACGCCACGCTACGCGGGCCAATCACTACACTTTCCCCGCCCCCGTTCCTCACTTCATCTACCAAAGGGACCTAATAACTCACTTCTGCGCAGGTGAAGGTCAGTGCTCAAGATCCATGCCGGTAATTGTATATAAGCTATGGATCCTCAAAGGTCTGATTTAAAGGCCAAGGATCGGGATCCGTTCCGACGATCCGATGTGGCGATACGATTTGAACCTATGCGATATCTGTAACCTATGGATGTCCATATATGATCGCTTTCTGCCTTTACAGAGATCGCATCGCCAGAACGGATCGCACTCTGTCGGTACAGCCATTAAGGTACCGCAATGAATATGATTTATAAAAATTAAAATGTTTGGAAATAGGTTTCGTAATAAGGCTGTTTAATAAGTCAGGATACCCACAAAACGTCAAAGTCTAGACTTGTATGAATATTCCAATTTAGTGTTTTGACGTCAGTGCCGAACCTTCCGTATCAGCACTTGAACGTGTTCATTTTAACCCGTCATTAATCAATCTACGACTAGGGTTTCCACACATTTTTCAGGACATTTCAGGCCTTTCACCACTCCAACTTGCTTTATCCGGTTCTTGTTATTTGTCCGGTTTGTTTTTTTTTTGTTAAATTCGTATAGGTATACGTTTTTATGTAAAGAGTAATTTTTGATCCGTTACTTCCAAGTAAAGTTCGGTCAAAATTCTGCAAGCTCTTCAACATATACAAAAACGTAATGGCTTCTGAAAGTTCCGTTCAGGGTTTAGATAAAGTAGCATCTAAAATTCAGAAATAGAAGTAAAGACAAAAATGAAATCAAAGGCTTTGATTTTAAAATTGAAACCACTCGTTTCTCACATAATAATTACTCAATATTTTGAATTAATTTTTTTTTTTTTTTTTCCAAAATTAAAAGTGCTTATAGGTATTTGTATTTTAAATTTAAAAAAGCATATTTACATCAGTGATTCGTGCTGGCGCTTCTAGTCTTTTTAACACGCTTTTATTAGCTTCACTTGTAACTATGTTGTACTTGTACAACGAGTATGTAAGAAAATCTTGGTATCTTATTTACACCCACTTCCCGGTATTCGATTAGAATGAAATTTTGTACACGCTCTGAGTTCTGATGACAATACATGACTAGCTAAGAAACGTCATTACAAATCCAACATGGCGGCCTCCCCAAGATGGCGGACTGGCTGTTTGAATTCCACCCCCATGATATGGGTATTAAATGAAAGGGTTTGCTGTCAGGAATACGAAAAAATAGTCACGTGACTTAAATCCAATATGGCGGACGTCCAAGATGGCGGACACGCTATTTGAAATGCACCCCATGATATGAGATATTTTGAGATAGGGAATTTTTTGCCTACCTAGGTTGTAGATTTTCAAAGTCGATTGTATGTTTGGTCGCGATTATCTCGCGTTTGTCTGAACCGATTTTGATGCGGTTTTCACAAAAGAATTTGTTACATTCTGGGGAAAGTTTCAGTATATAACAATAATGGATATCTCGTAAAGTTGCCCGCATAGATCCGTTTTTGTTGCACACATGGATTATAGATTTCTATATAAAGACGGCCGAATATACGAAGATTCTTGTTGAATATCTGAACACCCTTCTGAATAACCTTTCTTTCGGAAGTCGGTGGCAATAGTCAATGAAATAAAAAACAAAGCCACCGACTTCCGAAAGAAAAGTTATTTTAAACTTTTTTGTGTTTGATTTGAAGTCTGTTCTATTTAAAAAAAAAGTTTTTGTCAGTCCTTTTTTTAAATGGTAACCCTAACAGCGTCCATCTATCGATTAGGTAATCAGTTACCAGTGTTACCACACTTGTGTATTACATGTTGTGTACTTATTGTGATTAATAATGTTTACATATAGTATGTGTTGGTGAGATAACGATAACGGATCGGTGCCTGCCTCGGTGGTATGGTGTTAGGTAAATCTGGGTTTGGGTCTGCGTAGTATTCCATTGTAATGTTATTTTTGGTCTTTTGAAATACTCAGTGTTAGTTAACAGTGATGAGCAATCTGTTTTCATTAACCCAACGAATTGAACTTTGTCTGGCTGTTTGTGTCGTGTTTATAACGCCACACACGAAACAGGAGAAATTCCTAGTATGGGGCAATGTGGTGAGGCTCATATGGTAAAAGGTTGGGAACCAATCGTACCTTCAACTTGATACAAAACTAAAATACTAGTTTTAATTAAATTAATTTACAGTTTATGTAGATATTTTATCAGAGACCGCTATTTTCATCATCATTTAATTCTTCCAAACACAAAAATAATCCACAGAACTTTCAAAATATTTTCCATGTTAAAGATCATCACGTATTATTTAATGGAGTGCTCAAAAAGTCACTTAGATTCCAAAAAAAATATGACAGTCACATTCATCTACAAACTCCACACAATATAATTATTCTTTGACAGCACATTTTCCAGCTACCCACATTTATGTTTTTTGTGAACACATGACTGTAACTGCCGGCATTGCGCCGTGCCAAAGAACATGCAAGGTGAAGGGCAATGGCATACCGCCAGCTCTCATTTACCCAGGTATGAACACGTGAGCGGTCGACAACCCGGTTGACATTTCCGATTCCGAGAAAATTTGCGACAACCCACCCTTTTTGTTATGTAGACCAATTTTTTGAGCAACAATTGGGGTAGTTTAAAGTCAAATTTTTGAGGCTTCACGAAGTTTACGAATCAGACTTTTCTTATAAATTAATGGTTGGAGAAAAATGTTCAAATAGGTACTCAATTTGTTACCTAAATAAGTCTTGTTTAGGTAACAAATTGAGTGAATTTTTGAGGTTTCGTGAATCAAACTTTTTGATAAAAAATAATGTGGGTTTGAAAATAATATTTATGAATTAAACCAACATATTTTAGATTCTTGCTAAAAACAGATATAAGTAAACAAACCTGACATTAGTAAAAAGATTACAGTTTTACTAAGAAATCACTGAAACATTCAGTATTTACGCAATAACGTGACATTTGTTCGAAATAACATAATCAGCTCGAAATAGCCGGCCCTTGATTGTGTCGTTATTATTTATCAGTAAGCAAAGGTCTATGACATTTTATCACACCCTTCACCCCGTCTGCCCTAGAGGGAGTGGCTACAGACATTTGTAGTAGTTAATCATTACATACCTATTCATAATTGAGACTCCGACTGAGTTACCATCATAATAATAATTATTATGGTCGAGAAAGACCTAAAAAAGCAAGATTTTATTCATTCGATCTGAACTCCGTAGAAAGAAACAGTCGTTATTTTTTAACGAATGATACCTATTTAAAGTTAAACAAAAAAATATTATACTAGTAGGTATTTAGAGTTTAAAATAAAATAGTAGCTTTCACACGACAGCAATCAAGTTTGTGCAATACAAAAGAAAAACTTGTACTAGAAAGTGTGCATATCAAAGCCAAATAAATTTTTACCATAAATAATATCAACTAAAAAAGACGAATGAACTTAAAGACACTGGCGCCTGTAGATTCAAATACCAATATTAAATCTCAAACTGTGGCCATTTTTTTAACAATTGTTTTGACAATTGAAAACCGACCAATTGGTCGCCTCAACATTACACCGGATGCATTATCTAATTGACACGTAACATTAATTATTTCATATCAAACAAAAAATGTTAATCAATCAAGCGTTGAACATCAATCAACAATTCGTAATCGTAATAGCATTTCTCGGAAATGATGTCACAGACTAGACTAGTGCTTGTTATTTGATAGATACCTACAGCTTTTGGCAACAGCTTCGTCCGCTTTGTAGTCGAAAATTTTACCTAGGGAACGCCTCCCGGGATAAATGTCCACTATTTGTTAATCGACACTTTAATTTACCTCTGTGTCAAATATACAAATCCGTTCAAGTTTAGTGCCAATAAAACCAATTTTCTTTCTTTCTTTCAGTAGTTTTTGCATGAAAAAGTAACAAACATCCGTAAAACCGACCACAAACTTTTACATTTATAATACAAGCTGTGGCTAGCGGCTTGGCCCGCTACAACACGAAATTTATACCACGAGTAGATAAAATCGGGATAAATTCTGTGATAATACAGGTTGTAAGCCATCTGTGTATTAAATTTCAACAAAACAAAACAAAAAGAGTAACAAACATCCATACATTCATTCTCATAAACTTACTTTGATTGGTAGTTATGTATTTGTTATCTTACATAGGTACTGAATATAATATTCTGTTCATACGTCATTATACATATGTATACTTACATAGACACATGAAGATATAATGAAGTTATGTATTGCGATATTTATCACTTCACAAACATGTGTAAATTATTTTTCAACAATGAAATCTTATACAGCAAAGATATCAAGGAAATCACAAGTAAACACTGCAGATAATTCGAATACAGTACCTAATAGGTACCTACATTTATTATGTAGATTTACGTAGACACTATGCGCATTTTTATCTTGACATCAACTTTTTATAATTAGTTTATCTCTCGTCAGACTCATTGTAAGTACAATAAGTCTGACGAGTGTCTAAATTAAAATACTATGTGATGAAGTGAATTAGTGACATAATTTGGAATTTCCGTGCTTTCATAATTGTTAGTATTTAACTATAGCTTTCCCATATTCTTTTGGTTAACATCATCTGATAAATATAATAGCGGCCATACACCATACTGCCTATCGTACAATCGGCATGACGCTGCCGATTTGATCAGTTAGATTTGACCGTGTGTGGGCGTGGAATCCATCAAATTGGCATGACAATAGGCTTGATCATGCCGATTTGATTATGCCGATTTGATCATGCCAATTTGATCAAATCGATTTGATCAAATCGGAATGATCAAACTTCAAATCGGCATCAGTGATACCAACTTAGCAACTTTATAGCTAGTACTAGCTAATATTCGGTAGCTACTTTTTAACCGACGTAAAAAAGGAAGGAGGAGGTTCTCAATTCGAAACGTATATTTTTTTGGAACGAGCCTTATGGCGCGTTGCGAAAAGGGGCTAGGCGGAAAAAATTGTAACGACACTTTTTACAGACTGCGCTACGCAAAGGAGGGTAATGTGTGTATTGCCATGGAATGCAATGGAATGGACTGGACTGTAATGGAGTGGAGTGGAGTGGAGTGGAGTGGAGTGGAGTGGAATGGAATGGAGGGTCGAAAATCGCCTGAACCTTTTTTTAACTTGCTATCGTTAAGCAAGTTAAAAAAACAGGTTCAAGCGATTTTCGACCTTATTGACATTCAAAATTTAGTTTGTTTTTTCTCACATTCTCGTTAGCTAACATTGCTCCTTCATTAAAATCCGGTGTTTGCATAAATGTCAATAAAGTCGAAAATCGCCTTGACCTTCACTTGTATTACCAACTGATTCCCACTAGTGGGATAAATCGGTAAAAAAGTAGCTAAAAAGTTAAGCCACAAGTTTTATAAAATTGTAGCTGTCGGTCACCGAATAATAGCTAGATCTAGCTAAAAAGTTGCTAAGTTGGCATCACTGCTGCCGATTTGAAGTTTGATCAAATCGATCGTCATGCCGATTGGACGATAGGCAGTATGGTGTATGGTGTATATGGACGAACTGCCAATTTGATCAAATCGATCGTCATGCCGATTGTACGATAGGCAGTATGGTGTATGGCCGCTATTAGGGTTTAAAACGGGATATTTACCATGTTTAATAATTGATTTGAGTTATATTTCAGCACTGTTGCAAGCGCCATGATCACGGAGGAACTGAAGATATTGCGGGTGGATGTTTTTAAACAAATCTCGGTTGGAAACTCAAATCAAATAATAAACATGGTAAATATCCCGTTTTAAACCCTAATATTTATTATAATAGTGACCATGTCAGTCTAAAAACTTATATTATCTGATAAATTAGTTCGTTGATAAACTATCAAAGTAATGCCTTTTTATTGGGTTGTAAAAATCCTCAAATTAGTCCACGCAACCCGGGTGAAGCGGAAAAGGGACTGTCTAAAAACCACCCTGTACTTTCACATGCCCTTTGTGTTCCAGTATCGCGGTATGTGCAGATAATTCCGCGTCTATCAAAGTAATGCCTGACATAAAAACTCTGAAACTAGTTATTGTAAATTACAAAGCACCATGCTACCTTCGGGCCACAGGAAATTATATGTTTACCTCAACTTAATCGGTTAAGTCGGTTTGGAGAAAATTGACTGTAAAGGGAAGATCTTCATTCGAACGTACGGAACTCTAAAACTTTACCGGTATCTACAGACATACACACATACCAATACCATCATCTGCTAGAACTCTTACAATTTTGCTTCAACCACAGTCATACATTTGTTCAGACACGCTAAGCGGTTACAAGTACCGACAAATACATATAATAGAGTAGAGGACAAATGTTTCATTCATGAACAACATGATCTTTATTTATCAAATCTAACACATAGACAACGCGACTGCAAACTGTTATAGGCATGTGATAATTTCTGATAATATAATAATGCTCCTCTGTTGCACGTTATCTACGACACATTTAATTATCATAATAATAAATAGGAAAACATGGTTCGTCTTTTTAACCGACTTCAAAAAAAGGAGGAGGTTCTCAATTCGTCGGAATCTTTTTTTTATGTATGTTCCCCGATTTCTCGAAGACGCCTGGACCGATTTGGAAAACTTTTCTTTTGTTTGAAAGGGTATACTTCCCAAGTGTTCCCATGATCATCAGGTCAGGATCTGATGATGGGATCCCAGGGAAATCGAGGGCAATTTTAATTTTTTATTAGCTTATTGTGCACTTGAGCGATGTTGTTACCGGTGCTACGGATTACAAAATTTTAGTGCACATGTAGGTAAGAGAATGATTTATTTGACAAAAATTTGGGTTGAATATTTAAACTAAAAAGAGTAAAATAAAAAACTATTTCAAAAAAAATGTAACCGCCTTCAAAAACAACCACAAAAAAGGATAAAATAACCTACAAAATAACTTTTCTTTCAGAAGTCGGTGGCAAAAAATACAATGAAATGAAAAAAAGCAAAGGCACCGACTTCTGAAAGAAAAGTTATTTTGTAGGTTATTTTACCCTTTTTTGTGGTTGTTTTTGAAGGCGGTTACATTTTTTTTTGAAAAACTTTTTATAAAACTTAACTGGTGTTCACCGAGTGATGGAATTTCGAAACTAAACTTACTAATAAAATTTACAAATGCGAAAGTGTATGTTTGTACTTATGTATTTATTGATGTTCCGTTTTTACGTCAAAACTGTTGAACCGATTTTGATGAATCTAGAGACGGTTAAAGGTAAGGCAGAGGCGAGTGAAGCTGCCAACAACAGCTAGTTTATTAAAATATTAAGTTAAACAAAAAAAAAATCCTGCTCTAATTCTCCATGCAAACTTGAACTGTGTTATTAAAAAAAGTTAACATTTCACGTTTTAAAATATACATGGTTTTTAATTCGGTCAATATGTTTTTCATTAAACATTCGCCTAACCCATGTCAAGTTTTCCCTTAATCCAGTCATCCTAATTTCTAGGTCACTTAATGACCCAATAGTTGGTTAAATAACACTGTATTTAAAAATACACACATGCTTGAATTCTGCATAATTGTGTGGAATGTATTCATATTTATGTACGTACCTATGTTTACATCTATTTGATTAGTCCTCGTGGCCGCTTACCTACTTAGATAACGGGGTAACCTATAATGTTGGGTTTAGATAGAATCGAAGTAAGTAATAATTATTTTTATCTACTCTCATATCGTTAAATTCAAAATACAAAACTAAAAACGAGTTTTTAATGACTTTACACATAGTATGTCGAAATGAAATTAAAAAATTTAATTATGACACTATTTCTCTAACAAAATAATGTTATAATAATTTTTTTTTTCATTACGATACAGATTACAGATCATAGATACATCCATTTTATTTTTTATCTGTGGCTGCGCGCGCTGTGGCCCATGCGCGGTGTTAACGGGAATTTTGGCGCCATAATACTGTGTCAATCTTTATCTTTTATTTGATAAATTCGTGTTCAATGAAAGTAGATAAAGTAGTGTATGAAACTGTACATAACTAGGTATTATGTACCAGTTTCATAAACTACATACTATAATTAGGTAGTCTAGCTTGATAGGTACTCAATTTTCGAATTACAATATTTTCTAATTATTATGGCCCTCTTGCAGAGAGCAGTGCTGGCCCAGTTGTATCGGCCCTGACTTACGAGTTGTAGGTCGTGGGTTCGAACCCAGCCTGGTGCATTACTTTGTGTAATTTATTTCATCACCACTGCTTTCAAAACGGTGAAGGAAAACATCGTGAGGAAACCGGCATGTTCTAGAACCACCAAATTCGAAGACATGTGACATCTACCAACCCGCACTGGGCCCGCGTGGTGGATTATGGCCCACTCCCTCTCACAGAGAGGAGGCATGTGTCCCAACAGTGGGAACATTGAAGGCTGATGATGATGGCCCTCTTTCTTTTTATAAATTCATTTGTAAAATAAAATTATTTTTTACCTATGTGTCAATAATCTTAGTGTAGAAGTCTAATTTGAGTTGTCTTATTAAAAAGGCTTTTTGAACTCCTTCAGATTTTTTATTTGCACTCGAAAAGTATCCTTTTTATCTTACCAATTGCTCTTAAGAGCGCATATTCTGAAAATTGGCAACGTCGCACACAGTTGTCAAATATTAACAAGATTTAATTCATTTAGCAATGTTACTGTATGGAAATAAGAAATATGGTTCTGTAGTGCACTAGAAAATTGATAAGGGAATGCAATAATTAATATCGTAACACCGAATATATAGTTTTACATGTAAAAAAAGTATTTGGAAACTTGTCAAATGCATTTTTTACACCTGAAACGGTTACAACATCAAATTCGGTGTTTAAATAGCATTACTATATCTATTTTTAGTGCACTACAGAGCAATATTTCTTATTTACATACAGTAAATTTGACAAATTAATTAAAACTTGTAAATATTTGACAGCCACTTGCGACGTCGCCAAGTTTCTGGTTATGCGGCCTTAACGTGCGCGACTTCGATGAAACAGTGTTACGATAATTTTAAAATTAAAACAGCTGTTCCATAAAAAGTGAATAAAAATATTTACATTCAAAATATATTAGGTAATAGCTATTTTGTTTATTAGTAAACCTACGATAGAAACCAATTCCAATTAAGAAAGTGTTGCTAGTAATGTTTTTTTCGACTGTTATAAAAATACGAACGTTATACTCGATACTAACATTTATCTATTTTCCTACCTAGCTTATGTATGAAAATTCTTTAACAATAGTCACTCACACCCACCATTACATAAAATTCATAGTAAATCGTTACTATAGGTAATAAAAATAGCAAATAAATGGGTATTCAGTAGGAATACCTTTAAAATACACAACTTACATAAATAAATTTTATAACCTACACAAGTATGTATCACAGGGAAATAAATACGAGCATATAATTTTAGAGAAGACATGTTTATTTACATGTCGATGTTTGCTATATACATTATGTACTAATTTTTGTTATCGTCAAAGATACGAGGGTTTAAACGTGAACTACCCACCTTTATGTAAGTGCGAATCAAAACATAATAATTACTGTTCCAAAGTATGTAAATGGATGTTAACTATTTAAATTTAGTTCTCAACACGTGTTTTGGTATGTTACTATTTTTAATTCAGTATTGAAATGAAATAAAAATAGTATTTGTAGCCCGATAAAATTAGGTTCAATATTTCAAAAATAACAAAATTAAAAATACTTACTTTTCGTCCGCCATTATGCTAAAATTTCACTTTGATTATAAAATAAAAAGTATCTGTACACAATATCACAGGGAATAATTTCACTTAATTAATTATTATCACATTATTTTTTAAATAAAACTTGAAGGCACTTTATTCGAGTTAAGATTCGATTGCTTTCCCGCGCATTTTATGAAGACGAAGGACGCGTGTACGCTCCTCGGCGTTCGAGCGCGAACTGATGAGAAATGCGATTTTCTTGTGATTTATCGGTATTTTCTTCTCGCGACAAAACTCACACGTCGAGACGCGATCTTTAATTAACCCTGCAGACAGAAGCCTTTGTCGTGTAACTTTCAAGAACGTGCTCTGATAAAAAAAATATTAAATCACATGACCCTCAGATAGATTTTCATTTGTCATCTGAAAGTAAAGAAAAAAACACTCGGTTTACTCATGTTACTACATCATATTTATAACTTTCTTATATGATTAAATTCTATATCAATATAGATAATGTCGACAAGACAATCGCGGCCAATGAGATTTACAATTTTACTACAAAAGAAAAATATAAATGCAAGTTGTGATTACTAATTTCCCGAGTTTTCACCCACATATTTCCAATTTTAACGTAATCTGCTTAAAATATTCAAAGAAAATATATAACCTCATGAAAATTAAAAAGTCAATGAGAATTTGACATACAACTTTCAGGCTCTGTCACTTTTTCGTAGCACTTGATGTGCTACGCCGTAGCACAATGAACCTTGACCGTAGACCCTCTACGAAATAATGAAGTTCATGATTACTGTGACACTATCTATGTCTGCCGTAGCTAAGTTTTCATTAATTAAAGTATATGAAAGTTCTAGACATTATTACAATATTCATAATGTTTCAATAAATATAATTCATTGATCAATTGTTTACCCGTAGAGACAACATAGACAATTAGACATGCCTAATAAACTATACCATAATATTATAAAGCTGAAAAGTATGTTTGTTGGTTTGGTTGTACGAGCTAATCTCAGGAACTACTGGTTCGATTTAAAAAAAAAAGGTTTTTGAGATGGATAGTTAATTTATTGAGGTAGGTTATCGGCTAAAAAACATCACGCTATGACCAATAGGAACCGAGCAGCGGAGGTGAAACCACGGGAACCAGCTAGTTATTTTACAAAGTATGGAAACTTCTAGACATTATTACAATATTCATAACGTTTCGATCGTTTTCTTTTATTGTGGGTAAACAGTGACGGATTAACCCTTAATCAAATTAGGCAATTGCCTAGGGCACCACGTCTGGGGGGGCACCAGAAGAAGCACAAAAAATCCTAAGGACGATTTTTTTGTGCTTGTTCTCCCCCATGGGCATCACGTCTCACTCTCACATCACCAAAAACATACTGAAACTGCTTAAATTTTCTAGCTCGCTTCGCTCGCTATTCCATCGTGGGACGGCTTGGCTACCTTATTTTTTGTAAATACAAGAAAGGTGCAAAAAAAATCGAACTCGCTTCGCTCGCTCTTGCATATCCCTTTTCCTGAGTTTGGCCCCAAAGCTGAACCGGGCAGCAGCCGCCCCCAGGCGACTCCTGCCCAATCTCAGCGGGCAAAACGCCTCCTGTCGGAGGCTGTACGCCGGCGTCGTGCGTTTCATGGCCTTCTACGGGGCCCCCGTGTGGGCCCTGAGCATCCGGACGCGACCACTAAAGCTGGTGGCATGCCAGAGGGTCATGGCTAACCGGATGATCCCAGAATACCGCACGATCGCGAATCGGCGAATCTTTGCCGGATTGCTGTCCTGGGATCTGGAGGCGACTGCCCTCCAGCATGTCTATGAGTGGCAGGTGGAGGCGCAGCGCCGGCCGGGGCGAATCCCCGCTGCCTCGACAAGTCGAGGTGCGGCGGGAAGAGCTCCGGCGTAGGCGCTCAAAGCAGTATGGAGGGACGACTGTCACAACCGAGATCCGGGCACACCGCAATCGCGGCGGTAAGATCCCCCTTTGAGGAGTGGCAGGATAGGCGTCACGGTGTCCTGACCTACTGCATGACGCAGATCCTCACCGGGCACGAAAGTTTCGGGAGGTACCTGTGTCTGAAAAACGCCTGGGTGTCACCACTGCGAGGATCGCCCGGAGGACACGGTGGAGCATACGATGCAGGACTGCCCAGCACGTGGCAGAGCACCGCCGTGTCCTCACGACGGCGATAAGCGGAGAACTCTCGCGCCTGGCATTGGTTGAGGCCATGATGCGGGGCGAGACGGAGTGAGGATCGGTCGTCCTCTTTCTGCGAAGCAGTCATGCTCGCGAAGGGGGAGGCAGCTGCTGTGCTAGCTAGGCCACGTGAGGGAGAGGGCAGCGTCCTCCCTCCATCCCAGCTGCAGTGGTAGACGCCCACGGCGACTGACGTCCGTAGACGATCTCTGGCCACAGCAAGAGCGGACATGCAGGCGGCGAGTAATGGGCGACTCGCTGTCCGCCCACGGACCATGCCCGGGTCGACGGCGCGTCGTGTTACACACGCGCCTCAAAGAGTATCAACATGATGACGGGGCCCCCCCTCTAGAGGGCCAAAGCCTGCCGGGGTTGCGGGACTTATTAAATTACCGGGACCCTGGAACGTAAAGGGCTATTGACGGACACCGTGGATTTTAGACAGTACGAGTCTGACAGTCCCCCCCGCCCTGCCCTGGGTGGTCACCAATGGTTACGTTAAACAAAATTAAAGGCAGACACTACCGTGGATAGGTGGGAGACGCTCACGGCAACGGACGTCGCGAGGCATTTCCGGCTACCGTAGGCGAGGGCATGCGGATGGCGAGTAATGGGTGACTCGCATGGACCGTTCCCGGGTCGACGGCGCGTCGTATTCCACGTGAACCTCAAAGAGCTAAGAGCAAACTGATTGTGCCCCCCTTTAGAGGGCCAAGGACTGGCGGGATCGCGGGACTATCTCATCAAGTAGCCGAACGTAAAGGGCTATTGAAGGATCACCGTGGATTTTAGTCAGTACAAGTCTGACAGTCCCTCCCGTGACCCGTCCCGCCCTGGGCTAAGACTCATTTAATGATTCAAAGAACTCGTGGATAGGGGGCACCAAAGGCTTCAATTGCTTAGGGCATCAAGTAGTCTTAATTCGTCACTGTGGGTAAACTATTATATATCAATGAATTATATAAATTACTTTATCCATAACAAAAAAGACATATTCAATCATATTGTACCTGAATACCTAAGTACTAATGTTTATCATAGTTTAAATTCAATTTATTTTTGTGTAATTAGGTATTTTATTTTAGTTTTACTTTAAATTTAGTATTTTGTTGTAAATATTTAGTTTTATTTATTTTTAAATTTCTAGATTTAGTTTAATTATCTAAATAAGTAATTTATTTATTCAAGTGTTATAATCTACGTTTAGGATTACAAAGATGTACACATAATATTTTAATTGGAAAATGGGAAATACTTGTTTTAGTTAAGGCGATCCAGAGTCGTTCGAAAAGCAAGCAAGTCTTCGATACCTTAAATTACGACTATGGTATCCATTGACGCGTGTCATGTACGAACCTCTATGGATTCATTGCGATAGTCGTCTGGATACCAAAATCGGAAGATATCGGAGACTTGGGTCGTATTGTGTACGAAGAGGCTAACTGTGGGACCAAGAATACTTAGACATTCTTACTAATGATTTTACGGCGGGCTTGGAGCAAAAGGAAAATATGAAATGCACCCCGATGATATATGGATATCAAATGAAAGGGTTTGCTGAATGGGATACGAAAAAAATTATCACGTGAGCTAAATCCAACATGGCGGCCGTCCCAAGGCGGCGGATTGGCTACTTGAAATGTATGATTTACATAGGTATGAAATGAAAGGGTTTGCTGAAAATAATGCGAAATGACATTTTCTTACTAAATTCTTACTATGTCATGGGTATCAATCAATAAGGTTCGACGAGAGGTATACGAAGATTGTAATTTTTGATGCGTGCTAAAAGCGTGTTTACTAGTTTTTTAAACTAATAGCAATTATTTTGATAGTTATTCCTAGGCCATCGCCATTCTAGTGTATCAATTCGGAAAAAGAAAAACGCGTGTCCGCTTTTACCTTTTACGAATTGATACATTAAATAATAAAAATTATCACCTGTGTAGGTGATGGTATGATACATTTGTATATCTAATAGCGTAGTAATTATTAAATGACTACTTATCTAATCTAAAAATACCAGGAAGCATGACACTCCAATCATACAAACCTCATTAAGGACATCATGAAATTCGTGAAGTATTTACTTGTGTTGTTAATTCACAAATCGCATTAACAATGGTACCGTGCAAACACACCAGTGCTAGTTAGAGGCTCGACTAGATCATGTGAGGACAGACAATATTTGTTCAGTTGACACGTGAGGACACAAACATCATGTACTGGCATTTCTTTATAAAAGGGAGAGCAATGGCCTTTATAAATTTATAATTTGTGCTAATCCTGTGGTACACGACTTATGAGCTGTACTTGCTTCGTATAAATCATTGTATCTTATAATTAAGGCTTTTTTTATCGTGGTAAAATCATCAAATGATTAATCCCACCCAGGGGGGGTCTGTATTTATGCTTTCGCGGTTGCACGACATGCTTTGCTTTTGCTTTGCTTGGTAGTATAGATGCAGGCCTACCTTACTGCCTCCCTCAGAGGCGGTAGGGTGGCGGGGTCTTGAGGGGGAGCGCTACAGTCGTGCAGATCCTCAAGGCAAGTCTGGGGGATTCACCTTCACGAGGTTGCCACCCTGTTCTTGGTCTAATTCCTTAAGAAATAGACGCAACTAAAACCCCCAGGCGCTTTTTCGCATTTATCCCGAAAGCCAATTCCCAGGCCTAGGGCAATCCTACACCCCACTCCCATGATCCTACACCCAGCCCCTCCCTCCTTTTTCCCTTTTCTCCTTTCGGTCCATGAGGACGGGCAACCTCAACTCCAAAAAAGCCCGCAAACCCCAACAATGCAGCAGAGTGGAAAAAATAATATTCCCCAGGTGGGTCCCGGCAATGCCGGGGAATCCCACACCGCTCCGGCGGTCTGCCCCCACCGTAATATGGGGGGGGGCACCAATCTGCTTAATAGTGCCGCGCCCTCTGCGCGACTGGCTGCTTTAGCGCCAACAGTACCGGCTGCGACTCACGCGCCACTCGACACGACTAAGGCTGAGACTTCTGCGCCTATTGACCCTAAGAAGGCTGCGACCCCTGCGCCTGAAACGGCTGCGACTTCTGCGCCAACGACCCTGACAAATATTACACCTTCCACGAAGGCCTGGCAACAGAGCATCGTTCGGAACAGTGTAACAAACAATCCTGACAACGACAATGACAAAGCACGACTCTCCAGCCTTAGCAGCGAACTCCGCGCGCTGGCATTACAGCGCGAGAAGATTGAGGCAAGGCTGAAAGACATAAACTCTCTCGGAACGGGAAAGGAAGCGGAATCTGGTGGTTCTGGTTTCATCTCTGTGGACGAAGTACGCATGCTCAAGGCTAAGCGCGGAAAGATCCGAAACAGAGAAAGAGATCTCAACAACCGTTTGCGCAAAATCCGCGAAGGCGATAGTCAGCGCGAAGCGCAAACGGTTAGTTGTAAGGGAGTACACGACCAGCCGCAAGTACGCGAAGGGGAAACCCAGCGCGAAAAGCAGCCGGACGTGGAGCCGTGCGGGCAGGGACCAGTACGCGAAGGGGAAAACCAGCGCGAAAAGTCCCTGCCTGTACTAGGACCACCGGGAGGAAACGAACGGAACCGCACCGAGATGACCCAAGACCAGCACCGAACCAGACGGAAGCGAGGCAAGCGGTCTGGGTTCGCGCGCAGGGTGTCCCTGGCACAGAACGTGCCAGGCCCCTCAGAACCGCAACCCGGTCCAAGTGACCGGGGAGCGGCGAAGAGGGAGCGCCCGGACGACTCGGTTTCACCGAGTATGCTCCAGGGGGACGCCAAGCGTGTTAGAACCCGGACTGCTCAAGGGGAGCAGAGAACCTATGCGCGGGCCACAAAGGACATCTCTGCGCGACTCGCCGTAGCGATCTGCCTCTCGCCTCCATCCCGAGACATGACAGTTGACGAGGCTGAGCACATCAAGCTTAGCCTTGAAAACGCCATCATTGACACGTGCACCGACCCCTCCAAAACCATCCCGGCCTTCCGCGGTTACCCAAGGATAGCGGACGGCACGGTACAGATGTGGTGCGAGGACGACAGCGCCCTGACCTGGCTGACTCAGAACGTACCTAAGATACGAATGCCGAACACCGACGCGACACTGACTGTAATGAAACAGTCCGACGTACCGACCCGGGTCCGAGCAGCGCTCTTTGTACCCAGGTATAATGGGGACATAGCGCGGCTCCAGACTATCCTGACCCGACAGAACCCTTGGTACGACATCGGTAGATGGTCACTGTACAGGGCGACATCGGTCGGTGGTGATAACTACGGGTCTTATTTGACCCTGGGTATCCCACCGGAAGAAGTCGAAAAGGTCTTGGAGAGGGAGCGGCGGATATCGTACCTGCTTGGGTCGATATACGTGCGCTTTTTCCCCAACACCCGTCCCTCTGACACCCAGACTGACACGGAAAAGACGAAACCGGCACCGACTGAGCTTGACCTGACCATGACACAACTGGAGGAGGAGATGGCCAGAACGGCGATGGCTGATGCTGACGCCGTGAGGATGCCAACCTCACCAACAAGGTGGACGGAGCAGCTGCTCTCATCATCACCGGCACTGAGTGAGGACCAGCACGGACTGGAGGACGGGGGGGAAACATCCGATGGATCAATCTCCTCCTAACTCCACCCCACTACCGCCCACATCCCGTCCCATAAATATCATCCAGACCAACCTCCAGCATAGCCAGACTGCTACGGCTTGCCTACGCAGGGCACTGGAGATGGAACCCCGAACCATTGCACTCATCCAAGAGCCGTGGATCCGTAACAACAAAATATGCGGCCTTGGTAATGTTGGAGGTAAGCTAATCCTCGACACACAAGGCACAGACAAACCACGAACCTGTGCCTACATACCCAAAGATATACCCATTACCACACTCACGCAATTATGTTCCAGAGACCTAACAGCCGTCAGGCTCAAAACTGACAGCGATGCACCTGATATCGTCCTGGCCTCGGTATACATGCCAGGCGAGGATGACGACTGCCCACCAAAAGAGATGGCCGATCTGGTAAGGTACTGTGAAGACGACAACCTGGACCTGGTCATCTGCACGGATTCGAACGCCCATCACCCGCTTTGGGGTTGCAACAAAGCCAACACCAGAGGTGAGGTACTTTGCACATATCTGTTTTCCACTAACCTTAACATCTTAAACCGCGGCTCGGAACCCACTTGGGTCACATCTCGCGGACAAACGATCATTGACCTAACGCTGGCTTCGGAAAGCGCGACAAAACTTATTTCTAACTGGCACGTATCCGACGAGCCTTCCTGCTCTGACCATAGAAGGATTCGCTTCTCATTAGTAGCTAGCATAAAAAAACCCGAACCTAGGCGCAACCCACGCCGTACCAATGTACCCGGCTACAAACGGCTTTTGGCCACCCTACTAACACAGAACCAAACGCCCCAAATTCTAACGGAACCCAAACAACTTGAGAACACCGTAACAAAACTCTCGGAATCTATAATTGAAGCCTACCACGCCTGCTGCAAACTAAAGGATCCAAACACCAAGAGCAAGGGTAACTCCTGGTGGAATGCGGAACTCAGTAAGCTCAGGCAAACTATGCGTAAGCAATTCAACAGAGCCAAAAACTCCAGACTTACAGAAGACTGGGACTCATACAAGAAAACACAATACAACTTCAAAAAACAAGTCAGGAATGCCAGCAGGGCAGCCTGGCGGAAATTCTGCGAAGAAATTGAATCAAACAGCGAAGCCGCGCGTGTGAGAAAGATCCTATCTACCGATCAGGATCGCACCCTCGGGTCGCTGAAAACCCCAGACAACACATACACCAAGTCGGACCACGAAACAAGTAAAATCCTTTTGGAAACCCACTTCCCAGACTGCAAACTCTCCGATGACAGAATCTGGGCAAGTGAGCCAACGCAAACACCAAATGACCAAGACTGGGCCAGAGCCCGCACCATAGTAACCGCAGAGAGAATAAAATGGGCCATAAAGACCTTCAAACCATATAAATCCGCAGGCTTAGACGAAATTTTCCCCGCCCTGCTACAATGGGGAGAAGACGTCCTAACGCCGTGGCTGACCGCCATCTACCAAGCCTGCATAGCACAGAAATACATACCACTTGCATGGCGGGAGGTGAAAGTCATTTTCATTCCTAAACCAGGCAAACCAGACTACACACAACCAAAGGCGTACAGACCAATAAGTCTGACATCTTTTCTACTGAAAACTCTCGAGAGGCTCTGTGATCGACACATTCGGGATGGGCCTCTTCGGGAGCGACCACTCCATAAACAACAACACGCGTATTCCATAGGAAAATCAACAGAATCTGCGCTGCATAGTGTGATCTCCAAGATCGAATGTGCAGTGGACCACAAATGCTCCTCACTAGCTGTCTTCATTGACATAGAAGGCGCTTTTGACAAAACCAACTTCCATAGCATCAACGCAGCCCTCGAGGAACGCGGTGTGGACTCGACCCTGCGAGGATGGATCACAAATATGCTCCGACTAAGAGCCGTACAAGTTACGGTAAACAACACCACTAGAGCCATAGTGGCGAAGGGCTGCCCCCAAGGTGGTGTCCTTTCGCCACTACTATGGAACCTTGTAGTAGACAGCCTCATCAAACGTCTCAATAGCAGAGGCTACTATACGGTGGGCTATGCTGATGATCTGACCATAATAATAAATGGCACACACGAAAACACACTATGCAACCTTATGCGCCAAGCCCTGAGGATAGTAGAAGACTGGTGCAAGGAATACAGACTAGCAGTGAACCCTACCAAAACCGAACTCGTCCTCTTCACAAAGAAAAGGAAGCTGGCAACGCTACAATTACCAAGCTTCTTTGGGACCACCCTCAGCCTATCGACTGAAACCAAATACCTGGGTATATTTTTGGACAAACAGCTGAACTGGGCACAACACACGAATTACATCACCACAAAAGCCAGTATAGCCCTATGGCAATGTAAGAGACTGCTCGGGAGAAATTGGGGCATAAGCCCCAAGATCACCTACTGGCTATACACCACAGTTATCCGACCAATCATTACATACGGCTCCTTAGTTTGGTGGCCCAGGACCAACCTAAGTACGACCCAAAAGGATCTCGAGAAACTACAAAGATTTGCTTGCGTAGCAATCACCGGCAGCATGAGAACTTCCCCCACTGCTGCCTTACAGGTGATGCTGGGGTTACCACCTCTGCACCTCGTTGTAAGAGAGGAGGCAGCCATAGCAACTTTCAGACTCGAGGTATCCGGCACCCTAAATAACGATTCCAGAATCAAACACACACGCATCAGAGAAGATGCAATCAAAGAACAGCCGATGATGGCATCACCCATCGACAGAACCCTGAAGACCCACTGCTTCCAAAAACACTACAACATAGAGCTCACAGTGGAGTTGTGTGACTACTCAGGTACAAAAGAGCTAAGGATCTACACTGATGGATCAAAAACCGACAATGGGACAGGCGTCGGGGTGTTCTCCGACGACCTAAACATTAAGATATCCAAACCACTTGGAATGCTCAACTCTGTATACCAAGCAGAGTGTGTAGGTATTATCCAAGCGGCACACGCTATAGAGGCCAGAGAGGTTACGGATGCCAATATACGAATACTCTCCGACAGTGCCTCAGTTCTACAATCCCTGAGGAGCAATCAGATCACGTCGAGACTAATACTAGAATGCCATAAGGCCCTAGAACGAATCACGGTACTAAACCACAACACGGTAACACTACAATGGATTAGAGGCCACAGTGGATCACTTGGAAATGATGCGGCTGACGAACTTGCCAGAAGAGGATCCAGCACAAAACCCTACGGACCCGAACCCATTGTGCCCATTCCTTTCAAGCAGTTAAGAAGCTGGCTAAAGGATCACACTCGAATACAAGCGGAGAGGTGGTGGACCTCGACACCAGGGTGCGGGCAATCCAAGGAAGCTATGCCATCCTTGGATACAAGGCTGACCAGGCGCCTCCTGCGCCTGGACAGAGAAAGCCTGCGCCTGGTGGCGGGGACCATCACTGGACACTGTTCACTGAACAAACACTTCCACACCCTAGGAATCACTGACAGTCCCCTGTGCAGAGCATGCATGGAGGCGGAGGAAACGGTGGCGCATGTACTCTTTGAGTGCACCGGCGTTACCAAAATTCGCGAGGAGACCCTGGGAACACCAAGATCCCTTGCGGATGCCCTGAGGCGACCGGGAAGTTTGATCTGCTTTTGGAGGGAGGTGGGCTGGTTGGAGTAATTGGCCACAATGGCTCACGCACAATGGTCCAGTTTGAGGACTAAGTGCGGAAACCTAAACCCCCCCATGGTTCCAATGGGGGGCCTTCTAAAATAGAATCCCACCCAGGGCAGGGCGGCAGGGACTGTCAGACTCGTACAACTAAAATCCACGGTGTCCTTCAATAGCCCTTCATCCAATCCAAAAATACCACAAGCACATTTATAATTTACCTAACTTCATTATAAAATTCGTGAAGTATTTACTTGTGTTGTTAATTCACAACTCGCATTTAACAATGGTACCGTGTAAACACGGCAGTGCTAGTTAGAGGCTAGCGACATTAACTCGATTCGATCATGTGAGGACAGACAATATTTGTTCAGTTGACTGAGGCCAGCAGACATCTCGAATATTCTATTGAAAAAGAGAAATGTTTTATGAATTGGCCCAGTTTTTATGAATAGTCGCTGCGCCGGAATCAGACGCGACTAATGAGTTGTGGGTCGAGCGATCGAACCTAAACTGTAACTTAAGATAAAAAGGGTCTCACAGATGTAACGGGGGGAGTTCTTCACCTCACTCCTCCTCGAGAGGGAACCCGCAGGTTGAGCTGGACGGCTAGAGTTCTGAGCAGCATTTGATCTCTATACTCTCAAGAGCAATATGCGAGAGAACCTTACGCTCATCCTAGGGCGGAATAAATAATCCATTGAGGGATTCTACTTCGACAAAAAGTAAATTAAAAAAGATTTTGTTCATGACTGCTGCTCTCAAATTAGTCAGTCTAGTTCTAGAATTTAAAACGAATTGAGAACCTCCTCCTTTTTTTGAAGTCGGTTAAAATGAAGATAATTTATGTGGCATCACACCCTGGACCCGATTATTTAAGTCTTTGCCGTTCTCATCTCTAGTGGCCGGTTGATACAACCTATTGATTAGGATATGTCGCGGAGTTATCCGCAATATTCCGTCACAATAACCGTCGGCGTTTGTGTAATAATAAAGCCTCCTGCAGACACACGCGATTATCGCGCGGGGCGACATGTCGCGGTCCATTCGCAGTATTTTTAGAGTGGAAATTAGCTTGGCTCGTTGTCGCAGCGCGATTAATCGCGTGTGTCTGCAGGAGGCTTAATGTGTGTTTCTATGTTTGTAAACGCACCCACGATATAGAAGTTTCTAGGTAAAACAATAAATGAAATATGCATTAAAAACTAACAGTAATCTCTTCTATTGGGTACCTACTAATATAATTATACCAGCAGGCTAGGCACCCATTTTATAATCAAGACAACCTTTAAGCCTCCTGCAGATACACGCGATTAATCGCGCTGCGACAACGAGCCAAGCTAACTTCCACTCTAAAAATACTGCGAATAGACCGCGACATGTCGCCCCGCGCGATTAATCGCGTGTGTCTGCAGGAGGCTTTAGTTTACCTTAGCCTAGTACTTACGCATTGATAAAAAATACTCTTACCAACATTCAATACAACATTCAGTACAATAAAATTAACATTCCGGTAATAAAAAAGCCACTATTACCTCGATCAATGGAATACCATAGACCATGGCCATCTTATACATAGACTTTTGAAAACACGAGTTTATGCCCGCAGCGTTGCCTGCGTGAAATTCGGTAGGTAATTATACTATGGTTATGTCATTCCGGGATAAACGTGTAATGTTAATCCAGGGTATAAACTATATTCGCGGCCCTGGAACACAAAGGGTATGTGAATACAAATACAAAATAATTATGGTATTTACAAAATATGGCGGTTTTTAAAAAGTGGAAATGGAGTGGAAGAAAAAAAACGTGTTGCGCCGACCTGGAATAGCATTATTAGAATGGAATGGGGGCAGGAAGCCCCATCCCATTCTAATATATTCCAGGGGGTGATGATGATGATGATGAGTAAGAAACATCCATCCATCCTCACAAACTTTCGCATTTAATATAGTAGTGAGATGAGTTTATAATGCTTGTTTCATGTTGTAACAAACACCATTGATGTTCGATTTCTGATTATTTTTGGAAGAATGCCAAAAGCTTGAAATAGGTATAGTAGTTTATTTATCTTTTAGTTCATCAGTTGAATTATATGCAGAAGTTTGCTGATTTTAAACGCATTGGCAATCTTTCAAGGTGTGACGGTCATATTGAAAAATAGTATTTGCTTTTTCAAACATTTATGTAATTTTGTATGAGCAGCTACTATTTTTACGCAAATGTCTATAAATTTAGTTAGTTCAATTGTAGTCACAAAGGAAGACTGAATTGTATATTTGACAATATTGACGAATAATTCCAAAATAGAATTGCTCTGCAAACATACTTTATTATAGGCCCTAAAACCCGATTAACTTTTAACTTTTTGTAGCCCTGAAATCATTAAAAGTAAGATCATTGAGTTCACTAATTAATGACGTCACAATTTGCTTTTGCCATGCAAAATCTATGGGAGGTTCGTGTTTTTGACAGCTCAAAAAAGTATATCAGTTGATTGGTGGTTCTTCCCTACTGCATATTGGTTAGACTGGTAGCAGATTACAACATGGTTGGACAAAAACTAGGTAGATTATGTTTTTGCAGACCAGTACCCTGAGCACGAGTTCTTTTACTTTACAGCATCTTTCCAGTATTTACAGCGTTTCTTGTATGAAAAACTGGAACAGCGCCTCTGGTGTGCGAAGAAGGAACTAATTTTTTCCTTGAAAATTGTCAATTTGAAGTTGCCAAAGTTCCAGTTTACGTCTCAAATACTGAAAACTCGTGCTCAGGGTACAGACCGGATCATCATTTGCTAAGTTTTTACCCAAATACGCTACTTTGACGTCGAGAACGGTTACCTAGTGTAACCATGGAAACGAACGACCATTTATCGACGTTTTATAAGTTCCCATTGAGGCCTATGTTGAATATAATATTTCAATTTTGAACCAAATGATATAATTATTATGTAGGGCAAAACAATATCATCTATTAATATAATAAATTAAAAATAAAACAGAACATCCTGAAAAAATAAAAAATAAACTAAAGTAAATTCATCAGAACTCTCGATCCACTCATAACGCGAGGGTCTAATATAAAAAGAAAATAGGTCACGAGACATTTTTATTTTAACTGTTTTAAAAATATACCTTGAACTCACGTTTGTAGAGAGAATGTCACCTGTCGTACTTACATAGTTGTTATTTATTTTCACAAACTTAAGGGTGAATGCCTTTCTCTAAAAGAACATGTCCTTTTGGTACATCATGTCTATTGAACCTGCATTTTAGTAAATAATATTATTCTTATATCATTACGCTACTGTTTACTGTACTCACTCTGTATTTGGCAAACTATAATATTGGCTGCCTATTTATTATAATTTGGGAACACTTGTCTCTTATGTGTCAAGCACATAATATTATTTGAAATATTTATCTTTCATTATCTTGTTCTTTTTTTCTGTGCCTTTAAACTGAGCTGTGAAATTCAGATTTACGTAAACTGAAGAAACAGGTTTCTTTTTAGTCAATTAAGTCTGGTGAGTGGTTTAAATAGAAGATACATACTGAAAGAAAATGTAAGGAATGAGTTTATAAAATTTGAAAGTGGCGCCTGTTACGGAAAAAATGAAAGGTAGGTAACCATCTGCCTTGGTATGGACATGTGATGAGGAGGGATAACACTCATGTGACTAAACGAGAGATGGGTTTGAATGTTAATGGATCGAAAGGAAGAGGAAGGCCAAAGAAATGATGGATGGATTGTCTAAGATATGAAAGAAAAAGGAGTATGATACTTTGACGTCTGATAAGGGAGAATGGTAGAATAAATGTGTTGCGACGACCCAAGAAGTTGATGATACTGAAAGACAATGTAAATTCAATATATGGCCCTTATATGTTATCAAAATTAGTAAGGTGTTTACAGCATTTCTTCGTCACATCATTGTGATATATACACAACTGAAATATTTGTCAAACGTGCCTACAGCAAAATAGAAAAAGAAGCCTAAATATTATTTTAGTTTTGTTTATTTTCCTCATATAGGTACCAAGAATTCTATAAACTGCAATAAATACTCATTATCAAAAAACGATTATAAGTTAACTGGCGGCACTTATTATTAATAATGCGCAGTGACACATCTGCATCTCTAGTCACGCGCATGCGCGAAGTTCACAGTGTCAATGGCTGCCAGACGGCTTTATGATAGCATAAGGGTCCTGCCTTACTGCTGGCGATAAGGGAGAAGCGCTTTCATAAGGAGATGGCGAGGAACGTGCGGCGAGCATTCACTGTACTATATTTCAGACAGTTTTGTCGATGGACTATTGCCTCGTATCCAATACAATGATGGGACATTGCTAAAATAAAGCATGTTTTTTTGGTCAGTCTTAGCACATAGACCTTCTAAGAAGCCACGTTTATTTTTAATTTTTAAAATAAACATTGGCCCACACTAGGAATTTCGCACAGATTCATTTGAATGTCGTATCGGGTCATGACGGGCGACGGTCAATGTATGCAATCGAATACTTCTTTTATTCTTTAATAACTAGTTGCTACGCCAAAACCAGTCAGCTACGAATAAAATAGGTACCTGCATCTATTACTGACGTTAGACTTACGAACTTTTGCACTTTTTCTCTTGAGCAAGAAAATAGTCGACAAAATTCATCGCTTCCTCTACTCGCTCGTAGTGGGACACTTGCCTTACGAGCAGCATAAATTACGCCAGCTATCACTTCCTCTGCTAGATAGGGCGGCCGTCACATGACTGAGCTTTGTGGGCCATGAGATGAAGAGTCATATATCCTCTGAGTAAACATAGGGGCTACCTCGTGATTACTTTCATTCTAGACCTGTATTTATTTAGTGTGACTAACAGTGTCAAAAATCTGTGAAATAAAACACATAATTTACAAACATTGATTATATTCCCCTATTCCCATTATTTATAAACATACAAGAGTTACAAATAATAATTAAATGCTTGTTAGTATTGCTTTGTCAATATTATTGTTACATATTTTAGTATAAAAATCTAAATATTACATTATTATATTAGTTAATCAGTTAGTCTTTATTGGAATGTTAGTAAAATACATTTCGTTAACATATTCAGATAAAGTCGACCTAATTGCTGAACCATTCTTAACAACGATTTTCTGAATGATGTAATTTCACTAAATAGCCAGAATCAGACACTTCACTCGAATGCAAGTTCGTTTTTGTTTCATTTGACCAATGGCATACCAAGAGGTCTATGTTACGGGAAACTAGAGCATGTCCATAAAGCAAGCAGTGTATTCAGAAACTTAAAAATGTGAAGAACTCTTTTTTTGGTATCTATGGAAGTGCATTTTGACGTTGACTTGTCATTAAATTAGTGTTTTAGCCTGCTGTCTAGCCTTTTCCAACTATATTGAGGTCGGCTTCCAGTAAAAGCGGATGCAGCTAAATTCCAGTATTTTACATGGAGCGACTGCCTATCGGATCTCCACAACCCAATAACTGGGTAATACTGGATAATAATGCTGGGTAATACGCCATAGTAAGACTGGTCGTCAGACTTTAGAGCTTCTGACTAACATTAATGACTGTCAAAGATCTACAAGCCGCCGGAACCAACGGATTTACGTGCTTTCCGAGGCACGAAGGAAACTCGCTATGACAGATGGTCACCCATCCACAGACCAACCTCGGCAAGCGCGGCTTAACCCGGATGGTCGGCCTGTGCGAGTATAATAATTTAGTCACGGGCGTGTTTAAGTAAGATATATAAATTCACAGGAAGTGACGCGTCTGATTTCGGCATAAGGTTGTTACTATCTATCACATAGTCAAATAAACCGTGTTTGTTTCAAAACGTCATATGACATTGAACCTTACGGTGATAAAGCAAGGTCGACTATACGAATTCATTATAAGATAAAATACATTTCTATAAATATTTATCTACTTATTAACTAAACATTCAAGATTATTATTTCATTGCTTAATAAACACCCGAGTGATATGGATTTTACAAGAAAAAAAAACGTGACACATAAGTTAATGTATTAAAAAATTAATATGAATTGCATATAACAAACATGGAATACTGTACTTAGAAATGCAATGAATTGTATCCTGCAATTACATGGAATGTACCGTTTAATTATTTATTATGAAACTGAAATATGAGCCCTGCATGACATAAGTCTGGTTAAACACGTATGTATGTTTTATCCAGATCTGTCATTCATTCACTCATAAAAGGTACATTACCCTTATTGCACAATTATAATAGAACTTAAAATATTTTACCTCTTTAATCATTGCTCGAATAGAGAGCTTAGGCTGCTTTTCCACCAAAGATGTGCTATGCTACGTTGCTATGGATGCGTTTGATATCCACCAATCATATTCATTGGTGCACATAGCATAGCACTGGTGGAAACGGATTCAACTAAGATTTTTTATGTGGAAGGATGCGTGATATGGATGCAACGACCATTTATATCTAGACTCCTAATCACAGGCGACCGATGTCTGTCAACACATTAGGCGAAAAAGTCTTAAGTTCGTATTAGTTTCGACCACTCCTGTGAGTTCCCTCGTCGCACTGACCTTGAGTTAGCCAATCAGAACGCAGTACCCCGTCCCCCTCGCTTACGTCGTACCTCAGCAACTTGGCAGACAATTTTCGTTAGTCAGATCGTGCATGAGGCGTCTAGATATAAATGGTCGTTGTATGGTGTGTGCTATGGATGCGTGCTATGGATGCCTGCTATGGGTCGTCTTCCCTACTATCGATACATTGCATAGCTCGAGCTGCGCATCTTCTCCGCGCAGCTACTTTGCGGCGGCGGATCTTCATAGCATATCTTACTCGCACCGCTACATAGCTTAGCATCAGTGGAAACGGTCACATAGTTTCGTAGCTCAGCTTTTACATTCTCACAGCATAGCTACATAGCACATCTCTGGTGGAAAGTCACCCTTAAATCCATGTTATCCACGGCTAACACCAACACCCTTAAAAAAAACTATAAAACATAATTAAAAAATAAATCTCCACACACTTATTGTCCTCACTTTATTTGCACTAAAGTTTATTATACTTTGTATTCAAATAATTAACGTCACTTTTATTGTCCGTTATCACACCACAATTCACTCATTAATTGTATCAAATTGTTTGTTCATTTAACACATTTTATTACGATAATAAAGACGTTACTTGTGACAAAGTTAATACAAGATAAGCTCATCTTTAAGCATTGTTGCACAATAACCACTCCATTGTTTTCTTACTCCCGATAAAATCGAAAGGGTAATGGGCGAATTATCATCAATGATAAAGAAGACGAATACAAAACTGACCATTCTTCTTTTCCTTGAAAAAACATCTCCTTATAGATACAGTTATCGTCTCAAAGACCGTTTATTTATTTAGTTTTCGGTACTGTATCAACTTCCGCGTTTTCTGTTTATAGTTCTTTAAATAGAACACCATCACCTTTACTGACACGGGACTCTTTGTAATAACAGTTCATCATTCCATTGCGTCTTTGGAATATATTTGAATCGTTTATCCTTCAACAAATTAGGATATTTGGTTATATTCCAATAGCACTCTATGATCTTCTTACTCGCTCGCACCTCAAAATGTCCTATTTGAGGGAAAGAGACAGAGTATTTTCGTATCGATTTTGGTGTCGTGTTAAGCTGGTGCCCCTTGGTAGGGCTCCTCAGGGTCTGGTTTGTTCTCCTCTTCGTTAGAAGCCAGGTTTTCAGTGGATGTGGAGTTGCCAGGTAGCAGGGCGTACCGCGCCTCTCTGTTGATAGAAAATTTGTATGTTACAGTATGAAGGCAGGTTTAAGAGGTATAATAAGTATCAAGGCTCTTTTAACTAGGTCATATGTTTTGACAAAAAAGCTTTTAAAAGTTTTATAAAGTGAAAAAAAAGAAATGAGTGTTCGCATACAATTGTTGATTCAATTTTTTCATCACAGAATTAAAACATAATTTTTCTGTAAGTATAAAAGTTAATGTTGTTTCCCGTCTGATCGATTACCACATCCCTTATGAACAATCTCGTTCATTAGATATCGCAAGCACAGTAAGAATGACCACAAAAATCTGCTGCCACCATCGTCTCTTCTGCATATTACTGCTTGCCTGGTATCTCAGGTCGCCTCATGTTCTAATGTAGGCTCAAGTGTTGCAAGCATTAGCAAGATATTTTATTTAATTGTGGGTAGTTTAACATTTTCATTTATAGCTTGCTATTCGTACGAACATCAATTCAGTCAGAAGCCTGTATTTACTGCTCTTGTAGCAGCTTCTACGATTTGAAGTAAAATATTGTAGGAATCAAGTGTCTAAATCTTATTTTCAATGAAACGGAATGTAACCAATAAATCATTCAGCTATTTTTAACTAGCCCCTACCACATTAGTACACATCATTCTCAATCCACACAAACTCTTGAATCGTACAAACAGTTATATATGCGAGATCAGGATATTCAACCGTTCGAAATCAACTGTCGGGTAGTTGCTCTCCGAACAAATTGTCCTTAGCGAAGGATCCTTCCTTTTCAATGGAGAATAAGGAACTTTCTAGACAGTTCCTCATATTTCTATACTGAAATTCAGTTACTTTGCTCTAATAAAGGTGTTCCTTTTCGTTATCACCGACCAGCTTTGCTTTTCTCCGTCGAGCTCGTCAACGAGCGTGGGTACACGCTCGTTCTGTTTTGTACCTTTTAGATTTACAGCTTTAAGAAAACCCACTAAAGACACATCCTAGCTTCTACTGCTGAGCTGCGGCTGTCATTTGTAGATATTAGACAGGTATTACAGGTAGTCAGAAAATCAGTCTTACAAAGGATATCGTATTACCCAGTATTAACAGCGTTGATGAGATCATATAGACATACTCTCCAGTTCCGAAAATAAGGTTGAGCCAACGCTGTCCAGGCAAAAGGCGCAGACCCTGGAGAAGCCCAGAAATGGTCAGACCAGGACCATAATTGGCCAGACCAGGGCGCAGTTAAAGAATCTCACACTGGACGCATAGAAGGCTAGTTATGGCACTGAGTCTCTCCAAGCAAAATAGATTCAGCTGCATCTGGTTAAACTGGAAGCCGACGTATAAGTTGTGAAAAGGCTAGACAGATGTTAAAAATAGTCTATCAGATAGAAATATTTTACTATATCGTTGTCGTGTGTTACTGGTACAAATACCGGCATGGATCTTGAGCACTGACCTTCACCTGCGCAGAAGTGAGTTATTAGGTCCCTTTGGTAGATGAAGTGAGGAACGGGGGCGGGGATAGTGTAGTGATTGGCCCGCGTAGCGTGCCGTAGCGCATCGCGTCATAGCCGCCACTTGGGATTCGTTGTTTTGTGCGTTTTATTTGTTTTATTGTGCGTTTCATTTGTCGATAAGTGTACGATGCGCAAAGCGATCCCCACTCTTACGCCGAGCGCTCAAGAACCGTGCCGGTAAATGTATGCCTATCAAACATAGTGATTGATATAGCCAATTCTTCGCCATACACCTTTTTGCATTGTTGGACGGCACGGTTGGTGCATTTTCATCGCATAGAATAAATATTTTTTGACCTACAATTACTTTTTCCTGGCCAATATAATACAGCGGGAATGTCTAAGCAGGATGTTCCTTCAACCAAAGGTATTTTTTTATCGTGGTAAAATCATCAAATGAGTCCCTGCCCATATTGTCAGACGTGTACTGACTAAAATCCACGGTGATCCTTGAATAGCCCTTTATGCCAATCAACGTATAGGGTGGAATTTAAGTCAGTAAGAGCCTGACAGTCCCTTTCGTGATGAACAATGAGTCAATGAACAATGAGTCAAAAACAATGAGTCCTCCCGCAGTGCAGGACTCATTTGATGATTTTACCACACCATAAAAAGCCTATATTATTTGTATTTACTTACAGCATAAAAAATAAATAAGAAACGTGGTCTTTCACTATCGGCCTCATCTCAAAGCTCAAAGTCGCTCAGCGAGCTATGGAGAGGGCTATGCTCGGTGTTTCTCTACGTGATCGAATCCGAAATGAGGAGATCCATAGACGAACTAAAGTCACCGATATAGCCCACCGGATTAGCAAGCTGAAGTGGCAATGGGCAGGCCATATTGCTCGCAGAGCAGATGGCCGATGGGGTCGAAAAGTGCTAGAGTGGAGACCGCGGACTAGCAAGCGCAGCGTAGGACGTCGAGGAGACGTCGAGGAGGTGGACAGACGACCTTGTAAAGGTCGCCGGAAGACGCTGGATGCAGGTCGCTACCAACCGGTATATGTGGAGATCTAAAGGGGAGGCCTATGTTCAGCAGTGGACGTCCTATGGCTGAGATGATGATGATGATGATAAAAAATTAGGTTATGTTGATAGGTATTAATGCTTTGACGAATAGTTTTTTTATTGTATTTCTATTAGATTTTAGTATTCCTTACGTTTCAGTACGTTTGTAGTCGTCTACTTTGGCCCTAAATTGAAGAAACCTGAAGTCATGAGAGCGTCGCCCAGCAGTATAAGTATAACGTTTCTGTAGTATCTGTCAGAGTTCCGTAGTCCGCACTCTGCATTTTTTCCGCACAAGTTCAACTGATCCCTTATTTTCTGCTGAACTCATTTATTAGGTTGAACTTTCCACTTAAAAGCTATCTGGCGCCAACTTCTTCATGGAGTATTTTAAGCTGTAGTATGCGTTCAAAGAGAGAACATCTGCATGTGCATTCTGGCGATGCGCAGATAATTATGTGTCAAATAAATATCAACCTTGGCCCTAATCTGCTAAAGCAGTATTTACCTTGCCTTTGTTGAAATAAAATACGAAAAACCACGTGCCGGCTTGTATGTAATTAAATTTATCTATTTTCGACTTTATTACAACAGCCCAAGGTATATAATCAAGGTTGTTTATATAAACTTTTTTTCTTGCATTTTTCTGATGCATTCATGTTATGTATTATGTGTTCGGTGTATTATGAATAATATACAATTTGTGATGTAAGTAAATCTTGGGTGAGATCAAGGGAGAAAAAGAGAAACACAGCCAAACCAATAGTAATTTATTGAATACCATAAACAAAAAACCTAATTATACTATACAACGTGTAATGGAAAGTATAAAACAATTGCACACCTTTTTGAAAATATAATAACGGTTGAAACTAAGCAAAAAGGTGCTAGTCCATAAAACAAGTCAGTTTAAAAAAAAGAAATTGAAAAGCTAATTTTATTTTTAAATAAAGAATCTTTGCACTTGATTTTTTTTTTTTATTATTTTTTTAAAGCCCAGCACACTAGGAATACCTCCTGTGTCGTGGTGCGTTTACAAACATATAAAACCTTTCCGTTACACAAAGTATATTTTCTAATAATAAAATCTAATTTGACAATCGTAAATAAAATAAAACTGAGATTTTAAACAATAACTTATTGCATTTTAACTTAAAAACTAAAATTCTATATTTAATTTAATAGTGAAGTTTTTCGTCGAATCGAAAGGATAGGGATGGGAAATTCCGAAGCTTATTTTTTAAGGATGGCAATCAAAACAGCAAGTGATATTATTCATTTCACATTTTAATATAAAATGTGTTAATCACAGATCCTTGAAACGAATGACTTTGTCATTTAACAAACAATAATAAAATACAATTGTATACAGAATTCCTTCAGTTTTTAACTGTTTACCAATTTATCTACTAGTTTTTTTTTCTTAAGAATATTAAAAGTTTTCGAGCTTCATAAGTCTTTAAAGGCGCATTATTTTATTCCCTTGTATTGTAAAACTGAAAGTATTGTAGTTTATAGTGCGACCACAAGTTTTAAACCGTTCATAAACTACGAGACTTAGGATATTAACCATCGTGTTCCTATGCAAAGTTACCGTCGCAAAAATGTCAACGGCGACTTTACGAAGTCCAGCAACCAGAAGTGTCGCGTATTGCCTCGCGAGCAAGTGACGAGCGGTAGAGCACTTTTGATCACACTATAGTTTTGAACTATAAGTATTTAGTTATAACTTTTAATTTTCATAAGGCGAAGGGACTAACTTTTGTTGATTATTTGTATACTTTACTATGTCAAATTAATATAAAATCAATAGACGTCCTGCGTCAGTCAGCTGTGTTATGGCCACACATTTGTTGAAGAATGGCAATATTGTATCTTTTTTTTTAACTGTTGCTACACTCTGGGGTAACAAATTGGACAACTGTGGACAATTTTGTACCAATAGGTAACGTATACAAATAATCTAATAAAACATCCCTTAAAAATCATAAATGCGCAAAATACAAACGAAATCAGTCTGTTTACCATGTTTTAAACAGAAAATAATAATATTAATAATTTATCGGCAATGTCCTAACTAAAATAATAACTGTATAAATGTCTTAAAATTATAAAATAAATATACTTACTGAATATAATTATGATTATTGCATTGCTAAGTAAATCTTTAGGTATTCCAAGATTTAATACGGTATTCAGCAGTGACAGATTTAAATCAGAAGTTATAGATGATAATACCCCCAAAAATTATTATTTAAAATTAAATTACCAATGAATACTGTTTGCAAGCAATTTTTCATAAACTTGCTCTAATCTGTCAAATTCTTTAACAACTTAAAGCATTGCAATACTTAATTATATATTTTTATAAACGTCATTAAATTACAAACAAAAATATCTTAATAAAGCTAAAATCAGACATCAGCAACAATCTGAAAGTTGTGGTTGAAAATTAAACTTTACTGGATTAAAATTAGGTTCTAAATTACTCTGGAAAACTGGCACAGTGCTGGGTTGTGGTCTTCATCACGCTTTAACATCCAGGTCATACTTTTTCTCACCAGCATGCCTAAAATATATTGAAAAAGGTAAAAAGGTGCACGGGGCTTTATATATACGGCAGAGGTGGCGAACTTCATTTCTTTTTTCCAATTTTTTTTTAATAATTTTAAACGAGAAATCATTATAATCGTTCGCCAAAATAAAGTTGATTTTACTTTTTTTGGTATTTTTAACTTTTTAAACTATTTTGCCCAGACAAAGTTTAAAACGGGCATTTTTAATTTTAATCTATAAAAAGTATATAATATTGCTTTTTAAAACTAAACAGTCACCAAAATCCTCGCCACCTCAATAATCTCAAACCAAAGCTTTTTAAAATCTATTAGAAGTTAAAGTTAAGACAGAAAAATAAAAAAATATATATATATAATAATTATATACAGCGTGTGTTAAAGAAGGCTTTATACATACCAATCTTGTACCAAAACAAAAAACTCCCGTCCTTCGCTACTGCTCGACAACTCCGAACCTTCGTCACTACTGTTTACCCTCACAAATTCTTTCCCCTCTCTGAAATTATATATCACAAAAGTTCCTTGAATTGTTCAAAAACCCGCCATTTTTTTATCCCCAAAGTGCGTGAAGCTTAAAGCGAATGGTCCCTGATGATAATGCGAATATTTTTTGTAATTTTTGTACTGTTTTTTTTTTAGTTACAAAGAATATTCTGATGGTTTTTGTTGAACGAATTTCTTTCTGTCACATTGTTTTATTGATATTATTTAAATCAATATGTATTTCTCTGACAATTGTGTGTGGAGTACTCTCATTTCGCCGGTTGAATCTTCTTGATTTATCTTCTGAAGTAACTTTCTGTCCATCTTGCTGTCCCTTCGGAGTGTGCTGTCGATGTTCCGTCTTCTTCTCAATAGCAGAATCATAGTGTAAAGTCTTCTTAGTCTTCTTCTTCTTCTTCTTCTTATCATTAGTAGATTGTTTATGGCTGGTATAGACCATCCATAAACAATGAGACACCTTTTATAATGTTCGTCGATCTCTCTTGCTTGTATATGGTGACTCTAATCTCTCTTCGTCCCTTCTTTGTTTCCAATATCAGAAATTCAGGAAACTTAATTTTCCATCTCCCTTTCTTTATTCATCAATGTGACATATTTCTCGATTCAACGTTTTATGTTGTATTGTCGTGTCATAAATGTTTACTTTCTTCAGTCTTGAAGTTTGTATAAAGCACAGAAGACAGACAATTTGTTAGGAAGTGAGTTAATGTAGGCGTTAGTGAAAACAAGACGATTAAGGCTATGTTAGTGACCCAACACCGCGGAAGATGATATCAGATAGTTCATTTTGGAATTTCATTTATTACTCATTTCATTTTTTATTCATTTATCCGTTATCGGTAATAGGATGCTGGATCGATTAGAGATCCAGAAACAGGAACCTTTTAATAAACAGAGCCGTGTCCAGAAGTACCGATTACTTATTTATTTATTAAAACACGTGAATAAGCACAAGTAAAAATAACCGAATAATATTGCAGTATAATGCTTGATATTGCATTTTTATCTACATTTATTGTTTAGACGAGATGAAATGAATCGTCTAAATAAAAAATGAACAAGATAGGAAGTCTTCTATAGTGAACTGTCTGATATCATCTTTAGATGTAAGAGGAATAAGAAAAAGTATAAAGGTTCCATTCCACATAACATCTTGTTAGTAAGCACCGGAAATACTTATTCTAAAGGAGTTGTCGTGTCAAAGGTATTTTTTGAAGATATAGTTTTTTTTAAATACTCAATGATTATGAAGTTTGGTAGATTTTTTGATAAAAATGATATTCCCCAATGATTTCAAATAAGAGTTTGAACGAAAAATGTTTTTTTTTTAAATTTTAATAATAGTTTTATAAATTTATTTGTAGAATATTTCGTGTTACTCCATAATATTTCGTTCAAACTCAAAAGAAAACATGCAAAAAGAAAAAAATATTGACGATAATAATCAGAAAGAAAAAAAATTCACGCAAAAAAGAATAAATAAACACACACTTTCAACCAATCAGAAGAAAACACTCGAAAAATTCGAACACACGACAACTCCTAATTGAAAAATTCAAAAAAGAAACATCAACATACCTATAGAACACATAGTGTTGTAGAATGAAGAAGATGTCAAAGACGAGACTGAAGAGGCCGAGGCCGAATTTGGTCGCATCGCCGAAGAATGAAATCCAGTCGTTGTAGTTGTAAGCGTTCAGCGCCATCTGTAGGATGGACAGGAAACCTCCCACGAAGTCTAGGAAAATGTTGCCGATGCTCCATCCGACTGTGGATTTCCGCTTGTAGTTCATGTAAGCCTGGAAAAACGAGAAATAAGTTATAGAGAGAAAATTAATAAATAACAAAAAAGAAAAAAAAAGAAATTAGGTATTGGAAGGTCCACTCAATACTTTACTTTAACCTCTGCATTAGTCATCATCACAATGATCTTTAGTAACGTTATGATAAGGTTGTTATTGGGTTGTTTCTGGCACATAAGATGTGCCTTGTCTAAGAAAATATATATTAAGCATGGACCTTTTCACGACTTAAATAGAGGGTGACATGAATCATGAGACATAGGGATGAATTTTGTCTCTTAAAGTCTTTCTTTTATTCTATGGAGATTTCCTCCAAACTTACAAAGAAGCACGCTTGGTGACGCATGATATCATGCGATGCAATTCGGCTGAGTTGGGCACACACCGGTTGTCTGTGGGTAGATATTTCCCGCGACGACATAAGTCAATCAAATTACACCATTATGTCGTAGTAGTAAGTACGATTTTCACTTCTAGTTGGTCGAATCGCGTCATGAGCAGGGGCGCTTATTCTAAATTTGAATGTACAAACCTGAGGCACATATTTAATGAGTGTGATGGACAGCTTGATGTAACTGCAGTAGTAGAGGAAGTCGAGCCACTCGAGCTTGCCGGCGAAGGTGACGCCTGCTGTTACTATGACGATGGCTGAGAACACGCCAAGGATGCTGCGACCTGTTGTTGATACTCGTTGGTCTTCGCGCTGGTAATGGAGAGAGAGAGAGGAATTTTAAAATCATCATCATCAGCCAAAAACGTCGAAAAAAACCTGTTCTACAAACATTGCCATTTCCGCACCATAACGTGTCAAAATATGACTACGATGTTCTCAAGTAAAGCCTCATTTAGACGATGCAAGAAACTGCATGCAAGTTTAACTACATTGAGGACTATGAATGGACAATGAATTCAGTTGATCAAACAAATACCTCAATGTAGGTAGTAAAACTTGCATGGAAATTCTTGCAGCGTGTAAATGGGCCTAAACACATAATTTGAAAAGATCTCAGTAGATATTTTTTGGGACTTGAAGAAGCAGAAAAATGTATTTCTGCTACCTACCACCTAGTGGTTCTTTGAAAATTTCTTCACAGAAAAACGAAACAAAAAACGCTTTCTTTCCGATCTCATGATCTCATCAACTCTAAAAAGACTGTTTTGATAACTGAAGGTGAAAGACAAATCTTACCTCATACAAGAAGCACTGTGTGATGGTGATCAGCGTGGCGAAGGCGGCGTGCAGGGAGAAGAACACATCGTTCAGTTGAACCGGGTTCAGACCACGGGGGTGACGACTGAAGTACTCGCTCTGAAAATATTGGGAAAATTCCGTTAATTTTGATATAATTAATAACGAGTGCTACATTAAACTGCTACCTAAAGCTTAAAACTGTTCTTCTGGTAACATTTCTTTAGCATTTCTAAACGTTTTATAAAGAACCAAGGGCTAATCAAATCAAACGTTTCATCTTTTAAATTGGCGATTACAGGTACATACTTAGAGCCAGTGCCGCCTTGGAAGAAACATAGGAATAATTTGATTTTCCTGCTTACGCTTTGGGAACCCATATAGATATTTATTTAGGACTGGACCATTCCTTAACTTCTAGAATATTTGCCTACAGTACCCAGCAATAAAGAAGACATATACGTCTCGCTCTTTGGAAAGCGACAATCGACAATGGCAAGTTTCAGCTTCGTAGAACGTTACCTTATTGGTAGCACAACTGATATACCAAAAACCGGCCAAGTGCGAGTTGGACTCGCCCATGAAGGGTTCCGTAGTAGCAAGCATAGATTAGGGTTATAATTATATTGAGATTAGTAAGTAATATACACAAATAATAAAAATTACTTTGTTTTTCATAGTGTTTGTATAAATGGCAAAGTTATATTTGCGGTTTTTGAAAATGTACTACATCTCAAAAACTGCTGACTACATCTCATCCAAACCAATTTTCGTTGGAAGTTTTTGTTGAGGTGTACATTATATATTTTTTTAGATTTATCATTCTCTTATTTTAGAAGTGTCAGGGGGGGGCACACATTTTACCACTTTGGAAGTGTCTCTTGTGCAAACTGTTCAGTTTAGAAAAAAATGAAATTAGTAACCTCAATATAATTTTTAAAGACCTATCATGACCTACCATTTAATTCTAAGTATGGGGGGCCAAAATTTGTTTTGTTTTTATTTTTGTGTGAAAATCCTAATGCAGTTCACATAATACATGTACCTACCAAGTTTCAACAGGATAGCTCTTATACTTTCGACAAAAAGTGGCTGTGACATACGGACGGACAGACAGACAGACAGACAGACATGACGAATCTATAAGGGTTCCGTTTTTTGCCATTTGGCTACGGAACCCAAAAAAACATAACATAATACTAGTCGGTTTTTTTAAAGGGCGCGGTCGATCTGCAATGTGCATTTTTGATTGCGGGTACTATAATAATATCCTTCATAATTAAATTGAATGTTATTCCTCAAGCATTTTAAAGATAATAATAATAATATTATCATCATCAAGCCCTTCAAGTAAACAGTACGTGTTATAGGTGAGATTACCTATGAATACAATTAGCGTTTGAACTATGGCTTATCATGATTGTCGTGAGTAGTGGGTAGTTAAACTGTTAATGCCATTTATTGTTATCTGACACTCAGCTTATGTCATTGTGATCGGTAGTTAACGACTTAGAGTTAATTGCAAATTAAAGGTTATCTTGATAACAATAGTCATTTTCTACAAATACCTGCATAATTATATTTAATCTAATAATCTAATAGTTATCTGTTATTCATAAGTTTTCTTTACATTTATGGGGAAAAATGGAAAAAAAATCAAAGAGTATTGTGCCATCCTTCTTTGACACTGAAAAAAGGGAGGTGTGACGTTTTATAAAGTGATCTAAGTTTTTTTTGTAATATCTTATGGCCACAGGTCACGAAAACGAAATGGATATTCCAAAATTATTCAACAAAAAACTCATATTTTACCTTTTTTGGTTATCAAAAATAAACTAGAACATACCTGAATATCCTTAGAGAAGTAAAGACCGCAGTTGAACAAGGAATACATAGCGAATCCCATGAGATTCAACGCCAAGAAGTCAAAGTTGAGTCCAACGACGCTCTTTCTCTTAAAGTTGATGAAGATCTGAGGGTAGAAGGAGACCGACCAGGCCGCGAAGTAGATCCAACCCATGATGTAGGAGATGATGTTGATCGCGTGGGAGTGCATCACTGTGATACGGAGGAACACGTTGTCCATGCTGGAAGGAGGGGAGGAGTTTAAATTAGGTATGGTATAATACAAGTGGCTAAAGATATACTGTCGTATCACAAAAACTTTTAAACATCTGTTGAACACTTGTCTAAAAAAATGTGAAATATTAAAAGAAATAAGGTCCATTTTGCAGTCACACTTTTTTTAGACAAGTGTTCAACAGATGTTTAAGTTTTTGTAGTAGTGTGTAGGTTAATGACAGTAACTAAGGCCTTCTAAAATTTTCTGGTGAAGCTCCAAAAACTGGAGAGGTTTTGGCATCCAAAAAATAACACATGCTTTTAAGTTTAACTCTGTATGATAAGTTTTATAATGATACTTTAGAAAGTTATGCTTTGGTGGTTTATTAAAATTAGATACCGCTACATCTGTGAGGCTTCTTAAAGGACCTTTTGTTTAAATAATTTAAGAAAGGCACTGTATTTTCTAAAGTCTAACATTTATGTAGTTTGCTTTTAACAATCATATTACAAAATGTGGTTGAACTAAGCACACACATGTGAACAGAAGCTATGAAACTTCTATACAAGTTTACAGATGATTCACAAAGTTAAATATTGAAAAAAATAATGTCACTACAGAGAAGATAAAATTTATTTCATTGATTTTTTTAAAAATTCCAACACGGGGGGGTCCAGAATCATGTCCTGGACTCATGGTATCCGTTTGTGCGTCGATGTCTCTTACACCCTGTATATTGATGTACCAACTCTCAAGATATACTCACTTAACATATCCAGCAGGTGTCACATTAAATGTGACCTCAGAATGTCCAGGGCTCTTTGCGTACGCGCAGATGTCATACGTGATCTTGACTGTGGAGTTCGGTTCTTTAGACCCTGGGATTTCAATCGTCTGTGGGACCAGTTGCACGATATCTGGGTGTTGGATGTTCGCTGTCACTTGTAGACTTTCGTTGTATTGGCCACTGAAAAGTTAAAGTAGTTTTTGAGATATTTTTATGTGATAAAGAAGTATTGCAGAACAAGATAATTATGTTGGTTCGACTCAGAATTCATTGAGATGAGGGCAGGAAATAAAAGTGGTAATTTGCAAAAGATTTTCGTGTAGGAGAGTTTCATCTATGTATAAGATCTTAGGCTATAGAATTTATGTCTACTTATTTCTTTTTATTAATTACAATTTTATAATTGTAGAAAAATAAAAATTATAGCAAAAAATATTTTGCATTATGCTAAACAAAAAAAATTAAAAAAATTGGTTCGATTTTCGAAACAATTTCACCTATGAGAAGCCACGGAAGGTCGCTAAATAAAGTTAGTATCTTGCAGAAAGGCTCCAAAGGTACTGTATGAGTGAATGTATGACAATGTTTATAATTTACTTACATTTGTACCAGTTTCATGAGATGAGTGTCATCCACCAGGATGTTGAGATCCGTTTCGCTTAAATACATCATATCTAATTGGGAATGTGCACTTGGTATACCTGGAAAATTAAACAGAATAGTTAGTAATTGGGGGCAAGCAAGCATAGGGCCGTAAGGTTTTCGAATGGAGACCACGCACCGGCAACAGGTGGACAGACGATCTGATGAAAGTCACAGGATCGCGATGGATAGAAGCCGCTTCCAACCGGTCCTATTGGAAATCTAAGGGGGAGGTCTATGTTCAGCAGTGGACGTTCTACGGCTGATATGATGATGAAGCTTAGGGCCGCTTGAAAGGAAGCGTTCGCCTAAATCACCAGAGGTATCGTCTACGCGTTATTGACCTTGCAGAAACACGTTATAGCTCATTGGGAAAACCTCGGAGGGGGTTCTGCTCATTCCACAACCTAATTTTTATCGGGAGGAATTTTCTCTGAAACCGGGATGCACGACCCGAACCACGAACCCCCCTTCATTGGTAACATGTCAAACAATTCCTTTGAGGGCAGTCATATTAATAAGGGCACATAATAAATTATCTCGCCTGAGCAAACATTAAGAGGGCATATTCTGAAAGTTGGCAACGTCCGAAATAGCTGTCAAATATTAACATGTTCTAATTAATTTAGCAATGTTACTGTATGTAAACAAGAAATATTGCTCTGTAGTGCACAAAAAAAATGATAAGGGAACGCAATAAGTAATATCGTAACACCGAATATATAGTTTTAGATGTAAAAAAAGTATTTGGAAACCTTCCAAATGCCTTTTTTACACCTGAAACGGTGACAACATCAAATGCAGTGTTTTAATTGCATTCATATATCAACTTTGTAGTGCACTACAGAGCCATATTTCTTATTTTCATACAGTAAATTTACCAAATTAATTAAAACTTGTAAATATTTGACAGCTATTTACGACGTTGCCAACTTTCTGGTTATGCGCCCTTAAATATGTTCCTAAGGCTATTAGGTTTAATCCAAGTGTTATAAGCCTGCAGGGCACGAATTGTAACAACTCTAGAAGGTTCTTGCCTCTACAGCCTCGTCCGATAGTTTAGACCTTGTTATTCCGGTTAGGCCACAATTTTAATATTCATTAAAACTATTTTAACAACACTAATTCAATTACTGAAACAAGCAACTTACCTAATAATAGAGCAATAACAAAACACAGGCTTAAGCTATGACTAGAGGGTGCGTGCGCGCCTCCGCGCGACTTCAATACTGATGCTAGGGCAGCCATCTTTGTTTTCTGTCTATACTTCTTTAGTCTGTGGACAAAGAAATAAAAATTATTAGTCAATATTCAATAAGTACGCTCTTATAGAAGAGGAGCCTGTGTCCCATCTGTGGTACACTTTTTAGGGTTCCGTACGTCCGAATACAAAAACGGAACCCTTATAGGATCACTCGTGTGTCCGTCTGTCTGTCGCTTACAGTCAATTATCTCCGAATCTACTAGACCGATTGGGTTGTAATTTGGTACACATATCAATTCTTGTGACCCAAGCACAGAGGTGTGACGTGAATAGATGAAATCTGTATGTGGGAGGTAATTTTTGGGGGGGAAGGGGAAAATGAAAAAAAAAGTTTTGAAAACTGCATTGTGTGACATATCAAATGAAATGTCTTGTTGAGGCAATCTTAAGTATATTTTTTTTGTAATTTTAAAATAAATAGTTTCCAAGTTATTCAAGAAAATAGACGAAATTTGACCATTTCCCCTCCCCTCTTATCTCCGAAACTACTGAACCTAAAATTTTGAAAAAAATACAGTAATTAGTTTTCTACTTATAGATTATAGGAAAATCTATAAGAAGTCCATATCTGTATATGGGAGGTAATTTTTGGGGGGAAGGGGAAAATTAAAAAAAAAAAATTGAAATCTGCATCGTGTGACATACCAAATGAAAGGTCTTGTTGAGACAATTTTAAATATATTTTTATTGTATATTTAAAATAAATACTTTCCAAGTTATTCAAGAAAATAGACGAAATTTGACCATTCCCCCCCCCCTTATCTCCGAAACTACTGAACCTAAAATTTTTAAAAAAATACAGAAATTAGTTTTCTACTTATAGACTATAGGATAACCTATAAGAAGTCCATATCTGTATATGGGAGGTAATTTTTGGGGGGGGAAAGGGGAAACTAAAAAAAAAATATTTGAAAACTGCATCGTGAGACATATCAAATGAAAGGTATTGTTGAGACAAACTTAAAAGTATTTTTTTGTAATTTTAAAATAAATGGTTTCCAAGTTATTCAAAAAAAATTGACGAAGCGTGACCATTCCCCCCCCCTTATCTCCGAAACTACTTAACCTAAAATTTTGAAAAAAATACAGGAATTAGTTTTCTACTTATAGATTATAGGATAACCTATAAGAAGTCCATATCTGTATATGGGAGGTAATTTTTGGGGGGGCAAGGGGAAAATTAAAAAAAAAATATTTGAAAAGTGCATCGTGTGACATATCAAATGACAGGTATTATTGAGACAAACTTAAAAGTTTTTTTTTTTGTAATTTTAAAATAAATGGTTTCCAAGTTATTCAAAAAAAATAGACGAAGCTTGACCATTCCCCCCCCCCTTATCTCCGAAACTACTGATCCTAAAATTTTGAAAAAAATACAGGAATTAGTTTTCTACTTATAGATTATAGGATAACCTATAAGAAGTCCATATCTGTATATGGGAGGTAATTTTTGGGGGGGAAGGGGAAAATTAAAAAAAAAATTGAAAACTGCATCGTATGACATAAAATTACAAAAAATATATATTTAAGATTGAGACAATCTTAAATATATATTTTTTGTAATTTTAAAATAAATAGTTTCCAAGTTATTCAAGAAAATAGACGAAATTTGACCATTCCCCCCCTTATCTCCGAAACTACTGAACCTAATTTTTTTTTTAAATACAGAAATTAGTTTTCGACTTATAGATTATAGGAAAACCTATAAGAAGTCCATGATATTAAAATAACATGGTAAATCACTCAATATTGTGCGTACCAATTTGGGTCAGATTTAAAAAAAAAACGTGATAGGTAACATCGTACGGAACCCTCTTCACGCGAGTCCAACTCGCACTTGGCCGGTTTTTTTTTCGTTATTATGGTATGCTTATGCAATAAACACGTCAATTTTTGCCGTAAAGGTAAATTATGACTGCACTGATATGAACGTTTGGAGATTCCGGTTTTATGATAAATACTTGATAATCTTATCTAGATAAGTAGTCGGACAACGGTTTTTACTTCTGGTATACTTATTTATTTTGATTAAAATTGCATTTCCCAGTAAAACATGCTTTTATTTAGGAACCTTAGTTGTGCCACGTTGTAAGGATCATCTAACACCTTATCTAGTTCAATCAGTAGATGGTATCATTCTTAAGGCGGTTTGATACGCGCTTTCGGTTTCTGAAACGCAAGATCATACGCACGTGAGCGAACATGAGCTACGTGTCGTACATAATGATAGTTTTATTATTGTTTTAGTTTTTTTTTTTTATTTATTTTTATTCTTTCGAAAGCAGCATGTGGTTTACATGAATTGCTTGTTTGTTACTCTATGAAGTTTATTTCATGTAACCATCTATTTGCAACAAATAAACACATAATTACATTCCCTTTTACAATGATTCTCCTCAAGTAAACATCACTTATACTAACAAACCTCACGACAGTAACACACGGGTACCTTGCTATGTTGAAGGCTAACTAGTAACTAGGAGGTACTCGTACATTTAATTGTAAGTCGGCTCTTACTTATAATTAAATCACGAAATGTATTAATGAAGCTGGCAATACCGTACTGTAGATTTAATAGACTTAACGTTAGGGCATGCAACCGGGAAATCCCGGAACCGTAAATACCGGGAAATCCCGGGATTTTTTTAAGCAATCCGGTACCGGGTCTTCTTTCCGTAGTCCCGGTACTTTCGATACTTTCGGTACTTTATAATTTCCTTCTTTATTTCAATATAAAGTAGCAAATCATATCCAATAAACTATTTGTTTTCAATATTGTTAATATAAAACAGTTTTATTTGAAAATAATGATAATTTTGTAAATAAAACTATTCAGCAATGTAAATAAGGGGTCAGTTATGATGAAACAAATCAAAAATCTACTTATAGATCTAAGTAGATTTTTGATTTGCTTCATTTATTGCATTACTTTCATTTTAAAGAGAATAACGTTTATCATGCTCAAATTTTGTTTATTTTATACTTATTTGGTATATTGATCTATCATCATCATCATCATCATCTCAGCCATAGGACGTCCACTGCTGAACATAGGCCTCCCCTTAGATCTCCACATATACCGGTTGGAAGCGACCTGCATCCAGCGTCTTCCTTTATAAGGTCGTCTGTCCATCTCGTTGGTGGACGTCCTACGCTGCGCTTGCTAGTCCGCGGTCTCCACTCTAGCACTTTTCGACCCCATCGGCCATCTGCTCTGCGAGCAATATGGCCTGCCCATTGCCACTTCAGCTTGCTAATCCGGTGGGCTATATCGGTGGGCTATATTGATCCATAAAAAGCTCTTATTTTTTTGCTAATTTAAAGAATGCGTTTGTTACATTCAATTTTTGTTGAATTTTATATTTTTTGTTATTTTCATATCGAAAAAGCATTGTAGTTTTGTTTTGCTACTGTTTGTTTAATAGTATTTATAGTGGAAGGAACAAAGTGATTATGTGATGTAAAAGATTTCAAGGAAAAACAAAGCGATTACGTGACAAAGATAGGCTTATTTCTAATTCACAATATACTAGGAATTTAAGTTTTATTCATATTTTCCTTGATATAAAAAAAAAGCATTTAAATTCGGCTCCTTGTGATTGTGTTCTGATGATTATTGTCAATATAGATTTACGAATAAAACATAGTTTTATTAACTACGCCAGGGGTCACCAATTATTTTCGTTCAGGGTCCGCTTTAAGACATGAAATGACCATCGCGATCCGCAGAATATGTTATAGAAAAAAAATTGTTAAAATAATGTAATTACGGAATATATACAATTATAACAAAAGTTTTTTTTTACATTTCTATGAGAAAAGTGTCATATTTTTTGGAAACTTGGCATGTTTGTGTTTAAAAAAATCGATCATAAGATCGTACTCTGTAGTGCAAATCGCTGTGTTCTCGTGGTTCGCACACCATGGGTCGGCGGTCCGGACGCGGACCGCGGTCCGCCATTTGGTGACCCCTAAACTACACCCATCCCACATTTGTAATGAGTTCATTTTTCAGCCGATTTAGATAATTATATTTATGCAGTCTGCACGCACGACTGCCTTTCATACAATAAATTAATAGCGACAATTGTACGTGAGTACCGAAAGTACCGAATTTCCCGGGAAATCCCGGTTCCAAGTACAGTACCGAAAATCTGGTACCGGGTCTTAAGAAAGAACCGGTTCTGCATCCCCTACTTAACGTACTGCTTTAATTACGAGTATATTATTTTTTTCCAGCTGGCCCAATGGTATCCGTTCGGGTGAATCCCTAAAAACTTACAGCCTTAGCTTAAACATCTGTTGAACATTTGTCTAAAAAAAGTGTGATTGCAAAACGGACCTTATTTCAACGTCATTATCTGATATTTTTTTAGACAAGTGTTCAACAGACGTTTAAAAGTTTTTGTGGTACGACGGTTATTCTTTAGGTGGGGTTTAAACCCGAAGTTTTAGGCCATTGCTTTAATCATTAGACTATTTAGAAGGCTTCGACGGCAGCAAAATTACGGAATAGGTATATTGCGCCAGCAAATACTTTTTTCGTAAAAATACGGATTTAACCCAGACACGAGACTTATCTAAGCATAATATACATATCCGCTGTTTTCATAGAAGGAGTAACAAGAAAAAATAAAACTTAGAAAAAAAGAGCAAACCCCTTTGAAGCCATACTGTCTCTTCACTCAATATTCATCCATCGATTCTTTGTCCCATATTTATTATTCATTCAGAAAACTTTCCTTAATTAGATAATATTAAGAAAATATAGTCTATTAATAATGTAACCAAGTACTTTTGGTAACTTATTAAGTATCAGTTTGTTGTCATCTACGGTCGCTAAGCAATAAAAACCATTAATACAATTAAAAACAAACAAGGTGTGTGAAACATAATAAGAATTACAGACCTTGAACCCTGTTGTACTAAATTCACCTTGATATGTCAAACATACTATATGGAAACATCCTAAGCCACTAAACATAATAATATAAAACAAGACAAGGCTGTACTTTAGCATCTAATTCGAGGTTCAACTTGTTTTTCTTGATTCACAACGCCAACAAAAAAATGGCTTATTTAAATTGAGACGGTAAACCCTTGTATCTTTGAGGATTGGCTGGAGAGGTGACCCCTGTAACGTAAAGGGCTTTTAAAATATCACCGTGGATTTTAGTCAGTACAAATCTGATAGAAATTGGTGGAAGGACTCATTTGATGATTTTACCACGAAAAAGAAAATTAAATGAAAAAAGTAAAAAAAAAAAAAACCAAACACTATAGTGTTTTATAGTATTCCTGCAAGCTAGAATCTTCTTTGTGTTGGCGCTTTTGTAAATGGTTATCAAAGAGAAAACTGAGAAAAGATCCATTCCAAAACATTGATTGAACTCCAATTTTAACTTCGAACCGTAAATATCAGAAGAGAAGTTTGACTGCTTCTCAAATTTCTCTTCTGATATTTGACATTATGACACCTAGATTTAGTCTTAAAAACAATGTGTAATAAGTAAAACAAACTGAATGTCTTTTAGAGAAGCAGAAAGCAGCAGAACATAATCATGACTGTTGGAAGAAATGTAGGGAAACCCTTTACCCAGCAGTGGGCCAAAACAGGCCAGCAGCAATAAAAGTATCGTTATATCATCAGCTGGAACTTCAAGCAATAAACGCAGTACCAATGCACCGTGGTTCCAATTAGCAATAAAACACTTATCGAGCGATAACTAAACGAAACGCGCACTTGTTTTTACTCGTAAGCCTTGACTTTGCACCAACTGCCTGCCAGTACAATGATGTAATCACAAACTGTTACAGTAGTGCAAAAAAGAACTAAGTAGGTGGGTAGCAAAGATGGACGAATACAACAAAAAGTAGCCATGCATGGCTAGTTGGCTACTTATGATATTGTCAAGTAGAGTTCGATTCAAACTTAATGGCGGTTCGGAAGTTAGCTGCGAGTGCAGTTGCGCGCAGGTACAGTCAAGTTGACAACAAACATATACCGCGTCGCGCGAGTGCGAGTGAGACAGAGGGTGCGCGGGATGTGCCCCGCCCGTCTTCACCCCGCTGATACCCAAAATTGCGTTTTGCGCATCGGAACGCACGATGTTCCGAGCCGCCATTAAGTTTGAATCGTACTGTAAGTATAAACCGAAATAGATTAGATTTTAAGTCTAAATTACATTGACGCAATAGCCGGATAAGCGACACTTTTTAAGTGGTAGCTACTGTGGATTCTGGCTTTCAGGAGTTGCAGTGATTTGGAAAAAGTGTGGATGGATTTTCCCAAAACAAAAAAACCGGCCAAGTGCGAGTTGGACTCGCCCATGAAGGGTTCCGTAGCAGCAAGCATAGATTAGAGATATAATTATATTGAGATTAGTAAGTAATATACACAAACAATAAAAATAACTTTGTTTTTCATAGTATTTGTATGAATGGCAAAGTTATATTTGCGGTTTTTGAAAATGTACTAGATCTCAAAAACTGCTTACTATACGAGTATCTCATCCAAACCAATTTTCGTTGAAAGTTGTTGTTAAGGTGTACATTATATATTTTTTTTAGTTTTATCATTCTCTTATTTTAGAAGTTACAGGGGGGGGGGACACACATTTTACCACTTTGGAAGTGTCTCTCGCGCAAACTGTTCAGTTTAGAAAAAAATGATAATAGTTACCTCAATATCATTTTTAAAGACCTATCCATAGATACCCCACACGTATGGGTTTGGTGAAACAAAAAATTTTTGAGTTTCAGTTCAAAGTATGAGGGGCACCCCCAAAATTTGTTTTATTTTTGTGTGAAAATCCTAATGCGGTTCACATAATACATCTACTTACCAAGTTTCAACAGGATAGCTCTTATACTTTCATAAAAAAGTGGCTGTGACATACGGACGGACAGACAGACAGACATGACGAATCTATAAGGGTTCCGTTTTTGCCATTTGGCTACGGAACCCTAAAAAAGGGTGTTAACCCGAAACAAATACATTAGCATTTATTCGGTTGACAAAGATATTTTCGCGATGAAAAAAGAATAATCCACAAAATAACACGCGTTTTTAATTTACAGGTAGGAACAAAAAGTAAAATATAACACTTAAACAGCATGATGGAAACTGGTGGATAGCCATACAAGTTGATGGTCTAAGATAGCTACAAATGAACAGCCATAAACAAAGACAGACTGCGAGTGGAAAGACCAAATCAAGTGGACGATACTCTCCAAGGGATCCCAGGGATCCCAACTTAAGGCCAGGATAGCACTAGCATAACCCCAGGAAAACATGGGACAAAAAATGACACCTTAAAGACATTTTGCTCAGCAGTGAATTAAACAAAGCCTGTTGATGAAAAAAAAGGACGAAATTCTCACAAACAAAAACAGAAAACAAGAAAAACAAAGCAAATTTAAATTAAGTCATGAAATAACAATAAAGACATGAAAAATATAAAACAACAACTTAAAAAGTAGCTACATACCACAGTATTGAAGGCTCAAACACCAATTGTTGTTACAATAAAGATGGTAGGTACAACCTTGCATTGCCAATAAAAGGTTTTTTAGCGATAAAACATATAACGACCACGCTTGCCATTGCGGAGAAAATTGAAACTTATCGAATAGTGTTTTTTATGTTACTTATGCTTGAAAAGTGTGATTGCATTCCTTTCATACTAGCTCATCTTAATCATGTCTGTTTCAATACGTTCTGTGATAAGTTTATTTGAAAATAAAATAAAATAAACAATGTCACAATATTTGTGTAATTGCACGTATCAAGGATAGATTAATGATATGATATCTAGTATAAATATTATCATACTTAAGCCTCCTGCAGACACACGCGATTAATCGCGCTGCGACAAAGAGCCAAGCTAATTTCCACTCTAAAAATACTGCGAATGGACCACGACATGTCGCCCCGCGCGATTAATCGCGTGTGTCTGCAGGAGGCTTTATACTTACTTACATCAATAAAATAAGATTCCTAATCAATGCCTGTATACGTACTGTTAGTAAATATTTATGATAAAGGCAGTTTTGTGAAAAGATTTTGAAAAACAAATGTCTATTCTGATTTTGGTCAGAAATGCTTAATTGCAAAATTGTAGATCTTCATGTATTAGTATACAATTAAATAAATAATTTTCTTCATCAAGTTTTTAATGAATCCGTTGTTTATGACCTGCATTTTTTATTTTCATATTTCATAATCGCAAAGACATCAGACTTTATACTATGTTTCTAACGGGAACCACCTAACACATTCAAAAACTTCCTTCCATTGCATTCAGTTAGGTGGTTTTGGAGATAAGCGTCTACATGCATACATTAGCGTCACTTGATTTTGACATAAAATTTAAGATGGCGGCGACCTTTCCATACATTTTCACTGTCAATGTATAGAATGCGTTCAATAATGTAGCGTTACCTTGTTTAAGTTTGTCCTACAAAAGTTGTTGAAGTATGGACAGAATGCTAAGTAACGTGTTTGAAAGGGAAGGACACAGACTTATAATAGCCATGTTTAAACATAAACGGAATTTTGAAAACAGAAGGTTCTTTATGTTAAAATAGGAATACATCGAATTAGTCCACAAGTTAGATTTGACCCCTATTTTTTCTTTGCTCTGCAAACCAAAGTTGACGGAGATACGTCGCTTTTGAAATAAATTCGTCATTCCTAGTTGTAATGCGTTTTACCCATGTCAAAATTAATTGGCCTAAAAAAATGAGGGTTTTATTTCTAAAACTGTAACTGGATGTCAGTCTAATTAAATTTATAATTTAATGATGCTGTGATCGTGCCTATTGGACCATATTACAAAGAACTTGGTTATCCAAATTATTCACTCAAAATGAGGGATTGTGGCAATGCTGATTTTTTTCATTATCACACTTGGATCGACAAAAAAAAAATTAAACCTACCTTTATCAGCTGTAAGCATTAATATGTCACATAAACTTTGTTCACCATTTATTAGGGGATTCCCAAAAAGAATCGAAGCGTGAAGGTTATTTACTTGCGTGTATATAATCGTATTTTTATTACAGTAATGTACTACAATAAGTGACACATTACATGCTACTTCACAAAAGCCCTTTAAACAGTTCAAATTATAGTGTTTTTTAGCTACAAACGTAATCATTTTTTATACACCGTGTTCTTCACGTTATCCATAAACTTTAGCAAATACTTCTATGGCTTTTACAAATCAAATCCAACAAAGGAAGTAGTACTTAAAAAGGCTTCGTTACAAAGATATTTGTAATTTCATTTAATGAAATTTAATTGAGCTATGCAGTGAGAAAGTATCTTAATTTGAAATCTATCAAATACTATTTGCATTTCATTTGTTTCAGCCCGCCAAATGTTATGAATGACGTTGCCAATTCGGATAAAGAGGCATGCATATCGGGTTATTTACGTCTAGGTATTTAGTTTGTATGAAAATTAACAAAAAATAAAAAATAAGAATTTATTAATGTGTCCATAATGAAAAATGCTTACTTCCGTGGTTTGAACATCTGGTCGAAGTTTATGTATATCGTCCGGAACACGGTGTATATTTAACTATAATGTGAATTTGATGGCACGGTTCGCGTAATGGCTTAGCGATCGACTGATGCGCTGTGTGTCACGTGTTCTATTCCCGTACGGTACAAATATTTGTATGCCCTTCAGGTAGTAGTTCGGCGGTCTGTTTGTGTACGTGAGTTTAAATCACCAACGACACACATGAGAAATTCCTAGTGCAAAGCAACGTTTTTAGGCATTTTTTTTTCATAGTAGGTAAACATGAAGAAATTCCAACGGGCAACAAAACTATGTAAAAGTTTACACAAAGTGACGATCACTATTTACAAACGCTGGAGGCAACATTGTGGAAATAAAACATTTAAATTCTTTAACAGTATATGTGCTAGGGCCACAATGATGTTGCTAGATACATACATAATATTGTATACTCATTGTATAAAAATACATTGACGATAATCTTGACTTCGCGATTATTTTATAAACACTAGCTACTAAACGCCCTCGGCGTTGCCCGTGTTGAGGGGAATAAGAACGTCTTACCGGGATAAAAAGTATCCTATTTGCTAATTCAGACTATAAACAATGCGTGTACCAAATTTCATTCAAATGCGTTCAGTAATTTTTGTGTAAAAGAGTACCTAACAAACTTGCATCCATCTGTTTCGCATTTATACTCGTAATAGCAGTAAGATTAACTTAAAAATTATTATGCAGTAAACCGAGTAGTCGTTTCTATATACGGTTTTTATTAGCGTTAAGATCTTTATTAGTTATAATAAATTGCATAATCGTAAGATATAAAAATCACGTTTTCATATCTTATGTTCATGTACTCGTAGGTACGTAATCTCCGGACTAACTGAACCGATTTCAATGACATTGAGTGAGATGGTTGTTTAAGCTAGCTTCAAAGACAGAATTGCGTAGATGAAATAAAATGACGGAAATAAATGTTCCCAAATAACACGGTAGGTAATCCAACTAAGAAGTCAACAGTTAAGATTATAATTATCTTTGAACATGTTAATTAGCCAAGATTAGATTTATATCTTAAAGATATGAAAACCATTAAAATAAGAGATAAGATTGTTGTCGCAAAATTGATGTAAGTAACTAAGTTATCAAAGACACCAAGTTTCTTTTTTCTTTTGTCCACAAACAAGATCAAATGAAAGAATAAAGAATTACACGAGCAGAACCACATTAAGGCCTTTGTCAAACAGACAGGCGATAGCGAACCGAACCGAATCCAGAATCCTGTCATATTAAAAAAGCGAAAACGATCCGATAGTCTATGTGACAGGCTTCAAACAATTCCATACATTACAAACAAAAACCGGCCAAGTGCGAGTTGGACTCGCCCATGAAGGGTTCCGTAGTAGCAAGCATAGATTAGGGATAGAATTATATTGAGATTAGTAATAAGTAATATACACAAACAATAAAAATAACTTTGTTTTTCATAGTGTTTGTATGAATGGCAAAGTTATATTTGCGGTTTTTGAAAATGTACTATATCTCAAAAACTGCTAACTTTATCTCATCCAAACCAATTTTTGTTGGAAATTTTTGTTGAAGTCTACATTATATTTTTTTTTTTTAGTTTTATCATTCTCTTATTTTAGAAGTTACAGGGGGGGGGACACACATTTTACCACTTTGGAAGTGTCTCTCGTGCAAACTGTTCAGTTTAGAAGAAAATGATATTAGTAACCTCAATATCATTTTTAAAGACCTATCCATAGATACCCCACACGTATGGGTTTGGTGAAAAAAAAAATTTTAAGTTTCAATTCTAAGTATGGTGGGCACCCCAAAATTTGTTTTGTTTTTATTTTTGTGTGAAAATCCTAATGCGGTTCACATAATACATCTACCTACCAAGTTTCAACAGGATAGCTCTTATACTTTCGATAAAAAGTGGCTGTGACATACGGACGGACAGACAGACAGACATGACGAATCTAAGTATAAGGGTTCCGTTTTTGCCATTTGGCTACGGAACCCTAAAAACGCTACGCCACGGATTCGGTTCGTCTGTCAGTTTGACAATAGCTTTATAGATCATAGACCACGCAGCAATAGTGTCGCAAATGAAATTATTATTTTACCAATAACTTCAATAGATTGTTCATTGTACCTGCAAGAATGATTTATCCTATATTGTTCAGAAACTGTGAAAGGTAGTAAACATGTGGTAATTTTTACCGTGTGGTCGGTAAGCAGGTCAGTACACACACCACTTTTTACTTCAATACACGGTAAAATGCGCCGGCACACTAAGTGGCACAGAATCTCCTTTATCATATAAGGAAAACAGCACAACAACCTCGATAGACGTAAACAGGCTTTATTTTAATTAGATAGATCTCAACTGTCATTTGTAGATCTTTGACAGTTTTGACATAACTGTAACGACTGTCAAAGATCTACATACAAATAACAGTCTATTTCACTCAGAAAGTGAGACTGTGTCTATAATTCTGGCACACAGTCTCACCAAGGGTTATTTACCAAAGTACTAATTGGGTTATGGAAGTAAGATACTGGTATTCAGCTGAATTCGGTTACACTGGAAGCTGATCACAGCATAGTTGGGAAAACGATAAGCATATGATGTGATGGAACTCTGTATAATGTACAGTTCAAATTACTATAGTTAATTGAATTATGCACAATTAATCAAATCTTTCAAACCTATCTAAACTTTGACTAATGTACGGAAATAAACGCTTCATTAGCAACAACTGCCGGTTCATTACCAACAATTGATACCAACCTTGAAGATAGACGACTTAACAAATGATTAAATAGCAAACAAATCTGAACTAGTTTGGTAACAAACATTCGTTACACTTACGTCGACTGGAGAGCAAAAACCGTCCATTCGATCAGAACCTGTTGTTCAAATGCAGCTCAAAGTTGGTCATAAAAAGAATGCCAATATTAAGCCAAAGATTCTCATATAGACAGTCACTTGCACGAATAAGTACCGTTGCAACTTAATCGATTTGTTTTTGCCAACATACAACTGGTTCGTCCAGTGCCGGACTGATCAGAGTCAACGCGGCTATTGGCAGACGGGCCCTAGACTGTGAGGGGCTTCAAGTGGCTTGCCGCAAGCTAGGCGGTAGGTAGGATCAAGGGCCCGTACAGGCTCAGTCCCTTCTACTACCTAAATTTAAACTAGATCAAATATTTCATTCATGCATATAAAGAGATAAAAATGAAATGTAAATATTCAAAAAATAGTTGCAACCTGAGCAGGGCCCTGAAACCAGTTTTCAAAATTTTCTGAACCGAGATAAACCAGGCTTCTGGCCCGACCCCAATTCCGACCCTGAGTACTTTCAAGTCACATCACATCTCCTACTTCAAAAATTTCGCAGAAGTCGAACGCTGTTTTATCTTCTACCTACACGTTTGTTTGGTAATTAACCTTTACAATATCAGATATAATAAAATTGTTCTAATTAACATGCAATAATTTGTAAAAGATTAAGTACAAGTAAATCATGGCCGAACATGCTATTTTATCATGCGCTTAGTTGGAGTTAACATCATGTTTTGGCACTGATACCATCACTCCATCAGTCTTTGCAAACATTTTGTCGAATGTCGGACAAATGATTACCTCTCATGAATTCAAAAAAGAAAGTTGATCATACTCGTAAAACAGTTGGTTTTGTACCGTTAAACTGTAACCCATTTACTATACTAAAATATTTGTGCTTACACTTACTACTACAGTTTATCTCTTGATCTTTCTACAGGGAGAATATGAAAAACTAGTGGCCCGTCCCAGCTTCGCACGGGTATATTAAGAACCGCTCGTCCGATTTTGTGCCAACTTCACATAAAGCATCTACTAAATAGTTCGAACAAAGCCTAAACATTTGGTTTGGATAGGTGAGCCCGTTCTTGAGTTATAACATTACAACGAAAAGTGGCATTGATTTTTATATATTAGATTGCTTGCTGCTCATTATCGTCTTTTCAGCCCGGAATGATCCACTGTTGGGTATTGGCCTCCCCTATTTTGTCATACTTCTAGGGTATGTGCGTCCCTCATAAATCGTTCTCCGCCAATTTGATGATTTCGTCAATCAACGCGCTTTTATTTGCTACTAACATTTCCAAAAGGCAAAAGATGGAGAACTTGTGCTAACAAATAAATGATACTTTTCATTCATCATACTCTGAAAGTAGGTCATTACATGTCTGATAAGCCGTTTGAAAGTTATCCATTGCCGGCCTAGGGAAAATCGCTTTCAACTGACAGCTGCCAAATTTAAGAAAAAAAAAACTCTTGTTCTATTTTGACATTTCTATTGATCTAATCCGATCTAGACTCATATTTTGTTTAGATATTAATTTATGTTGTTAATTTTACTTTCCTCGTATTCGTAATGAAAAGCACAGTGTTTACCTCGGGTAAACTACTTATTTAGTCCCTCGAACTATTAGCGCCCTCACTACGTTACACGCGCCAAAACCCGTCTCGGGACGTAAATAAGTAACTTTCACGCCTTGGATAACAATGTACTTTTTCAACCCCGGTATCGGATGAAGCTGTGTAAAAAGCTACTATTATGCATTTTAAAAAGATAACTCACAGAACTGAGCAACACATTTGTGCAGATCATCATCACGTTTCAAAAAGATTACTAAAGAAAATAAAGGAGCTTATGCATAACTAAGCACAGAAATGACTTCGTTAAAATTATCTTGACGACAATCCGATTGCATTGATAACCACAGTATACAGTACTAAGGATTATAAGTAGACTGTCGCATACCTTATTAGACTTATCTTAATTAGTCCATCAAATGCCAATCATGCTACTAGAATCAGTTAAGTTCATAGATTCAAGATTCGCAATGAAAACTACTGCTAAGGAATTTAATACTGAGATAGGGTATTCTTTTATAAAGATTGTCATATTTTATAGATGTAAAATGAGTTTAACCGAGGACCTATCATGACTCTTCCGGTTTTTGTGACGTTTAGTAAACTGGAACTATGACGTAGAAAAATTAGTCCGTTTATCCATACAATAACCACAGTAAATACTTCAAGTACGCTATAAATGAAATACAGCAGATGTATGAACATGGACGAGGGAAAAGATGTATGTAATGATAGTACCAGTTGGCGTTCTGTGGTTTCTATCTATCCTTATAGGAAAAACGAGTTATGTATGTATGTAAAATTGGATATTTAGGATGTTTGAGGTTATCTAAAACTGCTCATCTAATTTCAATAAATCTTACACCAATTTAAACACTATTGTCAAGTGGAATGTGTTTTTCAATCAGGTGAAATCGAAGATAGAAGATAATTTTTACTACCAACATTTACATTTATTTATGCCCGTTCACTACTTACTTTAATTATCGTAAGGAAAGGCTACTTACAGACATTCTCAAATCATTTTAAATGTCAGAACATAATTATGTAACGTACAGTCTGCCATTACGCAACACAGATTTTATAAGCCAGTCATTCATCAAAAACTTCCTTTTAAGAAATGCAATTAAAAATTAATGTTTCGTATCATAACTGCTTATAAGAAACACAGATTAAAATAATGCTAGAAGGATGAAAGATGAACGTTTAAATTCATTAGTGATGCAAGACATCTGTAAGAACGTGTAAAACAAGAAGATTAAGAACTTATACAAGAAAACATACTCAAACGAACAGACATGCAAAGAATTTTCAACTCACCATTAGTAGAAAATATATCAACTATTAATAAAAAAACGTGGGAAAAATCGCACAAACTACAGAAGCTCGCATTAATAATAGGTTTCAATATTCGACACACTTAATCAAAAGTACCAATTTTTGACAACAATAAAGTAGGAAAGATGGACCCACTCTAAACCCCGATGAAAACAAATAAATGTATAATATCACTATAGCTTTGTATCAGATAATCTTGCAGATAGCTTATCAAATCTTGGCCATTTATCACGGAACAGAAGATAATAAGAAAGGATATGAAGTCATTATAGTTATGAAGGCAAATTAGGGTAATAGATAAGGTATCTTATCATAAGGTTATCTTAATCATAAATCACGATGGATTGGTGAATAAAGTTGGTCCTGTGATCCATACTTACGCAAGTAGGAACAAAATTGATGAGATTGGACCTGCCGCAAAATGCCGTCTCGCCTTTTCTGTTGCTTACTTCGGGAATTTACAAAAGTGATTCTGAAGAATTATAATCAACCTTATAATGTTCCCACACTGTTCTCTTCTCCATGAAAGAGACCACGCGGGTCCAGTCCGTGTTCTTAGATGTGACATGTCTTCGAATTTTTAGTTCCAAGAGCCAGTTTCCTCACGATGTTTTCCTTCACAGTTTTGTACAGAGGAATACCCCACGTCAGCACTAAGTGTCTAAACACACTATGCCGAATTTACGCGACCGAAGTTCGGCACAATTACGCCTGCAATGCTATTTCTTTATTAACTTCGGTCGGGCGTAAGTTCAGCGGCAACTTATTCTGTGACCACACATTATACGCGACCGAAGTTCGGTTCGATTACCGACGAAGATCCGGGGGCGGGGAGCAGCAGGGAGCCGCCCGCGCCACCCGCGTCGAATTTCTGCCGCGTAAGTTCGGCTGGTGTGTCATATCAGCCAAATACGTCGGAACGTGAAATCAGCCGCCGAACTTCGGTCGCGTAACTTCGGCATAGTGTGTTTAGACACTAAGGATGCAGTTATTAGATTGGTTGATGGTTGATTATACGCGATAATCTCAAGAACTACTGGTTTTAATTCAAAAAAATATTTTTGTGATGGACAACATCAAGCTCTGACCAATAGGAGCCGAGCAGGCGTGAAGGCGCGGGGACAGCTATAATAAGGGTGCCTTTCCACCAGAGATGTGCTATGCAGCTACGCTGTGAGAATGTAAAAGGTGAGCAACGAAACTATGTGACCGTTTCCACTGATGCTAAGCTATGTAGCGGTGCGAGTAAGATGTGCTATGAAGATCCCCGCCGCAAAGTAGCTGCGCGGAGAAGATGCGCAGCTCGAGCTGTACAATGTATCGATAGTAGGGAAGACGACCCATAGCAGGGATCCATAGCACGCATCCATAGCACACGTTCATATCACGCATCCTTCCATATAAAAAACATATCTTAGTTGAATCCGTTTCCACCAGTGCTATGCTATGTGCACCAATGAATATGATTGGTGGATATCAAACACATCCATAGCAACGTAGCATAGCACATCTTTGTTGGAAAAGCAGCCTTATTCTACAAGAAGCATGAAGCTATGTTAGTTAATGTTTTTGTTATTATTTCGTATAACTGACCTAAGTTTGTGAAAAGATAGTGATGCAAGTTCATCCCTTATCAGTCGTTGTTTTTCTTATTTACTGTGACCAGAGAAAAACATGCTCTTACGTCTAATATTTCCTTCAGATGTTGTTGAACTTAATATAATAATATTTTCAATATCTAGCTTAACGTCATTAATATTATTACTAAAGAAAATATCGTATGGAATTGAGTCAGCCGTTATAATTACAAAAGTATGATTATCCTCGGTTTTTCTTATCGGTAACTGTAACATAGAGTAAATGCTATTTGAGCATGAATTACATGTTTTAGGTGACGTAATTTTAAAGACAACTAGAATTAAAAGTGATAATTTTGAATAATATAAGTGACTACTGCGTGATATCAACAATAACATTTTAATCAAGAAAGAGGTTTTAACCTCTGAGGTTTTGTAATAATTTTCCGATTAAAAAAAGAGTGTCCATGGAGTTTCTTGCCCATTCTTCTCCATAGAGATCTACTCTTTAGAATGGGCAACTACAATGCTTTCACAGTTGTAAAGCCTCCTGCAGACACACGCGATTAATCGCGCTGCGACAACGAGCCAAGCTAATTTCCACTCTAAAAATACTGCGAATGGACCGCGACATGTCGCCCCGCGCGATTAATCGCGTGTGTCTGCAGGAGGCTTTATGTCTTGTGTCTGAGGCGTAACACCATTATTATTTTTGAACGATTTGTCTTTTCACAATTCAAAGTGCCTGTAACTGTCTTAAAATAAATGCTTTGATTACTTTTAAGGGTTCCGTACGTCCGAATACCAAAACGGAACCCTTATAGGATCACTCGTGGTTCCGTCTGTCTAGGTCTGTCGCTTATTATGTTTAATGGTGGTTTTTAAGGCGGAGTTATGTAGCAAGGGATTATCTACCAGCCAAACTTTGGGTCGAAAAGATATGCCAATGGTATAAAAGTCAGGTAAAAAATATGACTGTTTTGCATTCCAACAAAACAGGTATTATGTGTTGAATAAGACACACAGCGTTGCATTGAAGAATGCTGTTGTAAATTCGCCTTACCTTGGTTGTATATGGTTAAAAACTCACCAAATTGTCCCTGGTTTTATACCTGTCTCTTTCTTTCACCAGCGTGCGTCCTTTTCTAATTGTGAAGGATGCTTGACAGGCAAGCTGTCAACTTCATAGAGTCTTCAAGGTACCAGCAAGAGACTTGCTGCAACGCTGTGTGTCTTATTCAACACATAATACCTGTTTTGTTGGAATGCAAAACAGTCATATTATGTGCTTTCTTAAGACACACAGCGTTGCATTGAAGACCTGTTTGGTATCTGCTGGTGATAAATACAAACGCTATGATGAATGAATTATAATACTATTATAAAAATCATAAATAGGTTTAAAGATAGATTTTAAGTCCTTTCATAAAACCTTACTGTAACAAAAATTATGTTCCTTTCTAATTAGTAACTTCTTCAGAAATCAAAATAGTAGTTTAATTGATAGAGATACCTGGTATAAGGAGATAGTTCCAATTAAATCTTTATCTAGGAATAGGATAAAGTTATGTCTTCTAAAGGTATAACCATTGAAAACAATTACTTATCTAATGGATATTGCATAAATCTAACTGCAATAAATAAGCATTAGAGTTGGTGTCATCAATCTTCTTTACTGGTTGACAGTAAAACTTCTGATACATTTTATAACTCGTATCAGTTTTCCCTGTCAAGTATTGCTTGAACAAGTATTTTCTTCAAATAGCTTCTTGAGGCTATAATAGCTAACTTGTTATAACTGCCCAGTGGGGCACCAATATTAGCAACTTTAAAAGTAATGCTATGTTCCCAACTTGTATAGAAGCTGGCTTTAATTTTCCTGATAGAGGAATAAATTTGTGACTGTGTTGTCTGTGCTTTTTCTATTTTCAGACAGTTCTAACAGGGTAGACATGGTCTCGATATTTCCGCAACACCGAACCTTACTGTCTGTGTGATTTTGAATCACTTTTTAAACCAAAATTTTGAACAAAGACTGATTTCATATTTCATAGAAATAAGATTTCAGGGCTATTTTCTTATAATCTCGATCTGATGTGAGATAATGAATTCTATGACCTGAGGTTAGCAATAATATTAGAGCTATAGAGCTATTCACCTAGCTATCTCAAAAGAAGAACCTGGATATTCAGAGTTCTTTAGTCAATTAAAAAACAAAGTAATATTGTAGTGTACCCTATTGGAAGTTTTTGTACTGCGAGCTTTAGCAAGTGAAATAGCTTCTAGAACTTTCTGAATTAAAAAAAATGTCCTGAGATATCTACCTCAGATGTTGCTCAGTAAGTTGAGATAGTAGATTTATGCAGGAGAATAGTTCTATAACCTAGTTTGTTTTCTTAAAACAATTTAGCCTGAAATCTTCATCAGCTTGTACACCTACAGGTGTTTCAGGGTTAATTTGATTGGTATCACACCAGGATCACCATTTTTTAATTGGGACTTTATATTGTTATAAAAGTAGATGTCCGCCAGCTACTTTTTCAATAAGTCTTGTTCCACTAGAGTATAGGGAGAGACTTGGTCAGCCCACCCTTAATTTTCCAGGCTAGGGGGATAACTTGTCCACCCGTGCCAAGCACTTGCCTGTAGTCCGATCTAAGACTTTCCGCAGGTTCTTTATCGGAATTTTGTCCGCCTGTGCAAGGCACTTGCCTGTAGTCCGATCTAAGACCCTCCGCAGGTTCTTTTTCGGAAGTGGCTCCGCTTTGACTCTCACTCTCGCTTGCAGATCGAGTAGTGAGAAGCATTTGGCGCACTACGGCGTTAGTAGAATGTACTATCCACCAATTTGAATTATGACCCTTTTTGACAATTCGTCGTTTGAATCTGTCAAACAAACAAAGATCAAGGTCGTTATTAAGGATATTTATGTTTATGACTCTGGACCTAATTGTATTTGAATGTCTGTAAGAAGATAATGCTTCTGGTGGGTCATAATTCTTTGTCGATTGTACGATTGTGCCTTGTTCAAATGAGTAGTACATACTTCTGGTATTACGCTGGGTGGGGGAATGCCCAGCCCAGCTGATAGTCCCATTGTCGGCTGTAAAAGTCGCATATAACTGCGTAAGGTTTGGAACCTAATGTTACGTACTTTGGTACGAAAACCGTTTCTCTTGACGTGAATAAATCTACGTCTGGGACGCCCCACATCTTTAACATGGCCTCCGCGGCTTGGGGTAAAAGATGCCACTCTGGTACTTTGCGGCCCCCTGAGAGGCGATCCGCAATTTCTTTTTTCACAACTCCCCGGGAGTGAGTAGCTGAGAGAGTTAGATGCAACTGCTCTGCAAGTTTTTGGAGCCTGTATGTCAGCCTTAGTATTGCAAGGGTATGTATCCTCCCCCCCCTTTGTTTCTGAGGTATGCAATAAGAGTCCTGTTGTCAGACTTAATATTTATGTGTGCACTGTGTGCATAATTATGGCTGCAAATTTGGCATATGTTCCAAAAACAAAATTTGACCGCCAGGGTATCTGGCATGGAGCCCACCTTACAGATAGGTAACTGATGTTTAATTGGGCTCCCTACCCCTAGTTGGGTGTATCCGTGGTCAAGAAGTGAGTTGAACTTTTCTTAACTCTCGGTATTGAGTTGTACTCTATGGCTTTAACCACCCTTGTTGAACAGGCAGAGGAAACTTACTTTTCTCTAGTAACCTGTTTTGATAGAACAATTTTAGAAACAGTTACATTTTGCAACAATATAGGTCTTTTGATACTGCGTAATTATCATATTTCAGTAAAACTAATAAAGTCCTAGCTTCTTGCGGACAACTGTTTAAATTGCTCTATCTTGTTAAAGATTAGTTTAATCTTTATTATTTTATTGGAGGAATGTTATACTCGGTTTTGCTGGGTGGCCCATACTAGGCCAATATATTCTGCTTAAAGAGAGGATTCAAACAGACTTGTGATAATTTATGTGATACCCCCAGATTTCCAATATTCTCAGTGTTTCCGCAACCTGAGAAACGAAAACGAGTACTGTGCAATCCTGATTTTACCAGGAATAACAGTCCAGGTACACAATTATACAGAAACATTGTTCTCACAGGATTTCCACAATCCAGTTGTACTTTGGAAAAGATAATTGGAACCATAGATAGGCCAAATACAAAGGCTGTTAACAGCAGCACTTCGTTGTTATCTAGATCACAAGGAGGAGCCTCCTGTGTGTCTCCGCAATTGGTAATTGAAAATAAGCATAGTAATTTATGAATCAATGTCTATCTTCACTAACCAATTGTTTGTGTACCTATAACCGGTTGCATTTCTCGAAAATGTTTCACTGGCATTATGAGTTGAGACCTCCGCGGTCTAATACGGGACACAACCCGACACAACTACGACACTGTTTTTTTTTTTTTTTTTTAAACATTTGACATAGTAAACTCGAATTAGGTACCCATATGGTCATAGTAAACTCTAATTAGGTACCCATATGGCCTTTTGTTTAACTAAAAGATTATGAGTGCTATGTCTTTTGTTGTTGGGGTTGCAAACTTTTCTAAAAACATGTTTGACTTTGGCAAGGAGAGGTTCTTTTATAAATGGAACATGGCAAGTTGTTATTAATTTCAAAATATGATTGCTTGCTCCCTGTGGTTGCCCTGAATGAGCATGGTCCTTTAGATAACCCCCTCTGAATGTTCTGAGTGGTCAGATATTCAAATAGTTTTTGTATATAGGTACTTGTTTAATTAGCTGGACCTAAAGTCCATCTAAAGAAGCTTTGATAGGGTGCAAAGCCTAAAACTAAGTGAGTCCGAGGTTGGTGGACCAACAATAATAGAAATCTTTTCAAACTATGATTGTGTTAAAATTAAAATAATTAAGGTAACCGTCACCCACTTAAGCAAGTCCTGTAATGTTAATCATAATAGTTCTCTCAATTCCAAAATATTGTTGGGTAATAACTACTCAGATCTTTGGTCTTAATAAAATGATACAATTCATCATTAACTTTAAGACTTATAATGCAAGGAGTACCAATACAAGATTGTACGGGGGTTTTTGTAAAAAGGTCAGACAAAGATAACATTTTGGATTTGCTTGTAATCTTTCTTTGTAAGTGTGTGGAATAATTGTCTTTCATCCAGCTCCATACTAAAATTTCACCGAAATAGACAATGAAGTTTTTTCTCAAAAACTTTGATGTGGGTGGAGTCACATAGCCTTCTCGTTGTTAGAGGAGGTAAGTTAGGTAGTTAAATAACTAGAAATAAACATCTCATCTTGAATTTGTGTCTCTACACACAGGTCCGAACAAGTGTGGACTTGTTTGTACTTACGTGACTGCGTCTTCTGTTGGGTGGATGTGAAGCTATGCTCTCGTGGTTCGAGGATAAATATGATGATGATGATGACCAGTCATCATGTTTCACCGTATTTAAATGCTGATCTATCCCCGGAGCGTCAACATTCAAACCTCGTAACCTCACACCACACTTACCCACTCAATTTAGTCCGTAATCTTTCTAAAACACTAATTCACAAAGGAAAAACGTGTCACATACTATATATAAACGCTGTGTGCTAATTTAATACAATTAATTATTGTATTTTAACACTTTTTTAACTTTGGAAAATTTTCCGATGTTTTACCGGCAAAATTTACAAACGCTATGAAGTTGACAGCTTGCCTGTCAAGCATCCTTCACAATTAGAAAAGGACGCACGCTGGTGAAAGAAAGAGACAGGTATAAAACCAGGGACAATTTGGTGAGTTTTTAACCATATACAACCAAGGTAAGGCGAATTTACAACAGCATTCTTCAATGCAACGCTGTGTGTCTTAAGAAAGCACATAATAATCCAATTTATTATTTAAGAATTTATAACATATATCCTATAGCGAAAATAATATCTATCTATCTTTATTACGTTTGTGTGTCAAAGAATATAAAAATATTATTTAAAATTACACAAGTATTAGAAACCTATTGAAACTTAAAACCTTATTGTTTGAGTGGCGTCTGCGCACGCGACGACTCGTACAATAGATAAAACTAATGATAATACCTCATTGACACATTTCTATTGATTACTTTGTGAGTTCTAAATTACGGTCACTATTATGTGGTAAATATTGAACAGTTTTTTAACTAGGTCAAATTTTTATTTAACTAGGTCAAATTTTTAACCTACTCGGTTAATTTTAAAACTTTTGTTCATATAAGCCTTGCCTTGACAATAACTCAATAAACAGAATTATCCGATTTGGTGCAGCTGCTCGGAAGTTATGCGCATACAAACAGATTTAAACGACTTTACTTTATACTATGTAAAAATAAAAATATTGGAATCAGGTGTTTCCCCCAGATCAGGTACTAAGAATATTTATACCTAAGTTTTTATTTTATATTCATTGCTAACAAAGGTCATACAGAACATTCTAAAGCCTCGAGCAGACACACACGATTAATCGCGCGGGGCGACTTGTCGCGGTCCATTCACAGTACATTTAGTTAGCTTGGCTCGTTGTCGCAGCGCGATTAATCGCGTGTGTCTGTTCGAGCCTTTATCCTAACGAATATTAAAAAAAAAAACTGAAGACTGAAAACTGCTAAAGAAATCAGTTTGTTTGCTACGCTTTCACGTCTGAAATACAGGAACGATTTTGATAAATTTTAGTACAGAAATAGATACCCAAGAATTGGTTATTATAAGCGAACGCTAATTTTATTATGATCCTCAAGTAAACTAAAAGAATTTATAAAATCAATATTGACAAGCCAGTGTCCAAAAACGTGCATTCAAAGTTTGTTAATCGCCAATTTGCAGATCCGACAATGCGAAACGATTTAGCAAAACAAATAGGTACGACATTTTTACGTAACGTCACATAACACATGAGTCATTTGGATAAGCAGATGTTGGTGACCCCGTCTAGCTTTTCATTTGTGGACACTTGAAACAACAAGGCTCTAAATATAATTGTTTTAAAAGAATAAAAAATATATAAATATTTATATTATAAATAACCAACATATAGCTAGGCATGTACTTAACTCTACAATCAAAACACAGATTTTAAATAAAGCTTTTTAAAACTGCCGCTTATTAACAATGAGGGTAGTTATGACATTTGCGAAGCCAGTACAGCAGAAACAATATAACTTAGCAGCGCAGTTAGGGCATTGACCCCTTTTTTTCTTGTTAAATTACTACAATGAGAACTTAAAAGCGTGAAGAAGCTTTGTTTAATTAATTATTTCAACTAATTACCATGAAATCATTTACATTCTTCAGAAACTTTTGGCAAATCTTTAAAAAAAATTAAGTTAGGTACCTATACTGATTGCAAGAACACGGATACAATACTAAGTGCTTAAATGACTACATAAATGCAGTTATATGACAAAAAGGTTGCTAACAACATGTACAGGTGAAAGCAACGGTTTTAAATAAATTTATATTTCATTTAATTACAAATACTTACACAATATTTCCGATCATGCTTACTTAGTAACTTGGCGACGATTTTGTCATGTAACATTAACGAAATTAATTTTTGCAACATATCCAAAGTAATTAAGTATACATTGGTGTAATGTTTCAAATCAATCAGAGTTTCGTTTAGAGACAAAATATGCAACATCATTCTCAAACTTATTTGCGACGTGGTTCTAAAGTGGGTAATACTTAACTAACAGCGCACATTTGACTGCACGACAAATATTTGCTTCGCAAAGTCTTTCAAAGGGCATTAAATGTGAACTAGCACCATCAAAGCACGTTCATAATTTTTTCTTCACCGTTTTCTGCGAATAAAATAAAAGTACATATAAAGTTGTTCTCGGTAACGTTAACAGCGCTGTCGGGGAATGTACTGAAGGGAAGGAGTGACACGGTCATGGATGAAAGCTGCTTTCGCGACATTGGAAGTGTGTTGATTGTACTTGACTGTACGTGCGAGTTTTCTTGGTAAATGATTAGTTCATTGACCACAATTTATCAAATGTGTTACGTAAGCAAAAATTTGCAGTGAGACTAAAATATAGGGACTAAATCACTGAATTGACTGACTGTACTTGGATTTAATGGGACATTAACTCCACCTTCGGATTCCCGAAGGACCGGATGTCTGAAGGACCAGATACTTACTCGAAGGACAAGATACCTGCTCGAAGGACCTGATCACCACAGGCCCTAACAATTAAAAAAACCGGCCAAGTGCGAGTTGGACTCGCCCATGAAGGGTTCCGTAGCAGCAAGCATAGATTAGAGATATAATTATATTGAGATTAGTAAGTAATATACACAAACAACAAAAATAACTTTGTTTTTCATAGTATTTGTATGAATGGCAAAGTTATATTTGCGGTTTTTGAAAATGTACTATATCTCAAAAACTGCTAACTGTATCTCATCCAAACCAATTTTCGTTGGTAGTTTTGGTTGAGGTCTACATTATATATTTTTTTTAGTTTTATCATTCTCTTATTTTAGAAGTTACGGGGGGGGGGACACACTTTTTACCACTTTGGAAGTGTCTCTCGCGCAAACTGTTCAGTTTAGAAAAAAAAGATGTTAGTAACCTCAATATCATTTTTAAAGACCTATTCATAGATACCCCACACGTATGGGTTTGGTGAAAAAAATTTTTTTGAGTTTCATTTTTAAGTATGGGGGGCACCCCCAAAATTTGTTTTGTTTTGATTTTTGTGTGAAAATCCTAATGCGGTTCACATAATACATCTTTCTACCAAGTTTCAACAGGATAGCTCTTATACTTTCGACAAAAAGTGGCTGTGACATACACGGACAGACAGACAGACATGACGAATCTATAAGGGTTCCGTTTTTGCCATTTGGCTACGGAACCCTAAAAATGAAATATGTGGTCTTTAAATATTGTTTCCATAGCTTTTAGTTAGGAACTAATTTTCATAAGCAAATCAAAGAATTACCTTGAAAGGTAAATAGAACTATTATTCATTTCAACAAAATCTACTAACACATACTGGTATCTTTTGTAGTGAAACCATACCGAATCATTGAACAAATTGTATGTAAGTAGATACAACAAATGTATTGGCGATTGACCCCTGCTTGAATTTGAAACACAATACATTGTAACCAAAAACGTTGACCCAAAACCTGTATTATGTAGATCAGTCTTAATTTAAGACATGTGTTGCAAGCGATTGTTGTTATGCCTCCCATTGAAGTTTCAAAAGATACTTTACCTACTAACTGTAGCTAGTGGTTTCTCCCGCGTGTCACTCAAAAATTCTACCAGGGGAAAGTAACACGGGGATAAAAATATCCTATGTGTTATTCCAGAATCCAGACCTATCTGTAAGCCAAATTTGATCAAAATTGATTCGGCTGTTCTGACACTTTCACGATTGAGTACCTACTAAAAAAATATAGATTTATTCAAACTTTCACATCAATTATAAAGTCATTTTTATTAAAATCAAAATAAATTACTATAACAAAAAAGTGTAATTTATAATTGATGACAAATTATGACAAAAATTACTTACATTGTGACAAAGATTTATTGATATGATTGTGTTTTTAGGTCATTACTTATGTAAAGTAAGTGTCTACGTCAATTTATATGAAAAACGTTTTCTTTCAAAGTTTCTATGAAACATTAATCATGGTTTACAATTGACCAATAAATACGACTGTTTTCCATTTTATCGCTATGGTAACTTTCATAACAGTCTTTATTTTTTGTTACTAATACGTCAACCATAGGGTTGACGTAAGTACATAAGTTATTATCGATACAACAATAAGTAAATCATATATTGTTATATTATTTATTATAGTAAGTCCACGTTTAAAATACTTTTAATAATTAATGTGAAAAATGTTTTCTACTAACGTTTCTATGGGAACATTAATTACAGTTTCTCAGCAACTTAAACTTACTTCACATACCGCTATACATACATATAACGGGTCTTAAGGTATCCTATTTTTCAGGTTCAAACTAATCACATTAATTCTCAAAATTTTATTGAAATCGTTTGAGTTGTTGCGGAGATGAAATAAACGTGTAAAAACATTTTTTTTTCTTTTTGTTTGATTTTCAATCAAATGAATCCTGCTCTGGGTGAGATGAAGGGGACTGTCAGACTTTAACTGACTTAAACAAACCGTATTCCTCAATTTATCTTTGAGTACTAGGGAAGATACGTTTTAAGACATTCCCATTATTTCCCATAAGAACAATGTCCCTTTTTTTATCGTGGTAAAATCATCAAATGAGTCCTCCCACCCAGGGCAGGGCAGGAGGAACTGTCAGACTCGTACTGACCAAAATCCACGGTGCGAGAGGTCTCTGCCTATCGCCGTCGTGAGGACACGGCGGTGCTCTGCCCAAGCGGGGCAGTCCTGCACCGTATGCTCCACCGTGTCCTCCGGGCGATCCTCGCAGTGGTGACACCCAGGCGTTTCTTTCCTCCCTATCCGACACAGGTACCTCCCGAAACCTCCGTGTCCGGTGAGGACCTCCGTCATGCGGTAATAAGAACGATGTCCCTGGAAGTTTTAATCAAATCAAATAAAAAATTGAACCGACATGGTCCGAGTTAAAAATTTTGGAAACGACCTTGTCCGTGCACCTATTCGATTTGATCCATACAACCAAGAACACACTGTATGTTAATTAAAGATGCTAATAATAAAAAAGATGACTTCACAATTACGATTGTTTTCTTCTCTATCGTTATGGTGATTAATAAGACTTTCATGCAACAGTTGTTTATTCTCATTGTTACTAATTTTCATATGAGTAACGTCAGTTAGTCATTGTTTAAACAAATGTTTGACGTATGCTATGATTTGTGGGTAGTTGACAATTATTTTGACATCTGAACGAAGATTTTATTAGTTGTTTTAAAATGTGACTGCACTTTGATACTTTTTCTTGTTTACACGTGTTTTTAAATTAAAAGAAAAAAATATGTATTATAACTGGCAGTCATTTTTTATTTTATATTGCAATGATAAATATATTTTCAGCATTTTTTTTTCTTTATCAATGATGAAACGTTGAATTTATAGCATAATTTATTAAAAAGCAATTTTAACGTATATTAATTATTAATAGTACAGTCAGCATTCAAAATATGTGTGCATTTTGTTTAGTGCTAAACTGGTCATGAGTGAAAATATTTCATGAAGGGGACAGTATTATATTCATTAAGTATCACTTTAAAACAATCCTGTTCTTCTACCTGTATACACCGTGTTCCGGACGATATACATAAACTTCGACCAGATGTTCAAACCACGGAAGTAAGCATTTTTCATTATGGACACATTAATAAATTCTTATTTTTTATTTTTTGTTAATTTTCATACAAACTAAATACCTAGACGTAAATAACCCGATATGCATGCCTCTTTATCCGAATTGGCAACGTCATTCATAATATTTGGCGGGCTGAAACAAATGAAATGCAAATAGTATTTGATAGATTTTAAATTAAGATACTTTCTCACTGCATAGCTCAATTAAATTTCATTAAATGAAATTACAAATATCTTTGTAACGAAGCCTTTTTAAGTACTACTTCCTTTGTTGGATTTGATTTGTAAAAGCCATAGAAGTATTTGCTAAAGTTTATGGATAACGTGAAGAACACGGTGTATATTATTATATACTTTTTTTTTTGATTAGCTTTTGGTAAGAAGTTCCCTCTTCTTATCATGCCTACGATGTTCTTTCGTGTTTATGTATTCCAAACTGTAACAATGACATTGTAAAAGCAAATATTTCAAAAGAGTAACCATGGAGTTTCTTGCCGGTTCTTCTCCATGGAAACGACCAACCCGAACCGTGCCAATTTTTTTTCTCGACGTTTTATAAGTGCCCATTGAGGCCCATGTAAAATAAAATATTTTGATTTTGATTTTTACCACATAAGTACATCAGGTTCTAGAAAAATTTCACAGAAAAAAAAACTTGCCAAATAAGTGGTTGTTATACAAAAATCTAAATAAGGAAATACTGAAATATAAATCTGTCCAAGACCGGTTTTATTATAATTTGTAACAGCAAAGCCGGACATAACCTTGTGGAAACAAACGTAAACAAGAAGTTGTGATCAGTGCAACAAAGACAAGATTGTCTTAGATACTACTAGAGCTTTTTCCAAACAGGTACTCATTCATTGTATTACTATTTTTGCATTGGGAAAAACATTTGCCTCCACATTTTTTTTTGGATGGTCAAATGTGATTTGAAAGGGCGAGGCAACCACATCACAAGGATGCCTCAATTTTTACCGACTTCAAAAAAAAGGAGGTTATCAATTCGACCCGTATGTATGTAATATTATCAGAACTGCCCAGTTTTCATATATGTTAGTCTATATCAGCGTCTGAACAAATGTGCCAAATTTCATAAGTGTATGTATGTATGTATGTTTTTATGTTTGTGCACGCATATCTCCGGAACTATAAGTTCGATTTAAGTAATTCTTTTTTTGTTGTACTAGGTATTGTTCAACTTAGGGTACACTGTAAATTTCATCAAAATCGGTTCAGTAGTTTTAGAGATATGGACTTTTTTTATGTTGTGACGGATTACAAGATTAGTGCATATGTAAGAAAATTTTGTATTTTACAAGAATTTGGGTTGAATATGTAATAAATAAACTAAAAAGGGTAAAATAAAAACTTTAAAAAAAAAAGTACCGACTTCAAAACAAATACAAAAAAGTTTAAAATAACTTTTCTGTCGGAAGTCGGTGGCTTTGTTTTGTTGTGTCATTGACTATTGCCTTGACTATTGCTAGTAAGTTCATTTTTTAATATGATAACATACACAAATCATTATAAACATATACACTCTGTCAAGCACCAATCCATTGATTGATATTACATCACGAAAATTAGAAATTGACTTGTCATGTCAATTACGTAAGTAACATCTTCATCTAACGCTTTTTTATTGTGCCTAGCAGCAAATTAATTCACAGATGTAACTCAGAGCCAAATGGCATATTTAAATGCAGTCCGTTATGTAATAAAAGATGATTTTAACAAATAAATCAATAGGCAGTTTTTGTTACTATTATGTCTCGTGACGTAACAAAAAACTACGGCGTAGAATATAGTTAATCTACATATTAATACGTTTCCGTCCGTATTACGAAGACAGTGAGTTCACAACCTTTCCCTCGAGTGAAATAGTATAGAAAAAATATTCATGCATGATAATTTGATGGTAATTTTATGAAAATAGTCAAGGCGATACACTAATTTATTGATTTTTCGCAGTGATGAGGGCAAAAGTACAGTAGGTATATAATATAGCATGTATGAGAATGGTACGGCACCGTTGATCTTCCAATATTGGTATCATACAGAAATTTGTTCAATTCAATATACTAATGCTAACGATGCTCAATTAGCTCGTGGAGACCTATCCTGGATTGGACTTGTTTGCTGATGAATGGACAATGGAAGCCTATAGGTAATGTTAGAATGTTTGCGGTTCTATGAGGAGTCAGAATGAAAGGATTAACTTGATTTAATGTTAATGGCATTTTAAACTGTTTTAAATAAATACCACGCTCTTAAATATGTCCCACACCTTTTAGACACATGCTGTAGCTATAGGTCAGAATTGTCAAAAGTGATTACCTAATGTAAGTAATATAATAAATCTAAAAGGTCAGACATACTCGTAAGTAGTCACATCGGAAGGCAACGAGGACGCTGCCTGTTATATTTATGACAACAGCATCTCTTTGTATTGAATCGGCCCAAGATGTCAGATAACAAGAGATTGTGATCTGCCCCACAATATTTCCATATTTAACGCTGATAATATTCTTGCATGATAACACAACAGTAATGTTGTATCTTCTTCTGATAGATAAAGACACTTATCTGGTTGGACGTTAAATTATGTAATAAACGTGAATTGCAGCAAATAATACACAATAAAAGACCATAAAATTAATGGTCAATGAAAGAAATAAATCATCATCATCATATCAGCCCAGGATCACCCACTGCTGGGGGCCTATACCCAGCCTTTCGTTGCCATATCCCTCGGTTCTGTGCGTCTCTCATCCATTTATTCCCCGCGATCTTGCCGATATCGTCAACCCAACGGGCTTTTGGGCGGCCTTGGTTTGTTTGGCCAAAAAAATAAATACCCACTTTTTCTTAACTACCCACTTTTCATTTCGAAATCCATTAAACACATGATAAATGACGTTTTCATTACTGATTTAGATGATGCCATTAAAGCCATAATAAGACTGTCCATGCCAAACTCGTAAAATCAGTTTATGAATAAAATTGTGAATATGGTATATCGTGTCCAGATTTTGCAACAAAGAAAGTAAATGTCAAATGTTCAAAATTTCGATGATGTCATCGCAACTCAAATTAAAGCCCCAACCCGTTATTACCTGCCATTACGGTGTGCAGTCGAAGCCAAATTGCATTTTTTGTCCTATCGACTGTCAGAAGATACAGTCGGGCACAGTTGCATCATGAGATGTAATAAATTTTTAGTATTGATTGGCAATATATGATAATCATCAAATTAAAATGACAAGTCACTGGTTATCCACGTGTGGTGTATTTTGCCACAGAATTAGGCGAAAGTAGCTTCGGAATGGACGTGGTTGGCCAAAAAAGAGATAACATGGCCAAAAAGAGTTTCCTTCATACAGGATTGAGCTCAAATAGAAAGAGAAAAATGGTAAGACTTTGCCTTGCAGTGGGATACCACAGCCATGTCAGCTTTTTTGACATTATTATGAATGGCAAATCATCCATATTGAAAATATGAATGCTTCTTAATTTGGGTCAAGACTTATGTAGGCTAATTTGTGTATGAATACCGCAGACGTATTCTGTAACAGAAATGTTCACGATTCACGTCTCATTATCCAATTTACTAATGTACTGAGGTGTATGGTCGGCCTACAGTACTAGACATTATTATTTGTGAAGGTAAACGGTCCAATCCAAACTGTCTGGGAGATACTCTGGTCACATATCTGTTTCGATCTTGCATTGGGGTTTCTTGGATAAAGTTTAAGTTTTCCTAAAAATAAATCCTTGTTCATCATCATCATCATCATCTCAGCCATAGGACGTCCACTGCTGAACATAGGCCTCCCCTTTAGATCTCCACATATACCGGTTGGAAGCGACCTGCATCCAGCGTCTTCCGGCGACCTTTACAAGGTCGTCTGTTACATAGGTATATTGTTTCTTGCAAAATTTATCAATTTTTCAAAAATAATCCATTATATTTTTAAGTTTCTTGCAAAATTGATCAATTTTCCTAAAGATAATCCATTATAATTATGCTTCTTACCAATTGATAATGCATATCTCTCTCTCTAACGCTTGTAAAACACAAACTACCATCACTATTAGTTCAACTAAATCACAGTTTCGTCTACCTTACTGCGCCATACACAATGTACGTAGCAATGTACATTTTAAATTATAACAATAGTACAATGTGCCACACAATTAACATTAAACAAATTTATTATAATCACCTTCATTAAGGTTAGTATCACACTTTTCTTTCACGTGAAAGGTTCATGGAGTATAAAGTAAGTAACGAGGCAATGAATTAAAAAAAAAACATTGCTTCTTCAAACAATACATACACACAATTATCGCGAATTGATGTTATTAGAAACCCAGCTGCAATGTAATAATTATAAAATACAAGTTTAGTAAACTGTGTAGTGTTGGAACGGAATTTGTTTTATGTTTTTGCTATAATTAATATGCTATTCAAGAATTGGTTAGCGATAAGTTTTGTTTCAACGATCAAAATTGATTGTTTTGAAAATTGTTTTGTAAGTAAAGCGCAATACATGGCTGTCAGAAAAATTGACATCTCGGTATTGACGTAGGTACTATGTAAATGAAGCCTCAATTGAGCACTAAACATACGAATGCAATCAATATTAAAAACCTATCTACTGTACATAAATTAACTTCTAGACGTCACAAAAATAGTGACGGTAGAAAACAAAATAATTTATCTACGTATATGTTTATTATTGCAATAATGTTATCAACGAAATAAATAATATATATTTCTTTTTTTCTTGACAACAAAGTGCAAATTCCGACGCCGACTGTACTTGCTAGTCAGGACAGCTTTCGAACTGTTTCCGAGTAAATTGGTGAAGTCAAACGGGTCCAACCTTGGACTGCTCATTATGTCCATAGCGATATACATGCACAAGTACGGAGAATTATATAATTAAACATAATCGATTAACATGAAGAAAATTGTACAATTATTTGTATACTGTTTTTTGTTAACCAACTTCTCAAAAAGGAGGAGCTTTGAATGTATGTACAGTAGACGCTCAAAAGTGGTTAAGGATTTTGGAATTCGACTGTAGGTAGGTACCTACTGCTGCACTTTTCCTTAGTTTTAGTTTGAAACGAATATACCAAATTACCCGTTTAAATTTGACAATACTGGGATATTTACTTTTTTTTCTTTAATTACACACTTTATTTTTCTTGTATTGAAATTAAGTTACTTTATTAAATTGAACGTGGTCACGCACTATTTTCTGCAAAGAAAATGCATTTTGTATTTTGCTACGCTATGCTATCTATGACACACGTATTACTGCAACTTACTGTACATTACATGATTTTTCTTCTACAGGGTTTGAAAAAAAACAGTTTTTTTTTATTTTATAAAGCAAATAGTTTTAAAACTGCTTTTTTTTGTTAAGGTTATAATAACGAATAAATAAAACTGTTTTAAACACTGTTTTATTATAATAAAACAGTGTATATAATATAATATATTATTTTTATTTATTATATTTAATCGTGTCAACCCTGCGAATAATTACGATGGAAAGCTTTATCACAAAAACAGTTAATTGAATGCCACTGAAGTTGTCAGGTTAATTGTGATTTATAATTTTATTTATATCTGCCGCCGCGCTAAGTTAGATATCAACTTAGATTACTAAGTTTTTAATCAAGTAGTCAAGCTAGTTTTCACTAAGTTCATGTTTAAATACGGAATCGTTTTCACAGACTTTATTGATTTGCACTTTCTAGAGGAAATGGTTAAAATATTTTTCATTATCAGTCTTGTATATTAATAAATAATAAACATGAAATTTTTAGTGTCTTTTTTTGCTTTTTTAAGAAACATTTAAAAATGTAATATTATGTTGTTTAATGAATAAGCTGAATAATTATTATAATTAAGTCTATTTTAAGAATAATGGGTTAGGTTACATTAAAAAAATGTATAATTCTCATAATAATGGTTATTTGATTTTAAAAAAGCATTTGATTTGATTGCCTACCAATGCAAATTATATCAGGAATTCAGGATGCATTAGCTATTGGATCACAACGAGCTTTCAAAGTCGGCAATTCGTTCGATCTTAGAGAAAGTTGTTTACAACTTTTTACTTAATTTTATAATTGATGAAAATAATTTATTGTAAAACTTAATTATTGTAAAAAATTAAATATGAACTGAGCACGAGCAGGTTTAAATTATATGTAAAAAAAAATAAAAATTACATTTTCATATAAAAAAACTTACACCGTAGTACACCAGTGCCTTGCTTTTCGGCGATCACAGATGTAATACACAAAAAATACTAAACTAATAACACTTTAAAAAACAATGATTCAAATACTGCAATAAAAAAGTTCTCATAACCACTCAACGAACAAATCGACGCCTGCGCACGTTACACAGTGTGGGCTTGCGCGAAACTAAATAACCAAGAGGCAGTCTAGTGACTGATTTTATTTCAGATTTGTTTTCAAACACAGTGGGCATAATGTTACCACAACTTGCAAAACAATCACACAGCAATGTGTTTAGTAAACTGAGTTTTAGTCAAGTTTTCGTGTGAAAATCTAGGTGTAAATTTTACAGGAGGTAAGTGTAAAATGCGACGTATAAGAAGAAAGTAACCTATGAGTGTTAAGAATTAAATTCATAACATTTGTTGTTGACAGTTAGAAGGTAATAAGACGAGAAAATCCATTTTTTGCAAAAGATCAGTTAAAAATTTCAAATTGCCGAAAAATGGACGTAAGATGCAGTGTTTTGGTTGGACATTATGTGACAAAAAAGTAATTGTATATAATGACTTTTTCGTCACATAATGTAATGTAGAAAATGCGGTAAATTTTCAGTAGGATGGCAGTCATACCTAAATCATTTTCGACCAGAAATCTATGAAAAAGAATAAACTCTTTAAACTTATGTTTTAACTCGTGTTCAATACGTGATAAAGTTATCAATAAAATTAAAACAATGACATTCATTTGTTTAAGATTTTTGAACTTTTTGATAACAGCGTGTCAAACTCATAAACTGGTTAATATTTAGGTAGGTATTTTAAGATAGCTAGTAAATCTTATCTATTACAAAGATAATGTCTGAAATTAATGAATATAATTGTAAAATATATAAGATTAATTCATACCTAATCAATTTTTATATTTTATAAAAAAAAACTAGTGGCCCGTCCCAGCTTCGCACGTGTATATTAAGAGCCGCTCGTCCGATTTTGTGCAAACTTCACATAAAGCTTCTACTAAATAGTTCGAACAAAGCCTAAACATTTGGTTTGGATAGGTGAGCCCGTTCTTGAGTTATAACATTACAACGAAAAGTGGCATTGATTTTTATATATTAGATATTGATTTGTCTTACCTAAACAATCTTATTGTCAATTTTATACTGACGAATACTGGAAATGATACCTAAGAACTTACAAAATTATCAAAAATATTATCATGAATTAATCTTTTATTGATTAAAAATTATTATCTATGGCTTAAACGTAATTCTTATAAATAACAGTGAGAAATTTCTAAAAATGATATCCTAGTTGATTAAAAAGTAGGTCATTTTGAAAATCCACAATTTAATAGTTATTTATGCAACTGTTGTATAATCAGGGGTATTAAAACACGAATGGTGATAATAGTATCACATGAGTGTTTTAATACCTAATTATAACTGTTGCATACAATACTTTATCTACAATCATGATGTGAATCGTCTATAAAAGATTCTCATACCATAGGGTGTTGTACAGTGTTGTAAGAACCATGTAAATTCAAGAAAAGTCTAATTGCGAAGCATGTAAAATAAACAAACCTTAATAAGTAAAAGAATTATTGTTCTTTTTTCAAAATTTTAGCGATCTGGTGGTGAAAATGTCATTGCATGAGAATGTTCTTTTTTTGAAATTCATTATATCACGCGTTTGGATGATATAATGATCATAATATCATTGAGTGTTTTAATGTTGGCAATAAGCTAATTGTTATAGGTTCTTTTATAGAGGATTAATAGCATAATAGTAGATAAAGGACATTTAAATAAAAATATAGGTTATTAAGAAAGCATCATAATGATGTAGAAAATACATAAATTGTAATCCTTTGCATACAAATTACGCGAGAAGAGGAGTTTCAAAGACAAAGTTAAAGTTTATATAGAGAAGGAGATCAAAATGCTAATTAAATGAATCATAATATTTGAAAATAATATACCTAGCCGAATTAGAACTAATGGGCGACCTCTAGTTAAATTGAAATTGCATGTCGATGTTTTGGCGTCGTAAACACCGCTGATAAAAGAATAAAACAAGTTAAGAGCTAGACAAAACCTAACCCACCCAAACGTTTATAACCAAATTAGCATATCCACAATAATAGGAAAAGTAAACACACTTTCTAGCGACACAGTTAAACTTTCTTGCACCAAGCAGTTCCGTAATAACATTTCTAGCAGTTGGTACACTTGGTACGTGCTTCGCGATTAGTTTAGTATAGTTTATAAATAAAAGTTATTCTGATGCAAGACACGTGGGCGTTACAGTCAGCTTAGATACGATAGAAATGTGCAGACGAGTCGGCGCAACCGATGTCAACAAACAATATTATAAAGATCGAGTGCAAAATAGATTTGGTGGGTAAACTACAATTGTGATGGGGAACTAATATAAATAAAATGCCTTGAGCATTTGGCCTTTTACTAGCTTTCTGGACGAGTGAGGGATGACATAGACACGGTTTTTTGGACGTATTATAATTTAATACAATTAAATAAAAACATATTAAAACATTACAAATTTTGCTTTGTATGATATGAAGAAATATTTTGTACTTTTATGATAGTTTTACCAAGTTTGGCGAAAAAGAGGGTTATGATGATTTGGCACCCTTCACATGTCTCAATTTTCACTAGTTACTTTAGCATAACTCTGAATGAGAACTTAGGATGTTCGAACTACTCACATGCAAATTGTTTTGAACGCATGATAACTAGTAGCTATTACATTTTCTCATATTTACAAATTCGTACAATCCGGTCTTTGTTGAATATCCAATTAATACCTACTATGAATCCTGGGAATGAAAACGTTTGTCAATATGTTAGTAAATAGATTAGAAATTCCAAAACATTAACGGAAACTAGTTAAGTGTAAGTACCTCGACCGATCAGCCGCTGCTGACCGCAGCCACACCCACAAACTTCAATCACCCACAATATTTCCTTAACATCTGTCTTTTAAACCCCAAAAGATGCTGCCATCTGCCAGCGACCTCTGTGCTACCTTTGCCGACTCCAAAAGATTTAGGCTAGGAATTTTCTTAGCCCAAGGACTTCGTGATCGTATGAGCTCTTGGTATTGGATGGGAATAGATCGAATCTTATACCCAGTCTTTTCAGCCACTTTCCGTCCAATGCTGGCCGTAAGCCTCCCATCAAAGAACGCCAACCATCCCGGTCCTGGGCAGTACGCATCCATCCACTGCCAGCCACCTTCTTCAAATCACCAATCCATCATGCCACAAGACCCACATTAAATTTTTGCCCATACGCGATCTCCAACCACATGTCTGCTCCAACGCGATATGATACGCATTGGAGCAGCAAATCCTGCAAATCGCTCTAAAATTAAGCGCAAAACGTAAATTGTCGTAATGCGTAGAGCAGTAGTAAGGAAGCATTCCTGAATGACTTATCCTAGGCCGAGCAATATTTGCCAAGGATTTGGCAAGCAAGATGCACTTCACCGCAACCGAGTGGCGACATTTACTGCACACGTAAATTCTGAATGCACATTCTAGTTTTAGTAGAGACTATAAATATGGCATTTTATATGATGTAGTAAATATTGGTAACTAGCTGTATGTCGCGGTTTTACTCGTACTTCGACTCGTTTCAAAATCCCAGCGCCATTCTTCGATGTCACTGAATAATAGACTGTATAAGTATCGAAGATAAGTATTAATTCGCCGCAGATATTTATAGAAAGCGTATCCGCGCTCGTCTTAGAGGATGTGTTAGCGCCCAATTTTATATTTAAAAGCAATATTGATACAGTCCTTAATTCAATGACATCATAAATCGCGTTTGATGGATACTGATCCAAAGCATACCTTTCTGAAGCATTAGATTATCAAACGCAAAAAGATTTATCTCACTACTGTTGTAAATGCTAAAGATTGTGAGGATGGATGGATGGATGTTCGTAACTCTTTCACACAAAAACTACCGAATGAATTTGGAACACAGATTATTAATAAACGTGGACTAAAGTTACGCCAAGGTTAATCCTTAAAAAATGTGTGGTTAATCCGAAGAATATCCTGGTAGTAACTTTAGTCCACGTTTATTAATAAGGGGGTAATAGTTTATAACCTGGATTAGCAGTTCCCGTTTGATAATTACTAAACTCAAAGTGTAATTACAAACATTAGCGCAAAGAAAGTACATTAGCGAAAAGTACAAACAAATTCTTGAGGTTTATTTTAAAATTACATGATGTTAGATATTGGCAATAAGATGTGGGCTATTTGTGAACACGGGTAGACTTGGTCTACCACAATGTAGCCGAGGGTTTATGACTTAGGTCGGGAAGCAGACTAATTATAGCTGGGACGCAGGAATTCTGGTCCAGACGGCTGTGTACTGGTCAAACACATTGAAATTATTGATGAGAGAAACAAAGGAATTGTTCGTACAGTATTTCAGTTGAAAAACTGGAGATCAGACAAAAATATGTTCAAGTGTGTGTTACTGTTTACATTATTCTTAGAACAAAAGAAATAACAGATCACTGCGCTTCATATTTTTTTCAAATAGCTTATCATAATTACTATTTAAAGAGATTTTTAGAAGACAACCATTTGATGGATTGAAGAGAGGAAAAGAGAGAAATAATAAGGATAGTCTACAGATGAATTAAAGATAGCTACATCATAATATTGTTGCTAGTATTCTGTATCTCGTGCTACGATCGGGATTGTCCCATAAAAATATCCCATGCTTAGAGCCTGTTATTTAATCAGTAGTTAAAATACGATACAATGCATATCCAAATGGTTAAAATGTTACATAATTGTGAACCTAATGGTTAAAATACAGCAAAAAGGTATGGTTAAAGGTGTAGTGTAGTTTTTTTATTATAATGGTACAGTTGTTCATATTTATCTCAGATTTGCAAGCTTTGATGTGCAACATTCCAATGATCAAATGCTATAGTTTAATAGACTGTAGGAATTCGCCAGTTTAACAAAGGAACGCCATTAAACTTAGCTGAGCGACTACCGGTCTAGGCAGCCTTGGACTGTGTATTAATAGTCAGACGTATTGCATGTTTGCCTATAAATTGTTTATAGATCAGATAAAATTCTTCTTTGAATACCGTCTTGTCGATAGTCGGCTTAAAGATGGGCCATTTTTATATGAACTGCATTGAAGAGGGCGAATATTTTTATTACAATAATAATTGTACTTAGGGGTCATTGTACTCGTCATTATGAACGCGTGGCAAAAAAATCAACGCACTAATTTTAAATAGTTAATAAAAATATAAATAGTAACTAATAAATTGTTTGTTATATACTATTTTTTTAAAACACGTTACTAAATTGCTTTCAATTTTATGCACGTCTAAATAACTTTCGGTTTCGGCAGAAAAAGCGACAAGAGCCGTCTGGTTCGGTTTTCGGTTTCGGCCACAAATTTTGTTTCGAACAGTTTCTGATTTTCAGTAGGCTTAGTTTTCCTGGTTACATTAGATCAATTTCTTCAACTCAAAAGAACTCAAACAAACACCTACCATGATAAAGGATACGTGCTGTCGTATTAAAGTCTAAATGTATAACAGGCAAACCACTTTCGCTGAATCCTTTAGGCATTCCATATAATTCCATCGAATCCTTAATGATAAGCCTTCATGCCATCCACCCGTGATGTCCTAATACAATAATCTGTCGCGTTCAAGTGCGTGATAGCTCAAGTGGTGCTCAAACACGACGCTATCAGCCCTGATCCCTGCTGTCAGACATTGAATTTTATGTCTATATGTATATTTATTATTTTGCTACAGTCGTTGAAGTTGTGTAATGTTTGACGACTATGTAAGTAAATCAATAAATAACAGCACTCAAGAAATAAGAAAAATAAAAACGAAAACATGTTGTGTAACAACAAAACCATACAAGGCTCATGTTTTGGATTACAGCTAGGACACAGACTGCTAATTCTATGGGTGTATAATTGTATATATTCAGAGGCTACAATTTCAGGCATTTTTTTTTCTCTTTATTTTTAAGGGACTTATATCCTATAAGGCATGACAGCCCCATCGTATCCTAAACTAAATTATACTAAAAACATACTATTTAAACCATCCGCTAAAAAATAAATGATTAATACTAAAAATTAGATGAAGTCACCGACATATTGCCATTTCATAAACAGACTTAGCGGGTTCACTATTCGGACTTGCGAGAATTTCAAAAAAAATGCCCATATTAATTTTATTTATTTTGTGCAATTCTGTCACTACCTCCCTTCCTGCCTATAATTTCAGGCATTATATTAACCGAAATAATGATCAATTTCTTCTGTAGTATTAATGGAAAACTTCGACTTCAACCAACATCTTGTCAGGTTATTCAAGATTTGATAATTTTTTACAAGTTGTTAAATGTGGTACATTTTCTGTACTAGACATTTTACCAGAGAATAATTCCTAAATAAGAGAACGGTTTTTATTCCAGTAGTCATGCTGCGCTAAAAAATATTGCTATTGAAGCAATAAATTCAATTAATCAGATTAAACGAACCGAAGCAATTAGTAAAGATGACGGTTCGGTAGATCGAATGGACGAAGAGCTTGAAGCGCAAAGAATTTTTTTTTATTTTATTTTCGCAACAAGTTAGTGTTTCTTATTTTTAGCCTTACCCTCATTCATAAACTATACTTAGACATAAACAGCCTTACTACAAAAACTTAAACATCTGTTGAACAATTGTCTAAAAAAAGTGTGACTGCAAAACAGACCTTATTTCAACGTCATAATCTGGCATTTTTTTAGACAAGTGTTCAACAGACGTTTAAAAGTTTTTGTGGTACAACGGAAAATGTGACATGTTTAACTCGCTTATACCTAAAACCAGTTGCATACAACTCTTGTTCAACAATGTTAAAAAAGGTGAACAAAATAATTAACAATATACATGTTTGAAATAACGTCAATATTGATATCAATATATGTTTGGCATATAACTTATACAGCGTGAAATTAAAATGGTTGTTTTCCCAAAGCGAAATGAGTTTGTATCGGTAATACAATCGATTAATATTTATAAAAAAAATTAGACTCAATAAATGGCAGATTTACAATTGTGATAAACAAAACTCGAAAGCGACTTGAACCAACAGTAGTGCAGTGCATCGCGCGATATGATACGCGGCCCGAACGGCCGCGCGGTCGTTGCTCTTTAAATCAGCTGATCATACTCCCGACTTATTAAAACACAAAACCCAATAAGGTATTCCAATTTTCCCTTCATACTATTACGGACTTAGGACCGTCATAAATACTTATCTTTAGAAAATTCTGATTTAGTTAAGTATTTAAGGCGTATTTAAAAAATGGAATCAACTTAATTACAATGATTTTGATTACCTAACCTACTTTTAAATATTTATTTACAAGGTACGAGCGAGTACTTACATTTCCCGCTAGCGGAGTAATTGTTTGAAATGCAAACCACTATGTTCAATGCACAAGCGAGCAAGTTTTATGTGATTGTCTCTCAGTTTGATAAGAGTGTCTCTATCACGTCTCACGATATTGAAAGCGTCCACTATCGCACTATCAACGCGTCGCGAGTTTGCTGTTCGTCACAATACACCAGGCGCTTGAGCTCAGACCACAAATAAAGGTCAAAAGTCACAAAAAATCGTATGACAATTCATTTTTGAAAAGAATTCGATATCGTATTACACGTATGACGTTCACGGAAGGACTAAACTAAATCAACTAAACCGAGCGCGATGGTGGGCGCAACATACGCCGACGGCGCGGGGGGGCCTCGCTTGCCGCGAGCGTGTAGGCTAGTTAATGCCGTATTACCATGCTCGAGAGCTTATTTTGCTTTGAACATTTATTATTCACTCTTTCTTTGTATTTTGCCGACATCGAGCGGCGGCGCGTGCGTCTCGTGTAGGTACCTACCTACGTCATGTCTAGTGCATTACTATCGATTCTCGCTCTTTCGAGTTTATGAATACTTTTTTAATAATATAAAAAAAAAAACATTCTTTTTTTTTAAGTTTTACTTTGTGTTTCGATAGTACTACTGATGGGTAATCGTCCTGCCGCGGGAAAACAACCATTGAAATTTCACCCTGTATATTTTTAATATAAGAAATTACATTATTTTTGTTAAAAACCCCATTAAACATTTTTATGTTTTTTTTTTTACTTTAACAGGACCAGGACCAATTTATGGCAGGTGTATTACGTCAGGTTGTAAGGGACATCAACCATTAATTTCCGACATAATTATGATTAATTGACATCATTTCCTTGTGCTAAACCAAAAGGATGATTGATGTTATTAAATATTTTTCCTGTAGGTAGGTATAGGTCTTTTACTTCATTGAAGAATAGGTATTAGACATTTGTAAGGGGGAAAACCAGAAAGTGTGTTCCGTTTTCATTCATTAAGGTTTATTTTCCTTTTGTGTCATAATTATTATGTCTATTGTTTGACCTTTATACAAGTTGAAGCCAGGTTATAAACCCAGGATAAACAATAGGTGATACGTATTTTAACGTAAAAATTATATGAATGGAAAATGGAAAGTAATATTCCTGTCTGATACTTATAATGAAGTAGGCAGGTGTTGTCATTGACAAAATGGTTTTTCTATTCATTCAACCCTTTTTACCACATTACCTACATATTACATACACGTTAAAAACCAAGCTTTACTTTTGCTCTATGGAAACAATCTTAAATTAATGAATTAAAGATGTTAAGTACTGGCTGGCTAAGTAAATACTGCCACTGTACTTCTTATAGGCAGGAGGAGTGGTCTACAAAATTTTGTAAGTATTCAAGTATAAAACTGCACTTAGCGATTATCTTTTCTGAAGCAAAAGCACCAAAAGAAATGGTCCTTTGAGCATGAAAATATTTCAAGAAAAATATATATTTGGCCCAATGAACGAATTTTCTTTACGGAAAAAATAATTAAAAAGGTCATCCTTCAATACAAAAGTGTAATTTCATCTCCGATTTAAGACACATCCTAGAAGATATGTCCATTGCGTTGCAATTCTTCTTCCGATTAAATAACCAAGTTCTAGAAGATTGAAGGCTACTGTACTATCCAGAAAGTGGTGGTTGTAATACGCACTGACCCTATCGTATTACACGTGAGGTGACACGCAAGTGTACGCACGTGAAATTGATACAGTGTGCCGTTTCACAACGGCCCCAAGTGTAATCTTTCTTCAATGTTACACTATACTGGTAATATTAGTTTATCATCTATTTTGTATTGGTAGTAATAATGAAAGTGTAATTAAAAATGTACTGGTCAAGTGCATGTCCTTCTCGCACAGCGTAGGGTTCCGTAACAATATTCACAATAAATTAAAAATTAAGTTTTTGGTAAATATATCGTCCATCCGTAACATTATCTATAAAAACTGCAAAAATACATTTGTTGCATGGGAGCCTGCTTAAATATTTTTTTCTGTTTTTCTTAGTACCTACTTGTTGTTATAACGGCAACAGAAATACATCATCTGTGAAAATTTCAATTATTTAACTACCACGGATCATGAAATACAGCCTTGTGACAGACGGACAGACGGACGGACAGCACAGTCTTAGTATTTGGGTATAGAACCCTAAAAAAATAGCGCAAATATTTCTCATACACTTTCACACAAACGCACGTGTACATATGACACGTTATCGCAAATGCTTTTCTTATAAATATTAAACAATTTGAAGCCAACGCATAATAATGTATGTTATAATTAGTTAAGAATATGACTGAGCTACGCAAATCTTTCGTATCAGGTATAATTATGTTTGAACTGTAAATTTTATTACGACTATTGTTGATTGTTGAAATAGCTTTAAACGTTGTATCAATGTATACTATTCCTATACGTCAGTGGATTAATTAACGCATTTTCTAAATAGGTAGGTACTTTTTTTTCTTAACCAAATCGTATCTTACTTAATTTAATTTATAAATGCTATAATACCTATATTCTTTTCTATTTAAAAATGTAAATAATCATACAAACCTCTTTCAGAAAAAAAAATACAACTTATCAAACTGGACCAAAATAAAAACAGTTTTTATGTAAAAAAAAAAACTTCATCAATGGTTACTTGAGAATTCAATTCAGACATGCACACAGAATTATATAAAAAAAACAACATAAGTAGACACAAATCACCGAACGAGATAAGAAAAGGATAAAGCTTTGATTCTCTTCTACATGAAGATCATTGCAATAAATCTCATCAATAAACTATAATTACAGACGAACATTCAATTACTTATCGTCAATATTGAAAGCACAGGCAGTTTGTTATTCGACCTTAACAGAACATCATTTAGGTTCTTTTTATGTCTGGCTATTTTCCTTCTCACTATTGGCCAAAGGACCTTTTCTCCTTCATAACCTTCTTTTTTTCTTAAAATCGGCGGCAGTTTTTTTTTATTATTAACAACTTTCGGTTTTTTTTTAAATTCCAAATAAATAATAAATACCTAAACATGACAGCATACCAAAATATTTACTAGGTAATTTAAATATTGTTACTCTATTAATTTAGGGCGTTACGGAATGCAGAATACGTGTTTAATTCGAATGGCATTGTAAATACCTATTCAAACTCGATTACTTGCACAAAAAATCTATATGTAAATTAATTTAAATTCCGTACATAGACGTTTCATGGAGTGCCAAGGCTAAAAGAAATTAAAGTAAAGATAATGAAGGTTTATTATTTTATACTCGTAGATCACTTGATTACCCTGAATAAGATATTATGTACCTACCTACCTAGATATAGTAATTTAACTTGATGTTTCTAGTGTTTAAATTACAGGTAGTTTAGCTTTTACTGTTAATTTATACATAAACTTTTATTTACATAATGATTATCATTATCTTCACGTACCTACTTTGTTTTATTTTTGTTTATTTTGCGATATATTTCTTTTTATTTAACTTTAAAATAAATATCCGCATTGTACCTAAAACTATATTTATCAAATCAATATTTATTTATTTAATAAGGTTTTCCAACAGCTTCTGTGTACAGTAAAGTTAAGGTGTATAATTTTAATAAGACTAGAACTTACACAGTCGCCAATTATAGGTTAACCAGCCTTCACAAAAAATAAGTGATAACTTCACAAAAATAAACAAATTAATACCAATAGAAATATTTCGTAAAAAAATCCACTACCTGTCTTATTTAGGGTAGGTATTTATTTTTGTAAATTTAAAGAAAACAACTGTTTTAAATTATTTCAGAACTTTTATAGTTCAAAAAGTTGGGTACCTGTAATGGCTATTTTTAATTAAAAAAATAAGGACACTTACCGCTTAAAAAACAATAAAACACGTCTAGACTCACTGGCACTAAACACTTCACTAAAGAAATTAAAAAAGAATAAACTTTTTAAATTAAAACAGACGCTAAAACTTTTAAATATCGAACTAAATATTCAAGATGGCGGAGCGCGCGTCTACGGCGGCGGTTCAACGTTGAATGATAACAGGTTGTGTTGGCGGCGCCGTAATTATATCAATGAGAGTCGGGCAGTTTTCTGAACGAGTCAGGTGGAGTCAGTCACACTATGTAGATAATAAATAGCTAAGTGAGTAATATAGCATATTTGCTACGTCATACGCGGTTGCAATTCGGCAGCAAACTACCTGAGGAAAACTTGATTACCCGCGGATCTGGTTTGGTGGCTTGTGTTGATGAAAAAGTGTCCACTTTTTTTGCAAAATGTAAAGGAATTCGTACATCATTGTCTGCACCTGTGTTAGGTATGTTCGAAGCTATGGCTTCCAGATTTAAGAGTATTTTCTAGACTGTTCTATAATAAATCATCGATTATGAACCAAGACTACTTAGATGTAAAAGAGAAACAAACTGGCCGACATTTTGATTTCAGTATTTAACAGACTTCTTAAAAAAAATAAAAAGGTTTTTTTCTTCGTCGTCATTTCAATTTTAATATGAACAATTTTGCTGTAAAACTTTGAAACCTTTAATATGCGTCTTAGGAAAATAGTCTTTAAGTATGGTTTCAGTAGGTATACAAATATTAGGTAAATAAACAGTTCGTAAACTTAATGCTACCTACTGAAAAAAACCCAATCACAAACGAGATTTACGTTATTCTTGGACAAACTAATGTTAAAATAATTGTTATCGATTGCTACCTATCTATAATTAAATATGACAAGAGGTAAATGTAAGAGGACAATTTACATAAGAAGAGTAAAACTTCATCTTTTCCTTAAAAAGTCGTAGGTACTAGAAGCATACTTAATACCACCACACCTTTTTTATCGTGGTAAAATTATCAAAATGATTTCGCACAGAGGACGGGGCCTGTCAGACCTGTACTGACTAAAATCCATGGTAATTCTTCAATAGCCATTTACGTTTCAGGGTCGCCTGATGAGATAGTCCCGCGACCCCGGCTAGTACCATACATGGATTACGCTGTCTGAATGATTCCAAGATCCCAAAAATAATTAAGATTTTTAAGAAAAAAAGAAAGCGGCGTACTGGTACGAAAGAAAAACTTTTTAAGGCAGTGGATGCTCTATGGTTACATGAACGATTTCAAGAATAGAAAACTCTAGATTTTGCCAGAGGCGTCACCCGCGTGTGACTTTAAAATTATTACATAATTTTAGCGGGATAAAAAGTAAGCGGCCATTACATTGTCCGATATTCAGGACGTCCTGAATTCAGGAAAGTGTAATCGCAGTTAGGACTTCGGCGACTAAATTTTGTAACCTAAATCGTATCCTGAATATCGGACCCTGAAATTGGTCAATGTAATTGCCCCTTATGACTTACTTGTCAAACCTCGTAGTACAAAAATGTTGGACATTTCAGGCATGAAAAAAAATTGATAATAAGAATTGCTGGTAATTTTAATTTCTTATTTGACAATGACATCTTTTTTCTTTAAAATACGCCATTTTAAGTATCATATAAATAGTGACACAGAAATCTACCTAAACTAGCGCATCAAAGTCCTATGACAAATTATAGGTGCTGAACTGGGAAAACAGAAAAAACAAGAAATGGATTATTTACCTCCAAAACATAAGGAAAATGTCTTGAGGAAATAAGAACAAATACCTCTGTGTAAATACATAGCATGTACCGCTTAATTACAATACAGGATAAACGTTTATAAAGAAAAGCTTAGGGAAATGTAGAATACCTCCTTGTAGTTGATTCCGTAAACAAGAAAATAGCATTTTCCCCGTTGCATTAAGGTTGGTTTTCAATCAATCCAAATGTGACTAACTACCAATATTCTACATAGAAGTATTGCCTTCTCTTTTTGGGGTGTAATTAATCAAAAATGCTTTTACTGACAAAAATCTACCCTGTTCCTTCAGTAGCCCTTTGCATTCCAGGGAATGCAAATATTGCCTAACGCTGCTCGGATTAGAATCTTCGTCTATTGTAGGCCAGTACCCATACCATGAGTTGTCATTACGATACTCGATTCAACGCATCGACCGTGTTTGGCGCTCTCATTGATTGAAAGTTCATACAACCTTGGAGCGGGCCAATGAGAGCGCCAAACGCGGTCGATATCAATGATCGAGTATCGTAATGATTACTCATGGTATGGGTACTGCAGCACTGATCAGTCCCGGGTCAACGGGGCGCGTCGTGTTCCACGCGTGCCTCAAAGAGCTGTCAACAAAATAACGGAGCCCCCTTAGAGGGCCAAAGTTTGCCGGAGTCGCGGGACTAACGAGTTACCGTGGCCAAGGAACGTAAAGTGCTATTGAAGAACACCGTGGATTTTAGTCAGTACAAGTCTGATAGTCCCTGCCGCCCCGCCCTGGGTGGGACGACTCATTTGATGATTTTACACCGATAAAAAAAGGCCGGCACTGATCAGTCAACAAAAGGTGTTGTCAAGTTATCTTCGAAAATATCAATATTACCTGATACCTACTGGAAACTGAGGACTACAAGCATGATTCAGCAAATATACAAATTAATGGTCTATAATTAAAAAACTCTATGCTTGTTTTTGTAAAATCATGGAGTGAAATAGACCTGACGTCATTTTTCATGACATTGCGCTTATTGATTACAAAAGTTGTGCAATTTTGTTATGAAGTTTCTAGTTCAATGTTTTCATAGTAAGAAATTAGATAAGGTACAAACATACTTAGTCGAGTGATCGTGTGCCAAAAGATAATAATTTAACTTCTGTAATTATAAATATTGTTAAGTGACTCGTGTGCAGAGAACTTATTACATTTCGCGCCTTATCAATTTATTTAAAGTAAAAATAACCATTTGGTTCCCATTCATTATTTATTAGGGATCCGTTTTGCTAATTAATTTATCTGTTCTACCAACTTTAGTGATTAACAACTTATTATTTACAACCATTCAGTGGTTTATTTACAAATCAAACTCTTTCTACGCTTTTCTTTTCTGTTTTGCTATAATATGGAACCAACAGTAAAAAAAATCATTCTCCGGGACTTCGTTAAACTTCATTTCCTGAACGCTTTTATAGTTGCGCTTGCGTCGATTCTAGTTTTCAACAATTGCTGTTGTCCGGGATAAATAATAAAGAATTTAGTATTGAAAACTGAGACGTAGTCTGAAATCACAACTATTCAAATACACGTGACATACACGTACAGCTACTTGGAAATTTCAAGAAAAGGAACATAGTCATTATTGTATTAATTAAGGACGTTAAGTTTCAAAAACAGTGTAGTTTTTTGAAACTTTCTAGTTTTTGAATTCCTAATTTCGGGAGTTATGAAATGGCGAAATAATTTGGACGTGAGTTTTGTTTCGACGAGGCACTGGAAATGAGCCCACGAAAAAATTGAGGGCCTTTACCCAGCGTTGGGTCAGGATAGGCTAATTTAAAAATGCTTTCATTTCTATTATGATAGATCTTAATTTTGCGAAAGTACGGAACCCCTCCGATTTGGCACGAGTTAAAACTTCCACGGAAATCTTATCAGCCAAGCATGGTCCCCGCGAAATACGTGAGATAAGCACAAGGTCTGATGAAATAAATTGGGTCTTTATTATTTACTCGTCATTGAAGTTAATTAGGAATATCATCACTGTTGGTAAACTATTTCGCACAAAAAAACTTAATAGCACATTCGTACATCGACATAATGACATTTGACATCAAAAGCAGAAATAAGACACATTAAATGATTTTGGTATATTTGATCTAATCAGGCAGAATGTTATTATTCGAATTGATGAATGATTCGAATCTATGGGGTCCTGGACTCATGCGGCTTTATTACAAAACGTGGTTTAACTTAGACCAAGCTTTAAATCAAAAATGAATTTTTGAATTTCGAACTTTATTTCTACTGTCGTAAAGTTATTAATACAAAAACCGAGTTTAGATCCCGGTCTAATTTGTCAATGTGCATTTTAGAATTTTATAGCAGTTGGAATAAAGTTCGAAATTCAAAAATTGATTTTTGATTTAAAGCATGGAAGTTAAACCGGGAGCCTCCCGGAAATATGTAATTTTAGGAAATTTCCCATCTACGAGACTCATAAAGACTGTTTTTGTGAAGCATCTATCCACAAATCTGACGTATTTTCCTGCTCCTGAAAACCAGAAGCAACAACTACCAGACAAGGACAAAACCACAATCAAGGTTTGGATTAATTGTATCAACTTTCTCCACACACATCATAACACGGTGCAGCAATGCGTGTTTAATAAGAAAAGTGAAACGGAGCGTTCGATGCACTTTTATATCGCACCGGCCAATCGGCCATGGCTAATGACGACATGGTCGCGCGCGCATCGAAAAAAAAAATGTAGCTGTTGCATCATTTAAATGTGTTATCGTCATGACTGTTATTGCTAAAAGGGTAGCTGGAGATATTTCAACCATATTAGTAGGTACGCATTAAATTACACCACCCAAATCTAATCATCAATGAAATTTTTGAGGTGGTTGGGATCCACCTCCAACCGATCCACCCCGGGTAAGGGCACCACCCAAAGCTACCTGTAACCTGAACTGATGGTTGAAAATGATCCGATAGGCCCCCTGCCTCGCTATTACAATCCTATCGGAGTCCAGCCTCAAATAGTTTTGTGTTCCATCGGTGCGCAGGAGTTCTAGATCCTTCTACGTTAACTCAGTATTAGCATTTAATGTTTCCACGGCTAGTGCTAAAACCTCGTAGCTCTGAGAGAGACCCAAATTGAAGGAAACGCAAGTACTATTTGCCAGTGTGCCACGTACAATTCACAGATTTTTAAAGCTCATTGAGAAATTTTGTTTTTCTCGACCATTCAACCTAGAACAGCAAGAAGTTAAGCTAACGATCAGACTAATGACCCAATTTGTATAACTTAACTTTTGACTGATTTCCAACTTCAACATAATCTTTTTAAGTCGGACTCAGTCAGTATTGTCTATTCACTAAGAATGACGACAGATCTTACTAGACTTGTTTTGAAAACTGCAAAGTCATGCTTGTCATAAATGTCATAAGTCTATTATATTCAAAGTGAGTCTGAGGTAGATTCTAACTTGTAGATTATACCTCGGACTCACCTCGAATATAATATAAGGATTAAACGAACTTACCTAGTGAAGTTCTATCCTTATTATATGAAGAGGTGAGTCCGAGGTGGGAGATTCCCACCCTCCCAAGATTAACTTTCAATTAATCCTCCCTGTACGGTACCTGGTACCATTGCTCTAAACTGAATGACATCTGTCAGTGATGTTGCCAGAGGCTGCTGTTTTTTTTTTTTTTATTCCAGCATCCAAAATATCGCGTAAAAGGGTAGGAGACAACGTCATAATAAGGATAGAACTTCACTAGGTAAGTTCGTTTAATCCTTATATTATTGTTTATGATTGATTTATTTAGACGCTGCTTTAAAAGCAGGCAAATTGAAGCTAAATTATTTATAGTGATTTAGCACTGAGGCATAGGAAATGAATGAATACTAACTTTATAAATACGAAAGTGACTGTTACTAAATTCTTTAAAATTAAAAAAAAAACAGAAAGTCATAACATAACCTGTCTTATGATAAAGCATTCTTTATCATCATTATAACACGAGCAGATGATGGTGATAATGATGAAGACACCAGGACTTGAAATGATCAAATCGCGATCAAAGCCTTACAAAATCAATACCAAAGGCCAGAACCCCGTGTAAAATCAGGCATCTGTGTAGATAGTGAACTTTTAGTGGTATTCTTACCGGATGCTGCTGAATAACACTGGAAGCCAGAAGGACTGGAAGCCAACCCCAATAAAAGTACGAAAAGACTAGGCGGATGATGATGATCACGAACACGACACCATCAGAAAGATTAAAAATAACCAGATTGCAAGAGTTCACCACAATGACATGGCGCTTATCAAATTAAGCGAAAATAATACAATTACCCCCAGATGTCGGTGTCAAGAACGTATCGATTAATAAATGTCAAGTCATTTTTAAACGAATCTTGTTCGGTCCAGATTGTGGCACGTACCTACTTACAAGACATACAAACTGTGTGTGTATGTTTGTGTTTGAGTGTGTGAGTTTGTGTGAGTGTGTGAGTTTGTGTGTGTGTGTTAGTTTGTGTGTGTGTGTTAGTTTGTGTGTGTGTGTTAATATGGGCCTTTAGGAAACACAAAATGATATAATCAATCAATCAACTTCGCAGTCCATTGCTGGATATCAAATAGGCAATGGCAAAAATGGAGAGCAGTGGTGGCCCAGTGGTATCGGCCTCGACTTACGAGTAGTAGGTCGTGGGTTCGAACCTCTTCAGGCGCATTACTTTGTGTAATTTATTTCAACACCACTGCTCTCAAAACGGTGAAGGAAAACATCGTGAGGAAACCGGCATGTCCTAGAACCAAAAAATTTGAAGACATGTGACATCTACCAATCCGCACTGGGCCCGCGTGGTAGATTACGGCTCACTCCCTCTCACAGAGAGGAGGCCTGTGTCCCAGCAGTGGGAACATTTATAGGATGATGATGATATTATGACGTAATACCGCCCAATAATCTTGTAATGAAGGATCTATTTGACAATGACTATGTAAAAGTCAACGATCGATAGAATATCGATATCAATCAGTATTCGCCTCTAGCCAAAAATAGACCCTGATGTCAATAAATGACAATAGTGATAATATATCGGAAATAAAACAACTTAAATATCATTCTACCTGTTGATTATAACCAGGATATAGGTCTTAGAAATAGACAAAATATTGCAAATCACTACAATAATCAATCTGCTAATCATTAAATAATATTAGGACATGAACACACGATTACTTGCAAATCTTGCAATAGTCTTAGTCAAAAAATGCCTTGTAATGCTGTTATCTTTCAAATTAGGTTTGTTATTGACTCACGCGCACGTGGCTTCTTCGTGCACATAATATGTATAAACTATCGTATAGAGCAATAATTACGCAATTTTTTACATATTGCGATACGGAAAGACCTCATAAGTTCATAGTATGGCGGTGTTTTTTTTTCAAATTTTTGTTAAAGTTAAAAATTTTCAGGCAAAAACAAGAAAAGTTCTAGATTTGATCCTGACCTGAAACATATACATACATGCCTGTGTTAACAAAATAGTTAGGCAGAGGTATAGCCCTATTCGCTGCTCTCAAAACGGCGAAGGAAAACAAAGTGAGGAAATCGGCGTGTCCTAAAACCAAAAATTTCGAAGACATGCTCGCATTTGGCCCGCGTAATGGATTATGGCCCACTCGTTATCACAGAGAGGAAGCCTGTACCTCAGCAGTTGGAACATTTTAAGCTGATTATGCAGCCCTATTAACTAGCGGATTAACCCTATCCTAACAAAGTAAAGATTTCGTCTTACCACAAGAAAGATTCCTCGACACATTCTGATGATGAAGTAGAGGCATTGTATGAGGAGATATCCGAGGCCATACATACCTCCGAAACATACTTCACCGTTGTTATGGGGGACTTCAACGCGAAGGTGGGCGCACGGAATGGCGATGAGTTGGGAGTGGGGCCATTTGGGTACGGGCAGCGAAACCATAGGGGCCAGCGACTGGTCGACTTCATGGAAAAGGAAGAACTTCATTTAATGAACTCCTACTTCCAGAAGCGGCCATCCAGGAGGTGGACGTGGATGAGCCCCGATGGTACTACCAGAAATGAGATCGACTTCATCATGACGACCAAAAAGCGAATATTCAGTGATGTCTCTGTGATCGCCAAGGTGAAAACCGGTAGCGATCACCGAATCGTCAGAGGCACATTGAATATCAATGTGAAGCTTGAAAGGTCTCGTCTGGTGAAGTCCACGCTCCGACCTGGTCCTGCCCACATCCAGAACCCCGAAGACTTTCAACTCGAACTGCACAATCGCTTCCAGTGCCTAACCGAATGCGAAACTGTGGACGAGTTTAACAATGGGTTGGTGGAAACTGTCCAAGCTGTGGGGTCCAAGTTCTTTAAGACCCCGCGCCGCAATAAGCCTCAAAAGCTCTCGAACGGAACCATCAAGTTGATGCAAGACCGGGCCGAGATGAGGCTGCAATCTTCAGCTGACATGTCGGAATATGGCAAACTCAATAGACGAATCTCTAAATCAATGCGACGTGACCTGCGTGCCTATAGGCACGCAGGTGCCTATAGGCACGCAGGAGGATGCAGGAGACGCAGGAGGATGCAGGAGGATCTTTGATCCGTGCCGCACTATAGTGCGGCACGGATCAAAGAGGCAATCGAGCGGAACCAGGGCTCAAAAGTCTTCGCAAAGAATTCGTCTATTGGGCAAAGCCAAATGACAAAGCTGAAGATTAACGACGGCAGCATTATTTCGACGAAGCCGGAGATCCTGAGAGAGCTTGAGAGGTTTTACGGACAGTTATACACATCAACACGACAACCCAGTGTCAGTACAGTTCGAGACGCAAGAGCGAAACTGACTCGACACTACACTGAGGATATCCCGGACATCAGCCTGTACGAGATTAGAATGGCTCTTAAACAGCTAAAGAATAACAAGGCGCCGGGTGAAGACGGAATCACAACAGAACTTCTGAGAGCGGGTGGAAAACCGGTACTTCTGGTCCTCCAGAACTTATTTAATTCCGTCATACTCGAAGGTACTACGCCAGAAGCATGGCACAGGAGTGTGGTTGTTCTTTTCTTCAAAAAGGGTGACAACACCTTGCTGAAGAACTACAGGCCAATCTCACTTCTGAGCCATGTATACAAGCTGTTCTCAAGAGTCATTACGAACCGTCTCGAACGCAGGTTTGATGACTTCCAGCCTCCCGAACAAGCCGGTTTCCGAAAAGGTTTTAGCACTGTAGACCACATACACACGCTCCGCCAGATTATACAGAAGACAGAGGAGTATAATCGGCCATTATGTTTGGCGTTTGTGGACTATGAAAAGGCCTTCGATTCAATCGAAACCTGGGCAGTATTGCAGTCCCTCCAACGATGTCATATCGACTATAGGTATATCGAAGTGTTGAAGTGTTTGTATAGAAACGCCACCATGTCCATCCGACTTCAGGAAGAGAGCACGAAACCAATCCAATTGCAGAAAGGCGTGAGACAGGGAGACGTTATTTCTCCGAAACTGTTCACGAACGCTTTGGAGGACGTTTTCAAACTCTTGGAATGGAACGGATTCGGCATCAACATCAATGGCGAATACATCACTCACCTTCGTTTTGCCGATGATATAGTCATCATGGCAGAATCGTTGGAGCACCTCAATGCTATGCTCAGCGACCTCAGTATCGTTTCCCAACGGGTCGGCCTTAAAATGAACATGGACAAAACGAAAGTCATGTCGAATGTCCATGTGGCACCCGTACCGGTTGTTGTTGGGAATGATACTCTCGAAGTTGTAGACCATTACACTTACCTTGGACAGATTGTTCAGTTAGGTAGGTCCAACTTCGAGAAAGAGGTCGCCCGAAGAATCCAACTCGGATGGGCAGCGTTTGGGAAGCTACGTGGTATCTTCTCATCGAGAATCCCACAGTGTCTCAAGACAAGGGTGTTTAACCAGTGTGTGTTGCCAGTGATGACATATGGCTCTGAAACGTGGTCTCTAACTGTTAACCTTTTAGAGAGACTAAGAGTCACTCAACGAGCGATGGAAAGAGCTATGCTCGGAGTTTCTTTGCGGGATAAAATCCGGAACATGGATATTCGGCGAAGAACCAAAGTCACCGACATAGCTCATAAAATTTGCAAGTTGAAGTGGCAATGGGCAGGCCACATCGCTCGTAGAACTGACAACCGATGGGGAAGAAAAGTTCTCGAGTGGCGACCACGGACCGGAAGACGCAGCATAGGTAGGCCTCCCACTAGGTGGACCGACGACATCGTGAGGGTCGCGGGCAACCGATGGATGCAAGTGGCGAATTGTCGTTCGGCGTGGCGGTCTAAGGGGGAGGCCTATGTTCAGCAGTGGACGTTTTCCGGCTGATGATGATGATGATGATGATGACAAGAAAGATAAGCATCTGTTGAATACTTGTCTACAAAATCTGAACGTCAAAACGACATTTCACGTTGATATTTAAGGGTCGTTTTGCAGTTACGCTTTTTTTAGACAAGCGTTCAACAGATGTTTATCCTTTTGTGGTAGCGGTCTAAGTCTTTTAATGAAAAAGTTGGCCCAGTGGTATCGGCCCCGAGTTACGAGTTGTAGGTCGTGGATTCGAATCCAGCCAGGCGCATTACTATGTTTCATCACCACTGCTCTCAAAACGGTGAAGGAAAACATCGTGAGGAAACCGCCATGTCCTAGAACCAAAAATTCGAAGACATGTGACATCCGCCAACCCGCACTAGGCCCGCGTGGTGGATTACGGCCCACTCCCTCTCTCAGAGAGCAGGCCTGTATCCCAGCAGTGGGAAAATCTTCACTGTTATAATGTATTACCGCCAAAGCAAGGAAGGTCACTTACCGTTAATTTCAGTCACCCATTCTGAAGGTCTATGTTGCTGGTAACATTGGTGGTAAGTTCAGGGCCTAGTTGAAGCTTCATCATCTGTAAAAAATAATTTAAATGAAGTAATGTCTAAGAATTATTTTCAGGAAAGAATACCTACCTAACCATTATCTCTTTATGCTCAGCCTTTATGTCAAGAAAAGGTAGGTATCATTTTCAGGAAATTAAATTATCTCTATAATTCTTAATTTAGTTTCTTAACAATATTATTGTAAAATTACTGGTTTTACATTTAGGTTTCTTTAAGGCTGGGTCAATAAATATAAAACAATCACACATCAGTCATTGTAGGCAACACAAAACCCATATCAATATTATTATTTTTATTAATGTATTCTCTACAGCGATGACTTAATTCCGAAAGAATTACAGGCTAACGTCTCATGAAAGGTAAGGAAAAATCAACAATTAAATGCCTCAATTAAAATTAAAACTGCGCTAAAGAAAAACGATGAATAACACACATCACGAGGTCCCTTAACTACCTAAACCCCACATTTATTATTATAGGTAGAACTAAATCAAGGGCTTTGCATTCATAGTGGAAAGACCCTAGAGGTAGGTAAGAGGAAAAATACCATTACATCGTCTAGACTAGATAGCATACACACTAAACTAGTACAGTAAAAAGGACGCAAGCGCAGAGTAGACTCTGCAATGGTCGCAATCTCTCCTCGTTATGCTGTCTATCCATCTATCAATCTAACATTCCTGCTACCACAGTGTAAACTTTTACAGTAGTTCGTAAATTTATTTTTGTGCTGAACACAGTCAGTTCCTGGTATCACCTTTTTTGAGTAAACGAGGGGGATATGGGTTAAGTATTGCATGGGGCTGTGCATAGTGTGCATCTCTGCTTCGCTTATTGAGACGTCGGTCTTCAGATCATCAAAGATGCAGAGGAACATGAAATATTTCAGCACTTGGGAAATAGAGTGTGAATCAAAAGTTACTAAACGCACAAATATTAAAAACTTAAAATACTGACTTTTTTGCCAGCGCCTGTACGTTATTTCTCAAAACTGTCATTCTACGAGTACAATTCGCGTAAGCTCTACTTACTAAAAGTGGCCATTGGCGAGCCTTTCAACAGGCGAAATGGCGTGGCATCATTCCGCCCATGAACGCCAAAAACGTATGCTGTTTTTAAAACAGACGCCCATCCATTCAGATCCGTCAATGAAAACGCATCCATTTGGATGTATCGTGATTTCGTGTATGCCAGGCTTTTCCCCTAAACCTCCACACGGTAGAACAGCAAACATAATAGCGAACTTTAAATTGAACCACTGTTAACAGTTACACTGTGCCGTTACCAAAGAGGAGGTAATTTGCAACATAGGCTGTTATCCTATCATCCGATAGATTAGAGAGTTCGGGTGTGCGCACAATTGGACAATTGACCGGTCGTTAAAGGCACTTCTTCCCTATTCATCACCGATAGCCGTACGGGTCAGACGGTCACTCTAACGTCGCATGAATGTTGTACTTGCGGGCAAGTGCATCGGGTGGGTATTACCTGATGCACTTTCTAAAACATGAACTCCATATTACAGACAGTGACTGACAGACGCCTACAACAGCAGAGGTATCACCTGCAAGTTGCCGCCCCGCAACTATTTCACGTTCTTTTTGGGGGTGTGAAGAAAGTAATAAAAAGAGCTGTTTCAAAAATTTAAGGAACATTAGTTTCGGTTATTCACACCGTGGGTCCCCCAGCTGATTCTTAAAGACGAGTTGAAGAGTACAAGGTTATACAGGCAAGCCAAGATTGGATTATAGAACCGCCACCAGTTACAGATACCTACAGTTAGTCAATAGATTTATCAGTTAACTTGACATCTGTTTAAATATTATTATGAGTCATTTGGAATGCATTCCATCGGCAAACAACGCAGTTTTGTAAATCATGGGCTATGACGAGTTTAAGGTTGTGAAAAATACTGAAGAATATTTGATCTTTTTGGAGTGCCAGATTCAAATACATTTGCATTCTGATAGACAGCATAACTGCCATAGAATCAGAGAAGAAAGAGCATGGAAGAGAAGCAGAGCAGCTGAAGAAGAAAAACAAAACAAGAAATAAATGAAGTGTCAGGGGAAAACGTTTATTTTTTACTGCCTGACAAATATTTTATAACGTGTTGAGTAACAGTATGCATTACGAAACTAGAACACGTATATTTTAGTCAACCATACAAACAAATATCTTCAATATTTTGTTCTAAAGCTATTGCTGAGTTATAGACGACTCACGAACGATGGGTTATAAAATGATTGTTGCTGTAGATCATGCAGACAGTACACGTGGACAAACTATTTCATCAATTCCTGTCAACAGAACCTTTTCAAAGGGAAAGGTGGGAAATCTCATAAGTTTATGCGTACATAAATGGCGAGTAAATAACGCGCGACGGCTGACTGCAGAGAATAGAAGAAAAAACGAGCTACATCCCAAGTAAAGTGTAACAAAGGTTGGAAGATGAGCCACTTCTGCGTGAACTTTAAGATTGACAGACAGATAAAGATAGAGATTGTATTCATGATTTGAACGATTGCGGAATACTCGTAATGACCGAGCATTGACCGGTATTGAACTACAGATTCCTTTACAACTTATTATGATTATACAATGATATGCGTCTTCGGTGTGGATGATTCAATAGTTCTTGACATGAACTCCCACCTACTGCTATCTTGCTCTTTAATATTTGACATAATAGATGTTATCCGGTTATCTTTTTGCTAGAATATTTGCGTAAATAAAAAGGATAAGGGTCAACTGACACATAGATACTTAAAGATATTGGAGTCACAGATTTCGATATTTGAGAAAAAACTTAGATTATTAATTCTTAACAGAATTTAGAAACCGTAATAATCCACCATAATGTCCAAATCCATTCGGAAATAAGGTATAGTCATAAATGACGGCAGTATGAACTCACATGCAAAGGTATAAAAATAGCAACTCTATGGGAAGTAGAGAACTGGATAAGGCACTTTCTCAGAAAGTTTAAGTTATTGGACTCTGTAGATGCATTTTATCGACGACAAAGACTATTCTCTTAGACAAATCCTGCACTGATCTGCTGTACTTACATGATTGGCCCAATTCTCGACCATTTTCGACTTGTCGACCCTATGTACGACCCCCGTAAGTACGTTCGATTGGCCAAGTTCAACCATCTTTAGACCACCGCCGCCGGCAGTCGTAAATACAGATGCTAGCACATCGACTTACCCCAATCTGTAAAATTCTCTCTGTGGATACATTCCTACCAAGTTTCTGCCTTCTGCTGTTGTGATAAAGTTGTAAATCAATTGACATATTAGGGTAGGTCGATGTGCTGCCGTCTGTAGGTATATTGAAACAGGTGAACACTAGGCTTCTAGGTCACAAGAACGGTCATTATCAAAAGTACACGTCAAAACATGCGCCAGGCGACCAAAATATTTACATCAAAGAGAAATGTGATTGACATTACTACGATTATTTTAAGATTAAAAGTCTTTAATTTAGAGGTTAATTGTTAAATAACAATAATTCACTTTTATTTTGAAAGTTAGTCTGTCTGTTTTTCGTTTGTTTTACGTATATTCAGGACTATCATGGGAATCTAACCAAAGGACTTTTCTTAGTATTTGAAGCTCAGCTCATTATTCGGAGGTTCAGATCAAATACCGATGCCCATAGAATGCAAGCATGCCTACCTACTGAATCTTCTTTACTCTATCTAATATCTCGAGGAACCAGCTATACTCGTAGCAACAGTTTTAGGCCTAAAAACTCTTAGTAGACGCCAATAAAAGGATGCCTTGCTTATTAGGTATTTGAAAGGTAAGAAATATCGGGGCAGGCGATCAAAGCAAGTTTTGATAAAAAACTTCAAAGTTCCTATCTGAAATAACGTCGCAAACTACAATTTTGCAAACATGAAGATACAAAGTAACAATCCCGTCATTCACTAGCAACAAAGACCAAACAAGACAGAGATCAAAATTCAAATAACGGCCGTCTTAAGTACTCTTAATCAGTCAACCTAACTCCGCGTGAATGAAGCAATCCATTGACTTAATAAGTACAGTCAGTCATCTTCTCTATAAGATAAAAATGGATCGTTAAATGTGTTGCTAAGCCCAGAACTTGAAAACGGAAATGTTTGTAACCATCAGGACAAGGTTCTTATGGAGGAATATTTTCTTTTATTCTTTAATTTACCACCCGTGTGGAGCCGGGATGGGCCGCTAGTTGTTTATAAAAATGGAGACACTACGCCAATTTGCCGCGTTGTAGCCTTTTCATACAACTGTGAAAAAATAAGTGATGTAATAGGCATGTTGCCAGATTCAATAACAAATCTAATTAGTCCAACAGTTACAATTTTGAAAAATAAGGAATACTTACGTATTTTTTCGTTTGTATCATCATCAGCCTTTAAATGTTCCCACTGCTGGGACACAGGCCTCCTCTCTGTGAGAGGGAGTGAGCCGTAATCTACCACGCGGGCCCAGTGCGGATTGGTAGATGTCACATGTCTTCGAATTTTTGGTTCTAGGACATGCCGGTTTCCTCACGATGTTTTCCTTCACCGTTTTGAGAGCAGTGGTGTTGAAATAAATTACACAAAGTAATGCGCTTGACGGGGTTCGAACCCACGACCTACTACTCGTAAGTCGAGGCCGATACCACTGGGCCACCACTGCTCGTTTGTATAATCAATGCAATTTAAAAAGATGTAACGCATCAAAATTGGAGAGTGGGGGCTCGTGACGTCAGAAGCAGTAAAAACTGTACTTGCTTGTGACGTATTGGCAGTTTTAAAATCGTCGTACTTATCTTCATCAATTTTGGTTTACGCAACAAAAGAAAAATAGGGGTCAAATATTTTATCTATCTAAGTGACGGCATAAATAGATTTTTTTCAGACAAATAGGTACAGTCACGAGCAATAACATGTATACACTTAAAAAAATTCAAACGCAATTTACTCGTGAAATACTGGTTTCCGCTTTGAAATAAGACCTAGTTCGTAATAGTATGGCTTCCAAAATATAAGTCTAATGAAAAGGCAAAAGTTTCATCAATTTGGTAGCAGAACATCGCTTTTGAATACTGCTTAGTGTATACCAACGACCAAATGGTCGTTGGTGTATACATACTATTGCTTGTGACTGTACAGTACAGTACTCTATTTCTAATACCAGCTATAAAAAATATGGCGATTTTCAATTGGTATAGTTTGGTAGTGGCCAGGCTCGACATTATACTACGATGTGTCACGAGTGAATCACTTACTTTACAGTATTTTTTTTTTTATATTAAAATGTATAAGTTAAATGTGTAGATTAGGAATAGGTACTAACATAGTGATTAATAAATATTGATACCAACACTTTGAGCCACTATTGACTTTTAAATAAATATAAATAAATAAAACAGAGTGCGTTAGGACTCTGATAATAAATGTGTATTTATTTACATCCCACTGTTTGTTTGGAATCAATATGAAATTCATTTATAAATATTTTTTTATGGAATTTATTTTGCAACAGTTACTTATGTACATATTATTATTTCAGATGGTCCACTTTAGCAGAATCATAGCTTTAATAAGAATTGCTATAAAATTATTATATTACTAGCTTCCGCCCGCGACTCCGTCCGCTCAGATGTCGGTCTTCGCGTGGATGGTTTATTTCTCCATTTTGAGTAACTCTGACAATGACATCTTATAAATATCTATTAGACCCAAATACGGCTAAGCCTATAATAATTAAGGAGATCTATTGAGCTACTGCTGTTGCTCGCGTTCTGTAGTAAGTATTTTTTTCATAGTAATTCCGACCTTGTATTTACATTTAACTGATCGGAACAGTAATCAAAAAGGTCGCGCTGAAAAGCACGGGTTTTTGGTCCTCTAAACCAAAAATAACAGAATTGAATCACTGTTTAACTTTATAATAAAACTTAGTAGCCGAGTCTTGTGTAGCTATTCCAATTAGGACGTAGCCCGCAAGCGCACTGCTAGTTATGTCACACGGAAAAATAATAAAGTCGCGGTAGTCATTAACTGTCGGAGAATCTTAACACCGCGATTCAGAAATGCGCGTCATAGGCACAACGCCATCTAGTGGTGAGTGGTGGAACCTTTTTAGAAATCAATGGAGGCAGGCGTGGCGTAATGTTCTACTTGCTTGATAATAGGTGTCGCCAGTGGTTCCATAATAGGGTTTGTTATAGATTTTTTTTTCTACGTATTTTTCCAGGATAAAAAGTATCCTATTTTATGCCCAGGATAATAAAGTATAATTATACCAAGTTTCATCGAAATCGAACCGTTGGTTTTCACGTGTCATTAACTCTCGGAGAATCTTAACACCACGATTCAGAAATGCGCGTCATAGGCACAACGCCATCTAGTGGTGAGTGGTGGAACCTTTTTAGAAATCAATGGAGGCAGGCGTGGCGTAATGTTCTATTTGCTTGATAATAGGTGTCGCCAGTGGTTCCATAATAGGGTTTGTTATAGATTTTTTTTTCTACGTATTTTTCCAGGATAAAAAGTATCCTATTTTATGCCCAGGATAATAAGGTATAATTATACCAAGTTTCATCGAAATCGAACCGTTGGTTTTCACGTGATGCCTGCATATACAGACAGACAGACAGACAGACAGACAGACAAAATTTTTTTTAATCACATATTTGGGTTTGGTATCGATCCAGCAACACCCCCCGCTATTTATTTTTTCAATATTTTCAATGTACAGAATTGACCCTTCTACAGATTTATTATATGTATAGATAGATACCATTGTGCAGTGCATGTGGTATTGGGATAAAAACTAATAAGTACACTCGGACAACCACCAAAGAAATATGTAAATACAAAGCGAGTCATAAACAATGTATGTTGTACTGTTGGTTGTTAAAATATCTGAATTACCCAAAACTACCAATGCTAGCTCAGAAATAAAATAAATCCACTTAAACAAAACAGTTCAATGACCCCGGGAAACAATAGACTTACCTATTTGTTAATTAGGTACAAAATAAGATTAACTGTGCAATTATGCTACCTGACCGTTATCACACGTAACATAGAATTTTAATGCCATTGAAAATGAACTAGAACGAAATACATACTATACAAATAGGTAATGCTTTTAAAAAGACTAGTCAATTCCCTCCTATCTTTCTTTCTTCTTACTGATGGATGGATGTATGTAGGGACGGATGGATAGGAGGATAGATGGATGTTACATACTCTTTAGAACATCCGTCCATCCACCCATTGAGATTTCCAAATCTTTGAATGGATTTTGTACTTCCATGCAAACAATTTCAAAAACCAAAAAAAAAATTCAAACTGGTTGACCCATTTTCAAGTGATTATACTTCATTCAATCAACAATTGTGTTTATTCAATTAGGTATATTATTAGCTGACATGTGCCCACTTGTACTGACATGTACTCACTTTTTTAATGGGGTAAGGGCAGGACCGTGAAAAATTATTAATGTCATATTTTCATACTTACTAAATATGATACAATAAGATTAATTGAGCCGTTTTCGAGAAGTGCAACCAAAGACAGTGAAACAATTCTTATTTTATGTTAGATGATTTGTTACAGGTAATGTTATAATATTATGATACTTCCTAATATATCACACATAATTTAATACATTAAAACAATTTATGGAAAGTGGAGCGAGAAAAGACATGCTCTTGGAACGACTTTGATCAAGCTTTTGCCCAGCAGTGGGACAGCATGATGTACATAAAAATAAAAGATGAAGTTCCTTTAAAACTACGATTGTTGGAAACTTTCATGACTTGTATTAAAAAGTTCTTTTACCTACATGCTTTATTTTTTGGGCAAAAAGTATTTAACAATATAATTATCTACCATGTGGGTACTGTAAAAAAGAATATAAACAGGAAAGCCTTTGTCTGTTGCATTATTCTGATACCTAGTATGATAATAATGAAGTAATTATCAAAGGTAATTCTAGCATGACATGCTTAATTGTGGGCGTTGCTCTTTAAAAACTTTTGACGCAACACTAACATCAAAATAAGATCTGTTTAATTATGTTACATAAAACTAAAAGTTTAAACCATTTCAACCACGCAGTAAATTATTATTTTAAGAGGAAATACAGCAAAATTAAGTTCTGCAGACTCATGAAACTTACCTATAAACTATGTCTTAGAACCACCTGCAGGCATACTCTCAGCACCCTCCCCGTGTGTAATGTTCATTGTTCTATATTCTTTCTAGCTTTTAAAGTTACCGATCAATTACATTTTTAATAAGAAAAAGTCTACAAAAACAAATCAAAACAAAACCATTCGATCGCGAATGGACACGACGAATGACAGTTGACAGTGACACTGACAGTTACCAGCTGGTGTGCTGTCAACGGTAATAGTTCTCTTTTGCAAAGGCATTTGCATACAGCCAACGACCATACAGGATAATAATTATCCTGTATGGTCGTTGAAACAACTCATATCCTGACAATATGAGTTGTTTCAGTATTTTCTAGTGCTATTTTATATTCTATTAGCTACTCTCCGGCTCCGGCAGAGGTTGGAAATTATTGCCCGTGGAAAAACCGGTAAAGTAAATCAGATTGTATTCCAATGAGAAACATCCCCCTTTTTTGAAGGCGGGAACATGCGTTGCAATTTTAATTTAGCGATAATCTGACATTAATAAAAAAAAAAGACAAAATAATGTGCATAAAATAATTATATTGTAATACAAAAACTATCATAATTGCTTAGTTTTATTGAGGTAGATCAAATGAGGCAACTTTGTGGATAATTATATCACTTTTCCCTAATATTATAAAACTATGTGTTATTAAGGTGGTAACTATAAAACAGATCTATAAAAACATAACAGATAAAATACTTAAAACTATGTCAAGGGTCGCTTTAATGCTTTCCTCTCTTTATTTAATTTATAAGCAACAGACATCTTTTGCAAGTTGTCCTTGTGCACTTTATCATGATCAACTATTCTCTTTGGGTAATGCTGGCCAATGATGCATCCTGCATTTGTCTGAACATTCTTAGGGGCTTTCCATGGCTCATAAATAAAAGCAGTAGGATATTTTTTCAATTCCGGCACATACTTTCTTATGTATAAACCTTCTTTGTCTGTTTTCTTGCCAAAGGCTACAGGGCTATAGACTCTAAAGAATTTATAAAAGAAGGCAGAAGCTGAGAGCCACATCCAGTTGCCAGCATTCAGAGACCAATCATAGTCCAGCAAATAGTCTTCGAAAACTTTGGCTCCTTGTTCCCATGAAATCCATAAATCTCCTCTTGTAAGGAAGCAAGCAACCATGTGCCGAGCCAGATGATGGATCCAACCTTCTTGTTTAAGCTGGCGCATTATTGCATCAACAAATGGGTATCCAGTTCTTCCCTCTGCCCAGGCTTTCAAATGCTCTTGATTTGTACCCCACGGAATTTGAGTACAAACAGCGTTTCCAACCATTTTATCAAAGTTCTCAGTGCCTGCTCCTGCTGTGTAGTAGAATTCCCTCCACATTAATTGGCCAAGCAGGGAGACAGGAGGCTCTGAATGTTTCATGCCATTCAAGGCTTCCCTCAGCTTGTGGTAAAACAGTTTTGCTGATAAACAACCATGACTGATGTAAGGGCTTAAAACAGTAGTGCTAGGTTCCAAACTGTTTGGTGATGAGTTTGGCTTCTCAAATTTACACACCCACTCCCTGCGAGCCATGTACATATTCAACCTCCTTAGACCCTCAGTTTCACCACCAGGGTATTTCAAGGGTTCCAATGCTGATTCATCAAGTTCCAGTTCATCAAGAGTTGGAACATCATACTTTTTAGAATCTGCATCAGGTGGTTTACAGTGATCAGAAATCTCTTTAGTAATTTCAATACATTCTTTTACTTGCATGTCTTTTACCAGGGATAGAAATTTCTGATAGGTCATGGGAACACTGTTATTATTCTTTTTCAGTACACTATGAACATCATAAACAGTGTGTTGGACCCTGCGGACAATGAAAATGTCTTTCTTCTCTGCAATATCATCGATCACTTCATCTTGTTTCACATAGACTGGATCAATATCAACTTGGCATGTCAAGTACTTAACTTGCCATTTATCAAATAGTTTGGGCAATTCTTCAACAGCATTTCCACTGATTATGTACAGACGAGTTTTCAGCTTTTTCAGATTTCCATCTAGATCATGAAGGCTTTGTACTAAAAATCTTAGCCTGTTGACTCCAACCTTGTTCTTGATATCAGGTTCTAAGAAGTAGACTGGCCTTAAATGATGTTTACGGTTTTCAGCCTAAAAATCACAAAGAAAAGGTTATAAAATGCATAACATCTGGTAACCATCTGAGTGGTTTTACAAAGTTCAGCAAATAGCGGGAAGGCTTTTATAATTATTATTATGTTATGTGAAAAAAAAGTGCACCTGCAAAACTGCATAAAAGAACTTACTTCATTTATAGCATTGCGTAAGGCTAGGTTGTCATGAATTCGTAGATCTAACCGAAACCAATGAATAACTGATGGTACTTTTGCCATATTTGTGTGCAAAAAAATATTAAATTACACAGCAAAACAATAATTTGCAACGCAACGCGCGCATTTCGTTTTGACATTTGACAACCAATGCCAACTTCGTAATGACATTAGGAATTTCGTTCTGGATGAATGGTTTTGTGCGTGGTGATAGGCTTATGCTATACGCTCATACAGCTCATCGAATGTTGACCTTAGGTACCCTATAACTACTAATGATTGGGTAGTATAGTAGTCTACTACCCAATCATTAGTAGTCATTAGATTGAACAATGAATGAATATTTAAACGGAAAGGGAACTGTTTTCTGAACGGAACACGTAATCAGTTGACAGGTTGACAGTTTTACTTATGGTTTTACTTTGTTTGACATTTGACCAAGCATTTGACGTACAGTTGTCATGGCAACTAAAAAAAGTCTAACATGGTCATAGACATATAATCCTATAACTTCATCTCAATGAACATGGTTGGCTGGAATATTTGTGGTTTTTTGTTATAAATTATCAATTTTGCGTTTCATTGGATCAAATCTATAATTTATTGAATGTGTAACCAATGACAATGCATTAGATATGATTGTGCTTGTCGGTGGACAATGACAACGTACTGTTTATTTGTTAAAAAGTAAACAATAGATATAATTTTATTGGATGAGAAATTAGACCATTATGACAGAGTTAGATCGAAAATTACGTGTTTAGTCATGATTGTGTAGTAAAAGCTAGTCTACTCGGCAAAGGGATGCTGCAACATGCCAAAAACTATCGAGTTGACAGTGGAAATAGATGTTCAGAGGGTAAGTTACTTGCTTCTTACAAAACTTTCCAGTTTTTGAAATTCTAATTAGGTGATGAAAATCCGCCCCTAAGATAAGACGACCAACTGACCAAGTAATCACACCTCCTGCCTAAAATAAAATTTCTAATCAGAAGCAGTCATGCACAATAATTTATGCTTATTACTAAACTACTATCTTGTAATCTTACAGCCTTTATCTCCATATTCTATATATAGTTCTATGTTCAGTTAGGCAGTCTTCTCAGTCCATCCCTATATCTATAGGTGTAGTGTACTGTGCAGCCATACAATATATTACTATCAATTCATACTTAATTTTCAGGTATCATGTCCAGGAGTGTGGTTGTGTCAAGATGGCCGCGTCTCCCTCACCGTGTATGCACTGGGCACTAGCTACCAGACATGCTTGTTGCCGCCCGTCTTTCCCCTCGCATTCAAAGATGTGTTCTACTTCCGGAAAAGATTTCAGGAGTCTTGTGCATTGAATAATATTTGTTGTTTGTTGAGTAAGTATTTTTAGCAATTCTTTGAAAGAGATATACAAATTTAAATACTTCATGTAATTGACTGTTCACAGAACATTTTAACCTCTCGAGCGCTTTTTGAACACCATTTGTAACATAGCGAAAAGTGGAGAGAACGGAGCTATTATTAAAACTTCACTGATTCTTAGCCAGATGCTAAGGGCATTTAGCCAATTTTAGCCAATCGCGTGATAGGTTAATCCTGAAAAGCATTGTACTCATCAAAAAATGGTGATATTACAATAGTTGATAGTGAACACAAAACTTGTTGATTACAACAGTGCTGTAACATTATATTTGGCCATTATTACTTACTAAAACATCTAACTACAAAAAGTTAAACATCTGTTGAACACTTGTCTAAAAAAAGTGCAATTGCAAAACAGCCTTTTAATCAATGTCAAATGCTGTGTTGCAGTTGACAGTTTTTCTAGACAAGTGTTCAACCAAAGTTTAACTTTTTATAGTTAGACGGGAAATGTTTACATACTTACGTTCTTGATTCTCTTGCAGCATCAACATACAACTAATAAGAACAAAATCTTTCAATTGCAGAAGATGAGTCAATATACTGTGAACTGTTGCAATGGTGTGAGGGCAATGGATCGTGTGAATGTGAAATTCTTGCCCAGTACCTCGGTGCGCTCAACAATGTTCTGTTCCCACCCAACATGTGTTCAAACGACGGAGTAGATCTGCTCATGAGGAGGTCTAAAAATTTCCCTGTAATACTTTTTAGTACATTTATTTTTCACTTTGCTTTGTTCTTGTGTCGAATGTCTTTTCTCGTTGCCTCAAATTAAATTCATGCATAGCTACTGGTAACGAAATACAGATTATAATGTGCAGAGATCAAGTCCAAGGTATTGCAAAAAAAAATCCTCAGTAGAATAAATCATTTTCATTATTACCCTTTACACATCCAAATTTAAAAAAAATACATAAATATAAGAAAATAAGCCTGACATGCCTTTGCTGCTATTCAAACTACTGTGTTGACCACAATAATAATTAATCATTTTCCTCAAAAAATAATTGATTTTCAGGGCATTCTATCCCCAAAAATCGAGATAGCAACAAAAGTGCGTATTGATGAGGTTTGGAATCCACAAAGTAATGTGGAGCCGGCGCTGAAAGTAATGGACTGCCAATGTCCACCACAAACTCTTGAAGACTTGCAGCGGAAATCACAGCAGCAGGCTTGCCATACTGCTAGATACCACCGGTGAGCTAGTATGACAGCATACAGAGATGAAATTTTAGCTTGAATATTGAGAAATTAAGCTTAAAGTGTAAAATTTTATATGGGTTTTGCCACCCATGTAAAATTTTACACTTTAAGCTTACCATGCCCATGTAAAATTTTAAACTTTAACGCCAAAAAAGACTAGCTTGTACCGGGGACAGGGTTAAGTACTTTCCGTCTTACTACAAATTTAAACATTGGTTGAACACTTGTCTAACAAAACTGACTTTAAAATGGCATTTGACACTTTGCAGTGACACTTTTTTTAGACAAGTGTTTAACAGATGTTTAACTTTGATGTTTAACCCAACGTAAATTCATATGTAGTGGCAATAAGGTACAAATACCAATGTTCACTATCCCGAGGGGTAATACCCTTTGATGCCTTGAGGTTGTTCTCTAAATATTGGAATTTGTATCTTGTTAGGCACTAGATACGTATGAATTTACGATAGGTAAATCTATATGCTCTGATCTGTCGTCTCCTGTGTAATAGGTACACTGGCCATAAGTGGACACTGGAAACGTTACTCTGTCATTGTCGAAAGTAATTACTCTGCGTAAAGTCCTGAAGGATCTTTCGATAGTTCTTGCTGTACTAGTGGTGAACGCAGGTGCATCTTTAGGTGGACGCACATTTATCCGAACCGAACGCGCCGAAGGAGTCGAACGATACGAATTTTAGAATTTTGTATATGAAATCTCATGAAACCTCGCACACTTATCCGCGCTGAATCCTCCGAATCGAACGAAAGGATTTTTAGATTTCTTAAAAAAACAATCTAAAATTCGACTCCTTCGGCGCATTCTGCGCGGGTAAATGTGCGTCCACCTTTAGGTGCCGGTTCGCGCGCGAGACCGCGACACGAGACAGCGACAGGAGACCGCGACACTACTTAACATTAGGCAATGTATAGGTGCCGGTTCGCGCGCGAGACCGCGACACTTCTTAACATATTAGGTAATGACAAGTGTCGCGGTCTCCTGTCGCGGTCTCGCGCGCCAACCGGCACCTTTAAAGTGTATTTTCCGTGACATAATAACATTTGCCGCCCCGTAATTTTACAAAAAATGAAAAAATATTTCCTCGTCAAATACTAGAAAAATTGGATTGGAATGAACCTCATATAGGTTACATTTTCTTTTTAACATTAACACAGATATAAAAGCTACTGTGCAGTAACCTGGAAGAGTATTAAGAAAATACGGGGCGGCATCGGCAGGCTTCTATGTGCTTGTAACAAGAAGATGGAAGCAGCGAGTGGGGGCTCACGTCCCTCTCTAGCGCCTTATCGAAAGTACATTGTTTTGCACTGTAATATAGAATTTGGTTAAGAAATAATTTTGTTAAATGGACAAGGTACAGGGTGAGAAAGTGAGAAATCCAACATACGTGGATCCTTTCTTTATTTCTTTCATGGGGCACTTTGGGCATGCGTCCAGGACCTTACAATCACCAATGATATTATAAGTCATAGATATGTTATACACGTACAAAACAACAGAAAAAAGCGTACCGCGCAGAGAGGCAGCACACATACACACTTTTTATTCACACACATTACATTTCACTACAAGTGAAAAGGATAGCTTGATAAAACCAATATGAAAAAAGTGACAGCTAGATGGTGACGCTCTCTCTTTTATCTCACTCGCACTCTTTCTTTTACGACGCCATATTATAGAAACGTAATGTTTTATTTGTGAAAATATTAAGATAAATAATATATTTACGAATGATAAGTGATTCTTTGACTTTTAGAAGTCTTGCTTGTATAATTTGTACAATATCTCATCACACACGACGGCATTTTCGGTGGATTTGAGTTACTTTTACTTTTGACTCACTCTGTAGTACGTGAAGTGCATCCGTTGTCGCTGGCAACGTCGGACTGAGGTCAAGGTTTGTGAATCAACCACATTTGAGCGCGTCTGTTTTTGAGCGCGTATCTGCACCTTTTTTACTTATAATATCATTGACAATCACTGATTGTAAGGTTCTGGGCGCATGCCCTAAACAGGGCTTCTAAAAGAAATATCTAACTTTTAATTAACAGTTTATCTCCATCTGATGATGATCTCGATATTCTGGCGTGGCCTGAGTCCTGATAGCATTCCTTTCATAATGCAGCAAAAGAGTGGAACTCCCTATCAGCGTCTGTGTTTAAGAACGCATATAACCTTATCAAATCCAAACCTCTGCAAAATGTATGACTTTACTTTTGACTGTAGTCTAAGTCAGGTGACAGAGACAACGTCGTCGATGATGGAGTGAGCTTACCCAGTCTCTGTCACCTGACCTAGACTACTGTCAAAAGTAAAATCATCTTTTAAACAAATAGGGTAAGGTTGCCTACATTGTACCATTTACCGAACTTTACAAGTTTTCACAAAAACTATATATCTTGTGAGGATTCTATAACTAGAAATAAAAAGGTTGTTCTATTGGTGTTCATTTTTTATTACTAGATAATGAGGAAGTATGAAAAAACTACATGAAAATTAAGTTTTAAAAAAAGTCTTACAAAGTACAATTTAGGAAACCGGTTTCCTTAATTGTACCATAGGTATCCTAAATTGTACTTCGACATTCAAGTGTTTCTTATTAACTAAAAGCAGCCTTTCCTTTATATATCTATATAAAAATTATTAACCATAAAGTTTTAATATTAGTAATAAACTTATGTACTGAAAATAAAGTTTGAATCAATAACAAAAATAAAATAAAATAACACTTTTGTATAATAATAGTTAAGGTTCCTCTTATTTCCTTTAATTTTAATGATGAACTAAAATCAGCCTTGTGATTTAAATATAAGAACATACTTGTACATCTTTATAATTCTTAATAATTGTTCATAAAGTTTGAGATAAGAAAAGACAAGAGTTATTTGAAAAGGTCAGTCAACTTTTTTCTTTTTCCAGCATTTTGTACAAATATCAGTGTTGTCTCCGCATGTTTCGTGAAACCATTTGCTTGCATCTTGCGTCCATAATACTTTTTATTCTCTCCAGACATCTGAAAATATTTCAATCTAGTTAACAAACGTGTTGGAGAACCATCATACACCTAAATTGTACCGGTACATTTTAGGATTACCCTACCCGGTACAAATAGGGCATCCACTAAGTTTTATTTTTATACAAGCCGGTATCATAACCTCGAGATGCTAAATATAAAACTATATTCTCAAAAAATAGAGTAATATGCATACTTTCCAAAAACATACATAATAATTTTTTTGTACTTACCGTTGCGACAACAAATCCTTAGGTAAACAGCCATAAAATAAGATCACGACGCCGTAATAATTATTTTTGTTTACTACACTGCACTTTGTTATGTCATTGCATCCAAAATGTCTGCCATTGCGTAATGTTGGTAAGCACTGCTTTTTAATGTTGCTAATTAAAAACTAAACATTATGGTTTGGTAGATTTTGACGTGGTACAAATTACGAACCGGTCCAACTTAGGCAACTCGACCCTACCTATACTATGGTTTTTTTTTTTCAGAAACAAGTGCAATAAGCGCAGACCGCCATCAGTCACACGGTCACGATCGCGATCACGGTCACGATCAGAATCTTCGAAGTCATGTTGCAGCTTGACGCCGACAAAAGCTGAACACAATAGCAACTGCAGTTGTCTCAAGTATGTTCATAAATGGCTCTATTTTGAATAAATAAGCGCTTTCAGAGAATTAAAAATCGGCAAAGTGCAAGCCTACCTCACGCACGCGCCGTACCATTGCTTATCTACAAAAACAGCAAAAATAAATCATGGCTGTTGTGTTTTTTTTTTTTTTTGAAGTTGCAGCGGCAACAGAATCTGTGAAAATTTCAACTGTGTAACTATTACGATTCATGAGATACAGCCTGGTGACAGACGGACAGACAGACGGACGGACAGCGGAGTCTTAGTAAAAGGGTTCCGTTTACCCTTTAGTTACGTGCAAATGTATACTGGGTGTAAGGGACAGCCCTCCGCAAGCTTTCAGGGCTTGCTCAGTAGACGAAACTGAACAATATTCCACAATTTATTTTTTCAGGAAATGAAAAAAAAACCAGCCTCGCCATAGAAAATTATTAACTTGATTGGACAGTTTGTATGGAGACGCTGATTTTTTTTTTTCATTTCCTGAAAACAAAATTGTGTAAGATTGTTCAGTTTCGTCTACTGACTGAGCAAGCCCTGAAAGTTTGCGGAGGGCTGTCCCTTACACCCAGTATAGTTATTAAAGATATTAAAAATCCGGCCCTGCCAAGCAGTTGCAGTGCATTTAGTGCAGGCCTGTTTACATTTTGGGATTAAATTTGATTTTACTCGTATTCATAAAATCCTGCCGCTCCTGCGCAATTAATGTATCAGAACTAACCCCAGAACATTCGAATAGGTGGCCTACCATTACGTCTTAAAGCCAAAGTAGTTCCAGTGCGGGAACGAGGTGGCGCTATACGACTTGTATAGCTCTGTCTCGTTCCCTCACTACGTTGACGACCTGGTGGCCAAACACGAGGTCGTCAACATAATCAAACAAATCAAGAAGTCAAGGGATCCGTGACAATTTCCCACAGGGTTACCATTTAATTATTTATCACATGTCAGGTAGCATCTAAAATATATTTTTCCATAGACAAAAGTTATGCGAACCTACGCCACGCTGCAAGCCTCCATGTCGTCCTGTGCGCCTTTGTCGCGAGTTCTGCGTCTATAACGTACATATGCCCTTGAAAGCCAGTGAATACTCCAGCCAATTTACCGATATTGATAACAGGTGCTAATTAGCTCTCGTAGAATTAATTACACCAAGATTTTTAGGTTGTAGTGTATTGTAGATTTAAAATTGTAGTTTTCAAATACCTACTAACATTACATGAGTAAAATGTAGTTAGTCCAATAAAGTAATACTTGTCCAAAAATTGCAATCGTCGGGTTGTAGATTTGTAGTGCAACAGTAGGAGGTTTTTGAATAGTAAATATTTGAGGTTGCATTTAGGTAGACATTTTCTCAGGTTAAAGTCTATCTGGATTTTTTGACCCCTCTAATGGAGTATAATCGAGTAAAAGAGGGGTCAGTAAATGCAAGCCACACACTGACAGACGAACTTACTTGCATATTACCTTCTAGATCCCTGGACGACTCAGAAGAAATGTACCCCTGCAGACTAGATGATACATCTACGACCAAGACTGTCATAGAAAGCCGTTTTATAGATCATGACAGAGGTACTAACACCGGGACGAAGAAGACAGGGAAACGAATCTTACCGAAAATTTCTCCCTGCATCTGCGAGATCTGTAAGCGGTACCACGAATTGTTTCATTTGAAAACCAACAGTGCATAAAACTGTGATTGTTTTGTTTTGAACCAATTGTAAGTATAACTACCTCATCATTTTAATATAAATTAAGTATTGTAGAAATGTTTTCGTAACAATGTGAACGCATGCTTTAACTAATCTAACATTTTATGGGCAAAAAGCGAAGGATAATTAAAATTGGTACCTATTAAGTTTTGGTAAAATCTCATAATACCATATATGTGCATCGTAATATTTCTAAGAAGTTCAATATTTTCCAATCATGTTTTGCCTTATTATTTCGAAGTTATCTGTAAAATAATATTGTTACTTAAAATTGCGTTAAGTTAAATATGAATTGTACAGAAAAATCTAGTATTGTGTAAGTTTTGTTACAAAATACGTTGTGTTCAATTATTATTATTTATTCTATTTATCATTTAAAATCATTAATTATTATAAATCATTGTTATTATTATTCTTTTGTATTAAAATAGTAGGTGATCATGAAAATAAAACTAATAAAATCATTAAATTACTATTATTTATTATTACATTATGTATAGTTTTGACGCTAAGGTAACTTAAGAATAATGTTTAAAATTAAGTGATATGGCTTCACTTTAAAACTAATTTGACAAAAAGGACTGAAGAGTAGAGCGACATGTTTCTTTTGGCGCGTGCCCTTATTTGAAACTGACGCCGCCATCTTGTTTTTCCATAGACAATTTCAGAAATGTTTGCCAACAGCGCCCTCCTTTCAGTGTCATACAAATGCCAAAAGAACCATGACGCACTTTGTGCTAGAGCTCGTTGAACAAAACGTTTACAATCCCTTACAAATTATAATTATACAAAATTAAATAATCTACATTTTCTCGAACACTTTCCATGAACACAAAAACTTTTTTGCTTTTTGAGTAAACCAGGGTAACATTTATCAGTGGGTTTGGCTAATGTTAGTAGTAACTAATATTCATTATTTTTCAACGTATTTGTGTACGAGAAAAACCTATATTTTTTATAGTACCTCGAGAAATTACTATGACAGATAGTAAAATGCACAGAGTGATTACTTTACCGTTTCTTGTTTTTAAACTAATGCGAATTAAACTAAGTACTTATGTTTTTATTATGCATACGTTTCTGTATCTACCGTATGTACAAGGCTATAAAGCAACTTTGCCATTAAGAAAAATAACTAGTAAAAAGTGGCATTGCCAGTATTTGCTGCTTATTTTACTTTTCTACTAATAAAGAGGTAGAGAAGAGAAAGCGAATAAGTGTCGAAGATTGATAAGATTTCCACATTTCCACAATGAAATGTAGATGAATATAAAATTCATAAACACTTAGGTTAATGGGATGAATAGAAGCTGAAAATTAGTGAACAAAAGACCTACTCTTACCGCAGAACTGCATGGTCCTACTTACAAGACAATTCAACTGTCATAGTTACAAACTTTCAAAGCAACCAGACTCGTGACCTTTTGACGCGGCGCTAGTGTCTATGTCATTACATCAAATTGCAATAAAAAAAATTAGTACCTCGAGTTTCCGCAGGTCATGAGTGTTGGCGCGGACTCTAATCAAGTCTTGTTGTATCATACGTCTCACGTGTGTCCACTTAAGTCCTATTCACCCCACAGAACAAATTGTAGATTATAATTATATAAACAAAATAATAAGTCCTTATATAAATATCAGATAACCCTATATGGACGGAAGACCTACAGTCAGCCTTTTTATTCAACTTTATAGTCGAACTACACCTAATTTTATTATGACAATTCATACTTTTGTACATTGTTCGACTTTTATATTCCTTATTATGAATCATTCAAGTATAATATTTTATTAAAATAATAATCGCCCTGAGATTGAGCAATAACCGTATATCATTATAATAGTATTTATTTATTTGTTTTTATAATAACACTAACCTGTACGACTTTTAGTAATTCGACATGGTTTTTCATAGTCTGAAGTCGCTCCATGCAAATTACTGGTATTCAGTTGCATCCGATTAGGCTGGTAGCCAAAGCCAACATAGGGTGTCTTTATAAAGAAACAGGTTGTCGGTACAGGCAAGTCGGTATTTTACAGTGCAGGCAAAAGAAACCCATGTTATGTTATACACTCGCACAAAATAGACAGGTGAAATTTAGTAAATTTGCTGGTTTCTATAAACTAGGTTTACCTAGCTAAACCGATATGTACCAACCTGTCTATACCGAAATCCTGCTTCTTTATTAAAAGTACCCTTAGTTGGCTAAGCAGATGATGATGACCAAGATTTCAGAACCCGGTAAATAGTCTCAAAAATCAACCACCAGTCTTATAACATTCAAGGAGTATTAACACTAATCTTATGTCCCCTCCTAGACGCTCGGTCTTTTCTTTTTGTGTACTTAGTACAATCTGCGACAAACGCCACTAGGCCTATGAACGCGAACACAGCGTAGAATATAGCTAGGGATACGAGGAAGGTTTCCTCACTCCATTCCCAAAGGTGGTTCGATCGGAGGTACTCGTAATTCGAGAGTACTTGTGTCCCGTTCGGAGGGGGGCACGGCGATTGTACTATTATGTCTTGGTAGGGTATCTGTAAAAAATAATTATAATTGGTTAATTATCTCCTTTCAAAAATTGCGAGAGCCATAGCAAACAGCATTTATGACCGCAATGAGGAGTTTTTGTGCTCTGTGATAGCAATTCTTCGAAGGAATACCGAGTCCGAACAATAACATAGCGTTTTCGAAAATACCACAACTTATAAATGATTTGTATTACTTAAAGAAAATTCCTTTATGCTCTTTTTGGAACTGAGAGTGATTTTCAACCAGATACCATTGTATTCTTTAGGGCCAGCAGCCTTACTGATTTAGTCGCTAGTAGACCAACTATCATCTTTACAATTTTTAAACATAAAAATGGCTCACCTGTTTATTAGGACACCTGACATCCTTACTAATACTGCTCCTCAAAGCAACCTCACTGAGTTCCCTCCCTAGTAGTTCCGGCAAGGTCCACCTAGATGGCGACACATACTGCAGCCACTTGACGTAGTCAGGCAGGTCTCGTTCATGTAACAACACGCCGTTGACAAGGGTGCTGAGTAGAAGGCAGAACCCTGATATGACTGCCGCAGTCTTCTCCATTGGCACAAGGAATATTGTCGCTCGACATAACATCTGTATACTTATTAGATAGAGCACCATGTAACCTGAAATAAAGATTTTATTGGTAACATTGGAATTGGAAAAAAATTGAATTAATCAGTGCTAGAGAATTCGATGTTTTTTTTTGTATGATTTAGCTTTTGAAATGAAAACACGACCTCTAAATGTTGAGCTGCCCTTAACAACAGTAGCATAGAAGATGCATGATCGGATGTGAACGGAGACTAAAGTCGTTGCCTAGGTCACCCACAGTCCGAGTGAGTTGCCATGAAGGCTTCCCGATCGTATATTTCACGATGCCCCATTTGATAATGTCATCATCAATTTTGCTACATGATGTCATTTGCTGATCATTTGTTCCCATAGAATACACACAACAATCGATCTGAATTAATTTGGATACTATTTGCAAATCTTTTGACATCATTCCCCAATTGATTCAGTCCATCTTTGTCGCACCAACGTACCTAAGTATAAATAAAATCCGTCGAAAGACGCCGTAGACTGCGCGTACAGTCCGCTCATGGCGTAGCTCGGCACTAAGTAAGCCAGCCACGTCACTCCAGCTGACCATAACTCCAGAAATTGCTGGAAAACAAACAACAAGAAAAGATTATTTAAGGATTCCATTTAAAGATCAAATAAAGAAAAAATCACCGTTTTGTTATTCGGTTTTCTAGTGTGACCTATAGTCAACTTTGAATTTGAATTTTGACTAAAGACCAAAAGTTGAGCAATTTCACCAGTGCAATTTATTCATCATAGGTGATTGAGTATTTAGCAGATGCAGTCCCTTCCATAACATGGAAAAATGAAACTTACGTCAAACAATATGAAGACAGTTCTGGAGTACAGTCCCACGGCAATATCCCTCTCGACATGATGTCTCATCGAGCTGGCTTCTCTCGCACTTAGCCACAGCAGGATTGGCCATACGGTGAGACACATGACTGTGTAGTGGAAGCCTACTCTGTCGTTTTGTGTAAGCTGCGAAAAAAACGAATAAGTAAGCGAAGTCAGACAAAGCAGTTAAAGAAGACTCTAAAATCTGACGAAGTGCCAAAGGAGCGATTATCATTATTGGAGCAGACGGGATTTGCAGTGATGATACCAAATAATAATGAAAGAATTATTTGTTCAAATTCAAACAAAGTCCTAATTGATCCATTGCAGCAGATACAGCGGTAGATCCAGCCAATGTATAGGCTAATCATCATAGATGCCATTTGAACCGAATATGCAAAATGTATCATCTGCCAACTGCGCTAGAAACAAAGCTGTAATTTCAATAATTATTTACCTTAGGATCCGTAGCCGGCAGATCCCAGAACACGGCGCCGGTGATCATCGACATGATAGCCGCGAGGAGCACTCGCGTTATCACGTTCGATAGCGTCGTTGATTGTGTGAACAAAAGGCTCTTTCTGGAGATGTGAGAAAACAATAATTTTACTTAATTTTGTACTACCCAAATTATCAGTTTACGCACAAAAACGCAAAATATTGCTTCAATTTGAGTTTTATTGAGGATATCAGAATGAGTATGCGCATAAGGCCTACCCAAAGAGTAAGCTCACGTAGTCTAAAGGCTTTAGGTCGGAAGCATTTCTTGTAAGAAGTCCAAAATACTCACTCAATAAGAGCCCCAGCCTGCACTAACAAATTGGGCCTTGTCAGTGGCGCCGGTAAAGGCACTGGTGGCGGTGGGTCTGGAGCCGCGTGTGCTCCAGCGAACACATTAGCTAGAGCCGAGATACGACCCGAAGACTCTAACATCGCTGCTGCTGATAGGTCGTCCAGAGTTACCAGGTCCACTGCAGATCAGAAATGAACATTTTAGTAGTATCGATCCAGCACTTTGGCCAAGGGGTGGTCACAAACAAACTAAATAAATGCAAACACACGTGACTTAAACTGTAACACTACAGAGCCCCGAACTCTTATGTCATTTGAAATAAGAAATAATGAAGTCCCATACTTACAATAGTAATCCGAGGGGTTCTTGAAAGCTGGACAGGGATAATCGATGGAGGCAAAATATGGCAACATATCCCTTCTGTATCCGCTAAACATGGTTCTACCGGCTGATATTAACACCACCTAAAAACATGACAGAAAACATGAAAAATAAGAAAGGACGAAATTAGTAGAACCCAGTAGGTACTTACTCGTAGTCACCAAAATTCATCAACCTACCTTGGTAAGCATAGCAAAAATTTCGTAAGTCGGTGGATGTAGCGACATGATGACAACTCTGCCTGTACTGGCCCAATTCCTCAAATATTCCACCAAAAAGAATGTGTCAAAAATATCCATCTCCTTCGTGGGCTGATCCAGGATTAATATGGCCATGTCTAGCAGAAGCTGACAAGCTACATTCAGGCGACGGATTTCTGAACGAGTGAGGCGACCTACGTTGGTGTCCCGGACTTGTTCTAATCCTAGTTCTTCTATTAGCAAGTTTATCTGGAAAGATTTAAAGTTCTTTTAAAATTGCGAAATATCTAAGGCATGCTGCACCAAAAATGTCAACATGTTTAACAAACATTACAATGCGTGGCTTGTTATGTTTGGAAACCATTGTAGCGACTTGCATCCGCGATTTTTCTTTTTTGCGGTTTTGCTAAATATGACAAATCCAACGAGATTTTGCCTAGATCTCCCTCTCGGTTCTCATAGCATAATACAAGCAATACCAATATTGTATTGAAAATTTTAAATGGGGATCAGCAGATTCAGAGCATGCTGAAAGAAAACTACGCACCCGATCCCTGTCATCCATCTTGACCTGTCCGTTGTTTCTTGGTCTTCTCAAAGCAGCATGGAACCTCAGAGTATGTTCAACAGTCATGGCAGCACATAACGACGTATCCTTACGAACGTAAGCAGCGACCTTCCGGAGAGTTGAGGAGGCAACTGGCTGCCCGTTCAGGACTATGTCGCCTGTCAGTTTCTGGCGAAAGAATGCGTGATTAAAAGTCATTTTACAAAGGAGACGGAAAAATGGGTCAGCTAATACACGAAACAGCCTTTATGACGTGTCAAAACCTTCGTTTTTCGCAATATGGCTGCATAATTCAGTCTCTTTCTTGTTCACCGAGGCGATAATGGCTCCAATACATAGTACCTACAGCCTATTCACATGAGATATCGCAGCTCTGCATTATATTTCCATAATTACTAGGTGAGGTGAATACCTTTCGTACTCCCGCTAAAACATCCAGTAGTCCAGTGGCCTCATGATGAGAAGTTGCTAGAACTGCTAATATTTCTCCAGATTTTACTTCAAAGCTCAAACCAGACACCAACAACGTTGACTTGTTCTCAGGTGCTGTTATTTCTAAACTGTTTACCTGTAAACAAAATTCGACCGTCTGATAAACTTGTTCTACTGATGTGATTTCTATGAATCCTAAAAATATGGAGACTTCAAACAAATACAGATTCTAAAATGAAACTGCCCAATGAACCGATGGCTTGATTGTGTGAAAAACTAAATCAACGATAAGGCTTTACTTTGACTACTGACATGACTCCTACAGAAATTGATGAAGAAGAAAGTCTTTTATTTCTGCAACGCTGTCGGAGAAAAATGATGAACCCCATAACACAGTATGTCCTGTTTTATTGGATTTTCTCTGAAAAATACTCACATAATAATTAGGGTAAATATACGCTGAGTGCGTGTATCCGTCTAGATGATCCCCCGGTCTTAGCGTGGAGTGTTTCCTAGATTGCGCGATAGACATGTGACTGCCTGCCTTTGACATGCGACCACCCAGGTGGGAAGGTGACATTAGGTAGCTGGAACAAAGTTATAAAGCAGATGGTTATTCGGCATTTTGAAGTTATACATTTGTTGCTGAAACGGATAATATGCACCATTGGTTTAGCGACCAGCAAACGTAACCAACTGGTTTAAAAACTCGAAATTGGAAGCTGACAGCAACACCTGAGTTAATAAACCAACGATTGAAATGCTCTGCTTTGAGTATTCAAGTTTTTGGGAAACTGAATCTTCATCCGGCTCGAAGGACCAATGTTCGCACGCGAGCGAGTCCCTGTTTGCGTTGCGATCGAAACATTAATAATAATAATAACATCTCAGGAGGCTCTCGTTAGGCAGCTGGATCAAGGGCCTGATTCAGAGAGCAGTTCTTCTGGACACGGCGCGCATTGTCAGGAGGTTCCTTTCTTTGGAGCCCTGACCGCCGGTAACTTGGACCCTGTTCCCGATACCGGTGGGCCACTATTATTTATATTTTTAAATGTTTTTTTTAATTCTTGTTTTTGTAAAAATATTTAAAAATGTATATAGTAAGGTGAATGAATGAATAAATGACAATAATAATATTCCACAACTATCACACAACGCCATCTAGTCCCAAGCTAAGCAGAGCTTGTGTTATGGGTACTAGACAACTGATAAACATACTTATATATTTCTAAATACATAAATATTATAGATAAATTACACCCAGACACAGAACAAATGATCGTGCTCATCACACAAACATTTGTCCTGTGTGGGAATCGAACCCACGACCTCCGGCATAGCAGTCAGGGTCACTAACCACTAGACCAACAGGCCAGTCGTCGGCCAGTCGCCATTACATTAATTATTTGTAATTATAACTGTAAACATTATAAAAATGTGTCAATGAAGAGACTTTCATTTGATATCACACTGGGACGAGATCACAGCACGAACACTGGTTGATAATATTATACTAGTTATATGGGAACTTACCTTTGGTGGTCTCCATCAGGAACATAATCAGCGACGCTGTTTCTTCTATTGCTATAGTGAGAGCGGTGTTGTGGTCGAGCGTCTATGCCCAGTAGGTTGGCTTCACTGACCGACTTGTGTCGAGCGTTCGTCCATTGACCGTCACCGCGGATGCCTGCTTGCTGCATCGCGACTACTGGTACTCCAGTGTTTGGCTGGAAGATAATGGAGATTAGAAGGGTGAAAAATATTGACTAGCATGCTTATTATCGCTACAAAGTAATAATCATCTAGCCTAGCCTTTTTCCGACTATGTCGGGGTCGAGTTCCAATATATCCGGATGCAGCTGAATATTAGTATTTTACATGGAGCGACTGCTTATATTCCCTCCACACTCCAGTAATTATTGTAGGTATAATTCATTATGATACCCCTTAGTACGACTGTTTGACAGACTATCGAACTTCTGACAGTATCGACTGTCCAAGATTTTCTATGGACACTCGGGACTAACGGCTTTACTTGCTTTCTGAGGCACGGATTAAGTAATAAATTGTTAATGACATCGTAAACCAAACTAAAAATGACAAATGACTCAACCAGCGTTCGATCAGAGAAAGGAATCATGTTCTTGACTCATCCAACGTGTTTTAATAGAAAGTATTTACCTGCAGAGAAGGATGTACATTCTGCATCCTAAAATCCGGGTCAGAACGGTATTTCCGACTGTATTTGTAGTTTGTGGTCGTCTCGTTGTCTGAACTGTCGTAGCCTGAGGAGGTCTCGCGCATTCCTCGACTTTGTCTTTGGATCCTGTTGAGATAATGAAGGGAGTGAGTCAATAGAATATGACTTCGTAAACTGCTGTTGAATGACTCGTTGGCCATAAGGTCTCAAATACGACCGTTGACCGATGAGCGTACAATTTTTATTTTTTTTCAATTTTAAGAAATTCAGTAATCGTCTGTATTTGGATTTTGTATCCACTGAGCGGTTAAAAGCAATAATGGAATCCACTAATACTTCTGCTTCTCCCTTGGCTCATGATGTCAAAACAAATGTGTCGCACAGACAAAGTTACAAAGTAAAAAGTTAGAACTTGGCATGTTCGCGCTCATTGTATTCGTTAGCGGGTCATAGATGTTCTACACGATAAGCTGACAACTTGTCACTAACAACATACTGACGCACTGTCATTATCTGTTTACTTGCGAAAATTCATGTGGTTTATGAATAATGTATTTCTTGTCCTCCAGTATTAAGGACTTTATACTTTGCCAACGGTTTCGCCCACGTGTAAATCGAAAATTATTCCACAGAACGTATTGAGATAAAAGACATAAGGTGCCAAAATTCATCCAGTTCGTTCTGCCGTGATGTGATTGACATAATTATACACATCGATCATTAACGAAAAGATGAAAAATTAAAAAAATAAATTGTAGAAATATTTGAGTATCTCCATATTTACCTAGGCACAGGTTTCATGCCACTCCCAATAGAAGTCTTCGGTTTAGGTGTGCCCGAGCGCTGAGATCCGTTATGATTCGGCGGAAACACCCGAGGAAGCCCGAACTTCAGGTACGTGTACATATTGGAGCCGAGAGCCGATCTGGTGACAAATTGTAAGGTTTGCTGTAGGACAAGGTAAGGCAAACTCCGTTACATAAATTTCATTAACAGCGAGGCCGATTCTGTAATAAAGTTTGTTAGGTAGGTACTGTATTTAACAATCAGTTTTATGGTTTGTTTTTAATAGAAAATTTTATGGGTTAAACAATGCTGATAGGTGCGTGTCCTAGATTTCTGAATAACATGAATTTTAAATCAGCATAAACGTTTACGCAGTTTTTAACCGACTTCAAAAAGGAGGAGGTTATCAATTCGACGGTATGTTTTTTTTTTTTTTTGTATATTTGTTACGCGATTACTCCGCCAATTGTGGACCGATTTTTAAAATTCTTTTTTTGTTCGAATGGAGGTACTTCAGAGGTGGTCCCATAGTCACCAAGTTGGGATCTGATGACTGGATCCTGGAGAAATCGAGGGCAACCCTCGAATTTTATAGGCCGACACACCGTTTTTCGCAAATTTTATGAAGTAATTTAAGTACTTGCGTATGGTAATCATAATTTCATGTAGCTGAGCTGATGATGGAAGGTAGAACTCCTTAATAGTAAGGAGTAGGCATCGACTGATTTAGTTTGAGTTCGCATATCTCTGGAACTACAAGTCCGATTTAAGTAATTCTTTTTTTGTTGTACTAGGTATCATTTAACTTAGGGAATATTGCATGTTTCATCAAAATCGGTTCAGTAGTTTTTGAGATAGGGAATTTTATTAGCTTATTGTGTACATGAGCGATGTTATTACCGGTGTTATGGATTACAAAATTCTAGTGCACATGTTGTATTTGACAAGAATTCGGGTTGAATATTTAAACTAAAAAGAGTGAAATAAAAACTTTTTCAAAAAAAATGTAACCGCCTTCAAAAACAACCATAGAAAACGGTAAAAAAACCTACAAAATAACTTTTCTTTCGGAAGTCGGTGGCAAAAAAAGACAATGAAATAAAGAAAACAAAGACACCGACTTCCGAAAGAAAAGTTATTTTGTAGGTTTTTTTACCGTTTTCTATGGTTGTTTTTGAAGGCGGTTACATTTTTTTTTGAAAAAGTTTTTTGACTACCAATTTTCTAGCCAGACTACTGCAAACGAATCTATCCAGGAAGAAAGAAATTACGACAAAATCCCGAAAGTTTTAACTACCTTTTAGGCATCCAAAAATTCTGCACGCACTTTCGCCATTTGTCAAAATATATGTTTATGGAAAGCCAAGGCCTTTTTACATAAAACTACAATCATTGCACTTACTTGGGTCCATATCGAGGGTGTGACAGGATGGACTGCACAGTAGTATCCCTAAGCTGAAAGTTCCCATACGGCAGAGGACTCTTGTCCGTACTCCCCAACGCACTGTCAGTGAAGTCCGAGTTCAGGTTTTGCCTAAAACATGACAATAGTAATGTTTATGTTACGCTTTTTTATTAACAATGCGTTATCTAGCTCGTGATCTGTGTTACTGTCATGATTCTCACGCCAGACGGCCGCCAGATCGTGTTTTGATTTGCACTTTATTGAGTTGGACGAAAAATGTAAGCATTGCTCTAGTTAAATTTTCTCTCCAATTCCCAAATCTTTTAGCTGCTATATGAAGAAGTTCTGAAACAAGACGAGAGTCAGACGTCCCTCAAAAACACTGAAGGAGGATTTCTCGGCGATAGGGACGAAAGCAACATTAACAACAGCAGCAAATGCCAGAAAGGTTCCCTGAACCGAAGGCCTATAATGTTCATTTTCTAGGGTTACACGTTATTCCAGCACACCGCAATCGCAAGTGTCGGTAAAGAGGTGCCACGGGCGTCCTCACCTTCCGCCTGACGCAGCTCCTCACCGGACACGGTTGTTTCGGGTAGTAGCTGTATCGGATTGGTCGGGAGGAAACGCCCGGGTGTCACCACTGAAATTGAAGCTGCTGTCTTGCCAGTCGTGATTTGAGGGATCCTTACTTCAGCTGTTGGTACACTTGTCAAATATTCACCTGTATATAGACCACGCGTGCAGGTCCTCCGAGTGCATGCCCCGGTGGTCATGCATCAGCGGGTTGGATGGCACCGAGTACCTCCGCTCCCCGCCGAGGCCCAGCGCCGACTGCGACATTGTAGGCCTCTATTGTGTCTGCGAATAAATTATGTCCTTTTTATGTTAACTGCGGATTAGCCAACTTTTTCTCTCTACGCGAAGATACTTCATGAGGGTAAGTATCCAATGATACAGAAATAAGCGTGAGACTATGTCTTTATTTCCGTTGCGACTAACTTCAGGTATAGTTCTATCAAATCAAAATAAAAAGTCGCTCAGTCAGAATTTGCACTTTTTGAACACTACAAACCATGATAAAATAGTCGCCATCCGTCACTTCTTCTTTCGGGGAAATGAATTTGCAAAACTGTCCCCAACAACTTTTAAGCTGTTATCAACAACTTTTGAGCTTTCATCCCAAAGCATTGAAAACACATAATTATGTTAGGCTAGGTTCATACGTCACAATTTCACAGTACCTACATAAAAAAGCATGAATAATGACTCAATATTCCGATACAAATTCCAATCATGTCGACAATGTCAAGTGATTTTGATATTATTATGCGTGGGAGGTTGATGGCACTTACGAATGTCATTCCAATGTTACGTCGTGTTCTGCTTTCATGAGCTTACACATGGTCATTCAATACGATTGCTTCATGATTATCTGAAACAAAAGACAGTGCTGTTAGATTCAAGAATTTAGGTAAACGTAAGGCTTTAGACTGAAACCTGAAGGGTGCTAATGGTGCTTCACTATGTTCGGTTCAGCACAAGCTTAATGATTTAATGGCATGCATTTAGCCGTCTAATTTGTGTATATTTATTAGGTATGCTTTTCGGCCTATGACGAAATTAATCAAAACGTCTGGACGTCTGGTATACCTATCAGCTCATAACTCTATGAAAGATATAAGATAGTCTCATTTCTGCCGAAAAATTGCTACTCAAAACCAGTGTCTAAATTATTTTTTTGTGGATTTCGAAAGCCTAGCACACAGTACCATTATTGGTATGTTCACATGTCATTTCCCAACAGCGATCGACATTGGCCATATCCCGTACTAAACCGTCTGTCTGGCAGCTAGTATGCCGAATCAAAGGCCGCATCACGTTGCGTCACAAGCACGGTGGACATATTGCATACTAGTAGTAACGTATTACAACTAGGCGACGATTGGTTGGAATCGACTCACGTAGACATGCAGAGTTTTGAGAGTTTACACAAATTCTTTTCTTTATACCTATTTCAAAGGGTAAGAGTACTACAGGAAACATGGTAGTCGCTAGCAAGTGAGTACTGTTTATTCTATATTGACTGCTAATTCTGCTGACTCTTGTCAAATAGCTAACTTTGAGTTTGAGTTTCTCTGGTTCAGGAAGAGGCATCTTGCAAAAAAATCGACAAAGGACCAAGCGAAGAATATCGACGCTTGGGCTCTACTACACTCTCTCGCACGCGATCAGACTCGTAATGTTTCTGTAGACTCATTAAGGGCCTAGTTGGTTTACTGCTCACCTTTATATTGTGTCACAAACCAAACCAACAGTTGACTAGGCCGGACGTAGGTATGCGCGACAACAAATCTCAACATCTCATTGTCGAAATTGCGAAACAAATGAGTGTGTCAACGAGCATTTGTTTTTAAATTTCCATGTTGTTAATGTGATGTAATTTGGACGTGGCTCGTCACCTTTCGCAAGGAAGGTCATCGGTACTATTATTTTGCACTTCCGCGTATGAAGGAGCCTACGTGAATGTACCATCAACTTTGTAAGCTTCTGCAGATTTGCACGCATGGTGCAAAAAAAGAACCTTGAAGCATCTGACCCAGGCCAACTTAAGTTCAGTTTCCTGTATCTTAATAGCTAGACCAATTAAAAACTTTTTGTGTAAGGCTTAACTGATGCGTTGAAGAAATTATCCAAGAACAAGCATCACGAAGTGACTTCTAAAATCAAGTTGCTTCCTGGGGTTGTTGTAAGTTCGCCACAAAAATAATTCCCCACGAAAAAAAGTTTTGATCCTGTTCTCCTAGTACTTTCTTTTCAGATTCTACATTGTCCTCGTTTTCGGTAGTTTTGTGCTGGATTCTATTATTTTACAAAAACCTGAAACCATCCTGCCCCTTCTTCCCTTTGCAATCCTGACCCGCAATCGCGCTAACCCTGAAATTGCCTGAAAAGAACCTTGTGCTTTTGTAAATTCTCAAAATACTGCGTGTTTTTCCCATAGTAAAACTTGTTCATAATGATGAGTTCTCCATTAGAAATTCCTGGTTAAGCAGAACAACGATTTTATGTTCATCACATTATCACATAAACCACCATGCCTTGAACTAGACATCGATTATGTGGCAGTAAAATAGAACCATTAACTAACCGTGGGACCCCATACACATTGTCTAACAATTACGAAGATTCAGTTAATTGAATCACTAACTTACATGATTTATTATTCTCCTCTAGTTTTAATTGGATAAACGACAACTTCATAGAAGGGCAAAAAGTTGATGCTGTCGGAAACCAGTTGATGTGTTTTTAGTATTTCAAGCCATTAGGTCTTATAGTTGCAGTTAGTACCTATAGGTAGTTTTGTTTGAAGCATTTCTCATAAATTCTTACTCTAACTAGATGTGCCCCGCTGCTTATTCCGTTATTTCTCTTTTCAGTCTTGCTCGTAAGGTTTGTAGCGTTATGCTAAATAGTCTACAAGCTTCTTCTAGAATTGGGTCATCAAATGCAAAAAGGTTTTTCCAAATCCAATGGGTCACTCCAGAGATTAGCGACACTTCAGCTTCAGATTGATAAGAATTCCCATGCATTCATTCTCCACCTTGGAAATTGAAAATACACACATCAAAAGTGTCTAGGGATCAACATATATTTTTGCAATAACTTTTCTCCTGATTGATATTAATTAAAATTTTCTTTAAGGATTCATCAAATAAAGTGTTTTCGTTTGTCACAGTAACGATAAACCAAGTCACCTTTGCATTAATAAAGAAATTTGCCATTTTCCTAATAAAGGGATTTTTGACATTTGAACCACTAACACAAAAGTTCGAAAAAAAGACTGAAATAACAGTTTTCTTTAAAATTTTATTGGGTAACTTAAACAATTAATAATCCGTGTTTCTACCGCGAATACTAACAACACAAGAACATCGGTTTGGCATACTCAAAATGAGTTCATCCAAATCACGCTGTGGAATGGCCGCCCATGTTCGTTGCAACAACAAAAAAAGGTCTTCTTGCGACTGGATACCCTCCATATTCGGCAGAGCTCTTCTCTGTAGCATATCCCATGCATGCTCAATCGGATTCAAGTCTGGCGACTGAGCAGGCCAGGGCAGGACATTGATGTTAGCTGCGGCGAGAGTCTGTCTTACAACTCTTGCGGTGTGCGGTCGTGCATTATCATGCATTAACTGAAATAAGGGACCGATTTGCACTTGTAGAGGAACGATGACGTCTGATACAATCGTCTCAGCATAAATTTGAGCGTTGAGGTTGCCTCTGATCCAAATCAACTCAGTTCTTCCGCCGATCCAAATACCCGCCCATACCATGATGGTTCCACCACTATAAGGATGGACTTCCTGGCAGGATTTTAATCGCTGTTGGCGTCCAGGGGTTCTCCAGTGTCGTATACGTCTTGTATCCGGTCTCATACCGAAACGAGACTCATCAGAAAAGCACACGAAACGCCATTGTTCTTCTGCCCAATTTCTGTGTTCAAGAGCCCATTGATATCGAATCCTACGATTGTGCATTGCTATAGGTGGTACCCGTAGCGGTCTTCGGGAATGAAGGTTCACTTCATGCAAGCGGTTTCTGACTGTTTGGTCGCTAATTAAGTTCCCTGAAGAGTGATGAAGCCTCACGGCTAACATCATGGCGGTTATTGTTGGAGCTCTTCGAGTTAACGTTGCCGGGAACCAGCTTCTATCATTCCCACGGCTCTGAGCATTTCTTCCCTGCTTAAATGACGTCGCCGCTCCATAATAACGTTGGTTTTAATCAGTAGTAGGGAAACAGTAGCACTAATAATGTCTTCAATGCGTTGTATGTTTTTATAGGGAAAATATTGACAGCTGATTTTCATCTTTTACTCGAATTTGATTCACAGTTCCTGATTCAAATTATGAAATGCACCAAAAAGGATCCATATAAATTTATAAAATCATAAATTTATTACAAAGCCACATCTCAATCTCAAGAAATCCGCATAAAAATGCTTGATCCCTAGACACTTTTGATGTGTGTAGTAACAAAAATAACTAACTATTGTCACTGACATTATTAGTGTATGCCATCTCTGTATCTTTAACCTCAATCAGCATGACGTGTCAGCTTTATATGCTGATTACTCCATGCCAGTCGAACCGCTAATGTAATAATCACTTCTTGATTACCATACATTACTGTCTCTAAGTGTCACTTCGGAAGTCACCGGAGAACCCTCACCTACTTGAATAGCGTGATGCCGCACTACTGGTTCTAAGATATTGCGTGTCTATATTATAATTGCTGCAAGCTTTATTGATGGAGGCATTGAGTAATGTACTATACCGTCTTCTCGCACATTGTATGGGATAAATTATGGTTAAGAGAACAATTGTTGCTCATTTTATAAATGGCTTGATGGATTTCCAGTCAGTTCAGTGATTCGTCTTCATTTATTTAGTCCGAGGCGCTTTGGTTTGAGAATTAGTGGTGCATTGACTTCAATAATCATTATGAGAAGGAATATTCTAATTAATCGAAGGAACGGATGGGGTTGCAATTAGGAACAGCTGGATTTCTTGGGGTTCTTTTTGTTGTTCTCGGGGTTCAGGGGTTCAAATTTTATTTTCAAAACGTCCTTTTTTGTATCTTTATTTTGTTCACTTTCGAAGTGCACGTCAAGCTGCATAGTTCTCAATTACTCATATAATGAACATGTACAATTTCAAAATGAATGATGTAACCTAGGTTTAGTTAGTATGTATAGAGTTTCTTGTCTTTCTTTCCCCATAGTACATGGGTTGCCCATTCCAAAGATTTTGAAGCTTTGAAATAGGTTCAAACTTTGTTCTTTTACAGTTATTTTACTTTCTGTGACTGAGACTATAACTTCTTTTTACTCGACTACGGCAAAGCCGTTAAGGGTTATGATTTTGACCGATATGTAGGTATGTTTTATAAGTATGTATTCAGAAGTGACAAACGCACATGATTTTAAAACTAAAATGTACGAAACACTCATATTTCTTTTCTTTTCTCAGTCTAACACATCCTTTCCGGACATACCATTGCGCTTCATCATAGCTATATTACTGGTTGCAATTTGCACGAGGCTCCACAACTGCGTAGGCTGTATTGTGTACTACAATATAATCACCTAATCCCGTATTTGATTTTTATCTCCTTAACAAGATACAACAAAGTTATAACGTCGGTATGTGTTTAGTATTCGTGCTAAGGTTTTGTTGGCACAAACTGTTTTAGAAGTTTATTATTTTGTGATCTTATCTCCAGTGTTTGCACTGACTCATGCAGTCATGTGTAATTGTGTGCCTGCAGTTTATAAAGGCGATCTTACTCCGGTAAAATGTTAAGTAGTTGTAAACTCACTTCATACAATTTTATTATATTATGACCGTATTTGGATATTTCATCTTCGTTGATGACTGTAGTTAGTAGTCAACCTTTCTGGAATGCACTGTACATACTGGGGCTAACAGTCTCATTTATTTTTGAGGCAATGGGACTGGTCTTACTCCATAACTTATTTTTTCTTATACTAAACCGCTGCTCTTCATAGTCGTAGCGTGATGTCATATAGACTATAGCCTTCCACGATGAATCGACTATCGAACATTTTTTTTTTTAATTTGCACCAGTATTTCCCGAGATTACCGCTTTCCACCAAACAAATATCGTAAGCTTTATAACATTACCGTGCCCGTAAAAGCTGTTGGTACCTAGACTTCCGAAGGTTGTAATTAGTAAATAGCTGTCTGGATATTAAGGGTAATTAATCATTATGGTAAACGCAACAACATCAATACGAGTATTCTTTAAACGTTACCGTGTGGGTAAGAAGTGATGGTACCTGCCGTACCATCACGCACCTTAATCAATGGATGATTGAGCCCTGAAGATTCGTGTCTGTGGGCGAGGATCACGATCAGCTCTTTGTATGTTAATTACAAGTAATTTCGTATTACCCACACGGCCTTACCTCTGTAGTCACCGATGAGGAAGCTTTGAAATGTCACGCAGTAACTCATTGGTTAAGTATTTCCAATAAATTTTTATCACGTCCTTTACTGAGATCGACCAAGTTACCACGATATTATTTTCATCATGAACTGGTACAGAATTCAAAGGTCGCCCCCTTGTTATGCGAGCACTCGAGCACCTATTTCTTTAATTCGCGCATATGAAAGACATTGGCCTCGATTATGGCTCTATAGGACGTGGTTAAAACCAATTATATTTAAGAAACTAGTACAAAAAGATCGAAACAAACTAGAAATAATACCTCACCTACCCAAAACTAAAAAGATTGTAATATGGAAGGTAACTTACCTACGATGAATGTGTGTGTATTTTTTGAATTTTCAACGTAATCACAAAAGCAGAAGGTTACTTTTTCTACACATAAATTAAATGCAATGCACTCTCGCATGCCGAGTCAATTAACTTCTGAGATAGATTAATAAAAGACAGCATTGTTTACAAATTAAATAAGTCAAGGTTGTGTGAAATTAAAATTCTATTCGCACTTTACGAAGTCGTTAACTTAATACCTCTCCGTATGCGCGCGCGCCACCCACGTTACATAACTCTCGTGTCCTCTAAATTCCTAAAGATTTTAGTTAGCACTTACAACATTTGCGTGACCAATTAGTACCTTGTGGTTTCATTGTGAAATGCAACAAAAATAACTAAATTGAATAGATTTACGATATTATTCGTGGTCTAGAATAAAAGGCATTGAAGCAGTTTGAATAAATGAGTTCTATAGTGACCCTCATCACCCGAAATTAATACTGTATCCCAATCCAAATCTTGATCTGCATTGTATGATGGCTGCTAATGACTGTACATCTTACAATGTGCCCATTGGTTACAGATTAAGATTAGGACGGGATTAAAATTGAGATAACTACTTACATTATTTACCTAAAAACCACTAGCTGGGGCTTTGAGTTTAGATAAAACCACTGAATAAATAAGTAACGCAATGTAGCAAAATGGAGGATTTAAAGATCTTTCCGACACTCAGTGTAAAAGCGGTGCTCCCACAGTTCCGACCTAGACCATGGTTCTTGCTGGAGTGTCCAAAGACCTTACTACAAAAATCGGTTCTGGGTGCCCTGATTTAACATGGTCACCTACTAGAGACTCAAGCAATTCGAAATAACTTATATCCCAACAAAACGAAATAAGATAAAGATAAACAGTAAATACACTCGAAGGGATCGTCTGGTCGCCAAAGAGGATAAATCAGGACTCTCTTTAGGAGCCACTTTTTTCTTTGTCTTCGGAACCCTAACAAAAAGGGATAAATGGATTCCCGAGTCAGCATTCAGAGTGCTAAGTAATAAATCGTGTTACCTCTGAGCTTGCATTCTCCGTGACTTGATTGCATTAAGAAAGGCTTTTGACTTCGAGCAATGATATATTACGATGATATTTTAAGCGTAGGCGCCATGCGAATACTTGCCTGTTTAACATTTCTTGAACAAATCGTGTTTTATTATTGGAATAGTATAACGCAAATTCCATTCGCCTTATGATGAGGGGAATTAACATAATGAGATCGACAAGAATATGGAAATCCAATCATCCATATTCTACGCGTGATGTTTTTCTTTTTTTAATTGGTAAGTATAGCATAAGATTTAAGAGTTATTGTATTGAGAAATTGGAGAGAAAATAGTCGACTAGGCTAAGGCCCACCCGCACCTTTATTAACCTTAGATGAAGATGAAGCGTAGCACAACGAACTGCTGGAACACATTTAGAACTTTATAGGCAGAGGAAGAAAACTGAACGAAGTCCATAACACGCCAGATAGGAATAGCAATTGCCACATAGGAAAAATGTCTTAAATATTTGGTTGTACTTCTATGGTATGGGTTCTTGGTGATGTCTTATTTCATCATTTGATAGAAGGGAGGTGTTGAATATTTAATTAACACAAGTTATGTCCCTGTTGGGATTGATCCTACAACTTGTAGCAAGTTTCAGCCGTTACCAATCATTGCCGTCTTGCTTGTTTAGCGTTTTACATTAAAATTCTTTACCATGGTGATTAAGAAACTTAAGAATATGTTAACACACCACCCTGTCGCCATCATAATCTACATCTGACATACATTGTCAAGCAAATAATCCGGTGAGCACAAAACGCGAGTGCGTGACTCTTGAGCACGCATTCTCTATTACGCCTCCATTCCTTTAGTGTCTACGCAAATTTCTCTGTTCTCCAGTAAATGGGCAATGCGTGTGCAAAGGCTGTATTGCTTGGAACAGGGGCTATTTTTACCCGGGATGGCATGCGAGCGCCCCGGGTCGCTGACCCCTGGCTCACCATATTCTACCGCCCGTATCCACTCTTGGTTGCAATTGTTAGAACAAAGGGTATTGAGACAAATTGGCTTCGTATACTATTTGATTATTGTTATTGTTTTTTTTTGCAGCAAAGATTGAAAGCATACGGTTAAGTGGTGTTATTACGCTATAATTTGGCGGTTGTTGAACTTTTTTGTTATGAATCTCTATGGTTATTGAAATGGAAATTGTTGGTTGGTAATGTGATGGGAAGACCTCCATGGTAGTAAAAGAATGGAGGTCTATACCTATCCTACTCAGCAGTGAGTGTTCTTAGTTTTTAAAACCAGATATACCTACTACAAGGACTCTCCATATTTTGGTAAGTTGGTACTTGATCTTATGTTACGTATAACAAAATGTGTTTCATGGATTTTTGAAGGTAGGTAATGTCGACTAGTTTCAGTTTTCTTGAAGTATTGTGCCTCTATCTTGAAGTTTTAGTAGGTTTTGTCAGTAAAAATATTGTACATACCTACCTATAGGTAGTACCTATCTACTTAAGAACCAAAGTAGGCATTCTAAACTTTATCTAGGAATGTATAGATACAGATTTGCTGACTAACAATGAAGCAATATCAGCAACTTATGGAAAATAATCTTAAGATCCGCATTCCGTTATTCTACGATTATTTACAATGTCATATGTCACGACAAAGCTGTCATGACATACTTAGCTGTGCAGTCACGAGACATTAATTGGAGATAAATAAAACATCACGCCTTTAATACCCGAAGGGTTAGGCAGGGTAATACCTAATAGCAAAGCAAACCCATCTTTCATCAGTTATGGGCCACTATCCCATATAATAGGGGACCAGCCTATTGCTACAAAATAATCACAAATCCAGACTCCGTGGCTGCTGCTGAGAAGTTTTTATTAGAAAAACCCAATAACACATTTGCCCAAGCTGGAAATCGAACCCAGGATCTCATGTTCAGCAGTAGTTTTTGCGAACGATAGACCAACGAGGCACTTCGATAATGTATAACTTATTGCATTGTGCCCACACATGCTGTGAATAAACTTGAACTTAACATGGCAAAACCACATTCAAGTTAGGGTCGTTACTTATAGGCTGTCGTCTTCGCAATATCTTTGTCCTACAATTTGCCTCTCCACTGTAGTTACCATAGAGTAGATAGGTACGTTAACAATGTAGTAAATACATGCCTTACGGTATTTTAATTCTGGTTAAAACGAAGGGACATCGTGAAATCATGACAGAAATTTTTAGGTACAGTCAGCATCAAAAGTCGATGACCACATTCAGATTTTCAAAATCACTGTACATTATAATCACCCATAAATCGCTCAACAAGATAGGCGCCAGTATTGAATGAACATCATTAAAGTTCAAAATTAACTGAACACAACTCTTCAAAGGTCACTGAACCCCATTTTGTCAAAAATTGCTGATCGTTATAATATCCGAAAACATCATTACATTCAGTTTTACAAAAGTCACTGAACAATATAAAATACTTGTTTTAGTTATCTAGTGTAATCACGGCAACTTCCAAAAATAACTCAACATCATAAATAACAAAAGTCACTAAACAATATAAAATGATTGTTTTAGTTACCTACTGCAAAACGTCCAAAAATAACTGAACATAATAAATAACAAAAGTTACTATACTATCTTCAGAGTATAGTAGAGAATGAAAAAAAAATCAGCCTCACCATAGAAAATTATAAACTTGATTGGACAGTTTGTATGGAGAGGCTGATTTTTTTTTCATTTCCTGAAAAAAATAATTGTTGAAGATTGTTCAGTTTCGTCTACTGAGCAAGCCCTGAAAGTTTGCGGAGGGCTGTTCCTTACACCCAGTATATCCAATCTTGTCATATCCAAACTAAATTATTTAAAAAAAATACGTGTGCCACTCGGGGACTGCCGCGGTAAAGCTATTGCGTAGCTATTAAATAAAAAAAAACAATAAAAGAAGATTTAAAATGTTTATGGTGCACTACGGTAATATAGAAAAATAAATTATAATGAAGATATAAGTGGGTCTTTTGTATACAGCATTCCCTGGTCTCACTTCCAAACAGGGTCAAAATTTTCAACAGGTTATGGGCCCAGCACGCTTCCACTGCGCCACTCTCCTTTGTTGTAGGAGAATTTTATAAGTAGGTTTCATTGTAGAAACCTTCTTTTGTAGCTGGCCGTTTAGAATCAGTAATCATATGCCTAGCCTTTTACAATTAAATTGGGGTCGGCTTCCAGTCAAACCAGATGCAGCTGGATGCAGCTGTATTTTACATAGAGCGACTGCCTGTCGGACCTCCACAACCCAGTAACTGGGTAATATCATACTCCATGGTAAGACTGGTTGTCAGACTTTAGAGCTTCCAACTAACAGTAACGACTGTCAAATATCCACAAATGACAGCCGGGACCAACGGCTTTACATGCTTTCCGAGGCACGGAGGAAACTTGCTATGACAGATAGTCACCCTACAGTGGACCCATCTACAGACCCACCTCGGCAAGCGCGGCTTAACTCGGAAAATCGGCCTGTGTGGCTGTAATTATTTAGCCACGAGCTCCTCAACTAAAACTATCTGTGAAGCAAACATCAAATCTGTCTAACAGTTTTTGGCGTGAAGGAATAACAAACAATTTACCCCGTCGTTCCTACTTAAACAAGTGAACATCTCCAAGGAAAACATATAAATGTGTGCGTGGCGCTCACTCACACATTTATAAAAAAGTGGCTTCGCTTAAAACGTTTCGTTTTGTTTCGAACACGGAATCTGGACATTTTTTAATCTAAGGTTACAATTGAATTAATTAACCAAATCTCTATACATATTAGACTAATTTTCAAAATTACACAAATTCGAATTGTTTTCTTTGGGAAACATAGTTATCGGTGGGTATTTGAAAAACTGTTTACCCTTGAATGTAAAACAAATATTTATTTATAATTAATTATTACTTTGTATCGGATGTAGACCATTGCGGTTGCAATTATATATCATCTATTAATACGACACACGGATGCCCCATCCGTGGGTCGCCAGTTGTTCCGGTGACCTGTCGCCATTTCATCCATCCCGATCCACAACAATTATTTTTTTCAGGAAATTAAAAAAAAAATCAGCTTCTCCATACAAACTGTCCAATCAAGTTTATAATTTTCTATGGTGAGGCTGATTTTTTTTTTCATTCTCTACTATACTCTGAAGATAGTATAGTAACTTTTGTTATTTAGGATGTTCAGTTATTTTTGGACGTTTTGCAGTAGGTAACTAAAACAATCATTTTATATTGTTTAGTGACTTTTGTTATTTATGATGTTGAGTTATTTTTGGAAGTTGCCGTGATTACACTAGATAACTAAAACAAGTATTTTATATTGTTCAGTGACTTTTGTAAAACTGAATGTAATGATGTTTTCGGATATTATAACGATCAGCAATTTTTGACAAAATGGGGTTCAGTGACCTTTGAAGAGTTGTGTTTAGTTAATTTTGAACTTTAATGATGTTCATTCAATACTGGCGCCTATCTTGTTGAGCGATTTATGGGTGATTATAATGTACAGTGATTTTGAAAATCTGAATGTGGTCATCGACTTTTGATGCTGACTGTACCATCTGTGATATATTTCAGTCGTGGTTTGAAACTTCTACCATCAGTGAAAGTTTTAGTCATAGTTTGATTGAAGTGATAATTATCATTGATAATAATATATATTCTCTTGATTATTTATAACACTACTTATATAGGTACCTATTTGTAGCAAAAAATCTATGACATACTAAGCTCCGTGTGGTCAAAACATAGATGAAACATTTTTTTTTAATAAACAGTCACAAATGTTCCACCACCCATATAGATGTTTAGGCTACGACTCAATTTCTAAGAAAACAGAGCTGAGTGTGAATCCTCACACTCATAAATATAAGATAAATCAATTCACAAGAAAATAAAAGAGAAAAAACGCGAGACCGACAAAGGAGATAACAATCTTTGTGAAGACAAGAAATGTTAGTATTACAGTAAGTAATATGCAATAATTCACCACAATTAGAGATTGTAAATCGCGTAACGATACGCGTTACCGACGCAAGCGCAACTTTATTGAATAAATTAGAACATAACATCCGATACTATTCGTAACTGTTCCGGTTTTTAAATTTCATAGGTGGATCGTTACTTGCGATGCTCACTAAGAATTTGTGGGTTTTCATTGTGAAACAAGAATGTGGCCTCTTGAACTATTTTGTCTTAAATGTTGTTTTGCACCTATTGGCTCAAAACTGGACCCGGTCTCAAATGTCGGGCTTTACCCTACTGAATACTGAAAAGGGAAACCAGCCAGATATGGTCCAGTGTAGCTCTGGTCGACCGAGACAGCCAGTTGTCTCTCAACTTTAAACCAAGCCAAAAAAACTAAACGAACATACCTAGACACAAATCTTAGAATAATATTTGCAGGCTATCTGAATTTTAAGAGAAATGTTCTACAAACTATAAAGTCCTAAATTCATTGAGAACGATATTACATATTTGGCACAGTCCTCCAAAACGCTGGCCCTTCTCCACTCCATAATGTTGTATGACGAAGAAATGAAGAATGACAGAACAAATCTGATCTTTAGAGACGAAATAAACGGGGCCTTAGAGGGCCAAAGCCTGCCGGGATAGCGGGACTGTCTCATCAGGTAACCGTGATCCGGAATGAACGAAAGGGCTATTGAAGGATCACCATGGATTTTAGTCAATACAAGTCTGACAGTCCCTTCCGTCCAGCTCTGGATGGATAGGACTCATTTGATGAATTTACCACGATAAAAAAAGACACGAAATAAGAATCTGCAGATATTTTAGTACATACCTACGTCTTGAAAATTCCTCACGTTCAACCAAAAACTCATGCGGTCAGCTCAAAGTCACTCGTCCGCTGTGTCACACACGCAGAGATATTTGAACGTGCATGCATACTCGGCAGGCGTCAGCTGACTCAACGTACCTGTTATAGGTTGTACCGTTACAATTCCAACGAATATTATCACATAATACAGAACTTGTATACTGTAGTGAACGTTTTGTGGCGTGAGAAGGGTTAAGTATATTGGATTCTGAGGACTTCGGTATAAAGAAAGTTTGCCTTCGACATTCATGATTTTTTGGTTCATCTAGTTTTATAGTCAGTAATAGTCGGTGATTCCTTTTAGCGTCATCATTTGTGTGTGAGTCTTTTTAGCTTGGCCATCTGCGTGTTAACCTTTTAAATTTATCTCTTGGCAGCGTAACTGCATATGCATTTGGACCGAAATGAACAAATTAATTAAAGACCTAGCCCTTATGTTAGATAAAAAGTTCACCTGCATTTCTAGCAGGCGACTTTACGATAAAACTGATATGATGATGGATAACTTTGCAACTGAACACCAAAAAATCCTTGTATTGGGCCTTTCTTATTTTTTTTTAATTGGCATATCTTATCCAAAGCCATGGTCCACAGCGTCTGGCCATATGGAAAAATCTCTTAAAATTCAACTCCAACCTTCCACAGAGTTTGAAATAATTTCCAACAAATCTTTGTTTGTAATCACAATGGTCGCACGTAGCTCCGTCTATATTAAAAAGAAAAAGATTGTTGATAAGTGGAACGAAGTGAGATTGATTGTTTGCCCGAGAAAATCTAGATTGAGTTTTCTAACACATATTGTTTCATATGTTGTGATAGCGTTGAAAACAGTCGTAAAATAATCAATTTTATCGGATTCAATGCAAGCTAGCACACCTTATTTTGTAACCACATCGTATACAGCACTCTATTACCTAGTTTTCACCAAGACTAGGCGATACTTAATGCGTAAATACATATTTTGTTCACTATGTTCAGTGCCGAGAGTTGATTTTCTAACCGTGCAAGAACATTAAAACATTTTCTGCATCTACACCATAACGTACCGTAAAATGAACGCAGCAGAAACTAACAATAATAATTTAAACGATTTTACTTTCTTGTAGCAATAAAACTAACGCTTATTCTTGTTTATGTCAGAGCTTTCTTTATCCGCTGTCTTGTTCCGTTTAACTTGATTAGACTTCGTGGTTTCTGAACTATGCTATGCTGTACGATGTTCCATGGAATTGGGTATATCTCTGCCTAACTTCCATAACTTAGTTGGGAATAGACTATAAGTACTATGCAACAAAGTTAAGTGTTAAAACATCAATGAACTCTATCTGTCAACTCATGTCACTTTAAAATTACGCTAATCAATAAAATACTTAGTGCAAATTAATATGATATTTATTATCCGTTCATGTTATTTTCAAATGATTTAGGTATGATTTATTTATGAGCGTGCATATGGCGTCATGACATCTTCACAGTTTTGTCACAAAGTAGATGAAAAAGATTTAGCTATAAGCTTCGAAATTTCCAAAAAAACCTTCACGTTTAAAAAAAGATGACAAATGTAAGACTGACTGTATTCTTAAAAAAATTGCTCATCTACTTAGCATAATTTCTCAATCTCACCGTAGCAAAGTTACAATAACGCTACTTAGTAAGAAATATTGAAAGACAACTTATCCATAACGACATAATGGAAACCAAATGCGAAAAAGATGACGGTACTATAAAATGCAATGCAAAATTGCGTACAAAAGCGTCCCGTTAGAAATCCGTGGTATTACTTCCATTGTCAACAATTCACACGATAGGAAATCGTAAATTAAAATTACATTACAGAAGCGTATAATTTATGCGGTGATATTCGAAAATGACATGGTGTAACTGGTCATCATTGCGGGTTTACTGCTATTCGTTGATAGAATTGGCCCTTATAGTAATGTGGAAGGAAACTGGTGCTTACACGATGGCTGACTCGGTAATAAACATCTGTAGTCAGGGCCATCTTTTCCAATAGTCATTCTGGGCAAAATCCCAAGGCCCTAACGATAAGAGGTGGCCCTAACGATAAGAGGTGGCCCTAAGTTCCTATAAGAGTCACAGCAAGTAGCTATCAGAAAAGTCCAACTTATCTTATGCGTAGAAGACGGCAGAGCATGAGAAGTCGCTCTCAGTAGCTTAGTGAATAGTAAATTGTAGTTTCGATCGACGCTAGCGTACCACATAAGATATCCTTAGAGAAAAGCACTGCTGGCTTCATTTGCTCACCAATTGATGGAGACGACCCTGTGTACACGTTTATTATTTATATAAATACTGTAATGCAGATATAATCACGTACTTAAGTACATGCACCAATTCTAAGATTAGCTAACGTATGAAATAAGTTTAGCTCGAAAATGTCGCGTTTTTTTTTTTGGTGAAATCGTCTCTTTGCCTTAATGTCTATTAACAGTAATTCAATGTAGTTTATTTATAAAGAAAGAAAATAGTATAATCGATGGTCTCTAACTAGCTAAGAAACAATATTTTTTTTTGTTAACAAAAACAATATTTTTTAAAATTGTTTTTTTGTCTAATGAAAGCAGTGGTGGCCCAGTGGTATCGGCCTCGACTTACGAGTTGTTGGTCGTAGGTTCGAACCCCGTCAGGCGCATTACTTTGTGTAATTTATTTCAAAACCACTGCTCTCAAAACGGTGAAGGAAAACATCGTGAGGAAACCGGCATGTCCTAGAACCAAAAATTCGAAGACATGTGACATCTACCAATCCGCACTGGGCCCGCGTGGTAGATTACGGCCCACTCCCTCTCACAGAGAGGAGGCTTGTGTCCCAGCAGTGGGAACATTTATAGGCTGATGATGATGATGATAAGAAACAATTAAGAGATTTATGGCTAATCAATCAAGTCTGAATATAAATTAGGTAAATTAGTTTCATCCACTTCATCAAACAACCCATTTTCAACTTTCAAATAAACGACTACATTTTTGAACGAATGTCTTTAATTAGTAATTATTTCCATCATCACTACAATTAATAGGTAATTTGTATTTATTGATTTTCTCCAGATGGTTAAGTGAGTGATTTGCATATTGATTTCACTTTCATATGCACGAGGTGTGTATGTTTATTTGAATATGCAAAGAAGCGCCTAAGCGTCTATAAATGGCATTCATTTCTTTACGAATGTCTCATAAATAAGCGGATAGCGGAATTCGACGTAAAAATATGAAAATTTTTGCTAAATATTATCATTTGGCGAATTTATTCATGCAATTAAAATGTTTTTTCTGATTTAAATGCAAATTTTTGCTAGGATAAACTTTTTTTTTTCTATAATTAGTAATAGGCACGGTTTGATCATTATCTCGCCTGTGTTAAGCAAAGATGTGGTCGACTGTGAAATCTGTGAAGCATTTTTGCCTAGAAATAACCTATTTACTCTTAACTTTAAGACCCCAAAGTTATAGCTATGCCGGAGGGATGTCTACCATGTAACAATGGCGCAAAGCCGTACGTCTTGTAGTCCGAAGATGGAAAGGACCAGGCTAAATCAAGTTGTGCAGTTATGTTCCATCGCACACTCTCCGGAATATTACCGATAAAAAACCGACAGGCTGGCAACTCAGCGTCGATGTTTATAGCTCTGAAGCTTTGAATCGACCAAGGATCTTAGAGATACCTTTGCCCAGCAGTGGGATGACATAAGCTAGCAGTATCTGTATTATATCGAAAAAAGAAGTCAAATTCATGCTCGCTATATTTTCTAACTTAGACCCTTATTCCTCAGGTGTATTGCGCAAGCGAAAATATTATTCAGTTTGAAGGAATGTCGCCAACGCAACCGGACGTTATTGAATGAAAGGAAACGTATCTAAAGCTTAATGCGGACCTTAATTAGTAACTTCCTTTAGACAGTACACTAATAGTTCCTTTAATTACAGCTGTTCATTATAATTCAAGATACTAATATTATAAAGAGAGTGTTTCTTCTAATAGATGTTGCAACGTGTAAAACGCTCAAATAAGGAAATGAACGATTCAGCTTCAAAACGAGTGTGTAGAGATGGCCTAATTGGTAAGGCGTCTGGAGTACTTATTCAGAGGACGCGGATTCGAGTCCCACTCGCAGCTGATTTTTTCTTTCCTCAAAAATCTTTAGTTCAAAGTTAGTTTCGTTGTTCGTTACACTTTCTCACCTTAACTGCTGAACAGATTTCCATAAATTTTGGGTAGGCAAGGCAGTAGATAGACTCTTTCAAGATAGCCTCTATAGGTCTCAGAGGGGGTACAAGCAAAGAAGCGGGCAAAAGTTAGTAGACTAAATTTTATTTTCAAATTAATTACACTTGTACCAAGGCGTGGCGCTAGTAAGATATAAATCTGAACTTTGGGCTAATAGCCTAGATGGAAACCTAAACTATGTTAGCAGACAAGCAATTTCCGTCCAAATTTTCATCAGTACTGGTTTTCCTTTCATTTTTCCTTGAAAACATGACTATTAGTGTGTTAGTCATAGTTTAAAGGTGCTAATAAACTTGAGCATTCACTTGTAATGAGCATTCTTGCGAATGTTACATTACAGAAAAACAAAAAGAGTGTTTTAGTGAGCATTCTAACGAGCGTTCTGGTGAGCTTTCTGTACACACCACAAATCATCTCATCTTCAGGTAAAAGTAGTAAAAGATCATGAAAATATTCATAACAATGTTTGACTCTATGCTCGGCTCTGTTCGTTCTTCAGTTCAGCAAAATTAAAAACGGCGAATGTTCGATGTTCTGTTACAAGTGAATGTTCAAGTCTATCAGCACTTTGAGAGTTTAAACAGTGATCTATTTTATTACCTCGTTGCTCGAGTTGTTGGCTAGATTTAAACTCCGGAAAATTAGTCACGAATTTGTAGGCTGTCGAACTATATCTAACTTATGTGCGTACTAGATTTGGAATAAGTACTATCATAAAATTCAGGGCTGCTGTGTTCTAATTTCTAAAAGATTAGCTTTAGATGTAGATTTGATAGGTGCTAGAATTGCGAAACGGTTAGGTTGGTTTTCAGCATGACGAGGGCTAATTTAAAAGAAAAATTTAGTGGAAAACCCAGAAGAGTACCAGTTTTGTACGATTCTTTTTTGTTTTTGAATTAGCGATATACGCTACTTTCAATTACTGAAACTTTTAAAAACCAGTGACAAGCTCAACGACTCTTCGAGAATCGATCCAACTGTCTTGGATCCCACAACGAAATTATCAGAATTGAACATAAAAGGAGTGAAACCAAAACTGTGCGTTAAGCAAACCTTGTATTTTACAACTGTAAGTAAATGTAATCAAGTGAGAGGTAATATTTTAATTTTAATAGATACTTTAACCCCATAAATATTAAATCCTACACCATTATCCACGGGTTATAGTCACGCGATCTCCTAACGGCTCAATGAACGGTTAGGTAACTAACTTGGAACGAACTACCATTGATTTCATGGCTTCTGCAAAATACAAGAAGGAATTTATGTAAAACTGAAGAATGAAAAGATAAGGTGGGCACACTAAAGAGCACGCATAATTATTTTTTTAAGAAAAGGAGCGTTTGGGCAGTTTTAATTGCGTTACGTAGGATGGGGCATTTACACGATTCGATTTAACGGTCGATTTGCCTGGTGACATGGCTAGTCGCTAGGCAAATTGCCCGAATAATCGAATCGTGTAAATGCCTCATTACGATCGTGTTGCACAAAACTATAAAAAACATAGTTTTAATTTGAATTCATCGACTTTTGAAGCTGTACTTACGTATATAATTTCATTTCTCCACCACCTTTAGGCACCCAATGCTGACTGCCTTTTCCAAATGATTATTGTCAGTTTTATGTTTGCATTCACTAAACAATTAATTTCACTGACTTTACATTCCAATTTGCTAAACCTTTGCACCTATGTAGGTGCTTAATTGCCGAATAAAACTGATTACTAAACGATGTTCCAGCATGAGTCGAAGGAATGTATTTACACAAGTCGGCCAAATCGCAGGCTTTCTATCAACCAAGCTATTATCGATACAATGTTGCTGATTCTCATAATCGAATAGGAAATCGGTTAGAGAAAGATAATTTAATTTGATATGTGGAACTGCCAGAAATAGCTGTTTCTATCATAGGAAACAAAATAGAAAATCTTCTGTAGGTTGTTCGACTGAAGTTTTTTTCCCGCTACCTGATGTTACAAATATCTTAGGAATTACAAACAAACGCCTATTAAATGGTTCTTTCGAAAACAGCCTACATATAAACTGCAAATAAATAAAAATAAAGGGAGAAGAATAATGTGACTTAATAAGTACTTAGGCGCCAAAAGTACTGAAGAAGAAAAAAAAATAGAAAAAATATTCACACAAGTACGTGACATGCTTCTAATTAAATTTACTCTAATTTATCTCATTATCATAATATCTAACTTTGATCTAACTACAGTGAGGCTATCTTACGATCTACTCGGATGTGTCTGAATACTATAATATCCAATCCGATGTGACTGTCAACAATATAATGACTATTGTGAAACCACAACAAAGTAGATTGACTTATTAACTTTTTACAACATTTCTAGCTGACATAGATCGCTTGAGTCATTGGAAAATAATCGTAAAGAATCACAGTTACGCTGCGTCTTGCGTCCAGTAATGATTCTATGATTCGCTTTCATTCGAATTAAACTGCGCGATCATCGAGTTATAAGTAATCGAAAAGGATCGAATGAAACTGAATGTTGCTCAATCGAGTTTCATTCATAAAGGTTTTTTGCTTAAAGTTGGAAATTCCTTTTTGAGACTGCAGTGGGTCAACGAGTTTTTCTTGTCTGTATTTTTATTGCTTATTAGGCTTTTAAGTTTTAACTTTGAGAAAAGAATTTAGGTAGTAGTTATTCTCAAACGACCTAATTGCATTTTTAGTGTTTATTTACACCTTTGGAGCCTCTTATTCTTATTTCTATTGTTGAAGTATGTAAATACTTGCAATATGGAATATCATTCAATGATTCAAGCGATATAATTGTATGTATTTCCAAAATCTTGACCATCTTTGAGAATGATAACATCACGAAAGCTTTCAACGAATGAAAGTCTTGATGAAATATTTGGCTTGACCAAATTCGGCACATCTTATTGAGCTGGGTTGGCAAAATAATTATGCACAAGCGACGAAAGCAGCTTTGCTTATAACACAGTTCTCTAGATTTATACACTGATATATTTCAGTACAAATCCGGGGAAATGCGGACACCCTGACCTCGTCAAGATCTCAGCAAAGCATACATAATTGATAATATGCACATTTTATTCAACGAAAACTTTCGCTTTATCGGCTTTGCAACTGTATTTATAAAAAAATATCTCAAAATAACTCTGATTTTATCGAAACTTTCTTCGTAAAGCAAATGCTACGCAAAAGTAAAAGTTGTTGTCGATCACAATAATTATAAAATGCTTCGATACCGTTTATTTATCTTGTTATCTGTCCGATGGTATGTTTATCTTGATGTTTAGTTATTAAAAAAGCCGTACTCTGTTAGATGGAATTCTCTCACAAATTTTTTTTAACCTGGTAAAATCATCAAATGAGTCCTCCCACCCAGGGCAGGACGGGAGGGACTATCAGACTTGTACTGAATAAAATCCACGGTTTCCTTAAATAGCCCTTTACATTCCAGAGCCACGGTTACCCGATATTCCCGCGACTCCGGCAGGCTTTGGCCCCGTCATATTGCTGAAAGCTCTTTGAGGCACCTCAATTTCAATCCCATTTTAATCCGTTTGTCGACTCTCTTTAGAAGGTTACAGTTAGACCCCATCAACATCATCCAAGGCCTGAGTATAAGCCTCTCCTTGGTTGTCAAGCTCCACATTACTGTGCCAGCCTTATCCAGGGTATACATGCAGTGGCATCAATATCAGTCATCCATCTCGCCACCGGACCAACACTTTCCTGTCCTTTGAATTCAGTAGGTCGTAGCCACTTGAACGTCGCCTGATTTTAGCGTAAGTTTAATTATCTACTCTGGATGTATTTACTTGTCCCTGTTCGGGCGCCATTAACGTGTTCCCGTATATGCTTCAATTTTATGCCGTGCATGGAACGCTCCATAGCTTTTTGTACTACTCTGAGCCTGTAAAAACCTTTGCCAGGGTTCACTCTCACTCAACCTCAATAAAATCAAAAGAAATTTCCCGAAGAAAACTCTCCAACATTATCTGAACGAATTCCTCTCATAACACATACGTACAATTTCCTTCCTGAAACGTGTAGTGTACGATCTATTGCAGACGATCACTCACTTCCTATAGAACGTAACTTTATACGCGCGAGTGCATCGATCGATTGACCGATTAGTCGATAATTTGTTGTAATTATCGCACTTCTCGCGAGATTTAGTTGAGTACTTTATGATACTATAATAGACACGTAATAATTTTCTGATAGGTGGACGAAATCGGGGAGGTGGTTATATTTTATACGTCCTGTCGATTGTTTGCAACATTGCCAAATAATCTTGCAGTCTGACTTAAGTTTAGGGTTCGATCTTAGTTGCAGCTGCGGCTGCTACTGCCATAATTTATGGTAGTAGTTGCCGGCAGCAGTAGCAGCCACCATATAAGAGTCTATAATAATAATCTATGTGGTCTATATTATAGACCACATAGATTATACACTATATTAAGATTAGAGCCCATCGTCTCAGTGTATTTAATTTTTATGGTTGCTTGTGTGACTCACTAATAAATACAGTCAGGGTCAGACTGGTCCGGCGGATTTTTAAAATCACTTTTTGTTTTTTTTTTTTAATAAAACAAAAAGTGATTTTAAAAATACTACCCGCCACCCGGTTTGGCCAGGCAATTTGGGGGCCGACTAGCAAACATCACCACGACTATATGGCCTGTCCGACGCAGTCGCTGAGTACTGGTAAAAATTGAAAACGGACTTTAAAACTTACCATTTAACAGCGTTTTTCGTATCCAGCTCAAATTCTGTAACAAAACAAAACAGGCACATAAGTAGGTATATTATAAAAGGGAAACCTATAAATTTTCGTGAAAGCAGTTACATATAATCTATACATTCGTAACGGTCACGCATATAGGCTCGCAATTCTCCGGTACCTCGCGAGGCAATCGTTCGCATCCCAATGTGGAACTAATTCCTTTTGCCGAGCCTTGTGTTACGTCCGAAGGTTTTTTATTTACGACACACGTAAGGTTTGAAGTACCTAACTATACTATGTAAGAATATAAGTAGAAACAATTGTGCACGCTAGAAAGAAAGTTGTTTCTTTTCCATCTCCAAGGAAAGCGACGGTAGGCTTGAAATACCAGATTTAATTACGAACAACAGACGTGGATGGTGAGCATTTGACTTTGATAGTGCCTTTATTTCGTTGTGGTAAACGTGTTTCTGAATTTAGAAAAGAGCTACTGATGCGTGATTTCACTCGGCCTCGATGGAACCGCAGCCTAAGGGCGTATTCAGATGACACGCGCCGATCACGCACAGCACCCGCGCACGCGTTGTGCCAGCCTTAAACCCGCACACACGCTGCACCCGCCTCGCGCACGCCTCGCGCCTTCTTGTACTACTAGTGACTGGACTACTTCGTTCACTAGGCATAGTGGCTTAAATAACACAACACTAGCCATAGCGCGGGCGCAAGGCGTACGCGGGGAGGGTGCAGAGCGTGGGCAGGGTTGGCGCGAGGCGGGCGCGTGGCGTACGCTTGGCGTGCGCGTGTAGACCTCGTTAAATGCAATTTGAGATCTATTGATGGATTGTAAGACTCAAATTCTTATTTAACAAATTTCAATGCTAGTTGGACGCGGGTGGCGTGCGCTGAGCGTGCGCGTGTCGTGTGAACGCGCCCCAACCATTTCGTTTAAAATTGCAAAAAATGCACACGAAGACACGGAAGACAGATCCAAATGATAAAGAAGTTGACGTTTTTGAAAGATTGGAAAAGATAAAAACAGTGAAAGATTTCGAAGGAACTTTGACCAAGAGTGGGATTAAGTAAATGGGAAAAAGAAAAAACCCTCATACGTTTCTTTTCTTGCTGTCTTGAGTAGTTAACTCACACTGGGCCCGCGTGGTAGGTAATCCCTTTCATAGAGAAGATTCCTGTATGCCAGCTATTTGATCATTGAAGTACTGCTGTAAAATTCTACAGGTGAACATTGATATACCCCGACTAAATATTTCCCTGACCGATTTAGCTAATACAAAACAGCTTAACCAATGATCTCGTAAGATTAAAGAGGCTAAATTAGAGACGCGGGCAGAGCAAATTGCAGTTCAGCACCGTGCTTTGTGATTTCATGCCCTAGCAGAATGAACTAGTCTACTTTGTACTGGAATGTTGGGCAGTTGTGCTAGATTCCGAAGCAATTGCATAGAGGTATGAAATACTTTGTCTGTTTGTAATAAACATTGTGAGTCAGCTGTTGGACATCTGCGGAAATGTGATTCGGAGAAACAAAGTTATTATGTTTTTTAAAGTAGATTTTGTAAAGTAGTTGATCTCAGTCTTTATACTTTATATACTGTATACTATTACGGCAGTAAGTAATAGAAGTATATAGACAATTTGTGGCATGTGTAAAAATCGTCAAACGTCAAAATTTTGTAATACTACCTTTACATACATACATAGCAACAACTTGATTGAGCAACATGACCATTAGTAATATCAATCAGCGCTAGAACCGGTCCCACATCGGATGTAGATTAATCTTATGTCAGGATTTTGTTGATTGATTGTCATTGAATGAACACACCGAAGCAATCATAGACAAACCATTACAACATTTAGGTACTGTGACTACCTACGTCTATGGTTTATCCAGTTGATTTTTTTTTATTGCAAAATTGCAAAACAATGAGTCGCCAGTGATGTCGCAATCTTCATAAATATTCAAGCAGCCCTTCTCGAGAATAATCATCTGTCGAGTTGGTATCGACTCGAATATAAGATATCAGTATGTGTCAGCGATAAATCGATTTGAAATTCGATCAGCGGAGAACGGTTGGTTATTTCAAGTTTCGAACTTTTGAATCGAAAAGGCTGTCTATGCCTACGAGATCGAGACGAGACGAGAGAAATAAGATCTTAATCTTTGTTTCTACAATCACTTGTGCAATTAAAAACATTAATTGTTATACATATAAATTTTATGATATTACTGTAAATACCACTGTTTATTTACTTTTGTAACATAAGCTTATGGATTTTGTACTAAATTAAATTATTAATTGTTTTATTATGATTCTATAAACTTAACCTATTTCTATGCTATTTATTGTGTTTTAGTGGCACAGACATTTAACGATTTTATTATTTTATTATGAGCATACCGGTTATTAGGAGGTAACGTTTGATCATGATTAGGGATATGAGGAAAATTAATGATATCGTACCTAGGTACTCCATCTTTTAATTTCAAATGAAATGAACATAAGTGCCCTCTACTCGTAGAGGTGCGGGCTGCGGGCGGCGAGTGGGCGACTCGCTGTTCAACCATGGACCATGCCCCGGTCGACGACGTACGGCGCGTTGTGTTAACTTGTGTTCCACGCGCGCCTCAAAGAGACGAGCCCCCTTTTAGAGGGCCAAAGCCTGCCGGGGTCACGGGACTGACGAAATACCGTGACCCCAGAACGTAAAGGCCTATTAAAGGACACCGTGTATTTAAGTCAATACAAGTCTAATAGTCCCTTCTGCCCTGCCTTGGGTGGGAGGACTCATTTGCTGATTTTACCAAGTAAAAAAAAAGTTCTGCTGACCCACCGCTAGACAAAAATTGCGATAACTCGGCTATAATTCGTACTTATTATATTGTTTGTGTGTACAGCACTCAGGAATAATGTAGCTTCGTACCATAATTTTTAAGCTATTGCACTAGCTTTTATGGCGGGCTCTGAGCGCGGCGCGGCGCCGGCGCGGCGACCAGATCAAAAAAATTCCAAAAACCTAACGAAAATACCTGACACCACGCATCGTCTGACATCGTTTCAGTTCGGGAGACTTCGGAATCATAAAAATATCCGTCGTAAAAACAATTTACTTTTTCTTACTGATTCTAAACGGCCAGCTACAAAAGGAGTTTTCACAATGAAACCTACTTATAAAATTCTCCTACAACAAAGAAGTTCTTTATTACTGTAGTGCACCACAAACATTTTAAATAAATTATATTCTCGTTAAATATGTATACACGGTAGGCGATTTTATTCTTTTAAAATAAAATAAAAGTTATGCAATAGCTTCACCGCGGCAGTCTCCGAGTGCCACATGTATTTTTCTTTTCAGAATTGGATCAAATGAAACAACTACCATTTAAAATTATAACATAAGTAAGTATATCGCTCCGTAAGTTTATAGACTTTCAACATACAGTTTTAACCAAACAAGAAATCGCTTGGAAACTAGAAAACATCACGACCAATCAAGGAGAGAGTAACATATAATTTATATTCAAAACACAGCCTTGTTTTAATTACAACGTTTAATCACTGTTGTTTACTTTACCTCGCTTCAAGTGATAAGTGTGGACATCTACGATAACTTAAACGAATGCAGTAGATCACAATAATGATACAACTGGGTATCAAACGGCCACTAGTCACGGTAGCAATCGCGACAGATTAATTAAAGTCGCATGAAAAACACGTTAAAAACTAGTCGGTCCAAGTTGCAGAAAGGTGTCAAAATTTCAAGAGATGTTAAATTCCATTGAAAATTTTAATTCTAGAAAGAATTAGTTCCTGGTTATTATCCGGACAGATATGTGTGACGAATTTACAATTTTGAAATTGATAAATTAAAAATGTGACGAATTTTTCACTACGTGGCGAATTAACATTGTGGCAAATACAACAACCCAATTAATGAGGCCTTCTGCTGAACAAGCAGATGGCCTCACCATGTCTTTTTTGGAAAACTCACTCTCTTACAGCAAGAGGGAACCTTACTCTAGGTTCAGTTCAGTTCTCTTCAAATGCCAAAGCAATTACTATGTAATTTGATATGTACCTACTTGTGCAACAATAATAAAGAATCAACTTTGTCTTAAATTCGTATACCACTTGAATTTGCGGTTTTCTGTTTTGCAACTTGAGTCAATGTAGGTACTAGTAATACTTACCAGACTTGACCTTATTTTAAAAGTTCATATGACGAATAAGTAATTAAAAAATTGCAGGACAAGTCTCAGAGACTCGTTCTACTTACTGAAAAATACTATAATTTTTTTTAGGTCAGTACAAATGTGACAAAGTACTCTACACTATTTTCCTACAACACTAAACATTTAACAATACGTTCGTAGTTTCCCAATTTAATAAATTCTAATAAAATAAAAAGGATGTTAAAACTATATTGCAACAATAAAATTATTCGCGTTACACGCGCAAGAGTGCGCAGTGTTCAGATGAGTAAAATTTGCACGTTAGTCATAATTAAAATTATATTTACTTATAAATCTAGGTCAAGATTACAATGATAGTTGTTTGAGCAACGTTGGTGTAGCTCGCAGGGTGCAATGTTCACATCCAAATAAAAGTGAATTATTGTGTATCTATCTGCATTTTTTTTTTGCCTAATGACACTTCTTAATTGCGAATTTTCATTAAGAAGTTTATTGCGTATTGGAAGGTTTCCATTACAAAACTCGTAATACCGGATAAAAGGTATCCTATGTGCTAACAATAACATCAACATTACAGGTCCAGTTGAAAACCAGTGTAGGCCAGCACTAGTTGCTCGACATTTTTGCTGAACTGGGCCTTTTTGGCGCAGCCGTGAGACACACAAAAATTATTCTTTTGTTTTTTTTCTTTTGTTAGTTTTTTTTTGTGTTTATTTTTATTTCGAATGTGTGTGTCTATCGTGGTCCCTTTGCGCTAAATAAATGTTTTTTCTTTCTTTATTCTTTCTTTCTTTCTAACCCAAACTACATCTCTGTGCAAAATTTCATTTAGATCCATTCAGCCTCTGGTGAGAGCAATGCATCCATCTAAACTTTTGCATTTGTAATAATAAGGTTTAGTCATCGCTCAAGTTGCTGACTTCAAAAGTAAAGTAGGTAATGGCGGAAAAGTTAAAAAAAACTCATATTACACCGTATATTTTTCCGGGGTCAGAATTTTCCGGAGTCTTCAAACTATCCAAATATTTCAAGAACACAACCTTCTTATTTCCTAATATTTCAACTATGCGATTCCCAACAAATTCCTATATCCGTAAAGAACATAATTATTTGTTTCTTTAACACACCAGTAGATAGTCATCAAGCCAAATATGAGCAAATGATCGTATATCATTCAGACACCTTTTCTTTCGACATTTCCGTCGTTTCGAGTTAGTTTTCTCCTACAATTAATGAGCTGATCGCCATGGCTGTGAATTAACTAGGCTCTGTTCTTGGATACAAAATGAATGTTGAATAGTAACGCATGCAGAACGAGGGTTGTCAAAGGAGAAAAGTGAAAAGTAGTGTCGTCGGACAAAATTATGGCGTCAGATATAATGGTTACGCGTAAATGGTAGAATATTGATGAAGAGTTGTCTTTGGTTTTTGAAAGCTTGATGTAATTATCATTGACTTAATAAATATAGACATGGTAAACTAATTATTTTTAAAATTGTAAAATAAATATATTTCGGAAAGGGATTGACTATGTTAATAGACAGCTTGTAATCCTCATAATCGTGGCAACTTTTGTGAAGTTCTAAGTTCAATTTTACTTCCTTGAGATATGAATACCTTCTATGTGCTTTACTGCAAGGACATCACCATCATCATTATCCTGCCCTCATCTCCACTTATTTGGGGTAAACGCACCATGTCTTCTTCTTTCATACCTACTTCACTTTTGTTCATCGTCTCATTACACCGTCCATATTTGGACTAAATCTAAACGTGAGACAATCCTAGTTAAATCTAACGGCTTGTAAACAAGATCGCACGCGACACGGCGCTTACGCAGACTCCGATTAGCAACGGATGAATACACAACACGATAGCCGCTTTAACGTAATTGGAGTATTAGTGGCCGGCGGCAATCGTGAAATAATACGTTTGATAGTGAAGCAAAATGTCTTCTATTTGAAAAGTAAATACATATATACAAGCACGCATACATAATTGCATATGCATGTGCGACTTACGCTTTTATTCGGTTGATTCTATGAATGTTGGCGAAGTTTTTCTGTAGAAATAAGTGGGATAATGCAAATGGATTTCTATCGATTTAATACATGTCATGCAAGTGGCGAATTGTCGTTCAGCGTGGCGGTCTAAGGGGGAGGCCTATGTTCAGCAGTGGACGTCTTCCGGCTGATGATGATGATGATGTGATAAAACCCCAGACTCCCGTAAGCATGAATAAGGAAAATTTTGGGATAATAACGGAGATTCTAAAATTGTTTATACCTAAAAAAAATCAAAGAAGATCTTGGAAATGTTTAGTCAAACTATGGAAAAGTAGGATGTGACCGTAATAAAAGAACTGAGATGACAATTGACATAAAGTTACTTTTTAATTGATTATACTCTTTAATTAAGGTTTATTTCTTAAAATTGTACCGTTATCGTAACCATTTCATTTAATATTACAGAAAGAGAGCATTTGAAACGTAGTTTAATATGAAATTAAGTAACAATTGAGAGTGATTGTTTTAGTAATACGTGCTAATTAGTTACAAACACGCATTTCGTGAATTGATTGATTACATTACATACTTATATCTTTTTAATAACCTGATTACTACTTTCAGACAGTATGATAGGTATTTACACAAGAAAAAGTTCTTGTCTCTTACCCATTACATCAGATATTTATGATCTGTAAAACTTTTTATCTACTTTCATTGAACACGAATTTATCAAATAAAAGATAAAGATTGACACAGTATTATGGCGCCATAATTCCCGATATCACCGCGCATGTGCCACAGCGCGCGCAGCCACAGATAAAAAATCAAAAGGATGTATCTATGATCTGTAATCTGTATCGTAATGAAAAAAAATTTTATTATAACATTATTTTGTTAGAGAAATAGTGTCATAATTTAATTTTTTAATTTCATTTCGATATACTGTGTGTAAAGTAAGTCATTATAAACTCGTTTTTGAGTTTTGTATTTTGAATTTAACGATATGAGAGTAGATAAAACTTTTTAAATAACGTAATGTGGTTTGCAACAGTTCTTCTTTTGCTTTCCTATTTTCGTAATTTCATAGTTTTACCGTAACAAGCCAATTTCGCCATTCCATCTGCAAGGTTTAAAAAAACCTAACCAAGTCAAGCCAAAAGTTGGGTCAGCTTTATACAATCCCTGCGACATAAATACCATATTCTTCAACCTCCAACCAATCATCACAGTATTATGACTGTCATAAAACCAATTATTAATTAAGAAAACATTAGAAATAGCCTGCATTGATGACACAGTTACCTTGACCGGGCGTAACCTCATGCGAATGTAATTAGCATAAGAATCGACCCGCGATAAAAATCTTTCACACGTCTTATGTCTCTCGCTTATATGTAACGCACTTATATACTGGTATATAGGCTATAAATTATGATGATTCATTACATAAAATTGGCGTATAGATTGTCTTGTTAGCATGGGAATACATAGGAAAAGTGTAGCTAGATAGTTATCTTGTTGTACTTTGAAAGCTATTGGTAACGAACGGGATTCAATTTTTTTACTAAAAACTTTTTTCACTTTATATATGATAATATTTTTTTATATTTTCACCATTATCGTCTATTCCTATACCAGTCCCTAGCACTATTCCAGTCCCTATCCCTATTCTAATCCCTATTCCAGTCCCTATCACTATTCTAGTCCCTATCCCTATTCCAGTCCCTATCCCTATTCCAGACCCTATCCCTATTCCAGTCCCTATCACTATTCCAGTCCCTATCACTATTCCAGTCCCTATCACTATTCCAGTCCCTATCACTATTCTAGTCCCTATCATCACTATTCCAGTCCCTATCCCTATTCCAGACCCTATCCCTATTCCAGTCCGTATCACTATTCCAGTCCCTATCACTATTCTAGTCCCTATCACTATTCCAGTCTCTATCACTATTCCATCAGTCTTTTCAACAGTCACCTCCTTTCTAGCAATATAAACCTTCACACAATCCTTCTATCATTTCTTCGGTCAAGAAACAGATATTTCAGAACTAACACCAATAAACCTACTAACACACTATACAAACAATTAGAATTGTGCTCTTATCTCAATACTACTGCTACACGTCACATACAAGCTTAAATTCTAATCTCTTTGAGATGAGACATAATGTGCCATTATCCACCACATTTGCTTACAGCGGGTTTGTGGGACACTATAGAATTTCGTTTTTTTTATTCATTAGCAGTTTTTTTCTGATTAAGAAAAGTTAAAAAAAAAATTTAATAAAATGAATATCTGTTCCCCGTTTTTTTTAATCCTCGCTGCTCGGCTGCTATTGGTCATAGCGTGATGCTATATAGCCTATAGCCTTCCTCGATAAATGGACTAACTAACACAAAAATAATTTTTCAATTCGAATTTAGTAGTTCCGGAGATTAGCGCGTTCAACCAAATAAACTCTTCAGCTTTATACAGGGTGATTGGAAGATGGGTGCAAAGCTTTAAGGTGAAGATAGTACAGACAATTTAGAACCATTTAAGTCATGATTGTCTTAGACGAAGTCTTACCAATTTTTTTTAACATAATTTTTTAGTTATTTTTCAGAAATTCCCAAAATTTTATGTAAACTGCTTATTTATGGCCAAATTGAATGATAAATGAATTCATTTTTATTATATTTTATTACAGTAATGTGTAAGCCATCCAGCAAAACATGTTTTAGGCTTGTGTGTCTTTAAACATTTTCTTTACAGACATTTAACGTTAAGAAAAAAAATTAAATTTTTGGCAATACGTTTTTTAAACCATAATAATAAAAAAACGAAGGGTGCTTCTTTTGTTCAAACCTTTTTAAAGACATGCTTGATAATCTCACTTTCTTTTGAGGTATCGTTTACGCGGTTATCATACCAATTATTGTAATTATGACTTACAAACCAATTAGAGGGAGATTTTAATTTTAAGAAGACTAATCAAAACAGACACTACAATCAAAATTATTTATTTTTCATGTTCAAAATGACGGCCGTGATTTCTAATACAAGCACGGCTTCGTCTTCTAACTTTTGTAGTTGTTATTTTCAACATCATTTCCTGCTTCATTGTTTCAAACGCTGAATTAATTTTATCTATCAATTCTCTTCTCTAGTATTTATTTCTTCATTCGTATACACCGATTCTTTGGCCCGGCCCCACACGAAAAAGTCCAACGGGGTCAGAAATGGTGAGCGAGCCGGCCAAGGGATGGGTCCATCCCTGCCGATCCAGCTGTCAGGAAAGCAATGAACACCGTTTAAGGTCCAATGTGCTGGGCAGCCGTCTTGTTGAAAAAATACTGTTCGGTCTCTTTTGAAGATCGAGGCTCATGATTCCTCTATCAGCAATGGTAAATCGATTTGCAGAAATTTCAAATAATTTTCACCATTCAAAGGATCCGGTAGGAAGTGGGGCCCCATCAACGTTCTGGTAATTATTCCAGCCCATACGGTGACAGAGAATTATTCTTTTAAGCAAAAATTTTGTTTTTGGTAGGCTTCCTAAAATTTAAAATTTCTCTTTAGAATTGGTTTGTAGGTCCTAATTTCAATAGTTTGTAAGATATCCGCGTAAACGATACCTCAAAAGAAAGTGAGATTATCAAGCATGTCTTTAAAAGGGTTTGAACAAAAGTAGCACCCTCCGTTTATTTCTTTAGTACGGTTTAAAAAAAGTTTTGATAAACTTTTACATTTTTCCTGAACATTAAATGTCTGTAAAACAAATGTCTAATGACACACAAACCTAAAACATGTTTTGCTGGATTGCTTACACATTACTTTAATTAAATAAAATAAAAATGAATTCATTTATCATTAAATTAGGCCATAAATAAGCAGTTTAGATAAAATTTTGGAAATTTCCGAAATAAAATTAAAAATTAGATTTTAAAAAATTGGTAAGACTTTGTTTAAGACAATCATGGCTTAAATGGTTCTAAATTATCTGTACTATATTCGCTCCAAAGCTTTGCACTCATCTTCCAATCACCCTGTATTACCACTAGTATTGATTTTTTAAATGTTTTCGGAGTTGTCTCGTAGATATCTGGTGGCCTACCATGAACTCTTAACGCGATCCAGTTTAGGCTATGGGAAAGAGATGGCGCTAGACGACTTGTATAGCTCTGTAAGAGCAAGCTGAGGTAATGCCTCTGAGATCCAATAAAAGTGCCAGCCATGGCAGTGAAAAGTAGGTCTCCTAAAACGACACGTGCGACTGATCAGTGTCACGACAATGGAGATGTTACGTTGAACGTGCAGCGCTACTCGATTAGATCGGATGCGAAACCAGGTCGTCTGCCGAGGTACGTGACATTGCTGGGGAGTTCAACGAAAGTCTCGAGAGATCGTCTGTTGTTACGGACGTATATGCTTGTTGTACATTTGTCACAAAGTTGATACCAGCAGTGACGAATTCAAATTACGTACGTCATTTACGTACGTTATTCGAAATTACGTTTATTTTTAACAATATTTATAAACACATAAGTAAAAATAAAACTAAAATATTTACATAAATAACTAAATTAAAACTAACATTAAAAATTTACATGGCGTCAAAAAATTCATCCACATCGCTGTCAATGGGGCAAGTGCCCAGAACGCTGGCAGCATTGCCACGTTGAATGGCAATGCTGATCCTTTGGCCGAGAAATAGGCCAGCCCTCTGGTCACGAGAGGCGTCGACTATACGCTTGGCGATGTCTTTGAAGACTCGGTGGGCACTCGGACCCCATGGCCCTAGTGTTTCAACCCCAAACGGCTCAAACACATAGCTAGAAGTCAAGCCATTGTATTTGCGCCGTTTGAGGTTTTCGGCACTTGCAGCAGCCGCACCAGCACAGCATGTAGTACCAGGAAGATGGGATGGCGCAAGGGTGTCGACACATGTTGCATCCCACACCAAAGGTCTACCCAACTTCCAAGGTATTATAGTCATCCCATCTGGTCTGTTCCCATCGTCGTCGCGTGCCAAGCCACTGGGTTCTAAAACGGCTGGCACCCCGGCGGTGACAAGAGCACGACGGATAATGTCATTTATACTAGCGTGCCGTGCTAGCCGACCTGCACTCTTGCTGCAGGAAAGGCCATGGTGCCCGAGGCAGTCGACGCCTTCGCCACACTGACAACGTACGTACGTTAGGACTTTGAAACTATATTGAAAGTTAATTCGTCACATGTAAAGTCAAAGATGTTTAAAAAGTGACGAATTAATTTTGTGACGAATTTACATCAGCCCCTTTATGGTAATAGATGTAGAAGATCTGCAGATCAAAGCCATCGACTTCCGAAAGAAAAGTACTTATCTATACATATAATAAATCTGTAGAGGGGTCAATTCTGTACATTGAAAATATTGAAAAAATAAATAGCGGGGGGTGTTGCTGGATCGATACCAAACCCAAATATGTGATTAAAAAAATTTTTGTCTGTCTGTCTGTCTGTCTGTCTGTCTGTCTGTATGTGCAGGCATCACGTGAAAACTAACGGTTCGATTTCGATGAAACTTGGTATAATTATACCTTATTATCCTGGGCATAAAATAGGATACTTTTTATCCTGGAAAAATACGTAGAAAAAAAAATCTGTAACAAACCCTTATTATGGAACCACTGGCGACACCTATTATCAAGGTAGAACATTACGCCACGCCTGCCTCCATTGATTTCTAAAAAGGTTCCACCACTCACCACTAGATGGCGTTGTGCCTATGACGCGCATTTCTGAATCGCGGTCTTAAGATTCTCCGAGAGTTAATGACTAGCGGCGGACGTGTCCGGTGTGGCGAGCGGTCGTCCGTGGAATTAATATTGTATGCGTGTAATTTCAAACCGTGCTTTTCAGCGCGACCTTTTTGATTACTGTTCCGATCAGTTATTTGTAAATACAAGGTCGGAATTACTATGAAAAAAATACTTACTATAGAACGCGAGCTCAACAGCAGTAGCTCAATAGATCTCCTTAATTATTATAGGCTTAGCCGTATTTGGGTCCAATAGATATTTATAAGATGTCATTGTCAGAGTTACTCAAAATGGAGAAATAAACCATCCACGCGAAGACCGACATCCGCGCGGACGGAGTCGCGGGCGGAAGCTAGTCAAACATAAAAAATTAAGGGTGGCACAACGTAAACACAAATAAAGGCTGGTAGGAAGGAAAGCTAATAGATTCATTAGCTAAAGGAAATGCTTCGCTGCAAAATGCTTCCTTAGTTTATTTTATGTTTTATTTATTTGATTTAATAGAAGTCTACAAAAAAGAATCTATGTTTCACTTTAAATAAAGAAGGCGGATATAACAGTAAAAAATTCCTCGATAAAGAGAAAGTAATAAACTTTAATAAATTTATATTGAAAACGCCTCACCGAATTAGAAATCCATACCAATATAAAATATTATATTATTTATCTATTAGATTTTCACGTCATAACGTCTGTACAGATTTACTTATAGCATACCTACAGGTACTTAAACCATGACCTATAGAAGTATTCTGTGCCTATAGTCACGAAATAGGATACGTTTTATACCGTTAATACGTTCGTATGTGATAAGTTTATTTAACTGGTAGGTGAAGTAGAGCCCTGAATGGAGTGAATGGTTACTGAGAGGCAGTGGGAGAAGTCTGAAGCAGTGTCAATGTTCAAAAGATCGCACAGGTAAGTAAACCTTGTGCAGGTTCAGTGGGTCCATCAGGGCTACCAATCATGATGTTCTTATAAGTTTTTAGATCGCAGCTGTTCTTTAGAAAAAAAATTTTTTTTAAACAATGAAAGTTATTAACATACTTATTTATTTAGCGAGAGTTCTTAGTAGATAACTTGATCTGTTAAAACGCCTTATTTGGAGAAATCATAACTGCTACCATTATTTATTGTTGCTGTCCTGTTCCTTCCAGAATTAAGTCAAAGAATGGTATATAGCTGTATTAGATGAAGATGCTAGTCAGATAAAATTAAATTAAAAATTGATATCAACATTGACTCCAAAAAGTCTAACCACAAAACGGGTTACATTACTTCTTAACTTTTAGTATAAATGTGAGTAAGTTTGTTGAGCGAAGGCGCGTTTAAAATTGTATATATTATAAACCTATACATACACACATCAAAAGTGTCTAGGGATCAACATATATTTTTGCAATAACTTTTCTCCTGATTGATATTAATTAAAATTTTCTTTAAGGATTCATCAAATAAAGTGTTTTCGTTTGTCACAGTAACGATAAACCAAGTCACCTTTGCATTAATAAAGAAATTTGCCATTTTCCTAATAAAGGGATTTTTGACATTTGAACCACTAACACAAAAGTTCGAAAAAAAGACTGAAATAACAGTTTTCTTTAAAATTTTATTGGGTAACTTAAACAATTAATAATCCGTGTTTCTACCGCGAACACTAACAACACAAGAACATCGGTTTGGCATACTCAAAATGAGTTCATCCAAATCACGCTGTGGAATGGCCGCCCATGTTCGTTGCAACAACAAAAAAAGGTCTTCTTGCGACTGGATACCCTCCATATTCGGCAGAGCTCTTCTCTGTAGCATATCCCATGCATGCTCAATCGGATTCAAGTCTGGCGACTGAGCAGGCCAGGGCAGGACATTGATGTTAGCTGCGGCGAGAGTCTGTCTTACAACTCTTGCGGTGTGCGGTCGTGCATTAACTGAAATAAGGGACCGATTTGCACTTGTAGAGGAACGATGACGTCTGATACAATCGTCTCAGCATAAATTTGAGCGTTGAGGTTGCCTCTGATCCAAATCAACTCAGTTCTTCCGCCGATCCAAATACCCGCCCATACCATGATGGTTCCACCACTATAAGGATGGACTTCCTGGCAGGATTTTAATCGCTGTTGGCGTCCAGGGGTTCTCCAGTGTCGTATACGTCTTGTATCCGGTCTCATACCGAAACGAGACTCATCAGAAAAGCACACGAAACGCCATTGTTCTTCTGCCCAATTTCTGTGTTCAAGAGCCCATTGATATCGAATCCTACGATTGTGCATTGCTACAGGTGGTACCCGTAGCGGTCTTCGGGGATGAAGGTTCACTTCATGCAAGCGGTTTCTGACTGTTTGGTCGCTAATTAAGTTCCCTGAAGAGTGATGAAGCCTCACGGCTAACATCATGGCGGTTATTGTTGGAGCTCTTCGAGTTAAGATTTGAATGTATCGGTCTTGTCTCCGTGTGGTGCAGCGATACCGTCCTCCATGGCGCTCAGCCACGGTACCAGTGCTTCGGTAACGTGTCCAAAGTCGACTGATAACACTCTGACTTGTATTCAGAGCTAAAGCCACAGTACGTTGCCGGGAAACAGCTTCTATCATTCCCACGGCTCTGAGCATTTCTTCCCTGCTTAAATGACGTCGCCGCTCCATAATAACGTTGGTTTTAATCAGTAGTAGGGAAACAGTAGCACTAATAATGTCTTCAATGCGTTGTATGTTTTTATAGGGAAAATATTGACAGCTGATTTTCATCTTTTACTCGAATTTGATTCACAGTTCCTTATTCAAATTATGAAATGCACCAAAAAGGATCCATATAAATTTATAAAATCATAAATTTATTACAAAGCCACATCTCAATCTCAAGAAATCCGCATAAAAATGCTTGATCCCTAGACACTTTTGATGTGTGTAAATACAATACATACACATAATAGAATGATATAACAATACTTGACTGTCACTCTGTCAAAAGTCCTAATAAACGACTTAATTAGTCTGTTTTACAGCAATAATTAGATATGTCAATTATAAGGTTTTGCAATCACAGCAGAATTATAAATTGTATTGACTATTGTAATGTTGACTATGCATGTAAAAATGCATGCACGCGCATAGTGACTGTTTTTTGTACCTTGTACCAGCAGTAGGCGAGATATTTTTAAGTCTCATTCATTAATTCGAACATTACATAGACACAAGAACAGAAGGAAGAAACCCCTTTTTTAGGTTGGGATATCATCAAATATGAGTCCTCCCGCCCTGGGTTGGGTGGAAGGACTGTCAGACTTGACTGAAAAAAGTCCTTCAGTTATCCTCGTTCTTGGTCTGTGTTAAGGTAGCCATTTATGGCAGTCTCGCGACCCTAGCAGGCCTTTCGCGGGTTTGTCCGTTTGCTGCACTCGAGGAGAACGAAGCGCCGCGCCGTCGAAGTTGATCGGACGTAGCGGACGTGTTAACGGTGACAGGAAATAGCCCCTGCTAATATCCTAATTCACATACTCTACTTGGTAAATCTACTTTCATTCACCTATACCCACAATCTCCTTCCTACATACAGCCTTAAATGCCAAAATATGAAGCTGACTTTTCACCGTTGGATAAACGTAAAATGGACATAAAAACCATCAATATTCTCATTTTCACCTGGTTCTTATAACTTAACAAAAACCCATATCCATGCTCTAGTTTTTAATGTCCGGACAAGGCATGGATTCGATTCGCAGTGGGAAAAACGGAAAGGTTAAGCTATCCCCCGTTATCTTACGGTAAGTTTTGAATGTGACGATGCCGTCATTTCTGTGTCCACATTGTTTTGATTAGCCCAGTTTTTGACTCTAGTCTTAGGCCAAGTTAGCTGTAAAATGTAATTACTTGCGAGGCCAACTTGTTGTGTTTTTATTGTTCACGCAACGGGAGATGAATTTTAGATGGTAATTTTTTGAATTGTAGTTGCTGTGTATCGTTACATTAGAGTTTATATTCCAATGCTTTCTCATTGGAGTGGCCCTTATAATATCTCAAATCTAGAGGGGAGGCCTCGGTCTTAGCAATAAACACACTAATCTGATTATAAATCCATAGTAGTGCTGTTAGGCAACCATATTCTTTATCCACAGACGACAGCTACAGTTCTTATCAACTCGGTTTCGGGCGAAAGAGTCTAGCGTTGGTTTTCAGTGCAAATATCGTTTATTTGTCGAAATTTCCCCAAAATATCGAGACATGTGACAGTTTTAAACGAAGATTTGTTTCTCATTTAGTTACATTGTTGAAATTGGCCATTTCTTGTGTATGCAGCCATGCCGGTGTATGCATATCGTCTCTGCTGCCTGTCTATACATATAGCCAGCAACAAAAATTTAAACAGCCATGCATAAAAATGCGAAATTACACCTTGCATTAACGATTATCATAGTAATTGGCCCGTATATACCTACGTTGAAAAGTCCTTCAGATACCATTCCTGACATTTGCCGGCAATAATGCAAATAAAAAACATAGTGTACTGGTATTTAACGTTTTTATCAACGATTAGTTTTAGTCCGTGACTTAACGCAACGATATAGTTCTTACTTACTACATATAACATATGGCTCTCCATATTAGAGTAGCTTACCACTCACCAGAGACAAGACATTTTAATCGTGTAAGTAGTTCCATATTAACCTCTTATACAGCTACAACCTCAAAAACTTTCCTCCTTGGTATATTAGACCATTTCAACAATGGAAGAAGAATTTTCTTTCTTAAGGCGCGGTCTTATCTCAAATTCCCAAAAATTGGTTTCTTAGAACGTCGAGTATGACGTAATGTAATAAAAATAAGCAACGCGAAAAATACAGTGAACAGAGAAGGGTATAAAGAAGAATTTAAACCGAACAGAATAATAAATAAGAGTTTGATATTCCCAATAAAAATTGGGAAGTTGTAGCACAAAAATAAACTTTGACGTCGAAGATCTCTGTATTTCCAGCGATAACAACAGTTTTTTTTTTAAGAATTTAGTAGGTTTTCCATTTTTTTAAAACTTTAACCGAACCATTATTTAATTTTATGTCTATATTTTAAATAATCTAAAGAAAAGCAGTAAAATAAATGCCCATTCGCAGCTTACGTCACATTTCAACACAAATGTCATTTTTTCAATTTTCAATCTTATTGACGCTCCATAGTGGTGACAATAGTTTACGCGGTCATAAGCGATTAAAATCGTAGTCAGTCCGCGTCTTAAGAAAAAGAGGAAGATTTAATGTTGAGGTATTGAAAACGGGATTTTTATAACAATAGTGCTTCTAGAAAAAGTTGCTATCATCATTACGTTAAACACTATTTCACCAATAGTTCTCGCGAAATTCTTCAATGTTTTCCTGCCTTTTTTCTCGTAATATCAATGAGTAAGACTAAGAATTAATTCGACAATAGACATCGTCATCTCAATGACCCTCGATTAAGTCAACCGTAAAGGTCATTTACACGAACGATTAGACACGAAGGTTCTAATGTAAACCAGCGTTTAATCGTAGGTTAACTTACTAGTCGATGACTACGGAACAAGTCATAAGTTAACTGATCCGGAAAACTGGCGGGCATACACATAAAGTAACTGCTGATGAATTCAACGTTCGTACATGAGTGGAATGTATTTCGAAAATTGCACATCACTGGAAAAAGCCGATGATTATAGGTAGCTAAAAAGACAGACATGTAATTCTGTTTTTTGTTTTCGTTTTTATGTACTTAAATTAATTTATACCTAGTTAACAATTTCATCTTCTTTAAAAATATCTTTTTGTGAAAAAGTTGACATATCATGACATTTCAGACGTCAACGCCTGAAAAAGATCAATTCGTTTTAAAAACTAGTACCTACTAACACGATCGTATGATCGAAATTATACTTCATCTTTTTCTTTTTCACTCGAATACTCTGTGCTAAAAACGAAGGCGAAAAATTGATTCGCAAATTACATTTTAAAATTAAGTAACGAGACATCAAACGGCCATACCGAACGTTATTAAGAGACAAAAACCCGATAACAAAAAAAAAAAGAAAAACAAAATTCATGCAATCAAGATAGTACAGTTTCGTTCAACCGTTTCTTCTTCAGAAAAACTTGGACAGTTCCTTCAAGTCAACTGTCCGTTTTCTACGAGACTAAGGCTGCTTTTCCACCAGAGATGCGCTATGCTACGTTGCTGCGGATGCGTTTGATACCCACCAATCATATTCACTGGTTTACATAGCACAGCACTGGTGGAAACGGATTCAACTAAGATGTATTTTTTATATGTAAGGATGCGTGCTATGGCTGCGTGCTGTGGCTGCGTGCTAAGGCTGCGTGCTGTGGATGCGTGCTATGGGTCGTTTTCCCTAGTATCGATACATCGCATAGCTCGAGCTGCGCATCTTCATAGCGCAGCTACCTTGTGACAGCACATCTTCGTAGCGCAGCTACGCATCTTCATAGCGCAGCTACCTTGTGACAGCGCATCTTCGTAGCGCAGCTACGCATCTTCATAGCGCAGCTACCTCGTGACAGCACATCTTCGTAGCGCAGCTACGCATCTTCATAGCGCAGCTACCTTGTGACAGCACATCTTCGTAGCGCAGCTACGCATCTTCATAGCGCAGCTACCTTGTGGCGGCGCATCTTCATAGCGCAGCCACCTTGTGACAGCGCATCTTCGTAGCGCAGCTACCCATCTTCACAGCACAGCTACATAGCGTAGCATCAGTGGAAACGGTCACACAGTTTCGTAGCTCAGCTTTTACATCCTCGCAGCACAGCTACATAGCGCATCTCTGGTGGAAAAGCAGCCTAAGGCCTCAGTCTCGCAGCCAGCGGACAGCGGGCTGTAGCAACGATGCGTTTAAAGAAGCCGTTCGAAGACTACCCGCAAGTAGGGTTGCCATCCGTCCGGGTTTCCCCGGATTTGTCCTAGTTTAGAGGGCATCCGGGGAGCGTTCGGGGGGGGGGGGGCTTCATTTGTAGTCCGGGTTTAAAAACATCCGAATTGAGAACCTCCTCCTTTTGGAAGTCGGTTAAAAATTAACCGCGTTACCACAAAAAGATAAAAATCTGTTGAACGCTTGTCTAAAAAAAATTGTTAAAACGACCCTTATATCAACGTGAAGTGTTGTTTTGATGTTGACAATTTTTTTAGACAAGTGTTCAACAGATATTTATTATCTTGTGGTAAGACGGTTAAAGTCTTGGGCCACCCGCGACACACTGCACCGTCCGCCCTCACGACGCAGTTGCCAAGGTATGCACTTCGACTCATGTCCGGGTTCTGGACTCTAAATCCGGGGTTTTCACGCGTCTTGTCCTGGTTTCCAAATTTTAGAGATGGCAACCCTACCCGCAAGTCACTTTTTTGCTTGGCCGAAACCATCAAATGAACCTCCAGCCTTGACTGGACTGGAAAAGACTGTCAGACACTTACTGACTAAAAATCCACCCAGTTCGTTCAAATGCCCTTTACGTTCCTGCGGTCCCAAGCATGCAAGTCAGCTGCGGTGAACGTACCGACCAAGCCTCCATTCCGCTGCTCGCTGGCTATACGACCGAGGCCTTAAAAACTGTGTAATGGATAAGCCGGGCTTATGAGCTCTAATTGCTCAAGTTCAGTGAGCAATAACACATTATTTGCGTCATATAGAGTGCGACAATAACTGATCCGGTTCCAACAGTTATACGGTGACAACTGACCATTCACTGTTAAGCACTATTACTCAGATTAAATATTACGTTATGTTCACAATTTCATGGTAAATCAAACATTGATATCTTGGGAGCCTCCCCCGGTAATGCATTCGTTATTCCAGCGGAAATTTCATAGTAAAAAGTGTACGCCGAAGTGTCTAAAGGCGCTCCCTCACCGGGAGCATTCGCGTGTAATGTAACTTTATAGATTCGACTTTGAGCGTTACATTACAATACTACCTCCCTGACTGACGAGCATTAGCGTACATTTAGTATAGATTTGATACAAGGTGCGCAATGTGATGCTCGATTTTTCTCCCTCTCCGATGAAATGCTCGAATCTGTAACGTTACATTACAGGTGAATGCTCGCGGTGAGGGAGCGCCTTAAGACAACCTGAATTACCCTTAGATGATTCTTCCTGTCCTTATCCCATTCTACTTAAGTAGACGCAACACGTTTCCTTTTTCCTTTAGCCTCTGTTATCACGCCAGCATTTGTTTTTTTTTTTTCATCCATATCAAAAGCACTAGTGTCCTCCGTAAATGGTAGTAACTGATGCTTTCGGCAGTGGCGTAGCGTGGGTGGGGCGGGGGGGGCGGCCCGCCCCGGGCGGCAGCTCGCGGGGGCGGCAAAAAAATGTCGCCGGTGAAGCGGGTTGAGATCTATGATTCATTCATTTCATGTGTCAGAACGTCTGACAAGTCAAAAAACAACAATGACAATTTAAACAATGTTTGGAAAATAGATCCTGTTAACGGCTGTTATATAAAAATCAATTGCTGTTCGTTAGTCTCGCTAAAACTCGAGAACGGCTGGACCGATTTGGCTGATTTTAGTTTTGAATTATTTGTGGAAGTCCAGGGAAGGTTTAAAAGGTAAGGCGGTACGGAGTTTGCCCGGTCAGCTAGTCTTCTATTATATAAAAATGAATTGCTGTTCGTTAGTCTCGCTAAAACTCGAGAATGGCTGGACCGATTTGGCTAATTTTGGTCTTGAATTACTTCTGGAAGTCCAGGGAAGGTTTAAAAGGTGAGGCGGTACGAAGTTTGCCCGGTCAGCTAGTCTTCTCTTTATATATAAAAATCAATTGCTGTTCGCTAGTCTCGCTAAAACTCGAGAACGGCTGGATCGATTTGGCTGATTTTAGTTTTGAATTATTTGTGGAAGTCCAGGGAAGGTTTAAAAGGTAAGGCGGTACGGACTTTGCCCGGTCAGCTAGTCTTATATATAAAAATCAATTGCTGTTCGTTAGTCTCGCTAAAACTCGAGAACGGCTGGACCGATTTGGCTGATTTTGGTCTTGAATTATTTCTGGAAGTCCAGGGAAGGTTTAAAAGGTGAGGCGGTACGAAGTTTGCTGGGTCAGCTAGTCTTATATATAAAAATCAATTGCTGTTCGTTAGTCTCGCTAAAACTCGAGAACGGCTGGACCGTTTTGGCTGATTTTTATTTTGAATTATTTTGGGAAGTCCAGGGAAGGTTTAAAAGGTGAGTAAAAGGCGGTACGAATTTTGCCGGATCAGCTAGTCTTCTTCTTCTTATATATAAAAATCAATTGCTGTTCGTTAGTCTCGCTAAAACTCGAGAACGGCTGGATCGATTTGGCTAATTTTGGTCTTGAATTACTTCTGGAAGTCCAGGGAAGGTTTAAAAGGTGAGGCGGTACGAAGTTTGCCCGGTCAGCTAGTCTATTATATAAAAATCAATTGCTGTTCGTTAGTCTCACTAAAACTCGAGAACGGCTGGACCGATTTGGCTAAATTTGGTCTTGAATTACTTCTGGAAGTCCAGGGAAGGTTTAAAAGGTGAGGCGGTACGAAGTTTGCCCGGTCAGCTAGAATATTATATACAAATCAATTGCTGTTCGTTAGTCTCGCTAAAACTGGAGATTGGAGAACGGCTGGACCGATTTGGCTAATTTTGGTTTTGAATTATTCGTGGAAGTCCAGGGAAGGTTTAAAAGGTAAAAATAAGGTGGTACGAAGTTTGCCAGGTCAGCTAGTCTCTATTATATAAAATCAATTGCTGTTCGTTAGTCTCGCTAAAACTCGAGAACGGCTGGACCGATTTGTCTAATTTTGGTCTTGAATTATTTCTAGAAGTCCAGGGAAGGTTTAAAAGGTGAGGCGATACGAAGTTTACCCGGTCAGCTAGTCTATAATATAAAAATCAATTGCTGTTTGTCAGCCTCGCTAAAACCCGAGAACGGCTGGACCAATTTGGCTAATTTTGGTTTTGAATTATTTGTGGAAGTCCAGGGAAGGTTAAGGTGAGGCGGTACGAAGTTTGCCCGGTCAGCTAGTCAAGTAAAAAATTATCCAAATCAACATTACTAGAAATTCTTAATGAGTCTTCATCCATTTTCTTCATTATCGCTTTTATTAACTGACACAATGTCATACGCACAGATTTAGCAGCGAGGACTAAGTGTGGATAAGTGTGCTCAGAAACTCTGCGCTTTAAAAACCCTCCTAGTGGAAAGTAGAGACTGTTTCGTCCAATACGCAATCGACTTTGCTAAGACTCTCTACGAGGCATGCGGGCGGCGAGTAAAGGGCAATTTGCTGCCCGACCATGGACCATGCCCGGGTCGAGACGGCGCGTTGTGTTCCACGCGCGCCTCAAAGAGCGTCAGCAAGATGACAGGGCCTCCCTCTAGAGGGCCAAAGCCTGCCGGGGTCACGGGACTTATACCATTACCGTGACCCTGGAACGTAAAGGGCTAATGAAGGACACCATGGATTTTAGTCAGTACAAGTCTGACAGTCCCTCCCGCCCTGCCCTGGGTGGGAGAACTCATTTGATGATTTCACCACGCAAAAAAAAGACTGCGAAAAACTCGGAATCGAACTCAAAACGAGAAGAATTCGCAGGAAAAAACGCATGAGGGAGCGCCTTAAGGGGTTGTTTTTGGGGTTGATAGATAGGAGTCTCAAATTTTGCATTCTTTTAAAGACGTAGGTGCTCACTAAGTCGGGATTTTGCGAAATTTCACCTCTAAAGGGTTGTTTTTGGGGTTTATAGTTTGTATGAAACTTTGTTACTACAAGTACTAGGAGTTCAAAATGTTGCATGAGGTCTCTTATTATGACGTAGTGCTACTTAAGACGGAAATTTGCGAAATTCGACCCCTAAGGGGTTGTGTTTAGGTTTGATATTTTGTATGAAATTTTGTTAGGTACTACAAGTACTAGGAGTTTCAAATTTTGAACGAGGATTCTGTTTAGGACCTAGATGCTCACTAAGATGGGATTTAACAAAATTCAACCCCTAAAGAGTTGTTTTCGGGTTGAGAGACAGAAGTTTCAAATTTTGCATGGAGATTCTTTTAAAGACGAAGGTGCTCACTTAGATGGGATGTTGCGAAATTCGACCTCTAAGGGGTTGTTTTTGGGGTTGATAGATAGGAGTCTCAAATTTTGCATATTGATTCTTATTAGGACGTGGGTGCTGCCAATGACGGGATTTTCTGAAATGTTATGCCTAAGGGGATGTTTTTGGGGTTGATAGTTTGCGTGAAATTTTGTAATTACAAGTGCTGGGAGTCTCAAAATATGGTTAGAGGTTTTTAAGAAGTATATGTTCACTAAGACGGGACTTTGTTCTTGATAGTTAGGAGTCTCAAATTTTGCTTAAGGGTTTTCTTTGAGACGTAGGTGCTACCTCGAAACTCGACCCCTGAGGGGTTGTTTTTGGGGTTGATAGAATTTTTGTTGGATATTGATTTAGATTTTCCAAAAGTGTCCCATAATTATGGAGGCCGGGAGTAGAAATTCACAGAGGAAAAAATCGAAATACGCGCGGACGAAGTCGCGGGCGAACTGCTAGTATCCTAATAAATCGAAGTATTTTGCGTACTTACGTGTGTTATGAGATCCCTTGTGTTTTATTAACTTTGGTATCATAATTGGTACAGTTTCTAAATACACACAATGGAATTTTGGATGGTAATTAAGTAGCAACGCGCAACGTGTCACTCGTAGTCGTGCGAGAAACAGACTAAAAGCAACACGTCCCAATTAGAGACGCAAGGCAAAACATAGAGGAACTACCCATTTATAACACCTATGTATATGTAACTTGACCTATGTTCACAAATAAAGATTTCTGATTCTGATTCTGATTCTTAGGACGTTTTCTAGTCTTCACGGTTTGCACGATCATAACATATCTGTTTACTAAAATATTATTGTCATTGCCTGTGAAATTTAATTTTAATTAAGCACCTATAGAATGGGGGCGGCAAAATGGGTCTCCCGCCCCGGGTGCCGAGATGGCACGCTGCGCCACTGGCTTTCGGCAAACAGATTGATCTCACTTTTTTATTTAGTACACTCTCAAGTTTTTGTACTGCCCCATTAGAGAATAATATGCTCTATAATGACCAGTGCAAGTCATGGGGAGGCCCATATTCAGCATCTAAATATATGTATATATAAACGAAAGATCTCTCACTCATCACGAAATCTCCGAAACAACAAGTGCTAGAGTTTCAAATTTTGCATAGGGGTTCTTTTTAGAACGCAGCCGCTCACTTAGACGGGATTTCGTGAATTCGAGCCCTAACGGATTGTTTTTGGCGTTGATCGTTTGTATGAAACTTCGTTACTACAAGTGCTGGGAATCTCAAATATTTTTGGATATTTATGTAGATTTTTAAAAAGAGGGTGGCCAGGTGTAGAAATTCACAGAGGACAAGTTAGAAATTCGTGCGGACCAAGTCGCGGGCGGAGTGCTAGTTAAACGTATTAAATAGGTACGTGATTCGTTAATGATGTTGGGTTATGTTGCTTTGTTATTTGTTAGATATGACTAGACTTTTCGTGTCTTTGACCATAGTTGCTATATAAGTTGGTTCGTCTTTACTGCTCTTGACAAGGTGATGGGTCAGATCGAAATCAGAAATCAGCTTGGCTGTAAATGATTCGTTTTTGCCAAATAAATGGAATGGTTATTAATATAATAAAAAAACCCTCGGTAAATACCCTCTACCAGCATTCCAGTCACTAAAGTCTTTGACCGCATGTTTTTCAATACACTTTTTGTTTTTTTGCAAACAAAAATCAACGAATTGTACCTAAATTACGAAGCAAAGATTTTGCGTAAACACCTAATATAATTATATCAATTATAATCGTTGGCATTTAGATTGACTCTGTGTTTTATAATGGTAGTTAGTTATAATCAATATCTCGCCAAAATCTGCAAACCAGGATTTAAAACTCAGGATTTTTCGTACTTTTTTTTGTCGATGACGTTATGTTCGGACATGGAGAGTAGGTATATATTTATGCTTTCTCTTTTCGAAATTTTTATTCGAAATTGGTATAAAAAAAATCTCTGACTTACCTCCTAGCAATGTCAACTTCTTGAGCCTTTGCCGGTTACGTTGGTAAATACCTATAACAAAAATAATGTCTTGAAAATATTGCTTTTAGTGGATTGGTATTATCCTAAGGCTTTTAGTAAGTATCGTAAATAATGTCACTCAATAGGTGCGTCCACATAGAGCGCGCAGCCTCGCGAGCTTCAATCATAATGTTCTATTAATGATCGAAGCTCGTGAGGCATTTGCTGCGCGAAGCAGCTCGGTTGGTGTGGACGTGTCTCGGCCGAGCCAAGCGAGCGCGCTGCCGCGGCCGAGTGACCGAGCGCCCGAGCCATCCAGTGTCGGCTTTTGTTTTGCTCGCGTATATTGTTTCGTGCCTCGGATGAAAAACATTTGACGAGTCCACACGGAGCAAGCAGCCTCGCTTGTCGGTTTCCTCGCGCGGAAAATGCATCGCGAGGCTGTGCGCTCTGTGTCGACGCACCTCACCTAATCAATCATTGTAAAATAGTTATCTGCTAAGCGACCACGACAAAAACGAAAAAATATCTCTTTGCAAGTGAATTTTCAATAACATTCATTATCGTAGTCGCATTACTAAAGAATATTAATCTATCTACGAGTATCTAATCAAGCAAACATAAAACAAACAGCCACGGTGTTCGAAAGTTAAAATTGTTTAAAAGGGGGACGTGCGACGCGCTTCATCAGGCATACAAAACACAAGAACAGCTGAGCTCAGCAGGTGAGAGCAAAGTAACCTTGATGCGACCGAAGAAAGCGCCCGGAACGATCGGCAAGATGCCAATTAAACGGAATACGAATAGGCGGTAAGGTGAAATCACAGAGTGCAACCTCTTTACAGCTGAGCAGAGCCATGTGGTCGTCGATCGAATTTCTACAAAGATCTTTTGGTAGGTACTCGGATGACGTTGACAGGAGAGCGCCTTAGCCTTTTTGGATGGCGACGTGAGGTTGTGGACATTAGTAGGTAAACTTTTCTGTGGAAAATTGAGAGAAAAAGGGTCATGCTCATGCCATTAGTTCCCCACTTGTGAACATTTATTAGTGGAGGTTTCTGGGATAAACTATTCCAAATTCCATTCTCATTATCACATGCAAAAATAAACAATAAAATGCTTTTCTTTGTAAGATATTTCACGTAATTAATAAAAAAGCAAGATGGTTGTTGAAGTTCCAATTTTGTATAGCGCGCCAAATTCATTTGAATGACAGCTGCAGCAGTGTTTAAAAATCGAAGCGGTATTGAACCTTTTTTCTGATTAAACCGAAATAGCGTCGATTACGTTTATTACGACTACTCATGGTACCGACTTATTAAATTAAAATAATAACGAATACAGTTTTCATAATTAGAATAATTACTTCGATTAAAAAAAATTGAAACTTCGAAAATTGGCTACATTGGAACCTTGACATTATGTGGAACCAAACTTCCTAAAATGTTAGTGAACGAAATAAATCATAGAGTTTTTTAATTTTTTTTTAGTGGCAGTGTGTTTTAAGTAGGCGGACACGACAAATCTGTTTTTAAATTCGATACTAATAAACCTCTGACCTTAATTGGTGATGAAATTTTTGATTGGATCAAATTCTAACGCTTTTTATATACCTACCTAAGTGCAAGGTCGTACTAATTATTCACAATATGTCCATGAAGTAAACGTAGTCTTAAATTAAAACAACATTTAATCCAAAGTGGTAATTTAGGGTTTCTTTCCTCTAATTTTTCAAAATTAGAACCAATGAAGCATTTAAATGCTTACCTTTCGATATAGAACAAGCACGGCACAATTAACTAGTCAAACACGTACCGGTATTAATGGTAAGGAATTCGTTGCCATAATATTGACATGGACGCACAATAATTGAGTAACATGACCTCACCCAATGTCAATGCAAGAGTAAAGTGCCCAATTATGGTCCATCACCTGTTTATTTAATATTCTAGCCACGGACAATGTCAGCTGGCCATGTAGAGACAGGTAAAGGTCAAACTATAGATCAGTCAAGGGTAAAAGTAGATGTACCTATACATAATCATATCCAAAACCGACGTTTTGAAATAATCAAAATATATTTCAAAACATCGTTTATAATAGTACGTAATTTAAAAATGGCGCGCACGTAAGAGTGGCTAAAAAAGCAAAAAAAAAATGATTTCTCCTTCGTTAGTAAATTAGGTAAATTATGAATTATTATAATTTCCGTAAGATATAGTTTTTATGCACATAAAAATGTGATTGACGTTGATAATTTTTATACCTACGCTGCTAGTTTTATTTGACAGTGTTATGTTATGCTTAGTAATGAGGAACAGGAACCATTTCGGAACAACTCAATAGACAACAGGGAAATAAACAGAATCGATTTGAATTGAGTTACCTACTGTAATAGTTTTAACAATTATACTTCATGCCAATAATATAAAGCTGAAGTTGAACGCGCTAAACTCAGGTAGGTATACCTACTTCTGGTTCGAATTGTTTTTGATTTGGAATGCCCGTTTATAGAGCCTAAAGGCTATAGTAACATTATGGTACGACCAATATATAGTAGCCGGGTGGAACCGCGGGGAACAGCAAATTAGTTAAATTAAAATAGTGTTAATGGTTTTGCCAATGATAAGAGCTATAAGCTAATATAGTAGCTACAGCTTTCGCAAGTATTTGATAATTGATTGTCAAGGCTTATGATTATTCTATAATTATCCACTTGTTATTAACCTCTGTTGTCTAATTTTATGATAGCCGTGAAATTAACTATGTAACTTGCAAATTGTCTGTCAAATTAAGTAATGTTCTGTGTCTTATAAGTATTACAACAATTGCTATGATTGAAGTTCCGGAAGCAAGAGAGAATAATTCACCATTTTTTTTGGGTGGTGTTGAATCTTGAAATGGTTCCTCTCGCCCTGAGTGGAGCGGGAAGAATTGTTAAACTCTTTACTGACTAAAAATTACCATGTTCTAGTCGAACTTTGTGTTTCAGAGACGGCTTAAGAGCGCTTATTCTGAAAGTTGGCAACGTCGCAAATAGTTGTCAAATATTAACAAGTTTTAATTAATTCAGCAATGTTACTGGAAATAAGAAATATCGCTCTATATTGCACTAGAACATTGATATAGAAATGCAATTAAAACACTGTTATAACCGTTTCAGGTGTAAAAAAAGCATTTGGAAAGATTCCAAATGCGATATTAATTATTGCATTCCCTAATTATTTTTTAGTGCACTGCAGAGCCATATTTCTTATTTTCATACAGTAATTTTACCAAATTAATTAAAACTTGTAAATATTTAACAGCTATTTGCGACACGTTGCCAACTTTCTGGTTATGCTTCGATCATTAAAATAAACTAGATACACAGTCCCGTACAAAAACGAACTTAAAACTGTCCTCAAGTAGGTTCGTAGAATAGAAAGAGAAAGAAACATAACTGGTCAACATTTACTAAAAGAAATTAAACCTTATCCGAATGAATGAAAGTCGGATTTAGAACGGACATGAAAAATTTTATGACCGCGACTCGCTGCCGCCTCGGCGCCTGCCCGTCTCGCCGCTCGCCCCCGAACATGGAATAGTGGAGTCGAACTGTAGATATTTTTATGCGGTTATTATTAATGATCGCTTAATTTTTTTTGGGTGTATGCTTTTTATGGGTTCATGTGGTTATGCATAATGAACATAATTATAATTTACCTGAATTTAAGTACTTATATAATATTTTTTTTTCAATGAAACTAATACCTATATTATAATATTTATATAATCATTTATTTTTCTTGGTTTTTGAGATAGACAGATTAATGTTGTATTTATTTGCAACTAGAAGAACACATAAAATACAAATACAGTTTGACAAAGGATCTTAACTAAAATTTATAAAAAATAGGTTAACAAAGCTGTTTTATGTAGTCTTTTGAGGCCTTTATTGGTCAGATATACATCACTTTCTAATTAATACTTTGAACATATAACGCTCTATTGGGTCGGCTTAAAGAATTCTTCGGTTCTTTCACGTGCTACAACAGCTATCCATTTTCCACACGGCACGGGATCTCGAGGAAAGCTAAAAAAAAAACAAAAAAGCACTCAAATTTTCAATTACGTAACATATAAAATTATGTTTATAATAAAAAGTTTAATTTAATAAAAGTTACTATAGTGGTGCCAATCCTCTGCCTAAACCTTCGGAAATACAGGCGTGATGTTGTATTTGTGATTAATAATACAAAACAAATAATTAAATTTTAAATTAAAAAAAAACAATAGCGTCTCCACCAAATAGAACAGGATCAACACATGTTACCCGAATAAATCAAGTAGCCGTGCGACAATATGAATTGTACGTTTAGTAAAAGTCTTTTCAATTTAGGTGCTTTATAAACCCCGCTGATAATTTCGTCAATTTTAAAATAAATGTTTTACCGCGATTTCTGGACGAAATATCAGTATTTATAGTACAGTGATAGTTATTATATATTGGTAATATTAGTACTTACTGAAAAAGTGAAATTCCATCCATTTTTCCGGTCCTGGAAGAGTGTTTTTTGCACTTTTTAAACGAGCACGGAGGCATGTTTACGTTCCGAGCGTTAGAACAGTACTAAAAGAAAAGGATGACCGATCTCTGATTTGGTCATTCTTTTGGTGAGGACGTTTTTTGTCGCTCATTGTGTATCTAGTTTATTTTAATGATCGAAGTGGTTATGTGCCATTAACCTCTTTAGACAACAATTTAGATTTAGTAACAATTTAGTATTTAGAAGGCATTTTTCACGCGGTTTATCATTCTTTATTAACATGATTACGTTTGTTTTCATTACATGTCATATTGACTTGTTCATCTTTTTAACCGACTTCAAAAAAAAGGAGGTTCTCAATTCGGTCGGTATGTTTTGTTTTTTTTTTTATGTATGTACACCGATTACTGTGTCAGTCGGTGGCATAAAAGACAACGAAATAAAAAAAACAAAGCCACCTACTTCCGAAAGAAAAGTTATTTTGTAGGTTATTTTACCCTTTTTAGGGTTCCGTAGCCAAATGGCAAAAACGGAACCCTTATAGATTCGTCATGTCTGTCTGTCTGTCCGAGTATGTCACAGCCACTTTTTGTCGAAAGTATAAGAGCTATCCTGTTGAAACTTGGTCGAAAGATGTATTATGTGAACCGCATTAGGATTTTCACACAAAAATCAAAACAAAACAAATTTTGGGGGTGCCCCCCATACTTAAAATTAAAACTCAAAAAAAAAACTTTCACCAAACCCATACGTGTGGGGTATCTATGAATAGGTCTGTAAAAATGATATTGAGGTTACTAACATCATTTTTTTCTAAACTGAACAGTTTGCGCGAGAGACACTTCCAAAGTGGTAAAAAGTGTGTCCCCCCCCCCGTAACTTCTAAAATAAGAGAATGATAAAACTAAAAAAAATATATAATGTAGACCTCAACCAAAACTACCAACGAAAATTGGTTTGGATGAGATACAGTTAGCAGTTTTTGAGATATAGTACATTTTCAAAAACCGCAAATATAACTTTGCCATTCATACAAATACTATGAAAAACAAAGTTATTTTTATTGTTTGTGTATATTACTTACTAATCTCAATATAATCTCTAATCTATGCTTGCTGCTACGGAACCCTTCATGGGCGAGTCCAACTCGCACTTGGCCGGTTTTTTGTGGTTGTTTTTGAAGGCGGTTAATTTTTTTTTTTAAAGTTTTTCATAAACAAAGAAATGTCATTATTCATTAACAAAGCTTGAGGAAAGCTTCTTCAATTCAGCATTAGAGTTCTCTTCCTAAAAATCTTCAAGTATAATCGAATTGAATGGAAGTCTAACAGAAGCCCTTGTTCAGCAGTGAACGTTTGTCGGCTGGTGAAGACCAAATTCGAATTTCACGGTAAGTAACATCAAAAGGGGTGCTAAGACAGGAAACCTCCACGTGCGCCCGTGGACTGGAGTTCCCTCTCGGATACGTCCGGGGGGAAGACCAGTTTTTCGGGCCGGTGCGCCCTGGGATGCGGGCAAAAACTCTCCTTAGGCACTGTGTGCCTAAGGGGTTTCTTTGCCCGTATGCAAATAGCCTGTCGGGTGGACGCTCTAACGCGTGTCCCTCTGAACAGCAGAGGGCACAGCGGCGGAGCGGGCTTGCGGACGGTGAGTAATGGGTATGCTCGCCGTCCGACCAAGGACCAAGCCCGGGTCGGTGGCGCGTCGTGTTTCACGCGTCACTGACGGGGCCCCTTATGGGGCCAAATGCCTGCCGGGGTCGCGGATTTTTCTTAATCCAGGATACCGTGGCCCCGGAACGTAAAGGGCATCCGACGGAACACGGGTGGATTTTAGTCAGTAAGAGTCTGACAGTCCCTCCCGCCCCACCCAGGGCGGGAGGACTCATTTGATGATTTTGCCACCCTAAAAAAAAAAAAAAAGTAACATCAAAATCTATCTGCATTTACCTACTGGTGTTCTCTAATACCGCAACACTTTAGGACTAAGTAAAGCGTTTGTTCAAAATAACCAAAATAAAATTGTGTTTTAATAAAATGATTTAGATAAAGTACTAGCTAATGCATCAGTAATAACTTCCTGTCCAAACTATCAGCAAAGTAGATCAGATGCGAGTGGGGTAACGGTAGCTCATGCATTCCTTGTTCATAACGGCAACCTTCGCCACGATCATGAGATTGCATTTACCAATATAAAGGCAGATTTACCGTTTTTTCTTTGTGATATAATCATTTTATTGATAACCTTTAAGATTAAGTACCTACATCCGACGCTCTTACCGACCGAGCCACCGAGGTTTTTACAAACGTCGAATTCTTTAATCGAATCTTAACACCAACAGATCGCGATGCAATAGTGTATGAGATGCCTAGTAACACAATGTTCAAATTAAGTACTATGATCTGTTTTACCTACATATTTTACAATAACTGAAATCACACGTTCCATGAGCCACAAACGTGATACAAAGTTAACCCCATCGCACAACGCCACTCTTACTCTGCACAAACAAATTAGCACTAATTACAGCACGGTGTACCTCATCGAATTAAACTTTAATCCAAATTGACACCGATTCAGAATCATGTTAATTGCGTGAAGTGTCACTTTGGTTAGATAAATACTAGGTAAATACCGTATTATTTTACTGTTACTCTTTTGTAGTAACAGCCGGAATTACTTTCAGAGATAATAATGCAGTTATTTACTGTGAAGCGTTTTCATGTTGTGCGACAAAAGTTGCATTTAAACAAATGTTTTCGAATTATTGTCCTGGTTTCACTTTTTATGAGTACTTTTACTTAGAAATTGAAGTACTTAGTTTCTTGCATGTCATTTTTAACTCAACAATAATATTTGTAAGCAAAGACGGACCAAAATGACCACTCAGTTACTCTGGTTTTCTCTGCTCTTTTTGGTTTTTATTGCAAGGAAAGGTCTTTTTACCCGACTGCGCGACGCAAAGGAGGGTAATGTGTTTATCAGTCTATGTATGTATGTATGTGTGTATGTTTGTTTCTATGTGGCGTTCTAGAGACCAAACGCGTTGGCCGATTTTGATAATTCTTACGTCAATCGATTCGTCTTAATCTTGCGAGTGTCACTAAAGACATGACAGTAATCAAAATTCACCACAGCGACAACCAGACGCCATATTGTCAAAATGAAAAAAATAAAAGTCGACGAACTATGTCAAGTGGGGTGTCGTTGAATAGGTATTTTAAAATCATATATAGGTTTCTTTGATCATTTTTCATTTTAAGTAATAGTTTAGGATATATAACGATTTAAAGTTGTTTAACAAAACAATCATTCCCGCTAATTTTCTTACTTATTGGATTAAGTTTTATTTCAAGTATAAACGATATACAAACAAAAAAAACAGTGAACAATGAATCGAAACTAAAAAGTGTAAAATAAAAAAAAAAATTTAAAGAAAAACAAAAAACCCGACTGCGTAAAAACTAATATTGAAAAATACGTGAAAAAGTTAACTTAAAACTAAAAAGAAAGAAACAAGCCCATCAGAACAGCAGGAAGAAGCAGAACAGAACGACTCACAGTCGGGGCCCCTTGGGAAGATTTGATTGGTAAAATTTGAATGGGCCCCGACTGTGAGTCGTTCTGTTCTGCTTCTTCCTGCTGTTCTGATGGGCTTGTTTCTTTCTTTTTAGTTTTAAGTTAACTTTTTCACGTATTTTTCAATATTAGTTTTTACGCAGTCGGGTTTTTTGTTTTTCTTTAAATTATTTTTTTTGAACAACTCAATTGGTCAGACAACGTTAAACTGATTTTCCTTAACTAAATATCATGTTCGCAATGTTGTCCTTATTAGTGTATTGATCATGGCCAGCAATACAAAACAGAAATCTACTCATCTCTTAAAAATACTTTTCTCTTATATCCGCGAGCTTTATCGAGAGAAACTGCACTTCAACGATAATTCCGCATATCATTGGAACAGATCAGAACTTAATGTGAAACGAAAGCCGACGTGGATCGGTTCGACATCGACACTAATCCACATTGGATCGTTATTCTGATAAAAATGTAAAACAATGGCGTCCGTTCCGTTCGCCGCCACTCTTGCGCAGGTATCGTTGCGCGTGTGCTAGGAAACTATCCTGCATTGCGAAACAAGAGCTGTAAATTATATTAATTGTGCCTTTTTAAAAACAAAAATAGATGATAGGGATCTTCAGTAAGCCTTGGATCTTGGTTGCGTAAAATCTACATTCTACAATAGTGCTAACGAACAATTAGAATTGAATGCAGTAAACGTTTAGTGTAATGCATCAGTTAGATGTTCAGGTCTGATGGACAGTTAAGAATGTTTGAAGCAAGTATGTCGTACAAGGTGAAATAGTATTCGCTAGGAATAGCAGCATCCATAGAGTTTAATGATATACTTTTGCATATTGCTGATAACATCGTGTCATATGAAACTTAACAGTAACGTATATTTTCTTTCAGTGCATACCTAGTACTTATTGTGAGGACTACCAAGTGATTATCTATGTATGTGATGACTCAACTGTCACCATGTCAGATGAAAAATGGGTTAAAAGAAACAAGAAACACTGAGAGGGTCGTATTAATTGCTAGATGATATCACAGAACAGGGCGAAGGCGAGATGAGCTTGAATCCTACCGATAGAAATTGTGTGGAAAGTGGAAAAGGCTAAGAGACAACATAGACATGGAAGATAACTGTTAGTTGAAGACACCGTACTTGATAATTTTAGATTTATTTAGTAGGGTACTTAAAAAAATCTTGCTCTGGGCAGTCGCTCTACGTAAAGCAACGTTTAAGCTTAGATTGGAAGCAGACTCCATAGTTGAGAAAATGCTAAGAAGGTGATGATGGAAGAAATATATTGCGTAATGCGTAGTGTTGATTAGTCGGCAACATATTATATACATATACACCTTTGGTCTTTTTATACATAGAATAGTACCTACAGTTAGCGGCCAGCATTAATTGACACACTGTACATTATTCTGCCATTTATAATTATGACACCGAATGTGCAGTATGGCTAATTCAAAAGCACACGCATCAATGTTCCCCGCTAAAAGTTGCTTCATTCGGCCCTAACCTCACTTCAATATTGGCGGTCATTGTACAAAACTAAAATGGACTACAAATAAATCCGTTACGACACACTGCTGTGACGAATGACGAGCATGTTGAGAAGCAACCGAATTTTGCAAGTATAGTAAGGAGGGAAAGGAATGTTCCCTCGCAAGATAAGGATGGTTGGACATTAGTTCAAAAACGAAACCGAAATAAAAGGTTTGCAGGAAAGATGGGGAAAGCTGTAATAAATCCTGATGTAAAATTTAAGGCAGCGGAGATTATGGTACCTTTATATATTTCTAATGTAATGAAAGGACTTTCTAAAGAAGACATAGAAACGTATATTAAGGAGAAATGTAGTTTATTAGTGAAGGTGGAGAAGATGACCATGAAAATGGAAAAGGAGTATGATAGTTACAAAGTTTACATTCCGAAACATAAAGAAGATTTGTTTATGAATGATGAATTCTGGCCCGATGGAGTATCATATCGCAGATTCATACATTTTAGAGGAAACTTCAGAGGCGCAGTGGAGACAATGAAGGTGAATACGAAAACTAATAATAATGGATAAAACAGTAAAAATGATCAGTTTTAATTGCAAATGTGTAAAAACGTCGATTGACTGTATTAGGCGGCTGTGTGTATCAGCTGACGTCATAGCACTACAAGAAACATGGTTACTGCCCCACGACTTGACGTTTCTAGGAACTGTGCATGATGACTTTGCTTACACTGGAAGCTCTGCGGTGGACACTTCGGCTGGAATACTGCGAGGTAGGCCCTATGGAGGAGTGGCACTCCTCTGGAGGAAAAGTTTATTCTCGTCAGTGACGGTTGTGAAGTGTAATAGTGCTCGTCTTACAGCTATACAGATAGAACAATCAAACTGTAAGTTATTGGTTTTTTCGGTTTATATGCCTACTTGTTGTGCTGATAATTTAACTGAGTTTACCGAGTGCCTAAGCGAGATGAACGCTATAATAGAAAATAGTAATGTTCAATACGTGTTTATGTTAGGTGACTATAATGCACATACCAATGAAATATTTTATTATGAACTATTAAAGTTTTGTGAGGAACAGTGTTGGTCCTGCGTGGATAGCGAGTTACTACCTCGCGACTCGTATACCTACGTGAGTGATGCGCACGGGTGCAAACGTTGGCTTGACCGTTGCGTCGTTACTGAAGCCGCACGTCAAACTATATCGAGTGTAACGGTATTGCATGGCACTTATTGGTCCGATCACTTTCCAATACTATTAGAATGTAACTTAAATCTTGTTGTGACTACTATTCCACTTCATACAGTATTAAGTAGTAAGGTTATTTGGGGCGATCGAGACTCTGATCAAATCAAAATGTATGAAGAATTGTGTAATTCAAGATTATGTAAAATAGACTTCCCCCCAGAATGTATTAATTGTGCGGATAGTATATGCAGTGATGTAACTCACAGAGTTGTGTTAGACAATATGTACACAGAAATTATTGATATACTTTCAACATCTGCTGAGCGAAGCGCTGCATGTATTTAGTGGTGGTTAATATATCATAAAGCAAAATAAAGCACCGTGCTTAATACACATAACATAAAGCAAATGCTATCGTGGCTTTCACAAGTTGCTATTTGCTTATTGCTTTTACATCGAACTCTCTGTCTCTGTCCGTCGCGCGAAAAGCAACAAGCAATGAATAAGCATTAAGCAGGGTCGTTCCGGTCGGTTGTGTGCGTAATCGTTATAAGCACCGTGGACGATTTTGGCTCTCATAAATTTATCTACGCTATTTTGATTCGTGTTTTATAGTGTTAAACTAAACAGTGACAGTGATAGGACACGCAATATATGTATATTGACTATCTATAATTTTCGACCTTATTGACATTTTTAATTTGGTTTGTTTTTTCTCACATTCTCGTTCGCTAACATTGCTCCTTCATTAAAGTCAGATGTTTGCATAAATGTCAATAAGGTCGAAAATCGCTTGAAGTTGTTTTTTTTAACTTGCTATCGTTAAGCAATTGAAAAAACAGGTTCAAGCGATTTTCGACCTTATTGACATTTTTAATTTGGTTGGTTTTTTCTCACATTCTCGTTCGCTAACATTGCTCCTTCATTAAAATCAGGTGTTTGCATAAATGTCAATAAGGTCGAAAATCGCTTGAAGCTGTTTTTTTGACTTGCTATCGTTAAGCAATTAAAAAAACAGGTTCAAACGATTTTCGACCTTATTGACATTTAAAATTTGGTTTGTTTTTTCTCACATTCTCGTTCGCTAACATTGCTCCTTCATTAAATCCGGTGTTTGCATAAATGACAATAAGGTCGAAAATCGCTTGAACCTGTTTTTTTAATAGCTTAACGATAGCAAGTTAAAAAAACAGATTCAAGCCATTTTCGACCTTATTGACATTTAAAATTTGGTTTGTTTTTTCTCATATTCTCGTTCGCTAACATTGCTCCTTCATTAAAATCAGATGTTTGCATTTTTTTGTATTTTTAACGGTTCTGTTTTATCGTAATTCATAAACGCGATGTAATATTCTTTTATAGCATGCTGCCACTCACCGCGCTTGCTTTAAGTCACTTGACTTAAAGCAAGCGCGGTGAGTGGCAGAATGCTTTGCCTACGCGTTTAAAAAAGCATGCTTTAATAAAGCATATAAAAAAACGTGTTTAAAATATAAAGCATTAAGCATTAAGCAAGTGATTGCCTTAAAGCAACTTTGAACACCACTACATGTATTAGACGAAAATGTTATAAACCTTTAATAGGTTGGAATAGACATGTCAAAAATGTTCACTGTCAGGCTCGGCTTGCATTTCAGATGTGGCATTTGCTTGGAAATCCAACTTCCGGTCCTATTTATGAGAACATGAGAATTACTCGTAACATTTTTAAATCTAAATTAAAATGGTGTCGCAATAATCAAATGCAAATAAAATTAGATATAATGGCTGAGCAGCGCAAATCGAGAGACTTCGGAAAGTTTTGGAAGAGTACCAGTAAACTGAACCCCAAGCCGAGTCTGCCAGTGAGCGTGGCAGGAGTTTGTGACCCTCAAGCAATTTCGAATTTATTTGTTAATCAATTCCAAGTTGAACCCTTGTCGGGATCTGCTGCGCCCGTGTCGTCGGCGGTGATTGCCGCTGAGGTAAGTTCTCCTTGTTTGAGATTTTTGGCCAAGGAAATAGATATTGTCATAAGAAAGATGGTTGGAGGCAAGTCTCCAGGACATGACCACCTCAGCGTCGAGCACTTGCGATACGCAGGAGTGCATTTGCCCAGGGTGCTGGCAACGTTTTACTCATTATGTTTAAGTCACTCGTATTTGCCAGATGAGCTTATGAAGACTATTGTCGTGCCAATAGTAAAAAACAGAACGGGAGATACTTCTGACCCCGCAAACTACAGGCCTATTTCCTTAGCGACTATTACAGCAAAGGTACTGGACTGTTTGCTTGATACACATATGGCGAGTCGTGTAAATCTTCACGATGCCCAGTTCGGTTTCAGACCCGGGTTATCGACGGAGACTGCCATCATGTGTCTTAAGCAGACTGTTCAGTATTATGCTGATAGGAAGACACCAGTCAACGCATGTTTTCTAGACCTATCAAGGGCGTTTGACTTGGTGTCATATAATATCTTGTGGGAAAAGTTGCGAAAGGAAAGCAGTGTTGACTGTACTGTCATTTCTTTATTCAAGTATTGGTACGAGAATCAGTCGAATTATGTAAGGTGGGGCGGAACTCTATCGGATGTGTATGGGTTGAGGTGCGGGGTGAGGCAGGGGGGTATTACCTCACCTCGTCTCTTCAACCTTTACATCAATCAGCTGATTGTTGAACTCAGCAGCACCCAAATAGGTTGTCACATTGATGGAGTTTGCGTTAACAATATAAGTTACGCTGACGATATGGTGCTGCTGAGTCCATCAATAAGCGCACTCAGGAGGCTTGTAAAGATCTGTGAAGATTATGCGGTCGCTCATGGGCTCAGGTACAATACACAAAAATGTGAATTGATGGTTTTTAAGGCAGGCACCAAATGTTACAGTAACGTACCTGATGTGTCCATAAATAATACTCCGTTAGCTAGAGTAACTAAGTTTAAGTACCTGGGTCACTGGGTGACTCATGATCTGAACGATGATATGGACATTGAAAGGGAACGCAGGGCGATGGCTGTCCGAGGTAATATGCTGATCCGCAGATTTGCTCGTTGTACGACGAAAGTCAAAATAACCCTTTTCAGGGCATATTGCCAGTCTTTTTACACGTGCAGTCTGTGGGTCAGGTATACGCTGAGGGCATACAACGCCCTGCGTGTCCAGTATAACAATGTTTTCAGGATGCTGTTGGGTCTACCACGATTTTGTAGCGCTTCCAGGATGTTTGCCGAGGCCAGGGTTGATGGTTTTCATGCCATTATCAGGAAACGGTGCGCTTCCATTCTCGGTAGAATACGTGTTAGCTCCCACAGCATCCTGAGTGTTTTGTGCGATAGGTGGGACAGCCCCATGCTGGCACACTGGATACGGCTGCACACGTAGGTGTACTCAGTCGTTTTAAATTTTGTAAATAATGTATTTTGATGTCTACTAACATTAGTTTTAAGATTTTTACTAACAAAATATGGATTTAAGATCTGCTATAAATAAATAATAATAATTAACGTTAATAAATGATATTGAATTACTTAACCGGCTTTATGGTCCCATTGTTAGTAATTCAGTTACAAACGTGCGAACATTTTCTACTTTTGAGGTGAAGCTGCATTGAAAACTATACGAGAATTGGGCGAAGATATTTTTCTCGTCTTGAGCGTAGCGTATTACTTTCTTTTGTTCAAGTATGGGAAATAATTTTTTTTTTTTCATATCAGTTTCCGCGTATCTTCAAATGATTCTGATTTTCTGATACGAACTGTCCTACTTATAAAAATATTAGGAAGTTGAAAAGAACCGTTTAAGTTTAGCTTCCTTTAAATATTGAGTGACTTAGTGATTTAGTGACCACATAGTTTGAAAATAAGGAGGAAGAATGGTAATTCTTCCTCCTTAATTTTAAACTCTTCAGCAACCGTTATTAAAGAAGCAAATCCACCTGTAGCAGACTTAAGCCTAAGGCTGCCTGTCCATAGAAGCAGAGCAAGGCTGCGGAGGGGAGAAACTGAGAAATATAATCCAATAGGATTGCACTAAATCCGCTCCGCAACCTCACTCCGGTCTGTGGACAGACAGCCTAAAGCATGGAGACAAAATGGGTACGATCGGTCAGAGATGCACTATAATATACTGTGAGAACAATCTTGTTATTAGGCGCCATTTGGCCATCCGCGCTATAAATCCCGTTCGCTTATAATATGTAAATTACGGGTATTGTGAACAGAAATGTGATAGCAATTTAGACTATCATTTTGGAATATCGGTTTCCTTAAATCTTTAGTGGTGTAATTTAGAAATGTAGAGTTTCTAGATGTAAATCTTTTTGTCCTGTCATCTTTGGGGATATGTACAGTTATAATTTATTAGGGTGTTAGTGTATGTAAGTTTCTATGTTTATAAACGCACCCACGGTACAGGAGAAATTCCTAGTGTCCTTCTTTCTCGTGTAAATAATGAGCAACAATTCTCCACCCGGACCCTCTTTTGTCAGCTTTTATTAAGCCACTTCTAGGAGCTCTATAGGATTCTAAAATGGATTCATCATCATCATCATCAGCCTATAATGTTCCCACTGCCTCCTCACACAGGCCTCCTCTCTGTGAGAGGGAGTGGGCCAGAATCCACCACGCGGGCCCAGTGCGGTGTGGTAGATGTCACATGCCTTCGAATTTTTGGTTCTAGGACATGCCGGTTTCCTCGCGATGTTTTCCTTCACCGTTTTGAAAGCAGTGGTGTTGAAATAGATTACACAAAGTAATGCGCCTGGCTGGGTTCGATCGAACCCACGACCTACAAATCGTAAGTCGGAGCCGATACCACTGGGCCACCACTGCTCAAAATGGATTGGTTAGGTATACGTAAGTCCTGGTTTCCTCATGATGTTTTTCCTTAACAGATGCTGGTGATGTCCCAGATGAAAATACATAAACGTACGCATTGAGAAAGTCATATTTTTTGGTACTTTCCCGGATGGAACTCACAACCAAAGTTGGAATATAAAGCCTATGTTTGAGCACGACTGCGAAGTTGATGGTATAATCCACGTGTATCAAAAAGCACGGTATGTCGTTGATCTCGCGACTAATTTTACAAAAAAAAAACATTTTACCTAAATATCAACTAATAAATCAGAACAAACCGGCCAGTGAATTAAAATTCCGTTCGATCTTTGTTTACGTATTTTTTTTATAAGAGTGTAATGAACCGTAAAACTGGTTCCGTTTTCACAAAACATTTGATTTGTATTATTAGTTACAAATTAGAGAGTAACGGATGTCAATGACGTGCGTTATATCGTCCCTCTTTCCGTTATGGATATTATACGAAGTTGAATATCAATTTGATTCATGTCATTTTGATAATAATCTGAATATGCTTCATGAATCATGATACACGCCGTTGTACTACCTTGTGCATATATTGTCAGCCTATTGCCGTCCACTGCTGAACGTAAGCCTCCCCCAAAGAGCGCCAACCATCCCGGTCCTGGGCAGCCCGCATCCATCCACTGCCAGCCACCTTCCTTAAATCATCGACCCATCTTGCAGCAGGGCGTCCTACACTGCGTTTGCCCATTCGCGGTCTCCTCTCTAGCACATCTTTGCTCCATCTGCCGTCTGTCCGCCTACAGACGTGGCCGGCCCACTTCAACTTCAGCATGCTGATTCTAAGCGCAATGTCGGTTACTTTGGTTCTCTGGCGAATGACTTCGTTACGAATTCTATCCACCAGAGAAACCCCCAGCATTGCTCTCTCCATTGCACGCTGAGCAACTTTAAATTTGTGGACCAGGCCGATGGTAAGTGTCCACGTTTCGGCTCCGTAGGTCATTACGGGTAGGACACACTGGTTGTAAACCCTGGTTTTAAGGCATTGTGGGATCGATGATTCAAAGATATGATGCAGCTTCCCGAATGCCGCCCAGCCCAAGCGTATTCTTCTAGCTGCCTCCTTCTCAAAGTTGTGCCGGCATAAAGTTTTATAAATAAATAAATAGAAACACCTTTTTTTTACGTCATTTGTCTGTGTTTCCGAACGCGTACAATCCTAGTCTCTTCAAAGTTAGAGTGAACAGGCTTCTTCTGGGTAAGCTCGCTCCATCGTCGACCTTGTCTTAGTCATAGTCACCCCTTACCTAGACTAAGGTCAAGAGCAAACCAATCGTACTTAAAAAGAAATGTCTGTTAGCGGGTAGCCGGTACCCTCCAAGTAAAGAATAAGCGAAAAGTGCTCATCAAATAAAAACTACTTAGCTGAAATGAATGAAATTTTAATGGGACCAAATGACAAGTGCCTATACTGCATTGAAAAAAAAGAATCACATGAATTGGATCAGAAACTTTGGAGTAAACGGTATACATTCATTTCAAACAAATCCCAACCGAATTGAGAGAACAACCTCATTAAAATGCAGCCTATCTGCTCATAAAAAAAAACTAAACAAATAACATCAAAGACCATTTAATTCTTGATTGACAGATGACGTTTCACTAATTGCACGCGTACATCAATCTGCCGAGTCTTCAAGGCCAGTAGTGCATGATACCAGTAGCTTAAGTCCATGACGCAATGATGCCATCATCCCACGACGCAGATGTCAATGCCACCGCTAATGAACGCATGCGCATCTCGGCTTAATGATTAGAAAGAAAGAAAGAAAAGAAAATTGTGTTTATTGGCACTTAAAACTTAAAACTAAACAATACAAATAAAGTTATAAAGAAAGTAATTCAGTAAGAATAAAAGAAAAAATAACTTAACAATTAAATGCCAAAGGGCCTCAGCTCAGCATATGCCAGATGACAACACAAAGTTTGCCACCTGACGCTGATTTTCAGCTGCAGCCCACGAGTGCCATACGCTCGAAATCAAATACGTTAAGAACTAGGTACTGAGTCAGTATGTATTTAATTAAGATGTACTAATGTTATAAAAAATATATGTATGTGTGTGTGTAATGAAAACAAATACGAAATGAACTAAATAAATAAAGATTGAGTGCAACAAAAACAATTCAAGGTAATGAAACCAGACTAAATAAATAAACAAAATGAGACAGACGCATATGCACTACTTGTAGCCCCATTAAAACCTTACATTAATATACTCATAAGAAATAAAAAATAAATACATTACGGGTTTCTCAAATAGCTGACATGTCGGCTCGAATGTCTTCAAATTCTTTTTGGTGAGTTAGTAAAAATTGCTTCAATTTTGACTTAAATGACGAGGAACTTTTACTGTATTTAATGGGAGGAGGGATATTGTTCCAACACTTACTAGCTGCATACCGAAAACTGCCTCTAAAAGCCGCCGACTTATGCTGTGGGATGGAAAGCTGTTGCGAACATTTTCTGCCCTGACCAATTCTATGTCTACTAGTCCATGACAGCCTATCGAACAAGTAAGAAGGAGTCTGGGTTCTGATAACTCCAAAGAGTAAGCTCGCCAAGTGCAGTTTACGTCTTGCTTTCATTTTTAAGATACTGTGCTCGTTGAAAAAAGGTGTGACATGTCCTCTAAAGGGAACTTTAAAACAAAAACGAGCACAGGCATTTTGAAGTCTTTGGATCAGTTTCTCAGTTTTTGAAAGTAGTCGCTGACCGTACACTGTATCCGCATAATTCAATTTAGACAAAACTAAAGACTCCACAAGCAGCACTCGCAACTCTTCACTGAGATATGGACGGGCTTTATATAAAATCTTAAGCCTATAAAAACAGTTACGGATACACTGAGTCACGTGTTTGTGGAAACGAAGTTCCGCGTCCATCACAAGACCCAAATTACGTGCTTCATAGACTCGTTCGATAGGCTGACCCATAACAGTTACACAGTAGGCACAGGGTTTAATTTTACTAAGCTGGTTTGCAGTACCAAAAAGCATATATTTGGTTTTAGTAGGATTCAATGCAAGCGTGTTGTCATTGGCCCATTGTACTATGCCCTCAAGATCCGCATTTAGATCATGTAATGCTTGTTCGTAGTCTTCTGGCTTAAACGATATATAAACCTGAGTATCATCCGCATAAATATGGTATTTACATTTATTTATGACTTTAGCTAAATCTGCACAATATAAAATAAACAATATTGGACCAAGTATCGAGCCCTGCGGCACTCCCCTCTCCACTGAGCAACGCCAAGAAACAACCCTTGATCCATCTGCGCGTTGTATTTCTACAAATTGCGTGCGATCGCTTAGGTAGCTTTCAAACCATTTTATTGTGTCTTCTCCAAACCCATAGAAAGACATTTTTGACAACAATAATTTTACGTTAATACAATCAAAGGCACGTGAGAAATCAAGTAAAACCAATAGCGTACACATTCCCTTATCTTGAGCTGACAATATATTATCAGTCACGTCCAACAAAGCCGTAGCTGTACTACGACCTTTCCTAAAACCTGACTGAACGTCTGGAAGGATTTTATTGTCCTCTAAATACTTGACCAATTGTGCACATACTACTTTCTCCAACTCTTTCGAAAGCACTGGTAGAATACTTATTGGTCTAAGATCTTTTATCTCCAACGCATTAGGAGTCTTCGGCAATGGGTGCACCTTAGCAACTTTCCATGGCTCAGGAAAGGATGAGGTTGCGATGGATGTGTTTATTAATGCGGTTATGACGTCTAAAGTCGCGGGTAGTGATTGCAAAATCATATTTATAGAAATGCCATCATAACCTTCGGCATTGGTTTTAATAGTACTCAGTGCGTTAGCGATTTCCCTGTGCGTTATGGGCGACAAGTTAAAAGTAGAACCGTTATTTCGATTGCATTTAAAAAAGTCAAGCATTGAGTCACTAACAGCATCCGCTCCCGGCACACTGAGAAAATGATTGCAAATTTTGTCAGGGTCGTCAAAGTGCATTGGTAATTCGGTACGTTTAGATGGCAGCAGATTCGATTTTAAATTTCTCCATAGTGTTTTGGTATCATTAATTTTACTGTTGATTTTATGTTTGTAGTATGCAGACTTTTCGTAAAATAAACATCTAGAAACGAGTGATTTTAATTCTTTATAATAATTCTTTTTGCAAGATGTTTTGTCCTTTAAATAGTCTGCATGTGCTTTGTTTCTTAAACGCATCATAAGTTTAACATTGTCAGTAATCCAGGGGTAACAACACTCTCTAACATAACTTGTCTTTAGAGGTGCATGGGCATCCAATAGTGTAATTAAGTTTGTATTAAATTCATTGACCATATTATTAACGTCTTGCAGCTTGGTAATCGCTTTCCAGTTTATCAATTCGAGATCCCGATCAAAAGATTCCTTATTTATATATTTAATTTGTCTATAAGTAATGGCTCGCCGTGGGATTTTTGGGCGTTTAAAACTAAAATCAGCGGAAACCAACGCGTGCGCACCTAGATCCGGTATTATGTCAACTGATACGGGATTACTGACATTAATACTTACGGATAAATCTGTAATACGAGTTTTTGCTGTGGGTAGGATATTTAGAGAACGAGTATGTATTTATGGTTCTTTTTACCTGTGTTAAAGGGACGGGTATTAAACCCAAGGGATAAAAATACGCGTCCCTGATCTGATGAATCTGGACCTCGTATATAATAATGGGATCCCAGGATTTCAATGCATGCGAGAATCACACCGGTCGATATAGTGTCGCTTGACGGAGGCGTATGGTCTAGCAGTCATAGCAGTATTTAATGAAATTATGATAACAATAGACCCTAAAGTCCGGCCTAAGGCTGCTTAAGTCTTATCTTTCCATCAATCTGAAAAATAATGTTGTGCTATCTTGTGGCCTACCATGAACCCTTAACGCGATCCAGTTTAGGCTGTGGGAAAGAGATGGCGCTAGACGACTTGTATATCTCTGTCTCTTTCTCTCAGCCTAAACTGGATCGCGTTAAGAGCTCGTGGTAAGGCTTCTGGGGCGGTTTCTGAGCGTTTATTCGAGTTGGGTTATATGCAATCACCCATGACATGCACCCAACTTTGAAGCTTACTCGTAGCTCTTTCCTCTACAATTTTAAATTATGAATTATTTATAAACAGCCAGATACGACCATCGATTGCAGTTACCTACATACGCGGCCTCGGATGCGCAAAATAATAAATTGCCCTCAAACAATGGTGTTGCGCAAGAGTACGCACCATTGGACTGCATGCGACGATGTGGTCTTCACGGTTATTGATGATTTGTAGGACATCGCTTGTAATTATTATGTCGACATTTAATGTGAAATTGAAAAGGTACTTTTCAAAGGCTTTTTTATTACTTGAAATGATTTGCCTACACTTTTCCCAAAACTATTGGCAGTGTACTACTAACTAGCCTTTTCTGTGCTCAGTGCGAGCTTCTTTATCCTGGTCTGGTCATTTCTGTGCCCCTGCAGGGTCTTTGACCTCCATTTGGGCACCGTTAGCACACCCTTTTTTCGGCACTGAATATTCGGGTATGTTCTCAGTTAATAGACGATTGGACCCCATTGCAAAAACTGGATGACAGACTCGAAATTTAGCAAGAAAAAGAAAAATAATGGAAATGATTACGAACAGAAGGACGCTAGACGGTTAGACGGTTAAGGTACTTCAATAGGCAAATACAGAAAATATTTGAAGGCCATCGTTGCCGATCATTTCCATAATTTGACAGATCTGGGTTACCTTGTCTTGCCTTATTCGGGAATGGCACGTGATATACCTTTGTAGAGCTACAGATCCACAATAGGTAGGTTTAGCTGAACAACGCTGAGTCATTGGTTTTAAGTCATGATCTTCATGAATCAAAAACTTGCGGTTAGCATTTCATTATCCAAAATACGTAATGAGTAACCAAAATTAGTTTTATGACCGCATGGTTTCCCTCACAGAAAGATTACTAAAAAACGTTTTCATTATAGATTACTAAAACTAAATAAAGATGATTTTTGAGGAAAGAAAAATTCAGTTGCAAGTGGGATTCGACCAACTAGGCCATCGCAACTCACACTTGAAAGCTGAAATTCTCTATTCCTTGTTTGAACGTTTTTTGGTAACGTAAAAAAAATATATTAATAAAACTAAATGTTTTATATAGAAAAGTTTGTGAAGATTGATGGATGATTTGAGTGAGATATACTTATATGTTTGTTACTATTGCATGCACAAAATACGTAACGGATTCGGATGGAATTTGGCAGATAGATAGCTTATACCTTACTTTTTTTTTCTGGAAGATTCATGGGATAATTAACGAACTAAAGAGGAAGCCGTGGGCATACAACTTTTAATGGAAAACTTATATGAGATATTGGTAGTATTGGTACTCAATCGTCTCAACATTTTACTGTTAAACATAAAATATAATGATCTCTTCAATCTGCCAACTAAAGGCCAGTCTAGGCTGCATTCCGCAACATGCACACTTATATACAATGTATGTCTGCAGCCTATAGGCATATATATAATGTGTAACACATAAGATACGACGGTACAATAGGACATGCCTTGCTAAGCAGGTCAATGACTCGCTTTATCATGTCTTGATGGAAAACAGGCGCCAAAGTAAAGGAACACTCATACTTGTCAGATATAAATAAATAACTAATTATTCGCAACTTCACAACTAAGGGAGTGACTTCTAACTTTCTTTAAGAAAGTCTACTGTCAGGAATGAGGAATTTCTTATTTTTCTTCACTATTAGACAATGGTCGAGGATATTTTCCTTCATGTCCATATTCATGATAAATTTTAAAAGAGTAACCATGGTATATTTTGCCTGTTCTTGTCCACGATCCAATTACCGCGAACTATGTTACGAAGTTTTTATTGTATGTTTATTTTGAGAAATATTAAATAGTTTCAGAACTTTGTTCCAAGAGCCGAGGTCCTTTATTAACAGCATGTCAGCTAAATAAAACTGACCAAAGTAAAGAACCAAAAACTTGGGTATGTTGGAAGTAAAAAGTGTTTATGCAATGAACAACAAAATACAACCGGCATTGCAATGGCGCCCCGGAATTCAAAGGGCAGGAACTCATTAGTTTGTAGACAGACTGTCCCTTCAGCTCCACCCAGAGTAAAAAAATTGTGATTTTTCAACAAAACAGAAAGCATTGCAATGGAATTCTGTACGGCTAAACTTCCGAATTCATGCCCGTCAAAGTGTGGAAGATGGACCGATGACCTGAAGACTAGCTGGCATTGGCTGGATGAAAAAAGCTGGAGATCGTGCGCTGTGGAGCTCCCTGGGAATCTATGTCCAGCAGTGGACTGCAATAAGCTAAAATGATGATGATGAAAGTGTGGTTGGTCCCTAAGTCTTTAAACACGACAGCTCGTCACGATATTCGCATAATTATAACGACAGCAATTGTAAACCCTTCGTGTTCACGACCAGTTAGCTAAACACTTTCCTGTTTGAAAGAAAGTCATTCTTCTGCTGTCACTGTTTGTTGAATAACAGACGTGGCTATTGCTTTTTTGGTTTCTACAAGATAAACAAAGGTTGGTATTTCTTCTGTGAAAAACATAATTGCTCAGATATTCCAAAGACATGGTGAGGTGTGGTGATACTATGATAACAAGTATCACATTCTGGTCTCGTCTCTTATCATACATTGTTAAGCCAGCTCACTTGGGAGTCACACTACTACGATTACAATAAAATTCTTAGATGTTTTTTTCTGCTGCTATTCTAGAAAAAAATGCCTGCTTTTTTGTTCTAGATCGTTGAAGAGTTCATTTCATTAGTCGGGAAAAGCGTTATTGGGGTTTTAATCACGAATTCCTCCGTAGCATTATCGGTTAAGATTTTTGCGCCCTTTTGATGGCATAGGCTGGCATCTTTTACACAATACTTAAACACGATAAACGTGGGTTAACATTTTATATTATTCACTACATTTAATACGTCTACAGTTATATTCAACTACAAATAGCTGAGCTCAATAGCATAAAGGACGCTTTCTTCTCCACCTTGGAAAGCTAGTTAATCCGGTTCGTCCCAGTCAAGTTTATGTTATTATAATTAGGGTTCCGTAGTCAACAAGGAACCCTTATAGTTTCGCCATGTCCGTCCGTCCGTCCGTCCGTCTGTCCGCAGCTTAGCTCAGAGACGCCCAGCACTAGAAAGCTGTAATTTGGTGTAAATATACGGATTTGTTGCGTCAAAAAAGTGGTAAAATAAAATCTCGTAAAATATTTTTTTTAGGGTACCTCCTGTACACGTAAAGCGGGGATGTTTTTTTTTTTTTCTCGCGTACCCCTTAGTGTGGGGTATCATTAAATAGGCCTTTAAAAAATATTGGTAGTTTCCATCAACAATTTTTTGATAAAAAGATTCGTTTGTGAAATATTAAGCTTTAAAGTGCTAATTTTTGCCCTACTCGAGTGTCCCCCCCCTCTACCAGCTAAACGGTTATGTTTGGGGGTGTGAAAAAATTTACAATAGTAGTATATATAACGAAGTTTAAAAGAAAATTATCATGACTAAGTGGGCTTTACAAGTTTACGAGTAATAGTTGACCAACTTATAAAACGTACTGGGATAACATTTTCCTAAACAAAATGTATCGGAGAACAACTGCAAATGTAAGTTTGTCAACTTCATTTTTACAGCTATAATAGGTAGTGGAGTGGAGTGCAGTGGAGTGGAGTGCAGTGCAGTGGAGTGGAGTGGAGTGGAGTGGAGTGGAGTGGAGTGGAGCGGAGCGGAGTGGAGTGGAGTGGAGCGGAGTGGAGTAGAGTGGAGCGGAGTGGAGTGGAGTGGAGCGGAGTGGAGTGGAAGGGAGTGGAGCGGAGCGGAGCGGAGTGGAGTAGAGCGGAGTGGAGCGGAGTGGAGCGGAGTGGAGCGGAGTGGAGCGAAGTGGAGCGGAGTGGAGTGGGGTAGTGTGGGGTGGAGGGTCGAAAATCGCTTGAACCTTTTTAACAGGTTCATAGCGATTTTCGACGTGCCTTGACACCTCTCAAGTTTTTACGTCATAAATCGTAAACCTTTCAAAGTTGGAACCAACTACAAGAACTTTTATAGTATGTTATTACTTGCTGCTACGGAACCCTTTATGGGCGAGTCCGACTCGCTCTTGGCCGGTTTTTTATTATATTGTTTAGTATACGGATCTGACCCGAGCTAAGCTTGTTGGCCATAGAACACGACTTGTACTTAAACTGTGATATTTATGTAATTTCTCATATTTTTTAAAATAGTAATCGTTTTTGACACGGGTTTTTGTATGAATTGAAGTACCTAGGTAATTCATTTTTTTTATTATTATTAGCCTATTCTATGTCCCACTGCTGGGCAAAGGCCTCCCTTTCTCCTTCCAAACCTCTCTATTTTGGGCAATTTCTGGCCATGTTTGCACTGCGAACATGATCAGATCGTCACACCACCTCTGCCGCGGTCGACCTCGACGGCATTGTCCTCCCTCAGGCGTCCAGTGAGTGACGATCTTTGCCCACCTCTCGGGGTGCATACGTTCAACATGGCCCGCCCACTCCCACTTCAGCTTGGGAGAAAATTGAAGTAATTCATACATTTTAATAAATTTAGTACCCACGTGGTGAGCCCATAACATGTTTGGAGATATCCCGGAAGGTCTTAAAGGAACAAAATTACTTACATACGTAAAAATGAAGACCATTCTAGCTTTTCGTGTGAGATATAGAAATAGGCCGTTATTTGGCTTTATATTTTATACCTCCAAAAGGGCTAGAAACCTAAAAACGCCTACGTGCTAACAGCCACATACCACAACGCTACTCTCGCAAAAGGAAATACCAATCATCTGAAATGTTTACAAATTTTTGAAAACAAATCGCCATGTTAGGAAACACGGCAATCGCGAAGATGCTTAGCAAATCGCAAAGTGTAGTGTATCGCAGTTTGCGTAACACAAGGTGGTTGGTAATGGTTGGTAATGGGTAGCGGTACTGTAACCATGATTGCTGGTGTCTTTATAGACAACCACATATCATGCTGACAGGTTGCGCATTGGTAGGTTGCCGCCGTAGAAAGTACTGTGCTGTTATGTGATAGATGAGTGACAGGGATGTGTTATGTAGGGATTGATTTGACTTAACATAACATCATATCACGCCTGTAATTCTGGAACGGTAAGGCGAAAGTAGTGCCTAATATAGGGATGTGCTAACGGTGTCCAGGCACAGGGCGAAGGCCTTGGAGAGATGCAGAAATGGCCAGACCAAGGTCAAAGAAGCTTAGTTACCCCACTGGGCAGAAGTACCAAATAGTAGACCCACATTTCTCCAGTTATGTTTAAGTGCCATGTTATAATGGGCAAGCCTATTACCATCATCTAGGCAAGAGTCCAGGCTCCGTGGCTGCTACTGAGACATTGCTAATGCAAATACCCGATAACGATTTACCCGACCTGAGAACCGAACCCGGTACCTCATCGCCATTGGACCAACGAGGCATTCTAGACTTAAGCTTGGTCATAATCAGTCTATAATAGTCCCACTGCTGGGATACAAGCCTCCTCTCTGTGAGAAGGAGTGGGCTAAAATCCACCACGAGGGTATGAGTTGGTAGATGTCACATGTCTTTGAATTTTTCTTTCTAGGACCTGTCGGTTCCTTCACGATGCTTCACCGATTTGAGAGAAGTGGTGATTATACAATGATGTTTATTTTATTCAGAGGGAGTAGACCACCACGAGGGCCCAAAGATGCCTCTGTGTGGTTTAAATTCGCTGTTTGCGAGATGACAGCGCATCCTTAGTGACCAAATTATTCCGGGACTTACGAACTGTTAATTCTTTGCAAATACATAAAATATCTTCAACTTGTTTTTCGCTCAGTATTAAATAAAACCCAATAAGAAAGCACCTAAAAGGATATGGATAATCGATTTGATAGCCGTCACCACCGACATTGCACATACCTAGCTAATAGGCAAATCATGCTTAAGCTAAAATAAACTAGTTAAAACTTAAACGAGATGTGGAATATGGCCATATTTTTAGCAGTAATTGCCGTGCACACTGTGCCAGTTAACCCATTAGATAATATAAGTAGAGCGAGCGAGTTCATTGCTCAAACAAATGCATATATCCATACAAATTTTAACTGCTAAAGTAATTTAGTCTGCATGTTTGTTGCAGTTAATCTTCCCAATGACCGAACTGATTACGATTCTATTTGGCGCTCCGGTAAATTTAGTCAGAACCATGGTAGATTTTAGTCAGAAAGAGTCTAACATTCCCTTGTGCCTTGCCCAGGGTGTGAGGACTCATTCAATGCATTAACCACCCTAAAAATAGTAGGAAAAGGACTTAGAATACTCTTCATACTGGTAGTACATTCCTATGGGATTACCCAAATTTAAACTAGGAATGTCGCGGGTAAATCACTTTTCATCAGTGCACAATTAACTGAATTCAAATTACCAGCGGTTTCACCCGATACACGCGTAAATTATCCAACGGGAAAATTGGGATAAAACTATCCTATGTGTTAATTCTGATCCAAATCCGTTCAGCATCTATCCAAACTTTTCACGTTTATAATACTTATTAGTAGGATTATTAGGCAAATGTATGAAGTTACACGATAGGTAATTATGTTGTCAAATGCAAACAATGTCAGTGAACTTAGCTCTTATTACAGTTTCGTTCTCTGTTTGTTCAGTATGTTATGCGGCTTATGCGCATTACCCATACTTTTTATTCGTGGTAACTGGTACTTGTAGTGTTGGGTTCGATTTTATTAAATCAATTTCTCATACCCATTGTACGTTTTTATGACGATCCGAAAATAATCACCAGTTTTACACTGGTAATTTAAACCTTTTGCTCCGTCATGAAAAAGTAACCTGCGGCAGTTCTAGCGCACAGCAAAACTAGACCAAATCAAACCTACATATAAGTCCAAAGTTGTAAATTATAAGAAATATTAACACACAGTCATGGTCTGATGCGGGGGCAACCACATTTAATTGGCTTAATCTTACGCTATTCTAAACAGACCGAAAAATAAGATCTAAATATTAATTTTAAAAATCAACTAATTTTTTAAGGTCAGGCTCTTTTTGTAGTGTGGTAACACACAGATGGCCTAAATAACTGCGTTATTTAATTTTCTTTAGGTGTTCGAATACCAAGATAAAATATATCTAGGAATTAGATGTTATAAAACACACTTAAGGCGCTATACCCAAGCTCTATGTAGCAAAGGTAGTCGCGGGGGTGAAGCGGCTGCGCGCGGGGGCAAATTGTAAGAAAAAATTTAAGAAATTTTGCAGTTTTGACTTAATATTTAAACAATTACAGGTCTGAGTTCAAAAAAAAAATTAGATATGTATTTAGTATTTATGTAATTTCTTCTGTTATAGTTACAAAAAATATAATGGTTACTTACCGCTGAAAAAATTGAGAGTTTGGAAACGAAAATTTTTTTTCACAAATTGATTATTTTTTTTCGGAGTTCTAGACCACTTTTGTGAATTGTTTTTGTTTAAGTCTTTACTTTATACATTTGACTATACACTGTATTTTTTTCTGGCTTGTGGCATGTACAGATACGGCTAACTTGTCGACGAAAAACTAGTCGTTTACAGAGTGTTCGCTATGGGCAGCGCCTTAAATAAACTCCACATGCAGATTCTACAAACCGTCTCCCTATCCATTAGTATTCCTCTTTTCCCATCGTCCATATTCAAATAAATCTTGTACAAGCACACTGATCGCGAGTACCGAGTAAAGAAGTTAGTTCTAAAGAACCTACCCAAAAAGGTATGTCAATACAGTGGTGGCCCAGTGGTATCGGCCCCGATTTACGACTTGTAGGTAGATCGTGGTTTCGCACCCAACCAGACGCATTACTTTGTGTAATTTATTTCATCACCACTGCTCTCAAAACGGTGAAGGAAAACGTCTTGAGGAAACCGGCATGTCTTAGAACCAAAAATTCGAAGACCTGTGACACCACCAAATCGCACTGGGCCCGCGTGGTGGATTATTGCCCACTCCCTCTCAAAGAGAGAGGAGGTCTGTGTCCCAGAAGTGGGAACGCTTATAAGCTGTTGATGATGATGTCAATACATGTTGGACTGCTTGATTCAGACCACCATCCTGTCGGTGTCTAACGCCAATCAGTTTTTACATGTGTTCAGTCGTTCAGTTTTAAAAGATTGGGGTTACTCTTCAAAAGTAGGGCGTCAAAAATGATTATAGCAATAATCTAGGTCTTCACTTACTATTATTAAAATTGATAAGTGACTTTTAAACGATTCTGAATGGCTCTTCAAAAGGTAAAATTTTTCCTCAATTATTTTGCATTTCAAAATGGACCGCTAAATTAGGCAGAGATCCTTAAAAACGTTAAACGTTGCAAAAAGAGGAACTGAACTCAACTGTCTGAATCACCAAATACCTTTTGTTGTTACTCACCATTTTGCATCCGTAACACTAACCTATCACCTGGGCTTTTAGGCTTCTATTTAACTTGTTCAAGATCTTCAATGACTTTATTTTTTTACCCTTTGCTACCAAAACTTTTTGGGCGTTTTCTCTGCAAAAAGATCTATGAATTACGGCAACCACCACAACTTGGTACGGTGATCAAACCAGCTGGGTATACGGGCTCATCGAAATGCGAGGCAGGAGTTCGTGTTGATCCATACCAGAATCAACTCTTCGATAATAGTGATCAGGTTTCTCTAATCTCGTGTTATGTAGTCACCATCCGTCTGAATTCATCCTTTACATTAGGTCTCTTCATGAGTATTCAAGTGTCAAGATTAAATGCAATTGGGTAAAATGGAGGTCCACTATCCCACTTTCCTTGTGCATCGAATACCCATCCGATACATAAAGAAAATCCAGAAGATGATTATTTGTTGGAATGTCGTAGGGGTCTAGACTTACTGGACTGAAGGAACCATTTTTTTTTTTTTTTTTTTCGTGGTAAAATCATCAAATGAGTCCTCCCACCCCGGGCAGGGCGGGAGGGACTGTCAGACTTGTACTGACTAAAATCCACGGTGTCCTTCAATAGCCCTTTATGTTCCGGGGTCACGGTAATGGTATAAGTCCCGCGACCCCGGCAGGCTTTGGCCCTCTAGAGAGGGGGCCCCGTCATTATGCTGACGCTCTTTGAGGCGCGCGTGGAACACAACGCGCCGTCGACCCGGGCATGGTCCATGGTCGGGCTGCGAGTTGCCCTTTACTCGCCGCCCGCATGCCCGACTGAAGGAACCATGGCCCGAAATGAAGAAAATAGTAAATCTCAAATGAAAGTCTTCGCTTGCTTGTAAAACTTGTCCATACCACTTCTAAGCACTATTTTATCCAACGCAAGATTCGTAACATTAACACCACAGATGATGCACCTCCTGGTCTGATAAAAAGTACCATAGCTAGACACATATAGGAGAAGAATAATATATCTCAAATGAAAGTCCCTACTTGCTTATGAAACTTGTCCAAACGACTTCTAACCACTGTTTTATGAAACGGAAGATTAATAACCATGATGAGGTCAGTGATTTGTCTCCGAAATGATGCGATACGCGAGTCTGCAACGCACTGACTCACCTCCGACTGGCTTTGGCAAAAGTTCGTTAACACCGACCATTGTCTCAAGAACATTTTCGAATCATGAGAAAAGTTTAAATAGGATAGGAGTTAATTTTGGCGTATCTGAAGGTTAGATTTTCCAAGATAAAGTTTTAATTCATTATTCAATATGTGAACATTGAATGATTTTTCAAAGGGTTCGATTGGAGACATGTCCCCAAATTGCTTTTTGGTTAGGGTCCTATACTTCTACCTGTCCTGGTTGACATGTTGACATCATTTTATAAACGGAAGGCCTTGTCTACAGAGCACAACTGAATAAATATTTGAATGGGATACTGGGACATTGTGAAAAGAATTTTCTAAAAGAATCCGGAATAGTAGGACAGGTCTTTTTTCTCTTGGAACTAAGCAATTTTGCAAATATCTAAGAGCAATTAATGCTCGTGTAGAATCGATTTGAGAGAAATAATCCGCGACTTCAACGCCTCATTGAGGACTTTGAGTGTCCTCGTTATAAACTGTGGTCGGAACTTTTTGTATAGAAAATTGTGGCTACTCAGATTAATTTGCTAAAATCAATGTAACAGTATCTGCTTGATCTTGAGATCTTGGTGCGAAAAGACAGCGTATAATATTCATGACGTGAGAGATTTTTAGTGACAGCAGTCTGGTAGTAACAAAATGTTTTCGGATCAAGTGCAACTTACACAATAGTAATTTAAGTGACAACTATAGTGCTATAATCTTAACCGAACACAAAAAACAACACCTGCTATTTCGCAGTTAAAATTTTATTTTGATTAATAATCTTAACAGAGACAAGGTTCCAAATGGAGTAGCACACAACTAGAAACGGTCATAAAGTCTAAAAAGTTTAATAGTTTCAACATTTTCATTGAACTTACCGGTAACACGGGCCAACGGGACTCCGGTGGAACACACTTCAAACCCAACACTGATACACTGAACACTAAATCCGACACAAAACTCACTAAAACATAAATAACATTTATTTTTCAGATGTTATTTCAGTTGCTTTATCGTTTAATTTTCGTTCGTTTCGATAACAGACCTCGTTTGAATATTAGTTTGTTATTTTAGCGAGTAAAACCAACTCCAGCGGCTATACGACTGTGCGGAGTCGTACTGAGTCACTGACACTGCGCAAGTTGCCCCTTCTCTCTCTCACCCCGACTTACTCAGGTGAAAAGAACGAGACGACTAATCATTGGAATGCATCAACATAAAGAAGGTAGTATTGCGTGGGTGTCTCGCCTTCATATCAGGTTTTGTTACGAGAGGGACAGGGATGGAGATGGCGTTTAGCCTTTCTGAGGTTCACGGTGAGTATGGATGGCAACCATGCATAGAAATTATGTGGAAAAATGAGGCTTTCATCGTTAAGGGGGAGAACTTTATGGAGCAGCGTATAACTACTAAATAAAAAAAATACTACCTATTGATAGACATCGCTAAAAAATTCACAACATCTCAATACGTATGGCTTCAAAACTGAAATTGCAATTAAGTTTCGAAGTAAGATTCTGTCCGAGATCGATGAGCCAGAATCGTCAGTCATCACGCAGTGCAGTGGGCCGCCAGAAGACGGCCCTCATCGACCAAGAAGATTTAGAAAACGTAGGCTCGTTTATCCCAGATTGACCAGGGAAAACTGCACAGAGGAAAAGGTGGATGATTATGGTGGTGAAAAATTCAAAGACCATACTACAAATGGGAGAGCAAAGAATTTGATGTGGTGTCGGGTGAAATAAGCCTTGCCATTCCGCTGACAAACACAAGGAAGTCGAAAGGAAACGAGATGAGACGACACCAACAAGAGGCGAACAGCCCAGGATCAGGATAAAATGATAGGGAAGTCTTACTTTGATCCAACGATTTCTGGTGATTTATCAGTTTAGCAGAAAGAATCACGGACACAGACAAACTTCGCCTTAAAAATCATGTTTCAGCGAACATACACAGAAGTAAATCCTGTACTAACGTTTTTAAGGTTCAATTTCCATGCGACAGCAACCTGTTCTAAAAATCAAGTGCATCTATAGCAATGAAGTTCGCCACAGATAAATCTGGCAACGTTGCTAACTGTCACGTTCACTTTGAAGTTAACCGCAGTTGGTTTAGTGTGCCGAATCTCGTTGCAGAGGAGGCTGTGTCGCTCTGAGATGCATTTGTTTGTGTTTTTGAACAAAATTTTATGATTTCATTGAGATTTTTTGAAATAAACAAGTTGTAAACATGATTGGAAGTGATTATACGTTGGAGTTGTGTAATGTTTTTCATTCCGGACAGGTTTGTTTGCTCGTTTGTTTTATGTGTTTGAAACAGTTGCAACACTGTGTTCACATTGAATTATTTGATCTATCATTGTTAATACATTTTGGCGTATGTAGTATTTGTTATTGCCTGTTTTTGAAACGAAAAATGGCTAATTTTAGAGTTCCAGAGGAATGTCAAGGTTCTTGCTTATTTTTATTTCTATAAAACTGTTTTTTGGAATAACTGTTATTTCAAAGAGCGTTTCTAGTGTCTCTTATAAGCTTTTATTCGACTCTTTCATGAGTTAAACAACTTTTGACCAACTCATTAAAAACTTCTTACGGTATGTGCACTGTGCAATGAAGGGAAGCGACTTCGTTGATGTCTTTTGTACTGGAAGATTTAACTGAACGTGACTGAACCAAAACTAAGTTGTGTCGTCTTGATATATTACGTTAAATCTCTGCTATTTTAATTTTATTTGATAAGCACAACAGAGTTTTATTTTTCCTGTAAAGAAAGCATCATTGTTCTAATTTTGGTTAATTGGGGCCAGAAACACTCATTTTAATTTTGAGTAATGTAATTGTTTTGAAACTTCCGGCCGAATACGAATATCAGCTGTTAATGTTTTTGAGTAAATAATTATACAAATGCAATTAATAATATTATGACTTTATTAGTTGTCAAAATGGAAAGCTTATGATACATTCTCGTTTTCACCAACCGTAAAACACCTAAATATTATTGCACTGTTAGAATTTGAACTCTCGACGCTGAGCTGAAAATTGAACATCCAGGAAAGCTATTTTATTTATGCTTTAATTTGAGTACCGCCTAACACTTAAATGGTCATAAAACTGTTGGCGCAGTGACTGAGAGATTGGCTGCTGCGCTGTGACGCGGGTTCAATCTCCGCACGCAACACATATTTGTGTAACCTATTTGCACAGCAGTTATTCTGGGTCTGGGTGTTTGTGAATGTGAATTCAAATGTTTGTAAACACACCCAAAATACATGAGGCTTTCCTTTTGTGGGAAAAAGTATAAAAAAAGACGAAAATAACATATCTTACAGTCTGCGGTTTAATATGTAGGTGGAGCCAGGAAGCTTCTTCCAGCGACTGACAGGCGGCGTGAAGACCGGGGTGATCCTCAAAGATGTGTCCTTCACCACGCACAGCGGAGAGGTCACGGCTATCCTGGGATCGAAAGGTACCTTCGCCGTAATAACACGGTTGGCGCAATGTCTGTTGCATTGCGTGTAGTACTCGTAGGTCTCCGAGCGGACCAAATATATATAATTAGGTATGGTAAACAGGTAGTTGTACTTCGTTTTGCTATTTGAGTATGTGAATTTTAAATGTTCGTGAACGCACCCACAATATATTACCTACCTTGTACTGATGGTTTCCTACGCTGTTATTGCATTTTTTTCAATAAAAAGAGAGTCTTAACCAATCACACTTCACCTCTTCGCCAGGGAGCGGTAAAAGGGCCCTCCTCGACGTCATAGCCCGCCGCGTACCAGCCAAGGGTCACATCCTGTTGGAAGGAGTGCCTCTCGAAGCTGACCAGTTCAACAGCACCTGTGCTCTGGTGCGGCACAACACACGGCTTCTACCTGGACTGAGCGTGCAGCAGACACTTGGGCTGTCTCTCACCAAGGTAAGGATAAAGGATTACTTCTTTATTTGAGAGGAATTTGAAAAGAACGGTTATTTTGGAAGTAAATAGATACCAATTTTTGTTGGAAGTTTTTGTTGGGGTCTACATATATTTTTTTTAGTTTTATCATTCTCTTATTTTAGAAGTTACAGGGGGGGGGGACACATTTTACCACTTTGGAAGAGTGTCTCGTGCAAACTGTTCAGTTTAGAAAAAAATTATATTGGTAACCTCAATATATTTTTTAAAGACCTATCCATAGATACCCCAAACGGATAGGTTTGGTGAAAAAAAAAATTGAATTTCAATTCTAAGTATGGGGGGCATTCCCAAAATTTGTTTTGTTTTATTTTTGTGTGAAAATCCTAATGCGGTTCACATAATACATCTACCTACCAAGTTTCAACAGGATAGCTCTTATACTTTCGAGAAAAAGTGGCTGTGACATACGGACGGACAGACAGACAGACATGACGAATCTATAAGGGTTCCGTTTTTGCCATTTGGCTACGGAACCCTAAAAAGCTCCCCTGGAAGACCCAAAACCGATTGCAAAGCCAAGATGATCGCTGCAGAAACAACGTCGTCTAGTGTGAGGGTATACTGATGAAGAAGGGTACCACAAAGGAGCCTCATCAAAAACGACAATCCACCTCCAGTGACGTACTCTGTGTAATGCCACCTGCAAAAAGGCCGCCCCGTTAATGTGGCAGTGTCGTGGTCAAAGATAATTTAGCTGTAATATAAGGACGATGAAAAAGAAGACATACAAAAGTCAAAGAACTGAATAAATGCACTCATTTTGTTTAGATTTCAGGTTACTTGAAATCGTCGAAAGTGAAACAAGTAATGGCTGATTTAGCATTGTCAAATGTAAGTAACGGTTTAATAAGTTATCAATAAAGCTGAAAACATATAACAATCGAAAAATATGTAGGTGCCTTCTGAGTGCCAATAAATGCGATATCATCATAATTTTCCTGCCACTAACTCTTGGAGTCAGCGCAACACATTTTCTTCTTCTATTCTCGTCTAGCATGCGATATACGGTATTCAAAAAAAATATATAAACATCTAAAATCAAAACATCGTACGACCACGACACAGCAGAATTTCTGGAGTGGGGAACGCGCATTCTAAAAAAAATTTCGCCTCTTTTCAAGGAGTTTTATTTGGCCCCCACTTCTCTGTAAACATTCCATTTAATTATTTATTACGTTTCTTTCAGGTTGCTAACAAATGCGTGACGAACCTTACGAAAAGTGAATACAGAAGACTTATCATTGGTGTGCAATTAATAAGAGACCCAAGTAAGAATCGTAATAAATTACTATAAATACATTCAAATGGTGCACAACAAATTACAAACTTACTTGAATGCAATTTATTTTTCAGTTATTTTACTCCTTGATGAACCAACGTGGGATTTGGATCCGCTGAACACTTATTTAGTAATTTCAATACTGTCTAATGCAGCGAAGAAATATGGCACCGCCATTATACTTACTATGGAGAAACCTAGATCAGGTATGCATTCAGTAATGAAGGACCTATCAAATAACATTTACGTGGTAAAATCATCCAATGAATCCTCACACCCAGGGCAGGACGGGAGGGACTGTCAGACTTGTACTGACTAGAATTCACGGTGTCCTTCAATAGCCCTTTACGTTCCGGGGCCACGGTTACCTGATAAAACAGTCCCGAGAGTGTAAATGCGGTGCTACTCCATAAACGATGAGGCATTTATATCGTGCCTGAGTCCTGCCGATTGTTCGTTACTTAAGAGCTGATAGACGCTTCTGAGGGCGCTAAGTCAAAGTGTGGCTCAATTCTGGGCCGACTAAATTAAGATTGTCATCGACTCACTCAGAAGATTTTTACAAAAACTTTTTATGTAACAGTGACCAATTCTAAACCAAAATAGAACCTATTTACCTAAATATTTAGGTAATAACTTAAAAACGTACGTTCGTACATCGACATTTCACCTACATATCCCCATTATGATGCTAATCATGGCGTTTTGTCAAACAATCGAGTCACTGCGGTTTACTTTATGACTATGCTCTGAAAACCTTTGTTTGTATGTTGCCACAGCTGTACCTACATATTATGTTGAAATAGGAAGGTACCATGTCATGTTTTCACCTGTGTATATGTTATAATTTTGTTTACTGGGTTACTGCACTGTAGAGTTTGTATTTTTAGTAAATAGGTGTTAAACTTTATTTCGCTACATTGTAATAATAAATGAAACTAGTTCATCTACAGAAATTGGACCCAGATTCATACAGTTTAATTGAAATTGACATCCAACACAGCTTTTAGGACAGCCCCGAAAGTCAACATATTTATCACAATGCAAAATCAAACAAGTGTCTATTTCTTAATACCAATAGAAAGAAAATTATGTGTATTTGCATTAAAACTTCACAAAATTAAATGACACAAAAAAAGGATTTAATGCCAAAGGGGCTTCAGCTTAGCATAAATGCCAGATGGCAGCACGAAGTGTGCCACCTGACGCTGATGTTCAGCTACAGTTTTTCAATCTTACAATATTTTGCAGATGTGTTCCCGTTCCTGGATCGCGTCGTCTACCTATGCCTCGGAGATGTGGTCTACGCTGGACCAACAAGGAACCTTTTGGATTACTTCGGAAGCATCGGATTCCCTTGCCCACAACTTGAGAACCCTTTGATGTATTACTGTAAGTTACCTTTCCATCGACAGTCCATTGACCTATTAAGAGATCTGTCCATCTATCTAATATCTCCTCTCATTCTGAAGAGGAGATCTGTTCCATCTGTTTTCAAAGAAATAGTCCGTGTTGGAGAGTTTGGAAGCTAAATTGACGAAGTACCACTTCTTTTTGTCTTGCAACGTAACTGTCGTGTCGGCAGTTCGATATGTACCTACCTAGTTGCTGAAATGGCACGTTAACAGTTTCACTGTTCGCGCAGCAGACACAATACCGAAACAATAGTCCTGAACCACATGTGATTCATGGGACAGGGAATGGGTTAAGATTAAGAAACATAAATTTAATTTTCAAAAATACCCTCTGCTTTGGTTAGTCTTTTTATAGCTTTTAAAAGTAATTAAACGACTTCTTTCCGCAGTATGCCTCTCAACGGTAGACCGAAGATCGCGAGAACGATTCATAGAATCCAACCACCAGATAGCAGCATTGGTGGAGAAGTTTAAACTGGAAGGCCAAGGCATAATGCAGGGCAACCTGCATGAGAACAACCGCATCGTAAACCCTAACAAGATACAGCTGAATTACGGAAAGCCGGGAGGCATGCACGTTATATGGATGTTGTATTTGTGAGTTACGATTTTTCGGGACTTTTTGATAGTCACCATAGTTTTAACATATTAGCTAAATCCTAGTCTTTTCCTATGTTGGAGCTGGCTATCAATCTAAGTGGATGCAACTAAAACCATTTGCCATTTGCATGGGTTAGAAAAAAGTAAAGACAGCCATTTTGTTTCCCCAGGAGATTACTGGCTTCGATATTCAACCTCAAGAAGAACGGAATGAAACAAATGTTCATGAGACTATTCAGCTTACCATTGTACTTCTTCATAATGTGGATTTTCTACAACGAAGCGAAGGTAAAAATTAACGTCTAAAAATTAAATTAATTACTAGTAAATTATCGATATTCCTCAATATTGCTAAACAATCTACAACTATAATAATTCTGGACAATACAATAAAAAGGAATTTACCAAGTGCGACGAAGAAAAAATAGTTGTGAATTTTTTTTACTATTTGTAGGATTATCAAAGAGCTTTTATTACAAAGAGCGGCCTGATTTTCAACGCGATGGTGGGAACCTACTTCATCAGTATTATGAACACGATTTGTTTATGTAAGTTGCAATAATTGATTATTTTAATTTTTAATTTTCCATCTTTTATCCTTTTTTCTTTCATATCATTCTTCAAATAATATTCCATCAACCTGTTCATTTACCGTTCCATTCATCTCCATCTTGAACTTGCGCCTAACAATCGACTAATATAAAATACTATAATCTATGTTCCACTTATTGAGTATTATTTGGTCAAAGAACGCTCGGCGGTGCGGTGTTATCTCAATATTCCCAAAAATTGGTTTCTTAGAACGTCGAGTATGACGTAATGTAATAAAAATAAGTAACGCGAAAAATACAGTGAACAGAGAAGGGTATAAAGAAGAATTTAAACCGAACAGAATAATAAATAATAGTTTGATATTCCCAATAAAAAATTGGGAAGTTGTAGCACAAAAATAAACGTTGACGTCGAAGATCTCTGTATTTCCAGCGATAACAACAGTTTTTTTTTTAAGAATTTAGTAGGTTTTCCATTTTTTAAAACTTTAACCAAACCATTATTTAATTTTATGTCTATATTTTAAATAATCTAAAGAAAAGCAGTAAAATAAATACCCATTCGCAGCTTACGTCACATTTCAACACAAATATCATTTTCAATTTTCAATCTTATTGACGCTCCATAGTGGTGACGTAGTAATCGTAGTCAGTCCGCGCCTTTACGAAAGTACCATTTTCGTTTTGCATCATTTGTTTTACCATCGAGATGTTTCTCTTCCGTTTACAGATAGTCCCTACAGAACGCGATACTACCAGGAATCTCAGGAAGGTCTATACAGTGGAGCCAGTCTTCTCCTGTCTTGGAACCTCGTGTCCTTGCCTTTCTCGTTTCTGAGCACACTAGCTTCTGCTGCTGTTATTTATCCGTAAGTTTATTTGTATTACAAATTATGTAACTAGCTGTCGTTACTCTGCAAAAAAGTCTATAGCCACCGACTCCGACTCAGGGATTTTGGTTTGAAGGCTTAACGAAGTCACTTTCGCTTTTAGAATTTTAGTTACGATAAATAGTGCTCAAAATAAAAACAAGTCGTTTCACCGATTGCGTCTTGAAAGCATAACAAACGATGGTTACGTTAAAACTTTCTGAACTTAGTTTAACAAATGATAAGTTTTTTCTGATGCTAGTGAACCTATACAAATCACCAGTTAACTCATTGTCTTTCCTTCAGAATCTTATCCGACATTTCGGAGAATCTGGACTTCTTGTACTTCGCTCTAGCGCTGTGGTCTTGCTACGTTTACGCGGAGCAGCAGGCCATAGCCGTTATGATGTTCGTGAAGAACGGCCTCATCGCCGGCATCGTCAACATCTACATCACTTGCATCTACGTCATGTTGGCCAGTGGAGTCCTTAGGTAAATTATTTCAAATATTTTTGGCTGTCCTGATACTTAGACTGCCAAAGGGAATCTAAATTGAGTTGGGCTAGGGCTTGGCTACTAGTTGTTGCCTTTAGTAGCGTAAATGGCAGTTTGGGGCCGATGGAGCCAAAGTTTCCGAGGGGACATCGCTTACTTTAAACAAAGCACAGTTCTTTAGTAGGTCTAGCAAAGTCTTCTTATCTTGCGAAGTTTTCGGGAATCTGCTGAATGTGAGTAGCGCAGGATATGATGGAAACAAGGTCGGGACGATACTTGGAAGGCTGTTTTCGGGCAGGGGAAGACTTTCGTCTGTTAATTCTTTCCGCTCAACTTAAAAGCCAAAATAAACCTTCAACGATTTCATTACAGATCCTACAAAGGCTTCGAAGAGTGGCTGTATTACATGACCTATATCACCCACACACGCTACGCCTCAATCTTCATGCACCGCAACGTGTTCAAGCAACCAACCTTCAACATTCTTCCCTACAGCGACCAGGAGAACTGCACATCAACCATACCTAGCCTGATTCAAACATCATCAACCCTAAACACCAATTCAAATGCTAACTGCAGATATGCCAGTGGTAAAGCCTTCCTAACTGAAAGGTTTTCTTCCAAGAATTTCAATGGCGATATCTATGCGTCAGGAGACTTTAATCCGGAGTTCAATTTAGGTGTGTCTTTCGCTTTTTCCGTTGGTATCATGATTTTCAATAAGTTTTTGTATCTTATGCCTCTGCCTGGTTATATTACTGATAAGTTTAGGGAGTAGGTATTTATTGGTAGATTCAATATTTTTTCATGACTTCCCATGTCATAACCAAAACGATCGTTCACACGAATACGTGATCGTCGCGTATCAATATCACAAATCGGTTCAAAAAAGCCGCACTACAATAAGTTCGAATGACTGAGCGCGACATTTTTGGGACGATTGCTTTGGTTAGGACGGGACCATATTGTGTGATCCGTCCCATTATCAATATTGGAAAATTATTATGTGTAGGTAAGTTTATTATAAGGATTATTAAAATTTGATATATTATTTGAGTGAGACTTTTATTTACAGTTTAAATATAAAAACCATATCTGAAAGGCTTGGTTCTTAACCAATATTTTTAACAATATTTTACCTAATTTTACAGCGGGCGTTGATTAGTCTGAAGTGTGTTAAAGAGATTTAGAAGAAACCACAATTCAGTTAGATGGTATTATATTTCTAATAACTTACAATAATTATCACTCTATTTCAGAGAAACCACACAAAAAGATGGTTCATTATTATTTTCTAGCCAAGTCCAATGATCTGGGGTGCTAAGACAGATAACCTCCACGTGCGTCCGTGGACTGGAGTTCCCTCTCGGATACGTCCGGGGGGAAGACCAGTTTTTCGGGCCGGTGCGCCCTGGGATGCGGGCAAAAACTCTTCCTTAGGCACTGTGTGCCTAAGGGGGTTTCTTTGCCCGTATGCAAATAGCCTGTCGGGTGGAAGCTCCAATGCGTGTCCCTCTGATTAGCAGAGGGCACAGCAGCGGAGCGGGCTTGCGGACGGTGAGTAATGGGTAAGCTCGCCGTCCGACCAAGGACCAAGCCCGGGTCGGTGGCGTGTCGTGTTTCACGCGTCACCGACGGGGCCCCTTATGGGGCCAAATGCCTACCGGGGTCGCGGATTTTTTCTTAATCCAGGATACCGTGGCCCCGGAACGTAAAGGGCATCCGAAGGAACACGGGTGGATTTTAGTCAGTAAGAGTCTGACAGTCCCTTCCGCCCCACCCAGGGCGGGAGGACTCATTTGATGATTTTGCCACCCTAAAAAAAAAAAAAAAAAAAAAAAAAAAAAAAAAAAAAAAAAAAAAAAAGTCCAATGATCTAGTTACATATTTCGTATATTATCACACTGTATGGAAAATGAATAGGATTTAGTGCTTATTTTGGTGGTTCAGACAAAAGCCAGCACATCATCACCCCAATCTGTCTTTCTATAATAGATTTTTGACTTTATCACAACGGCAGAAGGTTTATGTTCTTTTGGGATCATTTTAAAAGTTTGAGATAGGTTGACGTGCTAGCTAGAGTCTGTACCTACATCAATAAAAATATTGACCACTTGTCCCGACTTCGGCCCGTTTTCACTAACGGTAATTGACAACTAAAACAGTGCTTAAATGTTTTTACACTTTTGTGATTCCAACTTTAATCGAAACAACGAACGTAAGCCACTTTAGTTCCGCGGCGGAGGCGTGCTACGGCATTACCAGTCAAAGTTTGTAAAGAATATTTGCATCAGTAAATTAGTGTACTTTTTCTAAGCCAGTCTTTTTCAGTTATTGAAAACAAATGTGTACAAGAAGAATTAATGATTGTCTCCCTATAAAATGTATGAAAAATGATAACCTTAGATTCCTAAACTCCTAATAGATGTTCACGCAATGGTGAAATCTTCTATTACTTTTAATTCTTTGTATGGATATAGTACTGCTGACTCCGTTTGCGTTTCACTATCATGTTCGGCAGGAATACATGCTGTTCCATCTTCTGGAAAAGAAAATAAGTGTAGGTTTTAGAAATTATGTACACATTTTTCTTATGATGCTATATAATAAATGTTAGTAATTAATAACTACAGTAATCGAGACAGAATTTTGGTTGATGCGGTCCATATTACATTGGACTATTCGATTTTATAGCAAGGGTTACTTAAAAAAATGTTGCCTCACTAGAAATTATTCCTGTATGTGATGTTCATAATACAAACATTTAAACTCACATACTCAAACAAACAAATCCGAAATAGCTACTTGTAGGGCACACAAATATTTGTTCTGTGTGGGAATCGAACCCACGACATAAAGCACAGCAGTGGTTCGCTCTGCCACTGTCACTACGCCAATCGTTCCATCTAATCAGCTCATACAATTTCTTCGTCAGTTCATCACTCATTAAACAGATTATCTAATAATAAAATGATTGGGAATACTAACCTCCATACACTATAATAGGTTTGTTTAATTTATTCATTGTGACCTGAAAAAAAGAATAATGGTTAATATTTAATCATACTACTAATAAATTTAATGCATTATATTGCTGGTTTTATGATATTAAAACCAACTATAGCAAAAAAAAACATATTACATAAATTATAGGTAGGTACTTTGATTAATACATTAAGATAAAAACTTTTTTATTAGCTTATGTCCCGCAGCTGGGCAAAGGCATCTATATTTTTTTTCCAAGTGCTCTTTGTACCACTCGGGCCAGCCATCACAATACATAATCAGATAATCTTATTGGGCCAAGCTCGGTGGCGTCATCCCTCGTGTCATATGATTGTTACACAAATAATTATAAAGCTTAACTTACAGGGTTACTTACTGGTGATAGCACAATCTCCCTATATTTCTTAAGGTATAGTTTCAGAGGCTCCACATAGTTGTCGAAGCCTAATGCATTCATAGCAAATAACACGTCTTCACCGTTGATTGTTTTTCGCTTCTCTACCTGACACCGATCACTGGCCTCGCTTGTGACGAAGGAGATGAACTCTGATATGCATTCTTGGACACATTCCCGGGCATCTTTTGCTATCTAAAATTTTATAATTGTTAATGACATTGACATTCAAGCCACTATGTATTACTATTGGTATGAAAGCAGAGAACAAAGAAATTCAGGCAGATAGCCTGCAAAAAAGAAAAAAAATAGTTAAAATTCATCTTTTTCAAATGTTGCCAGCTTGTAGAATATACATATAGACCCGTATTTAAGTTCTGGGGTTAATTTTAGTTCTGATTTCAGATTTATCTTTACAAGGTGCTGTAAAATTTCAGTCTTAATATTTATAATTTAATTTAAAAAAGACTGTCCGTGAAGTTTTTTGCCTGTTTTTCTCCATAGAGATTAATGCTTCAGAATGAGCACCTGCAGTAATTTCAGTTATTAGGCCTTGTGATTGGGTCTGTAGCACCATATTTTTGTACTGTTTTTATTTTTTGACTTTTGACAATTCAAAAGTGACTGTATCTGGCAGACTTGAAATAAATGTTTTGATAAGCCTATACTGTAAGTCCCTACTATGGTTGTCTTTTTGTACAACGCTGTCCACTTCTGCAGCACCCATTTTATGGAGAATGATTGACATATTTATTTATGTGAATTACGTAAGTCTCACCTTTCCATTAGCAGGTATTGCTCTCTTCATTATCTTGGCAATATTTGCAATAGGTAGAAATCTATCCTGTTCCCTCAGTGGTGCATTTTTACTGCCGGAATCAGAGTTGTTCTCTTCATCTGAAACATAGATACAAGTCTAAAGACCTTCTATACTTAACTTATTTTAGAAAAGTAACTTAATTATGAAAGAAATACAAAATTATATTGAGTCATTTTCTTAAAAATCCCAACCATTTATAAAAAAAGGTCAGCTAATGGCTGTAACACATTGTACATGTACCAGCCACCATACTAATATAAAACTTACAAATTATATACAATTATAAAACATACAATTACAAAATTCTAATTGGATTGAGATTAGAACCTTTAAAGCCAAGCCAAATTAATAAACTGTTAGGAAATTATTAAAATGGTTCTTGGTTACGATACTCAAGTAAAACTCATTGCGAGTCAGTTATAACTGTAATGATACGTAGATAAGTCGAAGAATGTTCAAGAGTTCTAGTTGCATGTGCAGTGACGTAGAAAAAGCCCTTGAATACATACCTAGGACATCATCAGAGTTCACAACATATTCACATCGTATGTTATTCTCCTCGTCGACGAGGTACCCGTTGTCTAGGCACCTAGTCACCAAATCATTGCCAATTTCATCGTTTTCCATGGTTTAGCATAAAGAAAATCACCAACACAGTTAGAGAAGGTTATTTCTTCTTGTAGATACGAAGAATACGAAGTAACCTAAACGATTGATGTAACACTTAAAATATTTGTAATTTATACACTTATTTCCTTGCTAGTTGCTCAAGTGATAAAGATATTGCTTGCTTTCCAAAAACCACAATGTTTACAACAACGCAACAACGCCACAAGACAGACATCCACAATCCACCAGTGTTGCCAGGTCAAGGTTTTACTTTACCCTAGGCTTGGTCTCAATTTACCCTAGAATCTGTATTATTTAAAAAAAATACCCTAAAAAAATATCCTTGTCTTTTCCTTCTTTACAAATAAAACAACTACATTATTTATTCATATTATTATATTATTGGCACATAACAATAAAAGTATCCTCTGCATCACTATCTTTTTTGTCATACATGCTATTATTAAATTTGTCCAACATTGTTTTTGAAGGAGTGAAGTTAACACAAGATTTGTGAAATATGTTTAAATTGTATCTTACAGTCATTATACTCTGTATCATAGGCAGGGATAGCCTATTCCTAAGCTTTGTTTTGACGACTGAGTATAGAGAAAAGGCCCTTTCTACGGCTGCATTAGATATAGGCGCCGACAAAAGAGACAATGCTAATTTAGAGACATTAGGGAATCTTTTATTACCCGCAGCGTCTGTGTCCCCCTGAACCTCAGCCCAAAAATCAGTACAACGCGTCGTATTTTCCCAAGATTTGTTTTGCAAATTATTCCATTCCATTTCTACCTCTTGTTTACAACCATATACTTCAGCTCTTTGAACATTTTGTAATATGTCAACTAATGTAGGTTTCACTTGAGAAGTGGCTATTTCTGGAGACAACTTCACCATGGCTTTAAGGAATGTGATCTGTTTTGGCAACCTTTTCTGTAATTCGGAACACAAAATAACAAGAAAGGTTTTACATCTCTCACGTACGTCTTCTTTGTCACGTCTGTCTAGTTTCGATAGCGCCTCTTCAACCGTGTAGCCAAAATGCATTGCTGATACATGCATCAAATGCTCCTGAAAATCAAATGATGCATATTCTCCATCCGTAACAGTTTCAAGCTTCCGAGGTATGACAATAATTTGCAGGATATTTTTGAATAGCAAAAACAAGTCTTCTAACAGTTTCGCTGGATCGACATTATCACTTTGAAAAAGGCAATTTACTTTAGTAACTTGTCGTAGATGAACATCTAAGAACGTGAAATATGCATGGTAAGCTCTGCATTTCATGATGTCATACAATTTTTCCGCCATGAAACATTTGTCTTCAGTCTTAGCCATCATGAAAAGAAGCTTTAATTCCTCCCATTGCTCGAGTAACGTACGTATAGCATGAGAACGTGCTAACCAGCGTGTTCCGCAAAATCCTGGTATTTTTTTAGGAGCTCGACTTTCGTTCATAATTTCGTATAAGTCCCTGTAGGCTTCAAGGCGTTTTGAACTATATGAGAACCAATTGTGGCATTCCCGAATCAAAAATTCCAGTTGACGGGGCATACTTTCCGAAGCTTTCTCTGCACATAAATGCAACGAATGACAGGTACAATTAACGATGATAATATCCGGTAAGTCTCTTTTCAACAGTGCTGCGACAGAGTGGTGCTCACCAATCATTACATTAGTACCGTCTAGCCCAATTCCTACCAGCATTTCAAGACGTAAGGAGTCCTCTAGTAAAGTATTTTTTATAGTTTCATAGATGGTTGTTGCATCGCATTTAGATATTTTTATGTATCTGTAAAATGTTGTAATGATTTCTTGCTTAATTTTTGAAAAATACCGTATCATTAGGCACAGAATTTTATCTGTTGATATGTCCGTAGTTTCATCTACAATAAGTGAATATGCAGCATCACCAACATCTGATATCATTTCTTGCATCATTACTGGACCAAGAACGTTTTTTATTAGCATGCTGCATTTAGTTCTGTGTATTTTTAACGTCCCCAGAACTTCTGATTTCAGATCAAGACATGGCAGGATTTCACCTAAATGATCTACATTTTGAATAGCACTATGTTCAGCTATATAAGCAGCTATTTTTAATTCCGCAGTTTTGTTATTCTTCGAAACTGTTTTTACAAAAGGCAATTGCTGACAGGACTTCGCCGCTTTATCTAATGACACAGCTTTTATGTGTTTTTTACTCTTTGCGTGATAGTTAAGTTCTTTCTTGTGGGGTACTAATGTGACTTTACAATATTTGCACCTTGCATAGTTTTCACCAGTGGGGTCAGGACAAATCCAATCTAAAAATAAAAAAAGCAAAGCGTTAACACCACCGCACCGCCACCACCATTCATCTTCATCATCACCACAATATGCATTTATCTTTATCCATCACCACCACCACCCGTAAAATATACCTACAGATGTGGGTAAATTTTGCAACAGGCAACTCTTATACATTACCAAAGACATTCAAATAATATTACCAGCCAAACTGCCAAACAAAGTACAATACAATCAAAGAAAAACAGTTACAATAATGCTTGTGTAACCTCAGTCTCATTGCTCAATTAGATTAATACATATTATAGCTTTAAGAAAACTGGACTTACCTTTTAAATTTGGATCATACTCCCATTCTTTACAGTATTTTTGTGCATACTTTTTCACACCTGAACGCGTAACGCCAGCACTAGACGACGCCATTTTTCACAACAACACACACTCACGAAAAGAAAGAGCAGGCAACACAATAAATAAAGGAGACTAGAGAGAGACACAAAAGCAATCGGTGCGTTCACGACACGGAATCTGTAATGGGCGCGTTCAAAAACAATATCATTCAAAGTAATTATTTTACTGTTATTGACTGTTACCCTAAAAAATACCCTAGGAAAATTCATACCCTAGAAATTACCCTGTTGGATTACTTTTACTCTAAATATAGGGTAAATTACCCTAAGTTGGTACCACTGCAATCCACAGATGTTATAGAGCAATCCAGAGACATTTTTTTTTTGGTTTTTTTCGCCTCTTTGGGACAGGCAAAGGAGCTGAGCCCATACAGCCAAGTCTGATTTAACAATCCAGAGACAAGCTGACAATCACAAGATACAGATTAGTAAAATCAATAGAGAATGAATCGAAAAAATATTACGAAAATTACTAAAATCAAGCCAAGAGTTTTTCTTTTGTAAGTTTTATAATATTTTAATGAGTTGAAAACAGTTAAAAAATTCTTTCACAATTGTTAACTAAAATGTGTATTTATATCTTTTTCTATGCCCTCGACTGAAAGAAATGTAGTTGTTACATTAAAAATTGGAATTAATCGACTATACTATATCGATAATGTGGATTCAGTTTTCCACCTTTCGTCCAACACTAAAAATTCTCCGTTCCGCGATGTAGGTTGCTGGAAGATAATTTTTCATAAACACAATAAATACAATTCATCTGATCACCAAAACTACATTATCGTAAAACAGTGGGTAGCGCCATTGTGTAACAGTGTGCGCCGCCGCCAAAGTTACTGGTAAAATAGGTTATTTCAGTTTGGGTTCAGTGCACAACAAACGCTTATCAAGCAGTATCATCGCAAATAACTGGCTTATTAATCAATCAGAATGGGTGTACCCAAGTTCTTCAGGTATACCAGCGAGAGGTACCCTTGCCTCAACGAGCTGGTGAAGCAGTATCAGGTAAAAACCTTCCCGTTTATGAGTATTCTTTTGTCGTCAAATACCTTCTTACCACTATGAAAACAATGTTTCTTAACTGACTGAAACTCTTCATGTTCATGTTATGACCAAACTTCAATAAATGGAGAATATCATAACTCTAATGAATAAGATGTCATGACCCCTTGACCAAAATACCCAAATCATGCCATATTACATGAAACTTATTAATTTAATATTTGTTACAAACTCTTCTTCTTCTTCCTGCTCTTATCCCATTCTATTTGGGGTCGGCGCAACACGTTTTCTTCTTCCATTCTCCCCTATCAGACGTCACAGTATCATTTACTCCTTTTTCTTTCATATCATTCCTTAGACAATCCATCCATCTTTTCTTTGGCCTAACTAACAACTAATTATTGTTATGTGAATTTATTGTTATATTCCAGTTCTAAATTGAAATTGTTAGTTTTTTTTACAGACAATATGTTAACATTGCACAAGCATTTGTCATAGCATGACACAACGTTGATGAAAATAATTATAAAACAAGCGCACTTAAGGAAAATTCAATAACTCTCATAATTAGTTTTAATTTCCTTTAAAGTTGAATTAATATTGAATATTCTTAACAAAACATAATATTTCAGATACCCGACTTTGACAACATGTACTTGGATATGAATGGAATCATTCACAACTGTTCCCATCCGGATGACTCCAACCCGCATTTCCGTATAACGGAAGAAAAAATATTCCAAGATATATTCCACTATCTTAATATCCTGTTTCAAATTATCAAGCCTAAGAAGTTGTTTTTTATGGCTATTGATGGAGTCGCCCCCAGGGCCAAGATGAACCAGCAAAGAGGCAGAAGGTACGTAATAATAATAATGGGTGACTCACTTGTCCGACCATGGACCATGCCCGGGTCGACAGCGCGTTGTGTTCCACACGCGCCTCAAAGAGTGTCAGCATGATGACGGGGCCTCCCTGTAGAAGGCCAAAGCCAGCCGGGGTCGCGGGACTTATCAAATTACCGTGACCCTGGAATGTAAAAGGCTATTGAAGGACACAGTGGATTTTAGTCAGTACAAGTCTGACAGCCCCTTTTAAAATAAAAAAGGTACATAATAATATGTTAAAACTGCACATTGGATTCCTTTGTATGTTGAACTTAAAACCTACACTGTATTCCCTAAGGCTTAATTTATTTTGTCACTGCCGCTCTTCTAGCAATTGTGAGAAAGGCCTGCCTTTAAGTTTAAATTCTAAAATATCTTTCATAGCAAACTTTAGACACTATATTATTTTAAAGCGAAGTTTCCTGTTGCCCCACATGTTAAGTAACGATGTTCTCATTCTCATGCTTATAATACTTTTGCTACCTGAAGTCCTGGCCGTTTTTAACCAATTGGGTATTTTTAACCCCACACTACTTAGGATATGTCAGGCTTCCATTCATACAATAATTGATGTATTTAGCAAATTGCCTTGGCTTTGCACAGGTGCAATTTTAAAATAAAATGTAGCATAAGTTACATGTTGATAATTTAGCTTTGTATTGGGGAAAGAATTTTGAAAATTGGTCCAGTAGTTTTTGAGTTTATTAATTTAAAACAAAAATGCAAATATTTTTGGTATTACTGGTGTAGAATAAAGAATTAGGTTGAAAAGCATCATAAGAATGAATACAACCTCAAAATATTATAGGGTGGCTAATTCCGTCATATGGGGCGTAACCGTCTATTTGAAATATCGTCTATTGTATAGCGATTAACGCCATCTAGGGATTTTTTATTTGAAGTTAAAACTAGAACTGTTTTACCGACACCACTTCAAACACTGCAACTCGACTGTTTCGAGCATAATTTTCAAGTAGACGGTTACGCCCCATATGACGGAATTAGCCACCCTGACCCTAACCCCCATGGGATTATAAATATTTAGATGAGTTGTGTTTCTCAGAAATAAATAGATAGTAAAGTATCTATTGATATGATGCTCACAGGAACTAGGGGTCCTGGGCACAGAATGAATAGCCCTGAATACCCACAGTGCCCATGGCCATAGGAAGAAGTGTCCTTGCTTGCATGTACTATTTTTACCACATATTATTATGTTTTAAGTGCTACATGAAGTGATCCTATTTTTCTTTTTTTAAATGTTGCTCGACACTAGGAATTTCTTTCTGTATCGCGGGTGCGTTTACAAACATAGAGACCCAGACCCGGAATAACTACTTGAAGATTATACAAATATTTGTTCCGTGCGGGGATCGAACCCGCGACACGCTGCACAGCAGTCGATCGGTCAGCCTCTGCGCCAACCGTGTCGTCATCTTATTATCTATTGTTGTTAATTCCAACTGAAGTATGCTGTGCTAAAATAAGTTTATACATTTATTATTACTGTGATAACTTTGCAATAAATATAAACCAGCAATAAAGGAAACCTGGTAAGTAAACATTTGTTGGTATTGGAACGTGGGTTTGAACCCAGCCAGGATCATTACTTTGTGTAATTTATTTCATCACCACTGCTCTCAAAATGGTAAAGGAAAACATTGTGAGGAAACCAGCATGTCCTAGAACCATAAAATTCGAAGACATGTGACATCTACCAACCCGCACTGGGCCCTTGTGGTGGATTATGGCCCACTCCCTCTCACAGAGAGGATGCCTGTGTCCCAACAGTGGGAACATTGAAGACTGATGATGAATTTTATTTTTTAGGTTTAGATCAGCAAGGGAAGCAGAAAAGTTGGAAGAAGATGCTAAAGAGAAAGGTATTATTTATTTTCGTTTTTAATTGAAAAGCATAACTTTTCATTTCTGCTGCCAACTGCCTGAATTACAATATATTCATATTACTGCTATACTTCAAGTCCCATATGATCTGGGACTTGATATACATACAAAAAGGCTAGGTGTGCACCCGAATGCTCGCTACTGCCGCGTTCTAGTCGCGAGTTCCCGTGTCGAACCTTGCTAAAGCGCAAGCACGCTTTGGCCACTGAGTACGTCTTGCTGCACCAATACAAAAACGCAGCACAGCGCGCGCCCGCGGCGCCTTGTATTTCCAGTCACTGTATAGGCGCCACACATTTTATCTTTATAGCCAGTGGCGTAGCTAGGCGGGGGCGAAGCGGATCCTAGCCCCCGGCCTCACACCAGACGGGGCCTCGCGCTCAGGGTAAAAAAAGAAAAAAAATCTTGACAATGGTGGTCACAAGTTTGCAACCACTCAGTAAAGCAGTACAACTTCTACTAAGAAATTAACATGACCTAAAATTATACGCTTGTGGGGTCCGATGATTGGGAACTGGAAGAACCTAAGAGGCCTCGCAACCTAAGAGGTCTAGCGCTTCCACTTCTTGTGCGAGGCCCCATGTTGCAAGATAACTTGCGTACGTTTTATAACTGGGATTTGAAAGAGTCAAAAAGGCCTCGCAATGTTGATACATACATACTGATAAAACAAGTCATCTACAATAGGGAGGCCTCGCGCGAGCAGCGGAGGCCAGTCATATTTTTCGTCCTGAAAGAAAAGGGCCTCGCAGATGCGTCTTGCCCCCTCCTAGATTCGGTCTCGCTGTTTATAGCGACCCCTGTACGCTACCGAACAGTTTTGTATTTCCTGTAAAGAATAGAAATAACTGGTTTTAACCTTTTAACCGCCAGACTTCGTATCATTTGTCGTGCCCCCAGCGCCAGGCTACGAATCAGTGAAATACAAGTTCCTCTCTTTCTGCTCCTCTTAAGCTCCGATTTGTAAAATGTTATGTTGTACAATAAAAAGTATTATATCTATCTACATAAACAGAGAGATATAGAGTAGATGCAATAAAATAAAATCAAACAAAACAAAAATCGAAAATATTCTCTGTCGGATATATCCGACTCTGGCGTAATGGGCCCGAAAACATTTGTCGGATATATCCGACGTTGGCGGTAAAAAGGTTAAAAAGCTCCCTAAATGAACTAGGCCCATATCTCACTATGCCTATCAAATGGATGACATCGTGCGATGTGACAGAGATGTGAATTACGGGAGCACACGCGGAGTGAAGTACATGTCAATGCACCACAACCTTTTAAGTTCTTTATTTAATTTGAATTTAAAACAAGCCGATAATGTTCTCGAAATACATCGTTGGCGGGAAAAGGCAGATCTAAAGGCCCATTAGGAGGACTAGGAGTCATCGTGGACACAGGATATAAGCCCAATACTTAAGGGTACGGTGAACGCGAATTTCTCCATACAAACGTAATACCAAAATCATTCGCAATACGAACATATTACCGACTTAAAGTTATGTTATTCAGATACAGACGGTATTTATCTAGGTTCCTATTAAACTTTTTGTTTAAAACATTCACTATTTACGAAATGCGAGCGAATTGCATTTCGTACATTTAAACACCACTAACAGCATGTTTTCAACTTAATTATTCTGTATTATAAACATTAATATTCTTAATAATATTGTAATAGGAACATAGCTTATATTGTCTAGTTGCAGATTATCCAAAAAATAATTGAAAATTATCAAGTTTTCATTCATAATTTTTGGAATTACGGAACACAAAGAAAACAGAATACAAATCTGGAATGACAGTAGCGCTGTCGCGTCAAGCATGGGTTGTTTGTTTGCGATAGATAGAGATAGCAATGTTTCGTTTGATTTTTGTGCTCGCCTCGAATTGCAATTGCGAGCTTGTTACACCGGCCTCTTAATTTTATTTTCCACAGGCGAAACGCTACCAACGGAGAAGCGCTTCGATAGTAACTGCATCACGCCAGGCACCGTGTTCATGGCGCGTCTGCACGAACAACTCAAGTACTTCGTCAAGTACAAGATGTCTACCGACCCCCTGTGGTCTAAGGTCAAGGTCATATTGTCGGGACATGAGGTAAGTTCGATAAGTATGATCACTCCAATGATTATGAACAAAATTTAAAAGAAATCTCTTTCACTTAGAGTGAACAGGCTTCTGAGTAAACTCGCTCCATTGTTCTCTCTGTCACCTCTGACCTAGATAATAGTATAGAGCAAACCTATATCAAATTAATAAAAAACCGGCCAAGTGCGAGTCGGACTCACTCACGAAGGTTTCCATACCATTATCTATATAAAAATAGCAAAATAATCATATTAAGTATGTGTTGTACGCGGCGGTCCCCTTAATATTTATTTTGCAACAGAAATACATTTCATGCTGAGACAATTCTCTATGTTTGTGTCAATGTGTAATAAATTAATATTAATTCTATTTAGGTGTGATTTAACTATGTGAACTACATTACTACACATCTGAAACTTATTTACTGCTCATTTGCTCACACTTTGAAAGAAAATTGATAATTTGAAACTTTGTCAAACCTCTATTGTCCTCCAACAGACACCCGGAGAAGGCGAGCACAAGATAATGGACTACATCCGCTGGTCGCGCTCGCAGCCCGACTACGACCCTAACACCAGACACTGTCTGTACGGACTGGATGCCGACCTTATCATGTTGGGCATGTGCACGCACGAACCACACTTCGCGCTGCTTAGAGAAGAGGTAATATAACCATAGATCGGAATTAGGTAGAGTTATTCATGTCCTTACACCGATTTCATACAGCGAAAGAATAAAATGGATATGCCACAAATCCCAGAATTATTTTTAAAAAGCAGAAAAATCCCGTGATTCATTAAACAGAAAGTTATTTACTTTTACACAATTTACTAGTTTAATCTATCTCCGATGTTTTTGTTATTATTATTTACTAGCTGTGCCCGCGACTTCGTTCGCGTGGAGGTCGGAACTCAACAATGTATTTTTTTTGTGCTTCTTTATTAACAACATTAGCTGTAAACCATCATTCTGGAGCAATTGGAGCATACATAAATATGCGTACGTAAATCATCAAATGAGTCCTCCTACCCAGGGCAGGGTAAGAGGGACTGTCAGACTTGTACTGATTAAAATCCTCGGTGTCCTATAAATCCTATAATAGGCCTTTACGTTCCGGGGTCAAGGTAATTCGATAGTTCCGCGAGCCCGGCAGGCTTTGGCCTTCTAAGGGGGGGCCCGTCATTGTGATGACACATTTAGGCGCGTGTTGAACACATCGCGCCGTCGACCCAGGCATACTCGCCGCCCGCATGCTCGTGCAAGAGAAAAATCTACGTTTAAACGCCTCTGGGACCTGAGTAGAATAGGCGGACTCCGGAGCCTGCCCGTTCCTGCCTTTACCGGCGCTGGCAGCCCCAGGACGTAAGCAGACATGGGCGAAAGTCATTCTTTCAAGGAAGCAGGTCGTACCTATGCGTGACCCGTCGTATCCCATCGTATCCCATCGTGTCCCATCGTATCCCATCCTATCCCATCGTATCCCATCGTGTCCCATCGTATCCCATCGTATCCCATCGTATCCCATCGTATCCCATCATATCCCATCGTATCCCATAGTATCGAATCGCATCCCATCCTATCACATCGTATCCCATCGTATCCCATCGTATCCCATCGTATCGCATCGTATCGCATCGTATCCCATCGTATCCCATCGTATCCCATCGTATCCCATCGTATCCCATCGTATCCCATTGTATCCCATCGTATCCCATCGTATCCCATCGTGTCCCATCGTATCCCATCGTATCCCATCGTATCCCATCATATCCCATCGTAACCCAAACTATCACATCGTATCCCATCCTTTCCCATGCTATCCCATCGTATCCCATCGTGTCCACTCGTATCCCATCGTATCCCATCATATCCCATCGTATCCCATTATATCCCATCCTATCACATCGTATCCCATCGTATCCCATCGTATCCCATCGTATCCCATCGTATCGCATCGTATCGCATCGTATCCCATCGTATCCCATCGTATCCCATCGTATCCCATTGTATCCCATCGTATCCCATCGTATCCCATCGTGTCCCATCGTATCCCATCGTATCCCATCGTATCCCATCATATCCCATCGTAACCCAAACTATCACATCGTATCCCATCCTTTCCCATGCTATCCCATCGTATCCCATCGTGTCCACTCGTATCCCATCGTATCCCATCATATCCCATCGTATCCCATTATATCCCATCCTATCACATTGTATCCCATCCTTTCTCATCGTATCCCATCCTATCCAATCATATCCCTTCGTGTCCCATCGTATCCCATCCTATCCCATTCTATCCCATCCTATAATAATAAAATATAAAATAATATACTGATACTGATACTGCTAGCCTACATCATCCCACTGCTGGGCAAAGGCCTCTCCCCATGACTTCCAATTTTCACGATTCAGGGCCAAAGTGGACCACTGGTCATTGGTTTTATCAAGTTCGTCTCGCCATCTTCTACGAGGTCTGCCGCGACGCCTTCTGGCTGTATCAGGGCTCCACAAAGTGGTTATTTTGGCCCACAGCTCATTAGGCATACGGCAGACGTGGCCAGCCCAAGCCCATTTCAGTGCAGCGGCCTTTTGACCAACGACAAACACAAAATAATATAATAATATAAAAAAAAAAACAAAAACACAAAAAGGCAGAGACACTCAGGCGTCAAAGTACTCCTCCGCATCGCTGTCATCTGGAAACGTGCCGAAAACTGGCAGCATTGCCACGTTGGATGGCAATGCTTATTGTGGTATTATTTTGAAACTATGATATCTCCTAAGATATTCATTGAAACCAAACGATGTCAAGGGCAATTTTGTTCAAAATTAAATGCTTGTGATGATTAACGTATTTATTTGGATAAGGATTAATATTGTGTTAATGAAAAAACCTTCGCAAGTAATGCATTACTTTAAAATCAAATTTGATTTCCATAAAAAAGGTTATAATGACTTAACCTTAAAAGATAAATGTATGCTCTCGCGGACTTTATTTTAGAACTTTTTATCAGGAATAATTCCGTAGTACATTATTTTTGCGTATCTTTAACCGTTTACGCAGCGCACGCAACGGAAGCTCTCGAAATGGAATCCATTTTCCCGATTTTGAAACATTTCTCTTTACTGCTCCGCTCCTATTGGTGATAGCGTGATGTTATATAGCCTATAGCCTTCCTCGATAAATGGTCTATTCAACACAAAAAGAATTTTTCAATTCGAACCAGTAGTTCCTGAGATTAGCGCGTTCAAACAAACAAACAAACTCTTCAGCTTTATAATATTAGTATAGATTTGTAATACTGTTTTCCACACGAGATTGTCTATTAGAAATCCCGAGAAGATCCAACATTTACATTAATATCAACATTTCGATGCAAGTACTAAAATAACTACCTACTTCCGACCTCTGAATATAACAATAGCCTGTATGCCCGCTAGCTTAGTCATAGGTGTACTTATATTTCGCTAATATAATTTAAGTCGTATGTTCTGGGGAAACATCACTATGCGCTACATCACCAAAGTAGCTGATGTAGAAGTTAAAACAGTCAGGCTGAAGTGGGAGTGGGCGGGCCATGTTGTAAAAATGCACCTGGAGTGGTGGTCAAAAAGAAAGTCACTAACTGGACATCTGAGGGTCCTCCCTCAGGTGTCCAGTGAGTGACTTTCGCCAACGAGATCGATCGCGGCGGAGGTGGTGTGATGATCTGATCATGTTTGCGGGGCAAACTTAATCAGAAATTGCCCAAAATACAGAGGGAGGGGGGGCCTTTCCCCAGCAGTTTGACGCAATGTAGGACATTAAAAAAAAAATCTATGGACACTCGCGAACCTGTTTCGTTTTAATCGAAATCGATTTTATAAAACTAGCCGGGCATTTCGACTTTAGACGTGACACTAAAGACACCAAGCAGTCGTAAGTATTCATTTATACGGTTACTTTTTCCTCAAACATAAACTCACGCCTTTTCCCATAAAGGTAGGTATAAACTACAGAACGCCATTCACAATCATTTTGCTTCGCACACGTTCATACATTTTTTTTTCTCCACAGGTAAAATTCGGCAGAACGACGCAGCGCGCCACAAGTCCCGAAGAGACTAATTTCTACCTCCTACATTTATCTTTATTAAGAGAGTATTTAGAACAAGAGTTTATATCTATTAGGGACAATCTGCCCTTCCAGTACGACATAGAGAAGATTGTCGATGACTGGGTCTTAATGGGCTTCCTTGTGGGCAATGATTTTATACCTAACTTGCCCAATATGCATATAAGTAATGATGCCTTGCCTGTTCTTTATAAGACTTATATGACTGTGTTGCCTACTTTAGATGGTGAGTTGACTTCTTATTCATCTTTTTATTTGAGAAATACATGCTCATCATCTAAGAAATCATAGTTAAATTACACATTACTGAAAAGAAATGATAAATATTTGGCATTCAATTGAACATAATATATTACATTCTTATGACAGAGATTGAAGATGAACCCACAATGTTGCAATACTTTTGTTTATGGGGCCTTAAATATGTTATATACCCTTAACTTAATTTCATATCTAGCTGCTGCAGTAGATAATTTTATTAAAACAAGTAGAAAACTTGAAGGGAAGGATCTCACTTCTCGGATTCCATGCACCTGTTATATACACTCTATTCTATCTACAAGTATTCTGGAAGCATTAGGCATCAAAATGTTGAAAATCTGACCAAAAGTTTAGGAAACAGCTAATAATAAAACATTTTTTCCAGGTTATATAAATGAGGCTGGTGATTTAAACCTGCGAAGGTTCGAAATATTCATGCAGGAGTTAGCCAAGATAGACATGGAGAAGTTTCAAGATACGTATGCGGATCTCAAGTTCTTTGAGGCGAAAACTGGAAGGCGGCCAAATGCTAACGAAAGAAAAGATGTATGTTATTTGATTTTACTGACACTTTTTCTTTTTTAAATTGACTGTAATGTCAACGTGTTGGTCTAGTTTGACACTAATACAATAGATACCGCAACGTCACCGAGAGACGTTTTAGAATGGAATGAAAGATACGACCCTGCCGAGCAGGACTGCGATGGCCTAATTGGTAAGGCGTCTAGAGTATTCGTCCAGAAAGATTCAAATCCTACTCGCAGTTGATTTTTTCTTTCCACAAAAAAAACCGTGTGCCACAGCCAGCTTTCTATGAACCTGACAGATCGCTTTAAAATAGCTAAAACAGCTTATTAAGTTTAATAATGTTAAATTCGCAGTACAAGCCAAATAACGACGAGACGTTCAACGTGAACGTGGATGACATCAAAGCTAACAAGCCGGATGATGAGCTGCAAGCATTGATCAATGCTACCCATGACATGGTATGTATAACATGTCAGATCTAGGTTCCATAACACTTAATTTCTGTTATAACGGGCTTTCCCAAACATAAATTATCCTATGAGAACAACATACCGGGATAAAAATATAATAATAAGTAGATAGTAAATATGTAAGTACATAGCTTTTGTGTGACAGAGTAACAAACACCCATCGCAAACTCTCACATTTATAATAGCATAGTAAGATAGGGTGGTGGACATGTGAATCAATGAGGGCTATCGCGTGTGAATTCGCCGCTAGAGGCGCTAGTGTAGCGTGAGGTCCCGAAATGTTTGTTTATTGGCGGGCTGCACGGTTTTATTTCTTTTAAGTTTACTTTCTGAGGTATTACGAAATATTTAATGAAATATTATTCTTATTACGGCAAATACAAGTTACGGGTCAATGAATATCAGTGCTTTAAAAGCGGAACTAAGAAAAATAGGTGCAAAGTTAAGCGGAGTGAAAGACCAGCTAATTCAGAGGTTAGCTAATTCAGAGTTAGTTGTTTACAAGCATATTTTATTATTTAATGTTTTGACGCCACAGTACAGAATTATAACAAACTGACAGCCATACAGGATCTCACTCGCCAATGGCGCCATCTGGTGAGCACAAAAACGGTAACCCTCATTGACATACTTTTTATGAGCTGTCAAATCATGATTTCTCCATAGATTTTGTATAATATAGTCCGCGCCACTACTCATGAGTCATGACCTGCGGAAAATTCGAGATACTACATTTTTTTATTAGGTGCGTCCCCACAGAGCGCGAAGCCTCGCGAGGCATTTTCCGCGCGAAGCAGCTCGGTTGGTGTGGACGTGTCTCGGGCGAGGCAAGTGATAGCGCTGCCGCGGTCGAGTGCCCGAGCCATCCAGTGTCAGCAGCCTCGCTTGTCAGTTTCCTCGCGCAGCAAATGCCTCGCGAGGCTGCGCGTTCTGTGTGGACGCACGTAATGCAATTTGATGTAATGACATAGACACTAACACCTCGTCAAAAGGACTTGAGTTGTGGCCCTGCCAATTATGACCGCACGACCGATTTGCGTCATCGCAAATTACTCAGAATAACGAAACTACCTAGTTCTTGATTTCAAAGCAAAATAACCATACGTAGCTTGCGATAAGGTGGCTTTTGCCGCTTCCATTTGCAATAACAGTCACTTATACTTTGAAAGTATTTTTGAAATTATTTTAGATGATGTTGAAATGTCATATCTCTTGCAGTTCCTGGATGATGATCTGGATAATGATGATGATGATGAGTATGAGGAAACCAGTGATGGTAAATATAAATTATTCTTTATACTGTTGGAACGGAGGGGAATTCTAAAGTATTTAAAATTCACTGTATTTTTCAGCCCCGACGCATGTGTAGTTTAGTCTTAGCTCCTACAGAGATAGACCAATACTGATGCGGATTTAATTTGGAAGGTTGTTTTTAGCTTATTTTATGAAGGTCTATTGACACTTTTCATGGTGTTCATCATGTGTCGGGGGTTATAATTATAATAAAAACTTTTTATACTTGGACATTATTTTGCTTCATCGTTATTTTTTTTTTTTTGCAGAGGAAGCAAATATGAAAATGGAGTTCATTCTACACAAAAAGGATTATTACATGAACAAATTAGACTATTCGAAAGTCACTGAGTAAGTTTATCTACACTCGTTTTAACCAATTACACAATGGTATCAACAATTTGAATAAAACCAGTCAAAATTTTGAAACTGGGGATTATCTAGAAAAGGAGAAATATCGATTAAAAAAGGAGGAAATCGCATCGAATTGAAAACTGAAATCTGATAATCAAAATTTTGTATATGTGATGCGTTTCCAGCAGAATATTATATTTATATATTTTGTTTGTTGGACGCAAGCGGCCCAGACCCGTTCATTAAGGAACTATACGGGGGCGGCTTACGTCCGGATATGGACGTCTTCCGGTTAATATAATCACATATCTATTCTATGCACGGGTGTTTGGTAAATACGTGCAAACTATGTGCCTACAGATTGATCGCACGTTGAATTATCGATACTTTTTTGGAACAACACTATGGAACTGTGATATCGATTAAATCTGTAGGCATAAGTTCTAATATCGTTGGTGTGTTAAATTATTTTTGAAATAAATTCTCAGTTGCTAATTTGAAATTACAATTGTGGGGAATTTTTCAGTCGATTTAAAAAATTTGCAGAAAAAAAACGAATGGTCATTTAGACGTTCGATTTTCTGCTCACGGAAAGCTGCACGGCTAAATCGGACGATAAATCGACCCGTATAAATGCCCCATTAAGAAAGCATATTTATTGCTTTTTATATGCTAAAAATATATTTTTCAATCTTTTCATTTAAAACTGAATTGTTAATCTGAAAGATAATATATTATAATCTTTCTTTCTTTCTTTAATTTCGCGAGTGTTAGGGTTGTCAACGTTGTCTTGATTAAGTTGTTACTTTAGCATGTTAGAACCGTATAAACGCTTTGCATGTGTTTGTAAGCCAATTCCGTGACTTAATGAAATACTGTATGTTAATACATATTAGTATATTAACTGTGCTTTTAAAATATTGCGCAAACTAATGTACAGGTATCGGCAACATAACTATATTGCACATCAACCTTTATAAAGATATAATCGGCTAGTTTCAGCTTCATATTGCTATCTCTGTCACTCACTGCCTATGTGATGTTTGTCGCTGCTTCTCTGTTCACTGTGTATAATTAGAGCTTCGTCTGACAAGGATAACGCTCTATGAAGTCAAAACTAGCCAATATCTCTTTCTGAAAGCCGATGTGCAATATATATCGCCGGTAGGTGTAAGGCTCTTTACTCATGATGCGATACTATTGGACTAATTTTCGTCGCCGTTCAACTAGAAAAGAAAATCGGCCTTACTACTACGTCATAATGATGCAATTCGACTGATTAACGTCGTCTTAAAGCCCGCTAACATTTTATGTTAGTAGCGCCTTTATGTCGTAGTAGTAAGGTTGATATTCGCTTCAAGTTGGTCGGCGTCTCGGCTGTCGCTGCAAATCTATTTAGTCCTTCAGCTAGAGTTTTAAAAAGTAACAGACATAAACATTTTGTTTTTTTTTTTTAATATTAATTACGTAATATGTATTTACAAAGATAAAACGCATCAAAATTAAGAGAGTAGGTATAGAGATAGTGCGTGACGTCAGAAGCAGATAAAAATTGTACTTGCTTGTGACGTATTGCCAATTTTATAAATATCGTGGCTTCATTAATAAAAAATACGGGTTAAATGTTTTTTGATAACCTAACTGATAGATTAATTCCATTTTTTCAGCCAAATATCCTATTGCGTCATGAATAAGAAGCTTAAAACATTTAATATATGTATTTTTATGTACTCTATACCGCTGGAGGCGTGGCGGAGAGCAATTGAATACAACTATTCAATATAAACCTTAACTACCTTGACATACGGTCTATATAACAATAAATTCGGACGTCATCCTCGAAGCGCCCTCAAGCCACCACAATTGCACGCGCGCGACCGTATGTCAAGGTAGTTAAGGTTTATATTAAATTGTTGTCTTCAATTCCTCTGCGCCGCCGATCCAGCGGTGTACGCTGAGCCTACAACCAAAAACCTTGCAGTATTTTACCAAACACCCATACGTTTTTTAACTTAACAGTGTTCTACACAAAATCTTGTATTTTAAAGGGAAGTGTTGGCTGATCAAGCGGAGGGCTATGTTCGGGCGATACAATGGAACCTCTTTTATTACTACAAAGGCTGTCCATCCTGGTGCTGGTACTATCCACACCATTATGCACCTTATATCTCTGATATTAAAGGCTTCAAGGATCTGAAGATTGAATTCGAACTTGGAGAACCTTTTAAGCCTTTTGAACAGGTGATTGTTTTATGCAAAGTTTTTTTTAGGTTATTGTTAAAACACCCATCTGTTTATTATGAACTTTTTTTTATCGTGGTAAAATCTTCAAATGAGTCCTCCCACTCAGGGCAGGGCGGGAGGGACTGTCAGACTTGTACTAACTAAAATCCACCTTCTCCTTCAATAGCCCTTTACGTTCCAGGCTCACGGTAATGGAATAAGTCCCGCGACCCCAGCAGGCTTTGACCCTCTAGAGGGGGGGGGCCCGTCATCTTGCTGACGCTCTTTGAGGCGCGCGTGGAACATAACGCGCAGTGGAGCCGGGCATGGTCCATGCCGGACGGCGAGTCGCCCGTTACTCGCCGCCCGCATGCCCGCGCCTACGGTGGCCGGAGATCGTCTTGCGACGTCCGTTACCGTGGGCGCCTACCACTGCGGCTGGGGCGGAGGGTGGGCGCTGTCCTCTCCCTCTCGCGGCCTAAAAAAATGTACTGGCTGTCAACTGAATTTATCAACATTTCGAAATACATCAGTTTTCTAAGTGTTCTCTCCCTTTTCTTTCTACCAAAGAGTATTTATTTTATCTACCTCTTTATGTTGCAGCTTCTAGCAGTGTTGCCAGCAGCGAGCAAGCAACTGCTACCAGCTCCGTTCCACGACCTCATGACTGATGAAGACTCCCCGATAGTCCACTATTACCCAGTGAACTTCGAGACTGATCTCAATGGGAAGAGAAACGACTGGGAAGCGGTCGTGCTTATACCTTTCATTGATGAGGTAAGAATGAACAGAAGTTCACAACGAAAAGAAAAGAAAAGCTACAGAGCAATTTCATTTATCAGTGACAAGTTAGTAAGGTGACAAGGTAGACCAAGTTAGAACAGAGCCTATAGCCATAAGGCAAGCGATTATCGTTAACATTCAGCAGTCAATAATAATAGATTTACAACTTTATGTGCTGGAGTCTAAAGTTGAAAATGTATAAGCGAATGCTGAGTGTTAAATATTAATGCTTGTCGTCTGGCTATTAGGCTCTTGTACAAAGGTCTGTCAATGTTTGTAGTATCTTTGAATAACTAGGCATTAACTGCAACTGCTGCAAAATTAGACTGTCTTTTTTATTTTATTATTTTACTTTGCCGCACACTAGACATTTTTTCTATGTTGTGGGTGCGTTTACAAACATACCAAGTCACATACACAAACACCCACCTGGAACATCTTGTAAATCTATATATATAAAAGAAAGTCGTGTTAGTTACACTATTTATAACTCAAGAACGGCTGAACCGATTTGGCTGAAAATTGTTGGGGAGGTAGCTTAGAACCAGGAGAAACATATAGGATACTTTTTACTTTTTTTTATTTCGTTTTTTTTTTATCCCGTTTCCATGGGACGTGACATAAAACGTGGTATAATAAAACGCAATTGACATGGAATGACAGCAAAACGAAAAATTTATCAATCAAAACATCAATTGACCGGTTGATGCGTTTGTATTGAGTTTCTAAACTTATTGTGCCGATATTATCATAATTATCAATGCCATGCCGCCACCAAGACGATCAAATTTTTATCCTGTTTCCGTGAGACGTGACATAAAACGTGTAACACGATCACTAAGAAGGTATTGGTGCCGAAATTGAATAAGGGATCTGAACAAAAAGTACTAGGAAAACATGAAGAATAATGTTCATGCCGCCCGGCGCCCACCGATCTTCAATGCTAAAAAAGTATTTCGGTGAATACTGAATACCCAAAAAATGTACTAGGACTGCATAAATTAAATACAACCATACGACGAAAAAACGCCTGGGTGTCACCACTGCAAGGATCACCCGGAGGATACGGTAGAGCATTCGGTGCAGGACTGCTCCGCTTGGGCAGAGCACCGCCCCGTGTCCTCACGACGGCGACAGGCAGAGACTTCTCGCGCCCGGCATTGGTCGAGGCCATGCGAGACGGAGTGGGAAGCGGTCGCCTCCTTCTGCGAAGCAGTCATGCTATGGAAAGAAGAGGCGCGCCGCGTGGGGGTGAGGACAGCGTCCTCCCTCCAACCCAGCTGCAGTGGTAGACGCCTAAAGTGACGGACGTCGTCAGACAATCTCCAGCCACCGTAGGCTAGAGCATGCGGGCGGTAATTATACCTATATAAGAAAGTTGTGTTAGTTACACTATTTTATACGTATAACTCAAAAACGGCTGAACCGATTTGGCTGAAAATTGTTGTGGTAGCTTAGACCCAGGAGACAGACATAGGATACTTTTTATGCTCTTTTTTTATGTAGGTAGGCAAGTATGTAGGTAGGGAGGTAGGTAGGTATGTAGGGGTAGGATAGGTAGAGTAAGTATGAGGTAGGTAGATAGGTTAGTAGGGTAGGTAAGTATGTAGGGGTAGGGTAGGTAGAGTAAGTATGTAGGTAGGTAGGTAGAGTAGGTAAGTATGTAGGGGTAGGGTAGGTAGGTAGAATAAGTATGTAGGTAGGTAGATAGTAGGGTAGGTAAGCATGTAGGGGTAGGGTAGGTAGAGTAAGTATGGAGGTAGATAGGTACGTAGGCAGATTGGTAGGGTAGGTAAGTAGGTAGGCAGGTGGGATAGGGTAGGCTGCATGGACCTGGATTTTTGTACCGATTTTCAGGGCAGGACAACGTCTGCCGGGCCCGCTAGTTATACAATAAAAACCGGTGACATGCTGCGCAGCAGTTCATCGTTCAGCTACTGCACCAAGTGTGCCATCATAATTTTGTTTGCTTGTAGTCTTCGATCATTAAAAATAACTAGATACACTATGTCGTACAAAAACGAACTCAAAACTGTCCTCAAGTAGGTTCGTAGAATAGAAAGAGAAAGAAAACAGAAAAAAAGCATAACTGGCCAACATTTACCAAAATAAATTAAACCTTATTCGAATGAGTTAAAGTCCGATTTAGAACGGATTCAAAAAACACATTAAATTTTACGACCGCGATTCGAATCAACACATGTTACCCGACTAAGTCAAGTAGCCATGCGACACTACGAACTGTACGTTTAGTAAAAGTCTTTTCTTTGAATGTTTTACGGCTGTTTCTTGACGAAATATCAGTATTTATATTACAGTGATAGTTATTATATATTGGTAAAATTATTACTTACTGCAAAAATAAAATAAGAGTGATTTTTGCACTTTCTAAACGAGCATGGAGCCATGGTTACATTCCGAGCTTTAGAACGAAAAGATGGACCAATCTCTGATTTGGTCTTTCTTTTGGTGGGGACGTTTTTTGTCGCTGAGTGTGTATCTAGTTGATTTTAATGATCGAAGCTTGTAGTACACCTTACACATTATTAAAAAATTATGTGTAAGGCGTGCAACATGCATAATCGGGGCAGATCTTGCCAAGCCTATGCCGAAATCAATTAAAATCAAGTGTTCGCACTGACGGGGATAAAATAATGAAACGTTGTTTAATTTTAGGTAAATCTTCTATCAGCAATGGAGCCCTGTTATCAGAGGTTAACAGAAGAAGAGAAGAAACGTAATTCACATGGACCAATGATGGTCTATAACTGGACTCCACAAAATCAAGGTACTTTGTTCAATCTTATTCAATCGCCAGGCGACGAAATCTGTAACATCTTAAGAAATTTGTCATTTTTTTTTAATTGAACATTCATTTTGCTTGCCTTGCCGCTATCCACTAGGCCGTATTACTTTATTAGTACCGTGTTGAGCTATTCTTGAAAATTATCAGAATATTTTTGTCATCATCGCAATGCCCGCATAAACTAAAATAGAGCGAGAAAACTTTTAAAAATCTTGGTATTCTTATTTTATTTCATTATCATCTTTCTGCCCTTATCCCATTTAATTTAGGGTCGGTGCATCACGTTTTCTTTTTCTATTCTCCCCTGCCAGACGTCACATTATTTACGCAGCACGAGCTGGGTATGGGGTAAATTAATGAACTCCAATTTATCAAACAAAAAGTCTCTTCGAATTCACTTTTGAGTCGACTCTATCGTAGTAAAATCAGACTTACTCTGGTGGCCGCTATGCTTGCTATAATGTACAGTCGACAAAGTTGAATTATGACTACCACCATAAGCTTATTTTCCTACAGACATTCAAATACAATTAGGTCCACATTCGCGTAAACATACATATCTATGGTAACGACTTTGATCTTTGTCAATTTGACGGATGCAAACGATTTATTGTCAAAATGGGCCATGATTCCACTTTGTCGATTGTACATATCGAGGTACTATGTTTCGTTTACGTGAATGTGGACCTAATTGTATTTGAATGTCTGAAGGAAAATAATCTTATGGTGGGTCATAATTCAACTTTGTCGATTGTACATTATAGCCACTTAGCCAGTACACTAGAAGGTTCCAGAACATGGTCGAAAGTTCTGGAAACATCTATGGACTTTTACAGCGTGTAAAGAAACCCATATCTATCCTTAAACACCAAAGTGTACAGCTGAATAAATGAGAAATAGCCACAATCGTTTTTTTTATAAACATTTTGCACAGTCTTCCTTTACGACCTCCAGTACGCTTCTACACTCCTATTCTACAGGTGTAGCGTTAGCTCCGGAGTATTTCCCAGCCATCCCGGAGTGCCACGCTGCTGAACAGCCAGTGTGGCGTCAGCAGCTGTCAGTCCCGGCCAGCCAGCTGCGACGAGGGATGCTGCCCAACGCTAAGAGGGACATGCTGTTCCCGGGCTTCCCCACCATGAGGCATCTCAAGTATCAGGTGCGTTATTGTTATTAAATAAATAAGCAATATTCCATTTTTTTAGTGGTCAAATTAGCCCTGCTGCCTTGGATGTAATAAAAGCCGCATTACCGCAAATTACCGCATTGCTCCCAAACCACGTGCTTCAACTTTTGAAAGCCAGATAATTATACATAATTATACTAAAAAACAGAAAGAAGTAAATATTTATGGGGCTAATCCCACCAACCCCTTTCTATCATCACATACTATATCTAGACGCACGGCAAATTATCATCCTTATCTTTTTGCTATTCCTCCAAATTGCACAGGGTGCGTCTCATTTCATATAAAGTTACTTGATATATTTTCATTTCAATAACGTTCACATGATATAATCAACGGGAGATATACCAACGATTGATATAATTTCTTTACACATAATGTTTGTGTTACTCTAAAACTCATTTCATATAATTTTATTTGTTATAACGTTTATTTAAGCGAAAATCATTATGATAACGTTCGAAACACATAATTTAACGTTTAAACAATTTTCTTTGATGACTTGGCTTATCCTTTGAACTTTGTTTGCTTTCACGATTGCTATTGTTATTAGAAAAATGTAGTATCCAAGAGCGAGCGAAGCGAGCTCGGGACTTGGGACACCCTGACACGGACAGTTTACCTAAACTAACAGGGCTTAAAGGAACCTTCCTTTAAGCCCTGTTAGGTTACTTTAAGCCCTGTACGCAGAAATAGGAGCCCCGATTTTATACTCATTGATTGTTATGCTTATAAAAATTACTCGTTATAAAATTATGTCAATCGTTTCATCGATCAGATCGTTATATCAAATAAAATTATATATTCAGTTATTATCTCTTGTAAATATTAGAGATTTTGTAGTTATATCATATATTACTTACCCATTTGCACAAGCTTTTCCGAACGTCTTATAACGCGAACAGCTAAGAAATGGAACTCTCTGCCTGTGTCTGTATTTCCGAACACATACAACCCTAATATCTTCAAAGTTAGAGTGAACAGACATCTTCTGGCTAAACTCGCTCCATCGTCTCTGTCACCCCTGACCAAGACTAAGGTCATGAGCAAATCCAACTTAATAAAAAAAGGCCAGAAAATATTTAAGCATCTTGTTAACCCACCTACAAAACGGGTTCGTCATAGCAACTAGAATACTAAAATAAGCATAGTCGACGATGGAACCTCGTACACTAGTATGCATAATTATCTAACTTAAAATGTTTCCACAGACAAGCCTCAAAAAGGGCAAAGTGAAAGTTTTCGACCAGCCGTCGCGCAATGACAACATGATAGTGGAGATCATAAGAGAGACTGACAAGGAGGAGCCTTTGGAGAAGGTGGCTCACGAGCTGCTGGGGAAGGTCATATGGGTCGGCTGGCCGCATCTTACTAGAGCCAAGTACGTAGTCTATTGAAAATTGTTGTATTTGTTTTTTTTTTTGAAGTGAAAACTTCTTTAGCGGCGTTGTACACTTTTTTTGTAACGGGTAAAACAATTAAACTCTCCAGGGTCACGTGACCCTGATTGAACAAGCGTAAGGCGTTATTTAAATAAGCGCCATCTATCGCTGTTAGCGTGAACCATGTAGAAACGTAAAAATGAAGAGGCTCCAAACGATAGCTTGCATATTAATCGTGCAACGCCATCTATCGATCATATGAAAACATTTGTGATTTGACACCTGTACGACACTAACAAGATGTAACAAAATTCGTTAATTTCATATCTGTACCACTCCAGTTTTAAAATATGTATAACAGTAATAAAAAAGTTTTCACTTCTACCGGCACTCCCGTCGTTTTTTTTTTAGTCAATGAAAATTGACTTAGCTTATGTTGTTGTTGAGTTTAGAAAAAAAGAATGTAGATACCTAAATGAAATTTAGTTAAAATGTTTGTTTTACCGAAATCTGGGCTGAATTTGAGGTATAAGGCCTCATTCAAGTCAAGGCTAAGGGTCAATTCACATCGAAACGCGACGCTGCGCATATTTCAATAGAACGACTCAAAATCTAACTATTTACTACACGAAAAGATGTACATTTTCAGTATGGTCACGTCACGTCGCGTCACGTCTCTGTATGGACTGACCTTAACATAGATTGAAATATTATTTTAAGCGATTATCGATTTACATCAACATATTAAATTTCGATGAGCTTACGTGGCTTTAGCAGTATCTACTTAAAATCACCCTTACTGCGAAGAAATAAAGACGCGTTTGAATTATAATCTTCATATTAACAATTATACAGAGTAATATCAGTGTCCAACGAGAAGATGCGTCTCCACCACGTAGACAAACAGAACAACAACGTGAACGGCGAGCCCTCGTACACGACCGAGCCTAACTTCGGCAACCTGCACAAACAATGGATCAGCGAGAGGTCTACTATTATTGAACAGTGAGTCACTTTAATTAATTCGTATTAAAGCAATATCTTTAAATCTTTGTAATTTTTAAACGACTTCAAAAAAAAGTAGGTTTCTGTTCGACCTGTATGTATGTATGTATGTTTGTCCGCGATTATCTCGCGTTTGGCTAAGCAGATTTTGATGCAGTTTTCAATGAAATGTTCATTACATTCTGGAGGTTTTAGTATATAACACTAATGTATATCTTGTTACCTGCATAGATCCGTTTTTGTTGCTTATTAGGATTGTAGATTTTCAAAGACGCCGATTATAAATGAAGATTTTTGTTGAATATCTAAACTAAAAAGGGGAAAATAAAAAACTTTTTTTTTTGCGTATTTGGATTGTAGATTTTCAGAGACGATTGCGTGTTTGTCCGCGATTATCTCGCGTTTGGCTGAACCGATTTTGATGCGGTTTTCAGAAAAGTGTTCTTTACATTCTGGGGAAGGTTTTAGTATTAAATAACAATAATGGATATCTTGTGAAGTTACCCGCATAGATCCGTTTTTGTTGCTTACTAGGATTGTACATTATCAAAGACGCCGATTATACATATATGAAGAATTTTGTTGAATATCTAAACTAAAAAGGGGAAAACAAAAAAACTTTTTGAAAAAAGGCAACCGACTTCGGTCGGTTCCCATAGTCGGTGGCCATAGTCAACAAAGCCACCGACTTCCGAAAGAAAAGTTATTTTACACTTTTTTTGTGTTTGGTTTTTAAGTCGGTTCCCTTTTTTTCAATAAGTTTTTTATTTTGTATTTTATTGTATTTGTATTTCTTACATAGTAAGCCTCGTCTTCGCCCTTCGCCCTCGACCTACCACTTTTTGTCCCTTCGCCCGCCCGTCATTAGCCTGGCTAATATGCATAATAATATTAATATAATTCAAAGCATTACGAACTAATTTAACTTCCTACCAGAAAAAATAATCTAGAATTAGATCATTCCTTCCAGAAACTACTAGTTAGTATAACAAATCAAAGTCATTTATGTACATCTTCTTCGTTGCATGTATTCAATATTTTTTTTTTGTTTTAGCAATATGAACCGTCTTGGAATAGAATTGGGCGATGTCAGAATCATAATTCATGCAGTGAATTTAAAAGGTAAGTTATACAAAATAAACTTATTAAATAAAACCTTTTATTTCAAATTTTCTTTTTCATTTTATCAATTTTCTTTCCAATTTTAGGGTTTAAATACATGATCCAAGACAACGTTCGCATGGTCCAAGAGCCCGAGTGGTGCGCCGTCCCGTGCGGGTACGCGGCGCAGGCGGTGGTGCAGGACGTGCGCGCGCATGTCATTCAGGAGGGAGGCCGGTTCAGTACGCCGCAGGAGGCCTACCCGCCCGGGGACAGCGTGTTCCTGCTCACACAGGGACAACACTATGGTGCACATGCTACTGTGAGTACAACATGCCTTATCTACTTCGCCGTTATGGCGCAGTTTCATTGGTCGTTAACTCGTTCGGTATATAGCATACGGGGAGTCTTCGCATGCGAGATAACAACCAATGAAAGTATATTATTATTATAATATAATATTCCACAACTATCACACAACGCCATCTAGTCCCAAGCTAAGCAGAGCTTGTGTTATGGTTACTAGACAACTGATAAACATACTTATATATTTCTAAATACATATATATTATAGATAAATTACACCCAGACACAAAACAAATGATCGTGCTCATCACACAAACACTTGTCCTGGGTGGGAATCGAACCCACGACCTCCGGCATAGCAGTCAGGGTCACTAACCACTGGACCAACAGGCCTGACAGTCACAAGTCGATACGTTTCGTTACACCGTCTGCGGTGATACCCCGCTTGCTTTATACCGATCGTGTTATCGACCAATAAAATTCATCGGTCGATATACAGCATGCGGGTCAGCCACCCTTGTCAATAAATGGTGACGTACATGGAGGTTTTCATACACCCCGCACGCGGTCTATCGACTAATGAAAACGGTTCCCCGAATGCGGTACAGAAATCTCTCGCACACCGCATGCGGGCCTTAACAACTAATGAAAATGCACCATTATTCATTTCTGGTTTAATTTTCGTTGTGAGGTGCAAAACTCCAGGTGTTTTTTTTTTTTAGGTTTTTTACCTCGGCGTTTTTTTAGCAGTCAGCACTGTTCATTCTGGCTTTGTCACGTAATTCGACTGCTAGCAGGACTCGAACCCCGTCTTTGTCGCAGTTTTGCAAAAAGGCAAAACAAATATATTTTACCGAGACGAATAGATGATGACACTGTTTAGATATTTTTTTTTGTTAGAATTCGACTTCGCTACATGCGCCCTGTAATAATAAAGGTGTTACTTCCCTAGGTAGTGGACTCGGAGTCTATCCGCAGCGGTCGTATCAAGGTGCAGGTGCGGGAGCGAGCGGAGCCCCTCCCCTCCCCTACAGCCGCCGCCACCCCCTACCGCTCCGCCAACCACGCCGCCGCCGCGTGCGGTACGTACACCTACCTGTCTCCTAGGGGAAATAGCGTAATATTTTAGGAAATTTGATCGACAATTTTTCAGTAGTTTAGGAGCAACTCAAAACACATGAGCAAAAAAAAAAGTTGATTTGTCATCAGAATCGATCCCTTATCTGAAAAAAAAAATATTCCATGTACAGGAATGACAGCTACTACGATTTTATTACATGTAAAGGTTTAATACTTTACCCTTTAGGAATAATAAGAGCAACCTCTCTTGTGATACCCAACACGTGAGATCTTCATCATCATCATCATCAGCCTATAATGTTCCCACTGCTGGGACACAAGCCTCCTCTCTGTGAGAGGGAGTGGGCCATAATCCACCACGCGGGCCCAGTGCGGGTTGGTAGATGTATTATGTCTTCGAATTTTTTGGTTCTAGGACATGCCGGTTTCCTCACGATGCACGATGCTTTCCTTCACCGTTTTGAGAGCAGTAGTGATGAAATAAATTACACAAAGTAATGCGCCTGGCGGGGTTCGAACCCACGACCTACAACTCGTAAATCGGGACCGATACCACTGGGCCACCACTGCTCCTCAATGAGATCGATCCTCGTGAGATCTTAGTTTATTTTTTTCGCTGCTAAAATCTTTGATCGAAGGAAGGAATGATGAAACAAAATAATAACATGAATGTAATATTTCCAGGAGTGTCAGCACAGCTACTGTCTCGCATCACAGGCACAGTGCTGGTGGTGGCTGGACAACGACACGACATGCCCACTGAGAGCCTCAACAAAGTCAACATAGGACTCAACCTTAAGTTTAATAAAAAGGTACGTTATTTCAAACTTTCGTCAATGTAGACAGTACAGTAGTTTTTTTTTCAACTGGCTCATAAGTACTATTAAATTCGGAAAAAAATTACTTGGGTACTGAGGGGGTCTAGATGGCATTTACGTCTGCAAGATTATAATTATGTATTTTAATTGCCGTTTTTTTTCTCATGTTTAAGGATGTATTTTGAACTAGTATAAGAGCAATCCTAATTGTACTAGAATTCCAAAATATTTAAAATTACTACCTCTTAATGTAAATGACATCGCAAGAAGGAAGAACGTATTTACTTTCACTAATGTAAGAATTGATGAATGAGCCCATATTAGCAAAAAAAAAATTGTTTTGTGGAATGGTTGTGTTGAATTTGGATGAACACGTTTTAACAACATCTTCATATCAGACGTGTACGTCCACTACTGATCATAGGCCTCCTCCATAATTATATTTCCAATAAGACCAGTGTGAAACGGTTTGCATCCAGTATCACGCTGGCCTTCACAAGATCGTCTGTCCACCTTGTAGGTGGACGTCCCACGTTTCGTTTGCCTGTACGTGATCTCCATTCGAGAACCTTACAAAATATACTTTTTTGTTTTTCATAGAACCTGGAGGTGTCAGGCTACACTCGCAGGTGTAAGGTGACCAACTCCTGGCTATATTCAGAGAGGTGTATCGAGCTGGTGAAGTCGTATGAGCTCCAGTATCCTGAGCTATTCGACGCCCTTTCATCTTTCAACAAGGATATCTACTTCGAGAGTGATCTGTTTCCTAATGATATCGGGTGAGTGTACTGATTCTGATATTATGTTTGAAACTAGCGAGCTTTTTATGGCGGATGCAATTTACTTGTAAAAAATATTTATTCATGGACTAGCTGCATTGGTCCAGCCGTTCTCGAGTTTTGCGCTTAGAAACACATTTAACCATTCAGAAACAAGTTCACTACTTACCAATTCAAACGAACTCCGTTTGCCTATTTTTGTCAGTGTTACATTATATCAAAAAATATTTAACACGTATTTTTTTTCTTTCGTTACGTAAACCAAAATTGACGAAGATATGACACTTTAAAAATTGCCAATATGTCACAAGCAAGTACAGTTTTTATTCGCTTATGACGTCACTATCGAATATTGATGCTTTATATCTTTGTAAATATGCATTAATACAACAAAAGAAAAAATACATATTATCCATTATATTTCAAAACTTACTGACGGACTAATTAAATTTGCATTTCATTTATGCTGTCAGCATTCCTATTGCATGTATGAATGCAGTTATGACCTAGCGGATACACCGCCTGTTTTTAGGCGATAATTCTGCTAGATCATATCTGTGAAATTCTATTAGTTGTATAGTGAATATTCCAATTTACCAATTTAATCGCAATTATTTTATGATTCTGCTAATGTGGCCTTTTAAAAACCTTTTTTTTTGGGTGTTAAAATCATCAAATGAGTCCTCCCGCGCTGGATAGAGGTGTACGGACTAACTGACTAAAAACCTACTCCGTTCCTTCTGTTTTCCTTTACGTTACACAATAAACAAACTCGCGAAAAATATCAATAACATTGAAAAAATTTAACAGCCCCCTACATTCCTTCTACAGTAAAAACAAGCCACAAGACATAGCGGCATGGATAAAGAACCAGCCTCACTGCCGTGCAGCCAAACGTGAGTGTGGCTCCGAAGCACTGGAGCCCGAGGAGATGAAGGTACTGGCGCGGGACCTGGACAGACAGATGGCTGAGCTGCAGGGGAAGGAGAAGAAGGTCACGCTGCAGGTCAAGTGGAACTTACTGTATAAGGTGAGTGAACAATTTGTTTATAATGACAACCTTTATTTCGTTTGGTAAAGTTTTGAGAGTAGCTTCGCTTTGGGTGGAGCGGGACGGACTGTCAGACTTTTAGGATGCCTATCCACAAGAGCCGCAGCGGAACGAGACTTCGGAGCGGAGTAACTGAAAAATATTAAGCAATAGGATTACACCCTTGAAGGAGAGCGGAGATTTTGTTGTGTGATGTACACTGCTTTCCAAAACACAAATAATCGACGTGGCTCAAATGGTTGCCCAACGTAAATGGGATTGGGCAGGACAGGCTGTCTCATGTCGAACGAGCGGTGGACACAAAGCTCATGATTGGTGCCCTGAAAAAGCGGCATGGGCCGCGGTAGATGTCGAAGATGGCGGAACGAACTAGATGTCTTTTTTGAGAATTTGAAGGAGGTAGCGCAAAGTATGGTAGGAGGACTTTGCCCAGCAGTACATAATACATGATTAGTAATAATAATAAATAATGTATATTTTGTCTGTACGTTGCCAGCCGGAACTCCACAGCGGCAACATCGCCCCCGATCCTCGCGCGGACTTCAAACTCTACGACCGAGTCGTGTGCGTCGCACGTAACATGACGGTCCCGGCCGGCAGTACTGGGACTATAGTGGCGGATTGTGCACCGCCTAACAACAACACTGTGCGACTGAGTGACAAGCTCAATGCTGACCACTCTTACCTCATCATGTTTGATAAACCGTTCCCTGGAGCTATGACTGAGGATCTCTTTGAAGAGGCCAGGTTTTATAGGTGAGTAGTTTTGAATATTTATACAATATTACACTATTTCTAGCCATTTATGACATATTATACATAACTCTGTAGTTTCACCCGGCTCCTATTGGTCGTAGCATAGTGTTGTATATCTCCGCGAGATCGTCGGCAACACAAAGACGCTGCTGGCTTTCCTCGGCGAGCTGGAGTGGATCGAATAATTTCTTTCCCACCCGCACGCAAAATACGCGCATATGACGTGGAGTTGCGGATACCAGCCCGTAATACAATACAATAGTGTTATATAGCTTATAAGGCTATAGCATTCCTCGATGATAGTCTATCTATTCAACACAAAAATATTTTTTCATTTTGAACCAGTAGTTCCTGAGACAATTTGTTTTATGTTCTCGTCAGGATTATAATGGAGCCTACAGTCTTCATAGGGTTCGATTGTGCTTTTATAATAAAAGATATTGGTACAACTGATATTGGTAGTAATTTAGTACTGAAATAAAGAAATGACCGGAGTGATCTGCGCGTCCCACAGATTTGAATCCTCAACGCGGTCGTCCGCATATAATATGTGAGGCGTCGACAGTCTACAACTAAATGCTTCTATAGTTTCCGCCAGATAAGTGTTGAATAAAATTCGTTGACCCCCGTGCACCAATGTATTCCAATATTTCAAAACCATTCGAAAAAATGTAAAGAAAGTGTCGTAACACGATCGAAACAAACATATCGTGGTAGGAGGCGACCTTGAGTTTATATTTTATTTTGAAATTCGAACGATGGTATTATGAAATTCGAACGAAGCATTATTAGGATCAATGACCTTTATTCCAGACTTGTTTGGCAGTGACTGTAATAATTATCTAAAATCTTACATTTCTAATCAGGTTGTCACCTTGCAACATGTTGAACCTGTCATACGGTCGCAAGTTGCGCGGCACAGCGCCGGCGCCGGCACAGGACTGCTTCCTCCCACAGACACACACACCCAACTTACTGCGACGGGAGGACGGACATCACTCGGCCTTCGCTAATTACAGGTAACACTCATCACTGATCAACTTGAAGTGAACTTTAAGAATCATCCTTATTACAACTATATAAAGGCTATTCCACAGAACATAAATAAAGGAGGTTAGAAGGGCCTTGTGGGCGGGGCACGCGCGCCGCGGAGATGAGCAGACGCTCAATATCAACCGAAATTTACTTTACCGGCCTGCAATCGCGCTCTTGTTTTGACAGCGTACGTAAGCTCAAAAAATGTTAAATTATGCCGTCTTGCGTTATTATAACGTGTCAGAAAAGAGGCCAAGTGTGTAGTTTAGCACATGCTGTGGTATCTTAGAACAAACGGCACGGTACGCTGTAAGCACTGCCATCTATTAGCCGCTTCAAGAAAAAAAAGGCTGTTTGTAATTTTATCAAAGGATTATTACTAGATGGCACTATGAAATAACGATGACAAATGACGTTGACATTTGACTTGATTTGATTTGACATTGTTTTGAAACTTTTGAATTTTTCACAAGATTTTTTTTTCGGTTGAAGTGTATGCGCTTAACCTGTTAATTTTCTTGTATTTTCGTGTTTTCTCGCTTTTGTTTTACTAGAGTACGTATAGTTGAACTTTGTTCCTCCGGCTTTACTTTACTCGATGAGTTTAAGATGGCTCAAAGGTCCTGTTGTGTTCCTGGCTGTTCCATGAAACTTGGAGGCGGTAAGTTGTCTCAGTCTGAGTATATTTTTTATTCGTAATTTCGTATCACCGTATGTGTAGAATTTCGACATGTTATAGAATTCCCGTTTTCCGGCTTAAAATAACATTATTCCTTACGTACTAAGTAACTGGTAGTACCTACTTCAAAGTTGTTTTAGTTCAAAGTTACTACATAAAATTCTGAAATTACCCACCTATGTAGGTACTTGTAATTCTTACTGATATAATCCTACTAATAATATTATAAATGTGAAAGTGTGGGTGTTTGGATTTTTGGATGTTTTTACTCAATCACGCAAAAACGGCTGAACGGAATTGGATGAAATTGGGTACACAGATAGTTTATAACCGTGATTAAAACAGGATACTTTTTATCCCGGTATGACGTTCCCGTGGGATAATTACTACTTAGCCAATTCTCACATTCCTATTATGCTTCGTCTGCTTAGTGATGGGAGATTATTCCATGGAAACCTGTTTTCTGGATTTAAAATGTCCTTTAAGTTAATCCAGGTCATGGTCTACCTGTGTTCGCCCAAACCTATTCAGCTGTTGAAGTGTGGTTGAGTAACAAATATCTAAACATAATATAATTATATTAGCTAGAAAAGTCAGTAGTATTATGTGTATGACTCCAGACCACTCATTATTTTTTACTAACCGAAGATACAAGTTTATTTTATTATGGGACAAAAAAAAAAACAGTTAAATGTTCAAGTTTAAAATTATAATTTGAGTGTTATGTTACGTTTTCTTTTCTTTTTTATGTTTGATGAACATCTTGCAACAAGTTCTTAATTATCATGTTTTAGGATTGCCGTTGCACCGGTTTCCAAATCCAAACAATCCTGCTCAAATAGAACGTTTTCGCACTTGGGTTATGAAAATTGGAGGAGATATTATTGGAGAAAATAACGAATTCATACTTATATAAGAACAGAAAAGTGTGTCATAAACATTTTGAAGATGTTTACACATTTCCAAATATGAAACTAACTGCACTGGCAATTCCAACACTTGAAATTCCAGGTAAAAATTGTTAATTTTAAAAATACTATACTCTTTTTATTGATGGAAGAAAGTAAAGGTAAATAATCTAACAATGTTTTGTTTTGTGAAATACTAAGCAATTTAAAAATAGAAACTTACTTCATGAAGAAGTTTTTTTAAGCAGATTAATATTACTCTAGTCTTATTATTAGAAATTGTGTCTGAAAATATTAAATTTTCATAAAAGTAAAAGTATGTTCTTTAAATTTTGATTGATGATGATAACGGCTTCCTATGAATAAATCCTTTTATCCCAAAAGGTTGTGTTCATCCCTATTAATAATCACTCATATAAATTTCAGGTGTGCATGTTGGTGAGCGCAGGCATATTGAACTGCCATCTACGGCAATTCAAATGACGACAGCCTCCTCTTCCAGACCCATTCCCATCAACACAGATTTATCTTCGAGGCCAGGTAAATGATTCACTACATAAACTTCTAATGGAAAATAATAATAGAAAGCATCAAGGCCTCCTAAGTGAAATTATTGTGGAGGTTTTTATAATTTTAATAGAATACTTATTATTATTTGTGAAATATAAATGTTTAGGCGAGTTTAGCGATTTTTGGCAGGGGTAAATCTTCGGGCACGCCGCAATCGCGGCGGTAAGACCCCTCTTTGAGGAGTGGCTGGAAAGGCGTCACGGCGTCCTGACCTATCGGATGACGCAGGTCCTCACCGGACACGGATGTTTCGGGAGGTACCTGTGTCGGATGGGGAAGGAAGAAACGCCGGGGTGTCACCATTGCGAAGATCGCCCGGAGGACACAGTAGAGCATACGGTGCAAGACTGCCCCGCTTGGGCAGAGCACCGCCGTGTCCTCACGGCAGCGATAGGCGGAGACCTCTCGCGCCCGGCATTGGTCGAGGCCATGCTGCGGGGCGAGACGGAGTGGGAAGCGGTCGCCTCCTTCTGCGAAGCAGTAATGCTCGTTAAGGGGGAGGCGGGCCGTGAGAGAGAGAGGACAGCGTCCTTCCTCCGCCCCACCCGCAATGGTAGACGCCCACGGCGTCGGACGTCGCAAGACGATCTCCGGCCACCGTAGGCGCGGGCATGCGGGCGGCGAGTAAAGGGCAACTCGCCGCCCGACCATGGACCATGCCCGAGTCGACGGCGCGTTGTGTTCCACGCGCGCCACAAAGAGCGTCAGCACGATGGCGGGGGCCCAAGAGGGCCAAAGCCTGCCGGGGTCGCGGGGCTTATCTCATTACCGTGACCCCGGAACATAAAAGGCTATTGAAGGACACCGTGGATTTTAGTCAGTACAAGTCTGACAGTCCCTCCCGCCCTGCCCGGGGTGGGAGGACTCATTTGATGATTTTACCACGCTAAAAAAAAAAAAAAGGGGTAAATCTTACCTATTATATATATTCGCTTCACCACCACCGACATGCTAATGTTAACTGTATCTGTGAGTATGACCTGTTGCGCTTGACTAGAGCATTGAAAAAGAAAACAATACAGAAAAAAATAAGTTAAAATAACTAAAACCCGACTACGAAAAAATCGCGCACTAAAAAGTATAAAACAAGAACTATCCGTGTTACAGAAATCTTTTAATTAATAGCCGTTGTCGTATGCCACCTGCGGTTGTTTCACACAATCTTTATTGGCTAGGTGGCGTACGACCACGGCTATTAATTAAAAATTTCTGTAACACGGATTGTTCTTGTTTTATACTTTTTAGTGCGCGATTTTTTCGTAGTCGGGTTTTAGTTATTTTAACTTATTTTTTATTTACACTATTTTGGGGTTATTTGATATAATAAGCAAAGCAGCGAGTGAATTTAAAATGTACTCATTAAGCCTTTTCATTTGATACCCATGTTGACACTGTTAGAAACAGGCAAAGTAGCTAGTAAAAGCTATTATAATGTATATATATTTCAAATGTGCTCATCAAGCCCTTTAATTTGATACCCATGTCGATACTGTGCGAAATTATTTTTTTTCGGTTACGACTTTTCATCCCCTAGAGGGCGCCATATTGGATTTAGTGACACGTCACCTACCCTATAACCAGCGGACAACTGAGACGCTTCTAACGACACCTCATTTGTCAAGTAGTGATAAGTAGTTCAGAAGTTATGAGGGAACAGCTGATGAACATACATACAAACATACATACATACCGGTCAAAATCATAACCCTCCTTTTTGCTTCGCCGTAGTCGGGTAAAAATAGTTATATACCTATAGATTACAGGTAATTTTAAAGGAAATCTATGGTCTTGAAATGACATGGTAAATCTCCAATATTGTGCATATAAACTTACATTTGCAGTTGGAATGTATAGGAGAACACTTGGCCGGTTTTTTTTTTAATTATACTAATATTATAAAGCTGAAGAGTTTGTTTGTTTGGTTGAACGCGGTAATCTCAGGAACTACTGGTTCGAATTGAAAAAATATTTTTGTGTTGGATAGTCCATTTATCGAGGGAGGCTATAGGCTATATAACATCACGGTACGACCTTTAGGGGCTGAGCAGCGGGTGACACCGCGGGGAACAGCTAGTTAAATATATAAATAATTAGTTAAATATTTTACAGTGGTACAGAACCCTTCGTGTCCGACTCCGACTCGCACTTGGCCGGTTTTCTTTAATAATTAACCCAATGTTAATTTATATTTATTATGTTCTTACAGTCATGAATATTGAACTACCATCTACTTCAGTTCAAATAAAGACAGCCTCAGCCAGACCAGTTCAAACTGACACAGATATATCTTCGAGGCCAGGTAAATATTATACAGTAGTCCAAAGATAGTGTTGACCAATTTTGCTGATAGATATTTTGCGGTTGGTAATTGATAAAAAATACATTTTTTTAATTTTGTTTTGCTATTGTGATTACAGTAATGAGTATTGAAATGCCATCTGCTTTACTTCAAATGGAGATGGCTGCCTCTACCAGACCAGTTCCGGACCAATGGACACAGACATATCTAGATCTTCGAATCAAGGTAAATAAAAAACAAAATAATTATTAAAATACTATAAGTAGAATGCCTCATTTATCTAGTAGCGCAATCGCGACTGTTGAGCATTAGGCCCCGGGTTCGATTCCCAGGTCGGGCAAAGTGTTATTGGGTTTTTCTTAAGGAATTTCTCAGTAGCAGTCACGGAGTCTGGATTTGTGCCCGGTTGATGGCAATAGGTTCGCCTCCTAATACATGGGACTTAAACATAACTCGCGAAATGTGTGTGTACTATTAGGTACTTACACCTTTGCTTAACCCTCCGGGGATTACAGGCGTGATGTATGTACTATGAGTAATGAATATTGGTGTAAGACTTGTAAACAAATAATGATGTTCAAAATAAATATTCTACACATACTGTATAATAATATTTTAAACTAGCTTCTACCCGCATAATTTATAGCCTATAGCAGTCAGGAATATTGTAGCTTCCTACCAGAAAAAAACATTTAGAATTGAATAATTTGTTCCAGAGATTACCCCTACATACAAACAAACAAGCAAATTTTACCTATATAATATTAGTATATAGATAATACCCAATGCATAACTTTGTTTTTATTTTTCAGGTCGTTATAAGATTTCCATGCCTTTGACTGCAACAGAAAAGAAGCTGAAAGACATAATATCTGAAGTCAAAGCGAAATTGCGCAAAGCTCGCAATACAAACAAAAAGCTAAAAATGGAAATAATGATGGCAGAAAAAATTATGAAATCATCTGCCTATCAAATGGTGAAAGAAAAAATGACACCAGCAGCTCAGACATTTTTCGCAATTTAATTAAGCAGTTTGCAAAGAAACCTGCAGGGAGGCGTTTTACTCTAGATGAGAAAGTTCTCTGTTTATCTTTAGACAAGCCTTCCCCTAGAGCATACCGAATACTTAGTCAAATGTGCATACTTCCCAAGCGAAAAACTTTGGAGAAATTGCTTTGCAAAATAAATCTAGAGCCAGGATTCAGTGAAGTAATATTTCAACATTTAAAAAAAAGTAGAAAAAATGCCCGCCCGTCACAAGTATTGCTGCTTGATTTTTGACGAAATGGCCATAGCACCTAATTTATCCTATGACAAGACCAATGATATTATCCACGGTTTTATTGATAATGGTGAAGAGAGATCAAAGACATTCTGTGACCATGTGAGTGTTTTCATGATAAGGGGTATTTGTAAAAAATACAAACAACCTATATCATTTTCATATTCTGTAAAGGAAGCACTAAAACAGCAGATTTATGCAAGCAATTAAAACATATTATTCATTCTTTAAATGAAATTGGGTTAAATGTGGTTGCTACAGTATGCGACCAAGGAGCAACCAATATGGCTGCACTTAATCTTTTGATGAAGGTAACTGAAGGAGACTATTTAAGGTGTGGCAAAAATTATCCTGGAGGCTTTTTTGAGATAGATTAAAAAAACATGTACCCAATTTATGACCCACCTCATCTCATGAAGGGCGTTAGAAATAACCTGATTACCAAAGATTTACAGTTCAAAGAAGATGGTAAAATAAAGTTAGCTTCCTGGTCACACATAGAAGCTTTATATAAACGAGGACCAAGATATAGAGGAGTCAAGCTTATGAAAAAGTTAACAGCTGAGCATGTATATCCACAGCTAATACCAAAAATGAGAGTCAAACACGCCACACAAGTGTTTAGCAACACAGTTGGCCTGACTATGGGGTACATGGCAGGTTTGTTTCATTGAACATTTATACTAACAGTACATTTGACTTAAATTCTGTGATCATTTTATCATAGGTTTTGGGAGGTGGAATTTCCAAAAAATATTTTTAGTGTCTGCTTCGATAGTAAAGGAACTTACTGTAAAAAAAATATAATAATTTGTAGCTTCAGTAGTAGGCTCTGCGTTAGTGATACGTTAATTAAACCATAGTGGTTTAGGTGGCGCTCTGTGGTTTCTGCCTATGGGAAAAAGGCGTGAGTTTATGTATGTATGTTAAACCTTAGTCTGGCCAAGTCGTTAGTGAATCTTTCATTATCGATGCAAAAAATTAAAGTTAATTAAAAACTTTTTTCTTTTCAGATGAAGGGAGACTCCCGAAAAAAAGTGTGGACACAGCCGATCTCTTGCTATTTTCGATAAATTGTTCGATTCTGTCAATGGCAATTTCCATAGACCTGACATAGGAAAAATTTATAGATGTGCTGTAACTCGGCAATCTCCACATCACAGATTGTGGTATAGAAGTTTACCAATATTGAAATCCATGACGTTCATCACAAAAACTGGTCACAGAGCAACTGTGCCGTCTTTAACGAGTTGGGTAAAAACTCCATAACATCCAAGACTATCATAAATATATTAAGATTAAAGAATATGATAGCACAAAAACTTGGCTTTCTTACCCAAGTCGTGAAGCATTTTCATTTTTTTTTTAATTCAGAAATTATTAAGTTTTAAATATTTAGTTGTAATAAAGATATGTTTCTGATGTTGTTAACAATTTAAAAAGAAAATATTGTTACAGATGTTCTAAAGACAAAATGTCAAAGCAAAAATATAAAAGCTTATTTAGAACTACTGTTAACAATAAATATCAACTACAATTTTATTACATGTAACAATCATAGAAATTCATCTATAAAATGTATGATAAAAAAACTAATTTTGTTCTTTCTGAATAATTGGTGCAAGGATATGAACCAGATAATATCTGGAAAAACCACGTTTTTTGATGAAAGTGATGAGATGAAAGTGGCAGCACATAATTATTATGTAACACATAAAACCAGAAATAAAAACTAATAACCTATCATATTGTTTCTTTTTCCCTTTAAGAAAAATGTCATGCATTGTTTTCAAGATTTGTGTTACCCTGAAAACACAAATTTATGAAAACAATGCAATAACAATAATATCTCTAAAAGCTGGGTACCCTAGTACGGCTGCACTATACCTATATATGTATGTATCTATGTAGTGCAGTGGCTTTCGTTCATGAAGCAACCACTACACGGCAGCACTTTCGCGACCTCGAGCGAAGCCGAAGTTGCCCATCTATAACAGTATATTAATCTATGGTTTAGCATGAGAAGGGATTTCTTTCCACCGGTAAGTCCAAAAACATTAAAATACTTGTGATATTTGTAATTATAACATTGGCATTATGAAGTTTGTAGACAAAACCGAAATAATCGCAAGAAGACGAATAGTAATATATTGCTTGCATTATAGATGGATGCGTTTTGCACTACGTGAGCGATCGCGCAATGTATTACGTTCACTGCGAGAGTCCCGAGTGTCGAACCAAAGGTTCGATTCCACGAAATCTAGGCACCTCGATAGTGCTGCACCAATTTGTAAACAGTGTCGATAATTACTATGATACAACTGATTATTATCAATAGTACACTTTATAACTAAAATAATATTATTTATTACGACCAATTATTATTAATGTAGATTTTGAGTGAGGTTTTTGTATTTTTTTTTTTGTATAAAAGTTTTTTGTAATTTTTCAATTGAAACTGACATAAATGATTTTTATAATATGATTTAGGTTTCCAGATCCAGATATATGAAAACTGTGGATTGAGACAACTGGTAGAACTGATTTTCTCTAATGAACAAACAATAAATACGATAAATATTTGGTTCTGTATCAAAATAACTACATTCATTTCAACTACTACCGATATAACTACGGTCAAAAGACCTATCGGTTGGTATAACTAATGGTCGTTTCACATAAGTTTGTTACAACTAATGTACGAAATACCTAATAGATAATTCATCTACGTTTAATTCACCTATGGTTAACTCACCTACGGTTAATTCACCTACGTTTAATACACCTATGGTTAATTCAACTACGGTATATTTAGCTACAATTAATATCCCTGTTACGGTATGTGTGATAACATACAAACGTCGACGGAGCACCACTTCGCGGTGCTCCTACTTCTGGGTGGTTTAAAAAAAACCACGAGTCTTTCAGACCCTGCCATCCCCTTCTAACCTAACCTGTCCGTGTCGGGGTGCCCCAAGTCGTTTTTACGACATTTTTATTCTCAGTGCCCCGGTACATACACTCCTACCTAAATATCAGCTGAACAACTTTATGGTTTTGAACGAGAAGAAGACGGTCGACTTCAAGGGCACCCCGAGGTTCGGTTTGGTTAGGTTCCTTTAAACCGTGTAGACAGAAAAAAGGAGCTCGGCGAAGCGGGGCTCCGTCGACCTTACTTCAAAAGCCTACTTCCTCCGCTTTAGAAAAAAAACGAGTGCGTTTTATTTAGTAAACAAAATACTGTAGGCGAGTCGTCCATTAGGTATTTCAAACGTAGTTAAAACAACCAATATCTTAAAAGAAATTTAGATGAATCGTTCGTTAGTGCAATCAATTTTAGTTCAATCAAAATTATGTCAGTTGAACAGTAGTTGAGTCGTCCAATATGTGTGTTGAACTTACGTGAGTCAACCGTAGCTATATCGACAGTAGTTTAAATGAACGTAGTTATCTTGATACGGAACCAAATATTTCATGTTAAATCCTAATGTTTATAATAAAATTGGTTTTAAAATTCAGTTATGTATTTTTATTTGTTTCACTTTCATAGATTTGTTTCTATATTCTCATGAATAATGTTCACAACATGCATTACAGAAGTCCACATAGTCCACAATACTTGCAAAGTAAGAAGCAAGATTACATTCATTTTATCGATATCAACAATCGACCTTTTAGTCGCCCTAGCATACATGAGCTTTTACGCGTGTACGAGTGTACGTGAAACGCAGTGATGGCGTTAGTGTGACAACCAATAGCAAACTCACGATCTTAGTGCGTGTTGTTTATTTGTGTGCGTAATCCGCGTAGGCATTGGTCTTTTGCTTGTAGTGAAGTTAAAGAGTGGGAGACAAGCGGCGACACGCGTTCTGATACAAATCAGGAACTATTTCCTTTCTAACCTACTTTATCTGTTCTGTGGGCTATTCCGATTGTGAGTGTGTGTAGGTAGTTAGCCCGTTGATTTACTATCTACCCACAGACAACTGTACTTCAAGAAACCATGTAGCGACATAAAGATATATACATTTTGCTTGCTAGTTTTTTGATTATTTTATTATTATGTTTTGCACCCTACCACAATATTTTCTTATTTAAACCAAAGGTTGACTGGTAGAGAATGCCTTGTGGCATTAATTCCGCCTATGTACCACTGTCTGTACTTCATATTTATTTGTCTATATAAATAAATATGAAGTAGTAAGGATGATTCATCTAGCCGTTCCCAGCATTTTAACCCGCTGTTCGGCTCTTTTAGATCTTAGCGTAATCTTAAATAACCTATTCACAAGAATTGCGCTATTAATATAAAAATAATATTCCCACTTGTACTTCCAGATATAAGCGCGTACAAACAAACAAACAATCAAATTCTTTAGCTTTTAGGTCGATAACAAGACGTATTATAACAATAATTATATGTTGCAGTCCACCGGGTGACAAGGCAGTGTCGCCCGACAATCGTAACCACAGCAGCCACGCTGTCGCTAGCAATGGACCAGCCGGACAGGTATGATTTATCTGTATCATTATCATAGCCTGGAGGTAGATTGATTTTATGTATTTGTATCACGAACTGTCATAGAAGTCATAACATGGATAAGCCATTTTCTCGAGATTTCATTTCAGTACTTACGGGATTTTTAACCGACGTCTTCATCCTACATGTCCCACAACAATTTTAAAATTCCGGAAAAATATATTTAAAATCCCGGAATCCCAAAATCCCGGAGGCATGTCCATATTATTATAAGTTTCAGGTTATTGACCCCAAATCAATCTACCTACTCTTCAGTGGCGGTTCCTTCATACAAGCCCAAAAGCCGGATGCCTTATTAAAAATGCTCGACAGAGAATCACAATCAAACCCGAACTATTTAAAAGTTCGCGCGCTTAATTGTTATCAAAATAACACAAACTATCCACGCCGATTATAATGTCTATGTCCACGCCACACACTTTACATCGCAATTGTTCGCGCGCAGTTTCGTATTTTTTTTACCGGGCTTTCAAATACTATCTCTGTCCCTTTCGCGCCTAAAGCGTTGTGCCGTATAACGAGTTAGAACCTTGTGCGTCTACAAATCGATCAGTATGGAAGATTTAAGCCGTGCATGCGTATGAAGTTGCACGCGTATGCGTGACCTTGTCACCTTGCCAAATCTGCAGTGTTGCCGTTTTAGCGACGTTGTGAGATCTTGGAGATTTTTAACGAGTTTGCGAGACTTTTTTAAGATTTAGCAACAACAAGAACTAGCGACTTTTTAAAATAACGAAATTAAATATTCAAGCAATATCTTAAAAATAAAAAAAATGCGACATCTCGCTAGATTGTTCATATACCTGGCGACTTTTTTTGCCTAAATGACAACACTGTTACTCTGCGTAAGTAGCTCACTTCAGTTTCATTTGCTTGAGTGGGGAAAGCTTTGTTGTTAAAGTTTTTTGTGTGTTTTGTTAGATTTTCTCAGTGATACAATTGTTTTGGTGACTTACCTGCAACAATGGAGGTAATTGTACCTTGTGAGGATTTAAAATGCGTTCAAGTTTTGATTGGCGAAGATAAGGTAAAATCTTTAAACTTTGCTCAGAAAAAAAAAACAGTTTATTTCTTCCCGACGCCGACGCCTAATCTGTGTATTTCTCAGACTAGTAAATCGCATAAAAGAATATTTCATATGTGTATAAATCATGCATTATAATTCAAGAGGTTAGTTTATTTTTTTCAGCCCTTCAGGCTTTGTGTAATTTTTTTAGTAATAGTACAAAACGAGCTGCTTTTTACGATACTCATTGCAGCAAAAAATTCGTTGGACATACATGTCGCGAGTCGTAAACACGGTTTTTAAACAAAAAAGTAAACTTATTGAGTTGTTTTCTGATCTGTGCGACAACCCACAGAACTGGGACGGGGATACGATTTTAGCTATTGAAAAACAGTTGTTGGTAGAATTAAAACGATCACCAACATTTTACTCTGATGCAATTATATCATTTCTTAAGAAAGATAGACGATTCCAATTAGAATATAAATAATTTATTTAAATTCCTTATTACATTCTATCTAGCTATTTTTTAACTTTCGTTTTGTAACTTTTTGTTTTGTTTTTTTTTTGTCTGTAACCTGTTAATCCTGTTACAAAACAAGCAACTACTTACCATAACTTTGAATTCACTTTTAATTTATTGTACCTAACCAGTAGTTTATGAGAAAATTGCGATGATACATACGTAGGTACCTACATACTCAGTCGAAAACTGAACTTTCTTTTTTTGAAATCGGTTTAAATTTTATTGGGCTTGCCTTATTTTGAAACCCTAGGCCCGCCACTGCTACTCTTGGCTATGATCATTATGCTCCCAGTTCCACAAAAATCTTGAAAGAATTTCAAGATTTTTGTGGAACTGGGAATTTGTCACGGCATTTGCAGAGCCGGGATCACGTTATTATTATTTATCCTCTGCCTAATCTATGTTGAGGCCGGCTTCCAGTCTAACCCCAAATCCAAGTTATTATGGAAACTATTAAGAAACCAGTAGTTCATAATTTGTTTGTTTACAGGACAACGCAACACACTTACTTAGAAGTTTGTTGAAAATCAGCGAAACTGATGCAGAACCTAAGAAGAATAAGGTAAATTATGTTTATTTAGTATTTACCTAAATTTAAATGAAGTCTATACAACATCTTTTTTCCAAAAATGTGAATTTATGTTTTTGTGAAACATAAGATTTTATTTTTAAACCTTTATTGTTATTATCCTAGCCTACGACGCCTGAACAGAACCGTAACTGGCGTGTGAAGAACGACAATCAACCCGCCGCGGCTCCGGTTACTCAACAACAGAGGTAAGCCAAACATTAAAAAAAACTTTGCCTCACACTAAGTTCTCGTATTTATGAGTGCGCGTTCAAACATTTAAACTCACAAACACCAGACCCGGAACGACTACTTGTAGATCCTACAAATATTTGTTCCCGAGTAATGAACCCACGTCACGGAGCACAGTAGTTGATTACTCAGTCACTGCGCCAACCGTGCGTCAAACTTTGGTCGTCGTCTCCATGAGTTATCAAACATTAAAAGGATAGTATACCGCCTGCCATTTAAAAAAATAGGTATTTAGAAAAACTCGTGCTGTCGCTACCACACCTCCCCGACCCCCGATCGTGCGATAGAGAGCGTTGCAGCTCGCGACTGACTGTAAGTATTACATATATGAAATTTGTCTCTCGGGAGAAAACGTTTTTCACATAATAAATCACGACCAATCTCTTAGATTCTGGCGTCAATCGTTTCAGCATATTATATTCTCGGTTTTGTAGGTTTTGCTTTTTTCTAAAACTTCTTTATTTTTAAAATACAAAGGTTTTACTTCAATGAAGATTTTGTCATAAAAATAGTAATTCTTAGGCGCCTGTAACTTTCAAACTATTGTAAATTTTGAAAAAATAAAAACCTATAAACCTAGTTTTTTACTGTGTCAGAAGCATTCTAAAAAATCATTGTGATAGGATAACATCTAGGGGCAGGAAAACGTTTTCTCTTTTAGTATGGACGAGCGCTAGGTAGACGATTGTCTTAAACATGTTTTTACTCTTACTTTCTTGTTTGATGGTTGGCGCAGTGGCTGAGCGATTGGACTGCTGCGCAACCTGTCACGGGTTCGATCCCCGCACGGAACAAATATTGTATACTCGTAACCGTTCCGGGTCTGGGTGTATGTGAGTTTCTATATTTGTAAACGAACCGACGACACAGAAGAAATTCCTAGTGTGTGGCAACGTTTTAAAAAAAAATGTTCTGCACACAAATAAGTAAGCTAACAATGTTTTATGTCTGTAATAGTTATTTATGAGACTAGTGCGGTAAGTTGGTTTTACAAACGAGTAGACGAATTAAACAAACTTTATTTAACAGTGGGAAAGTCGCAACAATTTTTGAAGTTTCTAATATGAAAATGGCGCGAATTTGCAAATGGCGCTACATGCACGTGGTGAAAATTAGAACTACGTAGGGCACTAGATAAGTTTTGAGATATCGTTAAACTATCGAAAGTATATGCGTCAAATTGTCACCGACAATAGTGCATCTAATTAGTAGTCAGTATCAAATAAAAAAATATCTTTAACTACCCGCAATTTTATTTTGTGATTTTTTCTTTGCTTCAAGATGTCAGAGTTAACGCGTCGTGATTTTCGTGCAATTATGCTCTATAATTTCAAGCGGGGTTTAAGTGCTGATGACTGTATCAGTGAATTAAAATTTGTGTTTCGTGAGAAAGCTCCATCCCGTAGCTCAGTGTATCGGTGGTATAAACAGTTCCAGAGAGGAGATTTTAATCTGTCAGACGATTCTCGTTCAGGAAGGCCTGTCGAAACAGTGACTTCAGAAAATGTAGCAGCCGTTAAGGAACTAATTGAGCTAGATCGACACGTAACATACAAGCAGATAGAGGAACTCTTGAAGATTAGTGCACCATCAGTTCACACTATTTTACATGACCATCTTCAAGTTAGAAAAATTTGCACGTTGTGGGTACCTCACCTTTTGACAGCGACCCAAATGGAATGCCGTAAGAAATGGTGTAAAAAAATGCTTGTTATGTTCGATGGTGGAAAATCTCCTAATGTTAATTCTATAGTAACAGGTGACGAATCATGGCTGTATTACTATGACGTTAAATCTAAATCTAAAAATAAGATATGGATTTTTGAAGATGAGGAACAGCCCACTGTCGTTAAACAGTCTCGATCCGTGAAAAAGAAAATGGTCGTTGTGTTTTTTGGCAGAAGGGGTATAATTAAAAGAATATGTCTTGATGAACAGAAGACTGTTACGGCGAAATGGTACACAGACGTTTGTCTACCTCAATTGATCGAGTCTCTCAAAAATCTGCGACCAAACTCACGCCTTGACACTTGGCGGCTCCATCATGACAACGCACCCGCACATCGCGCTCAACTCACTCAAGATTTTTTGAGCCGCACTGGTCTAATTCCACTTGAGCATCCTGCCTACAGTCCTGATCTCGCACCCTGCGATTTCGGACTCTTCCCAATGATAAAGGATAAACTGAAAGGTCAACGGTTTGCCAATGATACCCAACTAATTCAAGCTTGGGACTTGGCGTGTGAGGAAGTCTCTGAAGAAGTGTGGAAGAAAATTTTTGATGATTGGTTTCGACGCATGGAGAAGTGTATTGCAGCCGACGGAAATTATTTTGAAAAACTCTAACATTTAGATATGAAATCTCAAAACTTATCTAGTGCCCTACGTACATCTTTCGTCTCATTTACTCTTTAGTATTAAAGTGAGACAACGTATTGAGCAAAAGCGCTTCCAAGGAGGTTCGATCAGTCAGGTTGTTTATTCTCATAATGTGAAACTCTGGTGGAATTCTTAAATTTTTTATGGAATTAAAAAAAAAACCGTAAAGAAAACGCACGGTGCTATACAACGGGGTATGCCGTAAAATAGGTACTTAGGTGAGAGTACCTATTTTACCGCACGTTCCGTTCCGAGCAAATGTGTTGAAAAATACGATAACAACACCCTCAATGCTCGTTTTTTACTCACATACATCTAATTTCGAAAATTATTGTTTTTTAACACTCACAAAGAGTTGAAATCACACCTAAAAATAATATTGAGGCACTAATTTAGGTGTCACTTAACCATCTTCATCATCATCCTATAGTAGTCTACTGCTGGACATGGGCCTCTCCAATCGCACGCCATTTCACTCTGGTGTCACTTACGCTAGTGCATGCTTATCTTTTTGAAAGTAACGTGAATTTATATTTTTGTGCAAGCACCCCTCCTGCGTTTTGGAGCTTATTTTCTGGGTAAGAATCTCTTTCCATGGTTCAATTATCATATCAATTTGAGCCTTATTTCATTGGTAATAAAGCTAACAGCACGCTGTCTAGTCACAAAGTCTCTCTAGACTATGGTGATGGTGTAAGCGGCAGTTTGCGGGCGCCCTTCGGGACTTCAACCCTGGCGCGACGCGATTGCAATTCGACCAATTCCAACTAAAAGTGAAAATCAACCTTACCACTACGACATATGACATAAAACACGTTGTTATCTACGGGTAGATGAAAAACAAAACACGATCGCCACGACGACGTCAAGTCAATCGAATTGCATCATTATTTGTTATTAGCAAGGTTGATTTTCTTATATTCAACCACTAGAAGTGTTATTTAATTGTAACACTAGATGGCGCTGACGGATTGATATTAAATGGTTACACGCATTTTATGATACGTTCTAGACTTGTAATATTTATTTATTTAAAACTTCATACAACATAAAACTATAAGGTGAACTTAATACCTTAGACATTTTCTACCAGTAATAACATAAGAGCCCTATCTCATTAGGACCATGGCCGCCCAACAAGGTTGTGCTGCTAACATTTTTTTTTTTTGGCGTCATGAGACAAGCCTACATACGTAATGTCTGTCTACTATTAGGTACACCTGTGCCTAAACCTTCAAGACCTGATTATATATTAACTTATGATGTGTATGACGTAGGGGCCCGGCACAACAGCAAAACTGGCGCAAGGAGTCCACGCCCAACACCAACAGACCACCTCCTGCCTACAACAGCGAGTGGAACAACACATACAAGGTAAAGCTATTTCATAAAGTCGAATCCGTTTCTAATTGATGTAATTTCCACAGTCAAAAATCTACTTTATGCTAATCTAAATTAGATTGATTTCACTATGATTAGTATTAGAATTTTAGCGTAAAATAAACTTTATTTATATGCTACAGAAACTTTGCTATTCTTATCGAAAATCACTATTTAAAGGTTGACTAAATTATGATGATCATAATGAGTGATGATGTCAGAAAAATTATGCCAAATCGAAGCTTTAATCTCCTTAAAAAACTAGACAAAAACGAGGACGGAGCTGAGTGTTGATGCTAGTTCATAAATCCTTAAATGAATCTTATCTTCCACAGAACCAACCGCCTCTGCCGCCGTACCCGACCTTCGGACAACCGTTCCAAGGACCAGGACCGAGCCAGATTCCGTTCCCGCAGTTCCAAAACCCGCACTTCCAACAGCGCAACCAACCGTTCACGTTCCGCAACCAGGACAGCAACCAACGAAACCAACCACATCAACCCAACAGAGGGTTCGACCAACCAGGCTTCCCCAAACATTTGCCGAGTGTTGGCGTCGTTGGGGCCAATGTCACGCTGGGACCAAGTTGGAACCAACCTAATAACCAGGTGAAACAACAGGTGAATATTAGTTTTTAGGGTTCCGTAGCCAAATGGCAAAAACGGAACCCTTATAGATTCGTCATGTCTGTCTGTCTGTCCGTGTATGTCACAGCCACTTTTTGTCGAAAGTATAAGAGCTATCCTGTTGAAACTTGGTAGAAAGATGTATTATGTGAACCGCATTAGGATTTTCACACAAAACTCAGAACAAATACAAATTTTGGGGGTGCCCCCCATACTTAGAATTGAAACTCAAAAAAATTTTTTTCACCAAACCCATACGTGTGGGGTATCTATGAATAGGTCTTTAAAAATGATATTGAGGTTACTAACATCATTTTTTTTCTAAACTGAACAGTTTGCGCGAGAGACACTTCCAAAGTGGTAAAAAGTGTGTCCCCCCCCCCCGTAACTTCTAAAATAAGAGAATGATAAAACTAAAAAAAATATATAATGTAGACCTCAACCAAAACTACCAACGAAAATTGGTTTGGATGAGATACAGTTAGCAGTTTTTGAGATATATTGATGAGTATCGTGTTGGGATGGGAGCATTGGTGGCTTAGTAGTGTCGGCCTAGACTTACGAGTTGTAGATCGGGGATTCTAAACCAGCCAGGCGCATAAGGATCGCGGGACCGTGATCCTGGAACGTAAAGGGCTATTGAAGGATCACCGTGGATTTTAGTCAGTACGAGTCTGACAGTCCCCCCGTTCTTCCCTAGGCGGAAGGACCCATTTGATGGTGGTACCACGATAAAAAAGCCAGGTGTAGAACGTGTAATTTATTTCGTCACCAAACCACTCAAAACGATGAAGGAAAACATCGTGAGGAGACCGTCATGTCCTAGAACCAAAAATTCGAAGATCTGTGACATCTACCAACCCCGTATTGTGGGTTATGGCCCACTCCCTCTTTGTGAGAGCCTGTGTCCCAGTAGTGGGAAAATTATAAGCTGCTGATGATGATATGTAACATAATTTTTTTTTCATAGCTTCTTTGGGTGTGATTTTGTGAAATGATAGCAACTCTTACTGGGGTCTGTCTTTGAATGGATATCCAAACTTTAAAACTTTTCCCCTCGAATATAAACCTTCTCCACGTGTGATAAAGTTGAAAATCGATTAAACAAATTCAACAAACTGGTAGGTTTATGTGCTGGCAATACATAGCCCATAACCGTCTTCGGAGTCCCATCTACCTTTGTATCAAAATTCATCGTGACCGATACAGCAGTTTAAGTTTGATAGTGTAACAAACAGTCACTTTCGCATTTTTAATATGTATTAGTTATAATTTTACCTGCTCTTAGCCCTCATTGTGCAATATAATTGCAATAGGAGATATCGTAGCGAGTGTGTAATCAAGAAATTATTGGATACGGCGAACTTTCTGATTGTTAAGTGATTTCGCAAATATTGACTTAGCAGAGAAAGATAACCACTTGCGATTCTAATAAAAGTCTTACAGTAACGTAAAGTTGGTGAGACAGGCGGGATGTATTGAAAACATGAAAGACAAGACATGAGAAGTGATAAAAGATTTCAATAAAAAATAATAATCATTTCATATATTTTTTAGTTATGATTTCATTTCTATTTGTTTCTTGCGACAAGACAAGGAATTATTGAGTTCAACAAATAATAGCATTATGAATTTCAAAGAAGAAATGGTTATGATTCGAACACAGTCGTTGCCTTGAAGATTGATCAATTTTTAGGGTTCCGTAGCCAAATGGCAAAAACGGAACCCTTATAGATTCGTCATATCTGTCTGTCTGTCTGTCTGTCCGTCCGTATGTCACAGCCACTTTTTGTCGAAAGTATAAGATCTATCCTGTTGAAACTTGGTAGGTAGATGTATTATGTGAACCGCATTAGGATTTTCACACAAAAATAAAAACAAAACAAATTTTGGAGGTGCCCCCCATACTTTGAATTGAAAATCAAAAATTTTTTTTCACCAAACCCATACCTGTGGGGTATCTATGGATAGGTCTTTAAAAATGATATTGAGGTTACTAATATCATTTTTTTCTAAACTGAACAGTTTGCAAGAGATACACTTCCAAAGTGGTAAAATGTGTGTCCCCCCCCCTGTTACTTCTAAAATAAGAGAATGATAAAACTAAAAAAAATATATAATGTAGACTTCAACAAAAACTTCCAACGAAAATTGGTTTGGATAAGATACAGTTAGCAGTTTTTGAGCTATAGAACATTTTCAAAACCGCAAATATAACTTTGCCATTCATACAAACACTATGAAAAACAAAGTTATTTTTATTGTTTGTGTATATTACTAATCTCAATATAATTATATCCCTAATCTATGCTTGCTATTACGGAACCCTTCATGGGCGAGTCCAACTCGCACTTGGCCGGTTTTTTTTTATTAGATTTTTAAATTCAGCTGGTTCGATACCTGGCCAGGATTATTGATATTCCTAAAATCAAATGATGCAGTTTTAGCTTTCGTCTAACCTCGCCTCGACACTCCTTTCAATGTTTTTCGGTATTCCTCATTGTTTCGGATCCATCCACGCCCGGTTCAAAAATTTATCCTGTATAGATATTTTCATGTCGTAAAATTTGCACATAGTATAGTTATTCACGTGCTTGTGTTCGGGGCATCCTCGGGTAGAGATTATGATGTTTATGGACACAATGTGGAGTGGCATATCACAATTGTTATAACTCGCTATCTATTAAGTGTCGTACTTATTAAACGTGTCGAAGACTTGCCGTTCTACAAGATCGCCTAAATCATTAAATTAAATTATAGAATATAAGTAATAGGTGACGTGGGTAGTGGAATCTACCTATCAAATGTTTAATTTTTCAACGAAACAGAGTTGTTTCATTGATTCCGATGTTGCGTATGATCAAATCAGATGTACTTAGATGTTTCTGGAAAACTTTCATTCAAACAAACTGTTTAGTGTTTTAATAAGTCTATGCCGATAGGGTTTAAAGGTTAAGACTTCATGAAAAAATTACGTCTACGGTGTCTCGACAGACAGGTCAAGTTGTTTCAAATTAAAATCTTTGTATCTGAAGTCTGACATCCAGTCTAATTAAGGAGTATTGTATTACCCGGTTACTTAAATTTTATAACCTGGTTTTTCCACATGAGTCGTTTGTTACTGCTATGATGCTCACAGTTACTCGGGGCCTGAATTCAGAGCTTTATCTCAACTAATGTTTATGCTCTTCAGATAGCCATATCCGTTGTAACTATTCTTCTTTGCGTAGTTTCTCTAATAAAAAAAAAAACTTTTAAAAAAATGTAACCGATTACCCACAAAAAATTTCAAAATAACCTACAAAAAAACTTTTCTTTCGAAACTCGGTGACTTTCTTTTTTATTTCATTGACTTTTTGTCACCGACTTGAAAAAGTTTTTTAGTTTCAATATTCAACCCAAATTATTGTAAAATACATAATTTTATTACATGTACACTAAAATATTGTAATCCGTAGCACCGGTAATAACATCGCCCATGTATTTACTCTTACACAATGAGCTAAAAATAAAAACTGCTGCACCAAACTAAACGAAAATTTTATGGGACCAAATGGCAGATAATTATACTGTATCGAACAAAAAAAGAATCATCGAAATCGGACCAGAAACCTCGGAGTAATCGGTGTAGACAATGTTGAAAACTTTTTAGGTTTTTGTTGATTTTTCAAAAAGTGCAAGTCCGATTTCGATAAAATTTTAATGGGACCATTCGGGAAGTATACTCTTTCCAACAAAAAAAGAATTTTTCAAATCAGTTGGTAAACGACGGAGTTATGCCCAAACAAACATGAAAAAAAAATATATCCGAATTGAGTACCTCCTCCTTTTGGAAGTCTTAATAAGTCGATAGGCATATTGTCTTAATAGTGTAAAGAAAACCAGACGTATGCAGGCGGTGTGTCTAAGGGAGCTTCCTAATGAGTGTTCATGACACGATGCGACTGAGTTCGACCGATTCCAACTACAAGTGAAAATGATCCTTACCACTACGACATATGACATAAAACGTGCGGTTGTCAACGGGTATATGAAAAACAAAACACGCTCGCCACGACGACGTAAGTCAGTCGAATTGCATCATTATATCGTAGTAGCAAGGATGATTTTAGTTTTTAGTTAGAAGAATATGCAAATCGCACGAATCGCATCATGAACTCGTTAGACTTTAAATAGGTTATGGACGTTTGAACTCAAGTGTTTGTTACAGAATGTAAAGCCGCCAGCGAGCACTAACAAGCAAGCGACAGCGCCCGCGCAGAACAACGCAGATAAGGTCAACAACCCGTTCGTACCGCTGCAAGTTCAGACTAGTCAAAGGTGAGTTACATTTTGTTTCAGTTTAAAAGGTCTATACACACCCTTATACTCGCTTAAATAAAATAAATAGCACCAACCAATTACTACTCCATTATTGGGTAATGGCTCCTTTATACGCACGGGCATGCGGACGGCGAGTAATGGGTGACTTGCCGTCCGATCATGGACCAAGCTCGGTTTGCGTCATGATCCACGCACGCCTCAAAGAGCTGTCAACAATCTGACGGGCACCCATAGAAGACCTGCTAGGGTCGCAGAAATGTCACATGTCAAACAAGGTGGATTTTAGTCGGTACGAGTCTGACAGTCCCTTCTGTTCCCCCCAGGTCGGGAGGACTCTTTCGATGACTTTATAACCTACAAAAAAAGTTAAGCTAGCTCAAAAATAAGTTTTGGTAAGCTCAGACGTCAACCCCTCTATACAAAACCCGTAACTATAAAGTCCGGCTAGAAAAGTAACAAACGTAAACGCTCAATATTACGTATTTTAATACATTTTCAATTTTATACCCTAGAACATAAAGTTGAAAATCTATAAAAGTCTACTGATCGGTTACGTTTAAACTTTGTAACTTGTCTAGAGAGGCAGGTTAGCTCACTATTTTTCCTTTTATACATTACCTACACTCAAAAAATTTTCAAGCAATCAAATTGAATCACAAGCCGTTATCAAATAAACGTGATTGTCTTTGAATCGTGTAAAATCCCACAATGTTGCACTCATGGCGAGTGGCTTACTCACTCGGTAAACATTTCCGTGCGACTCGTAATCCTCGATAGAGTACCTGTGCATGTGATACGTTATCGAATGTAATGAAATAATCAATAACTGCTGACCGAAGACTAGTTTTATAGGCGAGAAAATTTTCAGATTTAACTAACAAGTTTGGGAAAACAAGAAGAATTATGGTCACGGGTAAAATTAAAACGTGTTTAGACTCGGCATAAAAGAGAGTAGGCTTATACTTATTTTTGCGGGACTGTGTGAACAGAACACCGTGATCCTGGAACGTAAAGAGATGTTGAAGGAACACCGTGTTTTAGTCAGAACGACTCTGACAGTCCGATGTGGAACTGCAAGAGCCCAGCTACACTATAACATAAATAGGAATGACGTCTTAGTAAGAGTTGTTCAGCCTGATGAGCACTCTCTGTTGACGTATAAAAATTGAAGATCTGGAACATCGCTTGTGGAATTCTAAGCGCCTTGCGACACTATAGCATGTAGGAATGACGTCTTAACAAAAGTTGTTTAGTCTGATGGGCATTTCCTGTTGACTTAGAAAACGTACCCTTATTGCAAAAACCGATTATCTGCATAAAAATTCGAGTGATAATGGGTTTTACCTGTAGCTTCGTCGTGACTTGAGGCTTCGTTATCTATATTTGACTAAAAATTGGTAAAAAATGCAGATAATCGGTTTTTGCAATAAGGGTACGAAAAATGAAAGATCTGGAACGTCTCGAATCGCCTCGCGCATCCCGTTGTTTTCCCATCACCGGGCTCTTAGAATTCAACATCAGATGTTTCTGCAGATCTTCGATTTTGACGACCATTTAAATAAATAAAGTCATCAAATCAAAATCACCCGCCCTGGAGGCGCGGAAAAAACTGTTAGACTCTAACTAACAAAAAACCATCTTGTTTCTTAAGTTGCCTGTCGCGATCTAAGACCGAAGTACCCTATACAATATATAAAGCCTTGGACAGTGATATCAGATTATCCAAAATTGAATGACTTAAACCAGCTTCCCAAACAGAAAGGACATAATATGATCAGTCATTCGGAGACATCTATCTATTCCTTCACGAAAAACCATACCTATGTGATATTTTATTACTCAGCACATTAGATGGCCACGACATATTTATGTGCCTAGCGCCACTCAATTCCAAGTGCTTGATAACTATTGAAGGTAGCAAGTCGGAGCTAAGCCATGCAAGGTCTTGTTAATTTCCATATCTTCAGGTGAACAATCATAATTATTGTACTTATACATAATCACGTTTTAAAATCCAAGTTGTGTAAATATGATAGTCACGTGACGCCTTACGATTCCACCAAAATAGTGTGCGGACATTTTGTTCGCGAACATTTTGTGCAGCACTTGAAAGTGCGCGTACTAAGCTGCGTGCTAACTGGTATCGCGTTTAGTCTCTGTTTTAGCGGCACGGCTGTGCGAAACTTTTATTCAGGCACAGTTCAGCACATTTTCACTGAACTGAGTTTAGCAATGTGCGCGCACAAAAATATCCAGGAGAGCGCAAAAATTTTTAGAATGTGCGCGTACAAGTTGTTCGTGTTTGCTTGAGTTAGTCGAACAAAGAGAACATTCGTGCCGCGCAGTCCAGCTTGCTGGTGGAATCGTATTTTTAGATGGTTTGGTGACGTTGAGAGAAAGAGTTAAGGATAGCTTGTATAAGGTATATGGCTGGAATGACACCCTTAAAGGACATACACTGACCTTTTTGGTGAGATTCTTCAGAAAGATTGGGTGCGTAGTACTCGCAACCGGCGTGCTTATCTGACCAGGTTTATGAACGTGGACGAGGCAAAAGTAGTTTGTAAGGATGGTAGCAAGTGGCGTTCTGTTAGTTTCGGATGCTATGAGCGGCATCTTGTGGTGTGCTTCAAAAATTTCTATACATTTGATGTTACCGCTCAGCGCCCCGCAATAAGCGATCGCTCACATCGACAAGGTCTTGGGCGGGCTGTTACTGCGGTTGAAGAAGTCTTACAATTGCCAAAAAAATGACTATATCTAAGCAAACAATTATATTTTTGAACAGACGCGTCTCCCAGTCAAGTGGTTCCTCAAACAGAAGAGATTCAGGACAATCGCAGGCACAAAGGTCAACAATACCGAAGCCACAGCCTAATAACGCACCGGTAAGTTGCATGTTATTATTGTATTTTTGAAATATGTACTACCAATACACTTCAATGCTTTAAACCTCGGCCATACTAACGGGAAATTACGTTAACATTAAATAGGCTAATTGACAGTATCAATAAATTATAAATCTAATTAGTCCGTTATTTAGAGTTTTGAAAAATAACGGACACATATTTTTTCTTATGTAAAATCAATGAATATTTACCAAGATATAACACATCAAGACTCGAGAGTGGGGGCTCGTGACGTCAGAATTCAGTAAAAAATGTACCGAATTGTGACGTATTGACAATTTTAAAAGCATCATATTATCTCCGTCAATTTTGGTTTGCGTAAAAAAAGAAAAAATACAAATATTATTTGATAATCTAACTGACGGACTAATTAGAATTTTTTAGTCAAATAGCCTATTACTACTGTATAAACAAGTGCAGTGCATATGCACATTATGCACCATTAGCCATTAAATTATGACACATTGGAGACGAAAATAAAACATGAACCGTTATAACAGATGGTGCAACAAAACCAGGACCCGACATCGCGGCCGATGAAGAAGAAAAAACCGAGAATAGCAGCCAATCTGCCCTTCCAGATAGACTAAATTATTTGTAGTACTCAAGTCGATACTATGTGATTGTGAAAACTGCTCATGACGCACGCTGGATTTACATTCAGGCCTAGACAAATGGAAAAAGAAAACGTCCTGCAGTCTTAAATAGATTTTCGATTTTATACCTTAGAGAATAAAGTTTAAAATTTACTAAAGACAAACTAGTTTGTAATAAAGACTAGGTACAGGAGTTCTAAAAACGTCACTTTAGCAATGTTGAAAAATTGTTCTTTACTAATTATCTATTGCTTGAGCAATAGAATATAATGTTACATTTTAGGAATTTTATCGCAATGTATATGATGATGTTGCTAAAGTGACCTTTTGTGTTTTGTTTAGTGGCTTAAGAGGGCAAGTGACACGATGGACGAAAACGCTTAGTAGACCTGCTGAGTTTTTCCGTCCATCGTACCCCCGCCGCCAAAGATCTCGACCATTTTCTCGCTCAAGGAACGCTAATAAAAATACACGGTAGCATGAATAGTCAGATGACTAACTAAAAGTATTATTTAGTCACTGACCATTCACTCCGTCGGTGAGTACATAGTCAAACAACAGATTTTTATTCGCTTGCCGCTAATCAGAACTCAGAACATATCAAGCGAGACAAACTCAGTATCTCGATGAAAATAAAGTACAAGAGCGTATGAAAGTTTAAAAGAAAAAAGTACTGTAATGAAAGATGTTTAAGTATATATTTAAATGACAGGAATAAAGCGTGCGTTACGAGTAGAAGCAATCTTATAAGTGACTTTGAACTGAGCTTATGATTGACTGCAAATGAAAAAAAAAGGGAAAAGCAAATTTACGGAGAAAAAATTCAAGTTTGATGCATCTCACTATTATAGAATAAAATCTTGTACATTTTGTAAATATTATGAAGTTATAAGAATCTGTAATGAATGAGTGTGATCAATTAGTTTTAATGGAATTTAGTCGAGATTATGTAAACCTTCTGGTTTCGAGGCCAGTCTAAAGTATTATTATGTCTAATTTACTTGAAAATTAAATTGGTTCGTCTTCAAGCAGATTTTGTTGATAAAGCCTGCTGGAGCAGTAAGCTAGTGATCAACATACGCGGACCGCTTGACCAGTCAAAATCAGGTTGTAAGAACAGCTCCTGAAGCAGTCCGACCGCTTGTATAGTCGGTGTCCGTAGAAAACTAGTTTGCTATGCAGTTGATACTGACTGCTTCAACCAGTCCGTGTATGGCCGGCCTTAGACGAACGAAAATCGTACATAATCTCGATGTATGAATGGCAGCATTAATTTAAAGTTCCTGAGTTATCCACAACTTCGACAAATGTCATGGATGTCATTAATTTTTATGACTTTCTGTATCTAAATCATTGTCTTTAAAACTTTTTGTCTATTTCTCTTCTGTTTCCAATTTTGACTTGTGTAAAAGAATATTTTTTCGACTTCCATTGACAATGTACATTTAAATAGTACAAAGTACTTAGCATTACGAATAAATCTATTTTTCTCGTGTTAAAAATAAACGTTTCCTTATTAGTATTCCTTATTAATTGTTGCATAATTAATGTTTATAATTTGGCATCTAACTAAATTTATTTGAACACGTGAAAACTAAACACGTATTCAATAGCAACGAAAAAATCAGCAGTTCTATTACAATCGATTCATGTAAACGTTTTAGTCTTCTGCATAAATAAATTCAAAATGCTTTTATCGAGACCATACTCTGTAAGACATTTACGGAGTAAACTAAAATGCTGGAATACCTAAAGACCCTCTTAAGAACGAGCTAGATCTTAACCTAGTCGCGCTTCCTCTGAAAATGAGCCTTACATCCCTACAATTAATGTTAATTTTCGTATGATAAGCTGGGTCACAAGCTGTCTGGAGGAATATGCAACTCAACTATAAACGAATACGGTTTATTTGATGAAGCGCGACTAAGCTAAGATTAAGTTAGTTGCATAGGTTCGGGTTTAAATATGTTAAGTTCGTCAACCATCCAACGCACTAGATTAGATTGAAAAACGGACTCTAACTATTTAATAATAGGAATTAGATTCTAAACTAAAAATAATATAAATGAGAACAGTTGACTCGTGTTTTCCTGTGGACACCACGACATAATGAAAAATAAAGATATTCTAATAAGTACTGTATGCTAAATAGCTTATAGTCCGTTTTCCGATACTTTGTACAAGCAGTGCAGGCATTGTGTCGAAGCGTTTGGTGTTAATAGTTACATTTTGTTCGAATAGTTTACATTTTGACGCGAGTGTCCATATAAAATAGCTAAACATCAAAGTTGTCGACGAACTTATTCATCTCATTTATTTTAGTAACTATCCGTGTATAATATTACAAATTAGATTTTCTTTATTGAATGTGACAGAAAACATGTTTAATTACGTTTGACTTATTTTTTATATAAAATCAAGATTATGACTCAATAAAGTGAAAATTATCACTCTGTCTATTTGTTTAAATTTCTTGTAAAAGCATATTTGGAGGACTAACTGTTGCCAGCCGCTTCGCCTACATTTTTAAATAGATTTTCAACTTTATACTCTAGAGCATAAAATTGAAAATTCACCACGAATATGAATCTTGGAGTAGTACGTAGTAGAGCTTATTTCTAATGCTTAATTACTTGTAAGCCCATGGGTTGTAAACCCCTACATACCTACGCATCTATACATAATTATAATAAATCTGTAGAAGGGTCAATTCTGTACATTGAAAATATTGAAAAAATAAATAGCGGGGGGTGTTGCTGGATCGATACCAAACCCAAATATGTGATTAAAAAAATGTTTGTCTGTCTGTCTGTCTTTAATAATAATAATAATAATGGGATACTTTTTATCCTGGAAAAATACGTAGAAAAAAAAATCTTATTTTTCAGTTTTATTCATAGACGTTGTTCTGTAGAACCGCGAACACACGTTGCATTACCCGCAGTGGATTCAGCGCCGTAACCTGTAGCGCCGAAAGTCGGATTTGGCTTGAACCGTTTGCGGCACACGCGGGCCACGCCTCCCCGACTCCTATATAAGGAGCCGCGTTCCGCGCCGCGCGATGCATATAAATTCTGAATTTTGATGCGAGCGGACGTGTCCAGTGTGGCGAGCGGTCGTCCGTGGAATTAATATTGTATGCGTGTAATTTTAAACCGTGCTTTTCAGCGCGACCTTTTTGATTACTGTTCCGATCAGTTATTTGTAAATACAAGGTCGGAATTACTATGAAAAAAAATACTTACTACAGAACGCGAGCTCAACAGCAGTAGCTCAATAGAGGGATCTCCTTAATTGTTATATGCTTAGCCGTATTTGGGTCCAATAGATATTTATAAGATGTCATTGTCAGAGTTACTCAAAATGGAGAAATAAACCATCCACGCGAAGACCGACATCCGCGCGGGCGGAAGCTAGTATAAAATAATTTCAAGATAACTAACTAGGTGACAAATTCAGAATAACAAGACATTCATTTGATTTATACGCTATCACCAGGATGTAATGAACTTTACACAACGATATTTTAATTCTGTTTTTTGTTTGTTATAACGGCAACAGAAATAGATAATCTATGAAAGTGCCGACTGTTTAAAGGTGCCGGTTCGCTCGCAAGGACAGCGACAGGAGACCGCCACAGTAGTACTTAACATTAGGCAATGACAAGTGTCGCGGTCTCCTGTCTCGGTCTCCCTGTCGCGGCGCGAACCGCCCTACCTATGCAGAAGAGTCCGCGAACCGGCACCTTAATATGGTTCATGATATACAGCCTTGTGACAGACGGATAGACGGACAGCGAAGTCTTAGTAATACGGTTCCGTTTTGGGTACGGAATTCTAAAAGTACGAGTGATTACATTTGAGAGCTAGTACGGGAAGGTAGAAGTTGTAGTATTCACTTTTTTTTCTCTCATAATCCCTTAAGACATGACGCATGACAGAAGTATTCACTTTGTACAATTTATTTATTTGTATATTTTTATTATCTTCTGGACTTACATAAAGATGGCAGTAAAACATCACAAGTTACAAGTACTAGTAAAACATCAAATTATATTATGATTGTTATAAATAGTAGACAAGAAATCTTATTACAAATTCAAGATAATATCCCAGAAGGGCGGGCAAAAAAAATGAAATAGCACTGAAATACCTACATCATTTGTGAAATATCACCCAAATCGTTTCAGCTGATTCTAAGATTAGCATGCACAGACAAACAAAATAAAACAATCTTTAATTTTGGTGCTATTGCTTTGATAAAGGCCCCCGAAATTTTGTACCATAAATCCTTCATGTACAGTCAGCGATCAGTTACCTACACATTTATTATGTATCTATAGATCATCTCGTTGGATTTTTTTAGATAGGGATGGTATTGATTCCTGAAACATCTAGCTATACAATTAAATTAATACAAAACCCAGACGTAAATGTTTATTAAGTAGTTATCTCTGAAGGGACTTCAAATATCAGTGATATTATTATCGCTAAAAGGCAAACAGAGTGGGGTTCAAGTGTATACTTGAATCTATATAAGGACCTGCCGTTTGTGACTCTTCTTATTGATCAAGCTTCAGCGTAAACAGGTAGGTGTGTTTACTGTTATTAAAATAATATAAAGTGCCCTGATACCTGTCATTTGTGCTTCTTCATCTGGACCGTCGTCATCATCAGCCAGGAGACGTCCACTGGTGAACAAAGGTCTCTCCCTTAGACCGCTAAGCCGAACAAGAATCCGCCACACTGTAAGGATGCTTTTATAAAGAAACAGGTTATCGGCACAGACAGGTAAGTAGGTACAGATAAGTTCTGATTTGCAGGTAACCATGTTTTACTTCTTAAGAAAGTTTAATTTGCGCACTAGACGTCACTGATGCCGGGGTCGCCAGACTATCTTAAAAAGACACCACGGCCCTCAAACGTAAAAGCAACAGAAAAAAAAATTGAGCCAGCCAAGTCCTTTTCGCTCAACCCGTTACGGGAGGACATATACGTATTTGTTGATGTTCCAAGAAAAAAAACTGACTAGTTGGCAAACCTTAACTTTTTCTAATTCTTTGTTAATTTACATAGTTATTAATTGTGGACATCTTACACCGGCAAATATTTAAGCATGTATCGGTACTGGTAGTCGGTATCGATCTGTGTCTATATGTGCGACCGCATAAGATAACATGGGTTTGTTTTACCTGCACGTATCCGTACCGACCTGTCTGCACCGACAACTTGCTTCTTTATACAAGCACCCTAAAGTGCAAATTACAGTGTTTTAATGTTTAGGAAATAAGTAAAATGTAACATAATAATTATATCAACATAATTTTTGTGTGTCAAGCCAAAATGCGAGTGTTCACGCTGTTCCTGGTTGTTGCGACGATCGCCGGCGTGTCCTGCGTGGACATGTGGTGGAAGTCTTGCGTGGTCTACCAGATATACCCGCGCTCCTTCATGGACAGCGACGGAGATGGAATCGGAGATCTAAATGGTAACAGCTCAATTATAATTTAACACAGTTATATTTCCGTTTTTAATCTAGGATTAAGAACCCGTCTGGAATGAATAAGACTTTTATTGGTAGCTCCTGTTTACAGGAACTTAGAACTTGTACTTAGTTGAACCTAGTTTCAATAGTCACGCAACTAAGGATCTCCTGTCGAAATATTACTAGTAGCACAGGTCGATCTTCAGGGTTAAACGACGGAGATCATAATTATTATGGTCTGCCGGTGGATACTTTTTTTTTGATATTACAACTTGCAGCGCAACAACTCTCTAAGGTTGTTACTGCTTACCCGGGCAATCCTGTGGTAGCCAAAAAATACTTTAGGCCCCAGCCAGGGCTTACAAACTAAGGTTTTAAATTTTAATGATCGTCACTAAGGGCACCCCCTGTAGGTTCGACCTCGGCTTAGTGCATCATTGAGGGGAGGGCAGCTAAGGTCAGGCTGGGTCGGATTATCTGATAGTAGACCATCGTGTTTTTGGACACAAAAACAGTAAAAGTTTTCCCAGGCCGACGATGGTTATCAACCAACCTACGAGCTGCAAAGGAGTCAGTTTATAGTAATTTCTGAATACAAACGTGACGGTTTTCACGGCTTCATATTACCTGTTGAGTCTTTTCCGATGACTGCCTGACCTGCAGAAAATTTGAGGTACTACATTTATATCAAATTGCTATTAGATAGAGATAGACACTATAGCGCCGCGTCAAAAGGTCCATGAGTAGTGGCTTGGACTTTACTGGAAAATTTATTGTTGAAAATAATGACGTTTAGAACTAGGCGGGTAGTTCTTTAGTGGTGATAGCTAAGTCAGTGGCACTATAAACCTATGTACTTCAAAACAATGAACCTTACAATTTCAACAGGTATAAAACAAAAGCTGCCATACTTAAAGGAGTTGGGCGTAGATGCGATCTGGCTGTCACCGATCTACAAGTCCCCCATGTACGACTTTGGTTACGACATAACAGATTATAAGTCTATATCAGAGGACTACGGAACTATGGCGGACTTCGATGCTCTCATGGTTGAAGCTAAGGCGCAGGGTAAGTTTATACTTAGTTATGTTTTTAAGCCTATAAATTGGTTGTCATATTATTCACAGTGACTGGATTGTGGACGTGGAGTTCAGATTGGTAGTTATCATCATCAGTCTATAATGTTCCCACTGCTGGGACTCAAGCCTCCTCTCTGTGAGAGGGAGTGGGCCATAATCCACCACGCGGGCCCAGTGCGTGTTGATATATGTCACATGTCTTTGAATTTTGGTTCTAGGACATGCTGGTTTCCTCACGATGTTTTCCTTCAGTTTTGAGACATTGAGAGCATTGGTGATGAAATAAATTACACAATGAACCTAGCTGGGTTCGAACCCAAATAGGTCATGCTATTCAGCTAAGAGCCGACCCCAACACTTAGGAATAGGTTGATAGTATTTTATAAACAGACTTACTACTAAATATTAACAAAAGATTAGAAGGATTAATACAGATGTAGAAATGAGAGTAAAATCAATGTTCTTTTATGGCGTTGGTAGAACAGATCATCAAATGAGTCCTCCCACCCGGGGCAGGACGGGACTGTCAGACTTGTACCGACTAAAATCCAAGATGTCCTTCAATAGACTTTTATTTTCTGGAGCCACGGTTACCTGATAAGACCCTCTAAGGGGGAATTATTGCATAAAGTTTCTATTGGTCTTCACTATTAACCTTGGCCCGTATTCGGTATTTCCCCTGTACTGTAGGCTATACAAATCTGGGGTCGCGGGACTGTCTCATCAGGTAACCGTGACCCTGGAACGTTTAGGGCTATTGAAAGATCACCATGGATTTTAGTCAGTACAAGTCTGACAGTCCCTCTCGCCCCGCCCTGGGTAGGAGGACTCATTTGATGTAAAATCATCAAATGAGTCCTCCTACCCAGGGCACGGTTAAAAAGAGGCTTTACATTTTTTTTTCAATTTTTATTCATGTATTTTTAATCTTAATTCAACGCTCATCATCATCATCATATCAGCCGTAAGACGTCCACTGCTGAACATAGGCCTCCCCTTTAGACTTCCAATAAGACCGGTTGTGAGCGGCCTGCATCCAGCATGATCCTATGGCTTGGACGTCCTACGCTGCGCTTGCCGGTGCGTGGTCTCCATTCGAGAACCTTACGGCCCCATCGGCCATCAGTTCTGCGTGCTATATTCAACGCTCACTGCGTCATAAGTACTCTTAAGTCATATTTAGGGTTTTCACTTATCCCACTAACATGCAGGTGTTCGTGTGGTGCTCGACTACGTACCCAACCATACGAGCAACGAGAGCGAATGGTTCGTCAAGTCGAAAAACAGGGAAGGCAACTACACAGACTATTACATCTGGGCTGACGGCACCGTACTCGCCAATGGCACCAGAGTTCCGCCCAGTAACTGGGTAAGTTATACAGACATAGCTTAAACTAGTTCATAAAATATGTTTTTAAAAAAACCTTGCTCCTTGGAATTTCTCCGTGGGTGCGTTTACAAACATATAAACTCACATACACAAACACCCAGACCCGGAACAACTACTTGTAGATCATACATTTGTTTGTTTCGTGTGGAGATCGAACCGGCGACACGCTTCACAGCAGTCGATCCCTCAGGCACTGCGCCAACCGTGTTGTCTATTTATTATTTTACACCAGTTATGTTTTAATGGGCATGCGGGCGGCGAGTGGACATGCGGGCGGCGAGTAAAGGGCAACTCGCTGACCGACCATGGACCATGCCCGGGTCGACGGCGCGTTGTGTTCCACGCGCGCCTCAAAGAGCGTCAGCATAATGACGGGGCTAGAGGGGTCTAGAGGGCCAAAGCCTGCCGGGGTCGCGGGACTTTTCCCATTACCGTGACCCCGGAACATAAAGGGCTACTGAAGGACACCGTGGATTTTAGTCAGTACAAGTCTGACAGTCCCTCCCGTCCTGCCCTGGGTGGGAGGACTCATTTGATGATTTTACCACGATAAAAAAAAGTTATGTTTTAATAGGGGGGCAGCCTATTGCCATCAACCTGTCAGATATCTAGACTACAGCAGCAACAGACAAACAACATTGCCTAAACATTTTTTTCCAGAAACATGTGATTTAAAAAAGAATATAATTCTTAGACACTATCCGCCTAACCACAAAAAGTTAAACATCTGTTGAATACTTGTCTAAAAAAAAGTGTAACAGCAAAACGACCCTTATATCGACATGAAATGTCGTTTTGACGTTGACAGTATTTTTAGACAAGTGTTTAACAGATGTTTAACTTTTTTGTGATAAGACGGTATGAGCTTTACATTATTCTATGTTATGTTTGGAAATCCTCAATATATGTCCGCCATCGTGAGATGGGGGGGAAGAAACTGTCAGTAGGAGTCCCTTCTGACTAAATTCAAGCTGTTTCTTCTAATCACTTTAGCTAGGGGGGACACAAGAATAGTGTGTCAGAGGTAGAATCAATCCCAACCCATCCCATTTCCTTTAGTATTAATATTCAACGTTCAAAAGTGCCTCTTTAATGGCCTATTTGAAATAAATGATTTGGCTTAGAGTTTGACAATCACCGCAGCAGGCCTGCTATCTTAATGCTTAACTTCTGTCACTTTTCGTTCAGATCAGTCAGTTCCGCTACAGTGCGTGGGAGTTCAACGAACAGAGGGGACAATACTACCTACATCAGTTCGTCGTTGGACAACCCGATATCAACTACCGCAACGCAAATCTTCGTGAAGAAATGAAAGTATGTTACCATTTGCATTTGCACTTAACCCTTGAATTGTTGAGCGGACTAATTGGTCCCCTCAACAATTAAAGAACAATTACAAAATGGACGTCCACAGTACATGATTTATTGTCTTTAAAGTTACAAATACTGGGTAAAAAAATTTATGCCCATGGCAACACTCAACAGTTATGGCGTCACAGTAATGTCAAATTGTTCACTTTTTTGTTTACATATTTAAAATGCGGTAACAAAGAAATACTTAAACGCAGTGTCGTAAATAAGGGTGTGCCAACGGTGCCTAGGCCCTTGTGCTTAAAGAAGGTAGTCGAGTTGTATCACTTTTCACTAAGGGTACAGAATTGCCTATTTCAAAGATAGACAAAGATACAACGCTTCTAAAAATCACAAAACGTCACTCATTCGGTATAATTTTACAGGCGCTATGACGTCACAACTCCTGAATTTCGAAGTGTTTTATTTTTGTAGATATTCATTGGTTTCAAAAAAAATACGTGTTCTTTATTTTACATATTTTCATTTTATTTATACTTTAAAATACCCTAATATTGGTCAGACCAGGGACCAGTGGAAACTTCCACGAGCTATAAGTTGTAGATTGGATCCCGGGAGACACTTTACTTTGTGTAAATTATATCGTTATCATTATTGCAACAAAAACGGTCAAGAAAGACATCGTGAAGAAACCAACATTTCCTATTATTTATAAAACAGTATATGCGATGACGCAATGACCAGACATCATTTGACGATCTGTATATCCATTCGCTATGTCTATGGATACAACCATTTTGTTCTTTTACAAATTTATCTGCCTGTTGTAAACCTGGATGAGGCAGGTCATTCTTTATATCTATGGTGTCTTTTTATTTTATTGTTCCGTATAGCACGTAAGTTACCTTCAAAGATGTTACATAAAACCCAAGGAAATGTTTCAGGAAGTGCTTCGCTTCTGGTTAAACAAGGGAGTGTCTGGTTTCCGAATAGACGCAGTCAACATGTTGTATGAAGTGGAAGCTAATGCAGACGGCACATACCTCGATGAACCACGATCAAGTAAATTAACTAGTTTTAACATCACACTAATGTTAAGAAAAACCTTAGATTCTAAAATTTCCAGATGCGGTGCTCGAAACTAAAAGTTTTTTTATAAAAGATGTGAGTGAGGGCCACGAACGCATTTAAATGTTTTCTTTGGAGATGTTCACTTGTTTTACGTAGGAATCGAACAACGAGGGTAATTTTTTTTCTCTTCTATTCATATTGGCCTACACTGGAACAGAAATCTGGACATCCTATATGTACTGTATGGAGATAAGAAATATGGCTCTGTAGTGCACTAAAACATTGATATAGGAATACAATTAAACACTGATTTTGATGTTGTAACCGTTTCAGTTGTAAAAAAAGCATTTGGAAAGTTTCCGAATAAGTTTTTGACATCTAAAACTATATATTCGGTGTTACGATATTAATTATTGCATTCCCTAATTAATTTTTTAGTACGCTACAGAGCCATATTTCTTATTTTCATACAGTAAAGGAGGAAACCGGCATGCACTAGAACCAAAAATTCGAAGACATGTGACATCCACCAACCCGCACTGGGCCCGCGTGGTGGATTATGGCCCATTCCCTCTCACAGAGAGGAGGCCTGTGTCCCAGCAGTGGGAACATTAATAAGATAATGATGAAAACCAAATTAATTAAAACTAAATATTTGACAGTTATTTGCGACGTTGCCAACTTTCTGGTTACGCGCCCTTAAGGGGTAAAAGCGTAACAAACTGACTTTTGTTTTCTCACTTATAGGTAAATCTAATTACTGGTTGCATGATTTTCTCAATATTTACCCACTCTCTTGTTTTTAGATGCCACTGACGACCCAGACAGTTACAACTACCTACTTCACCCCTACACAAGAGATAGAAACGAAACATACGAAGTCGTGTACGACTGGAGGGAGGTCCTCGATGAATTCAATCAAACTGAGTCCAAAATCATGATGACGGAAGCTTATACCGAGATGGCATTAATGATGAGGTACTATGGAGACGGACGTCGCGACGGTTCCATCCCTTTCAACTTCGTGTTTCTTGGAGAACTAAGTAGTGCGTCCACCGCAAATAATATGTCGACTGTAATTAATAAGTGGATGGGCAATATGCCAGCTGATAAGACCGCTAATTGGGTGGTAAGTGTTTGACATCAAACTACTTTTTAACCGACTTCAAAAAAAAGGTTATTAACCGACTTTAAAAAAAGGAGGTTATCAATTCGACCCATATGTATGTAATAGGTATATTCAGAACAGCCCAGTTTTCGTATAAAATATGTTAGTCTATATCAGCGTCTGAACAAATGTGCCAAATCTCAAAAGTGTATGTATGTATGTTTTTATGTTTGTGTTCGCATATCTCCGGAACTACAAGTCCGATTTAAGTTTTTCTACTAGGTATTATTCTACTTAGGGAATACTGCAATTTTCATCAAAATCGGTTCAGTAGTTTTTGAGATAGGGATTTTTTTTAGCTTATTGTGAACATGGGCGATGTTATTAACGGTGCTACGGATTACAAAATTCTAGTAAACTTGTATGAAAATTATGTATTTGACAAGAATTTGGGTTGATTTAAACTAGAAAGGCTAAAATAAAAAACTTTTTAAAAAAAGTAACCGACTTCAAAAGCAACCACAATAACGGATAAAATAACCTACATAGTAACTTTTCTTTCGGAAGTCGGTGGCAAAAATGTCAATGAAATAAAAAATAAAGCAAAGTTCTATTAAGCTTTTGAAGTCGGTTACTTTTTTTGAAAAAGTTTTTTTTTTATGATAGGCTTGTTTGCCACTATCTCACCAGATAAACAATGAAGTCGTCGACGGTGAAGTACACTTGCCTAGAAGTAGCCCATTTACTCTTGACTAAAAGAAACTTAAGTTGTAGCTATAAGGAAACACCGACTCTGGCAGGTAATTCCACTCCATAGTGTCTAAACACACTATGCCGAAGTTACGCGACCGAAGTTCAGCACAATTACGCCTGCAATGCTATTTGAATTACTGACGACACACTATGCCAAAATTACGTCGCATCATAGCGTACAGCCTAACTTCGGTCGGGCGTAAGTTCAGCGGCAACTTATTCTGTGACCACACATTATACGTGACCGAAGTTCGGTTCGATTACCGACGAAGATCCGGGGGCGGGGAGCAGCAGGGAGCCGCCCGCGCTGAATTTCTGCCGCGTAAGTTCGGCGCTTATGGTGTGTCATATCAGCCAAATACGTCGGAACGTGAAATCAGCCGCCGAACTTCGGTCGCGTAACTTCGGCATAGTGTGTTTAGGCAGTTAGCTGTGCGCACAATGAACGTATTTTTATAACGCTTTGTACTCACGGGTGTGATATTGTTTACTCATTTGATTTTAACAATCCTTCAATGAAGTTAAACTGGCACATTGTCGAATACCAACTTGGTTACCGAGCTTTGGTCGGTGTAAATAGAGAATACGAATTTTCCCAGGTATGGCTCAGCTAGATTGATTTCTTGCCCCGTAATATAGGTACGCTATGTACGTGATGACGGTGCCTTTCATTGATCGCATTATTAGGAGCCATAATATCTGCCAATTCGTGCCTAGACTAGGTATTTTGATAAACATCTTCGGTTTGTTTTTCATTAAAAAATAAATCAAACCTAAAAGTACTTAAAATATTGTGATTCATATTAAACTTGACACTGCGCATGCACCTTTTAATGCACATTTTTGTCACATCACGCGCTGACATCGATTTGATAGTCTCGACCACCCACTACGCACATATCGCATAGGGGTGCTCCCACATTTGTCGACGGGGAATCGGCTTAAGCCGGTCAAAAAAACCTTTATGTCAACGTAATAAGGGTGTTACTAATACCATGCATCGGATTGCGTCGTCCGAGCCGAGCCGATGCGAATGGCACTTTACTACACAATTAGTAACACCCTTATTACGTTGACATAAAGGTTTTCTTGACCGGCTTAAGCCGATTCCACGTCGATAAATGTGGGAGCACCCTTAGGGTTATTGCAGATTACATCGAAGTGCTTGTAGTTTTATGATATGCAAGTGAACTTTATGGTAACGCAATTAAGCGTTAATATACGTCTCTAAAAGGATTGGTGGTCATCGGATCATGATATTGCAACTAGGTCTTTATAATATGCTTTAATGAATTCACCTTTTTATTAATTTTATAGAACGGCAATCATGATCAAAGTCGCATGGCCACGAGACATGGAGTAAAGCGAGTGGACGCGATGAACATGTTGGCTCTCATCCTCCCTGGAGTCACCATCACCTATCAGGTAAGTGAAACACTGTGCCCTTATTTATCATTTGCCTAGCTTCTTTTACTATTTTCGTGCGATTTGCAATTTCTACAAACCAAAAATGAAAATCAACCTTGCTACTACGATATAATGGAGCAATTCGATTGACTTGACGTCCTCGTGGCGATCGTGTTTTGTTTTTCATGCATTTACCCGTAGATACCCGCACGCACGTTTTATATTATGTCATATGCCGTAGTGGTATGGTTGATTTTTCACTTGTAGTTGGAATCGGTGGCATCGCGCCATGGGGATGCTCCCACACTGGGATTTGGAGTGGGTGGGATCCACCTCCTAGCGATACACCCAGGGGACGGCACCGGCTTTCTGTAACCTGCTGTATCGACTGAGCGATCTTACCAGCGGTGGTAGGACTCGCCAGAGAAAGACCACCTTCCGACAGGAGCCCGACAGTTTAGTTTCCCAAGAATGAAATGTACGTCAGGATTGAGGAGCCACATCAGATTTTTAAAATCAGATTTCACCATTATTTAGCAGCAATGTAGCTGATTTTGCAGCACAAATTCTAGATTTAGCAGCAAAATATATCACTAGTTATATTAATGCAAAAGTGGCTCCTCAATCTAAACGTTTGAATTGAGGAGCCACCTTGGATCTCGGTAAGTAATAGATGCACATTGTTGAAACTTTTGCAGCATTTAGCAGCAATTGTGCATATTATCGTCTAAAAATTTGGCTACTGTAGCGCTAAAATCAAAGAAAATACAATAGTTTTAGTGTGGCTCCTCAATCTAGACGCAAGAGCTGAAATTATATTGAATGTGAGCGATCAATTAAAATATTCAACATACTGATCATTTAGCAGGTGTTGTGTTTGTTTTTGCAGTATAGGAATAAAATGGTAAAACAGAGTAATTTTTTTAGATGAACGTATTTTCTTTGGCTCCTCAATCCTGACGTTCTAATTGTATATTTTTGACTGTAGCTACCTGAGTTCTCAACGGAATCTAAAGCCAGATATACTAACATTTAGCAGAAATGTCTGCTAAAGATATCTGCACAGTTCAGCAATGTACATATTTTGGATTCTGAGAAAACAATACTTGACTATTTTCTTGTAAATTCAGTGTGTAGGGTGACCATGTTATACTCGTATTAATGAAACCAGTATAAGTAAATTATTAAATGTTTCTTTTCATAACAGGTTATATCTATCGTACCTATGGATGTGCCGTTACCCAAAATGGGAATATAAGTGGCAATATTGCCGGAGTGGAAATATTTGGGAATTTTGCCTAGTTATAAACCAAATTACGTACCGGAAACATAAAACTGATGTACAACACTTAAAGTTTGCATTTACAGGCAATTATCTATATTATATACAACAATAAAATATGGTTTTGGGTAAAATTGCCAGTAATGCAAGCATTTTGGAAATATTCCCGATATTTTACCGGCAATATTGCCCGTGTTGGCGCACACGATATCGAATATAAGAAATAACAAATAAATTTGACGATAAGAATTTACGATCGTTGTATAGGTATTGAATAAAAGGCATAAATATTGTACTTGTTTTTCATGCAAAATCACATGTATAACATGAAAAATACAAAGTTCCCAAATATTTCCACTCCGGCAATATTGCCACTTACTATATTCCCATTTTGGGCAATATTGCTGGTAACGGCACATCTATATGTACGATAGATATAACCTGTTATGAAAAGAAACATTTAATAATTTACTTATACTGGTTTCATTAATACGAGTATAACATGGTCACCCTACACACTGAATTTACAAGAAAATAGTTAAGTATTGTTTTCTCAGAATCCAAAATATGTACATTGCTGAATTGTGCAGATATCTTTAGCAGACATTTCTGCTAAATGTTAGTATATCTGGCTTTAGATTCCGTTGAGAACTCAGGTGGCTACAGTCAAAAATATACAATTAGAACGTCAGGATTGAGGAGCCAAAGAAAATACGTTCATCTAAAAAAATTACTCTGTTTTACCATTTTATTCCTATACTGCAAAAACAAACAACACCTGCTAAATGATCAGTATGTTGAATATTTTAATTGATCGTTCACATTCAATATAATTTCAGCTCTTGCGTCTAGATTGAGGAGCCACACTAAAACTATTGTATTTTCTTTGATTTTAGCGCTACAGTAGCCAAATTTTTAGACGATAATATGCACAATTGCTGCTAAATGCTGCAAAAGTTTCAACAATGTGCATCTATTACTTACCGAGATCCAAGGTGGCTCCTCAATTCAAACGTTTAGATTGAGGAGCCACTTTTGCATTAATATAACTAGTGATATATTTTGCTGCTAAATCTAGAATTTGTGCTGCAAAATCAGCTACATTGCTGCTAAATAATGGTGAAATCAGATTTTAAAAATCTGATGTGGCTCCTCAATCCTGACGTACATAGAATGAAGGGGTTTGGTCGCGGGACTCACGAATTACCGTGACCCCGGAAGTTAAGGGCTGTTGAAGGACACCGTGGATTTAAGTCAGTACGAGTCTGACAGTCCCTCCCGCTCTGCCCTGGGTGGGAAGACTCATTTCACCTCAGAGGAAGGGGTTTCGGAATGTAAAACATGACCTAACTTGAACGACCACCCTATGCGGCTTTTATTTAATCTCGAGAACTATAATGATTATACCTCTGATAAAAGAAAACGGTTTCATTAATACTTTATTTTAGGGCGAAGAGCTCGGTATGATTGATGGTAACATCAGCTGGGCTGACACCAAGGACCCTCAGGCGTGCAACACCGGAGATCCCATCAACTACTGGAAGGTCAGCCGCGACGTTGCTCGTACTCCATTCCATTGGGACAATACCACGAACGCCGGCTTCTCCAACGCTTCTCAAACCTGGCTCCCTGTTGCTAGTAACTACCAGACTGTCAACGTGGTGGCACAAAAGGCAGCAACTAAGAGTCATTATAAGGTAAGTTCTCATATCAATAAATGTTACTAAAGTCCGGTCAGAAAGCAGGAGGAATATCGTACATTGACCTATTACCTGTCTCTGTCACTCCCGCGTACATTTATTGAGTCTCGCTTGCACAGATACAATGGCCGCCATCTGATGGTCAATGTACGTAAAGCTTATAACCTGGATTACTGCATAGGATTTATCACTATTAGGCGTGGGATAATTATTATCGAAGTTTACGCAAGCATAGACTATCTTTTGACTTTATTTCAGCTTGTTCGATCGATCTACGCAAGCTTTCGTCAATAGGCTATTTGACTAAAAGTATATTTGTATATTATTTATTTAAAAATTATATTTGACCCGTATTTTTTCTTTTTTTACGCAAACCAAAATTGACGGAGATAATTATGATGCTTTCAAAATTGCCAATACGTCACAATTTAGTACATTTTTTACTGAATTCTGACGTCACAAGCCCCTCGAGTCTTGATGTGTATCTTGGTAAATATTCATTGATTTTACATAAGAAAAAATATGTGTCCGTTATTTTTCAAAACTCTAAATAACGGACTTATTAGATTTATAATTTATTGATACTGTCAAATAGCCTATTGCATTGACATTTGCCGTTAACAAGCTTTCGTAATTAATTTATGAAGAATACTAATCCGGGCAGATTAAGATGCAATTTAGGTAGGCCTCCCACTAGGTGGACCGACGACATCGTGAGGGTCGCGGGCAACCGATGGATGCAAGTGGCGAATTGTCGTTCGGCGTGGCGGTCTAAGGGGGAGGCCTATGTTCAGCAGTAGACGTCTTCTGGCTGATGATGATTATGTCCAGGCATGTTTCATGTATCTTGCATTTTTAGCGTTCTGTGCTCAAAGGATAAAACTCTGCTGTCCGTCTGTCTGTCTATTAGTCTGTCATCTATCACTAGGCTGTATATAATTCCTAACCGAAATATTTGGGACAGATAAAATTTTTACATAAGGCCAGATCGCTAAAATACCAAAATATACTAAAAAACAGAATAATATTATAAATAAAAAATAATATACAATAGGCTATTTGACAGTATCAATAAATTATAAATCTAATTAGTCCGTTTTTTAGAGTTTTGAAAAATAACGGACACAGATTTTTTCTTATGTAAAATCAATGAATATTTACCAAGATATCACACACATAACACATCAAGACTCGAGAGTGGGGGCTCGTGACGTCAGAATTCAGTAAAAAATGTACTGAATTGTGACGTATTGGCAATTTTAAAAGCATCATATCTCCGTCAATTTTGGTTTGCGTAAAAAAAGAAAAAATACGGGTCAAATATTATTTGATAATCTAACTGACGGACTAATTAGAATGTTTTAGTCAAATAGCCTATAGATATGACTTTATTGCTATTTTTATAGATTCGCACTATACCTGTTTTTTTTTTAATTCTCCTTGTGTTATTAACGGGTATTTTATTATTTGCTTCCAGTTTTATAAGGATGTCCTTGACTTGAAACATTCAGATGCAGTAGCTTTGGGCTCGCTGGGGACATATGCAATTACAGATAACGTCTTAGTTGTGACCCGGTACGTACTTATTTTCTTTTATTTTACTAATATGTAAATTGTATGTGCTTGTGGCGTGTGCCAAATAAATATATTTTATTTCAAAGTTTTATCAACATTTACCATGGCATAATTTCATCTCCTAAACGGCTTAACCGATTTCGATGTGTTAATGATGACTTATTACTTGTCACCCAGATCAGTGTTTCTGTATCAGTATTTGTAGTGACCCGGTAATTTTCACACTGCCCTTTCGTGATCCACTTAATAGTTTTAAACCCAAGCTGGTTCCGTTAGGTAAACTAATATACATTTATCAATAGTAGAAAGGTTTCAGATGATGATGATTTAAAGATGGGTCGACGGCAAAAACTTTTATGAACAAAATGGGCATTATTGCTGTAATGGGCATAAATGAGTTAACGCTTAAATAAATGCACTTTGACTGAGGATAAAACCGAATAATTTTGTTTAGTACAAACTGGGCAAAAGCTCAGGTAAAGGGGCATTTATTCATCATCTAGGGGCATTTATCGGACATTTATTCTATGTACCAAATATGTCAAATCAAAGCATTTATTTCAAATAAGCCAGTTACAGGCACTTTTGAATTGTCAAAGACAAATGAAATATTATTTTAAACACAAAATTATCGTGCTACAGTCCCAGTCACAAGACATAAAAACTGTGAAAGTACTGTAGATGCCCATTCCAAGAAGTAGATCTCTATGGAGAAGAACGGGCAAGAAACTCCATGGACACTCTTTTTAGATCGTCAAAATTATTACAAAACCTTTGTTACACATCATTCATTTTGAGATGGTACATTGTGTGAGAACGATGTAGCAAGTTAAAAGTGTCCATAGTAGAAAATTAAAACAAAGACAATTCAGGAACAAAATAATCAATAAATAATTAAAATAAACCGTGGCAACTAAGAGATGACCAGTCCCAACTGACAGCGCCCGTTCACGAACATGACACATGTATCAGCACCATTCAGCTCAACCATTTTGAAGGGAGTTAAATGATCCGACGCACGTGCCACCATCAGCGAGACATTTGAGTGAGCATGACATATATACTCTCAACCGCCAGGGTTATTGAAGTCAATAACAGACGTAGGGCGAGTGAGCGATGTCGAGGGCATAAACACTAGTAATCCTGATTCTATCAAAATTCATCAAATTTGGTCCAGCGGGTTAGGCGCGTATACATTAATAATGTTAAGTTAGAATTAGTATTGCATCTTATTTTGTTTTTGCCATCAGGGTGCCTCCTTCATCTTCAAGCGAACGTCCAATCGTAGCAATACTGAACTTGGGATCTACAGACGCAACCGTGGACTTGTCCAGTACAGCTGGCGTGCCCCAGAACATGGTAGTAGTGGCCTCAGGAATCGATTGTGCATTAAACAAAGCGTAAGTCACTTATATCATAATGGTGCTCCCTCACCCAGTACCGGCGTGAGGGTAAGGCGCGGTTAGGCGACCGCCCAGGGCGCCGGATATAAAAGAGCGCCACAGGTCTACTTAATTCCCGTAAATGCCCTTTAGCGAAAAAATCGTTATGGTGGCAAGATTAGAGTGGAACTCAGTGTCAAATTCGGAGCACTGCACTGCATGCATAGCAGTTTACGTTACCGAAAATCCTGGACCATAGAGAAAAACATTATCAATCTCTAAATAAAAACTGGTTGAATTTCGACAAACTTGGCAACTTAGTCAATCGAAAATCGAAATGAAATTGCTGATAACCTCGACCTCGAAGGTTAGAAAAGTAAATTTTTACTAGTTTTAATAAATGGTAATTTCATTATATCCTTTTCCTTATTTCATATGGAATTAAATTGCAGTTAGGGGGCGCCGTAGAAATCTTGCCCAGGGCGCTGGTAGTGCTAAAACCGGCACTGCCCTCACCATGAGCATACGTGTAACGTAACATTTCAGATTCGAATTTAAGCTTTACATTGTAATACTACCTCCTTAACTGACGGCCATGCTCGTGTAATGTAAGCCCACCGGACTCATTTAATTACAAGTGGAGCACTTTGATGTTACAAGTTGTATCATTACAAGGTGTGCAATGTAATGCTCGGTTTTCCTCCTTAATGTAACGTTACATGACAGGCGAATGCTCCCGATGAGGGAGTACCTTTATTTATATCGTGACAAGCAGGATGCGAGATGAATGGGTGTTGAAGAAGCAAAGGAGTAGGTTTTTAAGGGAGCAGGTTCTTTAGTTCCTGCCTAGTCTTACAAGACGAGGTGGAAGTTAATGTATAAACCTATTCAATATAATGGACACGTATGGCGAATGATAGCGAAGGAAGAGGCCGAACGCGTAGGAGGTACTATCACGCCAAAGCCGCCACAGGAAGCGCGGGCTTGTGGACTATATGACCAATTGACCATAGGTAGAAAAATCCCGTGAGTTTTTAAATAAAAAGTTATTTACTTTTACACAATTTATTTGTCTAATCTATCTCTGATTTTTTTAATATTATTATTATTTATTTGTATTACTGTTTTCTACCCGAGATTGTTCATTAGAAATCCCAGGCAGATCCATATTAATATCAACATTTCGATGCAAGTACTAAATAATTCCACCTAATTCCGACCTCTGATTATGACGTCTTTAAGCCAGAGTAATTCCAGTGAGTGAACGAGGTGGCGCTAGACGACTTGTATAGCTGTGTCTCCTTCACTCACTGAAACAAGTCTGATTTTAAGACGTCATAATATTGCCTCAGGCCTAGTTCTGAGTCGACGGCGCGTCAGTTTTCACGCGCGTCTCGGAGAGCTGACGGTAAACTGATGGGGCCTGATAGAGTCAAATGCCTGTCAAGGACTCAAAGACTACCAACAATCCCTTCCGCTCCACACAGGGCAGGATAAATCATTTGAAGTTAATAGGTACCGCCCAAAAAATAGGAAAAAAAAGTATATTGATTTTTTTTTATAACGTGACTTTTTTTTTTGGCAGAGCTTTTAAACATGAATGCTAGGCTTCCTCCCAGTACTTTTAATGTTTTGAAATGGCAGATTTTTATTTACTTTTTATTTATTTTTACAGAGCTAAAGTACAGAGGGGCAGTGTTCCCATCTCTGGATACTGCGCGATGGTATTACGAGGAAGCGCTACTAGATTTGTAATACCTACACTCCTGTATGTTTTTGTTACATTGATCCACGCCTGGCTAAAATAATGTGTTAAGAAAAAAATAACTGTTAATATGTTTATATGTATATAATCTATTTCATATATTATAAAATATTTTTTTTTAATTTCTAGATTGTAATTTTGTTTTGTAGAATATTAATTGTAAATGATGTGATATATTTATTATTAATAATAAAAATGATTTTGTAATGTTTAATTAACCATCGTTTTTTAATACAAAACCTTTGGATAGGTTTTCCTTATCGTGTGAGGAAGTGACCATCCCCTGGTGTAAAAATTAATTAAGACAGTATATTATACACCCACAGACACAGTACATATTATATCTTTTAAAAATATCCGATGCCTGGCTGGGTTCGAACCCACGACCTATAATGCGTTAGGAGCCCGTTACCAGCATAGGCCAGCACAGCTCTCGAAAAGTCGAAGGAAAGAATCATGAGGAAATCGGCATGACCTGGAACCAAAAATTCGGAGACACATGTGACTTCTATCAACCAGCACTAGGCATACGTGGTGGATTACGGCCCACTCCTCACAGAGAGGTCTGTGTCCCAGCAGTGGGGACATCATAGGGTGATTACTGATTTTAATTATTTTGATCATTTTATTTTGAGAATGCAGCGCTCGCCCAAAACAACATGTGCCCGAGGCAGCCCGAGCCGCGTCCACACCTGCCGAGGCAACGGCTCGCGAGGCTGCCTCGTGTGTGCCAATGCCTATACCGTACTCGGTCGGTCTGGACGCGGCTTATAAATGACGGTCTAAAACTCTTATTTACCCACACCACATTGAACAAAAATTGCATATTCACGAAATCTCACGATACATACTGCACATTGCCTCAAGGGTTGTTCCAGTAGTGGAGGGACTGGCACCGCGAACCGGCCCCCGCGGGTGGTTTTTAATCAGTACTAGTCTGATGATTGATTTTTCAACATCAAAATATAAAGAATGGTCCAAGTATGAAAGTGGAGTGTGCTATGAGGTGGCAGAATACGTGAGGGAGAGGACAACCTCTACCTCACGGTCCGGCCACAGTGCGAGACACGGCATCGGACATCGCGAGGTTTTTTCCGTCCACCGTAGGCGCAATGGGTAACTCGTCGTCCGATCATGGACCCGGTTGGATGGCACGGCGTGGTTCACGCGCGCCTCAAAGCAGCTGCCAGCAATCTTAACGCCTCTGACAGGGCCCCCATAAAGGGCCAAACATCTCCCGGGGTCACGGAACTGTCTAAATGGGTAACCGTGACCCTAGAACGTAAAAGGAAACTGAAGTAACAGAGTGTTTTTAGTCAGTACTAGTCTGACAGTCCTTTCTGCTCCGCACAGGGCTCACTCGATGAAAATATCCACATTAAAAAAATGGTGGTCCGTATGAAAGGATATACTTAGCAGGTTCTATAGTTTCTGTCCACCCCCGTTCTGTCGAAACCAGTTTCCTATGCAGCATAACCTCGCTAACCTGGGACAAGATTGTTAGTCGAAACCGAAACCTCAGCCTAGGCCCAAGTTTCGATCTAAACGGAACTTTTATAGTTCAAATTGCTCAGGGTTGTGGTAATTAACAACCGTACCGTTTTGAGATATAGTACATTTTCAAAAACCGCAAATATAACTTTGCCATTCATACAAACACTTTGAAAAACAAAGTTATTTTTATTGTTTATGTATATTATTTACTAATCTCAATATAATTATATCCCTAATCTATGCTTGCTACTACGGAACCCTTCATGGGCGAGTCCAACTCGCACTTGGCCGGTTTATTTTTATTTTTATTAAAACGTAATTTGTTCCTGTTAGTAAGGTTTTTATAGACCTTTACTATTCTCGCTACCTGTTGAAGGGACCCGCTTTCGAGCTGATAGTAAGTACGCATACTGTCTTAACTACATAATAGTATAGCCTATAGGTACTATAAATCCTCAAAATTTCAGCTTTGCTAAAATGACGTATGTAGGTCTGGGGGCTCTGGGATTTACTGTCTTTATTTATGGTAAAATAAATTCGGGACGGCAGAAAATGGTCAAAATAGATATTATTTCATACAAATTGTATGAACAAATTTTTTTTTTTTAATTATCATTTTTTATCATGTAAGTACAATTTCATAGTATGGGAAGGAAAAATCTGAGCAACAGAAGTGGGGCTGACTAAAAACCCACCCTGTGCCTTCAGTAGCCTTTTAGGTTCCAGGGTGACGGTGAAACTGCCTGCAGTCTTTTACATCTATTTTTTTTCGGAGGTGCCATGTTGAATAGGAGGCGTATCAGTAGGTGGCCTACGCATCACTAACCTCAGATATGCTGATGACACGACTATAGTTGCATCGAGTGAAGTAGAGATGGCAACTCTGCTGAAGAAAATAGAAGGTGAGAGCGCCAAACTCGGTCTTAAGATCAACCATTCGAAAACCAAGATAATGGTGGTGGACCGAGCTCAACTTCTACCAAAAACCGATGCACTCAACGGCTATGAAAAAGTCAGTCAATTTGTGTACCTGGGGTCTATGATCACAAATGAGGGCAACTGTACAGGTGAAATACGCCGAAGGGCCGGGATGGCCAAAAGCGCTATGGCAAATCTGGACAAAATCTGGAAGAACCGCGGTATTCGCCTGAAAACCAAAGTGCGACTCGTTCGTGCCTTGGTATTTTCTATTTTCCTGTACGGCGCAGAAACCTGGTGCTGCAAGAGCAACGATAGCAAAAAGATCGATGCTTTCGAAATGTGGTGTTGGAGAAGGTTGCTCAGAATTCCGTGGACCGCTATGAGAACCAACGAGTCCATACTGCAGGAGCTTAACATCACGACAAGGCTCTCAGCAATCTGCCACCAAAAGGCCCTTCGCTTCTTCGGACATATCATGCGGTCTCCTAAGCATAGTCTGGAGAAGCACATCATAGTGGGTCAGATGGAGGGAAGACGAGCCAGGGGCAGAGCACCCTCAAGATGGATAGATGCCATCAGGAAAACTGTGGGGCCGGACATCCAGACGGCAGTCCACAGCTGCAACAACCTCAGCGAATGGAGAGCTCGCTGTTGTGGTCGCGATCCTCAGCATTGAGGGACCGAGGAAGAAGAAGAATGTTGAATAGCCTCTGTTCTGACGTCACGGAACAAAGTGCTCATTTACATGAATAATTGATACAGTCAAGTGTTTTGTTTGCGTCTTTACAAGCATTTTGAAGTAGATAGGAAGACCCGGTGATTCATTAGTAGGGTATTTGACAGGCCTGTTGGTCTAGAGGTTAGTGACCCTGACTGCTATGCCGGAGGTCGTGGATTCCCACCCAGGACAAATGTTTGTGTGATGAGCACGATCATTTGTTCTGTGTCTGGGTGTAATTTATCTATAATATTTATGTATTTAGAAATATATAAGTATGTTTATCAGTTATCTAGTACCCATAACACAAGCTCTGCTTAGCTTGGGACTAGATGGCGTTGTGTGATAGTTGTGGAATATTATTATATTAATACATATTATTATTATTATTTGTTTCTAAAGCCCAAATCTATAGAACGAAACTTAATGTCAAAGATGATTTTTGACAGTGGCGTAGCGAGACTCTAGGAGAACCTAGAAGGGGGCAAGACGCATTTGCGAGGCCCTTTTTTTTCAGGACGAAGAATATAACTTGCCTGATACTTTGCTCGTGCAAGGCCCCTTTGTTGTAAGATGACTTGGTTCGCTCAAGTTATCTATACCAAATGTGATTGTGATGTGATAGCGACATCAGCTTTTTTTTATAAAAAACGTTGCCCCACACTAGGAATTTCTTCCTCTATCGTGGATGCGTTTACAAACATAGGAAGTCACATACTCAAACACCCAGACCGGAACAACTACTTGCAGATCATACAAATATTTGTTCCGTGCGGGGATCGAACCCGCGACACTCTGCGCAGCAGTCGATCGCTCAGCCACTGCGCCAATCGTGTCGTCGCGAGCTTTGCGAGGCCTCCTCAACTCTTTCAGTTTCCGGTAACAAATAAAACGGAAAAAATTGCAACATGGGGCTTCGCAAAGGCAGTGGAGGTATTGACCTAAACGTCCCACTCATCAGACACCAGAAGTCTATAATTATTGTAGGTCATATTAAGTTCTTAGTAGAAGTTGCACTGCTTTACTGACTGATGATCGCGGTTGTCAAGATTTTTTCATCTTCTTCTCTGAGCGCGAGGCCCCTTCAGGTGTAAGGCCGGGGGCTATGGTCCGCTTCGCCCCCGCCCAGCTACGCCACTGATTTTTGAGGAATGAAAAATTCAGCTGCGAGTGGGATTTGAACCTTCTGGATAAGTACTCCAGACGCCTTACCGTCTGGATTACTTATCCAGAAGGCGTCTGGAGTAAAACAAATCATCTTTACGATGCGCGTCGCATCGCATGCGTTAATACGCCTTATAATGAACTTAATGTTAGTTCAAGCTTAAGCTGGAATCCTACTAATACTGGGTTCAGACGAGACCGGCCCGCACAGGGTATCGGGAAAGGTATCGTCTGTGGTAGCGAAGACAGGTCGAAAAAAAAGGGCGAGAGTCAAATTCTTCAGTCTATTTCTAACGTCTTACCGCGACATTTCGAGCCATCTATTGCAGTTTATTTCAACTACTACACCAACACATTTTTTTTTAATTTTTCGTGGTAACATCATCAAATAAGTCCAGCACTCAGGGCGGGACGGGAGAGACTGTCAGACTTGTACTGACTAAAATCCACGGTGGCCTTCAATAGCCCTTTACGTTCGCGCTGTCACGGTTACCTGATGGGACAGTCCCGCGACCCCGGAGGACCAACAACATGTTGACGTTACAGTCAAATCAATAGACAACACGGTTCGCGCAGTGCCTGAGAGATCGACTGCTGTGCAACATATCGCGGATTGAATCCTCGCACGGGACAAATATTTGTGTGATCTGCAAGTACAACTACTATAAAGGAGAAATTCTTGGTGCGGGGCAACGGTTTTTTTTTAATATTTTAACAGATGACGTCTACCATTCATTGACAGGCCTGTTGGTGTAGTGGTTAGTGACCCTGACTGCTATGCCGGAGGTCGTGGGTTCGATTCCCACCCAGGACAAATGTTTGTGTGATGAGCACGATCATTTGTTCTGTGTCTGGGTGTAATTTATCTATAATATGTATGTATTTAGAAATATATAAGTATGTTTATCAGTTGTCTAGTACCCATAACACAAGCTCTGCTTAGCTTGGGACTAGATGGCGTTGTGTGATAGTTGTGGAATATTATTATTATTATTCGTCTGAATACGAAGGCAACGAAGGTCGTAGGTTCATATCCTTCGCACGGTTCGAATTTTTCTTTCCATAGAAAATCACTGTATTCAATCTATTCAAGCAGAGCTAAAAACACAAACAGTATAAAAATCCATGAAACGATCAAGTACTGGCTTTAATCCCTACCTATTACAAACATCACCTATTCAAAAATGAAGTAGATCTTCAAACATGAAGTACCTATTTCTGAAGAATCCTATCAGGTAGGTGTTATAATCACCAATGATACCATATCATTATGAGACAAACAACGTTAAGTACTTACATTCAAAGCACTTGAGTCCTCCTGCATATAAGGACCAGTCGGTTGAGACCATCTCTATTGGTCGACCAACAGCAGAAACAGGTTAGTGTGTTTTATGACTTTCTATTTTTTAAATTCAACCCTGGAACTCAGGCCTTCGCTGTATGGAAATGTTGATTCGCTTTGGTATTTGGCACCAGTGCCAAAATAGGGTACTCATTTTTGAATATTGTGAGAAACCGCCGTAGAAACTTAACTTCTATTTTTAACGAGCTTAAATGGGACTTTTTTGAACCTTGCAAATTGAAAAAGAAGATGAAAAACTAGCGGGACAGTGTAGATCTTATGCTATTCTTATTTGCACTAAAACTGCACTGAGGTCGGGATTTGTGAATTATATCCTCTAATAGGTCATATCGATTAATAGCTCATACGACCGATTCATTGTCTTTAGACCTTCTTGGTTTGCCGTTCATCAGTAACTCTGCCGTGCTATTCTTTAAAGACACAGCGCACAACGTTGAGACCACAACCTGTCCCCAATAAATTTATACCTTTATACTTAGAGCATAAAGTAAGACCCTTTTGGAGACCTTGGGCACTTTGAGCTATAGACCCAATGTAGACTGCAAAATCTAACCAAGTAAATCAAATGGATCGCCTGATTATAGAAAAAAAGATCAATAAATTACTTATTAAATCCTCCCTGGGTTCATTTAGAAGCCACTGCTATTATGTTTACATGAACTTCAAAAATTGTGGGACATGCAAACATGCCCAGAGAACCAATTGTAAAAGATAGTAGTAAGTTATCTCAAGTCCAAAAGTTCCTACAGTAATTTCCTGTTGAAATAACAATCCCAAACCGTATATATTCCCAAAGAATATAATATTGACCACATTTTTCCTACTCCTACGTAAAGCCAATATGTGGGTGTTCACGCTGTTTCTGGTGGCTGCGACGGTGGCAAGTGTGTCCTGTACGGACATGTGGTGGAAGTCAGCTGTGGTATACCAGATATACCCCCGCTCCTTCATGGACAGCAATGGAGACGGAATCGGAGATCTCAACGGTAATTTCTACGAACTTTTTTTCTGTTGGAGATATCTGACATATTATCTCCAGCGCACTAACCTCCCCCAATCTGTCTTTGTTTAGTAAATTATCATCAAGTTTATTACAAAAGAAGTAGTTTTATCGCACGCGTGCAATGTTACTGAGAAAAAAAATGGATCCTAATAAAACATATAATTTCAACAGGTATAAAAAGTAAGTTGCCGTATCTACAAGAGTTGGGCGTAGATGCGATCTGGCTGTCTCCGATCTACAAGTCCCCCATGTACGATTTTGGTTACGACATAACAGATTATAAGTCTATATCAGAGGACTACGGAACTTTGGAGGACTTCGACGATCTCGTGGCCGAAGCTAACAAATTAGGTAAGCCCATATTAAATCCATAAGTAGTAACTTAATTCGTAGTCTCTTGAAAAATTTGTGACGTCGTATATTAACACTGTCAGTTGCAATAATAATGCGAGCCACACTCATGACACAGACACTAGCCGCGTCAAAAGGTGGTAACGTGGAATGTTGGCATACCCAAAGCTTTGGCAGGAACAGCGTTTGCCAGCTCATTAAATATATCTCTACCTCCTATTTTGTTGGGGTTGGCTTCCAGTCTAACCGGATCCAACGGATTATCAGTATTTATCATGGATTTGGATGCCTACACCGATAGCCCTTAGTAAGACTGGTTGTCTTGTCACACTCTGCGCAGCATAACTTCTGAAGGGCTGCAACAAATAATATAATTATTTTGAAATTGTGGTCGTTACAGTTACAAGGTTTTTATGTTAGAAAGTTTTCGCAATATTCACCGTTTAGGTCGAATATTTGAATTTTATTTACATCGAATATATTTGAACCCGTGCCGAGCCGGGCGGGTGGTTGGTAACAGATGACGATCCTGTGGGGTATGTGAAAAATCTGTCAGTAACCACGCGGTGTACCCAAACAACCTTAATGCAAGTACTTTTCCATAAACTTGGCAAAACTAGCCAACATGCAGTTGGTTAGCAACTCTGTTTTCAAGTGTTCATATGCTCTTTTCAAGTGTTATAATCTTATCGGAATAATTAAACAATGGAGGCAAGCGGCTTGATTTTCAAATTAGCTCTTTTATATTGGTTACGTCATTGGGAACCCCTTCATTACGATCTTAACCTTGACGGTACTGTCTTGAAAGGGCACTGCGGCCAATGATATATAAACTATCCTACGTTGTCCGCACTCTAAAATGGCAACATAAAATGAAGCCTATTGGCCACATTGCGCGTAGTTGCGTCTCCCTCCCGCCGCACGGTGTCATATTTTCTTTCTCTTTCTTCACGCGTATAAGTAGTTCTAATAGTATTGTCGCCGTTTTTAAGCGCCGCGATGTTCGTTCATGGCGTGTCTACATATAATACGTCATTGACTGCGGCCTTAAAACGCAAAGGGCATGTAAAGGAATAGGTTGATTTTTAGTCAAATGAGTCGATTTTTAGCCGGTCCACTCAGAGCCGGAATGGACTGTCAGACTCACACTCACCAAAAATCCGTCTTTTCCTTCAAATGTTCTTTGCGTTCCAGAGCAGCCGAAACCTGCGTAGACAGTCAGTTTGCTGACAGATCCTTGAGGCGCGCGTGGAACACCGCCGTCGACCCGGGCCTTGTCCTTGATCATACGGCGAGCTACGCATTACTCGCCACAAGCCCGTTGTTCTGACTAGTTCTAATACTTCCTTGATGTGCAGGCATTCGCATAGTGTTGGACTTCGTGCCCAATCATACGAGTACCGAGAGTCAGTGGTTCCTGGATTCGGTAAACAGAAATGGCAACTATACGAACTATTACATCTGGGCCAACGGTAAAGTAGACTCCACTACTGGTGTCATGGGCCCGCCTAGTAACTGGGTAAGTTATAACATGTTTAATGGTAATCCGAGCAATGTTGTACAAAAAGTACATTGGGTACTGGAAGATCAATCTTGCTAAGTTACTATAAGTGCGAAAGTTTGTGAGGCTGGATGGATGTATATAGATACTCTTTCACACAAAAACTACTGAACGAATTTGGATGTTGGTACACAGATAGTTTATTAAAAGGATTTACACACAGGAGGTTCCTATCTCATCACTTATCTGCTGTATTAAGTTGTATCTCGACTGAGAATTGCTTTTAAACATAAGGTACTCATACCAAATTTCTAATACAGAAGAGTATGTATGGTTTTGGTTAAGTCAGCTCTCGAATGTGTATCCTCCCTCCAACAGCACGATCCTTAAGATTTGAAGTGCCTAGTTATATTATAACGGAATCTTGTTTCCATATTTCCTCCGTCTTTTTCGCAGTCGAAATTTCTGTATTTTTACGTGTTGCAGCAGTAAGCACATCCCACGATCTTCATTCCGAGAATTAAGTATTGCTAACCAGATATCTGTTGCTTTTTAGATCAGCGTATTCCGCAATAGTGCTTGGGAGTACAACGCAGTCCGGGGTCAGTATTACCTGCATCAGTTCGTCATTCAACAGCCCGACATCAACTATCGCGACGAAAATCTTCGCAACGAAATGAAAGTACGTTTGCACTTCTATTCATAATAAACGAAAACAGGCAGCTACCGCTGTAATTTAAAATTTAGTCCACGGCCCAAACTCGATTCCTAGATCATAGCTAACCTAACTTAACCCAGACGCAGGCGCATTGCTTGGCTAACGGCTTCAGAAAAACAGTATGTATCATTATGTCCTACAACCAATAATTCGAAGACATTTGACATTCTACCCACTGGGTGGTTTAATATTATAAGATGTCAATCCGCCTGACTTTTTATTGGGGACATCATGAAGTGCTGGCGAGGCGTATCACGATGTGCAATTATACGATTAACCTACGACATAATTTAACCCCTTTTATTTTTTCCGCAAGGCAGCTAAAGATGTCACTGACGTTTCAGGATGTGCTTCGCTTCTGGTTAAGAAAGGGAGTGTCTGGTTTCCGAGTAGACGCAGTCAACATGTTGTATGAAGTGGTCAACGCAGACGGCACATACCCTGATGAACCAGTCTCAAGTAAGTTACACCATGTAGGTGCCACCTACTTGACGGTAGCGTGACCGTCTAAACAGGTAACCATGACTTTGGATCGTAAAGAGCTATTGAAGGAACACTTTGGATTTTAGTCAGTATGAGTCTGACAGTCCCTTGCGCTCCACCCAGGGCTGATGGACATATGTATTTGATGATTTTACCACACAAAAAAAAGGTACCTGCTTGCTTTGCTCCGAAGTAGGTACTATCTACGAATGGGAAAGTTTTCGTTTTATACAACAATGATCATCATGTTTGCTCTATATTTAAGACACTTCACACCTATACAAGTCTGCTTCGCCCGTTTTTTTTTTTTGTAACACTAGGCTATACATAAAGTGTATAAACAAAAGCGTATTGTTAAATTTTCATCGGATCGCATCGACATCGAGAGTTTAATATTCCACGGTATTCCGTTTAAATGTGGCGATTGAATTTTAAAATCACAGTTTTGACTTTACTCGTGCTAATGGCTCAGATTAGTCGAAATAATACGTTGTACAATTATACATTATTAATATTTAATTCATCATCGTTACAGATAACACTGACGACAAAAACAGCTACGATTATCTCAATCACCCCTACACCAAGGATCGCAACGAAACGTACGAGGTCGTGTACGACTGGAGGGATGTCCTCGAGGAATTCAATCAGAACGAATCCAAGATCATGATGACGGAAGCTTACACAGATTTACCGCTGATGATGCGGTACTATGGAAACGGAGGGCGCGATGGCTCCATGCCTTTCAACTTCATATTTCTTGGAGAGCTAAATGGCGCTTCCACCGCGAATAATATGTCGAGTGTAATTAATAAGTGGATGGACAATATGCCAGCCAATAAGACTGCTAATTGGGTGGTAAGTTCTGAACTAGTAATCTCGTAACAGCCATCCTAAAATGCGAACAAAACAATACTTAGAGGACAGACTGGCCTAACAGTTTTATTAATAAGTCTAATATGCTTGGTTAATTTCAAAACAGTTATTAAAGAAAATATAAACAGAGTTGGGAACCTCCTCCTTTTTGAAGTACGAATTGGGAACCTAGTTTGGAGGCTTTCTTTGTTAATTTGTAAAGGTATGAAAGTTGAGTAAATAAGCTTAAGCTTGTTCTAAATAAACTCAATATTCTGTACTTATGGTTATGGCCCAAAAAACTTGTTGATTTTATTGTTGATCGGGATCAGTATAGCACTTTCAGATCATTTAAGTATCAACTGTCTATTACAGAACGGTAATCACGACAATAGCCGCTTGGCCACGAGACACGGCGTGAATAGAGTGGACGCGATGAACATGTTGGCGCTCGTCCTCCCTGGAGTCACCATCACCTATCAGGTAAGTGAAGCACCGTGTATCACGGCGCTCTCTGTTCTTCTGCGGACTGGTTTTACTACAAGCATACCTTCCAGAGTCATCTTCTCTGAAAATCTCTAATCACTTTGGCTTCGTACGGGACATATTTCTTTTTTGTAGTTTTTTCTTGTTGTAATGTTTTCTGTTTTATTGCTCATACTTATTATTTTGTGCTGTCCTATGTGAGCCCCTTTTTTACAAACTTTCCAAGTTATTTTGGAACCGCATGACTATTACAAAATGAAACCCCTTATTTTAGGGCGAAGAGCTCGGTATGACAGATGGCAACATTAGCTGGGTCGACACTAAGGACCCCCAGGCGTGCAACACCGAAGATCCCATCAACTACTGGAAGAACAGTCGTGACCCATGTCGTACTCCATTCCACTGGGACGCTACCACGAACGCCGGCTTCTCCTACGCCAGTACTACCTGGCTGCCTGTCGCAAGTAACTACAGGACTGTCAACGTGGCGGCCCAGAAAGCAGCAGCTAAGAGTCATTACAAGGTAAGTCAAGACAGAGGCGACTTTGAAGTCATTTTCATTTGGTGACTTAGCGAGACCGAGTTTCTCCATAAGCGGGGCAGTTCATTCTTACTAATAGTTCTCTCCCTCTCACAGAGAGGAAGCCTGTGTCCCAGCAGTGGGAACATTTATAGGCTGATGATGAATAGTTCTAAGAGTTGTCGGAAATTCAGTCACCGCCACCGGTTCCAAACCTTCAATTAATCGCAGTGCAGTGCTTCGCAGATGAGGGTATCCAATGCTCGATATTTCTTTGAAGAAGGAAGCTTCTGCATACAGGAGTATGTCAATTCCGATACAATATTGACATATTATATTTTTGTCATTTCAGTTCTACAAAGATGTCGTTGCCTTGAAACATTCCGAGGCAGTGACTTCAGGCTCGCTGGGGACTTATGCACTTTCAAGCAACGTTTTGGTTGTTACAAGGTAGGTATTTAAAAGTGTGATTTTCGGCATTTCAGCTGCATCTGCCAAAGCCATCAATCAACTACAGACACAAATGGGCAGACATAATATGCTGCCAGCACTTTTTTTTTAATTTCCCCGAACACTCCGAATTTTCCTGTGTTGTGGGTAGGACGTGGACAATCAAGCCCGCGACAGCACAGCAGTCGAGGGTTGGCCACCCCCGCACCAAATTTGCTTTCGACTTTGTCCTTGTGTCCTAAGTGCCCAAACAGCTACATTATAGACGTCCCCGGTATTGCGACTGGTGCTTCTGCTTCTGGACCCAAAATCATTTGATAAAATAATGTTTTACCATCTATTCGAAAAGAAGAAGCGGTTATTTTCTTAACTATGCCTTTTTGTCTTAATTAGGGTGCCTTCTACAAGTGATCCTGCAATTGTGGCAATACTAAACTTGGATTCTTCAACGACGACCGTAAATCTGGCTACCATAACTGGTGTGCCCGCAACGATGCGAGTGGTGGCTTCGGGGGTCAATTGCGCTCTTAACAAAAAGTAAGATCTTTCATCATATTCTTCAAGCCCCTAAACACACTCTACTTGAAGTCAGCGCAACACGTTTTCTTCTTCCATTTTTTCTCCCGTCAGATGTTTCGTAGCCATTTTTTCCTAGATTAATCTAGGTCTAGATCGTTAATAAGCTTATTTTAATAATAATAGTACTTAGCCACGGTGCTTAGTTGTTTTTTCTTTCCGTCCAGTCGAGACTGGATTCTCAGTCAAAGAAATTTTTTTTTCATTTGAGTTTATGTTTGATTGGTGTAAAATATTTTCATAACTGAAGATCCATTAGATATTTAAGTTTAGTTACTACATTCAAATAAGCCGTGACATTTAAAAATTTGTCCTTGTACAGGCCTGTCTCACTCCGCGGTGTAGGCATAAAACTGCAAGTAGTTGCGGGGCCATTATGTCGTGGCCCATTCACTACGGCTGCCACGCGCCACCCGTTACGCACGCGCTCCGTCTCCTTAATATTTTTGTTACGTTACGTGTAGTTACGCACAAGTTTCTTGCTTTAGGTGCTTTTGGTAAATTAATAACACAATATTATTATGAAGAAAAAAAAATATATAGTACATATTTAGTAATGATCAACAAAATTATCTCCCTGCTTGTGAAGTATGGGCTTAACTGATCATGATACCTAATCATGAGGTTACAAGTTTGGAAATGAGGCGAGATACTAATTGGGGGGGGGGGGGGTGAGCCTACTGGACGACCAAGATAAAAAGACGACACTCTCACTCACCTTAAGCTGAGTACTAAGAATTAAGATCGGTAGAAAGTAGAAAGATGTTTGCGTTGTTGTTTAAAAGTTCTAACTCAGCAAATGGCCACACTACGCATTCAAGGTCAGCGGTCGTAATTCGCTGCGCCACTTTTTTACCTACCTACAAAGACACGCAACGCGGGGCCTGTGACAGTATGCGATAGTATAATTGGTCGGTTACTAGGTTGAGTGCAAAATAATAAGGACTGGCTATTTTGCCATAGACGATAAAAATCTTTTAAATATTATTCTTTTTTTTTTGTAAGATAAATGTTCAAAAATATAACAATAATAGGTAGAAAAGATAATATTATTATAAATATTATTCCTCACGTAAGGTGCCGTAGGTACCTACTATTATCATTCTGTGCTAACAATCAATAATCTAGGAGTGTAGATAGGTTCTACAACTACCTAGGTAGGCACTTCTAGAAGATACCTACGCGAATAATCGAGAATATGGATTTATTCGATTGGAGCAAAATGGATTTAATCCGGCTCGAAGGACCAAAAAATGGTGCGTAGAACACCATGTGCGGCGATTTGCGAAATTTGTTTTAAGTGGACTGTATTAAAGGATGGCTGGTAATCGCCTAGAAACCATGAGCTGATGATGAACGGGCGATTGGTGGGTTTAGGAATAGAAGGGAAGCACGCCTACCTGGCTTATTTCTTCTTCTTCTTGTGTCGGGCTGGCATAAGATGGCGACCGTTGGCGCCTTACACGCTGCAGCACAGGATTCACAGAGTTCCTTGCTCACAATCACACGATCACACCCGCGGGTGGTTTCACAACAGTTTATGCATGAGTTTATGATGTTACGCTATCCAGTATTTAGGAATAAGCAGTAACGCCGCGTGCGCGGTGCGTTGGAGGCGCGGCCCGTGCGCGTCTTTCCAAGGGCACGATTCTTTCTCGACTCCTCGACGACCACGTAGGCGTCAGGCGTGCATTAAGGTTTGGGGAAGAGGGCGCTCTCATCGCCCGTTCTGATACTTGCATCAAATAAATTAGTGGGAACCAATAGATGGCGCTACCATATGTAGTAATCGATGACGAAACCAAAAAGATATAGGCTGATGATAAAAACAAAATTCCTTGAGGAACATAGGTATTTATGGTAATAATGTAATTTAGCAAATGCATAAAATACGCATAGGTACCTATTTGTGCCTGAACTCGCAAGTCGCAACCCTATTGAGCTTGACCCATAGTAACCTTTTAATGTCGTTGGCGTCAGATAAACCAAAATAAACTCTCGGGCGTAACCATTCAGTACATTTTTGCTTGCGCACGGGAAGTTTAGGCTATTATAAAAGTAGGTGGGCGGTACGGCTGCCAGTTAAAATGTACTTTATTCTCTCGTATATAGATTTTACATATGTTTGATTTTTTTTGGAGTAGTCCTTCTGTACGTATAGTACTATTAATTATTCTGTGCCTTGTATAAAAATACAAATCTAAAACCATGGTGGATTTTTTCACTCTTGCTGACTAAAAACCACCCCTTCCTGGGGCGTAGTACCCGGCTTAAACAGTCCCTATCTCGGCAGTCTCACGACCCCATAACAAGAGTGTTTATTTTTTTATTTTGTGTTGCAGTGTCACAGTTCAAAGGAACAGCGTTACCGTGTCAGGATACTGTGCGATGGTATTACAGACTGCAGTAAGTGGTAGCACCAACGGTACAGATACTGGAGGTGGCAACACTAACGGTACAGATACTGGGGGTGGTACCGGTACTGGAGGTGGTACCGGTACCGGTACTGGAGGTGGTACCGGTACCGGTACTGGAGGTGGTAGTACCAATACCACAGGAAACAATACCAGCACCGGAGGTGGTGCTACAAGTATTGTAGTACCATTCATTCTGTGTATTATTGTTTCATTGCTTCATATATGGCTAAAATAATGTGATTGTGATAATTAAATCAAAAAGATTATGTGTTTCTTAACTATATTTAAGTCATATTTAAATATTTTGTATTTTTAATAGGGCTTGTTCACATGTAGCCGTAAATTCTTATTTATATCAACCGTGCTAAGCCCTAAGATTATGTATTGATAGAGTTTGTAATTAAATGATCAGTCGGTTTTGTTAATTATTTGTAAATATTTACATTTGTATTATTTTTTAACTTCTGCAAATAAATATTTTGTTTCTGTCAATTTGTTATAATTATTTTTTTACTAAGTTACTGACCTACATGTGCTGACTCCCTCCGTCTCCATAGACATAACTTCATGAGATAGTAATTCATCATCTACATAATATAAAACTCAAAGGTGACTGATATAGTGATCTATCAACGCACAGCCCAAACCACTGGACGGATCGGGCTGAAATTTGGCATGCAGGTAGATGTTATGACGTAGGCATCCGCTAAGAAAGGATTTTGATCAATTCTATCCCAAAGGGGATAAAATAGGGGATGAAAGTTTGTATGAAACTTTGTGGGATGAAAGTTTATATGAAACTTTGTCAATTTTAAACCGATCGGACTGAGACTTTACATGCATAAAGTAACTATGACGTAGGCATCCCCTAAGAAAGGATTTTGATCAATTCCACCCCTAAGGGGATAAATAGGGGATGAAAGTTTGTATGAAACTTTGTCAATTTTAAACCGATCGGGCTGAGACTTTGCATGCATAAAGCTACTATGACTTAGGAATTCCCTAAGAAAGGATTTTGATAAATTCCACCCCTAAGGGGATAAAATGGGGATGAAAGTTTGTATGAAACTTTGTCAATTTTAAACCGATCGTTGATCGGGCTGAGACTTTTTTTTTAGCGTGGGAAAATCATCAAATGTGTCCTCCCACCCCGGACAGGGCGGGAGGGACTGTCAGACTTGTACTGACTAAAATCCACGGTGTCCTTCAATAGCCCTTTATGTTCCGGGGTCACGGTAATGAGATAAGTCCCGCGACCCCGGCAGGCTTTGGCCCTGTAGAGGGGGCCCCGTCATTATGCGGACGCTCTTTGAGGCGCGCGTGGAACACAACGCGCCGTCGACCCGGGCATGGTCCATGGTCGGGCAGCAAGTTGCCTTTTACTCACCGCCCGCATGCCCGCGCCTACGGGTGCCGGAGATCGTCTTGGGACGTCCGTCGCCGTGGGCGTCCACCACCGCGGGTGGGGCGGAGGGAGGACCTTTCCCTTACGCGGCCCGCCTCCTCCTTCGCGAGCATGACTGCTTCGCAGAAGAAGGCGACCGCTTCCCACTCCGTCTCGCCCCGCAGCATGGCCGCGACCAATGCCGGGCGCGAGAGGTCTCCGCCATCGGGCTGAGACTTTGCACGCACAAAGCTAATATGACGTAGGCATTCCCTAAGAAAGGATTTTGATAAATTCCACCCCAAGGGGATGAAAGTTTGTTTAAATCTTCTTAGATTTTGGACGAATCGGGATGAAATTTGGCATGCAGGAAGATGTTATAACGTAGGCATCCGCTAAGAAAGGATTTTGATCAATTCTACTCCCAAGGGGATAAAATAGGGGATGAAAGTTGGTATGAAACTTTATCAATTTTAAACCGATCGGGCTGTGACTTTGCACGCAAAAAGCTAATATGACGTAGGAATTCCCTAAGAAAGGATTTTGATGAATACCTCCCCTAAGGGGATAAAATAGGGGATGAAAGTTTGTATATCTTCTTAGATTTTGGACGGATCGGGCTGAAATTTGGCATGCAGGTATATGTATGCCAAATTGAAAGGATTTTGATCAATTTTACCCCAAGGGGATAAAACAGGGGATGAAAGTTTGTATGAAACTTTGTCAATTTCAAACCGATCGGGCTGAGACTTTGCATGCATAAAGCTACCATGACGTAGGCATCCCTTAAGAAAGGATTTAGATAAATTCTACCTCTCAGGGGATAAAATAGGGGATGAAAGTTTGTTTAAATCTTCTAAGATTTTCGACTGATTACGCGAGCGAAGCCGCGGGCAAAAGCTAGTAATATTATAAAGAGGAAAAAATTTCTTTGAATGTAGGGGGTAATCTTCAGAGGTAATGACCGATTTTATAAATTGTTTCACTGGTCGAAAGCTACATTATTCGTGAGTGCTATAAGCTATAAATTATAAAGATATCATGTATATTTTACCGTACAACGAAGTGGGTACTGGTCAGCTAGTATCCTATATGTTCGGACGTTCTGATCTGATTGAATGATCAAACATCCATCGAAACTTTCGCATTTATAATATTAAGATATAAAAGTAAGAATATTTTAACTACCTAATGGTACACTTTATATCTTTCCCATCAACGCATACAAACAAACTAACATACACTACAGATCATAAAATTCCTTGTGCATGTGGACGGTGAGTGGTGGGTGACTCGCCGTCCGATCATGGACCATGCAAGAGTTGACGGCGCGTCACACGCACGCGCGCTTCAAAGAGTTGTCAGCAATCTGACGACCTTCTAAGAGGGGCCTTAGGGCCAAAGCCTGCCGGGGTCGCGGGACTGTCTTATCACGTAACCGTGACCCTGGTACATAAAGAACTATTGACGGATCACCGTGGAGTTTAGTCAGATAGTCCCTCCCGTCTCACCCTGGGTGGGGAGGACTCATCTGATGATTTTACCACAGTAAAAATAAGATTATTAAAATTCCTACAAAGACTAAAAAATTTTGAAATGTGTTATTGATTAGTGATTCATACCCATTCTTCCCCATCAGAAATGACAACTTTTCTTTGTGTATTTTTCTTGAAAAAATACCTGTAAAAGGAGTGCTTGAAATAAAATGAATACTTCATAAATTACTTCAGTATAATTATAAGAAAAGGTACACCGCAAAATAGTTTATAAATATCATTTGTTGATGTCACCGTAAGACATCAGAAATTAATTGCTTGTAGGTGGGACCTCGGCTTGGTTGGTAAGAGTATTGGATGTACTGAATCCGGAGGTTGCAGGTTCAAATCCTGCCAGCAGTTCTAATCTTACATTCCATAGAAAATCTTTGATGATGCACTTTTATTGAATAAAAACTTTTTTTTATGAGAAAGTTTCGTACATATTGATATTTAAACATTTTTGTGTGTATTACCTGAACCCGAGAGTTCTAGAATGACCAAATGTAAGCATCTGGGTGAGACAAAAGGAGTATGTTAATCCCACAGTTGATGGCATACTATTGTTTCTGCCTACTTCTATGGGAAATGTATATCGTCGGCCTAATTCGTTAACCTGCTAAGTCCATTTTTGGCAAAATTGACTTTTTGATGCAGTTCGAAAATTCAGCCTAATATCTACCGTAGCATTTAAGAAATAACAGCGATATCAGCCTAAAAAGGTGACAAATGCTATGCCCGAAAAACTGCTTTCTTATCACTAGCCAATCTCCACAGCGCAAACCTGCTAAATCCTCTTGAGGCCTCAGTTTTGCACTGACAACGTTCCCAAACTCACGTGCCGTTTGGGAAAATTGATTATTTTATTTTATTGTTGTAATAATTAATTGATTGTGATACAGTAGCAGTAGTAAAACAATATTTAATAGCTGTCATTAATAATAATAAAATACTTAGGAGTACAACACATACTACAAGACAGACAACACATTATAATAACGTATATTAAAACTATTACTGATTGTTTATGAGGAGTTTAGCATTTTTTTTATCGTGGTAAAATCATCAAATGAGTCCTCCCACCCAAGGCAAGGCAGGAGGGACTGTCAGACTTGTACTGACTAAAATCCACCGTGTCCTTTAATAGCCTTTACATTCCGGGGTCACGGTATTCGTAAGTCCCGCGACCCCGGCAGGCTTTGGCCCTCTAAGTGGGGGCCAAAGCCGTCATTGTGCTGACACTCTTTGAGGCGCGCGTGGAACACAACGCGCCGTCGTCCCGGACATGTTCCATGGTCGGACAGCGAGTCGTCCATTACTCGGCGCCCGGATGCCCGCACCTACGGTGGCCGGAAATCGTCTTGCGACGTCCGACGCCGTGGGCGTCTACCACTGCGGCTGGGCTGTGAGGTAGACGCTGTCCTCTCTCCTACGCGTCCCGCCTCCTCCTTCGCTAGCATGACTGCTTCGCAAAAGGAGCCGACTGCTTCCCATTCCGTTTCGCTCCGCAGCATTGCCTCGACCAATGCCGGGCGCGAGAGGTCGCCGCTTTCGCCGTCGTGAGGACACGGCGCGGCGGTGTTCTGGCCAAGCGGGGCAGTCCTGCACCGTATGCTCCACCGTGTCCTCCGGGCGATCCTCGCAGTGGTGATACCCAGGCCTTTCTTCCTTCCCTATCCGACACAGGTACCTGCCGAAACTTCCGTGTCCGATGAGGACCTGCGTCAGGCAGTAGGTCAGGACGCCGTGACGCCTATCCAGCCACTCCTCAAGGAGGGGTCTTACCGCCGCGATTGCGGCATACCCGGGCCTCGGTTTCAACAGTCGCACCCTCCATACTGCCCTGAGATCGCGCCGGAGCTCTTCCCGCCGCGCTTCGAGAAGTCGAAGCAGCGGGGATTCGCCCCAGCGATGCGCCTCCAAGCGCCACTCATAGACGCGCTGGAGAGCCGTCGCCTCCTGATCCCAGGGCAGTAATCCGGCAAGGAGGTTGGCTGATTCGCCGGCGATCGTGCGGTATCCTCGGATCATCCGTATAGCCTCTGGCAGGAGGCGTTTGGCCCGCTGAGACTGGGCAGGAGTCGGCCTGAGGGTGGCTGCTGCCAGGTTCAGCTTTGGGGCCAAATGCAGGAAGTGCTCCCTGAAGTTCCACCGGCTGTCGAGGACGAGTCCCAAGTACTTAATCGTTCTCCCGAAGCCGATGCGAACCCCTCCCACCGATGAAGAGTTCAGCTTAGATATTTTAACCCTGTTTCCTAATTGTTAAATTTTTAATAATAAATATTTTGATTACTGATTGAATTCGTTTAACTGCACAATTTAAATAATTATCTATAGGTACACCATTATTACCATTAATTTACCATACTAAATTTAATTTTAAAAAACTGCTAAGTCCTCAACCAAATTGAAACTTCACTTCGAATAACTGCTTAATTATTGTTTTCCTCAATTTTGTAAAATGTGTTTAGGTTTTCTTAGATATTATGTTTTTAAAATATCAAGAAAAAATATATACGCCAACGGGATTTTCAAAATTTTGATTGCTAAACTAATAAAGATATTATTCAGTTTTTTCTTCGTCCTGTAAACTTTGCAAAAACGTATTTAGCAGGTTAACGAATTAGGCCGACGATATGATTGTGTAGAAAAAATTAAAATGCCTTTTGTCACATACTCTACGATCCATGTTCCATTCTACAAGTTCTCGTGATATCAGAAGTCCATGGCACCTTCTAGAAAACATAAGCAGTCCACTTTGTTGATGACCAGGTCCAAATCTTTCTTTGCAATTATTTTCCTCTTATTTGTAGCTGTATATGCATATGTTTCCTTTGCTATTGTCTCTAAAAACAGTTCCTGAAAAAAATAAGAACACATTGCTCGACTTTTATATCCACTTTGTCGTCTACATGGCCCTTAGCTGTAACTGATACTCTAGAACCACAGTACAATAGATCAACGTATTTAAGAAGTAGTGAATTAATAAAAAAAAAAATAGAATAAAAGATACTCGTAAATAGGATAATTAGAGAGAAGTTTACAGATTCTCACAAATCAGTAAGCAACAAATCACAAAGCAGTAGGTCAGTGCTCTAGAACACTAAGGGCTGGTTCACATTAGGTCGGACTGACAGTTTATCGTTGGCCAACTGTCGGGTATTGCTGTTCACACTTAACGCTGCCGATCCGACCTAATGTGAACACTACCGTTGCAGTCGGTACGGTCGTTTTACTGCCTGGGTCGCCACAAAGCAGTTGTGAGTTGGCTTTCATATAGGATGGACGACGACGACATTTTGATTGCAATGTGGTATTCTTGCATTAGCCGTGTTTTGATGCGGACGTGTTGCTGACATAATATATTTTGTCCAAGTCGTGAAGCGCGGCGCAAGCCGTAGCTCGGAGTTTATCACCATGAGTCAACAACTTGTGGCGAACGAACTACTGGCGTTCCTACAACAGAAGCTGGATGTGATGGATGAGGTGTCTGCTATCCAGATCTGCACGTCGAACTTCAGTGAGGATGACATTGCGGCTTCTAAGCTGCTTTTGTATCAACTGACTAAGAAGACAGAACAGATGGTGTCCCGCAGACGTGACGGGACTAAGAAAAGCGTGCAGGACATCATAACCCTGCTGAAGGTGACCGACCCTGACGACGTGCCGACGTTTGTGGCGAAGGATCTGCACAAGCTCCCTCCCGTCACTTTCGACCACGTCGACGTAACGAGCCTGCTGAAAGACATCGTTTTTCTGAAGGCAAGCCTTGTGGATGTCCAGAAGAGGTTGGATGCATCCCAAGTTACAGTTGCCGATTTGCGCAATGAACTTATAGAGTTGCGTAAAACGGTAGCGGTAACTGGGTCACCATCGAGTGCATCCAATATCAACATGTGTCGCGGAGCGGGCCTCGATGTATCGGGGACAAGTTTTGCGTCAGCGGTTTTGTCGTCGCCCGCGCCGTCACCGTCGAATGCTGAGCCTGCAAAACGTGCAACATGCGCGCCCCGCAGCTCCGCTCCTGCCCCTGCGGCTCCTCCGTGCTCTGCCGCTCGAGTTTCCCGACCTTCCAGTCAGCTGCCCATGTCGATAGAGTCAGCAAAAAACATCGTTGCTGTGAGCAAGGTCACTACATCTACGAAGCCCATGCCTGAAAAGGCATCGAAGCGGGCTGATGATGATGGTTTCGTGACGGTGACAAGGAGGAAGCGCCGTCAGCGAACCAACAAGAACCGCTGCGGCACGGCTCCTGTGGAGCCCAACACTATACGTGCTGCTAAGCCGAATACACCGGTGTATATCTCTCGCCTACACTACACCACTAAGGCTGAGGACATCGTGGAGTACGTGCGTCAAAAGATCAAGTACACGCCGAGAGTTCAGCTCCTGGAGTCGCGCCGCAACGTCAATTTCAAGGCGTTCGTGGTGCGTGTGCCAACATGCTTGCTGCACCTCGTCATGGAGGAGAACTTTTGGCCGCAGGACGTGGTGTTCCGTCGCTTCCGCGGACAAGTGCCACTGGAGTGCACTATTAAATAGTGCTAAGTGAAGTGTTTACTAACATAGGTTTAAGTTTCTGTATACTAACACAAACTGTACTATAATAATATATATGTTAGTCTATAAGGTATATATCTATGGGCCCAAGTAGCCTGAAATAAAATGGATATTATTATTATTATTATTATTAAATTGAAGACAGAAACAGAAAAAGGAAATATTGGGTGCATCCTTCGATCATTAAATACAACTATTATTCGATCATTCGATCGAAGGGTGCATCCAATAATTGCCGAACAAAATGCGCCGTTCACATTTGGCGCAGCGCCAAATGTGAACGGCGCCATACTTAAATCGTGGCTGAACGTACGGTAAAAGGTTCGGCACCGACAGTTTTGTCGATCGCCCTAATGTGAACGACGCTATTGACAATTGACATACATAATGCCAATGGATCCGACACGTTTGTCGGTCCGATAAAACTGTCGGTCCGACCAAATGTGAACCCGCTCTTAGTTTATGTGGTGTAAATACTCACTGTAGCTTTAGTAACTAGGAACACAGCTTCCCCCGAAACGACGCTGACGTCAGGGTCCATTTTCATAATATTCTTAATCCTAGCTATTGGTAGTCGCGTGGAGCGAATCACCTCACTCTTGTTCTGCACCTGAGGCCTCCTTTCGTCCACCCTTTGATCTTCAGAACCCAGCAATTCTGATTCTGGTACCGTGTTTATGTTTTCCGAGTCCGGTGGTTCTGATAGCTCCGCATGTTGATGGTCCGCTTCCAGATAGTGCTCCGACTCATCAATTATATCCGATATATCCACGTCGTCGTAATGTTCTTCTTCTGCCATTGCTTTTGCAGAAATAATACAGAAAAAATTAAAAACAAAACCAACACGAACTTGGCGCGATATTTTCACGAGCTGTCAGTGTCATCAAGTGTCATTTTGTCAAATGACATGTTGTTTTTACGTTTAGAAATATCACCCGTTTTAACCTGAGGTTTTAACCTTCTTATTATAGAATAGATACTTTCAAAAACTTTACTTTATTTTGCTATTTAAAGTAGGCATAAAACCGTCGAAAAACAGGTGTACGTTTCGGATTGATCAGAAAAGAACCCGCTTCTGCAAAAGGATACCTACAGAGATTGTACCTTGTACCACAGAATAATTAATAGTACTATACGTACAGAAGGACTACTGCAAAAAAAAAATCAAACAAATGTAAAATCTATATACGAGAGAATAAAGTACATTTTAACTGGCAGCCGTACCGCCCACCTACTTTTATAATAGCCTAAACTTCCCGTGCGCAAGCAAAAATGTACTGAATGGTTACGCCCGAGAGTTTATTTTGGTTTATCTGATGCCAACGACATTAAAAGGTTACTATGGGTCAAGCTCAATAGGGTTGCGACTTGCGAGTTTAGGCACAAATAGGTAGGTACCTATGCGTATTTTATGCATTTGCTAAATTACATTATTACCATAAATACCTATGTTCCTCAAGGAATTTTGTTTTTATCATCAGCCTGTATCTTTTTGGTTTCGTCATCGATTACTACATACATTATTGATTGTTAGCACAGAATGATAATTAGTAGGTACCTACGGCACCTTACGTGAGGAATAATATTTATAATAATATTATCTTTTCTACCTATTATTGTTACATTTTTGAACATTTATCTTACAAAAAAAAAGAATAATATTTAAAAGATTTTTATCGTCTATGGCAAAATAGCCAGTCCTTATTATTTTGCACTCAACCTAGTAACCGACCAATTACTATCGCATACTGTCACAGGCCCCGCGTTGCGTGTCTTTGTAGGTAGGTAAAAAAGTGGCGCAGCGAATTACGACCGCTGACCTTGAATGCGTAGTGTGGCCATTTTCTGAGTTAGAACTTTTAAACAACAACGCAAACATCTTTCTACTTTCTACCGATCTTAATTCTTAGTACTCAGCTTAAGGTGAGTGAGAGTGTCGTCTTTTTATCTTGGTCGTTCAGTAGGCTCACCCCCCCCCCCCCCCCCAATTAGTATCTCGCCTCATTTCCAAACTTGTAACCTCATGATTAGGTATCATGATCAGTTAAGCCCATACTTCACAAGCAGGGAGATAATTTTGTTGATCATTACTAAATATGTACTATATATGTCGCGGAAAGCGAGAATATCAGTCACATGGTAAGCGCACCGTATTTTATTATTGTGGTAACACTGAGCGCGTTGGTCATTTTTGAAAGTTATTTCAAAGGCGAGCTGTCACTTTTTGTAGATGGCGGGAAGAGAGCGCGAGCGCCCGGTGCCGGAGGTGTGCGCGGGTAGTGGTGTGTATTATAAAGTGTGGATGAGATACCTCGAAAAAGGACCTCCTAGCCCTGGGATCAAGTGAGTGTTTAAATCCCTTATAGATTATAATGATTAAGCCTTGACATGTAACCATGAGATAGCGAGGTAGATTAAGTTTCTGAGATATCATGTCGGCGATCATATCTCCAGCAGGCGAGCTCCCTAACTAAATGCCAAGCAGGGAGTTACGTATGGTTATCGTTCTCTCGAGCTACCTGTTAGGGAGTCGGGAACTATCAGCGCAGGGCTGATCCCCTAAGTCGTATGCTGGAGAGGAACAACTAACGGTCACTAGTTCGAAGGAGACAGGGGCGTGGCTATGGGGATGGAGGAGGCCACCGTGGGGGCACCCAAGCCCCTACGTCCGACGGTGTCATTTGGACGGGCTTAGCCCTTGGGTTGCTTAGCAACTGTTGGGACACCATATGGAGCACTGGTAGACCGTTAGGATAAGGTTCTACGTTGGTAGACCATGGCAGAGCATAGCTCGTTAAATGTGATAAGGTTCTACGTTGGTAGACCATGGCAGAGCATAGACCGTTAAATGTGATAAGGTTCTACGTTGGTAGACCATGGCAGAGCATAGCTCGTTAAATGTGATAAGGTTCTACGTTGGTAGACCATGGCAGAGCATAGCTCGTTAAATGTGGAGATGAAGATCTACGTTGGTAGACCAAGGTTGAGCATAGCTCGTTAAATGTGGTTGGAGCTGCTTCGATGGAGTATAGCTCAGTCCATCTATCTGATCATGCCTAGAGTCAATGATAATATTACAGCCGTCGCCTCCTGGTTACATGACGAGGGTTGTTGTGTACTTATTAGAGTGTAGTTACATTTACGTTTATTACAAATTCAGTAACGGAACAGTTCCGTATGAAACCCGAGCATACAGTTCGGGTGGAATGCGGAAACGTTCACATGATGTTCTGCCGCCCGAGCTATTCCGTACTAAACCCAGGCCTACAGCCAAGTAAAGTACGGACGGCGGGACAAATTGGTGGAGATGCTGAAAAAAGAAAAAAAAAAAAAAACAGATTTTACAATTTTTAGGTTAGAAGTTTAATACACACGATTTTACGTTATAATTAAAATATTGTTGTTTCTTCTAATATTAACAATAATAATATATAAGACAATGACTTGATTGTTTTATTTACCCTATTCGATTTTAATTTTTGTATACAGGGTGATTTGTTATTCGATGCGGTCCTTGAAATGGGTGATACTAGACCTTATTTGCAACAATTTTAACCCCGACAATATGGGGTCTAAACTAACTGGTTTTAGAGATATCGAACTTTAAAGATTATTCGAAAAATTTCCACCTCTCCCTCATTAAGTGCTTATTGTTAGAAAGTAACGATAGTCACCACTTAGAATTTATGCTTTTCTGATAGAATATGAACGACTGAATCTAGTGAATACAAGTTTGTTATAAAAATAATCATATCTTGGGAAATTAAGTGTCATAAAGTTTCTGTTTTGAAGTTTTCTGAAAACTTTCCTTGTCTTTCAAAGCATATTTTTCAAAATAATTGTATGACACTTGGTGTACAAATTACAGGAAAAACTTCCTTGTCTCATTACCTTTCTAAAATGGTGCCACAGTACCCACTTTTAGTTAGTGTCTTACTAGAAAATTAGGGTTGTTACTGACAAAGTAGTAAATCAACGAAAATCGGTTATAATGTTTTTTCGAACCAACATTTTTTTTCTGTGGTTTTTGTCCAAAATGCTATCTGATGTTAGCTTTTTAAGTCAGTGCTCTAAATCCTGGTCGATCAAATCAGGCAAAAATCGGTCTTTATCTGGAGTATTTTTACCTATGGACCAGATAGTCAAACCATCAATTTTCTTCAATTTAAAACAGCTACTTGAAACAAATGTACAATGACCGAATGTTTATAAGCTCTGGTTTCGCAAAAATAAACTAAACTGGCGTGCATAAAAGTTGGGTCACCCTACTTGTAGGACAGGTAAAAATACTCCAGATAAAGACCGATTTTGCTTGAGGCGATCGACCAAAATTAAGCGCATTGACTCAAAAAGCTAATATCAGATAGCAGTTTGGACAAAAACCACAGAAAAAAAATGTTAAGTCGAAAAAACATTATAACCGATTTTCGTTGATTTACTACTTTGTCAGTAACAACCCTAATTTTCTAGTAAGACACTAACTAAAAGTGGGTACTGTGGCACCATTTTAGAAAGGTAATGAGACAAGGAAGTTTTTCCTGTAATTTGTACACCAAGTGTCATACAATTATTTTGAAAAATATGCTTTGAAAGACAAGGAAAGTTTTCAGAAAACTTCAAAACAGAAACTTTATGACACTTAATTTCCCAAGATATGATTATTTTTATAACAAACTTGTATTCACTAGATTCAGTCGTTCATATTCTATCAGAAAAGCATAAATTCTAAGTGGTGACTATCGTTACTTTCTAACAATAAGCACTTAATGAGGGAGAGGTGGAAATTTTTCGAATAATCTTTAAAGTTCGATATCTCTAAAACCAGTTAGTTTAGACCCCATATTGTCGGGGTTAAAATTGTTGCAAATAAGGTCTAGTATCACCTATTTCAAGGACCGCATCGAATAACAAATCACCCTGTATAATTATATCGTGCAGTGTGATAGCACCTTTATTTTTCGTTGGGGTGGTCTGTTTGCAGTGGTACCAACTTAGGGTAATTTACCCTATATTTAGAGTAAAAGTAATCCAACAGGGTAATTTCTAGGGTATGAATTTTCCTAGGGTATTTTTTAGGGTAACAGTCAATAACAGTAAAATAATTACTTTGAATGATATTGTTTTTGAACGCGCCCATTACAGATTCCGTGTCGTGAACGCACCGATTGCTTTTGTGTCTCTCTCTAGTCTCCTTTATTTATTGTGTTGCCTGCTCTTTCTTTTCGTGAGTGTGTGTTGTTGTGAAAAATGGCGTCGTCTAGTGCTGGCGTTACGCGTTCAGGTGTGAAAAAGTATGCACAAAAATACTGTAAAGAATGGGAGTATGATCCAAATTTAAAAGGTAAGTCCAGTTTTCTTAAAGCTATAATATGTATTAATCTAATTGAGCAATGAGACTGAGGTTACACAAGCATTATTGTAACTGTTTTTCTTTGATTGTATTGTACTTTGTTTGGCAGTTTGGCTGGTAATATTATTTGAATGTCTTTGGTAATGTATAAGAGTTGCCTGTTGCAAAATTTACCCACATCTGTAGGTATATTTTACGGGTGGTGGTGGTGATGGATAAAGATAAATGCATATTGTGGTGATGATGAAGATGAATGGTGGTGGCGGTGCGGTGGTGTTAACGCTTTGCTTTTTTTATTTTTAGATTGGATTTGTCCTGACCCCACTGGTGAAAACTATGCAAGGTGCAAATATTGTAAAGTCACATTAGTACCCCACAAGAAAGAACTTAACTATCACGCAAAGAGTAAAAAACACATAAAAGCTGTGTCATTAGATAAAGCGGCGAAGTCCTGTCAGCAATTGCCTTTTGTAAAAACAGTTTCGAAGAATAACAAAACTGCGGAATTAAAAATAGCTGCTTATATAGCTGAACATAGTGCTATTCAAAATGTAGATCATTTAGGTGAAATCCTGCCATGTCTTGATCTGAAATCAGAAGTTCTGGGGACGTTAAAAATACACAGAACTAAATGCAGCATGCTAATAAAAAACGTTCTTGGTCCAGTAATGATGCAAGAAATGATATCAGATGTTGGTGATGCTGCATATTCACTTATTGTAGATGAAACTACGGACATATCAACAGATAAAATTCTGTGCCTAATGATACGGTATTTTTCAAAAATTAAGCAAGAAATCATTACAACATTTTACAGATACATAAAAATATCTAAATGCGATGCAACAACCATCTATGAAACTATAAAAAATACTTTACTAGAGGACTCCTTACGTCTTGAAATGCTGGTAGGAATTGGGCTAGACGGTACTAATGTAATGATTGGTGAGCACCACTCTGTCGCAGCACTGTTGAAAAGAGACTTACCGGATATTATCATCGTTAATTGTACCTGTCATTCGTTGCATTTATGTGCAGAGAAAGCTTCGGAAAGTATGCCCCGTCAACTGGAATTTTTGATTCGGGAATGCCACAATTGGTTCTCATATAGTTCAAAACGCCTTGAAGCCTACAGGGACTTATACGAAATTATGAACGAAAGTCGAGCTCCTAAAAAAATACCAGGATTTTGCGGAACACGCTGGTTAGCACGTTCTCATGCTATACGTACGTTACTCGAGCAATGGGAGGAATTAAAGCTTCTTTTCATGATGGCTAAGACTGAAGACAAATGTTTCATGGCGGAAAAATTGTATGACATCATGAAATGCAGAGCTTACCATGCATATTTCACGTTCTTAGATGTTCATCTACGACAAGTTACTAAAGTAAATTGCCTTTTTCAAAGTGATAATGTCGATCCAGCGAAACTGTTAGAAGACTTGTTTTTGCTATTCAAAAATATCCTGCAAATTATTGTCATACCTCGGAAGCTTGAAACTGTTACGGATGGAGAATATGCATCATTTGATTTTCAGGAGCATTTGATGCATGTATCAGCAATGCATTTTGGCTACACGGTTGAAGAGGCGCTATCGAAACTAGACAGACGTGACAAAGAAGACGTACGTGAGAGATGTAAAACCTTTCTTGTTATTTTGTGTTCCGAATTACAGAAAAGGTTGCCAAAACAGATCACATTCCTTAAAGCCATGGTGAAGTTGTCTCCAGAAATAGCCACTTCTCAAGTGAAACCTACATTAGTTGACATATTACAAAATGTTCAAAGAGCTGAAGTATATGGTTGTAAACAAGAGGTAGAAATGGAATGGAATAATTTGCAAAACAAATCTTGGGAAAATACGACGCGTTGTACTGATTTTTGGGCTGAGGTTCAGGGGGACACAGACGCTGCGGGTAATAAAAGATTCCCTAATGTCTCTAAATTAGCATTGTCTCTTTTGTCGGCGCCTATATCTAATGCAGCCGTAGAAAGGGCCTTTTCTCTATACTCAGTCGTCAAAACAAAGCTTAGGAATAGGCTATCCCTGCCTATGATACAGAGTATAATGACTGTAAGATACAATTTAAACATATTTCACAAATCTTGTGTTAACTTCACTCCTTCAAAAACAATGTTGGACAAATTTAATAATAGCATGTATGACAAAAAAGATAGTGATGCAGAGGATACTTTTATTGTTATGTGCCAATAATATAATAATATGAATAAATAATGTAGTTGTTTTATTTGTAAAGAAGGAAAAGACAAGGATATTTTTTTAGGGTATTTTTTTTAAATAATACAGATTCTAGGGTAAATTGAGACCAAGCCTAGGGTAAAGTAAAACCTTGACCTGGCAACACTGTCTGTTTGACACCTTAATGATAAACCTACCTTGTCTATGGAATAGTGCTGCCTTCCTTCTACTGACTTATTGATGAAAGTTCGGTTTTTGCGATTTCATTTGAATCCTATTTAATCTACTGGCGTGTAGATTAACAAAGGAACGTAAATAAATTATACAGCGTAGACTTATACCTATTATGTGTATGTTGTTATTGTTATATAAAGGAAATATTGTGCGTCCTTATGTATAGTAAATTATCTCATGGAAGATAATCGTATCTGGTAATGATACGTCGACATTTTCACAACACTATGCGTATCTCCCGCCTTTGTGCTGTCGAATGACAATCGCAGATGAAAAAGTTTTAAATAACTGCAGGGAAATTGAGTTTCAGTGTTTAATTTAAGCATAAATAGCGATAATAAGTAGTGCTCGTGTCTAATTGTAACTTCTAAGTTCTTTTTACAAAACAAATCATTGAGAAAAACCCGTGTTGACGCCACATACGAAACTATGGATGAAGCCCTGCTTCGCAGGGTTCGAGTGCGGCGGGACCGGCTCAGTGCGAAGCTTGAATTTGTCCAGACCGAATGCGCCACTGGTATTGACGAGCTGTCCATCAAACAGTATATTTCCGAATTGAAGGAGCTGCTTGACAGACTTGATTGTGAAACCAAATACTACTTGAAGAATTCGCAGGACCCGGATCAGACAGTCGCAAATGATTGCTTTGAGCAGCAGATATCGGCGGAAGACATGATAGGCGCCTTGTTGAAACACTTACCAAAAGAATCCACATCAGCGTCAACATCGACTACAAAGCTTCCCAAGCTGGAATTACCAAAATATGATGGAGCCCAGACTAAGTGGTGTGAGTTCTGGGATAAATTCCATGGTAATGTCGACCAGAAGCAAATACCGGATGTCGACAAACTGTCATATTTGATGAGTTGTTTAGAAGGTGCTGCTCTGCAATCAGTGGCAGGCTTGCCGACAACAGAAGGTAATTATAAAATTGCTCTGGATACACTTAGAAGGCGTTTCGGATCAACTACTATCCAGATAGACTCGCACTACCTGGCATTAAATAACCTGCCAAAATCTCAACAGTCTAGCGGGGACTGCAGAGCTACACTGGATGCCATTGAACACCATTTGAGAATCTTAGAACAGTTAGGAGAACCAGGCAACGGCAACCATCTGAGAGCCTTGGTTCTAAGCAAATTCCCGGAACAGTTAATTCATGAGCTCCATCTAATTGGAAGTGATGATGATACCATGATTACTATCAGGAAAAACCTGGATAGGATCATCTTAGCCATGGAAAGATCAGCAGTACTTAGGTCAAGTAACAATTCGGCTTCAGAAAATAATACACCCTCGGTATTAGAAAATAATTCATCCGCAGCTACCACCGGTGCCCTTCATGCTGCAGCTGTCCACACTAGTAAGCCCAAGAGACACAAGAGGAGAGTGGACTATCACCATGAGCGTGGTCAAGCTAAAAAACGACAAAGCACCCATGACAACACGCGCGAACCTCCAAAGAAGAGAATGGGAAGAGCCTGTCTTTTTTGTGATCTGAGGAATCATAACAGTGCAGACTGTAGACGATTCCTAACCATTGAATCAAGAAAGGACAAGCTGCAAGGTCGTTGTTTAAAATGTTTGAACATGAATCACAAGACCGACGAATGTCATAAAAAGATTTCATGTTTCCGCTGTAGTGATGATCATCTGATGATGTTCTGCCCAAAAACTGCAAATAAAGGTGAGGAATTTTACAACGATATTGATAGTGAGGAATTAAATACTATCTGCAACTTATCATATTGTACATATTTACAGACCGCAGTGGGAAAAATAAGAAATCCCAGAAAGATGACAAAGCGGACACTCAATCGGCTGCTTCTCGATAGTGGAAGCCAACGCAGTTACATCACAAAGAAAACTGCAAATGATCTTAAATTGATTAGTTTTAAAGAAGATTTATTATTGATTTATACTTTTGGTGCATTAAGTCCTAAAGAGATATTAAGTCCAGTTTCGGAAGTTATTATTGAAACTAAGAGGGGAATTACTAGAAAAATTCAAGTGAATATTGTTGATCACATTACAGGTAAAATTCCTGTTGCAAAATTTGTAAATAAAACTATAGATATACCTGCTGATGATGAAACTACTGGTGAGGGCATTGACCTTCTTATAGGTAATGATTATTACAGTTCCTTCATAAGAGATGAGAAGATTGAAATGTCACCAAACCTTTATTTGGTTAACTCTGATTTCGGATGGATTCTTTCCGGCAACACCAATATTAATGAGGAGACTTCAGCTTTGACTGTGTCCACATACTGTCAATGCCACTTACCAAGCTGTCCATACTTTGTAGAACCAGATTTACCTCTGAGAAATATTGATGTAAATTTTTTGTGGTCACTAGAAAGTATTGGCATAACGGACAATCCTAAGACAACAAGGCAAGAAGAAGCGGTGAAACATTTCGCAGAGACTGTTCAATATCATAATGGAAGATATTATGTTAAATGGCCATGGATTCAGTATCCTCCGGCACTATCTTCAAATTTTGGGTTGGCAATAGGTAGACTTAAGAGTATGGTAAAGAGAATAGACAAGAACTCACTCCTAGAATATGATTCTATACTAAAAGAACAGTTACAGTCTGGAATAATTGAAGAGATTGACCCAAAATTACACCAAAATTCTGACCGGCCAATTCACTACCTCCCGCATCATATGGTCAAACAGAAAGGAAAGAAGGGGAGACTTGTTTATGACGCTTCGGCTAAGACCTCTGGTCAGAAGAGTCTCAATGAATGTCTTTATAGTGGACCCTCATTCCTTGAAGATCTGACAGCATTGCTACTCAAGTTTAGAATGAAGAAGATAGGTGTGATGGCTGATGTCGAGAAAGCATTCTTACAAGTTGGATTACAAGATGAAGATCGCGACGTGACACGGTTCTTATGGATCAAAGATTTGAATAAAGAGCCAAGAGATGATAACCTGATGTACTTACGATTCTGCCGTGTACCCTTTGGAATCATAAGCAGTCCGATGTTACTTACGGCGACAATCAGGCATCATATGACATTGTCATCGTCGGGAGACCTTCTGAAAAACATAGCCAACAAATGTTATGTAGATAATCTTGTCACCAGTGCTGATAGTGCCCAAGAAGCTAGACGAATCTATGAGCAAACAAGAGAAACATTTGTGCAAATTGGGATGAACATCAGAGACTGGATATCCAATGACAAAGAACTTATGAGTGCGATTCCCAAAGCTCATCAGGCAGAACAACAAGAAAATGTTAAAGTTCTTGGACTTTCATGGAATACAACAATGGATACATTAAAGCTGAAAGTATCAGTAGATAATTTTGAACAAGATCCATTAACTAATACTAAAAGGACTGTTCTTCGGGATATGGCCAGGATATATGATCCTCTTGGATTTGCATGTCCATTAGTCTTACCAATGAAGCTGCTGTTTCAAAAAATTTGCAAGCTAAAACTGAAATGGGATGCAGAACTATCCGATGACTTGAAACAGATGCTGAAAGAAAACCTGGATTGTCTGAGACAAATACAGGATATAGAGCTTCCGAGACATGTGGGAATTGAGTCTCCTGATGCGACATATCAGGCCCATGCCTTCACAGATGCATCAAAAAATGCTTTTTCTTGTGTTGTATACCTGCGAGGCCAGAGTGGACAAAATTTTACAGTACGTTTTATAATGGGTAAATGCCGCATATCAAGGATGGAAGACAAAGATGAGCTGAAAATACCAAGGCTAGAACTCTTAGGCTTTTTGATTGGCAGTAGGATGCTGGCGTATGTGAAAACCAATATAGATCATCCAATCGAAAATGAATATCTGTGGACTGACAGCCTTGTGGTGCTTGGCTGGATGAATTCTAACAAGCTACTTCCTCCATTTGTAGCAAATAGAGTAAATGAGATCAAGAAGAGGCATCCAAACACAGAAATGTGTTACATCAATACGAAGTCCAATCCTGCCGATGTTGCCACTAGGCCGGAACTCTGGAAAGAGAAGCAGACTCTTTGGTTCAATGGCCCCGATTTTTTAAGAGAATCAGAAACAACTTGGCCTGAGAATCGACACTACGTGACCCACCATTCATTCCTTTCTCTTGGGGAGGCCCCAATTGAGGGTTGTCCAGAAGAGAGAAATGAACCATCAGGAAAAGGTTTGGATGAATTAAGCGTACTACCCATATCTGGATGCATACCGAAGACCATTAAAAAGATTCAAAAGAAATATTATCCAGAGGAACTAGCTGGTCGGAGAACACATCTATCAAGAAATCTGGATCTCTTTCTAGATGTAGATGGTGTTCTCAGATGTCGAGGACGTATGGCCAACACCACATGGAGCTACGACAAAAAGTATCCAATTCTATTGCCAAGAGATTGTGATTTTACAAAAAAGGTCATAACAGAAACTCATGAGAAAAACTATCATGTAGGCGCTGCACATACTCTGAGTATTATACGGCAAAAATATTGGATACCTCAAGGGAAGTCTCAAGTGCAGAAAATAATAAGAAGATGCTTACAATGTACAAAACATGGCGGTGGGCCATACAAACTTCCATACACACCTGCTTTACCCCCAGAAAGAGTAAACTACAGCAACCCCTTCACATTCACTGGTGTGGACTATTTTGGCCCATTGCTTGTAAATACACCTACTGGAAAGGAGAAGAGATGGGTAGCCTTATTTACTTGTCTAGCTGTCCGAGCTATTTCATCTGGAAATTGTTAATGACCTCTCGGCTGAAGAGTGCCTGCTAGCTCTACGAAGGTTTGCAGCAACACGAGGAGCGCCGAAACGCTTGTACTCTGATAACGCCACTTGTTTCAAGTTGACTTCCGAGGTAATGACAAAACCGTTCTGCATAGAAAACAAAATTGAATGGAGATTCATACCGCAACTAGCACCATGGCATGGAGGATTTTATGAACGGTTGGTGGCTCTAGTGAAACACTGCCTTAAAAGAACACTTGAAAAACACCTGTTAAACGACAGCAAACTGCTCACTGTAATGAAAGAGATTGAGGCAGTTGTGAATTCCAGACCGATTACCCAAACTGGAACAGAACTGGAGCACACTTTGCGACCAGCGGACTTCTTGAGTCTACAAGATTGCTTGATGACTAATCCTACTTCAGTTGAATCACCTCCCGAAGGAACTTCAGCAAAGATTGATCTCATTCAGAGTTGGAAGAGAGGACTCAAAATTCTCGAGGAGTTTAAGCGAATGTTCATTGGACAATATTTGATGAGCTTGAGAGAAAGGTCAAAACATTTGCCCAAACAACCACGGATTAAGTCTCACCGCAGTCCAAAGATAGGCGATGTAGTACAAATATGGTCAGATTCCAAGAATAGAGAATTCTGGAAGACTGGGAAAATAATCGCCTTAATAAAAGGTAGTGACAATGAATGTAGAGTAGCAAAGGTGAAGACTAAAGATTCAGTCCTTATACGATCTATTGGGCATCTTTATCCACTTGAAGCGGATGTCTCATCTAGTGATGAGAGAGAACATTGTGAACAAGTGGAAGACCAGAATTCAGAAAAGGTGAACAGACAGTCTGAGATGGCTGGTCGTACGAACTTGGAAGGACATGAGGAATATCAAGAGATTATAGAAACCCCTCAAACTCAAGAGAGTGCAGATCCCTCTCATGAAGAGATGACTCAAAGAAATGTAAACAACTTCCCTGATGCATCGGAGTCAGTAGATGTAGAGTCTCATCCACCACAAGAAGACGAATCAGAGTTAACCGAGAATATAGGTGATGAAAACGTTGACACTGAGCAGGATACCCTCGCTGCAGGAGATGAAGTAGTGGACCCACATGTAGTGGACGGTGCATTGAGGAGTAGAAGAGACGCAGCTGTTCGTGCCTCGGAGCGGATCCGAGAATGGACGCGTCACCTACTTACTCTGCTGCAATAGAGTCACTTCTTCTCTTGTGGGAGTGTCGCGGAAAGCGAGAATATCAGTCACATGGTAAGCGCACCGTATTTTATTATTGTGGTAACACTGAGCGCGTTGGTCATTTTTGAAAGTTATTTCAAAGGCGAGCTGTCACTTTTTGTAGATGGCGGGAAGAGAGCGCGAGCGCCCGGTGCCGGAGGTGTGCGCGGGTAGTGGTGTGTATTATAAAGTGTGGATGAGATACCTCGAAAAAGGACCTCCTAGCCCTGGGATCAAGTGAGTGTTTAAATCCCTTATAGATTATAATGATTAAGCCTTGACATGTAACCATGAGATAGCGAGGTAGATTAAGTTTCTGAGATATCATGTCGGCGATCATATCTCCAGCAGGCGAGCTCCCTAACTAAATGCCAAGCAGGGAGTTACGTATGGTTATCGTTCTCTCGAGCTACCTGTTAGGGAGTCGGGAACTATCAGCGCAGGGCTGATCCCCTAAGTCGTATGCTGGAGAGGAACAACTAACGGTCACTAGTTCGAAGGAGACAGGGGCGTGGCTATGGGGATGGAGGAGGCCACCGTGGGGGCACCCAAGCCCCTACGTCCGACGGTGTCATTTGGACGGGCTTAGCCCTTGGGTTGCTTAGCAACTGTTGGGACACCATATGGAGCACTGGTAGACCGTTAGGATAAGGTTCTACGTTGGTAGACCATGGCAGAGCATAGCTCGTTAAATGTGATAAGGTTCTACGTTGGTAGACCATGGCAGAGCATAGACCGTTAAATGTGATAAGGTTCTACGTTGGTAGACCATGGCAGAGCATAGCTCGTTAAATGTGATAAGGTTCTACGTTGGTAGACCATGGCAGAGCATAGCTCGTTAAATGTGGAGATGAAGATCTACGTTGGTAGACCAAGGTTGAGCATAGCTCGTTAAATGTGGTTGGAGCTGCTTCGATGGAGTATAGCTCAGTCCATCTATCTGATCATGCCTAGAGTCAATGATAATATTACAGCCGTCGCCTCCTGGTTACATGACGAGGGTTGTTGTGTACTTATTAGAGTGTAGTTACATTTACGTTTATTACAAATTCAGTAACGGAACAGTTCCGTATGAAACCCGAGCATACAGTTCGGGTGGAATGCGGAAACGTTCACATGATGTTCTGCCGCCCGAGCTATTCCGTACTAAACCCAGGCCTACAGCCAAGTAAAGTACGGACGGCGGGACAATATATTTTTTTTCTTCATAATAATATTGTGTTATTAATTTACCAAAAGCACCTAAAGCAAGAAACTTGTGCGTAACTACACGTGACGTAACAAAAATATTAAGGAGACGGAGCGCGTGCGTAACGGGTGGCGCGTGGCAGCCGTAGTGAATGGGCCACGACATAATGGCCCCGCAACTACTTGCAGTTTTATGCCTACACCGCGGAGTGAGACAGGCCTGCTTGTACAGAGATTTGGTTTACTTAATCCTCTGTCATTTCATTACCGACAGTATTTAAATATATTCTTTTTGGTTGGTAAAAACATCAAATGAGTCCTGCCTGAGCCTCGGGTGCAGTGCGGGTGGTGCGTCAGCGACTGTCAGACTCTTACTGACTAAAAATCCACCTTTTTCCACCTTGCTCTTTTGGTTACTCTCGTCTCGCGACCCCATTAGTAAATCGGTACCACGGTCTACTTAGAGATACTACCTACGTATATCGGTACCTAACATTATGTTACAAGTAGGTACCTATCATAGAACATAATGGGGTAGGGTACAACGTAGGTACAACTCTATCTCCATGGGTACAACTAACAGGACGGTCGACTCTCCTCGATAATCTAACGGCTCAATTTTATAACGAACCTTTTTAAAAAACACTTCACTTATAAACACACAAGTCTTCCATATCCGGTAACAGTGCGAAATAAATATTTACTTAAGACTTTACATAATGGGAGTCCAATGGCAGCCAATCATAAATAATTCTGAAAAGAAAACATTGCAGCGAACAATTTTGATGTAACACAACACTTGGATGTTTTGGCTTATAAGGTGATGTGGCCTTCGTAATTTTCTCAGTATTCGCAGAGCAGCACTGATTGCAGGTTCGTTGTGCATTAAATATCTTTAAGAAAATTAAGTCGTTCTTTCCAAATTACCTAAACCAGGTAGGTAATATTCGCTCCACGAATTGAATTTCGACCTTTGAAATATTTTCACTGTTTTCCTTTATTGGTCGGGTTCCAGTCAACCCTGTAATATAAACATTAAAATAAGGAGACAAGAGTTATCGTAGGGACCTTTGTAGTATAGGTAAATCCATACAAATCAAGTAGAAAAAACCTGTTTGTGTTTATTTCCCTCATGTAGTTTACCAAAATGCGGGTATTCACGCTATTCCTGGTTGCTGTGACGATCGCCAGCGTGTCCTGCGTGGACATGTGGTGGAAGTCTTGCGTGGTCTATCAGATATACCCGCGCTCCTTCATGGACAGCAACGGAGATGGAATCGGAGACCTAAATGGTAAGCATTTTTTATCTTCTTTCTACACTTGAATTCGCTCTTTACTTATACATATAGTAGCAGTTGTTCTTTGTTCATTTAACCTTTTGACCCTAAATACCAGTTCCAGATCAACCCATATATTAACCCATTGACTGTGGTATTTCTTACCGGAAGGGGCTATTTCCAAGAAATATTTGTTAGGGCGCAGGTGAATACGAAGAGGGCTATGTGTCAGGATAGGGGATTGTTCAAAAGAGTTATCCCGGCTTTGGGTACAAGAAGGACAACCTTAAGAACAGGATGGGTTAAATTGAACATGTAAGGGTTAACTTTTCATACATATTTAGTATGAAACTATGAACTGATCGAGCCATTTTCGAGATCTTGCGAGTCTTACGCACGGCAATTGATATAAATAGATCAGGAAAGTACCTATCACGTTGGTGCATTAAGTCATTATTTATTGACATCGCAACATGCGCATACACTACTCTACACATACCTACTTATTTGAACTTTTGTGACCTGATCATGCCCGTATCACACATGCTTTTCTTGTCCAATGACACATTTAAGGCATACCCTTTCAAAAATCGGGTAATTACAGTATATGTGAGTTTTTCTGTCAAAAAATGTAGATGCCACCAGGTGGCGGTGGACAATAATCTCATTCATATTCTGGTTAGCACCGACAGAACTGTTTTAAAAATTGGAGTCTAAGATTCAGCTTCCGATTGGTTAAGGAAAGGAGACGTCTTGTTCTTATCCTTGTAGAGTCTTTGATTGTAATGTATCTACTACCTACTCCATAAAGAGTCGTAAGTCCACGATTCGGATATACCGGCACACACCGCATGTCCGAAGGATCTCCCTATCTTACCTGTATCCTTATTATTTTATTGGCCACGCTGCCGACATTACGGGTAATAGGTACCAACACAAGGTGCTAGTCAGCAGCAGCAGTTGCTAAAACAAGGCGTAGTGTTCGTCAAAACATTATTCTTACAGATCAATTACAGTAAAAGGAAAATAAAGGAAACACTTGCCCACTCGTCGTGGTCAATCATAGAAACATTATACATAATCATCAGCATCTACAATCATCTGTTATTATGGGTAACATCTGCGAGGTTTTATCATAAAAATGATCTGCATGCGTCAATTGATACTAGAAGCCAACTCCAGTTTAAGAGGGAGTTAGGCAGAAGTTTTTTTTATCATGGTAAAAGCATCAAATGAGTCAGGACGGGAGGTACCTACTGTCAGATTGTACTGACTAAAATCCACGGTGATCCTTCAATAGCCCTTTACGTTCCAGGGTCACGGAAATCTGATGAGAGGCAGATGATGTTAGGGTTAGCTTTTAGCTTCCAGTGTAACTGGACTACCTACCTTGTATGCTACATGGAGCGATTTGCTCCACATGTAACCTGCACAACCTAATCAGTACTAGATAGACATCGCTTGATAAGCCTGGTAACCAACCTTGTTGGGCAACGGACACCATCAGCGCTCACCACTTTTATCTAAGGATCTCAAGCTAATATAATACCGTGCAACCATTGGCTCGAAATCGAGTTAGTGGAACAAAAGAAAGCTCCTTACCAAGAAATCCTAAAATTAATCCAGGAATGCGAATTTATTGCAATGTTTTGTTGATGATGTCATATCCTATAACTTCCAGTATCAGTGGCGTAGCGAGACCGACTAGGTGGGGGCAAGACGAATCTGCAAGGCCCTTTTCTTTAAGACCAATAAATGGCTTGCCTCCGCTGCTTAGGTACGCGAGGACCCCTTGTTGTAAGATGAGTTAGTTCCCCCGGGCCAAGTCATCAATACCAAATGTGATCGTCTGCAGCATCAGCTGTGAGGACCTCTCAGTTTCTTTCAGTTCCCACCACAGGTTCCCACTCATCGGACACCACAAGTATATAATTGTAGGTCATGTTAATTTCTTTGTAGAAATTATGTTGCACTGCATTAGTGGCTGGTTACAAACTTGTGATCGAAGTTATCAAGATTTTTTCAGGGGCCAGCCGCCAGGCCCCAGGGTCCGCTTCGCCACTAAAACTTGGAATTACAGGCAGGGATTAAGAATCGTATCTTAAATATATTCTATCACGCTTCATTTTTCAACAGGCATTACTCAAAAGCTTCCGTACTTGAAGGACACAGGCATTGATGCGATATGGATGTCCCCCATGTTCCTGTCTCCTATGTATGACTTCGGATATGATATAGCGGACTACAAGAAGATAGCTCCGGAGTATGGCACCATGGATGACTTTGACACGCTCATGAAAACAGCTAAGAAATTAGGTAAACTTATTTGATTTTATCACACAGAGACAAAGATTTCTAGATCTGTTTCATATCTTACCAAATCATTGAAGAAATGCAATGATAGTCAAACAGTGTTTGTGTTTTAAGGCTACCTCTTGGTCTCTTGATGAGATCAAAATAAAACTCTGAGATGCAGATTGACTGCTTTTGCACTGTAGGTGCTGCATATTTCAGTTTGCAGTTATCAAGATCGGTATAATCAGGATAAATTATATAATACCTAGGTACTTGTTTCCTAACGTAGTAATAGGAATCTATACCTAAAAAAAATTATATCTGAATTTGAGTTAACGCGAGCCGAATGTCAGCCAATGGTAACTGGCAGTCGATAGTCGTTGTTTTATATCTAAAAAATTAACAAATATTACGGTCTGTAAGTACTTACTTACGTCTTTAAAGAAATAAGTACTTAGGCACTTAAACTCCTGCCGGGGTCGCGGGACTTATCTCATTACCGTGACCCCGGAACATAAAAGGCTATTGAAGGACACCGTGGATTTTAGTCAGTACAAGTCTGACAGTCCCTCCCGCCCTGCCCGGGGTGGGAGGACTCATTTGATGATTTTACCACGCTAAAAAAAAAAAAAAAAAAAAAAAAAAAAAAAAAAAAAAAAAAAGGCACTTAAACTCCATTGTTTATGCCATCTTAAACGGCTTTGTCCGTGCTAACAGCCGGCGATACAATCTTCGCACGACATAAACTTAATGATGTCTTCCGGCCATTGGCGGCCAATGTCGCGCTCGTTACGATAAATTGGAAGGCCTACCAAAAGACAACATTATCGTCGATTTTAAACGACAAATTATGACCGAAAATGAGTTTTTAAGAGTTACGAATGCTACCTAAAATATTTTACGCACTACTTAAGCAAAAAACTGCGTTATTGAAGTTTTATTTCTGCAATTTTAAACTTCAAACAGCTCTCCTGAACTTTTTGATTTTTGTCGCACCATAAAAATCGCTGTTTAGTTTTGTGGTAATATGGTACCTTAGCTTCAGAGAAAACTCACCCCTTTTATTAGTCACATCACTACCAAAAGGGGGTGAGATTTCTCTGAAGCTGACAGTACCTACCTATTAGTTTGCAAAATGGAAGATTGGAAGTTGGAAGTTTACCACCGGCACCGTCTTTATTATTAAGAAATACTGGGAATACTGACGCTTTCGAATTATTACAAAGTGTTCCATTTCACCATCAAGTATTCCAATTATGCAGGAATCCGCGTGGTCTTGGACTACGTTCCAAACCACACCAGCAACGAGAGCGAGTGGTTCATCAAGTCGATACAGAGAGACCCCAAGTATGATGACTACTACATCTGGGCAAACGGCAAGCCCGACCCGAAGAACCCTGATTATATGGGACCTCCTAGCAACTGGGTAAGAAGGAAAACATCAAAAACTTTGGGGTTCCATCGTATAAGATAAAGTTGTAGATACTAGCGACAAACATAGTTGCACACATCGACCTTTAGGGAGAGTCGAAAGATAGCACGAAAGACCAACCAACTACAACGAACTAGCAACAAAAGGTACCTACATAGGTAGTGAGTGACGGAGATAGCGCTCTACAAAGCCGAAACTACCGGTTTATCTCTCTCCAGAAGTCGATATGCAAATCTATCGCCGGCAGCTATAGTTACTTAGGCAAAAGTGAACAGTTATGCGGTTTTGAGCCGTGTCCATATGACTATAACGACTTTAAGTGAACACTTTGATCAGCTCTAAATTGTTACTAACTCCTAACTCTCTGGCTCAATTCTTCTTCACCCTATTCTTTACATCCTCCAGATCAGTATATTCCGCAAGAGTGCGTGGGAGTACAACACCGTCCGAGGACAGTACTACTTGCACCAGTTTGTCATTGGACAGCCCGATCTCAACTACCGTAACGAGAAAGTACGCGAGGAAATGAAGGTAGGTTCTATGGCTGAAGTATTCCGACCCAACCAGGTTGTTCCTTCAGCATTCAACTTTTTCTTTTGATTTAGCCTTGTCATTATTAGCTTTTTTGTTTTTATTTTTCCACCGTCTGTTCAGGACTTAACTCTTCACGTAATTATAAGATTCAGTGCTCTCCAATATTTAATATTTTGTCGTAGGATGTTCTCCGCTTCTGGCTGGAAAAGGGTGTTTCTGGATTCCGTGTTGATGCAGTCAATTTTCTGTATGAAGTTAATCCTACCAATTTTGACGGGAGATACCCTGATGAACCACTGTCAGGTTAGTGTAATTGACTCTACTTCTGCCTTGGATCCAATCATACTGATAACCAGGAGTTGCTGAGTTTTGTGCCGTGCTTCTGCTGTTCTACTATGCAAAATATATCGAAATAGTCCACCAGATCCGCTTGAACTTATAATTTAGAACTCATTGGGCGATTTAAAACGCGAAAGCGCCCATCCTGCGCTTTCCTGCGCTAAATTTAAAAAGCTCCTTATCCTTACAGGTGCAGCTGGAAAGACACCAGAAGACTATGACTACCTAACTCACATCTACACCAGAGACCTAAATGAAACGTATGATGTCGTTTACGACTGGAGGGCAGTTCTTGACGAATTCACGGAGAAACACAATGAGTCCAAGATCATGATGACTGAAGCTTACACGGAACTACCTTCAATGATGCGTTACTATGGAGACAAGACGAGAACTGGATCCGTTCCCTTCAACTTCATGTACCTCGGAGAACTGTCCAATAAGTCAAACGCCAGGGACATTAAAAAGAACATTGATACCTGGATGACGCATATGCCTACTGGGAAGGTTGCAAATTGGGTGGTAAGTATCTTAACTTTTTCTTGTAACATATTGAAGATTTTAATAAGACTCTGTAGAGAGGGTGTAATCTTGATTCAATTTTAGCAGAATTTGGCTTACCTTTTATAAAGCTAATTAAAAGTGGACAGATTCATGCAATATTCATAAATTCTTAATATAATGAACCTTCTCAGACCCTTAATATTTACCTTTACAGAATGGTAATCATGATCAAAGCCGCCTGGCCACCAGGTACGGCGCAGATAGAGTGGATGCGATGAATATGTTGGCGCTCATTCTTCCTGGAATCACCATCACCTATCAGGTAAACACAAACACAGTGCCCGAACTTTAACTTTTTTGACTTCTAGGGTTACCCTAGCTTGCTTTAACATTGACCTCTAGGTCCACTTTTACTCATCATTAATCGATTTCTATTAACTTGATTTTGACAACTCGTCACTACTTACCTACTGTTTTCTGCCACTTGCTTCTGTTTGCTCCTTGATATTGTTGTGAAAACACCACTTTGTTGAACAGTGTAACGTAAGGAACGCGTCATAAAACACCTTATTTGCCGTGAGTAAGAAGACCTTGACTCGGGTTTGCGTTTAAGATAAGAACTCTAACCATAAGCCTCTGCTATATTAATTCCAGGGCGAAGAAATCGGCATGACTGACGGATACGTGAGCTGGGAAGACACCAAGGACCCTCAAGCTTGCAACACCGACGATCATGAGAACTACTGGAAGAGCAGCCGCGACCCTGAGCGCACGCCGTTCCATTGGGACGCTAGCAAGAATGCTGGCTTTACTACTGGGAATTCCACTTGGCTTCCCGTTGCTGATAACTATGCGGCTGTCAACTTGGCAGTTCAGATGGCTGCTGAAAAAAGCCATTATAAGGTTAGTCCAGCCATTTTTTTTGAGTATCCATTTACATGACTGTGCACATCCTCAATTATCATGCATTTCTGATTGAGCTCGTTCCACCTTAGGTCTCATGATTGCTTCTGGTCTAGATTAAGACCAAAAACTGACTCATATAATCTTCTGCCCTAGTGCGGGCGAATTGGTTTGACAGATTCTACTGCCAGCCCGATTGGCCCACACTATCTTACTGACTGGAACCAGACGGTCGGTGTTGTCAGGTTTTTAGAGCACTTGTATAATTCCTCACGCTCTCAATCCATCATTGTGTTCATGCCCTCTATGAGTCTAGGTACAGTCTAGTGTCTCCTGGAAAATATTAAGCACCTAATCAGCTGTCAATAACATTCAATAATCAAACTCTAAACCTATAGAAGTCTTTAAAAAGACTTCTATAGTTTTAGTTTGATTTATTTTATTATTTCAGTTCTACAAAGACGTGGTTGCATTGAAGCGTCAGCCAGCCGTGCAGTCCGGTGATCTGGATGTACGAGCGCTCTGCGAATACGTACTGGCTGTTGCAAGGTATCTCATTCACCATATTTTAAGCGTGTCAAGGGGATTATTGAGTCAGTCTAGAACTAGTCTTCAAGTTTAGTTCCTGCGGAAATGCCCATTGGTTCCTGTTATGAACAATCGACAGGACATGCGGGACGATATTAAGTTCCCCATCGTTTGTGGGGCAACAGTAAAATAGACGTAATAAACCTTTCATGTTCATGAATCTCGGATGTTCTCTGGGTTTTCTCGCCGTGAGTCTGTTACCCCATTTTGTTAAGGAATTTTCGAAATATCAACTTTATGGAACTTTTTCATCCAGGTTACTGCCCGGCCACCCCGTCGTAGTGGCTCTCATGAATCTGTCTGACAAGGAGATCCCGGTAAACCTCGAGACACTGCGCCTGCTGCCTCAAGAGCTGGAAGTGGTAGCTTCTGGAGTCAACTGCACACTGGATAAAGGGTAGGCATTTTAATTATTAGTAGCACTAGATATTGCCAGAGTTTTCCCTCGAAAAATGTAATACTGGGACAAAACTTGACGCGATGCGATTGCAATTCGACCGATTCCAACTACAAGTGAAAATCAACCTTACCACTACGACATAATGACATAAAACACGTTGTTATCTACGGGTAGATGAAAAACAAATCACAATCGCCACGCCGTCGTCAAGTCAATCGAATTGCATCATTATTTCTGAATGGCAAGGGTGATTTTCATTTTTAGTTAGTTGAAATTGCATATATCGCACTTTATTCTACGTTTTATCCACACTATAATCTACATCTGCGACAAACATCCGGATTTGTTCTGCAGGTGACCTACCCATAACGTTTTAAATCGAGAGTAACTCCAGTATGAGAAAAAGACAGAGCTATACAAGTCGTCTAGCGCCATCTTGTTCCCACACTAGAATTACTCTTGCTTTAAGACGTCATGGTAGAACACCAGGTCTGTGTTGTTTTGCAATGTTGAAAATTGTTCTTTATCAATAATTAATCTATTCTATTGCTCAAGCAATATTTAATTTTACGAATGTTATCGCAGTTTTGTTAGCAACATTACTAAAGTGACGGTTTTAGACCCGCTGCAGTGCTATTCTATAAAGGACGCAACGCTAACCAGCGTAGAAACCGCAACCGCAACTTGCCCTTAAGCTCAGCGCACATCAATGGAAGCGCAGCGGAGCGCACATTAAGATAACAATTTATTATAAACCTTAACTACCTTGATATATGGTCAATATAAGAATAAATTCGGGCACGGTGCTCGGAGCGCCCTCAAGCTACCACAAGAGAATGCGCGCGACCGTATATCAAAGTAGATAAGGTTTATATTAAATGGTTTTCTTAAAATGCGCTCCGCCGCGTCTCCAGCGGTGTGCGCTGGGCCTTAGTGGATTTTAAACGTTACTCTGTAAGCTGAGCGAGCAGTGGTGGCCCAGTGGTATCGGCCTCGACTTACGAGTAGTAGGTCGTGGGTTCGAACCCCGTCAAGCGCATTACTTTGTGTAATTAATTTCAACACCATTGCTCACAAAACGGTGAAGGAAAACATCGTGAGGAAACCGGCATGTCCTAGAACCAAAAATTCGAAGACATGTGACATCTACCAATCCGCACTGGGCCCGCGTGGTAGATTACGGCCCACTCCCTCTCACAGAGAGGAGGCCTGTGTCCCAGCAGTGGAAACATTTATAGGCTGATGATGATTCTGTAAGCACAAACTTAAAAAACTATTTACGGACGGGCTGGTTTCAACGCTGCGTCTCGCGTCGTCCTTTAATTCAGAAAATAGCACAATATGGGCAGGCAGAACTTTCAGAGGATCTAAAACGGCCACTTTAAGCAATATTCCTAATGATTAACTTCGCAGTCTTTGACTGTTCTTCTATTATTCATTCACAACATGAATCATAAGGAATATTGCTAAGTGGCCTTGTACTACCTATATTAGTGTTTACTTAGTTTATAAATAAATATAAACTTTTTTTTTCTGTTACAGGTCCAAGGTGAAGAAAGATATCGTGCCTATGGCACCTCACTGCGCTCTCGTCCTGACTTCTACAGCAAAATGTTGTTAATCAACAAATTCACACACAATAATGATTAGACTGTGAAGTATTTTAATGGCTTACATTTTAGTACATAATGTAGGTAACTAGTTAATATGTATTTATTGTAGTTGTAGTAAATATGTAGCAACATAATTTAATCAAAATTATACAACTTGTAAAAATATTATATGTATTAGTTTTTTGTGGACTCATCCCTTAATTTTATGGAAAACTAACTATTGCCCCCTCCCCGCAGATGAAACCCCGCTTATAAGGGACACGGGGTTTCATCTACTTCTGTGCCAAAATTTATTAATAATTAAGTGTGGTTTTGGCTTGAAAGCTTATGAAACAAACTTACTTTCAGATTCATATATTATTAGTCAGGATTAGGATACAAATAAAAGAGGTTTTAGTTATAATAAAATATTATTATCAGTTCGTGTTGAGTATCAAAACAACATTAAAATAATTAACCAGATATATACACCTATAACACTTAACATAATAACTAAAACTAATTATGTTCTACTGTACATATAGTAGGTAATTACATGTGAGAACAGAATTGATCATCACTATTTTTTTCCATAGATTATAATAATTATACAATGTTCTTTTTTTATTTTGGGAAATCATCCAATAATGGCCAGTAGTTCCAGTGAGGGAAAGAGGCGGTACTAGAAGACTTGTATAGCTCTGTCTCTTTCTTTCGTTCACCTGTTCACGGCCTTGCCGCTGTGAGCGATGGCTTAGCGCGGGGCGGGCTAGCAGTAAGATCAAATGTAGGTATAGAAATGTTTGTAACACGCCACCGAGGCGCCGCCAGTGGCGAATTCGCTGTGCTAATGTATTCTTCGCGCTGCCCGTCGCGCACTGGAGCTAGAGCCAATATTTTGTTCAAAACCACCTAGAGATCGCAAAAATAAACCTAATGAGACAATTTTCGGACAGAAATGTTTGTAATTAAATTCTAAAGAGACTGACGAAGCCGGATTTCTAATTTTCCTTAAATCTAAAACTTCATAACCCACTAAAACCAAGGTAAAGCGTTTTACCCTGTTCTTTAACCTTTTCAGACACGCATTTCAACTGGCGGAAGTGCAAATATACGCTTCCGATGTATTTTTCGTCGATGAAAAAGAATCTGATGTCAAAAATGCAATAAACCGATTTTTTTATATTCAATAATATGCATTTTTAAGGGTAAAAAAATGGTTTAATTTGGTTAATATTTGAGGTCTCTAGCTGGTTTTGAACATTCTGTCCCGTGTGCGTCCGCGCCGCGCTCACCGCTTAGACCTAATTCGTAAACGGTCTTAAAGTCCTCCCGTCCTTTTTTGGAGCGGAAGAGACCGTCAACTTACCAGTCAGTCAAGCCTGACAGAATAACCCTGTTCTTTCAACTGCCCTTGCCATTTCAGGGTTGCGGTGCAACCCTGAAATACTTACTTGGTTAAGAAGGTCCCGCGACCCACATTCTTGGTCTCCGTTTACCAAAATTCACAGATCGTATATTGACTTGACTATGCCAAGTTAGCACTTCAAACGATAACGAACCTTATTCCATTTGGAGTAAGAGTAGTTTTCATGCAATTACTTGTCAAAGAAAAGCCGAATTGTATGATCAGTGAATTTTAGCTTTGTGTCATAAGATTTAAGCGTTATTTTTCCATGAAAAACTTCTAAATTTGCTTTAGTAAAGTCTGCTTTTAGAACAAGTTTCATTTGACAGATGTTACCAGTGCCAATAAAAAAATAGAGACGTATTCAAAATACATATTTTTTTAATTATCCGTATAATTTGATTTTGTACTATACTTCTTCATTGTATTATAACCGTTGTGATTGTGAAAAAAGAGGTGCGATAATTTCTAGTCCAATTTTCCGGGGAAGTTTCAAGAGCATTACAGACTAAACATTGTAAAAAGTTTTAGTTCAAACCCAGGCAAGTACCAATTTGTCTTTTGGCAATATAAAGCCTATGCCATTTTTTAAGTTTATCTTTGACATAACTTACATTGGTGAAGGAAAATATTGTGAGGAAACTTGGACTTATATTACCAATAAGACCAAAGCCATGGCTTGTGGGCTTCCACGAGACAGATCAATCTGACCAGAAAGTGGCCACAACTACCCACAATAAAGAGAGAACAACATAAAATGCAAAACGGTTTAAGGATGTTATTAACTACATGGACATTGGATAAGTATACCATAATGTTATTAAGTTTGCATATTATTGTAGTCTGAAACGCCCTTTCAACCCACTACCTAAGCTATAAGCCGCTATTGTAGCTATTTCAATCGATCCATTGATGTAGGCCAAGGCTTTGAAGAAGCCTTGCAGTATAAAAACAAAGAATTATTATTGCCTTATACATAATTATTTATATCCACTTTATCGTGCGTCTTTTCATTTCAAAAACAATAGCGCATGCAACGTTTTTTTTTTCTTCAGGAAATATTTATATAAGTTATAGGTAATTTATTTATAGAATAATTGCCTGGCACTTTATATAATGCAAAATTCATATTGGTGCAAAGCATGCTAAGCAGCTTCGGAAGGCACTTTGAAAACAGATAAAGATAAAAACACTTACCTATAGAAGATTTCAAAAACAATGTAGGAAACCAATACCTATTCTCACATTTTTTGTGTTCCTTAGTGTTTTTTTTTTTTGTTTAAATTGTAGAGACATAATATAAACAGTCAACAGAAAATGAATCTATGTACAACAATCAAATTAAAAGAATGCACAAAGGTTTCCAACACCCAAATCCAACTAATGGGGGAAACCAACATTTAAATAATGTTATTAATTCATTCAAGCACAATTTTACTAAAATCTATAACAACGAAAGAACACAGAATTGCTACATTTTAAAGCTTGCTAGATATCAATATTCATATAAGTAATTCATAATTACAAGAATAACATTGTTCTAAACTGGTCCATTCCTCCGTCTTTCGATTTCATTAAATCTTTTAATTCCAAGCAACAAATCTACACTGTACACAACAATTTTTCAAATAGGGTTTCATAAAATAGTCCATTTTTCTTCTAAAATACCTAGTTTAACTTAAACATAATAGTTTCTTCCAAAAAGGTTTTTTCCCGTGTCTAATTGGCAACCCTGCCAATATGGCGGCGTCGAATGCGTCCTTCAGTTGTTTCCTTGTTTTCGCAGACGTTTCTATGTAGACTGCGTTGATCTTAGCCGCTAACGCTTTTGCCTCGATCTCTGAGACCACGTGCTCTCCACGTCCCTGAAAAATGGCACAGTTACAATGTTATTTCAAAGTTTTTAATTAGAAAGAGAAGACATTTTCACTTTTGGATACTTATTGAGAACTTTCTCTTAAGCCTCCTGCAGACACACGCGATTAATCGCGCTGCGACAACGAGCCAAGATAATTTCAACTCTAAATGTACTGCGAATGGACCGCGACATGTCGCCCCGCGCGATTAATCGCGTGTGTCTGCAGGAGGCTTTACAAGATAGGATCAATTTTAAATATTTTGTATTAAAAAACGAGGTATTCCTCATTGGGCACCTGGCATCTGAGTTTTTTTTTTATAGGAGCCGTATGTGGAACAGTTATGGTGCCATTTCAGCGGGTGCCCAATGTGGAATACCACTAAAAAACGAACGGAGGTATTACCTTTAAAGTCTGCAGCACTCGCGGATCCTGCGCAAGATCACTCTGCGTGCCAACGAGTATGAGAGGCGCGTTCACATTCGCCACAGCCTTGGTCCACCTCTCAGCCACGGACCTGAAGGTTTCCGGCCTCACCACGGAGAAGCACAGCATCAGGACATCGGTGCCAGGGTAGCACAGCTCGCGGAGCTCAGACATCGAGTCCTGCAAACAGGAGAAAAGAGGTTTTAGTTCTGTGCGAATGTGTAATGAGGTTTACAGTTTATAGGTAGCATTCCTTCCATGAGACCATGAATAGTGTGAATGTTAAACGCTAAATAAATTATTTCGGTTTTGCCATAGTTTGATGAAAACTAATTCTGTTTTCCCCATGCTCTTCCCGCTTCAGAGATTTCTAAACCTGCCTTTTTCTTCGCTGGACAAAGGATTGATCCACGTTTTGGCCCTATTTATAAAATGTCAATCGGTAAGAAGTATATTTAGCACCCGTGTTAAACGCATGATGCATAATTACGTCACAAGTACTTATAAGATAAAATTCACGTGTCAGTAAATATCAAGTGATAATCATATTTCTCTCAATAGCCCTCTATTTCAACCTGACACTTATTGTACAGTACACTGTACAACGGATCTTTGGTCGCGTGACCATTGTCAACCTCTTGTTCTACCAATACCTATAATTTCTACACACATTTTTATCAAAGTTTTACTGAACTGAATAACATCTTTTTCTTGGGTTAAGGCCTAGAAGGTGAGATTAGGCCCCTAGATTGTAAAATGTCCAGATTCCGTGTTCAAAACAAAACGCATCGTTTTTACGTTTGTACTTTTTTATAATGTGTGAGTGAGTGCTACACACACACATTTAAATGTTTTCCTTAAAGATGATCACTTGTTTTACGTAGGAATCGATCGGGGGGATAATATTTCTTCCTTTTTTGGCTTTAATTCTCAATTGCCTACTAGTAATCTGGACATTCAACCATCTAAGGTGACCACGATAATCTTTGTGTCACTTTTCACTTCAACAAGTCGAACTTGATCTAGCCTATACTTACTCTTCCCGCATTTTACCAGAAAGAAAGTTATAAAAAGCAAAGTGAACGTCAGAAACACGGCCAGTCTTTACAAAAAAGGGATAACACGACTTATCATTTTAATATAACGGTGCAACCGGCCCTTAACGCGGCTCGTTTCGGGTCAACGAACAGAACATTTGAAACATAACTGTTACTGCATCATAATTACTCTGACCGACTAATTATGAATGATAACACAATTGTAGCGCATCGATTTTATACGATACAGTCACAAGAAGTTCGTAAGTTTAATACTTAATTATTCATTGCATTCCATTGGTTGTATGGACCCTCTCCGACACAGTCGGTTCATATTGTCTATCTTTATTTTCAAACTGTCAAGTGGCAATTATAGAGTAGACTTATCATCTATCATTATTCAAGATGGGAAAATACCTATAGCCATGAATCTATTTTGTCGTGTCCCTACTTTTTCAACATCAAAACTGTGGTTGGATTTTCTTTTGTTTTTTTTTTTTTTCAAAACGTACACACAAAGTACTATATAATCTACAAATGCTAATAGTAGCCATACACCATACTGCCTATCGCCCAATCGGCATGACGTTGCCGATTGGATCAAATTGGCAGTTCGTCCGTATACACCATACACGATACTGCCTATCGTCCAATCGGCATGACGATCGATTTGATCAAACTTCAAATCGGCAGCAGTAATGCCAACTTAGCTTAACTTAACTTTGAAGTTTGATCATGCCGATTTGATCCAATCGGAAGGATCGGCATTATCAAATTGGCTTGATCAAATCGGCCTGATCAAGCCTTTCAAATTTAACTGTCATGCCAATTTGATGAATTCCACGCCCACAAACGGTCAATTCTAACTGATCCAATCGGCAGCGTCATGCCGATTGGACGATAGGCAGTATGGTGTATGGCTTCCATAAGATTCACTGCAAGACGTAGGTATGCGTGTTTAATAACTCTTGTCTGGGTCTTTGCGAAAAGCTTTTCTTTTGTCATCGACGCTCCATCTTTTCGCATTATTTGTATAATAACTATGCCGATTTTTCCTTCGAGATGCAGTTTCATTTAAAGGGTTACCTACCTACTTGTTGAAAATCCTTTCCCGTCAAAATATATAGCTGGCAATATTATCCGAAATTCGAATTTAATCGTTCGTAGAAATGTATTTACCGCAAACTGTAAGAACGTTTCGTTTAGAGTATGAACGCTAAGTCGCAAGTTTGCAACCGAACCGCAGCAACTACTACTACACGACATGAGTGAAAGTATTGACAGCAACCATCAAATTGACGTACCATTTCTGGTCGGTTGCCTAGGGTTGCGCAACCTCCCTTCAACATGATGGCACCTTTTATAGCGATCTATGATTTTGTATCGGCCTTTGATTGAAAAGATTGTATGGTTGTTGCCGAGCCGTGTTAGAACGTGATTGTGTGATGAAATCGTTGTCTATGGCGTCACAACGTCTAACAGGCGTTCAGAAAGCGTAGTAATACTTGTTCACTCACGACACTCACTGTAGTTATGCTCGAATACTTCGTGACCCGACAAAATGTCGTATGAAGCGGCGATAGCACGTACCACATAGGTACCTAAGTTTTCTTGAAGCGACCTTAACTACACACATCAAAAGTGTCTAGGGATCAACATATATTTTTGCAATAACTTTTCTCCTGATTGATATTAATTAAAATTTTCTTTAAGGATTCATCAAATAAAGTGTTTTCGTTTGTCACAGTAACGATAAACCAAGTCACCTTTGCATTAATAAAGAAATTTGCCATTTTCCTAATAAAGGGATTTTTGACATTTGAACCACTAACACAAAAGTTCGAAAAAAAGACTGAAATAACAGTTTTCTTTAAAATTTTATTGGGTAACTTAAACAATTAATAATCCGTGTTTCTACCGCGAACACTAACAACACAAGAACATCGGTTTGGCATACTCAAAATGAGTTCATCCAAATCACGCTGTGGAATGGCCGCCCATGTTCGTTGCAACAACAAAAAAAGGTCTTCTTGCGACTGGATACCCTCCATATTCGGCAGAGCTCTTCTCTGTAGCATATCCCATGCATGCTCAATCGGATTCAAGTCTGGCGACTGAGCAGGCCAGGGCAGGACATTGATGTTAGCTGCGGCGAGAGTCTGTCTTACAACTCTTGCGGTGTGCGGTCGTGCATTATCATGCATTAACTGAAATAAGGGACCGATTTGCACTTGTAGAGGAACGATGACGTCTGATACAATCGTCTCAGCATAAATTTGAGCGTTGAGGTTGCCTCTGATCCAAATCAACTCAGTTCTTCCGCCGATCCAAATACCCGCCCATACCATGATGGTTCCACCACTATAAGGATGGACTTCCTGGCAGGATTTTAATCGCTGTTGGCGTCCAGGGGTTCTCCAGTGTCGTATACGTCTTGTATCCGGTCTCATACCGAAACGAGACTCATCAGAAAAGCACACGAAACGCCATTGTTCTTCTGCCCAATTTCTGTGTTCAAGAGCCCATTGATATCGAATCCTACGATTGTGCATTGCTATAGGTGGTACCCGTAGCGGTCTTCGGGAATGAAGGTTCACTTCATGCAAGCGGTTTCTGACTGTTTGGTCGCTAATTAAGTTCCCTGAAGAGTGATGAAGCCTCACGGCTAACATCATGGCGGTTATTGTTGGAGCTCTTCGAGTTAAGATTTGAATGTATCGGTCTTGTCTCCGTGTGGTGCAGCGATACCGTCCTCCATGGCGCTCAGCCACGGTACTAGTGCTTCGGTAACGTGTCCAAAGTCGACTGATAACACTCTGACTTGTATTCAGAGCTAAAGCCACAGTACGTTGCCGGGAACCAGCTTCTATCATTCCCACGGCTCTGAGCATTTCTTCCCTGCTTAAATGACGTCGCCGCTCCATAATAACGTTGGTTTTAATCAGTAGTAGGGAAACAGTAGCACTAATAATGTCTTCAATGCGTTGTATGTTTTTATAGGGAAAATATTGACAGCTGATTTTCATCTTTTACTCGAATTTGATTCACAGTTCCTGATTCAAATTATGAAATGCACCAAAAAGGATCCATATAAATTTATAAAATCATAAATTTATTACAAAGCCACATCTCAATCTCAAGAAATCCGCATAAAAATGCTTGATCCCTAGACACTTTTGATGTGTGTATAATCGTTAAAAAACTGTAGTAGAATCTTACGAGGGGATTATTGGCAAACGCTTGACGGGTTCTAGCTTTATTTTTTTTTTCATAAAATATTCATTCTCATAAGATCATCACAGCTGATGCAGACGAAACAACAGGAATGCAATCTATTTATCAATCTTATCCAAGCGTTAAGAATTATTATTTTTAAACGTAATGCACAATGCACTGATTCAACACGACAAAAGATATTGCTCCAAACTTTGTTCGGATCTAAATTGGTCCACGAAGCTCTCACGCTAAGCCAATGGAACTGATTCAGTAACATACCCTTGCAAAGGAATATTTAAGAGAAAATATGAGAAATCAAGATGTGTTCGTTTTGCCTAATACCCCAGAGGAATTTCTATGATTTCTCATACAGTAAAATGACGACGTAGAAGTACGCACATTTCACTTTCATTGTCATTCAGTCGGGATTTTATATCAATGGGCTTACCACACACATGCTTGTGACTTGACTACAGAGAAAATGAAAAATATTTACATTAATTCTTCATTTTAATGATCACGTTTGTATGCTAAGTGCTACTTTCAAAGAGCGTGTCAGTTATAAAGGAGACAAAATATTTGTCAAAGAAAATCGCATAAAATCCTTTAAAAGAAAACTTAATGCCCGCCTCTGATAGCACAATCTGTCCGCAATTTGAACGACGATAAAATAATATTTATTGCAGTTTCAACTGTAAACAAACCGTTATTATTTTGAAATGGATTAATTGTCTTGGGTAATAAGAAAATGTCGCAAAATATTCATAATATGAACGAAACTGCGAACCGGTAGCGTTGCATTCAGACAATAAAATTAACGATCAAGTCTTGCATGCATTCCAGCAGTTAATTTCAAGCGCTTTCTTCGTATAAATAAGTGAATAACAACGTGTTCGGAGTTCACAGAATCAGGCACTTTATCACGTCTTGTACAATATAAGTAGTTTCTTTTTTTAAATAAAATGACATGTGACTCCTACTCAATATCGATGAAACCGTGATGCGAAATGTAAAAAAAAAACGGCGCGAACGTGAATTATAATTCAACATTGAGCACAATATTATAGGCAAACCGTCCATCCGCGCCGAAGCGAAATATAAAAATGTTATATTTAAGTAAGAACTTTCTAACTACTGACATAGGAAAATTTAAATGGATGATTAATATCAAAAAGGCCCTTCATCTTCAAGAACACGGAACAGAAAAAACAGTTCAAGAATAACTTTGGAAAAGTCTCGTTATGATCTACGATCGTTGTTTCTGGCCTGATGAATGTACCGTATCAGTCACCTGCATAATGTTGTAGACAGAAACCAAGCCACGGTGCTTCAATTTTAATACACAGGTAGAGAAACTGTGGGAATGCGCCAGGTTGCGCATCTATTGTGTATTGAAAAAAATTGGATCCGGTGTGTAGGAGGCCATAGATTAGTACACGTGCTATTTTTTTTTTTATCATAATGCGACGTTTTTGTTGGATAACTATGGCGCTAGGCCAGGTGCTGAATTAATGGTCGTGGGACCTCCACCATTTTGATGTTTGAAAAGCTGAGCACGTGAAGCTATACGTTGGATGTGCGAATCTTGACAACGATTCCATGTGGTCGATTAATGAATGATAATGTGTTATAATTTTACTAATTATTGTTATTGAGATAATTCGAAATTATGTCACGGCTTTTGCGTTGCGATAAAGAATGAAGAAATCAAGGACGGACATTATAAGGAATACTACCTATGTTTCAAAATAGAACTAATTGAAAAGTTTGGTGATGAACTATGGAAAAACTATAAACCTCATCCCGTTATGTGTATGCATATTACTTACGTGAAGACTACAGAAGAAAAGAAATGAAAATATAGCCAAACTGACAAAATATGCACTACGCAGGATGAAATTACAGAGATGATGGCAGATAGAAATGTATTGAAAAAAAAAAAGACGTCGAATTTCGCCTTTACCCCAAATAAATTGACAAAAGAGGATGGAATGGTCATGAAGAATACCCCCAGGCTAAGGAAGTCCATCAGTTGAGATGACTTTTACGTACGTATCCATCTTCCCAGTGTGGTTCAGAATAACTTTTGGTTTCTGTGTTCCAATGTGGTAGTTTCTTTTTAATTATGGGTGCAGGAGGTATACGGGCATGGCGGCCAGCTATAGGTGTGACCAAGCCTCCAATATACACCTGAAAATCAAAGGAGTCTTTTACTTTTGTAAGAACCTCCTTTTTCTTTCTTTTGTGGTCTTCTGGCGCGTAGTTATAGACGAATTACCGAATGCTGTACCTAGTTGGAACTTACGTCGCCTTTTATTCACCTCTAAATAATTGAATCATCCAAATAATGAATATAACGATTAATGTTTTGTCACTGGCCGACAAGAAATAAATGCTTTTATTTTGATTTTAGAATACCATCTCAGCTAGCATTTCTACGACAGGCAAGACTTCAAAGTAAGGGGGTTTTATAAATACCTACATAGAGTAAAGATATTGCTTGATTTCTTTGTAAGTTTTAAATGTAATATCTTACCTGCCCAGCAGTATCACAGATTTCTACACAAAGCGGCCTGTCGTCCACGTCAACCACAACTGAAACAATAAATGAAATCGTTAACATTCTTGTCAAAATACAACAAGTTCGAATTAATTGTCTTATATTAGGTCTTTAGTTACCTATGAAATTCCCGTTCTGCAGTACTGGCCATTTCAAATCAAAATAATTTTTGTTTGGCTAAGAATTCTAATTTCAAATTAATTTTATTTTAAAAAGTAGTCATTTGTTTATTGATTAGTGTTACATTTTCATCGCATTTCTATCTTTTTCGTCATCATGGATACGTTAAAAATTCGAGTAATTATGGAAAATGAGTACCGTCGTCGTGGCAGCAACGCGGCACAAGCACGCAACATCAACGACGACGTTACGGAGCTAACACTACAAACCAACGCACCACCTGTTATTGATTTGCTCGCTTCCGTTCTGGAAATTTCAACCTGAAAACTGAACCTCGCGGTCGTCCGAAGACTTTGGTCGACAATGATGAATTAAAGGCGATTGTGGAAGCTGATGATACACAATCTACGGCTGAATTAACAGCAGCTTTCGATGTTAGCGTCAAAACCATATTTGGTCCATTTGCGTCAAATTGGCAAGGTATAAAAGCTTGACAAATAAGTGCCCCAGGAACTCAATGATCGCCAGCGCGAAGTACGCGTCGAGACGTGCCTTGCACTGCTCAACAGACACACAAATGAAGGAATTTTGAACCGCATTGTTACCTGCGATGAAAAATGGATTCTGTTTGATAACCGCAAGCGCTCAGCAAATGGTTGGATCCTGGTTCAGCACCTAAACAATGCCCTAAACGAAAACCTACCCCTAGAAAAGTGATGGTCACTGTTTGGTGGTCTAGCGCAACGCCGGTGTGATTCATGATTCATCACAACTTCTTACCAAACGGGGGGTGAGCATTATAACTGCAGATGTGTACTGTGAAGAACTGAACATAACGATGGAGAAGGTGGCACATCTCCAACCAGCATTGGTCAATCGCTTCTGCTCCAGCACGACAACGCGCGACCTCTGCATACTGCACAGCAGACGGTCTCCAAGTTGCAAGAACTGGGGTTGGAAGCTCTCCGTCATCCGCCCTACTCACCAGACCTTGCGCCTACAGACTACCTACTACTTTTTCCAGAATTTGGATAACTTCTTGGCGGGAAAAAAAATAAATACCCGAGAGGCAGTACAAAATGCCTTTGAAGAATTTCTTGCCCCCCGTCCAGCCGATTTCTTTAATTAAAAAGAGCATCAATAAACTGCCACTGCGTTGGCAAAGATGCATTGATTGCATGGCTGATTACTTCGATTAATACAAATAAAAAATACATGAAAAAACGTCGTTTAAATTTTTTCATACAAAACGGCCATATCATAGGTAAAGACCTATTAATAATTGTTAAGGTATCAGATCCACTGAATCCAGTTAATAACATTATGTCACAAAGTATATTCAACTAATATTATGATAAAAATACAAAAATCTCCAGATTAGTTTTGGTAGCAACATTTTTTTTTCTTTTTTTACGTAATATTTTACACTTGGCAACAAAATTCAATAAACTACGTTTTGGTAGTACTTTCAAGTTTGTTGTACACAGCATTGATTATGTAAGTTAAAAGTAATATTTTAAATGTCAGCGCGAACGCGGTTTGCAGCCGCGAACCACAACAGCTAAGTTAGGTAACGAACTTGATTCTTGTATTTTATTCCAACAATAGAATTCTCCACTCCCTGCAAAGTGAAGTGCAAACTTAACTTAAGTAAGTACAGTACAGGCGTCAGAACATCAAGTGTCCCAGTCTTTTAAATATAAAATAGTACTTATGTATTTCAATTTTATCACAATAGAAGAAGGTTCGTGTTCGTTTGCGACAGATTGGGGTATATCGATATGCTGGCATCTGTACATACATAACAAATTGATTGAAAATTATAAGTTACCTACATGATAAACACTGCACTATCTAATATCAGATAGGTATTATAAATGTATGCTCAGTATGCTGTTAAACAATGGATTCCTTGAAATAATAACAGCGGAACTACTAGGCAACAATTTTAAAGCAATTATTGTTACATCATAATTTCGGCATCAATATTAATAAAATTTACGAAATTAGAAGGCATCCCTGTTTCTATAACTTTAGAGTTCATGTACCCTAGCTGGAAAACTATAAAGCTGAACATAGACAATTAAAATAAAATACAATAATGTCAAACGGTGTATGATGTCTTTTTTCACAGTAACAACACTGCGACAGCCGTCACCCGATACGTCAGGTCTCCCTCGGCCCGGATACGCGCGGTAAACAGCAAATGCCCGAACATCCTGGCTTTTGTTCAGAAACCTGTATTACCGCATTTTACCGCCATTCGCAATTACTGAGATTACTGGCCACTACAGTCGCCATATTGTTTTGTGTTGTACTAATATTTTGTTATTGTTTGATCGTTTTGTTTGTATTGTGCTAGTTGTGTGGCATTTATGTCATGATATAAGAGATAAAGTTTATTAGTAACAATTAAATTGATATTTTGTTGGGTACACGAATAATAATATGTCCAATTGCAATCTGGTCGAATCAGACCCTGTACTATCCCTAAATTTATCCAGTTATGATAACAATATTACTCAATACAAATAAATTTGTATGTTCAATTCAACCGTTTCATCTTTTTTTATAGGTTAAAAACCTAGATCAAACTTCAAAGCACCCCGAATGAAGTCAACCGGAGCCAAAGAGGAATATTGTACAACTGTCAACTTGTTGAAAAAGTTACCAACAAAAAGGAGGTCACGAGACAGCAATAAAAATAGAGAAAAAAGTCGCTGAAATCGAGAGCGTATCAGCCAGTGAGGCAGTCGGACTGATGGGCCAAAGTCCACCTCGGTTCTCGAGTGAGTCACCATTTCGCTGCGGTCGCGTAGCCGTGACCGTGGCTCACGAATCTCACAATCCTTGTGTCCGTATTTGTTTAGTTATGTCACTACTTTTATTGGGCTTAGTTTACAAGATAGAATATCTATGTAGCTAGTGCATACAGTTTTCGGCCAGTAACATAGCACATAGAATAATAAAAAGATAATAAGTCAAATAAAACAATTTGAAGATACATTCTGACAGCTATGAGAGACATCGACGCTTTACGAAGTTTCTTAACTCGATTAAAGTTCGGCTACTGTTTTTGCTAGTAATTTTAAACCGTTATAACAAAACGGTGCTATAATTCAGGCCAATTAAGTTATTACTATAGTGCTAATGTTACAAGTAACAATAAAGTCCCAAGAAGGAGTTCAATGTTTAACACAAGAGGTAAATCAAAACAGGTCTTGATCCATCAATTAACTTTAATTTATACTCAATTGCATTACCTTAGAAGACATGACTTTCCAATACAATATACCTTCATATAGCTGCGTTGAAATCAAAATATATGGGAACGGCGATTCAGAACGAAGACCTACAACAAAGGTTTCTTTACAAAATAAAGCAAGAAAATGTCGTGAACTGAGCCCGTTGAAGATGCGCGACGGGAATGAATGACCTCGTGTCTCAGAGAAGAAAATAAACTAGTCTAGAGAAACGGAACACTGCCTGAGGTTCACAACAACAGACATAATAGTTATACAAGATGCAAGATCTTAGAAACATAGAGTTAATTTTATACAACTTAAAGTTAGGTCGGTAGTCGGTACTAAATGCTGTCCTCTTTTTTAGAAAGATCGGGGCAAGATAAGGATTGTGAAACTGATTAAAAGTAACAAGAATAAGTCTGGAAAAGATAACACGCTAAATTAGATAAAAGTTTGAAAGTCTTTTCAGATAATTGTTCAAGACCCAGCTAGCTAAATCCAGATTAAATAAATTTCGAATGAATAAGTTTACATAATAAACTAAGAAGCTTATCAAGAATGAATGCCAATTCCACTTAGTAAGAACTTGAAACTCACATAACATTATTTTGCTTATTTTTATGAGTGTTTTACTTAAAAGCTGTGAATAAAAGATGTGAAAGGCTTAGCGTAAATATTTTTTTAGATCTACTCTGTACGTGAATTCGCAGCGGGGGCGTAGAAAGACATAGATAATCTAATTTGCGACCTTTACTTGCCATTTGGCACGGTTCGACGACACTGGCGACCCCGTTCAGATGGCGCCACTGTGACCTTCCCGAAGACCTAGATCAACATGACCTATTATCGAATAGGACTATTACTGATCAAGTGTGCGATAGAGTGAATCATAGAGTTGCCATTTAAGAAAATAAAGATTTGTTTTGTTTGTCATCGCAAATGAGCATGATTGTGGGTGTTAATTTGAAAATGAGAAACTGTAACTATATGTGAAAGATGACGAATAATTAAAAATATGGAAACAAAAGACATGCTGCGCCAACTAAAATTAACTGTAAGAGAGGCAAATGAATGATGATCATGTTAAAATGCGCAAGATAGTGCAAGATTGCGTTTGACAGGAAAAGCTTTGAAGTAGCATTAAGTCCTTATAGCCATAGCCATATCAATTTACACTCCGGTTTAGGTAGGAACAAGCCACATCGGGTTAGACTGGAACCTAACAAGGTTGAGAAAAACCTAGATGATTTACGTAGATAGAAACAAGAAGAAAGAAAGAAGAAGCAAATGATGATTGATCATGATAGATTGATGATTCATCAAGCAGATGATGGTCTACTATTTGAATCCTTGATTACTACCTAGTCTTTTATCAATTACGTTGGGGTAGGCTTCCAGTCAAAGCGGATGCAGTTGAATATCAGTATTTACATGGAGCGATTGTCTTTCTGACCTCCACAACCTTATGACTGGGTAATATACGATACCCCTTGGTAAGGCTGACTATTTGGTGGTTTTCGGAATTTAGATTCAAATAGTCGTTATAGTACGTCCCTATTTCCTTCAAAACAAAGGAAACCGATGCTATGCAACCACAATCATTATCACAGCTAATTCCATCAAGATAGTGTCAATTAGGTTCAGCTTCAGTGGTGAAGTAAATAGATAAGCCATTGCGGTTGCGATCACAACAGGATGAGAGGCAATGAGAGGTCGTTTAGCCGCTGCAACACCAGGGACATCTAAATGGCTTGTATCGTTAAACTATGTCGGATGTAGTTTGTGTAGCAATGAAAGCGTGACGCTGCGTATTGCGATCAAATATGAAATTTTCCTTTCGTGCTGAATGGGTGCCTATCCATCCGTTTTGATACGGAGTTTTTGACTCTCCGCCTAAACTTTGTCTGTGTTTTTGACCCGCCTCGTCATTTGAACGTGCTTTTGAAAGTACTGCGGTACAGCGATTAAAGAAAAAATAAAGATTTAAAGTTAAATGTCCAGTTTGTTATCGAATTTCAAAATGGTAGTGTGGGAAATCATTGAATCACCAATTCTTCTTTTGTCGGATTCACTTTTGTTCTCAATATGGCTTCTTTAATTTTGAATACATCATTGATAGGCTATATATGATTATCTTTGACTAAATAGTAATTGAGATAGGGACTTTCTTCTTCTAGTAATCTTACAAGAATTGCCAAGGCAAATATGTACGTTACTTATTCGGTTTTGACACTTTGGACACATCTTTTCGTGTTTCTTTTACGATCTATCTAGCATCAGATCAGGATCAAAAACTTCGATTGGAATACTATTCTCTTCAAATTAAAATAATATTGTACTGATATACGCCTAGGGTTCCCAACCCTCCCGGATTGCCCGGGAGACTCCGGTAATAATGGTCAACCTCCCGACCTCCCGGAGAGCAATAATTTCTCCGGTTTTTCTAAAAATTAAATGCATCCGTCTCTTGGTCGTCGTTAGTCCCTCGCGTTGCAGCCACAACACCGCAAATAAAAATGTAAAAACTTAGTTCAATGGGCGTTTTTCCATTAGCCGGCACGGCAACGGCACCGGCGCCGGCGCCGGCGTAGTGCCGGTGCGGGGAAGCGAAAATGTATGAACGCCGGGCCGGTGCCGGCGCCGGTTAGTGCAAAAGCGAGCCATACAATTTCATACATTTTTGCTTCCCCGGCCACGGCACGGCGCCGGTGCCGTCGCCGGTGCCGGTGCCGTGCTGGCTAATGGAAAAACGCCCAATAACTTTATACAACAAAAATGGTGTGACTTTGAAGATTTGGTATTCCAAATCTTCAAAGTCACACCATATACGCCCCCAAACCTCGCCTTTTGATATTTCTGTTTCGATCTTACTTGTATTCAAGCGAGGTCAATTCTCTGGGACCCTACCGTAAAACATGGCAACTTTGCCCTCGACATATGACTTTGCCCAGTTGTGTATTTTTTAAAAAACTTAATACATACCAAATTTGTCTATAGTTAGTAAAAACATTTTGTCTATGGTAAAAAATTCATCATTTTTCTGGCAACACTGTGTGACGCACTGTCACAGATTTTGCTTCAGTTGTCTGTCAGACGTCGTTGAAGTTAGAGTGTTTTTTTGCGGGCAAAAACTTTTGAAAAAACTTTTTCGAGAAGTGCTACTTGGAGTTATCGCAGGTAAGTAATTTTTATACATCCGTTATTACATTGGAAATGAATAATATAGACTAGCTTTCTTCGCTAAATGCGTCATATAATCGTAAAATATAACGGTGGGCAAAGTCGCAAGCATATTTTTTTGATATCGTTGACAACATTGCCCAACGTTTCTTTTTCACTAGGGTTGTCACCTGAGAGACATTTTTTAACCGAGTAAAAAAAGGAAGGTTCGTATTTGATGAACAGTTAGTAATGTTGGTAAACATATAAAGTTTAAAAACACAGTCGGGATTTAGAAGATACGAGGGCTCGTTTCTTCCAAATCCTGACTGTGTTTTAAAGTTTCTTGTTGATGGGTTTTAGGTTCTTAAAAACTATATGTATTTACATCGAAATCAAACTACCTAGGTACTCTTTTTTTACCGCTACCGCGATAAAATTCATAAAACTTTTTTTTAAAATAGTTTTCATTTTACCCTTTTTAGTTCAGATACTCAACAAAAATCTTTGTATAATCGGCGTCTTTAGAAATATTTAATCCAAGACAGCAACAAAAACGGATCTATGCAGTCAACGTCTCGAGATATTCATGATTGTTATATACTAAAACCTTCCATAGAATACAATGTAACAAATACTTTTGTGAAAACCGCATCAAAATCGGTTGAGCCAAACGCGTGATAATCGCGACCAAACATACAATCGACTTTGAAAATATACAACCCAAGTAGGCAAAAAACTCCCTATCTCAAAAACTACTAAACCGATTTTGATGAAATTTGCAGTGTACCCTAAGTTGGCCAATATCTAGTGTAACAAAAAACGAATTACTTAAATCGGACTTCTAGTTCCGGAGATATGCGAACACAAACATAATAACAAACATACATACACTTTGAAATTTGGCACATTTGTTCAGACGCTGATATAGACTAACATATATGAAAACTGGGTAGTTCTGGAAATATTACATACATACGGGTCGCATTGTTAACCTACTTTTTTTTGAAGTCAGTAAAAACCGAGATATGTACATACTTTTTAGTTTTTTTTAGTTTTTGAACACTTTACAAATAAAGCATATTATGTAAAAAATGATGTTATATTATTTCCCTTTTTAATTTATTTATCATTATATATAAAAAATAATATTCCACACTAAAAATATTAAATAGTTAAGTATTGTCAATGGTGACAACCCTTGAACAATCGCCATTTTGTACGAAAAATGTTCTAGAAGGCTTTTTGACTTTGCCCACTCATTTTTAAGGGTCAAGGAATGTGAATATTTGGCGTATAATTTAATACATTATTGCATTGCTCAGTATTTTTCATTCAGTCCTTTTCGAATAGTGATAAAGTTCATAGTAACGGAGATCTGTAATGTGGGCAAAGTTACCAATTGTATAAGATTTTTTGCCCAGCACCTATAATTGTTATTTTCACTAATAAATATGCTTTCTTTTTACTATTTTTAGTTTTGTGTATCGAGACATGAGTATATAGTATTATGAGGCACCGAAACAATAATCAATTTATTAAAATTTTCCAAAATATCATCAATTAAGCATTTATTTTTTAAATTTATGGGCAAAGTTGCATGGTTTTACGGTACAAGTCCCTAGTCCCGACAATCTGAGCTAACATTAATACGCGGTCAATTTTAGTGTGCTATAAAATTAGGTCTGGATTTACGACGTCTAGTGGTTTTTATAGTCGGTCGGGTTTACGAGTCGAGTGTGCGAGCAATGATGGCGCGAACCGTTTATTTAAATGTTGCCATTCTACAAAATGTTTGACACCTATTTTTAATAGAAGTGTCAATGGCCCGGATTTGACGAGTATCTAATTAGTCTGTCTGGGATATCTGCAAAATTTATTTATGTAGTAATCATGTTTGTACATAAGTGGTGAAGTGGGACTGGGCTGGCGACGTCTGCCGGATGCCCAATGAACTGTGGGCCAAAATAACCACTATGTGGAGAGCCCTGCTGACACAGCCAGAAGACTTCGCGGCAGACCTCGCAGAAGATGGCGGGATGAGCTACATTAAACTAACCACCAGTGGCTCACATTAGTCCTAGATCAAAATAGTTGGAAGTCATGGGCCTTTGCCCAGCAGTGGGATGACAGGTAACAGTAACATAATTATAGTTATTGTAAGATGAGATGAGTAAGCCCTTGTTGTGCGATACGAAGGTGGGTCATAGAACTCTTAAATTGCGATCTCAATTTTTTTTAACGACAGTGAAAACCGTGAAAAGATCAAGGTTAAATGTAAATATCACGACTTTAAGCATAATGAGGCATTGTCGAATTGAATAGCATTGTCTGTGACACGAGTGAAACTGACTTGTAAACAAAAGATGTTATTGTGACTAAATTACTATAAATACGAAGTTTTGAATGGATGGATGTTTGTTACTCCATCACGCCAGACGACGATATACAGGGCGTCTCACGGCTATGCCACATGGAGGGAAAGTACCTTAAATATTGTAGATGGAACATTTTACTGAAAGAATACATTATTTCAAATTTAAAAACAATTTAAACCGCATTCATAGATTTTTAAATAATTACATGGTTGAACCAGGAATCGAACCCGCTACACGAGAAAAATAAATTACCCAGTAGTTTTATCATACCGATCGAAAGGCGTTATCATAAGGATTATTTTGACACTATGTTATTTAGCAAAAAATAATCCTTATGATGAAGCCTTTTGATCGGTATGATAAAACTACAGGGTATTTGTTTTTCTCTTGTAGCGGGTTCGATTCCCGGTTCAACCATGTAATTATTTAAAAATCTATGCAGTTTAAATTGCTTTTTAAATTTAAATAATGTCTTCTTTCAGTAAAATGTAATTTGATCTACAATATTTAAGGTACTTTCCCTCCATGTGGCATAGCCGTGGTATGGGACGCCCTGTATATATTATTATCGTCGTTGGATTTGAGTTAGATTATAATCTGGAACCGAATAACATGTCCTCGGCTACTTTTTATTCTGAAGGGATCATACGTTGGCCCTTGGGGCTATTACCGAACTCTAAACGGGCAAAGCCGAGGGTATAAATAAGCTGTTAATCTGGAGACGCCCGCCTAAAAAATTGTGAGATGTCTAGGAGAAGGTACACCTCTGCTTTACCCTTTCGGCTATTGCCGGCATCATGTTACCTATATGTTCTATCATACATTCCAAGTTGCCATAACATGAAATAATATAAATAGATTACGTCTGGATGCGGCTGATTGACATTATAGGAAGTTTCTAAAATGTTTATCCGATCTCCTGGTTTTATAACCTCGTTTTCGTCGCCGTAAAAAGAAATAAGACCACCTTAGTGGATTAGTTCACTGATGTACTTACGCTACTTTTGAAGTGGTTTTAAGAGTTTGTTAAACTCATTTTCGTGAGTCGTGGGCAACCAATGGATGCAAGTGGCAAATTGTCGTTCGCGATCTAAGGGAAGGCCTATGTTCAGCAGTGAACGTCTTCCGGGATGATGATGAAACACATTTTGTGCGGTATTGGTTGGACTTCTGACGAGTCTTAAGAATCTTCCACTCCACCCAGGGTTGGAAGGACTCTTTTGAATTTTTTTTAACTTTGAAAGAAAGTAAAAGACTGAAAGTCAGGTTATTGTTTGTTTTATTACTATCGTAAAATATCAATAAAAATAGAATCTACAAGACTGTGATAAAACTAAGTATGGTAACATAGAAGTAACAAACGTATCTCACGCGAGAGAATGTACCAGAAAAATATTGACATAAGTAATCAAGTCCTTCTCCACACGTGACATTCACACATGATATTATTATGTAATTGCTTAGTTTAATTGGCTGACATTCTAGGTAGTGTTACATTAAAACAAGACGTGTTTGACCATGTTAGAACGTTTAAGATTCTATTGTCAAACCGACCTCTACTACAAAATATTATATTGATTTTTGTCTTTATTAAACGGAATGTGATTTTTGTAAAGGGTGCAAAGTTTTTGCAGTTATTCCAACCTTGATAAATAATGCAACAGTTTATTTGCCACTAGGACATCGAGTGTACAAAGGCCCCTTTTCTCATTTCTTTCTTTCACTTTTAAGAAATTAAAAATAAATTATCATTGACATTATATTTTTTTGTTGACATACTATGATGTTTTTAAAGGTGGCCTGTATTTAGCAAGGTTGACAATAAAATAATAAGATATTGTTTGGAGCTCTAGGTGAAATAATTATTTTTAAATTGTGCCCAATTTGACTACAAAATAACTTACGGGTACAGTACGGGGTGCGGAACCCTAAAATAAATATTAAATCAAACATATTATTTCGGACAAAAAAATAAAAATACAGGCGAGATATTGTTGGTTCTTTTTAGGGTTCCGTAGCCAAATGGCAAAAACGGAACCCTTATAGATTCGTCATGTCTGTCTGTCTGTCTGTCTGTCTGTCTGTCTGTCTGTCTGTCTGTCCGTGTATGTCACAGCCACTTTTTGTCCAAAGTATATGAGCTATCCTGTTGAAACTTGGTAAGTAGATGTATTATGTGAACCGCATTAGGATTTTCGCACAAAAATAAAAACAAAACAAATTTTGGGGGTGCCCCCCATACTTGGAATTGAAACTCAAAAATTTTTTTTTCACCAAACACATACGTGTGGGGTATCTATGGATAGGTCTTCAAAAATGATATTGAGGTTACTAATATCATTTTTTTCTAAACTGAACAGTTTCCGCGAGAGACACTTCCAAAGTGGTAAAAAGTTGGTCCCCCCCCCCGTAACTTCTAAAATAAGAGAATGATAAAACTAAAAAAAATATATAATGTAGACCTCAACAAAAACTTCCAACGAAAATTGGTTTGGATGAGATACAGTTAGCAGTTTTTGAGATATAGTACATTTTAAAAAACCGCAAATATAACTTTGCCATTCATACAAACACTATGGAAAACAAAGTTATTTTTGTTGTTTGTGTATATTACTTACTAATCTCAATACAATTATATCCCTAATCTATGCTTGCTACTACGGAACCCTTCATGGGCGAGTCCAACTCGCACTTGGCCGGTTTTTTTAATACAGCAACATCTTATTAAATTTTCTTTGTGCTCTAGCTTGTTTATTATTCCTGCAACAATAATAATTTATATGAATCATATACTTAATAAGAGTCGATCTAGTGACCTGGATACGGGACTATGCACTGATATCGATCGCTACGGAGAATTATAGTCATATTCTAGCACATTCATCAATATTGCAAGCTGGAACGAGCGACGAGGTTGGCAACACTGTTATTTTTTTCGCAATATGCTAATTTTGCAGCATCTATCAGATTAATTGAATATTTGATTAACTCGATAGGTAGATGTTGCGATCTAGTTTAGAAATAGGGCATTTCTGTGCCTAGATGATCCTAAAGCCGGGTCCAGCCAGACTGGTATAACCTGTAATGTAACACGAATTCTACGTGTGGACGGCGCGGCATCGAGCGTAACATGTAATGTTCGTAGTGCCGTCCACACTTAAAATTCGTGTTACATTACACGGTGGATTACATTACACGTTACACCAGTCTAGTCCCCATATTCTAGGCCTTGAAGCCTGAGTTAAATAAATAAATAAAATAAAAAATTAGACTATAGGTAACACGGTATGACGACACGGCGCAGGGTTCGATTGTGAGCTGGAGCATTGGTATTTTTAACCGACTTCAAAAAAAGAAGGAAGTTCTCAATTCGGTCGGTATGTTTTTTTTTTTTTATGTATGTACACCGATTACTCCGAGGTTTCTGGTCCGATTAGTGTAATTCTTTTTTCGTTCGATGCAGTATACTTGCAGTCTGGTCCCATAAAAATTTCATCCAATTTGGTTCAGTACTTTTTATTTTGTGAGCATTTTTATTGATGGATGATGTGATGATTTTTACTTTTTTGAGTGTTTGTTACGCGATTACTCCGCCAATTGTGGACCGATTTTCAAAATTCTTTTTTTGTTGTACGAGTAATAGTTCACTTTAGGGAACACTGCAAGTTTCATCAAAATCGGTTCAGCAGTTTTTGGTAGGGAATTTTATTAGCTTATTGTGTACATGAGCGATGTTAATACCAGTGCTAAGGATTACCAAATTCTAGTGCACATGTAAGAAATGATGTATTTGACAAGAATTTGGGTTGAATATTTAAACTAAAAAGAGTAAAATAAAAAACTTAAAAAAAAAAATTAACCGCCTTCAAAAACAACCACAAAAAAGGGTAAAATAACCTACAAAATAACTTTTCTTTCGGAAGTCGGTGGCATAAAAGACAACGAAATAAAAAAAACAAAGCCACCTACTTCCGAAAGATAAGTTATTTTGTAGGTTATTTTACCCTTTTTTGTGGTTGTTTTTGAAGGCGGTTAAATTTTTTCCATTCTCAATTTCTCATTCGCGGGGCTCAGCCAAGCTCCCTTGTTAGGTGGCGGTCAGTAAAAAAATAAACAAAACGTTGAAACGATGATTCATGATGACGACAACCATAAAAAAAGGTTTTCGTGTTAGGGATTCCCAGCCCTGGAACCTGGATTTGAGGTCGGTTGCACGCAATAGGCTCGCAACTGGCGAAATATTGTCAAAAAACCTATTGTGCCTTGTGGTATGCCTCTGTTTAATCCCTCGAGGAATACACTCGCTATGGCGTCTTATAGAAGTTCAAAGGTTAAGAAAAACCAGTGTTTCACATACAGTCCTCTTTAAATATGAGTCATAGCCCATAGGATGTACAAACGCCAGCACATCAACCTACCACAATCTGTCAAATTTCTTTAATAGATTTTCAACCTTATTACAATTTTGGAAGGTTAATATTCGTTTGGTAAAATTTGATGGATTACATGAAAGAATCAGCAAATTTGCACCAAAAACTAGGAAATGGAAAATTTTCCCGTTGGCTGACAATTTAATTACAACATGATAAGATAGCTGTAGCAGATTGATTTCAAGGAAAGCGAAAACAAACAATGTTTTATCTCACTTTCTGTGCAGTTTGCATTTTAGTATTTGTTCTAATAATAACTTATCTACTATACTATAGCATGAGTGCAAAAGAAACTTCTAGAAATCTAAAAGGGGTAAGAACAGGCAAACTAGGTCACTGGTGTTCAGCCAGAAATAGCAAACCTCTCAGAACTTTTTTAAAAACAATGCCTAGGCTATTTTATATTTGTGAACGACTGACGGCCTAAAAAGAACAATGCATGAATAGAAGTAATTATAATAAGATACATAGTTACTTATCATAATGGCATCATTGTTGACCTGGATCAGTATTATCAGACCAAAAATGTACATTTTTTTTAGTTATGAACTGTCAAACTCGATTGACAAGTCGATTTATTCACGTTTGATTCACGTTCATTCAAACTGTAAAGACTGAATGCAGAAACATGTTTGCCTTTCCAGAAAGATGTAGAAAAAAAAAACTGTTCCATGTGTTTGTGCTTTTGTTTTTTTTTTATCAGTTGACGGATAGGTACCTACCGGTTCATTCATACGCAATAACCTAGAAAAAATGCGTTTATGCATCTGTCTATTAAGCTAATAGTGGTTAGTTTGTAGTATGTGTAGGAATGTCCTACAATAATGATATTAAATTACACTGATTGCGTTAATGACGATCATTTAGTAAATCGCAACGACCTTTAATGAATTAAATATCGGTAGTTTCCGATAGTTAGTAAACTTGTAAACTTTCATGCCTATAGCTACTGCGAATAATTTCAATATCTACAAGGTCTATTTACTTCCGCCATTTACTTGTTCCTGTTAAGTTAATTAGGTTTATAGTACGGAAGATAAGAAGACTAAGTAGTTAATTAATGAGCAACTTGATCAAACTATTCTGCTTTCCAATAATGTATTATTATTTTTATTATTTCGACAGCCTGAGCGACACAGACAAGGCATCAGCAAAAAGTGCCATTTCAATTTTTCAACCTCATTTCTAGAATAATAGAAATTCGAATTAAGAACTCATATCGCCTTCTCCAGTTTAACGAGTTAAAATTCCAAGATTTAAAAAAGGGAATGACCATAACCTTTTCTGGCCAGTGTGTGCACATGAAACTATTTTCGACGCGTCTATGACTCAATCCCTAATTACAAATTGCATTTTAATATGTAATTCATTAATTGGTTCGATGCCACAGATACCGGACGCATTATAAGGCATCGACGACTTTTTTCCTCAATTAACGTTTAAATAAACTGGTTTAAAGACGTATGAGTACTGTCACTCGTTAATACCAATGCTATTTTTAACTGCGTGCACTTATTATGTGTTAAGTACTTACGTATGTACATATAGCATAAGTGCGCCGTGTTTATATTTTTATGTGTCCAAGAATGGATCCAGTTGTACCTTTTAGTAACCAGCAAAAAAAAAAAAGTATTCATTGGATTTATAAAAAGAGTTTAGTTGCATTGCGATTTTGCAGTCTCATCATATTCATTCTGTTTTGTTAGTGTGCATTCACAGATGCTGTTTATTCCATTAAAAACAAAATTCAAATTGTATTCGCCCAGGATTGCAAAACCAAGCCAACAAAGAAAGTGAAAAAAGTAAACTAGAGCATATTCCGCAATAAACCCTTTTGAAATAAAGAACAGTCATGTAGGCTACAATTTGTATTATTCGTAGGGTATCAAAGTACTCGACGTGTAGCTATAAGTCAGGTAAGTACCGCCTACAATACGTTCCATGTATGGCATAAAATAAAGCTGAGTTACTTCCACGACGTCTCACGGATCGTGGTGCAAGTTTTGCGGAATTAGAATTAAATAACAGGCACTGAGGAATCAAAAATGAAGATTATACAGCATCTAAAATGATAAGCTAATCTAAAGCATTATTTTGTTTTTGAAATGTTCATTCACATAGATACCAAATAATATTGAGGAAAATTATAACGGGTAAACACACTTTAGTAGCAAATTTGAAACAGCAAAGAGCATAGTAGTTCCTTTAATCACCGAATTTGTTTAATGTAGATAATGGAAGCTACTGATATTAACAAAACTATATTTCCAACCTATCATTCTATTAACTTAAAAACCAGGTATTTATTTGCTACAAACATCAAGAGTTTGTTTCAAATCGCTACATCTCATAACACAAACGGAACAAGCGACGCCGTCTCCCCACATCCGCAGGGTAGTCATTTGTGTCCATATCTGTTCCACACATCCTAGCGAGCGAATTAAATAATCTTACATCTGAACTAACTCGACCAAACATGGTCATCTGGTATGTAAGACTTTATTCACTATAATTATATAAGGGTAAATAGCTTACCTATAAACGAGACCACATACGGCGTATTTATGTTGAATGACTATTATAAGTTCTAGGTTATTTGTCGTATTTGTGTTGATGACTAATTGGAGTCGATACGCGCAGCGATTATTAGGAGCTCGTGGCTAAATAATTCCAGCCACACAGGCCGATCTTCCTTGTTAAGCCGCGCTTGCCAAGGTTGGTCTGGCGATGGGTGACCATCTGTCATGTAGCGAGTTTCCTCTGTGCCTCGGAAAGCACGTAAAGCCGTGGGTCCCTTCTGTCATTTGTAGATCTTTGACAGTCGTTACTGTTAGTCAGAAGCTCATAAGTCTGACAACCAGTCTTACCATGGGGTATCGCCGTATCGTATTGCCCAATTAATGGGTTGTGGTTGTTTCCGTCGTGGGTAAAAATACTGATGTTCAGTGCATCTGGTTCGACTGGAAGCCGACCCCAATAACAATATAGTTTGGAAAAAGCCTAGACAGATGATGACGCGCAGCGGTTATGAACAGATCACAGATTTCTTAAGATGAGGTGTAACAGTGAAATTATTTACTGTACGTGGTTCCCTTCTTAATGTACAATGAACATTGGATAGTATTCAATGGATTGTAAACAAACTCTGAGGTAAGACACTGGCAACATTGTAATAAGTAATCATAACATTATGCCGTCTATATTGACGAGATTGTTATTAGAAGTTTAATAAGTCTGGGATGATGATGAGTCCATATACACTACGCAGAGTCTGACACTTAAATAATAAGTACTATTGAATGCATTCAGCAATGCAACGGGCATGAAAAAAAAAAGGATCTAAAAACAAGGATATGATGAAAGTACAGAATGGGGAATACCCTAAGATGACAGAAGAAAACGAGATATCTGACCAGAATGAGATTAAATCAGAATACTGGCAATAGACCAAAATTAAGGACTACCCGTCTTTATGAATCTTTGCGGTGTTCGTGACATTTCTAGTATCAAGTACGTTAGTGGTAATTCCGCTAAACACTTAAAAAACATATTAAAACCGTCTTCCTAGTAAAACATACCTGAAAATGCTCATAATTTTAATGATTAAACGTTTACACGCCATTACAGTCATAAACCAGACTCGTTGACTAAAAAGTATCACACTTGATAACCGGATAGGTGTAATGGTAGAAATTTACATAGACAAGCAACAAGTCTAATATGGCGGAAAACATGGCGCCAACTTATAAATAGTTTTCAATAAAGTGCCGTCATTAGGTGCAGTGAGTAATCTCACTGGAAATAATTGACTCGTCCTTGCTGACAAATTAGTGCAGTGCGTTTATCTTTATCTCTGTCTTTCTTTATCTTTTGAAAAGGAGAGAACCTAGCAGCAATACGAGCAAGAGTAAGATTAGTACTATCAAAGTATCAAGTTTGGTGGCTCTGTTTCAAATCTTCGAATTAATCTTGGTTTTAGGTATTTGTATTTTCTTTTTCATTTGAGATTTCACAGATATAATAATAGCTGTTAGTCTACCACAGTCTTTTGGAAGTCAATACGCAGTAAGCCATTGATAAAAATGTTTTACTTTCCGTATTAACAAAAGATTAAGCAGACATTCCGCCTTCAGCACAAGTTTTAGTTGTTAATCATCCATATGACGAATAAAAACAATGAATCACAGCTGTACCTTGAATACTTTACCTTTTTCGATTCTTTTATCTTGTTTTAATAACGTTGACTATCATTCAAATAGATCGAAAATAACTGATAATGATTTGCTATATTTCAGTTTTTCCGAGAATATATCTATTTATAGTAACGCATGAAACTGATTCCGTATCAAATCTTAAATCGGCAAGATTTGTAACTGCTCAAAGGAATCTTTGTAATTGAATTCACTTGTTTTCGATGCATTGAAGTTTCTTTATCACTGTCCATTTCTTCAAACCTGACTGTTGTGGTCTCTCTATTGACTTAACAGAACAAAAATTTGTGGGCGAAATGTCATTGAATGAAACAATATTTTATCAGTTAAGGACAGATCGTTGAAGAGTCCCATCGCGTACCTTCGATATACGCAAACTAGCCCTTATAAGGGTACCGACAGATTCAATGCTTCAGATGAATACTAATGACTGTGACAAAAACGTTAATGTGCCCTCCATCTGTTATTACACAGAATCGTTCATTAGAAACTAAACAATGGATCCCGGCTTCTATATTGCTTCGTTATTGATTCCACACACGCTGCGTCATTTAGTCAGATTGACAACGATAAAACTGCGGTTTTCATACCAAAAATCTGTCACGTCTTTTGAATTCGGTGTAGCTGTCAAAATCATGTTTATTATTTTTGTCGAAATGAGCTTGCTTGTGGATTTGTGGATTGTAGCAGATTGTATTTAACTGTCAAATGTAAAATACCTGTATTAAGAGAATACTAAGGTATAGGTTGATTAAAAAGAAGTGCAGATTCTAAAATCTTAATCCAAAATGATTAGCCACAAATCTTAAATCTTGCGCTTTTCAAGATCATACTACTAGTTCTTTCGTTTCATTACAAAATAACTAGATACTTGGAAGAGACTCATGTTACGAATTGAGCAATAAATGTTTCTTTGGACATAGGCCAGCTAACAAATGTTAAGGGCGTGAGAGTTGCTTTTTTGCCAGTTTTATGAGCTGCAAATGCTGCAAGCTCATATAACTCGTTTACTATTATACAACTAAGTATTGCCTTGTATCCTGGTCCTAATTTCACGTTTGGCTGGAAAATCACCAATGATTATTTTCTTTGACTGATGAGAGTTGCAGAAAATAATTGCATTATCAACCCTACCAAATTTGTAGTAAATTTTGTATCTTTTACAATTTTTGAAAGCACAAGACAAAAGCAAGCACACACGATTGGCCTTAAAATCTCTCTTATTTACGTACCAATTGGCTTACAGTCTCGTAATCCACAAACCGGTCCCGCCAGTGAAAAGTTCAGTTGTCCCGCGTTAATTCTGGAACCGATTCGATCATTCGTTACGATAGGAATGTGAATTACAAGTAATTACACCCTTTACGGAAATATTTTACATTTTTCTTGCATAATAACACTGATAAAAGGTAAAATTTGCAGCCAGTTTGTGTGTTCCAAAATCCCATTAACATTTTTAAAACAGTTTACCGTCGTATCATTAGCATCATTGTTCTCTTATCCTATTTTGTTTGTGGTCGACGCAGCATATCTTCTACTTATATAGTTAAGTGTCTATTATTCGTCATTTCAACTGTCATCTCCTTTCTGTTTATATGTATTCTTCACGCAGTCCATCCATCTTTCTTTCATTTTCCTCTTGTTACTATTATATCATTCACAGTAAATTAGTTTGATATTAAAGGGCAGTCTGATGCAGTATTGTCTTCTTCAAACAATAACACAAACATTAAAAAAAATCTAAAAACCCACGTTTTTAAATGTCCTAAAAAGAAGAAAATAACCCTACGGGGCTGAGAGAGGGGCCACTCAAAACGTGGGGGCGTATATTATATAAGGGATTATTTATGGGATATATTTACATGACGTGAGATCGTAGGTGTAACTTGCAAAGATACGCCCCCACGTTTTGAGTGGCCCCTCTCTCAGCCCCGTAGGGTTATTTTCTTCTTTTTAGGACATTTAAAAACGTGGGTTTTTAGATTTTTTAAATCTATTAATTATTTTATTATTTTTATCATTGTTCATCGGGTTTGAAGCTACCCTGAAAATTTCAGCCTGTTAGCTTATCGGGAAGTGCCTCAAAGCCTGTCCGCCATCTTGGACGTCCGCCATATTGGATTAATAGCCTAGCCTAGCATAAGCCACATGACAATTTTTTTCGTATTCCTGACAGCAAACCCTTTCATTTGATACCCATATCACGGGGGTGGATTTCAAACAGCCAGTCTACCATCTTGGACGTCCGCCATATTGGATTTAAGTCACGTGACTATTTTTTTCGTACTCCTGATAGCAAACCCTTTCATTTGATATCCATATCACAGGGGTGCATTTCAAATAGCCTGTCTGCCATCTTGGACGTCCGCCATATTGGATTTAAGTCCCGTGACTATTTTTTTCGTATTCCTGACAGCAAACCCTTTCATTTGATACCCATATCATGGGGGTGGGTTTCAAACAGCCAGTCCGCCATCTTGGTGAGGCCGCCATATTGGATTTGTTATGACGTTTCTTAGCTAGTCATGTATTGTCATCAGAACTCAAAGCGTGTGCAAAATTTCAGCCTGCTAGCTTATCGGGAAGTGCCTCAAAATTGAGTTGCAAAAGTCCAACCGGAACGACAAACAAACAAGAAAAGTGAGTGTATAAAAACGTGGTAATAAAAAAACGTGGTAAAAAATGGGTTGAGCTTAGTATTCTAAGATATCGATTGTCGATAAAAGACATTCTTCAAAAGTTAAGTCATCAATCAACCTCATTATGATTTTGTTTTGTTTGGTAATACGATAGCAACTCGTGCTACCGAAGATTGGATGTTTCATACCCCGTTTAAAAAAGGACGAGTAAGTTCGGTCATTGGATTAACTGCTTTAGTTTCTCTTTTTTTTAAATTCTGTATCAAGTCGTGCAAAAAGGTTGTTTTCGTGAAACGACAAACTCAACATAGACAAACCAAGGAGGATAGATTCATAGATATATGATTCTGATATTTTAAGAGCGTCAGAAAATCAGGATGCATCCTCATGAAATCAAATAGCTACACAATAAAATGCCGTTTAAATATGGATCTATGATAATAACTTTAATTAAGGAGTGGATAATATTGTGCTGGAAGTTCGCATATTTAGACGGTAGGTAATTAATTTATTCAGGTGTACAAAATAACCTTCATCATAATAGTAATTGGATGATTTTCGTTTGTTCGTGTACCTAACTGGAATATACTTTTAACGTTACTTTCTTATCAGAAAACAGCTCATAATACAGATCATTATCAGATCAGGCGACTGAGTCGAGTGCCCGAATGTTTATCTTGGTATAATAAGTCGATAAGAGAATTCGCAGCAATTGATAAGTACGTAAAATGACGGCGTAAACATACGATGCATTTTGAGGATTGAGGATTGATAAAATAGAATTAAGTGACAAGGATTTTTTGTTGTGAATCAATCGACTTATTCATAATGTCTTAGATAAAGTTAATACAGTTCCGGTCTTGTTGTTAATAGGTACTAAGTACCTACAGTTTTGAACAATAATTGTGGTTCACCACTTTCCGCTTAATAAGGGCCAAACGCCATAAGTCTTTACACCATAAGTACTCCGTAGTTGATCCTTAACTTGAGAAATTCATGATAATTATAAGAGTCATGCATGAGTCATCATTCAAGAGTTATGATTTAGGAAAGAAAGTCAGAAATTGGTGACTTGATACGAGACTATGGGCCTTGTTAGCTGAGTATTAACACAATAGACTAATCTGGTAGACAATCGTAAGTCGTAACATTTGAGACGATCAATAAGACTAACTCAATTCTGCACGCGTTTAGACCCTGTACGTGCAAAAAGGCGTTCTTTCATTGTTAACAAAAAAGGATGAATGAAAGAAAAGGAATTTAGTAATGGAATTGGGAGCAAAGCGTACCAAATTACCAACAGCGTTGATATTAATAAGTTCAACGATTACAGTAAGTACCATAGAAATAAAAAAATGCAGACTTTGTCTATACAATATGTACTGGTCTGAGAGTTCAGATAATTCAATTCCAAAAAATTTTGAACTTTGATACATCCTGTTCGGGAGTCTTTACACCATGTTGTGTAAATGATAAAAATCTACTATCAGACTATCAGTAGATAATATCAAACTATAATCACGACCAAAGAGGCCAGTTAGGCACCATTATGGAGCAAAAAATGACAACAAGTAACAACCGCAAATCATACAATTTTGAAATCACCCGGCTGGAACTTAGTAGCCAGGGATGTCAAACGGCCACCCAGAAATTCTTGTGCCGAGCTGGCTGAAAGCTGGTATTGAATACGAAAACTTAGTACTTACATGTAAAAATTGTGTCGGAAATCATACCCTATTATAAAAAAAAAATGAAAAATTTTCAATTTTATGTACCGTTATCAGAGGGCAAAAAACAAGCAGTTTTACCAACTTTACAGTGGATAAATAGGTACTAAAAAGTGACAGCGATTTTTAGTCCGTGTTATATTTGACTTCAGGTTCAGAAAAAAAATGAATAACTGATGAATTTTAGTTAGAAATACTCATTTGTTCCATCATATTTGTTGGTTATTCTGGATTGTCAGTCAACGGCCAATCTTGGTATTTTTGCGTACCAGAACCGAGTAGTCTTGGTACATGGTACGTGACACTGAAAACTGGTATGTGTACCAAGAAACTGGTACGTCTGACATCCCTGCTTAGTACAGTCATTCATCTGTTTACTAACCAACATGAATACTACTAAAGCGAACAAAAACTAACAAGCTAACGTAAAAAGTAATGCCTATTAATATAACTTCTTACGATTTTCTTTTGTTGCCGCCATTTTGGAACGGGAGTTGGCGCCAAGAAGTTTTTGTTAGGTTATTTTTATGACCAAATCAGCAACGGTTGCTTCAGGGTAATGAGTAATGAGTCAAATAAAGAAGGTGAACTTATGCGTGGAGTTAATTTTGTGGAGCACTCGACTTAGAATGATATTGTTGGCATTAAGATTTATGAAGCTACATTGTAGGCTAATATTTTTATAGGATTGTAAAGGATTAGCGCGAGTTGCTTGCGCAAGCTGTCGCTCTCAAGTTTCCTTTGTTGTACAAGCAGGGTTTATATTTTATTCTTTGTGTAAATGTTCAGTGTTGGATTTTCAACCTAGCGTAGTGTAGGGCAGCAGGTAGCAAATTTAAATAAAGTTTAGAATTTTAATAATTCAGATTTATTTTTACAGCAGCTTGTGTACCTAAATCTTGCTTTAAGCTTTAACTGTATTTGAAAACACCCCCAGGAAGGCCAGAAATGCGCTGGAAAGATGATTGACCTGAAAATGGTCGCGGGAAGAATAGAAAGCTCAAATAGGGTACAGAGAGCTTAAAAGAGTGGAAGGAATTGAAGGAGGCCTGCATCAAGATGGTCGAAAGAGGCTGAAGAAAGCGAATAAAAATTTAAAAGAAACAGAAAAGTTAGCAAGTGGTTTTGCGACATGTTATAAGGAATTTTTCTGCTCAGTTTGGTTGCAGCATACAATTTGAAAAGATGTTTTAAAGCAAATAAAGCAAAAAAGGAATACTCTATCCGAACAATGGTAGGAAGAGAGTACCTAAGCACCTATTGGGAACAGTCGCAGGAATGCAACGTGCATGCCCCGCGTCCATAATGAAAATGAGTGCAGTACCCGTCACGCGGCCCCAGGCGCTAACCGTTACCTAAAAACAACACACCATGCCCACAAATCAAACCAAAATCAACCTTAAATCACAGGCTATAACAAAACAATAGAATCACTTGATATCTTGGTAAAATAATCCGAGTGTAAACACCTTATACAGAGCCATACATGGCAGAGAATTTACCGATCAATCGAGCGATTTTTCTTCGATGATCGATGCGGAAATTTATATTCATTTATATCGTTTTATTGCCAGTCGTATCCTGCATTGGACAATTTATGGTTTCTTGTCATTCAGTGATGAATCAAGTTACTTCTTGAGCTTTAGAACTGTATGGCATAGTAAGATATCAGCCATTTAGATTAGGACTTCATTTTCCTGACGGTAGGTACTCCAGAAAGATGGGTCAACTACATAATCTTCAATTCTTCACCATCACTTTTAATAATTTTATACTGTTTACTGCTAATTCTTCATTAACTGGTTTTTCTGTGTATCTTGATCAAAAGTTAATATTATGTAGGAGAACTCAGGGAAATTAAAAAACAAATAAATAGTAAAGAAAAAGTATAGTATTACAGCGTCCAATGCAGGTAGCTCATAGCTTACAGGTTTATTGTGCCTAATGCATCACCTGCAACGCATTCTATTCAGTAAATCGCTCTGGTTTGGGACCGGTTCTACCATGGTCCTTAGAACAGCTGCTACTTCTACATTGTGATCAACAAGCTCGTTTTATTCACCAACTTTAGCACCAACAGTCAAATTTTAATTTTAACTGGAAGGGATAAAGTTTAATATTGAAGAGCAGAAATCCATCTTTCTTAAAGATTTTTTCTCAGCATCTCGTAATCGTAATTCGTGTTTTTGTGCAAAAACTGCATCTGAGTATGGTAGTAGGTAGTACGATTTGTTTTTGTTTCATTAGCAGCTGATCCGTTCCAAGTTATGTTGTGGTTTTTACTGGAACCATTACAACGTAGAAAAAACCAACCAATAATAAATGCAGGTCATTGAGAAACAATTTAAAGAAATTGTGGTAAGCAGATAGTATAAATGTGTCATTAAAGCAATTTAATTTATTTATGGACACTTATAATGACTCATAAACGATAATAATATTTACAAAGGCCTCGATGATTTTGAGCTGTCTTTGGCCATTCATAACTCTGTCAACATTCGCAGAATTTCTAAGGCGAAATCATTTAGCAATTAATTGTTTTGCTCAACAATGTTTATTGTGGAATACGATGTGTGATATGAAGTTATACAGGTCTGAATAGAAAGTGTTACGAATTAAAACAGTGTTTATTAAACAATAATATTGGAACGCATCATAAAACTAAATAAAGCTGTCAACTGTCCATGTCATAAAATTGAAGTTGACAGCCCGCCTTTTTACTTCTTAAAAATACTCTCTGCTAATGGTGTTCTATAACTATTGTAATTTAATATTTACAATATATAAACAGTTGATTTAATACGAAATCCGTTTTTCTTTTAATTAGACATAACCCACAATAGGTTATGGGCCCAGACATGGAAATCACAAAGAAGTAAGACACCAACAGACGAAAGAAGAAACTCCGCGTACCTACGTAGGTTACCGGCATCGGAGCAAGTACTCCAGCAGAACAGAAGAAGTCGACCGCTTCCGGGTCATTACAGACGGGAATAACAAAAAAAAAATCTACAGAAGAAAAACTAGAAGATGGATAGAAAAGACGGCGCGTTAGTTTTAAACGACAACAATTGGGCACTATGGAGGTTCCAAATCATGATTGTACTAAGGTCAAAGGGTTGGTACGACGCGTTACTCAAAGAGCCGTCGTCCACCGAAGACAAAGAAAGAGACAGAAAAGCGCAAGAAATAATAGTTACAAGGATAGAAGAGAAGATACTTTCATATTTATTGGCATGCACATCTGCTTGTCAAATGTGGGAGAAATTGAACACAATTTATGAAGCAAAATCTAAGGTCGGAGTACACCTTATTCAACAGAAGTTTTACAGCATGGAGTTCGAAGAACCAATGGCAGCATTCATATCCAAAGTTGAGGAACTTGTCAATCAGTTAAAAAACAATGGAGAGGATCTTTCTGAGAAGATGGTAGTCACAAAGATTGTCATGAGCCTACCCGATAAATACAGACACTTCATCTCGGCATGGGAATCAGTACCTGAAAGTGAACAGAATATGAAGAATCTGACGGCAAGATTACTTGTGGAAGAGGAGCGTATAGGAAAGGAAACTCCATCATCAACAGCCCTTATGGCAAAAAGAAACAACAACAGAAAATTACAAGAAAACAAAACAGAACAAAAGTGTTTTATCTGTGGTAAAGCTGGACACTTTAAGAAAGACTGCAAAGTGCGTAAGTGTAACTTTTGTGGCAAATTGGGTCATGTATACAAGGACTGCAGAAGCAGGCAAGGACAAAATAAAGGTAACCACAGTGCTTTTATTCTGAATAATCACAATTTAATTCAAAATAAAGATTGGGTTTTGGATACAGGGGCGAGTGAACACATGTGTTTCAAAAGAGAGTTATTTACAGAGTATACAGACATATTAGAGAATAGATTTGTAATAGTAGGAGATGGTAATAAACTGAAAGTACAGGGTATAGGCAAAATTAATTTTCATGGATACAACGGCAAAGAGTATGCACCTTATGTGATGTTGGATGTTTTATTTGTACCAGATTTAACAGTAAATTTATTCTCTGTATCATGTTGCTTAGATAAAGGTTATACTATGACTTCAACAAAAGAAGGATGTCAATTTACTAAAAATAGAGAAGTTATGTGTACAGCAAACAGAGTAGGTAAATTGTATTATATGAATTTTAAATTTAATACAGAAGTGGCTTTAACATCAATTACAGAATGGCATGAACGACTAGCACACCAAAATATGGGTTATGTCAAGCAGATTTTAACCAAAAATAATGTAAAACATGAAGGGTTGACTGATCAATGCACAGCATGTTTAGAGGGTAAACAAAGTAGGGTACCTTTCCAGAGTAGTGATAACAGAGCTACTGTGCCTGGAGAATTGATTCATATGGATTTATGTGGTCCAATGGAAAAGGTTTCAATAGGTGGTTCTAGATATTTTTTGTTATTCAAAGATGACTACACAGGTTACAGGTTTGTATATTTTCTAAAAAATAAATATGAGACAAAAAATAATATTCAAGATTTTATTATAACATTTAAAAATGAAAGTGGATACAAAATTCAGAAAATGAGATCAGATAATGGAAGAGAGTTTGTCAACAAAGAGGTAAGTCAAATATTGAAAGTAAAGGGGATTACTCACCAGACCACAGTTGCTTATACACCTGAACAGAATGGTCGAGCTGAACGAGAGATGAGAACCATAGTAGAAGCAGCCAGAACCATGCTTCACGCAAAGAAGTTACAGAAGGAACTATGGGCAGAAGCCACTAGCACAGCAGTTTATACTCTGAATAGAACAGGTAAATCACCAGTTCATGGCAAGACACCGTTTGAATTATTATATAAAAGAAGTTTTAATATAGAAGAATTGAAAATATTTGGAACAGAAGTTTATGTACATATACCAAAAGAAAGAAGACTCAAATGGGATGCAAAGGGCAAGAAAGGAATATTTGTTGGATATGGGATAAATTGCAAAGGCTACAGAGTATGTTTTCAAAACAAAGAAGTCAACACATATAGAGATGTGGTATTTATCCAAGAAAAGACAGAAGACAAACAAAAGAGCAGAATAGTTCACATTGATTATGAAGATGACACAAATAGCATTAACAGAAAACACAGACAGCAGGAAGAAGACAGAAGACGAGAAGAGAAAACAGAAACTTGGAATGATACAACAACAGAAGATAAAAGGATAGATACAGAAGACAGAAGAATAGAAAGAAACTTACAGAAGACAGATGGAAAAGAAGAAATCAACAGAAGAGAGACTAATATACAGCGAGAGAGTAACATACTTGAAGAAGAAGAAGAAAGAAGTAGACACAGAAGAGAAGAGTACTATGAGTCATGTGAAGAAACAGAAGATGAAAGTTCTTTTAGAGAGTTACCAATGGAGAAACCACAGAAGACTAGGACAAGGGAGATCAAGAAGCCACAGAAGTATGGAGACTATTATACTGGATTTAAGGCATGCATAGATGAACAACTAACTTATGACCAAGCAATAAAAGGAGAAGATTCACATAAGTGGAAAGAAGCTATAGAAAGAGAACTGACAGCATTAGAGAAAAACAATACATGGATAATAGAAGAACCACTGAAAGGAAAGAAAGTAATAGAAACAAAATGGGTTCTTAAAATAAAGAAAGGAGAAAAGAATAAGGATATCTATAAAGCAAGACTAGTAGCAAGGGGTTTTCAACAGGAAGATGATTTTGACCACTCAGAGATATACACACCAGTGGCAAAATTGCCAACTTTGAGAATCCTTTTATCCATAGCCTGTAAGTATGATTTGAAAATGACACAGATGGATGTGAAGAGTGCATTCCTTAATGGGATTATAGAAGAAGAAGTATACATAAAGATACCAAATGGGATTGAGAAATATGATGGAAAAGTACTAAAATTACAGAAGTCACTTTATGGTTTAAAAAAGTCGCCAAGGAACTGGAATGACAGATTCAATGATTATATGAAAGAGGAAGGGTTTATTCGAAGCAAGTCTGACTACTGCATGTACTACAAAGCGAATAAGAGATTCTACATACTTCTATATGTCGACGATTTAATAATTATAGCAGAGAAACAAGAAGAAGTTGAGAAACTGAAACAATCACTAAGAAGAAACTTTGAAATGACTGACATGGGTAATAAGAACATGAAATATTTAGGAATCAATATAACAGAAAAAGAAGACAGGCTTGAACTAGATCAGAGACAGTATTTAGAAGACATACTTAAAAAGTATGGAATGGAAGAATGTAACCCGGCGATGACACCTATAGAGACAGGCTTGATACTATCAACAGAACCAGCCAAAGACAATGATATGGTGAAAAGATGCAGACAGATAGTCGGAAGCCTTATGTATGCTATGTTGGGTACGAGGCCAGACATCTGTTTTGCTGTTAGTAATCTAAGTAGATATCAAGTTTATGCAGATGAAAAACTATGGAAGGCGCTAAAAAGAATACTGAGATACATCAAAGGAACATTAAACTACAAATTAATTTACAGAAGAAATTCTAAGGATGTACTAGTAGGATATACAGATGCAGATTGGGCTGGAGATAGGCTGGAAAGAAAGTCTACTTCAGGGTACATCATGAAACTTTTTGGTTGCACAGTATCTTGGTGTAGCTCAAAGCAACAATGTACTGCTCTGTCATCAACAGAGTCAGAATATGTGGCATTAGCAAAAGGGGTAGCTGAAGGTTGTTGGATTTTCAATTTATTAAAAGAAATTGGTGTAGGTTGTAATAATTTTATTATTTACATTGATAATCAGTCAGCTATTCATGTTGCAAAAAACCCTGAAAAACATCAAAGATTAAAACATATTGATTTGAAATATCACTTTGTTAGAGATAAGGTAGAAAATAATATTGTAGAGTTAAGATATGTAGCAACGGGGAACCAAATAGCGGATATGTTTACTAAAAGTTTAAATAAAGAAGTATTTAACAAGTTGTGTAGTATGTTAAATAATTAAATTTGTGGATAGATATTTAGCATTGTTTAATATATCTATACTTAAGTAATATCAGATAGCTACAATAGAAGATATAAATAAATATAAGTATTGTTGTAAAGGATGCGTACCAATTTTATTGAGGAAGGGTGTTACGAATTAAAACAGTGTTTATTAAACAATAATATTGGAACGCATCATAAAACTAAATAAAGCTGTCAACTGTCCATGTCATAAAATTGAAGTTGACAGCCCGCCTTTTTACTTCTTAAAAATACTCTCTGCTAATGGTGTTCTATAACTATTGTAATTTAATATTTACAATATATAAACAGTTGATTTAATACGAAATCCGTTTTTCTTTTAATTAGACATAACCCACAATAGAAAGTAATGATGAACATTATACAGACGCAATTTTTGCAAAATACAGAAATTATGAGTCCACGTGCAATATTTAGGTTAAATATTCACCTAAATTGATTTCTCTTTACCGATTTGAACCGTAAATGAATCAATATTGTGTTTATAGTAGGTAATTCTTCATTTGTCAGAAAAATCCTCACAGTCAAAGTTTACCTTTTATTATATCAAACATTAATATGCTTATCTACCATTCTAACACTTATCTACTCTTCCATAACAACCTCTAAAAGAAGAGAGAAACATCACATCAACAAAGAAAACCTATTTTGGTACAGAGTCCCAAATCCCACCAACGAATTTCTTAGAACTTTAAAAACGCTCCATAAACCATAAATTATTTCCTCTACATGCGGGTATGGCTTTGCTGGGTAGTGTATGCTGCGATGCTTATCACCAAAAGAATGTTGAGGCAAATATTTCATCATACGGTTGTATGGCTGGTAATCAAGTAGCACTTGCCACAGAAAAACTGAAGAGATCGACTGATTAGAAGATTGTGTTGACATCTAGTTGGCATAGGCAATGATGACAAGACACGTTTTGTTAGGATTAAGACAAGAGCGAGACCAAATGAAAGATGGATAGAGTGAAAGGATTTCTAAGATGATAGAAATGAATGGAAAACAAAAAGGTGCACTAAACCGACGCCCAAATCATTGTGATAAGGGAAAGAATCAAGAAAGCATTTCTTAGAAGATTGCTGAATTGCTGATAGAGATGGATAAAAAAAGACTTATGGAACTGTCCCCAAATTATTATGAAGGATAACGGCGGTTATAAACATAAGACGGAATACGAAGCAATCAAAATACCGGCTGTTCTTGCCCACATCGCCTCTTACAGTGTGTTTTAGTGCATAACGAGATTTAAAAAGAGATGGTAATGCTCATTGTATGCAAACTCCGACGATCCCAAAATCGATGCAGACAAATTGAATCTCTCGAGAGTTGCTTAACTCATGGCTCGAAGACCGTGACATGTAAAAAAACCTGATGAAGGGAGGATATACTTACTTGAATATGCATTGCGTACTGAGAGACGTCAGTTACATTAAGATTACAAAGATTAGTAACGGTGACGGAAAAAATCGTGAGGAAGGCAATTCGTAGAATCAGGAAACACAGAGGTATGACGACCAGTCGACCAGCAACTTGAATGATGTAGTAGATTACGACAAGCGTATGCTGCCAGTTCTACAAGTACCTTAAGAGCATCGAGAATTCCCGGTTCTTTTCGATTCTTTAAAGAAATTTGCTGGACCTGGAGTTACCCAATTATGACCAACCCGTACGAGCCGGGTTGCCCGCTAGTACGCTACAAATACTATTAAAACTAAAATAGTACTTCGAATCTTCCTCAATTACAACACAAATTGTGAATGTAGCCGCGAATTCTCTTCTTATTAGATAACGTGTTGACCCGGGACCCCGGCATTAAGCAATTTAACCCATTAAGCGGAGTATTCCGTTGATTGTTGCAATCAACCTCCGTACTGATTGATTGACACAGCCTAGATGGAATTAGAACTCGTTTGATTCAGACAGGTCTTCAACTGCCTGTCAATGTCAACGAAACGACAGTCTGCTGTATTGTCTTATGGCAGATTTACATTGAGTCAGTAACTGGCGTCAGTCCACTGATATTTAGTCTGTGGTCCACTGACGAGTCAGTGCTGACCTGGCACTGCCATAATGTAAATTGATTTCTTGAAATACTGACCTCGTATAAATAGCATGAGTCAGTTTTCGGCGCCAGCACTGACGCCAGTTACTGACTCAATGTAAATCTGCCATTATTTTATATGAATTTTAGCCGCCTAAGAACAAAAACATGAATGACTCCCATTATGTCACGTTTAACAATACTTTATTTTATCTTGTTAATGTTATTATCATTATGATAATTGTTTATTTAAAAGCGTGCAAGTGTTATAAAACTGCCAGACATATAAGTTTCGTTCTCAACGTGGTCGGGTGAAACACGGGCTTTAATTCCCGAAGGATCAAGGATAGAATAGAACTTTCAGACATAAAGACAATGTTTTAGGCATAATGTTAAAGCGTATTTAACTTTGAATTGCTATTTCTATTGAAATATTTATAGCTGACTGAAACAATAGCCCATCACACTTAAACATTCAATAAAAATACAAAAGTTTACGTTTGAAACTTTCCAATTACCGAGAAAAGTCAAACCAAGAGAAATATCTGTTTTTCTCTGAGAAAAATCTTCGATTTCATGTTAAAGTAAATCGAGATTGTTGGACAAACATCGGAGGGTCTACATTCAAAGGTGCATATAAGCCATAACGCGGGAGTCACGATTCGACGTCCAACTCTAATGTGCACGTGTAACCGAACTGGTTTCTCAAGACTTGAAGAGTTCGAGACTCGCGTAACGTTCGACATCGGCGCTTCCACCAAATACTGTAGTAATATTGTATAGACGATTTGTTTATATCGATGATTTACTTCAGTGGTACTGTTAATGATTAAGCAAATTCCTTAATGAAAAAGCAAGCATATTACTGGGATCATGTTGTTAAATCTCTACATATACCTACTAATTAGTTTCAGGGAATTATGATAATTTTTTCTACAATTTCAGCAATGTAAATGTGTCTAAGTATTATAAGTGCTCTCTTTCTAAAATAGGTAGTAATAGTTTTGAGGAATGCTCTGTGGGCACAGGACAGTTACAGATAATGTCGAGAAATATCTGTCGGTATCTTCAGTCCACAGCCAATCTCTGTTTTTACCGGTTTGTCCGAAACTTTACACTATAAACGTCGGAACTTGAGCACAAAGAAATGAGATTCTTTTATACCAGTTGCCACCCATTAAAAACCTGCTACTAAACAACCAGCTTAACTAGTAACTTAAGTACGGAATACACAATGTGGGTGCCTGTATGAATAGTATGCATTGCATTAGAGATAACGGTCCAAGCATGCCCGCATCGGAATAGTTACGCAACGGATTATGCTACAATGATAGACTTGGTCGATCAACCGGGAAGGTCGTGAGAAATGTTGATTCATTATTCAGCGCTGCAGCGCTACATTGGAACTTTGTTCCGTGGAAGCATGGAACTACGAGTATTACGTACTAACTTTGTTCCATGGAAAGCATGGAATTAGTACGTACTAACTTTTTTCATTTAAACGCCATGGTATGAAGTATGAACCTAGGAATTATTCCCAATAGTCCCCTCTAGGCCTGTCCTCCGGGGTGACAGCTGGGAATTTTCTTCCCAGTTGTCACCAGGGTGACAATTTGTGCCGACTTTGGGTAGAAAAAAGAGGAGTAAAGGTATCGGAATGGAAAGGAGGAAGACACTGTATTTCCAAACACACCAAAGCATTCGAAAATGACATTGCTTTTAAACTTTACAGTACAAACAATCAATGTCATTGACAATCCGTTTTATTCATTTACCTACTTGCGGTCAACCATTTTTTCTCGTGCACATCCTGCAATTTAAAAGCGTCGGACACGAAGTCGCTTTGTGTGACTGAATATTACATGAATAATACACCGATGCGTCATAATAAATATGAAAGGTGCGATTTGACGATATGCCGCTGCGAATGTGATGAATTTTATTACAGAATACTAGTCGGTCCTCACGTAGTATATTTCCATTTATTTACTCGGTTCGGGAATGTCAATGTACAGACGCGGAATGGAAAGGTTATGCGTCTGTGGAACAATTTTACGCAATAAGTGCATGAGGCTTATTATTTTTCTGACTACTTATTGAAGGATGATTAGGTAAGCTAGGAAGGAGGTGACCGAGGGCGTAGCCAGGATTGTAATTAAGGAATGTGGAGGAACAGATTAAAAAAAAAGAATAAATATCAAAATTCGCAAGCTATGAAGCTCGTCAGAATTACAGTTTACCAGCGAACGACTGTTCTCCTAGGGGGGACAACTGCTCCTTTTTGCCTACAAGTGACAACTGAAATGACAAGTAATAAAGAAGTACCTATGGAAAGAGAAGCCATGCTGGGCCGACCCCAAATTAATTGGGATGAGGGCAGAAGTCTGATGAAGTGATGACTATGGTGGTGCAGTATCAAAAAACAAAATAGATATCCAAACGAAAAGTGCAATAAGGTGGGATGAAGAGATCCTGAGATCCTCAGTGTTGCCCACGCGTTTGTTTGTTATTCATCTGACAGTCGTCACTGTCACGAGCTTTGTGAATATTTATCCCGACGATGAGCTCGTCTTAGCGTACAGCCTAGAAATTGCCTTTTAAAAAATAGCATAGCTGGTCCATCGTTCGAAGCCGATCACCGATATCCAAACGTGTGATCAAAAATTAAACTGTTCACAGAAGCGAGGCGAACTTTCACTCAAAGGAAAAAAATGCTTAGTAATTGAACTGAGATACGTGAAAGTAGGTAATTTAGTTTATGTTTGTTGTCACGATAAGATTTGCGAGCCATTATGTTTGTCTACAATAACGATAATTTATAAATGGTGACGAATAGCCGCCTTGCTAGATTAAGCACACCTCTTCAAACATTAGTTGTTACTTTTTTATTTCGTTGTGGGCAGAGCAAGGCGTTAATTATTCTAAATCGAATCGAATCATTAAGTATTACTATTATAATTATTATTATAATTTTTGAATTAGTGTTACCAAAACAAATAAAAGATACTTACATAAATTAAACATGCAATCTAAAATAGGCATGACATTCCCAAGAATTAAAGATGAATGTTAACTCTGTGAATCAATCTTAGCAGTTATTCATTATAGCAAAATGGTTTTAATTTCTATCTTGGAAAGAAAATTAATTACTTTCTCAATTTGTCTAACATTAATATCTTCCTGGTTTACCTTTCTAGTTTTAAACAAACAAACATATCATAACAGCTTCATCAACAGTAATAAAAGTTACCAAACAATATTTTATCAGTATTATCTCTATTACAACATTACAGAGCTCTTGCCCACTAAAACGATTAATTACAACGTATGCGTGGAACGGAACGCAATTCACAGTAATTTACTAACATCATTACCGCATTCCGTTCCATTATTCGGTATTTCAACATTTAGAGCGTGATTTTAAAACAAATTTTATATTTTTGCTGGAAATATTATTGTTTAAATGTAATAAGTGGCACACGATTTTTTGGGATTAAAATTGTGATAAGTAGTTTTTTTTTGCCCGTGTTGTAGGAAAATTATCCCACAGAAACCGGGTTAGCCTAAGTGCTATTACAGTTACTTACTAATCTAGTCTTTTTGCCATCATGCCATGCACATGCACAATAAGATACCTAATAAAAATGAAACACCATATTTGTTGTGTTGTGTTAAAGGATTTGACACACTGGATGCGTTCTGCGGGCTCCGGTCAGGTCAAAGTGAACGCAGCCCGCATCATGTATGAACAACGCTGTCGGTCGGGACAATCGATCTGCGGGCAGGGCAGAGCAATCGGTCAGCGATCCGGGCAGGGCAACCGGTCAGCGGTCCGGGCGATGCGGGCAGGCCAAACAGCGGCCATCTTATTTCAGTTATTTGAGTGCGTGTATCAGTGGTGCTGATAATCAGTTCTTTTATTATTGGGTTTTGATCGAGGAAAATGATTACCGAGGAAGAAGAAAACACGCTGACGAACATCAACAAACTGACCGTTGCCCGCCGCCCGCAGCCCGCAGCCCGCGTGCTCGCAGCCCGCGTGCCCCCAGCCAACCGGTCCGGACGCGTCCTTCCCTCCCCACCGCCCTGTCGGGCCAACATGCGTTCTTTGGTTGTGCTCGCACGGTCAGATTGCATTCTATACAAAATATATTGATACCGACAATGTTGTTCATACATCATGCGGGCTGCGTTCGCTTTGACCTGACCGGAGCCCGCAGAACGCATCCAGTGTGACAAATCCTTTAACCCTCTCGTCGCTGCAGGTATTATCCGTATCAGCTGATAGTACCAGCTGCCTACCTGTACTATTATTATTTAGTGCTGTCCCAGACCTTTACAATAACACGTCTGTGAGGCGTAGTTTTTTTTTTGGTGGAAAATCATCAAATGAGAGGATAGTGCTGTTAAAAGTTACTTAACTAGGGAACTGTTGTGAATCTTGCTTATTAATTTGCAAATGAAATAAGGAACCACTTAGACTTCTGGGATGTATTCTTGTCCCGTGTAGAGCCAAACAGCATCCTAGTACTGTTTGGCTCTAAACGGGACAAGAGTACCAGGCAGAGGTGGTTTTTTTGGGTTCAAACACTTCAAACAAAGAACCAGCATAGCCATCAAGCGTGGCAATGCTGCCAGTCTTCTGAGCATTTTTCCCCTTTTGTGTAAAGTATTTATATCTGATTTAATATTGAATAAAGAGATTGAACACGTCTCCCTTTTCCTGATCGTTTAACCTTATATTTTTCTGAACGTAGCCAATAATAATCAAGTTTTTTTTTATGGTCGGGACCCTCCATAAAAGTTTGATGAGTCTTTCGGGCGTATAGTTCGCACAGATTGCTTGTCCAGCGCTGTTCTACATTTAACTGAACCTAGGAAATGAAATGTAAGTTTTATACATATGTATTTTATTTATAACCCACAGCAATAATTCTGCGTTAATAAAGATGCAATAAACTCTCGAGGCATTACCTGTTATCTTTCAGACAAGGACGCCTGGGACAGGATATCTATAACGTCTGACATACTTCACATTGTATTTACATGCTGTAAGGAGACACCGATTTTATTGTAAAAGAAAGACTCGGGTCATGATGACAGGCCATAGACTATCAAGATTTTTCCCAGAGTGTGAAAATAAAACAACAACGTTCTTCTCATAGTTTCTTCTGTCTAAGCTTTTGAGTCAGTACAGTAATTAACATTCCAAGTCTACATTACTTTAAAATCAGTCTTACTTTTTTCAACATCAAATGTGCCGGTCATAATGGCTTTGGACGGGGCCCATCTACAAAAAATTGTAAGGTATGGAGGTACGTCCCGAAGGCACCGGGTGCCTTTTCTAAAAGGTAATCGCTCGGAGGTTTAGTTTTTTTTTTTTTTGTTTTTCGTAGAAGGCATGAGTTGAGGCAGCTGCCAAGTACAGCTGGCTGGTTGATCTATCTTTATGTTTTTTAAATGTCACCTGGAGTTAGCGCCAAGTAGTTGGCTTACGATTAATGGAAATGCATTTATACACGCTTTAAAAAGGTTTAATCAGCTGATTAAAGAGTAATGCAATTATACGTGTTACAAATAAAAACCTTCAAAATATTTGTCCCACTCCGGAGCAAATAAATATCAGCCTCGCTCTAAAGTTTTCAACGTTATTAATCTAATCTAATATATAAAATTCTCGTGTCACAGTTTTCGTTGCCATACTCCTCCGAAACGGCTTGACCGATTTTGATGAAATTTTTTGTGCTTATCCGGTATCTATGAGAATCGGCCAACATCTATTTTTCATCCCCCAAAATGTTAGGGGTAGTCCACCCCTAATTTTTATTTTTATTTTTTAGACTAAATTTTTAATTTCTATTTTTTATGGCAAAACAACGTTTGCCGGGTCAGCTAGTTTCTGAATATAATTAAGTAGTGAGTAGTAGTTCCTACTCTGGTTTTGTGCTCCAGTATAAAATTGCCGCAACATTAATCACAATGCTAATAAAAAACCTTGTATGGAAACTCGACACTCATTATAATATTGTCAATGTAACGTACGTTTTCTGCAAACAATGCATAATTTACTTCCGCGAAGCCACACTCTTTGAAACGCCGAAAGGGTATTTGCATTTTTTGTATGAAAAGAGTTTATGTGCGACAGCAAAAAAAAAACGGTTTAAACATACTAAAAGTCCTCATTACAGATCATAAATTCGAGTCATGTATTGGGAATACGAGAATGTTCTTTCCTCGTTTCCTTGAAAGTGGAAACAAAGATTAAATCTGATCTGGCGCCACCCAATCGCGATTGACGATAAATACTTTGCCAAATGCATCTGTACTTTTGCTTACATTGAATTGTGCTTTCTTGTTTCCTTGACCCACTATTATGCTCTTGAAAACGTTGTTGTCCGCTGCCTTCACGATATGGCGGATTAGTCCACAAAAGGGGACACTGCTGAGAATATTACGCCCTATATGCGTACATTTGCTGTCACGCGTACACTTGCTTCGAAAGAATATCACTGCATTTACGGGTTAAAATTAGATATGTATTTGTAGAGTTGAACGTTAGTTATGTTCTATTTTTTTTATCCATACGTGACTTTTCTCTATTTTATAAATCGTATGATGTAAGATAGCTGTGGTTGTTTGTATTTGAAATAAAATAAATAATTTATTGTGGCACACCATTTTTGTACATTTGCGGTTTCACAGTGTGAAATCAGTACTTATACGAATGAATCGGATTGAAATACCTATTCACACCACGCTACGGGGTGGTACACATTTTATAATATCATTGGTGGTACACGAGTTTATAACTTTATACCTACTGATACCAACTGGAACTGAGGCGATTGCAACATCCGAGACAAAACCGGAAACCTTCTTCTACCTATATTAGGTACTAAAAATACGCCGAAAATATGACTCAAAATACTGACTCACAAAATGGGGGAACCATTTTGTTATCTGCCTACTAATTTGATAGATAAAGATATCCAAGTCCTTTGTTTTCGATTTTATGTTATTTTCAATTAACTGATTTCTAAACAATCGCATGCAAATAATGTCAATAAAAACTCATAGGTAATATTGAGTAAGTCGTAAAACACAAAAAAAGTGAAAAGAATGAACTGAACTTTACATCGGAGTTGCAAAGTTGTTTTTTTCCCAAAAACACGTATAAGTGTTTACTGTTTCGAAACTAAATCGCAAACAAACGCAATACAGCTGACGGGGGTCCCCATAGAAATAATAAACGCTTGCCGGGGTCGCGGGACTGTCAAAGCTAGGTAAGCATGACCCTGAAACGTAAAGAGTAATTGAAGGAACAGGGTGTATTTTTAGTCAGTAAGAGTCTGTCAGTCCCTTCCACTCCACACTAGGCGGGAGGACTCATTTGACTTTACCACCAGAAAAAAAAAGTTGTTTATGGAAATGACGCGGACCTAATCTACGTAAACACTTAGCAGTTCTTCAAAATCCAAGTAGGTATGCACTCGACGTCAGCGGAGAAACGTGCCGGTATCGCATTTCCTCCTAGATAATCGTTTTATCATTATTGTTTTAACAGAAATAACGTTTAGGTGTCTGTTCATAACAAATACCTCTATTGTATAACAAAACGTGTTTGACGTAAGGCACTGGAGTACCTACCTATTCTGAAAACATCAGAATAGTTCTCTGAATTGTGTTTTGTAAATGGAGAATCTTGGACAGGCTTACTCAGTTATATTACTCGTAAAATGCGGTGTCCTGGACCAATGTTATAATCCTCGAAACGGGCACGGGAAATGCGTTCCACCAACAACGATTCCCTAAATTATATTATTTATTGGCTATGGTATTAATTTGTGTGTTCTACTTGGCCAGTAAATTATCCGAACTTTGGCAGAATGAATAACATTTCAAAAACTTTACTATCAAAAGTAGTGCCTAAATAATTTTGAAGTTTACCGAGTGTACATTCGGGGAAACTAATTCATCACACATTCAAGCCCAATTCACCCTGTTATTGTAATTTCATACGAATGTCTAATATTCCCCGCAGATACGTATCCTACTATCCAACTGTTGATAAATATCTGAAAACATTAGATTATAACAAAACTGAAAATTTAATGATGAGTTGGTATAAATAAGGCACTAAATAAATTAGAAAGCACACAAAACTGTACACACATATAAAACATCGACACGTATATACATATAACTAAACCCATACCCAAACACAAAACAACACTGACAGTAATTTTTCCTCATGTATTTTATAGTTTTTTTTTTTTTTCTATTGTATTTTATTAAATCAACTGTAATTACCAAGTAATATCAACTATTAGTAATTAGTAGCTATAATTTGTTGCCTATGCGGAATACCTACATTCAATCATTCTGCTTTACTAAGTTACCTGTAATTGAAACTTGAAGGAATCTGTTGTTTCTAGGGTTGAGGAAGACTATCCGCTCGTGATACAGTTCTATACTAGTACGAGGGGATAGGGCGAATCAAACTAAAGACAACAAACCATATACCACTTCACTTTCTCCTATCTGCGATCTGACAAACTGATATATTATCCAAATTTGTCCAATTAACTGCAAATGATTTTTGTCCACATAATTATTATTGAGTTACTTTGTATGGTTGTCTTATTTGTATTTGTGTTTATGCAATAATAAAGATTTGTATTTGTATACTTTAATTAATAAGACGTGAGTAAAATCAAGCGTTATTATCACATGACCCGGATCTTTCTATAAATAAACAACAAACAAAAAACAACTTTCTATTTGTTTTATTTAATGATTGAATATCTAAATAGCACAAACTAAAAACATTTAAATACTATCATTGTAACTGGATTAATAGCCCAAGTGTTTTAAAACCTTCGATCAATAATCAAACTGTTAATTTGTGAGTTGTGACCTTATTCCATTGCACTACACTCTCCCTGAGTAAAGTTTATCGGAAGAATATAGGGCAATCTGTCGTAACTCGTAATGTAGGTAGGTATGTAGTACCAACCTACAAATAAATATTGTGAAAACTTTCGATTTTTATTACTTACTGCTTTTTGTTATACACAACACAATGTATCGCTTGTGCAATGTGTATAAAAATTAAAAACATACAATGTAGGTAGATATCAGACTGAACGTAATTTTGTGTTGCGTAAACGAATTATTTCGTGAGCATGTTAATTGTTAGGTCGTATCTAAAAGTTAATTAAGGACGGAATTATCTAGATCCCAAGTATTTGGCGACCCTATTCAGATTTTCCTTTGAACCATTTAATAGGATTCAGACGACAATTAGGCTCGGACGGCTTCAAACGATCTTCTGTAAAATCTATTATCAAATTGACCCAGTTCAAATGACATTAAGCGAATTTGGTTTTTTATGCAATTAAATTCTTATTGAAACCTATTTCGGGGCAAAACGACATTTCGATCTGGATTGTCATTAACATAAAAGTGCTAATGTAAATACTAAACACACGTTCTTTTGTAATTGCTAATTTTCTAGCGTCGCACATTCATACGACATTTGGGCACAGATTTGAGTAAGGGTCTTTTTAAGTGGGATTGCCACAGATGGATTTTGCAGAACCAATGAAGTGCCTAGGCGGCCTATGTTCAGCAGTGGACGTCTTACGGCTAATATGATGAATGAAGTGCCTAGTGGCCAATATTACTGCAAGTTAGAGCAAGCCTACTCGTATACCTATGGCAAGCAGACTGTCCAAACATTTGAAAAAATAATTGTATGACAGTACCGCTTGGTATGGACATGTGATGAGGAGGGATGAGACTCATGTGACTAAGAGAGTGATGAGTATGAATGTTGATGGATGGAGAGGAATAGGAAGTCCAAAGAAAAGATGGATGGATTGTGTAAGGAATGATATGAATGAAAAAGGAGTAAATGATACTGTGACGTCTGATAGGGGAGAATGGAAGAAAAAAACGTGTTGCGCCGACCCCAAGTAAAATGGGATAAGGGCTGGAAGATGATGATGACAGTACCGCTAAGTACTGTCTGTACTTAGCGGTACTGTAATATAAGAACACAACATAACATTATTTCAGACAATATTGCCCATTCACCTACATTATTTCTAAACGTAACGATGTGTGTTGCAAGATTATTTTATTTTGTAACTCAATGGAAGTTATTGCGCGCGCACGTACTCATAAGGACGCCAATAGAGAATATTGCAATATTCGAGAAGCTGCAACGACTTTGGTTTGCAAAATGCTGTAACTTTTAAAACGTGAATATATCTTTGCAAATTCATATGAAGCATAATAATTTTATTATCTTGTTTAAACAAAAATGTTTTACGTTTTTACATTACGTTTTGTTTGTTGTTACGGTCATGGAAAATTAACATCAGTTACGGTAACTTTGCATCTTGATAAGTTTTGCGGTTTTTACGAGTACAATGTGTCAATGTGCGTCAGTTTTGGTGTTGTGATCATTATCTGTGTTCAAAAACGATAAGTACTGTTATTTATTTTGTATTTCTTCGTTAATTTTTGCAGGATAGTGACTTCTATTGTCGTTGATTTTATGATAGAGGCGAATCCTGTGAAAGGACTAAAAGTTAAAGCATCGAAATAAAAACCAGAGATCTTCAACCTTTCGTAGCATTTGTCACAGACATACTCGCAGATCAGGCATTAAAGGCTGAACCTATTCATTTACTGAGTCATTAGGCACAGCCACGCCGCTCAGCCACACGTTTAGCCACTTTCAATGTCCACAGTTCTTTAAACCCAAGATTATTCGCATGCTAATGTAGAAGCCGGCGAAAGTACATTGTCTTGACACTTTCACATTAACATGCAGACATAATACCTTCATACCGGTTCCTGGAAACTATCACGATAAGCTATAACTGTGTGTTTAGCATTGCCAATGTTTTTTTTATGACCGTATTGTCTGTACGCGGAAGATCTTCGTTGTTTCTTCATGCCTGCTATGGTAAGTTGAAGTTAGTTCACGCCATTGGTTTATTTCAAAACAATGTTAAAGGGTACTAGGACCTGTTCTGATGGTGTTTCAACGAAGCATTATGAGTATGGTCCCTCCCTAAGGACAAAACATCGCTTTGAATTACTAAGCTGAAAGCAGTGCAGCATGAAAATTGGAAAAAAATAACCATTTAAACCCGTTCAAGCCTGATGCCTCTAAACCTGTCCAAAGATTTAGTTGTACAATGATTTATTTACATTTCTGCTATCTAATTAGCAATACCACATCAATCCAGGCCTGTTGGTCTAGTGGTTAGTGACCCTAACTGCTATGCCGGAGGTCGTGGGTTCGATTCCCACCCAGGACAAATGTTTGTGTGATGAGCACGATCATTTGTTCTGTGTCTGGGTGTAATTTATCTATAATATGTATGTATTTAGAAATATATAAGTATGTTTATCAGTTGTCTAGTACCCATAACACAAGCTCTGCTTAGCTTGGGACTAGTAGATGGCGTTGTGTGATAGTTGTGGAATATTATTATTATTATCCAATTATGTCATACTCTTACGCGTGCAAACTCAAGTTTAGTCATTATCATCAGATAATCACATGTCACGCCAATAATAAACTTACGTTACGACAGTGTTACCACACTAAAAATAAGATCAGCTTAATGTGTAGATAAGAAAGTTGTTAATGGCTGTGGACATAGAATACGACGTCCAATCCACAAGCATAATTAATGTTCAGGAAAGTTTGCAAATTAATGGACAAAATGTCAATCTGAGTTTGTTAAAACTTCGACTTCAGCAGTTTGGAATGTCGTTGACATTTCTTGTGACTACGATTAGTTTAATATCTTAATCGACAAAACTAATCACGATTATGATAAGGCTGATTGTTGCTTACCTACCGAGTTATAATAGAATTTGGTTTAAGTTTGCCTGATCAATAAAATAACAATCGTCGAACACTTTCTCTGGATTGTCAGTGTTGTAATTCTGTGGCTTCTGAACAAAATGTCGTTAAACTGTTAAAGGAATTGTCTTTCATGGGTTTCTCTAGGGAGCAAGTTATTTGTCAAAGACAGACAATAGTCGTCGCCATAATAGTTTTTTTTTACAGTTTTGACAGGAGAGAAGAACACTTAAATACGGCGCCTATCCCAAAACTGTAGGCCTGTAATTATTTGAAACATAATATTTCGAGACTTTCTTACTATGTATTTATTAAGTCTAGTACCTCAATTAATGACATTTTTATTTTCTTAAGATGCTCATTAATTTTAGCCAAGAGCCATTAATTTATCAAAGGCATGTCGTATTTGATAAATGTCTACAAATTAGCAATTATTACGTGTGTAACGTTTCTAATAATTCTAACCAAACGTCTTTATCTAAATCACATTAATTATCTTGAATACATTAAAACGGGAAATTTAGAACATAAATCAGAAAGCGGATCTTGTCATAAAGAAATTATTTATTGTAAAGAAGAGGAAAACTGGCACAAAATAATGTAACGAGGGCCAATTAAAATATAATGAGTATTTTTAGAAGGTACTCCATATTAAGGATGCGTACGTTTCCTAATATTATTTGCAATCAGCCAAGGTTTTCTCGATAAGTGCTTCCTGAGAACTTTTCCTCTTTAAAGTGGCAATGGTAACAAGATGGCCGCAGTCGGAAATGTGGGTGACAAAAAGGAAAGGTTACGGAAATCTCGGAGAATTTTTAGGTGGATTTAATTATTAGTAGTCGATACAAGTGATGTATAAAAGGAAAATTGTGCATCTTATTGGTCACCTAGAGGTGACCTAGACACAGCAATTTAGAATTGTTAATAATAGAATTCTTAAGAAGTTTATTCGGGAATTTTCCACGAAAACAGGGAAAATCTTTGCGAAAATGATTCAACATCCTCCATTTTTTTGGAATTTTATTTTCTGCTGGTGATTTCATAATTTTAAAGCACCTAAGATTGCTGAATACGCAGGCAACATTTTTAAATGTAGATTTTATAGGGCGTTAACCCTTTTTGCCGCACCGCTCTGGCAACTTCATTCAACAGCGGTATTCTTACTTAGCAACAGTCTGCAAGGTACTTGATTCTAAGTAGAGAGGTCAATCCCTCGTCTATCTATAAGTTGGTACAATAGTAACCCTTACGAACGACGAGTTACGATGTTAACGACTCCAGAGCGGGACTCGCGTGGGATGACACGGGAATAATGTGTTTTTTATCTTGCCCTTTTTCTCCCAGATCAATGACAAAGAAACAGATTTTGAAAAAGAACGAATGAGTTGCGAAATAGTTAAAAGTAATTGGAATGATTAATTTTAAAGTTTCAAACACTTTAATTCCTTGGCTACGTTGTTTTAATTACGCAAGTTCAATTGTTTTACCTTATTAATTAGTCTTTTTTTACAAAATATTCAAGCTTGATCCTTCCATACAACCTCCTGATTAATGAAACTCTTTATTCCACTCTGTATTCAGATCCCAAAGGCGATGTAACATTAATTGGTCTCGGTATTAGAGGCTACATAATAAAAAGGTTCAACAACCCTTTCCTACGTGCAGGTATGATGAGAATCCTCTATTTTTTTTCTTTTTTACTTTTTGGTAATAATATTCTATTGTCATACGAAGTTCGCGCGTGATTTGAATTTCGAATGTATTAATTCGGCACAATGCGAGGCTGTCTATTAATTTGAAATCATGCTTTGTTATTCAATAAATTAGTGCTTAAAATGTCACAATAGATGATGATGGTACTATTATTGCATTTAAATTAACCAGTAGAGCTCTATGAAACATTATTTGAAGAGATTGCTAATTTATTCTAGCCATGTTTAAAAACAATTGTAAAAAAGGTAGCGCCTTTAACTGGTAACACTGGTCATAGATTGCCTGCGTTTTAGTTTAATTTTAGTAGTATCCATCCAGGATCCCCGACTGTTACTTAATTATATTATGACACGAACATTAATTATATCTTGGACCTTAGCCTGTGTTGATATCTCTCCCTCCAGCACCACAAATAAAGAATGTTAGTAACATTGCCAATAGGATTAAGAAATAATTTTAATTCGATTTCTGTGAAATTGCCGAATGTAATCATATTTACAAGGTAGAGGTACCGCGAATAATATTTGATAACAACAATTTCCAATAACGATAAAATAGTAATCGGTAAGTACAGACGCCAGCACATCAAACTACCACAATCTGCCAAATTTTTTCAATAGATTACAACCTTATCACAATAGTGGAAGGTTAATGTTCGATTGGTAAAATCTGACAGTTTCGGGTAGGTTGACCTGCTGGCGTCTGTACATTAAACGTTTCGTAATAATTTGACAGCCGCGTATTAAATTTAGTTATCACAGCTTTTTAATTTAAAAATAATGAGATGCTAGGTGTTTACCCAAATCCAAACAATATTTATTTACACTAGTACACATACAGAATGTGCCTTTTAAATTCTGTGTGATAAGATCTTCGATCTCCAAAGATATATTATACCTATTTAAAAAAATAGGAAAGAAAAATACAAAAGAACTACTTATTTCTAAGAGAAATTTCCTCCAGCAAGCGTGAGACCTGTTATGTATCAGTAGTAAGTAAAATGATATATCATTGGGTAAGTAGAACTGTAGAAGATCTTTGTATGTATCGGAATTCTAAGTTAGTTGGGCAAGAGAGGATTAAAAATAAAATCATATTACAATTTCAAGTTCCATCTGAACGGTACCGAAAATTGTACGCTCAGGATCTAAACCCAAAAATAGTGTAGCGAAAGGACTTGACACAGTTTCTATAGTTTCTACATGACTATTAACCACGGTAGGTAAATGAACGTTTATTGCTGCTGTGTTCCTTCTTATTCAAAAGTGTTCCGTTTATTAATGACTAGCTGTTGCCAGCGGTTTCACCCGCTACAACTCAAAAATCATCCCGTAGGAACATAAAATAGGGATAAAAACTATCCTATGCGTTAATCCAGGTTATAAACTATCTGTGTACCGAATTTCAAGCAAATCCATTCAGTAGTTTTTGCGTGAAAGAGGAACAAACATACATCCATCCTCACAAACTTTCGCATTTATAATATTAGTAGGAAGGATTGTCAGTTATCTAGACATTCGATTCAAGGATGCGTTTGTATTCAGTTCACAGAAGTGTTATGTCTCACTTGATAGTCGATAGCTTATCACTTTTATGACGTGCCGGTATTCTTCACAGGCACTATTACAGTGGGAGACAGCGATGAAATTAATAGCAATTTGATAAATCAATGTTTACATCCCATACGTTTTTAACTAATGGTAAAAAAATGCATAGGATTTTACAAATTGTTGGTTTAACTAATGATGATGATGAAACAACTCGGCCTATGGGCCAGTTGTTTGATGCCAGTTACCTTTAGTAAAATTATAAATATTTTTTTTAACAAATAGTTTTCTGAACTAGGGACATTTCGGGACTTCATACTTTGGAACTTTGTTGTTGTTTTGGCTGTCCTACAGTATTCGTAATTTTAGTCGTTTTGATACTTATTTTATTTGTCTATGTTTATTTAGATGAGTATATATAAAACTGTTTTAATTTCGTTATAATTGTGATTTAGGTTACCTACCTACGTAAATAAATAGATGGAAACTTAAATAATACGTGGAATAAACAGGTTACAGTCTCGGGAGAAAATAGAATTGTTTGGGAAGCTTCTTCTTATACTAGGGTTGTTGGGAAGTGATAATTTGTCTCTTTTTATGAAACAAAGGAGATCCTACAGTCTTATAGAAAACTACAGAAAATCTACGGGTAAACTAAAATGTTTAGGTACCGAACATTAAACCATTCTTATCACGGTTTACTCCAACTCAAATAATTCGCTCAGCAAATCACTAAAATACTCAAAAACCTTGATGTTTGTTATGTCATATAGATAAAAGCGATAAAAGTTAATTTAACAAGAAGAAAACGCACCTATCGGGCTATCACAGTTTACAAAACTCAAGTGTAGCACTTTTGGTGAACCAAAGTAAATATAGACGCAATACCGTGTAAGATTACACGTCACTTCTCTACGTAAAATGTTTAAATTATGTAAACGAAAACTTAGGAAAAGTTACAGCAATAAATACATCAAAAACAGTGAAGTAATAAAAATCCCCATTTTCAGCAAAAAATAGTAGTCATGGTCGTTTTATGTTTAATAGCTAATTAAATATTAAAGTACATAATGACCCTTGGCCCTAGGAAATCAAAATGTTTAGAATCCGAATACCTACCTATTTATAAAAAGTTAAGCTCTCTTCCTTCATTCCTACGATACTGATTTTAGAGGGGCCAATTTTCGCTAAATTCCATTTTTAAAGTAAGCAGGTACCTACAGTAAGATTCACGAAAGATGACCACGGCGCAGAAGGCATATTTTAGGTCCGTACTTAACTACCTATCTTCATTGTTGTCTTTAGAAGGTCATTCAGCAGTGGAAGTTTACAGGCTGATAAAATTGATATTATTGATTGCTACTTCAAGGATGACTGAACAAATGCATGACGATGATTCACTCCCCAAATGACCGATTTTCTACGAAAATCTAAACAGCAGCATTCTGTTTGCATTCGGAAAGAATAGCTGAATTAAATCTGAAAATATACCTAGGTATTTTCGAAGAACTTTTTGTCGCAACCGTGGTTCCCTGTTATTTTTCACAAGGTCTGTCATAGCCTCTTGGTTTAGAGTTTGTTTATTTAACTTTTTCAAAAGAGTTTTCAGGAATAGTTGTCAAATGTTACAGAAACAAAATTATAGAACACTTTTTTTTACGTTTTTGCACCAGAAACCGGCTGCGACTAAATATAATTTAGATTGGTAATTTGTATTGCGTTTTCCCAAAATTACTAGATAAGCTACATACAAGCAAATAAAACTACTAAATAACGCTTTATTTATTTAAAGACATGTCATCCATGATTGATAATTATTTACACGAGGTAGGTAGGTAGTGTCGCATCTGTGTTTCATTATTGAATATCTTCAATCGTCTGGTAGTTGTTGGAAGAATGAATTATTATGAAGGTTACGTTTGCATAGTAACCATCAAGAATACGAACCATTACACTAGATCTACGAGTATTTACGTATACAAGTTCTGGCTAAATCAAATCTGTGCCATGATTTGGGATTACATTATCCAGACCACTATTAAAGATCATACAACCTGGAAAATGAGCCAGATCATAGAGATTCCGATTTATATGTCGAGCCAGATACCGTGGCCAGATGTTCTGTGGTTCACTTAATCACTTTACAATTCTCATATCTACATTGTAGTAGTATTTCTGTTGAGAAAATCGTGTAGTAGGTTTGTAAACAATTAAGTTTCGAAAGACGGGAAAAAGCGAACAACATGTCGTTTATTTCTTTGTGTAGTAACGTTATGTGTCACCTGCTCTATACGAGTATGGCCTTATCGAACATGGGATCACAGATTGTGTATGCCTTTTATTCTGGTAGTTTCTATATTCATTCATTCATTCCTTGTTTCTTTTTCTTCTAGGTATTACTCTATCTTGACACAAATGACAATACAGCCGCAAGCTGCTATTGAAAGGAGCTGACATAATTAATTATCATATATTCATTCATATCTTTGCTTTGTGCAATTGTTGTTAATGAGTCATAATAAATTATTTTAGGTACTTATTCTTTTATTTTTTTTTAAGTTTTCTTATTTTATTTTTGACACCTGTCAGTTGTATCATCTTTTATCTATTAAGTATTCAGTGATAGTGGGTCTACCGAAACGGGCCACTTACTTTCCCAAGGTCCAAAAAACAACAATGATACAATTTAAATTATGTAATATGAAGAAAAAAATGATTCTGAATGTCAGTTATAAATTGAAATGAGAAAGCGTAACAAGAATTTTAAATAAGAAACCGACCACGTTATTATTGCTACGTGTGTTTAAAACAAGTTTCTTTTGTTGATAAGCCAACAGAAAATGTCTGGACGAGTCATTGACTCCCGCTGTTTTTTTATTCATTTACTTATTTGGTACCTATATTATGTAGCAAGTTGTATAGGTACAGACGACATCACCACATCAACCTACCCAAATCTATCAAATGATGTTAAAAGATTTAAAATTTTAGCGCAAAAAAAGGTTCATGTTCAATTAGAAAAAAATGAAAATTTGATAAAAAATTAATGGATTTCAGATTAGTTCACGTTGATACTCGTCGTACCTACTCAAAAAAGGCTGCCTATATCCATTAGGACATGAACATCACTCGCTTGATTTTTTGACAGATGTTTTACTACCAAGCATTAACTAGACTGCGATATTACCTACCTACCTATTTGTCGGATGGTCCGTTTCCAGAATCTCTTTGTTGTTTACCTATCAAAGTGAAGTTCATTCGTTCACGGTCAAGGTCATCATCCTATAAATGTTCCCACTGCTGGGACACAGGCCTCCTCTCTGTTAGAGGGAGTGGGCCATAATCCACCACGCGGGCCCAGTGCGGGTTGGTGGATGTCACGTCTTCGAATTTTTGGTTTTAGGACATGCCGGTTTCCTCATGATGTTTTCCTTCACCGTTTTGAGAGCAGTGGTGATGAAATAAATTACACAAGGTAATGCGCCTGGCTGGATTCGAACCCACGACCTACAACTCGTAAGTCGGGGCCGATACCACTGGGCTACCACTGCTCACGGTCAAGGTCAATCCTTTCCTATTTTGATAACGTAAAGGTGGCGGTTCGCGCCGGAGACCGAGGCAGGAGACAGATACGGTAGCAATCTCCGGTAGCGGTCTCCGGCGCGAACATCTGCGCATTGCCGCGCATGGAAGTTTCCTTTGTAATGTCATCAAAGTAAACAATCTTATATTTGGTAAGGCTCACGTTATTTTTAAATTCCCGCGTTTGTATAACAGCTTGTGCATACTCTTTGGCCTTTAGCTAATTCCACTCTAAAAATACTGCGAATGGACCGCGACATGTCGCCCCGCGCGATTAATCGCGTGTGTCTGCAGGAGGCTTTTACCATTATCGATAACGTGACGCATTCGTAATTCAAATAAATAATAAGATTTTTTTTTTCATATTAAACCTACTACAAGAAAAAGGCGCAAGATTTTTAATTACAACGTGCAATCATAGACAATCAGAGCGTGGAAGCAAAGAAGTCTTGATTCAGTTATGATAAGTGTGTACTGCTCCACTGATTCTGGAGCTAGCTCTCGTAATGATTTCTGATAATCGCAGAACGATGAACAAAGCATTCAGTTTAGATTATACCTACATTGCAAGAATTTGTACCTCAATGCAACTACCCCGGTGTTCACCGACAGCATTTGTAGTAGAGAACCAGGATATCTTAAGACCAACTCTAGAACCGCCCTGTGCAACGCCTGTTATGAGTCAGCCAGCCTGTTGTGTTCATTGGCCATCCAGTCAAAGGAGTTTATGTTCTTATTCTTGTTATCGTGTCGAAATTGTTTGTGGCGCCAGAAATAACAAAACACACCTATCGAAAAATGCAGCTAACGATACGATCGCTCGCCAGACGATAATTCTAGAGGTAGGTAATCACTCATTATCTCCACAAATCAGGGTCGCTTGCGATAAGTCACGCCACGGGCCGGCCTGCCGAGCGCCGCTCATGTCTTTGTTTTTATCTCAAACGTAATTCTTTTATGTTTCCTGGAGAACGTATTGTTTCTTAGTAGGTAAGTACCTACTATAAAGTTATCCTAAGATAAAGTTATCTTAAGACATTTACAAGTAATCTTACCATTGAATGTGTCGTAAGCTGTAGGCTGGTAGTCCTCTCGGAACGTGTCCTGCGCGTACGCCGCTATCAACGAGCTCTTCCCCACAGCTCCATCCCCCACCAACACACACTTTATCTTCTCCTTCTTACCACCTTTCACCTTCCTCCTATCTTTAATCTGAAACATTCGGTTCAAAGTCCGTCTGCTCTTCTTGTCCCTCACTGCCCAATCGTTCACTTTATCACAGCAGTTCAAGTCTTCAGACACATCGTCTCGTATCACAGTGCGGCCGTTCTCCTCGGCCACTTCCGAGTAGTCGTAGTCGTCGTCGTCCCGCCGCGAGATCGGGAACTGGCTCGGACTGTGCACTCCGAACACGAACGGCCCGTCTCTCTCGGGCACACGGGCAGCGAACCCGTTCGCCGGAGTCGGGGGCTTCGCATAGTGCACTGCCGGGGCACGGTACTGACTCGAAAGGTATTCGTCTGACGCCTGCGGATCGAACCTAAATACTAGTTCCGCTTCCCTCCGATCCAAACTTATCTCTGGAGGCGTAACTTTATCTTGAAAGTATCCAACTTTCTCGCGTGCCCTTGTCTCCTGCAACCGTCTTTCGAGTTCGACGTTCGATGGTTTCCAGTAGTCTGGTCGGTATTCGTAGGAATAATCTGTGGGCAGATTCCTGGGTGCGGGCAAGGGCCTGTGCGGTCCAGTGTCGCGGGGAGGCGCGCGTGGTGGGACCATTAGAGGCTTTTGCGGTTCCGCCAACAACGGTCGACGCGCCGACAGGTTCGCGTTTCTGTTAAACATGATCCCTTCTAAACTGGGAGACATTTGCACTGTCACAACTGGCTACCGAACAGATGATCAAGGTGTGCGTTCGCGCACATTACTTGCGCGATGTAATTGAAATATATCGTGGTTTGTGGAGCGCGCGGGCGCGAAAAGCGACGTGCCGTCACTGCGGAGTACAGAACGCGACTGTCTCGCGGCGGCCGATGGTAGCCGCGCTCCCCTCGCCCGGAGAAATGACCTGTTGCTTCTGTTACCTGTTCAGGTACAAGCGGCCGTTTCGCGAGCAAAGCGCAGCTGCTGCCCGTGAACAAAGCCGTCATATGGCGTCGCCATCGCCAGCCGCCTCACATAACCCCACAAGGAAATTCATTCACAATATCCAGCGATGAATGAACTACCTACGACGTGTTTTGTTTACCAAATGTTCAACAATGTTTACTTATTAGGTTCAAATAGCTTCCAACCTCGATTCGGACTGTATTATTTTAGTTAGACCTTATTAGTGGCATAGTTTGGTAAAAATACTTAGGTATTTTATTCTAGCTTGTGGCACATCACATCATACAAGGACGGTTTATCTATTGTTGGAAGTCTTCAGGTTGCATTCTATTCTAGGGAATGGAATTCAAATTACTCGTACCTAGTATGAATGCCATTATCTGTCTGTCCGTCTGTTATTATCACTTATCACAGGGTCTCAAACGGCCAAATCCCAAAAGCAATATCCGAATAGCCAATGGCGTTGCTGGAAATGGCCGAAATTCGTGCATTTCCAGTGATTTCCAGCAACTTTAATGGCTATTCTTGTATATTTTTCATACACGAAGTGAATCATTTGGAATATTTAATAAGTGGCCTCAGCAACGGCGTTAGGGTAAGGCGCGGTTAGGCGACCGCCCAGGGCGCCATAGAAAAGGGCGCCACAGGTCTACTTAATTCCCGTAAATGCCCTTTAGCGAAAAAATCGTTATGATGACAACAGATTAGAATGGAACTCAGTGTCAAATTCGGAGCACTGCACTGCATGCATAGCAGTTTATTTATTTATTTATTTATTTATTAAACTTAATGCACAACAATGTACAACGGCGGACTTAATGCCGTAGGCATTTTCTGCCAGTCTACCTTGGGGTGATGCAGAGACAAAACATAGTAGGTGCTACAAAATTTACTAGAGATATAATACATTTATATAGATAAATACATACATACATAATACATACATACATAATACATACTGTAATACATACATAATACATTATATAAACTCACTTTGTGCAGAGAAAAGAAAAATAAATGGAAAAACTGTCAACCAATTAATTTTGAATCGTATCTGCCAACTTCTTAAGTAAAAATTCTCGAGCCTTTAACTTAAACGAGAAACGATTGGTTGCCGTCCTGATATTCAAAGGGAGTTCATTCCATAGAAAGACCGCCTGAACAAAAAAGGAATATTTCTGGAGGCTAGAGCGGTGAGAAGGACATCGCAGAAGGCGATTACTAGAGGAACGGAGATTCTTAGAGTGAGCAGAGCATAAAAATTGAAAATGAGAAGTTAGATAAGAAGGAGAAGTGGGTTTGTGTAGAAGAGAAAATAGGGTCGTCAAAGCCCTCAACGCTCTACGCTGCCGAATGGGCAGCCACTGTAAAAGTGACCGTTGTGCGGAAACATGATCATATTTGCGGAGATTGAATACGAATCGAATGCAGTTATTTAGAAGTCTGTCAAGTTTACGTTACCGAAAATCCTGGAACATAGAGAAAAAAACACTATCAATCTCTAAATAAAAACTGGTTGAATTTTGACAAACTTGGCAACTTTGTCAATCGAAAATCGAAATGAAATTACTGATAACCTCGACCTCGAAGACTAGAAAAGTAAATGCCAGTTTTAATAAATGGTAATTTCATTATTATCATTTTCCTTATTTCATAAGGGATTGAATTGCAGTTAGGGGGCGCCGTAGAAATCTCGCCCAGGGCGCTGCTGGTAGTGCTAAAACCGGCACTGGTGGCCGTTTTAGACCCTTCGCGGACACGGACAGATAGATGTTTTACTACAAAAAAAAAAAATTATGGGGGCTCTCATAAAATATTTTTATTGCCGTTTTTATAAACGAAACCCTTCGTGCGTGAGTTGCATTTGGCCGGTTTTGTTAATACAATAACACAAACAATCTTTCTTTTCCGTATTAAATTATATGGTTTCCGAACGCATGATTTTTAATTGCCAAATTGACAAGCACATGTTTTTATTTTGACATTACAATGACAGGTGCCATGCTTCAAGCGTTCCATTTATTCGCTCGCAAATGTCTCAATATAATGCATATTGTTTCGTCTAGAAAGAGATAGTAAGATTTAACTACGTGGAAAAGAATAAACAACGAATATTTATAATGTTTCATTTCTATTGTCAACAATGAATGAACAATGCCAATGTCATTTCATTTGTGAAGAAATTTGGTTAAGTTCGGTAAAGTGAACTACGAAATAATTTAATTAAACCATTTTTACAGGATTTAAAAATAGTGTAGTTTCAATAATTATACGAACCATAAATCCAATACGATGGCCAAGTTTAAATTGAGTAAGTACAGTACTACAATTGCCAGTTGATTCGTTATTGTGAGCATGCGACATGCTGAAATTCATCAAAAATATTTTAAAAAACAAAATTATGCGTCTATTTCGAAGCATCCAGTTTAGTTCTTTAAATGTAGCAGTTTAGTGTATTCTTTAGCTACCTTGTGTTTCTTCAGCAGTCTATAAATTGAGTAAATACCAACAACAGTGTTGCACAATAATATAAATTATGTTATTATAAGCAACAATATACTTACTAATTGAGTACAGTGAAATATATTAACATTCTCAATGAGATGGTAACATGCGTTTGTTTTTAACTTTTCAAAACTTAACACAATCATATCATGACTGAGAAGAACCTATATCATTTCCTCTTAACTTGTCATCATACTGTTCAGCAAGGTATTCTCTGAGAGGTTTGATAGCCCTATCGTAGTTTAACCTCCACTACAGTGGAATCTAGCACTAACACTTAAACTTAACTATTTTTTTCCGCAGAAAAACCATCAAAGAGACAGCCGGCCCGCCTCCGTTACAAAATAGAAAAGAAAGTAAAAGATCACAACAGAAAACTAAAGAAAGAAGCAAAAAAGAATCCCAAATCTAAGAAAGCTAAGCCCATACAGATTCCTAATGGCTGTCCATTCAAAGATGACATTTTGAAAGAGGTGGAAGCAGTCAAAAAGCATAAAGAAGAAGAGAGACAGAAAAAGAGAGAATTAGCTAAACAAGAGAAACAAAAGAAAATGGAAGAGAAAAAGAGTAGTAAAATTAGTATGGGAGCGTTAGTAAGTATTGTTTGTTCTTCAATGTTTTTTTTATGTCGTAAAATCATCAAATGAGTCCTCCCACCCAGGGCAGGGCGAGAGGGACTGTCAGACTTGTACTGACTAAAATCCACAGTGTCCTTTAATAGCCCTTTACATTCCGGGGTCACAGTAGCTGGTAACTTTTTCGACCCGCAGGAGTTTTTTGGCACTTTATGTGACTTGTCCTTCTTTGTCACATAGGTAAAAGTTAAATTGCATGATAAATGAAGTACTTCTGATCTAAATAAATGTTGATTTTTTGTGGCCAAAATTCTTACTCATGTTAGAGATGCATATAAATGCTGATCAGTCAGTCATTCCAAATGGTTCACTTTGTTTGTCTTCAATTCACGAAGTGAATAATTAAGGACATTGAAATGTGGCATTTTAGACTCGCAGCGGAGATAAACGTGATTTCACAAAAAAAATGACATTGATTTAAGTGATAATACAAATGGTAACTCAGAATGGAATGAATGAATGGTGGCCTAAAGACCTCACCTCGCCTTGCAGACTGAAAAGAACTATCCCACAAGATCTATTGACATAGACAATTATTGAGATAACGGACTCAGGGGAATGTTGACAAGAGACATAGCAAGGAAAGAGAGCTAAAAAAATATATTTCTTTTCATTTGTAGAAAGATATAATGCCTAACTATTTTTTTAATTACCAACTCTTTTCTTTTAAATCCTTGCCTACTTAATTTCTCTTTTAATTATTTACAGGTAGAGAATGCACAAGCAAGAGGTAAAGTTCACGAAGCATTCAAAGGTGATGAGACCACAGATGATGTAGAATTTGGGAAAGACAGGAAACAGGAGAACTCGCTCAAAACTTACTATAAAGAGTTCAAGAAGGTCATATCTGAAGCTGAAGTTATCTTAGAAGTTGTGGATGCCAGAGATCCTTTAGGTAAGCAAATAACATCACTCCAGTGATCCTAAGGGAGCTTCCACATGACGTGATTCGTGCAATTGCAATTTCTACTAACTAAAAATTAAAAACGTCCTTGCTACTACGATATAATGATGCAAATTCGATTGACTTGACGACATTGTGGTGAGCGTGTTTTGTTTTTCATCTACCTACAGGACAACTGCACGTTTTATGTCATATTATGTCGTATTGGTAAGGATGATTTTCGCTTGTAGTTGGAATCAGTCGAATTGCGTCGCATCGCTCATGGGAAAGCTCCCTAAAGGAACTGGTTGAGATGTATCTAACAGCACTGTATGAGCTAAAACAGTATTTTGCCAGAATCTCCTGTATAGGGAGTGAATCTATTGAATTGAGCAAAAATCTAGATTCTCTGGCAGACAGTTTGAAGTTGCCTGATCTTGTTAGGAATCAAACACATGGACCCTATGCCCAAGCAAATAAGACCTGAATGTGGCAGGCATGTGTTATTCTAAGATTTAAAAAAATGCTTTGCTTACGTAACTTTATCTCTTTATGAAATGAAATAGTGTTCCGCCTTCTAACCAAAGCAAACATCTTTGGGTAATCTCGTCTACATGTTTCTCTTAAAAAAAATTACCTCAACATTCGCTTTGGTTAGGAAGTAGCCTCATTGCCATTATTTACTTTTGAAAGAATCGTCATCACCATCAGCCATAAGAGCACTGCTGAACAAAGGCCTCCCCTTTCTAATCCTATAATTTATGTGTTTCTCATATCGCGAATTTTAAGTACTTTTGTGTCGCAGTAGCGGTGCCATCTGTTCAAAACTACACCTAAAACCTGCAGGTACACGTTGTTCTCAAGTAGAGGAAGCAGTCCGAGAGTCAGGCAAGCGTTTAGTCCTAGTACTGAACAAAGCGGACCTGGTTCCCCGTGCCAACCTTGAAGCCTGGCTCAAGTACTTACGACAGACAGCCCCCGTGGTACCTTTCAAAGCCTCAACACAAGATCAACAGCATAATCTTGGAACTAGGAAGATGAAGCATGTTGTTAAGGAGAAGCAGATGAAAAGTAAGTAAAATGTTATACAGCTGTTCAGGAATTTTTGGTTTTGTAGTCCAAAATTATAATTAAAGCAATATTTCTCGATACTTTGCATTAAACAACTAAAAATCCTTGTAGCACTGTATTAGTATTCATAAAGGTTTAAATATTATGAAAATGAACAATTTGAAATAAATGTGTCTTGATTTGAAATTAACGGTTTGTCTCTTGATTTTAAATATCAATGCAATTATTATTTATTTGTCACGTACGCCATACGTCACGTACGTATACATATGAGATTTCACGTACACCATACTGTTCGTTTTGCGAAAAATTTTCGATGCGTAGTGTTCAAATGCAAGAATCGTGAATGGAATGCTGGCAGTAAATACTGTTGATTCATTACCATAGCTCGGAGTAGGTAGATTGATTTTATGGACTTATATCACAATCTGTCATAGAAATCATAACATGGATAAGCCTTTTTCCCGTGATTTCATTTCAGTACTCACGGGTGGCCCAGTGGTATCGGCCCCGACTTACGAGTGGTAGGTCGTGGGTTCGAACCCAGCCTGGCGCATTACTTTGTGTAATTTATTTCATCACCACTGCTCTCAAAACGGTGAAGGAAAACATCGTGAGGAAACCGGCATGTCCTAGAACCGTCAAATTCGAAGACATGTGACATCTACCAACCCGCACTGGGCCCGAGTGGTGGATTATGGCCCACTCCCTCTCACAGAGAGGAGGCCTGTGTCCCAACAGTGGGAACATTGAAGGCTGATGATGACTTACGGGACTGAATTGAAATGCACGCGGGCGAAGCGGCAGGCAACACCGAGTGCTTATTATGTCTTTATCCGACATGTTCCTAATTTCCGGAAAAATCTCTTAAAATCCCGGAATCACGGAGGCATGTCCATATTAATTAATATAGGTATACATTTCAGGTTGTTGACCCAAATTGAGTCTACCTACTCTGGGGTCTCTGGGCTATGTTGATTACATTTCTTCTTTAATACTCACAAAAAATCCTTCTCTCCCAGGCTCGGCATGCGTAGGCGCAGAGCTGCTAATGAGCCTCCTAGCTATCTACTGTCGCAACAAGGGCATCAAGACGTCCATCACCGTGGGCGTGGTCGGTCTTCCCAACGTTGGGAAGAGCTCCATTATCAACAGCTTGAACAGGTCTAAGGCTTGCAATGTTGGTAGCACACCGGGGGTTACTAAGTGAGTAGCTTATGTTAATTAATAACTTACTTCTAAAAATATAAAAGTAGATGGCCCCGTCAAAATTAGAAGACTAAGAAAATTGAAATATTCACGAGTTTGACAGAGCAGTATATTTTATATTAGAACTCGGCAAATAAATTTTTGGTAAGCGGTCAATTAAATTGTTGACAATTCTTGAAAGCCAGCTATACCTTTTTAGAGTTATGGCCGGCTATGTTTGTTAGCAAATGCACTACCAGCAGATTTACTGGTCTGGTTACCTTCAGGATCACATTATTACCACAAATTACATTAAAAAAACTTACTCTCTCAAGTAAGATGTGATGTTCCTATACTATAAGCTTTAACATGTATAATTATACATGTTAAAGCTTTATCACATGGCTTTTGAATTTTCATGTTATTTTTTTTTGTTATGAAAGAATTGCAACATTTTGACACATAGGTAACTAGTCTATCGGAAAAATCGAAACTCATCCATCTTCTAAAAATTCCAGACAAATGCAAACAGTCCAACTAGACTCAAAGATCAAGATCCTGGACAGTCCCGGCATCGTGTTCCACTCTGGATCCGAGAGTGACTCCACAGTAGCACTGAAGAACGCTGTGCGTGTGGGCAGCTTGAAGGATCCCATCACTCCGGCGGCCGCCATCTTGCAGAGGGCCAACAAACATACCCTCACTGAACTTTATAGTATACCTGATTTTAATACGCCACAGGTAAGTTGTAGTACCGCCGCGGGAGATGCCCACGGCAACGGACGTCGCAAGACGATCTCCGGCCACCGCAGGCGCGGGCATGCGGGCGGCGAGTAAAGGGTGACTCGCCGTCTGATCATGGACCATGCCCGGGTCGACGGCGCGTTGTGTTCCACGCGCGCCTCAAAGAGCTGTCAGCAATCTGACGGGGCTCCCTAAGAGGGCCAGAGCCTGCCGGGGTCGCGGGCTGTCTCACTGGGTGACTGTGATCCTGGAACATAAAGGGCCACTGAAGGAACAACGTGGATTTTAGTCAGTACAAGTCTGACAGTCCCTCTTGTCCCGCCCTGGGCGGGAGGACTCATTTGATGATTTTGCCACGTTAAAAAAAAGGTAAGTTGTAGTACAACGGTTGGTACCTTTTTTGGTAGACAATCGCTACAAAGTGGCAAAATCAAGTAGTGACAGGCCACAATTTTTTTATTTAAAACCGGAAATTTTGTTATTGAACTATTTACTTCTATTAATGCCATTCAATTATGAGCTCTTAGAGCTTTTTATAAAATACTAGCTGACACGGCAAACGTTGTTTTGCCATAAATTAAAAATTTTGTCTAAAAAATAAAATTTAGGGGTGGACTACCCTTAACATTTAGGGGGATGAAAAATAGATGTTGGCCGATTCTCATAGATACCGGATAAGCACAAAAAATTTCATTAAAATCGGTCAAGCCGTTTCGGAGGAGTATGGCAACGAAAACTGTGACACGAGAATTTTATATATTAGAAGATAGGTAAGAGATTAAGAGGTATTAAAAAAAAACTGATTGATTTGTTTGTTTGTTTATGTTTTTGTTGAACAAACTATTTTGTGCTAATAACGCTTCAACTTATAAATACCCATGAAAAAAAAACAGCTCAGGATTTCTCGTCTAACTTGAGATATATGCGATTTTAATTTTGTAGAAAACCGCCTGTAGTATTGGTCATAGTCATAGCAAAGTTAAAAAAACCGGCCAAGTGCGAGTTGGACTCGCGTGAAGAGGGTTCCGTACGATGTTACTTATCACGTTTTTTTTTAATCTGACCCAAATTGGTACGCACAATATTGAGTGATTTACCATGTTATTTTAATATCATGGACTTCTTATTGGTTTTCCTATAATCTATAAGTAGAAAACTAAATTCTGTATTTTTTTTAATAAATTAGATTCAGTAGTTTCGGAGATAAGGGGGGGGAATGGTCAAATTTCGTCTATTTTCTTGAATAACTTGGAAACTATTTATTTTAAAATTACAAAAAAAATATATTTAAGATTGTCTCAACAAGACCTTTCATTTGATATGTCACACGATGCAGTTTTCATTTTTTTTTTTTAATTTTCCCCTTCCCCCCAAAAATTACCTCCCATACACAGATATGGACTTCTTATAGGTTATCCTATAATCTATAAGTAGAAATCTAATTCCTGTATTTTTTTCAAAATTTTAGGTTCAGTAGTTTCGGAGATAAGGGGGGGGGAATGGTCAAGCCTCGTCTATTTTTTTTGAATAACTTGGAAACCATTTATTTTAAAATTACAAAAAAATACTTTTAAGTTTGTCTCAACAATACCTTTCATTTGATATGTCACACGATGCAGTTTTCAAATATTTTTTTTTAAATTTTCCCCTTCCCCCCCAAAAAATTACCTCTCATATACAGATATGGACTTCTTATAGGTTATCCTATAATCTATAAGTAGAAAACTAATTTCTGTATTTTTTTCAAAATTTTAGGTTCAGTTGTTTCGGAGATAAGGGGGGGGGGAATGGTCAAATTTCGTCTATTTTCTTGAATAACTTGGAAACTATTTATTTTAAAATAACAATAAAAATATATTTAAGATTGTCTCAACAAGACCTTTCATTTGGTATGTCACGCGATGCAGATTTCAAATTTTTTTTTAAAATTTTCCCCTTCCCCCCCAAAAATTACCTCCCATATACAGATATGGACTTCTTATAGGTTTTCCTATAATCTATAAGTAGAAAACTAATTACTGTATTTTTTTCAAAATTTTAGGTTCAGTAGTTTCCGAGATAAGAGGGGAGGGGGAATGGTCAAATTTCGTCTATTTTCTTGAATAACTTGGAAACTATTTATTTTAAAATTACAAAAAAATACATTTAAGATTGTCTCAACAAGACATTTCATTTGATATGTCACACGATGCAGTTTTCAAAACTTTTTTTTTAATTTTCCCCTTCCCCCCCAAAAATTACCTCCCACTTACAGATTTCATCTATTCACGTCACACCTCTGTGCTTGGGTCACAGGAATTGATATGTGTACCAAATTTCAACCCAATCGGTCTAGTAGATTCGGAGATAATTGACTGTAAGCGACAGACAGACGGACACACGAGTGATCCTATAAGGGTTCCGTTTTTGTATTCGGACGTACGGAACCCTAAAAATGCAAATAAAATCATCTTTGTTTAATATTGGCCTACCCGAGTCTTTTTAGATTTCCAATCAAAAGCAGCCATAAAAAATTAGGCACATTTGTTCAGACACTGATATAGACTAACATATATGAAAACCGGGCAGTTCTGGAAATATTACATACATACGGGTCGAATTGATAACCTCCTTTTTTTTTGAAGTCGGTAAAAAGGAATGGGATTTGAATTGAGATTGAATATTAATTCCGGTCGTTCATTAATATTTTGACAGTAAAATCTAGACTACAAGCTTACCTAAGTTCATCAAGATTGTTATAGCAACGTTAATTATTTTTAAACGTATGCGACGCGCATCGTAAAGATGATTTTAACCCGGCAGCACTCGCGCCTTCGAAAGTTACATAGACACTCGCGCATAGAGCATTTTGCTCACACTTTATAAGCAGTCAAATTGTAGTATAAGACATATGACATGACATTTTTTATGACTAAAATGTATTAAAACAATCATATTTAATCAAATCAAATGTTTTTTATAGTAAAATAATGTTTGTTATACTTTCAATATTAGTAACAAAGACATGATAACTAAATTACCGATTTTGCACCTACTTTTAGTATAAATTGATAATAATTAACTTAAATAAAAAAAAAAACATATGAAAATGTCACGGTATTTATCCACATTATATGTGTGAGCTTTGCATATATTACATATAATAAAAACATGTACGGAACATAAAAAAAAAAATTGCATGAAAACATGTCTTTTTTGATTTGCGATTTTACGACAAATCGCGCAAATTCCATTGGTTTTCTCAGTCCCAGAAACCCCAGGTTCAAAGGAAAAGTTGCTGAAGAATATGTCAAAGGTTGTGTATGGTAGATCTTCGTTGTATTTGGGGTTGTGTTAAATGTAGAGCTAATTATTTCAAATATTGTATCCGGGTGATATTTTTTTCACCAAAACGTGTTCCTGTTGACTATCCATCTGTAAATATACTAAAGTAGATTAATTTGTTGCTTATTATATTGTTTAATTATTAGGTAATCATTTCGGAATATTTTTTAACATAAAAATAGCAATAAATGATTATATTTATTATAATTCTAAGTAAAAAAGCCATTAAAAATACTTACGCTGATACTCGCGCGATGAGCAAAACGCCGCGGGACGCGACCCTGCTGAACAAATCCTCTCCCTCTGCTAACAGAGGAATACTGAGCACATGAAACCGGTATGTGAGGGACGAGATAGGACTAAAAGTCAGCTATAGCGCGAATGAGGTAGCCATGCACATTTTTGACAAAATAATACGCTTTTTAAATTTACCGTGAGGGAAATGCTCATAGCGCGAGTGCTCGCGGGTTAAAGGGCAGAAATATTCAGGTGTGAGTGGGACGTTTGACGTTACCGTAAAACGTGTGAGTTGTGGTATCGTAATTGGAGTACTTATCCTGAAGACGCGGGTTCATATTCCACTCGGTATCTTTATAGCAACGTTGTATCAAATCAAAAAGAGGGTAATGATTTTCAAATGCATACATCTGAAATAGACATTTTGTTTATTTCAGGAATTCTTCGCACACTTGGCATCTCGAATGGGTAGGTTTAAGAAGGGCGGTGTACCAGATCAGGAATCAGCTGCGAGGATACTGCTAAATGACTGGAATACTGGCAAGGTACAACTCATTGGCTTATAGTACTTATTGGCTTACAAAAAGTATCTTTGAATTATACTGAGACTACTTTATCCCACAGCTGGGCAAATGCATGACTTTTAGGGTGGGTTCATATCTGACGGAACATCCGTCGCGGATCATCGGTCGCGGAATGCCAGAACAGACGAATGTATAGAAAAACAATTGACCGTTCACGCTCAACGGATGATCCGTTAGTGCGTCAAAGAACATTCTATGATCCGCTCGACGGATGTTCCGTCAGATATGAACGTATCCTTACCGTTTTTGTGACGTAAAGTAAACTGGAACTTTGACGTTAAATTGGAAAAAAAAAATTAGTACCTCGTTCATACACTAGGAGGAACTTTTTCGGTTTTCCATACAATAAATGAAGCAAATACTTCAAGTACGCTCTAGATAGAAAAATAGCAATTTCATAGAATCAGCTATTTCCTTAACTTTGCCGTATATGATTACTTCCCAGAATTTGATCCTTATTAGCAACACTATTGAATGGTGTAATAATACAGGGTGTAATTTTTTTTTCAAAATCAGCGGGTTCGATTCCTGTCAAGGATTCATTTTTCTAAAATCCAATGATGCAGTTTTAATTTTCATTAAAATCGGCCTCGAGACTTCTTTCAACGTTTTTCGATATTCCTCATAGTTTCAGATATAGCCATCCACGCCCAGTTGAAAAATTCACCCTGTATATCTTTATAAATATTCATTGATACAACAAAAGAATAACTATATGTCCATTATTCATCATCTGAAATTGCATCATTACCACTCTTACAACAGCTTAGCAATTCCATCAATCTGTTTCACCACAGAATAATTAATAGTACTATACGTACAGAAGGACTACTCCAAAAAAAAATCAAACAAATGTAAAATCTATGAACGAGAGAATAAAGTACATTTTAACTGGCAGCCGTACCGCCCACCTACTTTTATAATAGCCTAAACTTCCCGTGCGCAAGCAAAAATGTACTGAATGGTTACGCCCGAGAGTTTATTTTGGTTTATCTGACGCCAACGACATTAAAAGGTTACTATGGGTCAAGCTCAATAGGGTTGCGACTTGCGAGTTTAGGCACAAATAGGTAGGTACCTATGCGTATTTTATGCATTTGCTAAATTACATTATTACCTTAAATACCTATGTTCCTCAAGGAATTTTGTTTTTATCATCAGCCTATATCTTTTTGGTTTCGTCATCGATTACTACATACATTATTGATTGTTAGCACAGAATGATAATAGTAGATACCTACGGCACCTTACGTGAGGAATAATATTTATAATAATATTATCTTTTCTACCTATTATTGTTATATTTTTGAACATTTATCTTACAAAAAAAAGAATAATATTTAATAGATTTTTATCGTCTATGGCAAAATAGCCAGTCCTTATTATTTTGCACTCAACCTAGTAACCGACCAATTACTATCGCATACTGTCACAGGCCCCGCGTTGCGTGTCTTTGTAGGTAGGTAAAAAAGTGGCGCAGCGAATTACGACCGCTGACCTTGAATGCGTAGTGTGGCCATTTTCTGAGTTAGAACTTTTGAACAACAACGCAAACATCTTTCTACTTTCTACCGATCTTAATTCTTAGTACTCAGCTTAAGGTGAGTGAGAGTGTCGTCTTTTTATCTTGGTCGTCCAGTAGGCTCACCCCCCCCCCCAATTAGTATCTCGCCTCATTTCCAAACTTGTAACCTCATGATTAGGTATCATGATCAGTTAAGCCCATACTTCACAAGCAGGGAGATAATTTTGTTGATCATTACTAAATATGTACTATATATTTTTTTTCTTCATAATAATATTGTGTTATTAATTTAACAAAAGCACCTAAAGCAAGAAACTTGTGCGTAACTACACGTAACGTAACAAAAATATTAAGGAGACGGAGCGCGTGCGTAACGGGTGGCGCGTGGCAGCCGTAGTGAATGGGCCACGACATAATGGCCCCGCAACTACTTGCAGTTTTATGCCTACACCGCGGAGTGAGACAGGCCTGGTTTCACTCTGTAGCACTATTCCGTATAACCTTGTCTCTTTCTATCAGGTCAGATACTTCACTCTGCCTCCGGAAATACCCGACTCCGAAATACACGTGGACGCGAAGATCGTATCAACTATAGCTGCTGAATTTGACATCAACTCCTTTGAAGCTATGGAGACTGAAGCGATCAACGAGCTCGCCGCTCACGATACAGGAGTCGAAGGGATTAAGGTAAAGTGGACTTTTTCGTCATACATTTAAGAATCATAGTACTTTGTACTATGATTGGTAATGGGGAGAGGCCTTTACTCATCAGTATCAGTACTTTGTACCATTCATACTTAGCTATCATCAATAGGGGAGTCGATTTATGTAAGTATAAATAGCACTTAAATTATGCTGAAGAAATTGATCGAATCAACCTGAGGAGCTCGTGCCTAAATAATTACAGCCGCACAAGTCGATCTTCCGGGTTAAGCCGCGCTTGTCGAGGTTTGCCTGTGGATGGGTGAGCATCTGTCTGCGAGTTCCCTCCGTGCCTCTGAAAGCATCGTCGTCGGTCTGTGTAGCTTTTTTTTTTGTTTGTTTGATCAAAAAAAGGATACAGCGGTTTTTATCACATTACACCTGCCAAACTGCGCAGCAGTTTGTCGGCAGTCGCTAACTATACATAGGTATGCAATGTAGGCAGGTTCGTTCAAACGACATGCAATTTGCAACCTGCATACAAGTAAAGGACCTTGCTCATGATGCGATTCGTGCGATTTGCAATTTCTACTAAATAAAAAACCGGCCAAGTGCGAGTTGGACTCGCCCATGAAGGGTTCCGTAGCAACAAGCATAGATTAGAGATATAATTATATTGAGATTAGTAAGTAATATCACAGAATACTTAATAGTACAACAGAAGGACTACTCCAAAAAAAAAATCAAACAAATGTAAAATCTATAAACGAGAGAATAAAGTGCATTTTACCTGGCAGCCGTACCGCCCACCTACTTTTATAATAGCCTAAACTTCCCGTGCGCAAGCAAAAATGTACTGAATGGTTACGCCCGAGAGTTTATTTTGGTTTATCTGACGCCAACGACATTAAAAGGTTACTATGGGTCAAGCTCAATAGGGTTGCGACTTGCGAGTTTAGGCACAAATAGGTAGCTACCTATGCGTATTTTATGCATTTGTTAAATTACATTATTACCATAAATACCTATGTTCCTCAAGGAATTTTGTTTTTATCATCAGCCTATATCTTTTTGGTTTCGTCATCGATTACTACATACATTATTGATTGTTAGCACAGAATGTTAACAGTAGGTAGTCTAGGTACCTACGGAACCTTACGTGAGGAATAATATTTATAATAATATTATCTTTTCTACCTATTATTGTTATATTTTTGAACATTTATCTTACAAAAAAAAAATATATTTAAAAGAATTTTATCGTCTATGGCAAAATAGCCAGTCCTTATTATTTTGCACTCAACCTAGTAACCGACCAATTATTATCGCATACTGTCACAGGCCCCGCGTTGCTTGTCTTTGTAGGTAGGTAAAAAAGTGGCGCGCGAATTACGACCGCTGACCTTGAATGCGTAGTGTGGCCATTTTCTGAGTTAGAACTTTTAAACAGCAACGCAAACATTTTTCTACTTTCTACCGATCCTAATTCTTAGTACTCAGCTTAAGGTGAGTGAGAGTGTCGTCTTTTTATCTTGGTCGTCCAGTAGGCTCACCCCCCCCCCCCCACTTACCCCCGTGTCTATAAACAAGTCAAAGGTTTTACTTGAGTAAATGTCATTATTTAAGAGACGATATTTATTATGTAGATTAATAATTGCTTGAAGTTTGAACTGTAAAAATATAGAATTCTTACCTTTGCTTTGTTTGACGGTTCCCACTTCGTTTAAATTTATGTCTATTGCATAAAAAAAATTGCATAAGTAATTGCTTAAGCTAAAGTAATTACTTTCACTTGACTATAGATACGGCTGTGTATCTCGCCTCATTTCCAAACTTGTAACCTACCTAATCATGATCAGTTAAGCCCATACTTCACAAGCAGGGAGATAATTTTGTTGATCATTACTAAATATGTACTATATATTTTTTTTCTTCATAATAATATTGTGTTATTAATTTACCAAAAGCACCTAAAGCAAGAAACTTGTGCGTAACTACACGTAACGTAACAAAAATATTAAGGAGACGGAGCGCGTGCGGAACGGGTGGCGCGTGGCAGCCGTAGTGAATGGGCCACGACATAATGGCCCCGCAACTACTTGCAGTTTTATGCCTACACCGCGGAGTGAGACAGGCCTGGTAATATACAAAACAATAAAAATAACTTTGTTTTTCATAGTATTTGTATGAATGGCAAAGTTATATTTGCGGTTTTTTAAAATGTACTATATCTCAAAAACTGCTAACTGTATCTCATCCAAACCAATTTTCGTTGGTAGTTTTGGTTGAGGTCTACATTATATATTTTTTTTAGTTTTACCATTCTCTTATTTTAGAAGTTACGGGGGGGGGACACACTTTTTACCACTTTGGAAGTGTCTCTCGCGCAAACTGTTCAGTTTAGAAAAAAATGATGTTAGTAACCTCAATATCATTTTTAAAGACCTATTCATAGATACCCCACACGTATGGGTTTGGTGAAAAAATTTTTTTTGAGTTTCAATTCTAAGTATGGGGGGCACCCCCAAAATTTGTTTTGTTTTGATTTTTGTGTGAAAATCCTAATGCGGTTCACATAATACATCTTTCTACCAAGTTTCAACAGGATAGCTCTTATACTTTCGACAAAAAGTGGCTGTGACATACACGGACAGACAGACAGACAGACATGACGAATCTATAAGGGTTCCGTTTTTGCCATTTGGCTACGGAACCCTAAAAATCGTCCTTGCTATCATCATCATCATCAGCCTATAAATGTTCCCACTGCTGGGACACAGGCCTCCTCTCTGTGAGAGGGAGTGGGCCGTAATCTATCACGCGGGCTCAGTGCGGGTTGGTAGATGTCACATGTCTTCGAATTTTTGGTTCTAGGACATGCCGGTTTCCTCACGATGTTTTCCTTCACCGTTTTGAGAGCAGTGGTGTTGAAATAAATTACACAAAGTAATGCGCCTGACGGGGTTCGAACCTACGACCTACAACTCGTAAGTCGAGGCCGATACCACTGGGCCACCACTGCTCTCAACTATGATATAATGACGCAATTCGATTGACTTGACGTCGTCGTGGCGAGCGTGATTTGTTTTTCATCTACCCGTAGACAACCGCACGTTTTATGTCATATGTCGTAGTGGTAAGGATGATTTTCACTTGTAGTTGTAATCGGTCGAATTGCGTCGCAACGCGTTATGGGGAAGCTCCCTTACTTAGATTATAGAATGTCTTAATTTCGTGTTCAAAACAAAACCTAACGTTTTTCTTAAAGCCACTTTTTATAAATGTGTGAGTGAGCGCCACGCACACATTTAGGGCCTTACTTATAAACATTGATTAGACGTTACTTATCTTAAATAGCTCTTAAGTCACTTGCCATCTCTATTCATTAAAATAGAAATGACAAGGACAGGTGATATTTAATCGGTAGCTAAGCAACACAAGTTTTTATAAGTAATAGTGGCCATACACCATACTGCCTATCGTACAATCGGCATGACGATCGATTTGATCAAATTGGCAGTTCGTCCATATACACCATACACCATACTGCCTATCGTACAATCGGCATGACGATCGATTTGATCAAACTTCAATTCGGCAGCAGTGATGCCAACTTAGCAACTTTATAGCTAGATCTAGCTATTATTCGGTGACCGACAGCTACAATTTTATAAAACTTGTGGCTTAACTTTTTAGCTACTTTTTTACCGACTTGTTTTTTTACCGATTTATCCCACTAGTGGGAATCAGTTGGTAATACAAGTGAAGGTCGGAAAACATTTGCTTATCGTAAAGCAAATGTTTTCCGACCTTCAATCGATTTTCGACTTTATTGACACTTATGCAAACACCGGATTTTAATGAAGGAGCAATGTTAGCTAACGAGAATGTGAGAAAAAACAAACTAAATTTTGAATGTCAATAAGGTCGAAAATCGCTTGAACCTGTTTTTTTAACTTGCTTAACGATAGCAAGTTAAAAAAAGGTTCAGGCGATTTACGACCCTCCATTCCATTCCACTCCACTCCACTCCACTCCACTCCATCGGCATCGCAGTCTGTAAAAAGTGTCATTACAATTTTTTCCGCCTAGCTTTCGCAACGCGCCATAAGGAACTTCGTTCCAAAAAAATATACGTCTCGAATTGAGAACCTCCTCCTTTTTTACGTCGGTTAAAAAGTAGCTACCGAATATTAGCTAGATCTAGCTATAAAGTTGCTAAGTTGGTATCACTGCTGCCGATTTGAAGTTTGATCATTCCGATTTGATCAAATCGATTTGATCAAATTGGCATGATCAAATCGGCATGATCAAGCCTATTGTTATGCCAATTTGATGGAATCCACGCCCACACACGGTCAAATCTAACTGATCAAATCGGCAGCGTCATGCCGATTGTACGATAGGCAGTATGGTGTATGGCCGCTATAAGGGGGTTAAATGTTTTCTTTGGAGATGTTCACTTGTTTTACGTAGGAATTGAATAGGTGCATCCCCACAGAGCGCGCAGCCTCGCGAGGCATTTTCCGCGCGAAGCAGCTCGGTTGGTGTGGACGTGTCTCGGGCGAGGCAAGTGACAGCGCTGCCGCGGTCGAGCGCCCGAGCCATCCAGTGTCAGCTTTTGTTTTCCTCACGTATATTGTTTCGTGCCTCGGTCGAAAAACAATAGACGCGTCCACACAGAGTGAGCAGCCTCGCTTGTCAGTTACCTCGCGCAAATGCCTCGCGAGGCTGCGCGCTCTGTGTGGACGCACCTAATAAAGAGGTTTTTTTTTTACTTTTTTTGGCTTCATTCTCAGTGGCCTTTTAGAAATTTAGACATTCAATAATCTAAGGATATACCTACCTAATTACGTTCCCTAACCTAGGACTTGAACCCCTGAATTCTTATATTATCTTGATGTCCTAAGATAAGCAGTCCCACTTGCACCCAGTGACTGGATGAGTACTGCGTGTCGCTGGTTCGATTACCATGAAATAAATATTTTTAAGTCTCGCAACTAATTGTTCCGGGTCTTTTTATTTATTAGAGTTTAAATTTTTGCAAACGCACCCACGATACAGAAAGGGTTCCTAGTGTGAACGTTTGACGGGCCCCCCTTAGATATGGGACATTAGAGGGCCAGAGCCTGCCGGGGTCGTGGGACTAACGAATACCGTGGCCCCGGAATGTAAAGGGCTATTGAAGGACACCGTGGATGGATTTTAGTCAGTACAAGTCTGACAGTCCCTTCCGCTCTGCCCTGTGGAGAGGAAGGACTCATTTGATGATTTTACCAGGCTGAAAAAAAAAATGTGGCCCCTTACTTTAAACGTTTATATGAAGATTTTATACCGACGGAATTGAGAACCTCCTCCGATTTGAAGTCGTTTAAAAATGAGGCTGTATACTTTATGAATTTTAAAATATTTTCCTACCCACAGATATCAAGCACAGGCCCAGTAAAAGCAGCTCTAGAATCTGACATGCAAGTGGATGACGAAGACACCAGTCTCCTCCCAAAATCAGTGAACATACGAGGAAACAAGCAAGAAAAAGGCGCGAAAACCGCAGAAAAAACTAAAGCCGACCCAGAAATGCTGATCGAAGGGAATACAAAACTTAATAAATTAAGGAAACAACAGTTTAAGAAGGATAAGAAGAAAAAAGCTAGAAATGAGAAACAAGCCATCAGTTTAGCTGACGTTTTAGAGAATGTGACCATTACTAGTTATAAGAAAAAGGATGATTATGACTTTAAGGAAGACTTTTCACTTTAAATTTGGAACATAGGGCGACACGTGACATTCTAGAATTTTCTTTCAACTTCACCAAAAACAATTAGTGTTTTTTTTTTCTTTAAAGAGGACTTTTCACTTTATATTTGGAAATCGGGCAACACGTGACATTCTAGAATTTTCTTTTTAAACTTCACCAAAACAATTCGTTATTTTTTGTGAAATAACCAGTTTCTAAGCAATATGTACTTGTCTAAGTACTATTTATTACCTATTTTAAATTCCACACCAGTGTTTTTAAAATTATTTTCTATAAAGAAAAGTGTTTTTCAAAGATATTGTATGACATCATCGTTTTGAAAACAATATGCTTATTTGTAACTACAAACAAAAATAAACTTTACATAATAAAAGAGAAAATTGTATTTCGCGTGTCACCCCTAAAGCCACGTAATTATTTTGTATAAAATAAGTTATACAATACTGAAGTACATGTGGTACTATTCTATTTGTCAAGCTGTTTTTCAAGGACTACATACAACCGACAAACAAAGTTCATAGGTATTATCATTGTAATAAGTCTTAAATTACCTTGAAACGACCTACTAAAGTATTTGCCGATATTTTCTGGAAACTTGTTGAGTAATTAAAGTCGTTTACACTTAAATGGTGTTTTAATATATTTTTGGTATTATCAAACTAATTGACAGTTGTTTATTATGCAATTGAGGTGATAAGGGACTTTTTCTTTTCAAATGCTTAAAATGTATTATTAAAATAAAACTTTAAATTCACCATCTTCTTACTATACAAAGAAAATGATATTTTTTTGTAGCTGAAATTGAGGTAGCCACGCTGCCGGGTTTGCAGAACTGTCTAAAAACGTAACGGTGACCCTGGAACGTAAAACGCTAGTGAAGGACACCGTGGATTTTAGTCAGTACGAGTCTGACAGTCACTCCCACTCTGCCCTGGGTGGGAGGAGTCATTTGACGATTTTACCACGTAAAAAAAAAATGCCCTCTTGACTTGAGAATCCAAGGTAGCAGTGAATACAGACTATGAATTTTTATGCTACAGATTTCACATCAGCATGAAAACTAAATCATGATCTACATAGTCATAAAAAAGTCCCATAACTAACTATAAAAAAAAATCATTCGCACACGCTAACTAAATTGCCACTATCTCTGGCCACCATTGAAATTATCAACGAAATGCGTGACGGTAAAACTAGTTATTTACTTTACTATCGCGCTACATTTTATTAACAAATTAATATGTTCTGACGTGGTCCTGTTCTGTTGCTAACTAAATAATAGCACATTTTACTGTTTATTTAATTAAAAATATATTTTTGCCTACACATTGTTTCGTGTAATACATTCGTGCTACATACCTACATAGATTCTAATTGTGTAGTTGGAAATACCACATAAAAATATTTTCTTGCTGTTTGACGGCGTATTGCGGGTTCGAGTCCCGCACAGAAGCTGTAGGATATACACAGAACAGATAAAGTATATCTGCTATCACTTCCACGGATTTCAGGCAGTAAGAAATTCTGTGAACCCAATAAGCCATCATGTTTATTTTCAGTTACGAACAATAAGTTGACGTCATAAAGATGCAGTTGTCCGTATGAACACCGGAAGTAGCAATAACGTTTAAGTAAGTGGGTACCATGTCTGGCATTGTTTTAACAGTTAAACAATGCAAAGATCGAGAAGATTCGTGGGGATCGGCTGGTAAGGAAACCACCGCAGTTTATGTCTGGGAAAAATAAATATTTCCACGAACACGTCTGCTCTCCAGAAAGTATAATAAAGTGTATTCTCAAGGATAAAGCCTTCTGCCAGCGCGGCCCCCAGTGTCGAAAGAATAGATTTTCAGCTTTAGTGTCTAAACACACTATGCCGAAGTTACGCGACCGAAGTTCGGCACAATTACGCCTGCAATGCTATTTGAATTACTGACGACACACTATGCCGAAATTACGTCGCGTCATAGCGTACAGCGTAACTTCGGTCGGGCGTAAGTTCAGCGGCAACTTATTCTGTGACCACACATTATACGCGACCGAAGTTCGGTCCGATTACCGACGAAGATCCGGGGGCGGGGAGCAGCAGGGAGCCGCCCGCGCCACCCGCGCCTAATTTCCGCCGCGTAAGTTCGGCACTTATATCAGCCAAATACGTCGGAACGTGAAATCAGCCGCCGAACTTCGGTCGCGTAACTTCGGCATAGTGTGTTTAGACACTTAGGTGTATTCTGAAGCATCAAGTTTTGCAATCTATTCAAGAAAAGCTATATTTTCGTTCAGGAACTCGTCGAAGACGACTTAGTCTTAGAGAATTGCATATCATTTCGGAGCCAGACTTAGTATGAATCTGAACACAGAATACTTAATAGACCTACTACGTAATCGGTTCTCTCAAAATGGTGTAGGAAAAACCAGCCAAGTGCGAGTTGGACTCGCCCATGAAGGGTTCCGTAGTAGCAAGCATAGATTAGGGATATAATTATATTGAGATTAGTAGTAATATACACAAACAATAAAAATAACTTTGTTTTTCATAGTGTTTGTATGAATGGCAAAGTTATATTTGCGGTTTTTGAAAATGTACTATATCTCAAAAACTGCTAATTGTATCTCATCCAAACCAATTTTCGTTGGAAGTTTTTTGTTGAGACCTACATTACATATTTTTTTCAGTTTTATCATTCTCTTATTTTAGAAGTTACAGGGACGGGACATACATTTTACCACTTTGGAAGTGTCTCTTGTGCAAACTGTTCAGTTTAGAAAAAAATGATATTAGTAACCTCAATATAATTTTTAAAGACCTATCCATAGATACCCCACATGTATGGGATTGGTGAAAAAAAAAAATGAGTTTCAATTCTAAGTATGGGGGGCACCCCCAAAATTTGTTTTGTTTTTATTTTTGTGTGAAAATCCTAATGCGGTTCACATAATACATTTACATACCAAGTTTCAACAGGATAGCTCTTATACTTTCGACAAAAAGTGGCTGTGACATACGGACGGACAGACAGATAGACAGACATGACGAATCTATAAGGGTTCCGTTTTTGCTATTTGGCTACGGAACCCTAAAAACATCATTCAGTGCGAGCGACGTCCAGATGAAAATAGGTATATGTTTATCTGCTATGGTTGATTCAATATCGATTCGATATAACTAATGATGTGATGAAAAACTTAAAAAAAAAAAAAAATTAACCGCCTTCAAAAACAACCACAAAAAAGGGTAAAATAACCTACAAAATAACTTTTCTTTCGGAAGTAGGTGGCTTTGTTTTTTTTATTTCGTTGTCTTTTATGCCACCGACTTCCGAAAGAAAAGTTATTTTGTAGGTTATTTTACCCTTTTTTGTGGTTGTTTTTGAAGGCGGTTAAATTTTTTTTAAAAAGTTTTTTATTTTACTCTTTTTAGTTTAAATATTCAACCCAAATTCTTGTCAAATACATCATTTTCTTACATGTGCACTAGAATTTGGTAATCCTTAGCACTGGTATTAACATCGCTCATGTACACAATAAGCTAATAAAATTCCCTATCAAAAACTGCTGAACCGATTTTGATGAAACTTGCAGTGTTCCCTAAAGTGAACTATTCCTCGTACAACAAAAAAAGAATTTTGAAAATCGGTCCACAATTGGCGGAGTAATCGCGTAACAAACACTCAAAAAAGTAAAAATCATCACATCATCCATCAATAAAAATGCTCACAAAATAAAAAGTACTGAACCAAATTGGATGAAAATTAGTGAAATTGGAAGAATTACACTAATGGGACCAGAAACCTCGGAGTAATCGGTGTACATACATAAAAAAAAAAAAAAAAACATACCGACCGAATTGAGAACCTCCTCCTTTTTTGAAGTCGGTTAAAAACGGGAATAACCAAACATTGAGTTAAAATAAACCAGTTAGGTGCCAACTGCTTTCCTTATCACGGGGCATGGGGTGAAGTGAAAAGGTTATCAAAATCATAACGACACTCACCAAGGCTATCCCAATTTCTAAAAAAAATAATCTGTCTTTGCCTGTCTAATGTATATCATTTCTTTGGTCTCAGTCAGGCAGTAGGTAGCCGTATTTTATTTTTCACTAGGTACGAGTATGTTCGCTGCTGCGGTGGCAAGCTCCTTTTGGCAGTAGCGTTATGTTATATAGCTTAAGTATAGCCTTACGCCTCTCACAGAGAGGAGGCCTGTGTCCCAGCAGTGGGAACATTATAGGCTGATGATGATGATGATAGCCTTACGCAATAAATAGAATGAATTATTCAATTCAAAATATTTTTTTTCAATTTGAACCAGTAGGCCTAAAGCCGGATTTACATTATGAAACTACACATCTATACTAATAATAATATTATAAAGCTGAAGAGTTTGTTTGTTTGAACGCGCTAATCTCCGGAACTACTGGTTCGAATTGAAAAATTCTTTTTGTGTTGAATAGACCATTTATCGAGGAAGGCTATAGGCTATATAACATCACGCTATCACCAATAGGAGCGGAGCAGTAAAGAGAAATGTTTCAAAATCTGGAAAATGGATTCCATTTCGAGAGCTTCCGTTGCGTGCGCTGCGTAAACGGTTAAAGATACGCAAAAATAATGTACTACGGAATTATTCCTGATAAAAAGTTCTAAAATAAAGTCCGCGAGAGCATACATTTATCTTTTAAGGTTAAGTCATTATAACCTTTTTTATGGAAATCAAATTTGATTTTAAAGTAATGCATTACTTGCGAAGGTATTTTCATTAACACAATATTAATCCTAATAATAACCTAATATTATAGGATGGGATAGGATGGGATAGGATGGGATAGGATGGGATGGGATAGGATGGGATAGGATGGGATAGGATGGGATAGGATGGGATAGGATGGGATAGGATGGGATAGGATGGGATAGGATGGGATAGGATGGGATAGGATGGGATAGGATGGGATAGGATGGGATAGGATGGGATAGGATGGGATAGGATGGGATAGGATGGGATAGGATGGGATAGGATGGGATAGGATGGGATAGGATGGGATAGGATGGGATAGGATGGGATAGGATGGGATAGGATGGGATAGGATGGGATAGGATGGGATAGGATGGGATAGGATGGGATAGGATGGGATAGGATGGGATAGGATGGGATAGGATGGGATAGGATGGGATAGGATGGGATAGGATGGGATACGATGGGATACGATGGGATACGATGGGATACGATGGGATACGATGGGATACGATGGGATACGATGGGATACGATGGGATACGATGGGACACGATGGGACACGATGGGATACGATGGGAAACAGGTCGTACCTATGCGTGACCCATCGGTCACGCATAGGTACGACCTGTTTCCTTGAAAGAATGACTTTCGCCCATGTCTGCTTACGTCCTGGGGCTGCCAGCGCCGGTAAAGGCAGGAACGGGCAGGCTCCGGAGTCCGCCTATACTACTCAGGTCCCAGAGGCGTTTAAACGTAGATTTTTCTCTTGCACGAGCATGCGGGCGGCGAGTATGCCTGGGTCGACGGCGCGTTGTGTTCAACACGCGCCTAAATGTGTCATCACAATGACGGGCCCCCCCTTAGAAGGCCAAAGCCTGCCGGGGTCGCGGAACTATCGAATTACCTTGACCCCGGAACGTAAAGGCCTATTATAGGATTTATAGGATACCGAGGATTTTAATCAGTACAAGACTGACAGTCCCTCTTACCCTGCCCTGGGTAGGAGGACTCATTTGATGATTAAGTACGCATATTTATGTATGCTCCAGAATGATGGTTTACAGCTAATGTTGTTAATAAAGAAGCACTAAAAAAAATACATTGTTGAGTTCCGACCTCCACGCGAACGAAGTCGCGGGCACAGCTAGTATAACATATACAGGGTGGAATTTTGTAATGCCACCTGGAGGGAAAGTACTCTTAATACTGCAGATAGAAAATTTTATTCAAAGGAAACATTCCTTTATTTTTGAATAGAAAGCAAACTGCATTCAAAGATTTTCGAAAATTCTCTTCTCCCACACCCGGGAATCGAACCGGCTAAAATTCACCACAAATGAAATTAATTCGTTAATAGTAGATTACGCAACAAGGGAGTAAAGCATTGCCTTACGTCACGGGCGTATTGAATCCCGAAGCGACACTAAGGATTCTGGGGGTGAACCTCCGTAGCGCAGCGAGGAGGTTCAAGTGTTAATTCCCGAATGGGGGGCAGCAATGCCTTGCTTTATTCCTTGTTTGCATGACATGTATTTTGAAATTTACGAGCAAGTGGTGTGAAAAAGAATTTTTCATTACTCATACTCTGAAAGTAGGTCATTACATGTCTGATTAGCCTTTTGAAAGTTATCCATTGCCGCCCTAGGGAAAATCGCTTTCAACTGACAGCTGCCAAATTTAAGAAAAAAAACTAGTTCTATTTTGACATATCTATTGAACCATGTTCAAAATTTTT